>CM051828.1:106577302-107827302 GCA_028451465.1 Erethizon dorsatum | reverse complement strand
ACACACCCTTATAATTAAATCACTGTATATTTAAAAATGTAATAATACTTGAAACTCATCACACTCTACATTTTATCTATATTCTCAAAGTTACTTATATTTCATGTATCTTCGGGGTAGAAATACAATATATTGTTGTGCTACAGCCTATCTCTTCCTAACTCTGGTCAGCAATGTCATGTCACTACCCCAAAACCAGCCCCAGTGGGAGGACCTGCACCAGAGACAGTGGCCAACGCTACCCACTACCGATCACGACTTTTTTCTGCCTGGAGAGTTGTTAATTTACCAGCACATTACTGCTTATTAGCCATGTGACCTGAGTGAGTTATTTAACTTCACCAAGCTTTAATTTCCTCCTCTGCAGGATGGTGTAACCAGTGTCTCCTCAGAACTGCTCCTAGGATTAACTGGTGCATCGCTGGTAAAGCAGTTCGCACACTGCTTGGCTCATAGCAAACACAAACGTTAACTATCAATACCATTTCCTACAAGGATAAATTTTTTTTTCACATTTCTTACCCAATAACCCATAAGTAGAACAAAGCACAGACAAGAAAGGGCAGCTGAGACCTTGGACCAGCAAAAGCAACACTCCCTCTCCAACTTCCGCAATCCCTGCCCGGCACACAGACGCTGTATGTGGATTTCTAGAGAAGGGTAGGACGGCCTGGGTTTAGAAAGACTTTAGCACCTGCCTAGTCCTAGTAACCCTGAATTTAGAAAAACAAATTGTTGCAGAGTTATATTTAATAAAACATTAGTGGTAGTTATAATAGTTTAAATAAAATGGTGGGGGGCAAAGGAACTAGGCTTAGGTGCCACCTAGGAATCCCTGTGTGCTGCTTTATGCTTGCGGAAGGAAAGCTACACCATGATCCTCGGACTAAGAATGGAGCTGAGGTAGCAGGGTTCCAGTGGATACGTTCTTCTCTTTCGGCTTTGTCTTCTCCCCATTAAAGCTGTTTAGGATCACAGTGACTCTGCTGTTTGCAGGAGAAGGGATGAAGGATATGGCAGAAGGGTTAATCAAGGAATGAGAATGAGCCCAAAAGGGTAAGAAAGCCCAAGAGAGAGATGAAGGGAGAGAGGCGGAGGGACGGTGGGAGACAGTCCTCTGCAGATAGCCTGCTTCCAATTCCACCAACAGCCCAGCGTCTCACGTCTCTTCCAGCCTCATTGCCTGACTGTGTTTAGCCACTTTTACCTATTTTCCCTGTTGACATGGATAGAAAATTGAGCAATTACCCTTAACTCAGAGCTCTCAGATCATCCAGATTGCTACACTTGCAGAATGAAGTCCCCAATCGCCCCTGGCTAGAAGTGGCTCAACTCAGCTTGTCCTTTAGGAATTAAACACTTTTTGGTTGGCCAGAAGGATTTATTATCGCTAAGATTTTGAGGTATCTGATTCTGTCAAAACCGGACCTCAGGATGCAATAGACCCTCTCTCCAGGGGGGCTGACGCATGCCCATGAGCTGGGAGCTGCCAGGAGAGGGCGTCACAAGTCCACCCCATGTGCTGTGCGACACAGTGTGTGTTAGAGGCACGCGTTAAACACAAGAAACATCAACTTCTTTTTTTAAGTTCCTGCTTTCAGGGACTTTTCACTGTTTACAAAAAATGTTTTGGGGATCAAAAATTCCTCTAACTTGGATTTAGTTCTGGCATAAACAATTAAAGTTGAGTTCACGTCTAAGTGCACATTCAGAGATTATCTGTTCTTTTTTTTTTTTTAATTTGGGTACCGGGAACCGAACTCAGGACCTCGCGCTTGCCAGGCAGGCGCTTATGCCGCTGAGCCACCTCATTGGCCCTTCAGAGATTATCTGACCTGAACGATTTTTTTTTTTTTAAATAGAGGCAGGGTCTTGCTGAGTTTCCCAGGCTGGCCTCAAATTCTCCGTCCTCCTGTCTTAGGTTACCAAGTATCTGGGATTACAGGCAGGCACCACTGCATCTGGCTCTGCATCTTTTTAAAAGATAGAGAATTTATGGTGTCCCATCTTCAATGTTGGCCTTTATGGTACCACATTTCATCCCAACTTTAACTTTTGCAAGCTGCATTTAAAAGCTGGAGGGGACTAGACATGCTGCAGAGGTTAGGAAGGACGCGCACCCTTACACTGCTGTCTCCCTCCTCTACCCCAAGCCTGCCACCCCCACCCTTTCCTGCCAGCTTCTGCTCCTCCATCAAGATGAAGTCTGAAGTCACTTCTTCACACTGGCCTTCCCTCACCACCCAGGTCAAATCAGGCCTCCATGTTAGTCTCTCTCGTAGCACCCTGTACTCTTCCTTCTGGGGTCTCAGTCGCAACTTTTCACTACTTTATTTAGATGTGTGACAACCTGTTTAATTCCTATTTCTCTCAGCAGACTGTAAGCTGTATGAGCACAAGGACAATAAATGTTCGGGTCACCATCGTATCCCCAGTGCCCAGCCCCATCACCACACATAGGAGTGTTCAACATGGACAGCCATGGGAGGGATGACTCAGTGAGTGACTCATCCAAGGTCACTTGTAGAGACTGACTTCGATTCAGTCCCAGGCTTGATGTTCTTTTTCCAATGCCATACACCCTGACAGAATAAGTCCAAAGGCCTTGGGGCAAGTCAGACACTTGACTCAGAATGGATGACTGTGCCATTGAAAGACAGTCATCTCAGTTTTTCCACCCTTTAATCTGGGGACCCTATGGTCATTCTGAGGTCCTGGCTGTGCATCGTTCAGCTACTCTCTATAATCACAAATCCCAACTTTCCTAAAGCCTTGAGTTAACGATAGCGGGGAGTGATTCTACCTAGGATCCGCAAGCAAGATGACTGGCACCCCTCAGAGCCTCCTCAAAGGCAGTTTATGAGAGGAGGCTGAGTATCTGCAGCTGAGAATGGATGAGAATGGGGCTAATGTCTGCAGAACCAGCTTCTCTCCTGGTTGTAGGGAATTCCTTATTCATTCTCCTCATGCCGGGCATCTGGCTTGAAAGGCCTTCACACCTCCTCTGGCTAATCCTACTCATCCTCAGGACCTAGTACAAGTCCTTTGAGGGAGGGGCTGGGGAGGGGAAGTAAAAAGGATCAAGGTGCAATATGTACAGGTGACAACTCCCCATGACAAATGTATTCATTATGTGTCACAAACATGTACCAATAAAAAAGTCATAAACATGAAGAAAAACAAAAGAGAGGAAGGAAAAAAGATGGCGGATGAGTAAGAAGCACACAGAGAAACTCTCTAAAAGTTGCCATTGGACTACGGGAATATAGTGACCGGGAAAGCGCAGGAGGGGGGCAGATGCCTCCCCGGGACCCAGAAAAGTTCTGAAGTGCAGCTTGGGACCCCCGGCACCAGTGAAGGGTACTTTTCAACAAAGAAGGAGCAGACCCCCGTGCGCGCGCACCTTCTACCATCCCAGGAATCACGGCGGGACAGAAGCTCAAAGCTGCGGACACACGGTGACAGCTGGCGCCCAGGGAGCCCCCACAGAGGATCGCGAGACAGCGGCGGGGCAGGGGAGCGGCGGAGAACGGCGCTGGCCGGCGGTGAGTGAGTGTCTCTCAGCCACAGCTGTCCCGCGCCAGAGAGCGACTGGCCGGGTGCCATTGTGGGGGGCGTGGCAAAAAAATCAGAGCAGCGCGAAAGCAGTGCGCTGACAGCGGCGGGCGAAGGAGAACGGTCTCCGCCTGAAAGTCCACGCTCTGCTCACCGCCCCGCCACAGGGCCGCTCCTGACTCGCTCGGTCGGACTTGCACGGAACAGGACTCTCATCACACTGTGCCTGCCTACAGCAGAGTCAACACCTGGAACTGATTATTTTTATTTTTTTTATATTTTTTTATTTTTTTTCTCTCTCATTAGTTTTTTGTTCTGGTGAAGGGGTTTTTATTTTTGTTTTTATTTTTCTTTTGTTTTTATTTTTTCCTTTTGTGGGGTTTTATTTCTGTTTTATCTCTTTGCTTTGTTGTTTTTGTCTTCATTTTTGTTTCTGTTTGTCTATTTGCTCCTTCCTACATTATTCTCTCTGGCTTTTATATGAATGTAAACAGCGCCTCTAACCTCTTTGTGATTGTGGTTGTGATCTGTTCTTCCTTTTATCCTTTCCTTCTCTTTTTCCCACCAGTCCTCTGCACCAGGATCCACCAGGGATCCCTCTTGGTCCTCTAACCTTACATCTAATTCCTTCCTCTTCTCACAATACTCTATTTCCTCCTTAACTCATTTTAAATTTAAACTCCTGAGGGGAAAAATTGACATACTAAGGACTTGTATACTGCATATAATTTTTCTGGTGTGTTCTAGATTTTGTTATATAACCGCAACTCTACTTTATACAGCTAAAAGTGGTAAATAACTGGTTAGCTCGGTCTGTCATTTTCTAGGCTGTGTTTGATGCTTCAGTTACCATTATAGCCAAATGTAAAATAATTGTTCTAAACAGCTTTCCTTCCTGATATTTCATGATTGATATTGACTAAGGGACACAGAAAATACAGTGGCACGGTACCAAAGAATCAAGGACTGGGCCAAACAGGTAGCAACTTCCCACATCCAACGAATTGAAGAGGTAGGATCTGGCAGAAAGCTCAAAACCCAAAAGCAAGCTCCACTTGGAAGATACTGCAGAGAAGTAGTCATCTTCTAAGGATCTTGAACACTAGCAATAAAGTAACCTATCATAGGTAATTTACAAACATCACCCCGGAATTAAAGAAAGAAAAGATGAGACGACACTTAAACAAGATGCAACCCCACACATCCAATTCACCAAAGGCAAACCTAGGGGGCAACGAGGTGGGACAATCCGAAAGCCACCCACCTGGCATATCTGAAGGGGTAACAACAAAACAATTGAATGAGGCTCTGGAAAAAATTAAAACAGAAATAATTTCACAGATAACTGCAGAGATAATGTCCACAATGAAGACTATGCTTAAGGACACTATAGCTGATACAGACAAAAAAATAGATGAGCTTAAGAAAACTATAGAAACCATGAATGCTCAGCATAGGAAAGAAATGGAATCCATAAAGCAGATTCAAGCAGATATCCAAGAGAACAAAAATTCCATTGAAAGTATTTGTAGCAGATTAAGCCAATGTGAGGACAGGATATCAGATATAGAAGACAGGCTTGCAATTAGTGATCATGAAAAGAAAGAATTCTTAAAAACAGCAAGGAACCATGAAAAATCAATTCAGCAGCTGCTAGATGACTCAAAGATAAACAACTTAAGAATAATTGGAATAAATGAAAAAGCAGGAGATAGCATCAATGACATTAAAACCTTGTTCAAAGACATTATCAGGGAGAACTTTCCTGGAAGAGAAAAAGAATTTGACCCCCCAATAAGTGAAGCTTTTAGAACACCAACTAGACATGATCAAAAAAAAACTTCAGCCAGACATATCATAGTCAAGATCCCAGAAATTCAACAGAAGGGCAGAATCTTAAAAGCTGTTAGGGAGAAGAGACAAGTCACCTATGAAGGAAAACCCATCAGAATCACAGCTGACTTTTCAGCACAAACCCTCAATTCAAGAAGAGCTTGGAATGACGTATTTCAAGCTCTAAAGGAAAATAATTTTCAACCCAGATTGATGTACCCCGCAAAACTATCTTTCAAAATTGATGGAGAAATAAAATACTTTCATGACAAAGAACATCTAAGAAAATTTATGACCACCAAACCAGCACTCCAAAATGTTCTGAAAGACATTCTAGAAAGAGATAGGAACCCCAATAGAAGGAATCCACCAGGCAGGGCAGATAATTAAATAGCAGGAAAGGGGAAAAACAAAGAGTGGGAACCAACAACAGGAAAATATCATGACAAGTATAAGTCAATACATATCAGTTTTAACCATCAATGTTAACGGTCTCAATTCACCAATCAAAAGGCACAGACTGGCAAAATGGATCAAGAAGCAAGATCCAACAATATGCTGTATACAAGAAACACATTTAATTCAGAAAGGAATTCATAGACTGAAAGTCAAAGGATGGAAAACAATACTCCATGCAACAGGAACCCAGAAAAAAGCAGGGGTAGCTATTCTTTTTGCAGACAAAGTGAATTTCAAGCCAAGAATGATTCAGAGAGATAAAGACGGTCATTATATCCTTGTAAAGGGAACAATCCAAGAGGAAGAGATAACGATCATAAACATATATGCGTCAAATACCAATGCACCCAACTATATAAAACAAGTACTAAAGGACATGAAAAATCAAATAAGCACTAATACAATTATATTGGGAGATCTCAATACTCCACTGTCACAAAAGGACAGATCAACTAGACAGAAAATCAATAATGAAATAATAGAACTGAACCAAACTTTGGAACAAATGGACTTAGTAGATGTCTACAGAGTGTTCCACCCCACAACATCAGAATACACATTCTTCTCAGCTGCACATGGGACGTTCTCCAAAATAGACCACATACTAGCTCATAAAACCTGCTTAAGTAAATGCAAAGGAATTGAAATTATCCCATGCATATTATCAGACCATAGTGCAATGAAATTGGAAATCAATGGCAAAAGAAATCACAAATACTCCCTAAACACATGGAAATTAAACAGCACCCTCCTGAACAACCAATGGGTCACCGATGAAATTAAAGAAGAAATTAGACAATTTCTAGAACTGAATGATAATGACAGTATAACATACCAGAACTTATGGGATACAATGAAAGCAGTCCTAAGAGGGAAATTTATAGCATTAAATACTTATATTAGGAAAATAGAGCAAGCGCAAATAAACAACTTAATGGCGAACCTCAAACTTCTAGAAAAAGAAGAGCAGGTTAAGCCAAAAGCCCGTACAAGGGAGGAAATTACAAAGATCAGAGCAGAAATTAATGTATTGGAGACTAAAAAAACAATACAAAGAATCAATGAAGCAAAAAGTTGGTTCTTTGAAAGAATAAATAAGATTGACAAACCCTTATCCAACCTTATTAAAAAAAGAAAAGACTCAAATCCATGCAATTGAAAATGAAAAGGGTGATATCACGACAGACCCTGCAGAAATCCAGAAGATCATCTATACCTATTTTAAAAATCTATATTCTACTAAGATGGAAAATGCAGAAGAAATGGACAGATTCCTAGATTCGTATGAATTACCAAAGCTGAATCAAGATTTAAAAATCCTAAATAAACCAATATCAACCAATGAAATAGAAGATGTAATTAAAAACCTCCCAACAAAGAAAAGCCCAGGCCCTGATGGATTCACTGCCGAATTCTACAAGAAATTTAGAGAAGACCTAACGCCACTACTTCTCAAACTTTTTAATGAAATTGAAAGAGAAGCAATACTCCCAAATTTATTCCTGGAAGCAAGCATTACCCTGATACCAAAACCAGAGAAGGACCCAACTAAGAAAGAGAACTACAGGCCAATCTCCCTAATGAACATAGATGCAAAAATCCTTAATAAGATACTGGCAAACAGAATCCAACAAATCATCAAGAAGATTATACACCATGACCAAGGTGGATTCATCCCAGGGATGCAGGGATGGTTCAACATACGTAAATCAATAAATGTAATACACCATATTAACAGAACCAAAGACAAAAATCACACGATCATCTCAATAGATGCAGAAAAAGCTTTTGACAAAGTCCAGCACCTTTTCATGATAAAAACCCTACAGAAAATTGGAATAGAGGGTCTTTATCTCAACCTGGTAAAAGCTATCTATGACAAACCAACAGCCAATATTATACTAAATGGCCAAAAACTGAAAGCCTTCCCTCTAAAATCAGGAACAAGACAAGGATGTCCACTGTCCCCACTCTTATTCAACATAGTTCTGGAAACTTTAGCCAGAGCAATTAGACAAGAGAAAGAAATAAAGGGAATAATGATTGGAAAGGAAGAAGTTAAATTATCATTATTTGCAGATGACATGATACTCTACACAGAAGACCCCAAAAACTCCACTAAAAAACTGCTAGATTTAATAAGCAAATTCAGTAGTGTAGCTGGATACAAAGTCAATACTCAAAAGTCAATAGCCTTCCTGTACACAAATAACAAACTTACTGAAAGAGAAATTAGGGAAACAATACCTTTCACAATAACATCCAAAAAAATGAAATACCTAGGAATCAACCTCACAAAGGATGTAAAAGACCTCTACACTGAAAACTACAGTACTCTGAAAAAGGAGATTGAAGAGGATATCAGAAAATGGAAAGATATCCCTTGCTCCTGGATAGGAAGAACCAATATAGTGAAAATGGCCATACTTCCAAAATTGTTATACAGATTTAATGCAATTCCAATCAAAATTCCAACAGCATATCTCACAGAATTAGAGAAAACAATCCTAAAATTCATTTGGAATCAGAAGAGACCTAGAATAGCAAAGGCAATTCTGGGCAACAAAGGCAAGGCAGGGGGCATCACAATCCCCGACTTGAAATTATACTATAAAGCTACTGTGATAAAAACAGTGTGGTACTGGCAAAAAAACAGACCTGAAGATCAATGGAACAGATTAGAAGATGCTGAAACAACCCCAGACATACTAAGCTACCTTATCTTTGACAAAGGTGCCAAACACATTCAGTGGAAGAAAGATAGCCTCTTTAATAAATGGTGCTGGAAAAACTGGCTCTACACATGCCTAAGATTAAAACTAGACCCATATCTTTCACCATGCACTAAACTAAATTCAAAATGGATCAGAGATCTAAATATTAAAACAGAAACATTAAATCTGCTGGAAGGTAGGATAGGTAAATCCCTTGAAGACATTGGTGTAGACAAAGACTTTATGAATAAAAACTCAACCGCACGGGAACTATCACAAAGAATCAACAACTGGGATCTTATCTTATTAAAAAGCTTTTGCACAGCAAGAGAAACCACCAACAGAGTGAAAAGACAACCCACAACGTGGGAAAAAATGTTTGCCAGCTGTTCCTCAGACAAAGGATTACTATCGAGAACATATAAAGAACTCAAAAAAATCAGACCTCCCAAATTTAAAGACCCACTCCAAAAATGGGCATCTGAGATGAATACACATTTCTCAGATGAAGAAATACTAATGGCAAATAAGTATACAAAAAAATGTGCAACATCACTAGTCATTCGAGAGATGCAAATTAAAACAACACTGAGATACCATCTCACCCCAGAAAGAATGGCTACTATAAAGAAATCAACTAATAACAAATGCTGGAGGGGCTGTGGGGAAAAAGGAACCCTTCTTCACTGTTGGTGGGAGTGTCGACTGGTACAGCCACTGTGGAAGTCAGTGTGGAGATTCCTCAAAAAACTAGGGTTGGCGGTCCCATTTGACCCAGCTATTCCCCTTCTGGGCATCTTCCCAGAAGAATTAAAAACATCGTACCACAGTGATATATGTGCACCCATGTTTATAGCAGCACAATTTGTAATAGCCAGATCTTGGAAACAACCCAAATGCCCATCAGCTGAGGAATAGATAAGAAAGATATGGTATTTTTATACAATGGAGTACTATTCAGCCATAAAGAAGGATAAACTGGAGACTTTTTTTTTTTTTTTTTTTTTTTTTTTGTGGGTACCGGGGGGTCGACCTCAGGACCTCGCGCGCCAGCAGGCGCCCGTGCCGCTGAGCGATATCACCAGTCCCTTTTTCGTATGTGGGTTCCGGGAGTCGAACTCGGGCCCTGGCGCTTGCCGGGCAGGCGCTTAAGCCGCTGAGCCATCTCACCGGCCCAAACTGGAGACTTTTATAGGTAAATGGATGCAACTCGAGAAAATACTCATAAGTGAAATAAACCAGACGCACATGTGTAAGCATCGTATTGTCTCACTAGTATGAGAAACTGAAAGAGTAAATAAGATCCAAAATGTACAATAGACACGGTGAATCAAAAAGAAACTGGTCAATAAGAAAGAGAGACTGGAATGGGGAAAAGAAAGAAGGGAAAGGGAAAAAAAAACTGTATATGTATATAAGATGGTTAAGACAGATACACTACCAGTTTTACTTAGTTCATTGAAGAGGAAGGTTTGAGCCAATAATGTTTGGACAATTGAATGCTAATGTCTGGTATCCTGAATAACTAACTTAAAGATAATAATACGTAATGCATTGACCATTGTTACCCTCATATTATGTTGTTTTGAAAATTTGTTCTTTTTTTGATTTGTTTTGTTTTTTCTTCTCTTTAAAATAAAAAAAAAAAAGAAAAAAAAAAGAAAAAAGAAAAACAAAAGAAGTCCCTTCTTCCCAAAGTGCTCTCAGCCCGCCTGGGTCACCTGCTCTTCTGATCTCATGGCCGTTAGTAATGTAGCCCACTAACACGGTGACAACCCCGTGCTGCCTCTGCCACCTACTATCTCGCAGTCTTGGCTCCTGAACTCTCATTGTGCTTTGCATCTTCTATGTTTTTTCTCCAACAAGATTTTGTGTTCCTTTAGAGCAGAGCTCCACAAGGTCTTGCGAAGGATTTGCAAATCAGTTCCCAAAGGACTAATCCAACTTGCAGATGTGTTTTGTTCTGTTTATAAGGTGCTTTTTTTTTGAGATCGGGTCCCACATAGCCCAGGCTGGTCTCAAATTCACTCTCCCTCTCTTAGCCTTCCAAGTAGCTGGGATTACAGCCATGTGCCACCTGCCTGCTTACAAAATGTTCTTGTTTGTCTGCTTAGGCAGCACCTAGGGATTGAGCCCAGGGAGCACTGAGCTACACTCCCAGCCCTTTTCGTTATTTTTTAAATTTTGAGACAGTCTTGGTAAATTGCCCTAGGTGACCTTGAACTTGCAATCCTGCTTCAGCTTCCCAAGTAGCTGGGATTACAAATGTGCACTACCACACACTTAACACTTGTTAAGTGTTTTTTAAAAATTCTTTTATATATTTATTTTGGTGCTAGGGATGGAACCCAGGGCCTTGCATATGCTAAGCACGTAATCTACCACTGAGCTACACTGCCAGCCCCTCTGACACTTTTTAAAATACAAATTTGAAAACCTTTAGGCCATGCCATCTTCTCTCTGAGCTCCCCATGGCTCCGCCACCCCACTGTCTTACACTTCCGCTGTTTCCTGTGTTTATATCATCTGCCTGGCTATCTGAGTCTGTAGCCTCACCTTGGTCTTGCAAAAGCTCCCACGGGTTTACTAACAGATCCCAAAGCCACTCCTGTCACGCTCTGTTTTTCATTCTGAAAGTGCATGCACTCTTCAAAGTTCCTTTCCCTTTCTGTTTCTGTTCCCTTCTCTAGGAAGCACGGGGTATGGATGGAGGAGGAAGCGTTTCTCCATTCTCCCCAGACATCGGGGGCCTGGAAGACAGAATGCATCTTCCCTAGGGAGGAACATTAGTGGTGTGAGCCAAGGGCGATGCTAGGGAGGCTGAACGCTGAAGAATCTACCTAGGCCAGGACTCCCCAAAGTCTTCTATGAAGATGGGGAGGGAAAAGAACAAGGGCGCTGCCTCGCTGGATCAGAAGCTCCTGCAGAGCAGGGACTGCTCACTCATCACCATCTCCAGCATCTGGGCAACACAGGCCCCAGCAGGCAGCTCTCGATAAAACCTCACCTCCATGGCAGCTGGTGGAAGGAGCCTATCTGACCTTAGATCTGTGCTTCTAGCTGCTATAATTCATCTTCTCCTTTGGGACTGTTCAACAATCACCCATCCTTAACAGTGTGTAAGAAAATAATCAGGCCCTTCCCAGGTAATAAAACTCCTTGCACTTACCACCTTAAAAAACCTGCGTGTGATTTTCTTAAAAGGAACCAGCAGGTTTCCTTACAGGTGCCCAAAGAGCTGCTGAATGGCACTCCCAAATAAGCCTCCATGGATGATTTGGGGGACTCACTCCTGAAGTCTCCCCACTGGACATCTGTGTTCAAAGGAGCAGCCTTCACTAGCCAACCAAGTAATTCTCTGAGCAAAGATAATTCTAGAAACTAGTTATACGTAACATATGACTTTTACTGCATAATGGATTCTAAACACTCACATACAGTGAAATGGACTAAGTCGAGTGTGAAGTGTAACATATGAACTGATTTTCCATTAAAGGACGCAAGCATAACTGTATGGACAACAGATTTATGCTGGGGAAGAGGCAGCCCTCCTAGAGGTAAAAGCAAGTACACTCTGACAAGGAAGAGTTTTATGCTCCAAACCTCCGGGGCCAAAATAAGGCCAAGTCACAAATTTCGTATTTCAAGATTATGAAAGGGAAAAAATATGAGAGGTATTCTCTGAAAATTGCTAACTTTCTTTTTTCCTTCTTTAATGAAATTTCACTAAGCATTCCATCCATCTAGGCACACCATATGACACATCTGGGAGCTGACGTTAATACAGCCTACCTGCGGAAGGGGACACCAGCATATCTGAGGGCCACAGCATCATGACGGAGGCTGAGGACATGAGCTCCGGGGTCAAGATCTGTCTTTGAATTCTAGTGCTGCCCTTTACTAGTTATCTGACCTTGGTCAAGGCTACCTTTCTTTGCCTTAGTCTGCTCATCTTTTTTTTTTTTTGTGGGTACCGGGGGTCGACCTCAGGACCTTGCGCGCCAGCAGGCACCCATGCTGCTGAGTGATATCACCGGCCCTTCTTTTGTATGTGGGTTCCAGGAGTCGAACTCGGGCCCTTGTGCTTGCCAGGCAGGCGCTTACGCCACTGAGCCATCTCACCGGCCCAGTCTGCTCATCTTTAAAATGGGGATAATGCTCAATCCAGCTGTCTATCAATAAGGGAACACGCTGTGGTTATGTCCATACAATGGGATAGGGCTCAGCAATAAAGTCAACAGGCTAATAAATACAGGCAACAACTTGGATAAATCTCAAAATCTTTACACTGCGTGAAAAAAGCCGGGCACAAATGTGTATATACTTATGCTTCTGTTTATATAAAATTCTAGAAAATAAAACAATAATATACTTCGGTAGTTGTTTGAGGCCAGGAGCAGAGTGGGGACAGACTGGGGCATAAGGAAACTTTTGGGGGTGGTAGAAATGTTCTGTATATATTGACTGTGGTGTGATGACTTCACAGGGTATTTACACCTTTAAAACTGTACATTTAGGGCCGGGGATAAAGCTCAGTGGCACAGCGTTTGCCTGGCAAGCGTGAGGTCCTGAGTCCGATTCCTGGTACCAAAAAAAAAAAAAAAAAAAAAGTGTACATTTATTTTTTCTTTTAAATTTTTAAAATTATTACATCTTTGTAGTATACATCATGTTTACATTCATCTTAGGGAGTAAGTCTACGTACTTAGCACATCTTGATTCTTTTTATTCCTCTTTCCCTCCCCTCCCTCTGGCCTCCCTCCATCCCTAAATCTCCTTCTCTCATTTTCTTTGTTGTTGCTGTTGTTTTAGTTCATGTTTGTGACACACAATGACTACAGTCATTTAAGGGAGTTGGTACATGCACATGACACATCTTAAACTTCCCTTCTTCTCCCTGCCCCTCCATCTCTTGGGCACATTCCCATTTGTAGAAGATCTCTCTCTCCATTTCCTTTTATCTCTTTTATTTTGCTCTTTATTTATATTTTGGATTTCTCGTATTAGAGAAATCATATGGTATTTAAGCTTGTGTGTCTGATTTAGTTCACTTAACATGTTTTCAAGTTGCTTCCATTTTCCTCCAAATGGCTCAAATTTACCCTTCTTTATAGCAGAAGAGTACTCCATTGTGTGTACATACCACATTTTCTTTACCCACTCATCTATTGATGCACATACAGGTTGCTTCCAAGAGTTAGCTGTTATGAATTGGGGTGCTATAAATACTGGTATGCATGTATCACTGTAATATGATGTCTTTAACTCTTTCAGGAAGATGCCTATAAGGGAAATCATTAAGTGGAATTTCTAGTTTCAGTTTTCTGAGGAATCCCCATACTGATTTCCACAGTGGTTGTACTAGTTTACATTTCCACTAGCAATACAGGAGGGTTCTTTTTCACAGCTGCCTCACCAGTCCTTGTGTAAATTGCACATTTGTTTGTTTGTTTATGCAGTACTGCAGACTGAACCCAGAGCCTTCACACTGAGCTGCATCTTTAGTCCTTTTTATTTTGAGATAGGGTCTCACTAAGTTGCTAAGTTGACCAGGCTGGACTTCAACTTGCAATCCTCCTGCCTCAGCCTACCAGAGTGCTGGGATTACAAGTGTGGCCATCACACCTGGCTTAAACTGCACACTTTAAATAGACAAGGTTTATTGTACACAAATCAGACCTCAATAAAATTAACTTAAAAAAAACTTTCACATAGGTTGTTTTGGGAATTAAATGGGAAAAAATGTAAGACGCCAGGCTTGGCAGCTGGCACATGATGAACACTTGGTACTAAATGATGATGTTTACGCTGGTGGACGGTGGGCTCAAGAGCAAGTGTTCTCATGGGAGTCAGAAGACCAGAACCCCTCTGAGTCCCGCTTTCCTGTCTAAGCATCTCTAGGCCTCAGTTTCTTAACCCACGGAATGGCAGGTTGGCCCCAACGTGGCCTCCAGAGTTCCCTGAGCTGCAACGATGTCCTTCCAAAGTGGCCGTTACAACAGCAGCCAGCACAGCCCTGATAACATGCATTTATAATGTGTGCAAGCTCTGGCATTCAGAGTTTTGCTGTAACACTGAAAAGTCACTCCTTGAAATACAGTATTTTTCCATAAGAAGAAAGTGGAGTAAGGAGGATTTCGGAGGTCCTTGGAAAGGAGCTGGAAGGAGTTTCACAACAGAGTGGGGAAAAGCGTGGAGAAGAATACCAGTGAAGCAACCCTTCTACAGGATCGTGAATTTCATTGTTTTCTTGTGTTTCAATTTGGAAGTTTCTGCCAAAGTACTCTATGATCTTTTTTCTTGAATTTAATGTTTTCCTATTTAAAATACAAGTCTCTTGGTGTTGGAACAAATACACAAGCAACAGGGGGTCGAAGCCATCCTAAAAAGACCCACTGCAGGGAACGACTTGCTGCGCTCTACCTCCTGGGCGCCACTCTGGACTGGCCAGGTCCTCATGCTGTAAACCGCAGGCTTCATCACACCTCCCTCACCCAGACCCAACCTGATGATCGTGCTCCAGGAGTACGATTCCCACGCACACTGCTCCTCACCCTCTTCACACCTGTGTTAATACCGAGAGGAGACCCTGCCTCCTTGAGTCCTCTTGTCCTGTGCAGCCAATGGCTGGAGCAGCTGACGATCTGTGAGGACAGGCAGATCGCAAGTGTGGCCAGCAGCTACCAATCCTGAGCTGCCAGTGCAGCCCGGCAGAAGGCATCCCAGGTGCGTGTCTCCTTAATTAACGGGGTCACTGGCAATCAGTGGATGGAAAAGTCTAGAAGCTAAATGGAATTTAGTGGATAGAACCAAAAGGGAAGATCTGGCAAAAAGAAAAGAGGCCGGAAAGCAAAGAAAATGCTAAGGAATGGTGAGCGTGCAGACTGCTATTCTGACGTTTTGTGACTACTTTTCTTTCTCGAAGCCCTTTGGAAAGAGACGAGGCGAATGTACTTGTTCACATGACTCCTGCCTTAGAGGGGTTTTTAGCGGCACCACAGCTACACTTTAGTGTCAAGCCATTAGGCACGTGCCTGTAATCCCAGCTACTCAGAAGGCTGAGGCAGGAAGATCACAAGTTTGAAGTCAGACTGAGCAACTTAGCAAGACACTGTCTCAAAATAAAAAACAAAGGGGGTGGGGCCAGGGGATGTAGCTCAGTAGCAGAACACTTGCCTAGCATGGGTTCAACCTGTAGCACCAAAAACACACAGAAGACAAACAGAAGTTTTGCATCAACCTTCAGTGTGACATATATTCACCTGTGCAGTTTATTTAAATTAATTCAGTTCTCTGGCCCCAGCTCCAGCTTCAGATTTGTAAGCAGCCCGGAAATCTGCATTTTATCCCTATCCCAGAAGTATTTCACAATACTTTTCACCCTTACCATAATCTTGTTGTTACCAGGTAATCATCCAAGTTTTACAAATGTAATTCTCTCCCTCTTTGTATGTAGTCACAAAGTTTTAAAAGAAGGCTTTGGGATGCCGACAGAGTAACTGGTACTAGATGTGCCTTCCTGCTGTAAACAACTAGGTAAGTGTTTACGCTGTTTTCAGACATCGGGCAACTCTACCTCCTGAGAGAAGGGAAATAATGAAGTAAGCCTAGCAGTCTTCCTGGCTTTCTGTCTAGAGGTACTTCCTGGGCAGTGGCACAGCAGGCAGAACCCAAACCAGAGCACGGAGGCTTTGCTGAGATGAGGACAGACTGAAGTTTAGGTGGCTGAAATTTGAGAAGCAGAGGTTGAGGGACTGGGCAGCTATGTAAAGGAAAAGTTCCAAAAGTCCAGGCTGCCTGAATACTAAGTCAGGCCTCTGCTGGGTGAAACACCACAGGACAAAGAATTCCAATAGGAAGTTGTGTGTACTGAAATGTACTTAAAAGCAGCTAGTGGGGGGAAGGATACATTACACACAGAGGAACAAAAGTAAGAATGACTACTGACTTCTCACCAGAAACAGTGCAGGACAGGAGACAATGAAATAACTAAGGGGCTAAAAGAAAAAGAAAATTATCAGCCTAAAATTCTATGTCTGCTGAAAAGTGAAGACTTTCAAACAAATAAGGAAAAGAGACTTTGCTGCTAGAAGCAGCAAAAAAAGGACAAAAGTTCTAGCTGAAGGAAACTGATGCCAGAGAGAAACTACACAAAGGAGTGCTGAGTGTGGTGGCCACAGCTATAAATCCCAGCACTTGGGAGGCTGAGGCAGGAGGATCAGTACAAGTTCATGGCCAGCCTGGGCTACATAATGAGTTTAAGACCAGCCTGAACTACATAGCAAGACTCTGTGTCAACAAAACAAAACAAACAAAACTAATTACACAAAGGAATAAGAAATGATAAATATATGGCTCCAAAATAAATAAATAAATAAATAAATAAAAAGCATTAGTAATTTAGGTATTGTGTTTGCTTTCCATAGTTGTGACCAAATACTTGAGAAAAATAACTTAAAAGAGGAAAGACTGATTTTGCCTCATGGTTTCAGAGGTTTCAGTCCATGGTTGACTGGCTCCATTGCTTTAGGCCTGTGACAAGGCAGAACACCATTGAGGAAGGGCATGGAAAGGAAAGTTGATCACCTCACAGTGGCCAAGAAGCAGAGAGAAAAGGAAAGAACCAGAGAAGGGCCAGAGCCCAGAAATAGTCCCCAAGATCATGTCCCCATGGTCAACTCCTTTCAACTAGGCCCCACCTCGTAAGTTTCTATCACCTCCCAATGATGCCATCAAGTGATGATGTCATCAACGGATTACCCCACTGATGAAATTAAGAGTCTTCATGATCCAGTCTCCTTCCAAAAGCTTTACCTCTGAATACATGAGGCTTCTGGGGGACATTTTATATCCAAACCATAACGGGTCCCAACCATAACTTCTACTCTAGTAAGTTTCTTTTTAGAGATACACACAGAATTTATCTTTTCTCTTCAGTTTTGAACATGCGTTTTTGCTGAGCCACAGCTGCTGGCCTTTTCAGTCCTGTTTCCCTCTCATCTACAGAGTCAATACTCACTGACTACTATGTGTCATGCGCTGCGATGCAAAGATAAATAAGAGGTGGTATCTGTCATCAAGGAGCTTAGAGCCTGGGGTGAAAACAATCAATCTGACAAAGAACGAAGTGTGATACCTCCTACCTGGACTCGAATCCTGGCTCTAGTCGCCTAGAAGCTCTGTGACTTCAGGCAATTTAACCTCTCTGTGCCTTAGTTTCCACGAGTGTAAAATAGTGATGACCATGGTACTATCTTATAGGGTTGTGGTGAGAGTCAGTGCTTTAACATAGAGATACTGGCAGAACTGGCAGAGCCGATGGCTGGCATATAATAAACACCCAGTCAGTATTAGTTCCAGTTGTTACAATGGAGGTTTGCCAGGGAGGTGGTGGGAGCACAGAGAAAAAATACCTGAGCCAGATGGGGAGCAGGATGGGATGGGGAGGATGCCAGGAGATGCTCCTTCAGCTGGGTTTTGAGGACAAGGAAGGTTAATAGATAACGAAGGGCATGAGGTACCCCAGGCAGAAGTAAGAACACTCAGCAAGGGGCGGACAGGTGAACTGGCACGCATGACGGGACTACTACAAAGGTTTTCAGTAGGGCCGCAGCTCAAGAAATTCTTGGGGGGCTCTGGGGTTTCTCTACAAACCTTTTTTGACATCCTTGAAGGGCAACTTACCTCCATCATCCGATCCATCCAGGCTCTGCTGTCTGAGGCGGTGACTGGCCCCAAAAAAAGAGGAAAAGGAGAGATGCAAATGAGTTTCAACACTGAAAGAAACAGCCCTATTTTTTTTTTTTTATTGTATCCATTCTTTTTCCTGGATAAAAATGTCCTTGGACCTGCTTTCTTCCATTGTCTTGGCCACGCTCACTTGGCACTGCGTCTGCCCTGTATGGCTGCAGAGGCGGTGTGATATACCATTACAGAAGGCAGCAGCACACGCACTATGACCTGGATGTGTCCCCTGCTCATAGAGGTGTGAGAGTGGGTGGCCCTGCCTTTACAATCACCTTCACCTAGAAACTTTCTTCCTGGGGGGTGGGGTGGTTACTGGGGATCAAACCCAGGGGTGCTCTACCAGTACACCCCAGTCCTTTATTTTATTTTGAGATAGGGTTTCACTAAGTTGCCCAGGCTGGACTTGAACTTGCAGTACTTCTGCCTCAGCCTCCAGAATAGCTGGGATTACAGGCGTGTGGTGCCACACCCAGCTTTCCTTTCTTTGTGATGTCTTAGGAGAAGGCCAGGCTTAGAAATCTGGCAATTCCATCCTACCACAGCCGGATTCAATTATTTTGTTTTTAAAATTCTGTATTTAACACAGATGGAACCAATAATGACCAGCAAGACTGCACGGCTGAGAAAGGTCACCATAAGAAATACGGGAGACATACTCTTCTATCTCTTCAGAAGCCTTCCTCCCCAACCTGAAAAACAAAAAGACAAGGCTTTTGAGAACCCACACAGCCCACGTATTGGAGTAGGGTCTTAGGAAAGGGTTTCAAAGGCAGGGCCAACTAAGTACATCCCAAATCTATTCGTCCAGGCCCCACCCAGGCGGGAGGGAATGGCAGGCAGACTCCACAGCGCCTCCTCAGCACCTTACTCCAGCACAAGTCCAGAGCGTTTACTGTTCAGTTTCAGTGAAGGTTCAACAAGAAGCTTCCAACTTGAATCAACAGAGATGACATGGTGCCCTCCCCGACGCCTAACCGACCCGTGGTAAAGCGCGCTCTTACGACAGGGCTCTGGGTCTCATCTGGGAGCAGAAGCTCCAGCACAGGCTGAGCACCTGTTGTGCCGTGCCATGCACATAAAGGACCAGAGGCTCCGTGAGTGCTTCGGGAGGAGCGAGATGTTCCTGAGACGTCCCAGGAGAACAGAGCATCTGCCTGACCCGCCTTTACCCGAAGCGGCAGCTCTCACACATCAGGGGCGTGAGAGACATCGGGGAAGCCTGTCAGACCTGTAGGCTGCCAGGCCCAGCACTAAGACTTCGGAATCAGCTGGTCTGGGGGAGAAGAGCCCAGGACTATGCATTTTAAATAAATTTCCAGGTACTTCTCATCAAATTAGGTCACTACTGACTCTCTGAGAAACACTGATCTAAAGCTTCCAAGTGCCAGGTGTGGTAGTGCACACCTATAATTCCAGCACTTGGGAGGCTGAGGCAGGAGGATCACTGTGAGTTCCGGCCAAGCTGGGCTACATAGTGAGACTCTATCTCACAAAATCAAAAACAAAAACAAACAAACAAAAGAAAAACAAACAAGAAAAAAAGTAAAGTGTGCTAAGTAACAAAATGTTGATAATGATTAAAGTTGGGTGTGGGGTACATGCTGCTATTTCTGTATGTCTGAAAATTCCCACGATAACAGAGTTGTTTTTGTTTTAAACGAGTTCTTTGGAGTCAGAAACCTGGCCCCACGAAGAGCCCAGAGGCGCACCAAGAGCCCTTGACAGCGTGGTCCACAGCCCTCACTGGTAAGAGCTAGGTAAGACTCAACCGTCAAGTCCTACAAGATATAAATAACTCCTCCCGAGAGTCTAATCAGAAATTAATTTTTTGTCAATTAAAAAAAGTCAAAAAATAAAAATACATTAAGCTAGAGTTTAAAACAGATTACCTTCCATGAAATTTAGACTGCATCGACGGTACCATTTAAAAGGTCATTAAACCACAGGTCATTTCAAAGAAATAGAAAATGACTGCTGAAGTCAGGATGGAAAGAGAATGGGCAGGGAAGTCGGAAGAATGGGGAGACCTCGCAGCTGCAGCTTTGGAGTCTTAAAGGGAGGACATTGAGTAGCAGGGTAAAAGAGCAGTAGGGCAAGGGGGCAGTGAAGGGAAGCCAAGGTGAAGTAGAACAGGAGGCCGTGGGCATCACCAGCATGGTGTTGCTGTGTAATGAGGGACCCTAATGTCTATTTCAAGGCAAAGGATGAGTAAACGAATACTCCAGAGCTGCCAAGTCCCCTCCTGTGTGGAAGGATGGAAAGCTCTCGTCTTAACTCCCACTGTGGCTTAGGACCACTTCTAACCGTCCTCATGAAGCTACAGCCCCACTGATCAAACGACTCCACCAGTATGTTACCAAGAGTAGAAGTGCCTGGATGGAAACGGGTAAGAGAAGACAAACAGGATACGGAGGCTAGGGAGCCTAGGCCAGCGCTTTCATTTGCACATGAGATGTACGCATCTCTGAAAGAAACAATAATGACAGTGTTAATCTTCAGGGGGGAGGCTGCTTAATTGCCATCTATCCACTCAACATCCAAAACGGGGGTGAGTCTAATATTCAGCTTAATTGCTGTGGAGCCCACATCCTGTTCGCTTTCCCTCTAGGGGGAGCCCAGTGACCCCCCCCATCCATTTCTCTCCATGGAGGAAGGAGGAGATCAAAGTGGCTCCCCGGGGGATGGGCAGCAGGAATGCCCTCAGGTGGCATGTTCTCTCTCCCTCTGTCACAGGTTCTGGGGCACCTTCTGCATGCGGGGATGGAACCTCTGCCACTGATCTGGGTCACAGATGGGGAATGGCCACTTCTAGGCCTTCTCCAGCCTGTAAATGAGTTCGTTCTGGGCCAGTTTATTTTATTTAACATGAATTCACTGTTCAATTTGGGAGATTTTGTACTAAAGTCCAGATCTCTAGATTCTTCTGATAAAAACCCTGGCAACTGGGCTTGCAGCTGAAGAGCCTGCGCTCCACCCTCCCCGGGGCTCCCTAGGACTCACCCCAAATCACTGAATCTACACTGCTGGTTTTCTTACAGGAGTCAGTAGACTCGTGGGGAGTTTCCTACAGCTAGATGGGTATCAAATGTAAGAAAACAAAAGGTAGACGAAGTGGAAGGCATGTCTTAGAGAACTGGTAGGAAGTGTGTTTCTTTAAAGAAATGTGAATATATAATAATTATATATGATTTCAGGAACACTGTATAATACGAAATAAAACCCCACTTATTTTATCTGCCTAGTCCCCAAAGGCACCTCAGGAGGTACAGTGACCTAGAGCCCAGGATACACAGAATCTCACACAGTGTTTTTAAACCACAGGTCATGATCCATTAGTGAGTCACAAAGCAAGTTTGGTAGATTACCACCAGCATATTTTTTTCTCCTTTCTTCTTTTTTTAATAGCATAAAAAAGAATAATGCAAATAGGATAAGTATTATTATAAGCTTTTGTTTTTAGTCTTATATATACACGTACCCCATCATAATATAGGATGTATTTTAAAATTACTAGTGAGGGGTTAAAAACAACCAAAGAAACAAAAACCTAAAACACAGTAGCTTACCACAGCCCACCAGAGTGGGTAACCAGAGAAGGATCTGGTGGTGAGATCCTGCCTTCCACAGATTTTGCAGACAGATGCTGAGGGGAAAAATTGTGGTTCCTCGGTCACCCTTTCCTCGCAGACACACTTCTTCGCCAACTTCTGAGGAAACTGAGGCCCGTGTGGCCTGGTCCAGGCACCATGGCAGACAGTCTGCACGGCCGTGGTCAGCACAGCCCTGGGCTTTCAATCCACTCCTGCACCCAGGGGCCTCGGAGCCTCCCTCGGATGTGGCTACCAGAGGGTTGGGAACTTGGTGATGGTCATAATCGCTCTGGGGATTACCAGATGTGCACACAGAGCTCCCTACATCCTGACGGCGCCCCGACAGCTGTTTGGATTTCCCGTGCAGACAGCCCCTTCTTATGGAAGGCAATAGGTAGCACAGAGAATTGAAAGCTGGAGAGTCCCTTAAACAGGTGGTTCTGTACCAGGGGTGCACAGCACAAATCCCACCTGGGAAGTTTCTCAATGTACATGTGCTAGGCCCCCCCAGGTAGTAATTTCTACAAATGAGCCCGTCACAACTATCAGAATGACTGCCTTAACCTTACTTCTGGTATCAGGCTGAAAACGCAGTTGCTAAGCAGTGGAACTGAAACCTACCTGCCTTTTCCTTCTGCCTGATCTCTTTCCCCTAGAAGTGTTAGTACACTTGCACTTGACCTAAAGGCTGAGGTGACAAAGAAATGGCCAGGGGCCTAAGTGGCCTTCAGGGAGGCCTGCGTGCCCCAGCTGGCTGTGCTGAGAGTCACACAGGAGTCCCCAGCATTTGTACTCAGCAGGCCGGAGTAGCAGGGACCAGATTAGAGATGCTCGTTCAATATGCAAAGTGTACAGCTCGGACAATGCTGAACCAGCACTCTGAAAAGTTAATTAAATGCCAGGTTTCTTTTTAAGAACCAGTCCATCACTTGCTGACTGCTTTGGCCATTTTGTAGAACGGAGCTTTCCCTCTGGACAATCAGAGTAAATATCTTCCTTCACCTCCCGCATCGTCGGCTTGGGTGACAGAAGTAAGGACACACGGGCTTCCTCCTTCCCTGTGAGTGATATGCCTGACTTGGTCAGTAGCTAGGCAAGGGGAAAACTGTGGCCATCTCAGTGTAGGTCTTTGCAAATTGCCAAAAACACTCATCCACGAAGCTACCTTGTATTTATACATCTTTCTCTGGCACAGCGGGAGCCATCTTCATTTAAAGCCCGGTCCCCCTGCTCAGCACTCTGTCAGTGCCCTCCTGGTTTGCATCCCAGCTTCTTTCTGACCTCTGCTTGCTCTTCTCTGATCTGATGGCTGATACAGCCACTCCTCTTTCACACAGGGCCAGGCCCTTCCCCGACACACCTGAGGACAATGGCAGGCAGCATTTACTGAGCCTGCTGGGTACCAGACACTAACATTCTTACATGTTACTAATATTATAATACTGTATGTTACATACAGTATTATACATAGTGTCATAGAATGACCATGTTACCTTATTTAATTCACTTCATCGTACACGTGAGGAGACCTGGGCTCATACAGGCAAAGTAACCTGCCTAAGATCATCCACCTAGAGAGGGGGAGGGCCAGACTGCAGGGCGGCTGTCTGACTCCAGGGCCCAGCATTTAGCCCCTCTGCGGTAGAGCCACACAGCTGTTCTACACAGAGAACGCTCCTTCTGCAGACCCTGCTTCAAATCCAATGAGCACGTTCCACAAAGAGGTCATGCTTTCAACCTATAAAGGGCTACGGCTTTGCCAGGCCTGACGATTTAGTAGTCAACCCTGGCTTAATTGTTCTGGGTGATTTATTATGTATGTTTTATTTGCAACATGACAGCTTGCATTTTGGCTAAAAAAGAGATCCTGTCCAGCTAAGTCATCCCCACCCAATTCCTTCCCTTCTGCATTTCTTTTGCTGAAATGCAGTCCCTTTCTTGGGCATTCGGAGCCCACACGGACATTCATCTGGTCCCTGAGGACAAGCTCGATCTTGCTGCCGCATCCCACGACTGCAGCCACACAGGGCTGGTAGACTCTGGGATCCTCACGGTTGCACTCTGGGGCTCAAAGGTAAAGATGTACGATAAGGCAAGAACCCTCCCAGCCTGCACTGTCCGTCCTCACTGTCCCCCTGCTGTGTCAGGGGCCTGGCCTGGTCATCATGATCGAGAGTCCACACAAGAAAGACTGCGTCTGTGGGACATGCGAGCAGTCTCACAAACCCTGCAGCTTCTGGGGCAGAGTCCCCAGAGCAACCTACAGTGCCCGCCACCAGGCGCAAGGCCCCGACTGCTGCTGCCAGGTTCCATGCGAAGGCTGCAAGGCAGCCCGGACGCAGACATCATCCCAGCTGAAACGTTCTAATGGAACACTGCAGAGATCTAAATAGAGATAAAGTACCACGGCTCAGAGGACAGCCGGGATGCTATCTTTATGCAGCATGACAATGTTCAGTGGTTAATTAGACACCGTTAACCTGTTTTAGCAGGGGACATAACTGGGATAAATGGGGGAAAGTGTCCTTGAAGCCACTTAATATCCATGGCACATACTGAACCCTAGACTCACCTCCCCGCTGCTGTAAGACAGAAAGGGCTTCTGACAGAGTCGAGAGCGGGGTGCCGGAGCCGGGACAGGCCCTGGGGAAGGTCTTCCCGGGCCCATCCCTCGCAGACCACTGCTTCCGACCCAGGGAGGGATGTGAAGGGTTTGGACAATGGGGAGTAACTACAACTTGTTGCAGGTGAGAGAAACCTAAAGCCACAGTAGGATGCTCACTGCAAAAATAAAAATGTTTTCTTTTGAGGGTACTGGGGATTGATCCCAGGGCCTTTGTACTGAGCTACATCCCCAGCCCCACCCCACCCCCCTTTGAGATAGGGTCTCACTAAGTTGTTAAGTTGCTCAGGCTGGCCTAGAACTTATGATCCTCCTGCCTCAGCCTTCAGAGTACCTTAGATTACAGGCATTCATTGCTGAACCAGAAGCCAAATTCATAAAGAAAAATTGGCAAGGGGAAGAGCAGGAATGAAATTAACAACTAAACAAGCACCAAAGTTACTTTACATTTTAAAAATGTTTCACTCCCCTGGAGGAAAAGAAATCGAAGTGCCATTTTCTTGCAATGTTCTTCACCCTTATAATTCTAAAATGTCCAATAAAAATTACACAATTGCTTCCAAACTTCGGTGAGGTAAATTTGACCCCCTGAGAAAAAGAAGGCAGTTTGTCCCAGATGAGGTCACCGGCAAATTCCCAAACCAGGAATCCACTTTATAAACTGCATGACCTGCCAGATACACCTTCGCAACCTGAACATGTGAGAAACCCACTGCTGTACCATGGCCACACTCAATGCACCACCAGAAAGCGAGCTGCACACTTGGGGTCCCGTGCTCTCAGACATCCGCACACTCGTAACACCAGGGGAAAGCCCCGTGAATTGAAGTCTTCCTAGCTGGACAAACTTTTTGTCATTGAAATAGCTCCTGAAAGGTGAGGTGCCCGCCCTCCTTCCCTTTCTCTCCCTAGTTCTTACCAGTCACATGTGAACATTAGTAGGTATTATATTTTCTCCCTTCTTTTAAAGACAAGCAGAAATTCCCTGGTACCCACATTTTGGCACTTTGGGGTTTTAGGTCACACTAGATCATATTTGCCTCCTGTCAGCATAGTTCATTAATAAGGCACCTGGGAGAAAGATGAAAACTCATGTCCCTGTCCTGTCTGTCCCCTTGAAGCTACAGTGAATTACAAGGCAATTCCTGGGTGAGGTCTGCCCCCTGCTGGGCATTATTAAAAATAACATCTTTGTTCTGATTCAAACTCCAAAAAGGATTTACTGTATTAGGAAGAAAAAAAGGATGAAATAAACAGAACAGTTTTAGTTGCTTAAAACAGGTGCGGGAACATATACAGTGAGTTTATATGTCTGCTCTCTAGAAAAAGTGGCCAACAGTTTAGAGCTCTAAGGTATCTTAAATGAACCTTGTTTTATTCAAGAAGCCTTTGCTGGATTGCTAATTACCTACTAGGCACAAATGGGAGGTGCTGAGAATTGGGGAATTTTTGTTCAGGATTTTATAATCTTGTGGGAGAAAAGAATATTACAGAAATAACACTAATACCTCCCTAAACTCATACTACAGGGCCTGGAAGGTCCTGCTACTATCCAAAGTGGGCAGCCACTAGATGTGGAAATAGCGAGGAGTTGTTAAAGCGTCCTAAAGAAAGCCCAAGCCAGCTGGGTGCAGAGCTAGACTAGAAGCCAAGGGTCACACACAAGCCCTTGGTTTGTGCTGCTGGTTCTAGAATGGCCCAAAATTCACAGAACAGGTAAGGTTGCCGTAAGAGAATTGTTACGGGAAGACGAAAGAGGGAAGCAGCCACTCTAGCTGGGAGAATCTGGGGAGGCTTCCTGGGAGAGACAGGCAGGAAAGCCTCAGCAGGAAGGACACAACCTGAATAAAGGCCAGAGGCATGAAGGGGCCAGTCGTGGCCAGAAAGCAGCAGGGAAACCGATGTGGCTGAAATACAGACAAGGTGATGGCTGGAAATGAGGCTGGTGCCAGAGTTTGCTGGGTGAGCAGGCAGACTGCACAAGGAGGTACCCACAGTACCAGCTCTATAAATACATGCACTGCCATGCATCAGTGATCAAAAAGGAGCTGTGGGGCCGGGGATCACTGGGTTCTTTTCCCCCTTCGAGTTATTTAAACCAACATATAAAGAAAGATATCAATGAAAATGCAATATGCAACTCACTTTGTATTTTGCAGCAGTGTAAAAGCAGCACAAGAGTTAAGCAGAAGACACTGTCATTCCTCCAGTGGAAGCAGCAGCTGAGAACTGTGACAAGACAGTGTTTTCTAAACATCTGCTGCATCCAAGTGCCACCTTTAGGAATTTTGCTCTGGCTGTGTACTTCCTGCACCCATCTCCTGTTTTCTTTAAATAGATTTCTTTTATTTTAACACATTTATTTAAAAGAAAACTTTATATCTTCAATGTAAAGTTAGCATCACCAGTCACAGGTAGGATAATGGTGAAAAAAAAAATACAGTTTAAAAAAAAAACAACCAAACAAAATTATAGCTAGATAATGCTGCTGGCCAAAAGTCTGAGCCTACAGCTTATCTTTTGTGGAAAGAGGAGGCTGGCAGGGCCGGAGAAGTGTTAAAATATGCTAGATGCAAACAGGAGCTTTCCTGCTATCCTGATCAGAGGGCCTGAAGGCTGCAGAGAAGGATAACTGCATGACTCGCCGCCAGTCTTGGGGAAACACAGCTGCCAGCATGCAGGCTGGAGTGAAATGAGACAGGACATGGTGACTGAAACAAGTAGAATTCAGGTGTCCACAAGTCAGGGGAAAACTTCCCAGAGCTTCTGGAAATCTTCATTTCAATTCAATTTTAACTGCCACATGGAGTGAGTCTTTTACTTCTCCCTAGGAGAATTTTCTGCTTTGTAATGGAGAAACCTACAAAGACTTCCTGTTGGTCAGTAACCTATTATTTTCTCTGTTCCTCTATTATATCTTGTGATCCTCCTGGCCTCAAAGCCCGTAAGTACACTGAGACTGACCAGCAGGATTAAGTGCACAAAAAGGAGGTCCTCATGTTGTTAGAGGGGCCCCAACGCATCAGTAGAAAACCCAGATTATGTGAGGGGCTTCCAATTCATGTGCATATTTATACCTACACATGGTCCAGGCTGCTGCTTATATTAAAACTGCTTTCAGTTACCTCTCAATAAAAGACCAAAAAGAAAAGGGAAGAAGTAGGTATAATGTTCACAGATGCATTTTATTTTTGAGAAAGCAAATCCATCAAAGGGAGAACCAGGAGATAGTTTCTGTGGGGAGAATTTTAACCAGTGCCTGGCATCTCTCATCGCTCCCCCTGGCTTCCAGCTGCCCCCGCTGCGAGGCAGCCGGTCCCTCTCAGCACAGGCCGGCTAGCTCAGGGAACACAACTTTTTGCCTTAAAAGTTTTTCTGTTCAATAAGATTGCTTCATGTGAACAACATCTCATTTCTGTGAGGGTCCCAGAGGATAGCAGGAGGGACGATTTTATCCTAACGGACTCGCTTTTGCACAAATCGTACAGTGCATGGCCTTTTCATGAACTTGAGATGAATGCGCTCAGCACTCCAGGTTTGAGAATGGGCAGGCGTAGAATGCGAGGCGCATTCCATTATACTAATTAGCTGTGTGACCTTGGGCAGTGGGGTAAGGTGACATTTAAGGGCCTTTCTAAGACCGGGTGGCACAGTCACTTAAACTTCCCAAGCCTTATTTTCTCCACCTCTAATCGGAGGAAGCCAGATTCCACCACCGCTCAAGTCTCTCCCCAGCTCTGGCCCCCACTCCCATCTGCTCCTGCCAATACCATTCTCTACTCTGAGAACCCCCAAGCAGCCCCTTCCCCACAACTGGCTTATCTTTGCCCTAAAATTTCAATCAAGAAAATATAATGCACTTATCTGCAGACCTCTCAAGTCAACACTGCAGGGGACAAACAAGCGAAACAAAAAAGTGATGAGGAAAGGAAGGAAGCCCTCTTTCCCTTTTCAATCGTTTTTAGAGATAACTAAGTTGATCTGAACTCTTTTCCTACTTAAGAACCGAGGCCTTTTCCTCCTTGGTAACTTCCCTCGTCTTTTTTACCTTTTGTCAAAATCTGCTACAACTTTCTCTATTGCATAGAGAAGTCTTACTTTACTTTGACACCCTCTCCTAACCTGTTCACCTGCTCCTAACTTTCCCAATTGTTTCTTCCTGCTTAGTAAGACCTTTGTGTTTCCTTCCCCACCACACAGCTGGACCAAGGGCATCTACCTACCTGCTGAGCCTCCGAACACAGGCAGCTCAGAAGCCAGCCCTCCTGTTCTCCAGGTCCAACTCAAAGGCCCAGCTCAAATGCTCAGGGTCAGGCCAGCCGAGGTGTGTAGCCAGGCTCTGCTCTTGGACTCTGACTTAGACAAACAACATGAAACCAGTGGTTCTGAGCATGGGCTCTGGAGTCCAAGGGTTCTACGGTTTGAATGTTGAGCTCTGTTCAAAATTCATATTGAGGGGCCGGTGAGATAGCTCAGCAGCATAAGTGCCTGCCTGCCAAGCGTGAGGTCCTGAGTTCGACTCCTGGTACCCATATAGCTCAGCGGCATGGGTGCCTGCTGGCACGCGAGGTCCTGAGGTCGACCCCTGGTACCCACACACACACACAAAAAATTTATATTGAAACGTAATCCCCAGTGCAGCAGTGGTAAGAGGTGTGGCCTTTAGGAGGTGATCAGCTTATGAGGGCAGAGAGCTTAGCACCCGACCAAAGGGCCAAAGGGGGCACAATAGATCCTTCTGTCCCTCTCCCTTCTGCCACTTGAGGACACAGCTACTAGGCATTATCTTGGAAGCACAGAGCAGCTCTCACCAGACTCCAAATCTGCTGGTGCTTTATCTTGGTCTTCCCAGCCTCCAGAACTGTAAGAAATACATTTCTATTATTTATAAATCACCCAATCTGTGGTACTTTGTCAGAGCAGAAGGACAGGCTAAGACAGATGGCCTGGGCTCGAATCAAAGCTTTCCCACTGCCTAGCTATGTGTTCTTAGGCAAGTCACTGAAACTGGTGAGAACACCACATTCTACTTTGTGAGGTTGTTCTAAAAATCAAACATGTTAATTCAGGCGAAGCATTTAGCATAATACAGTTATATGTCCCGTACTGATGAGGATATACACGAATGGGCCATTTCGTCATCACGTGAACATCACGGAAGGCCTTTACACAAGCTAAGCAGGCCACTACGTCACCAGGCTATAGGATCTTATGGGACCACTGTCATATGTGAGTTCTGCTGCTGATCACAGTGTCACTCGTTATGAGCACAGAACTGCTTAGCGAACAGTCGCCGCTGCCGCCATTATTGTCATCGTCACTGTAGACTTTGTCTTCCCTACGCTGCCACTCCTTGCTTGGGATACCCAGCCCAGAGATGGGTGCTGGCTATGAGTGGCTGAGTGACTTCATGTTTTGGGCCTCTAGTGGCCATCATTCCCTGGCTCCCACATGCCTGCTACCCCTGCTGGCCTTGCCTGGGCACCCTCGGCAGGCACGTCCAGCAGCCTGCCCTCACCTGCTGACCAGTCGCTCCCACCTACAGACCCATCCCACCAGAGACGTTCAAGCCGGCTCACAAAGCATCGCCACCAGCTGGCCGATGCTTCCCACAGCAAAGTGAACACAGCCTCCAAGTTCCACAGCACTTTCCGCTCCTGGTTTTTCCATCTCCTGCTTTACTTTCACTGCCTCTTGGTTCCCTTCCTTCATTTCAGTCACTTCTGTTTGCCCCATCTAAAAGGCAACTTTTTCTGGCTTTCAAATCCTTTGAGAGATTCCCCACTTCTAAGAAGTTTCTAGATTCAGGTGAAATTATCTCTGTCCTGCTTAGCGCACCTAATCCTCCACATCATGTAGCATCTTTATGGTAAGATGATCTTACACAGGGACTGTTGGATCTTAGTTTGATGGGGCAGACCACAGGAAACAGCCAGGACATACCCTAAAGCCACTTCCCCTTCTTCTTGATTCAAACCTCAATTCTGTTTGGGAAGATGATAAGCCCAACCAAAGATACTCTCGTTTCCAGACTTTCTCCCATGAGGAGATGGGTTATGTGCCACATTTCTAACCCATACGGAAAGTGTAGCAGCCCCTAAAGAGTACATCTTTCTCCCTTGCCTTCAAACAAACAAAGTCTAAGAGAGTCCTTTACACTCATCTCCACATTATTCTCCATTTTTCTTGCCTGGAAAACAGACGTGAAGCCTGGAGGTGGGGCAGCCACCATATAACCACGAAGTGTAAGCATGATGACAAAAGCCACATGCTGAGGATGGTGGGGCCGAAAGATGGAAAAGCTGCTTCCCCACGGGGCTGATACTCCAGCCTGGGCTGCCGAGCCCCGGTCCTCTTGTTTCTGAGATGAACATCTTTCTGTGTAAGCCACTGATGGAGTTTTCATGTTTGCAGGTGAATGCCACCTCGGCTACAGAGCTCATCCTCTGGCAGATGAGGATCCTTTCTAAAGAAGAAGGGATGGCAACCTGACAAAAGCCAACCTGGCACGATCATCCTCACTTAACCTTACTGTCCGCTCTCAGAGAAAGCAGTGACATGAAATGGATTCGGGGTGTGTGAGTCTCAGAAAACAGGTGACAGACGTTGCCAGCATCTGCTAGAGAAAAAGGCCTCATGCTCAAGGAAAAAGAGGAACAGCCCCTCTCCACTTTGTCTACCCTCAGGAGAGCACACCCACTCTGCAGAAGGGAGACAAGAGTCCCTCACAGTATGTCACTGAGACTTACAATAAGAAATGTATATATTTGGTTTCCTGGCACATTGCTCCTAAAACCCTCGGAATTTCCGAAGTGATAGTTACCATTTCATAAACTAACAGGATGACTGATAGCTAGGGACTCTAGGGGAGCCTCAGGATAGAGGGCTGTTTGCAATGAAAGGGATGGAATTTTGGGTCGCGATTCCCAACCTCCCTATCCTGACTCCCAGAGTGGGGAGGCTGAAGGCTGAGCTAATCAACGGTGACTGATCTAATCGGCCATGGCTGTGTAACGAAGCCTCCATACATACAAGACAGAGGCTCTGGGAGCTTCCAGGCTAGGGAACAACAATATATCTGTGTATTGGGAGGGTAGCACACCCCACTCCGCCAGGATAGAGTTTCTGAGCTCTGGCCCCTTCTTAACCTTACCCTAATGTCTCTTTATTGAGCTGCTTGTTTGCATCCTTTAAAATACTCTTTGTCAGCTTTTTGTTACCATGACAAAACACCAAGATGGTCAACCTAAAAGGAAGAAAGCCTTCTTGTGGCTTCCAGTTTCAGAGGTTACAGTCCATGGACCCTTGGCCCTCTTGCCTTGGGCCTGTGGCAGCACAGTTCATTATGGCAGAAGCACTTGCCAGAAGAGAGCTGTTCACATCATGGCTGTCAGGAAGCAAAGAGACCAAAAGGCAGAGCTGGGGTCCCATCCACCATAAGGGGACACCCCTGACAACCAACTTCCTCCCCCTAGGGCCCACCTCTTAAAGGTCCTACCACCTCCAAATACCACCAAGGGTTGAGGACCAAGCCATTAACACATGGGACTTCGGGGCCATTCCAGATCAAAACTATAGCAAATATCCTCCGCAATAAATCAGCAATAGTAAATAAGATATTTTCCTCAGTTCCATGAGCCACTATAGCAAATTAACTGAACTTGGAGGACCTGATGCTAACTCCAGATAGTGTCAGAATTGAGTTAAATTATAGGACACCTGCTGGTGTCCACTGGAGAGTCACTTGGTGTAAGGAGGAAAACCCCACACATCTGGTATCGGGGTGAATGACTGAGAGTGTACTGAGAACTTAGTAGGAGGAAAGGGAATCCCACCTTGGGAGAAATGGATTTCCTTTCCCACCTGCAAATACTCCAAGATGGTGCCGCATCAAAAAGGCATTCAGAAGAAGTGTGATAAAATGTCCCTTGTACTGTTGATCACACACCAGTCAACATTTCAGTGGCTTCTAGATCCTGAAAATAAAGTAGTTCCCATAGTCTGGGCCTGAGCCTTCCCTACCCTTCCTGCCCATCCTTTTCTCCTGCTCACTCTAAAACCCCTGTGGTACATCCGGGCCTCCGTACTCCTGGCCCATGGCTAGAAGGCCTGTTCCTGCCTCACTGTTTGTCAACCGTTTCAGTTCGAGACAGTGACTCACAGACTAAACTGACCTGTTCCGCGCAATCTTCCCGACAGTGCTGTCAGATATTCACACATACTTTCTGAGAGGCGTAGGGTCCTTGAGACCACTTGGTTTTAGCACTAAAGAGTCAAAGCCCAAGTGCGATAAGCTGGCTGCTCATGGCTGTCCCACACCTCAGCTGCTCCCAGAGCCGAGGGTGCTATCTGCCTGCCTGCTGACTTTCCTTACGATGTCCTCTTTCACTGGGTGTGGTGGCACAGGCCTACACTCCTAGCATTCTGGGAGGCTGAGGCAGGAGAATGGCCAAGTTGGAGACCAGACTGGGCAACTTAGCCACTTAGCGAGACCCTGCCTTAAAGTAAAAAATAAAAATGGGCTAGGGATGTAGCTCAGTGCAAAGGCCATGAGTCCACTCTCTTGTACTGAAAAAAAGTCCTCCTTTGCTGAAAAGAGGCTCAAAGCTCAATCTTCCTGAACTTTCCACCCACGAGCCACAGCTACACGGCATTTACTTCCCAGAATCATAATATCCTGCAGCGAAAAAAGGGAACCATGAGATCGTCCAGTCTAAGCCACTCAGAGAATCTTGGACCGAAGAGTGCACATGAAGTGCCCCAAGGCTCCCCGGCAAGTGAGAGGCAGATGGAGACAAGAACACAGGCAGACGTCCTGACTGCTAACACAGGCACAGGGAAAAGCAGCCCTACCAGAGGAGGGGCTCGGCAGTGAGCCCAGGAACCTGCCTCAAGAGGCGGACACCTGGCCACACTCAAGGCGCCCTCTGAGCACCTCGCTCTGGGCTACTCTGCCCTCGGCCTAAGAATGGAGTCACAGGCCCTAAAACCAGAGGTGGGAGCTGCCAGGGCTCCCAAGTGCCTGGCTCCTGAGCTGGTTGCCTGGGAATGGATCCAGTTGTTGGAGGGCACTGCAGGGTGAGAAGGGACAATCGTCCCCAATGCCTAATTGAACTTATTGACTAGCCTAATTAAGCCTTTTAATGGCAGGGCTGGCATGGCCTTGGCTCATGCCCCTGAGTGCCAGCAGCATCCTTTCTCTGCAGGGTCAGGCATCTGGCTGGGGGCACTGCTCTGCAGCCAGGTAGGCCCGGGGCCAGGGAAGGTTCAGGTCACCCACTCTCTCCCTGCCATTCTTCTCACAGGGGCGCATGTTGGAGCCATGTCAATATATCTGCTGAGGCTCCACCACGGGCAAGGACACTGTACCCAGTGCCAAAAGGGAGAACCCAGAAGGCAGTGAAGCCCAGCGAACAAGAGCATGACACCTGCGATCAGACTTCCCCAGCTCACTCTCCAGCTGGCTACGTGCCAGCTGTGTGGCTTGTGGCAGATTACTTAGCCTTCCTGAACACCAGCTTCCTCACTGACCAGCAGGGTTAGTAACACTACCTACCTCGTGGTGCTGTTTTGAGGACATGACTGTGTTTGGCACTGTGCTGCTGCCACCAATTATCACCAGCCTGGGAAAAGACCCACATTCAAAATCCAAAGTGTGGGTTTTTACTAACCCATACTGCTTTCACACCATCATAGTCTAAAATACTACATCAAACCATCATTGGAAGCCAGGCAACTGTGTATCTATTGAAGCATGGAAAACACACCAACAAATGGTTCTGGTAGTGACTTCCAGAGAGATGGCTAGGATAGGATGGGAAAGTAATTGCAGGTAAATTTAGTTTTTTCTGTCTTGTTTGAATTTTATGCCATCAAAGTATTCTTGATCTGCCTGGACAAATAAAAAGGACTTTATTTAAAAAGTAGAATCAACCAGTTTGCTTCCAATGAGTTTCCCACCAATGGGGGGGCGTTCACGCAGACCCAAGCCAGCACTGACAGCAACACCAGAAAGATACCAGCTCTGCCCTCCTAGTTTAGAGGACCCTGCACTATGAGACAGACCAGAGGAACAAAGGATATTCCACAGGAGGACGTGCTCTTTTCCCTGCTGTTATTTAAGGGATACTTCTGTGGGCAGCTCATTCCCTTCCTGACCCTCAGAGACCCTCCAACTCTACACTCCTACCCCTGGCTCCCAGAAACAACCAGCTCTAGTCACTGGAGAATTTTCACTTCTGCAAAACTGGAGCTTATAAAGTGCCAAAAGCCAAGGCCATGCTACGACACCATTTCAGAAGCACATCTGGTTTTTAATTATAATTAAATTCAAGGGTAGGTTAATTAAGAAAAGCTGAAGACCAGAGAGAAAGCTGGAGCAGGCCGTGGGGAAGGCAAGGGGTGGCAGCTGTACCGGAAGCATTTCACAGGCACCTGGGAAGCAGGCCAGGCGACAGGCCCGGGGAAGCACCGCCTGCAGGGCCTCAGCTGTCCTCCCCAGTCCACGTGCGCAGGCAACGAGCTCACATCAGGTGGTCACTGTTCTCCTCCCTGCCGCCCTGGGGTATCAGGTGCTCACCCCTACTCCAGGGAGAGAGGTGACTAAGGGCTCCGGTCAGGAAGACTGCTCCACATTCCAGAGTGGGAAGCGAAGTATGCAAATACTACAGCGAACTGGGAAGCACTCGACAAAAGTGTAGTTGTTTCATGCTTAGTCATTTGCAAAAGAAAATGCTTCTGTGACACTAGACAAGCCATCCAGGGCCCTAAACTGTAATGACTATAACCTAGAACAGTGACAGCGAACCTTTTAGAGCCTTCAATGATACCAACAGCCCACTGCAGCACACATGCTATAGGTTCGCCACCACTGACCTAGAACACCTCTGCTTCTTGGCACCAAACACCCCTGCATCCACCCACCTGGAGGTGCATGATACGTGCCCCGCCCCCCGGGGTAACATTCAGGAGCCGCATTACATCAATTTCATGAGTAAACACTAGAAGTCTGCTTTCATGGCCTATAAAAATATACCTACTCTGCTTAGGATCACTTTTCACGGAGATGAACAATTCCAGACTACTACATAGCCCTTAAAAATGAGGCAGTCCTACCCTACACTGAGATTCAGAAAGCTCAGTAAGAAATTTTGTCTCAGATAAAGAAGAGTACAGAGTAGATACACTGCCATTTATGCTCATGGTGGGAGGGAAGACTTATCCAGTAAGAACCAAGAAATTGTTCATCCATTTTGGTTAAAATTATGTGCAAAATAAATTCTCAATACCTCTAATTTTGTTTTTCTTGAAAACCAAATAAGCAAAATTGTGTTTACTGGTGAAAAACTGAAGGACAGAGATAAGTTATTTTACTTCATGGGGTCTCAGGGGCATGTGATGATACCATCTTAATTATTGGAGCTCTGTAAGAAATATCCAAAGTTCACTCACTGATCAAATATGTACTGTGTATCTATATGGGCCAAACATTATATGACTCAGAAGAAGATAATGTAGGTAAAAATATCTTGCATAGTAACCACTTACTACTTAATAATAATGCAAAAGCAAAGGCAGCTACAGCTCCAAAGAGCTCCAAAAGAAATAAAGACAAAAACAAAATGAGAGCGTGAGAAAAGAGCTATAAGTAGGTAGACATTAACAACTGGCTGTTCACGGTGAAGGAAATATGGCTGTTTGCTGTACTATCATTGCAACTTTTTAATAGGTTTAGTATTTTTAAAAATAAAAGATTTGAGGGTAGGCAATATTACAAGTATAAATTATATTTCAGGCAATGAAACAGTTGTGAGAGGAAATAATTTCCATTAATAAGTGAAACTAGAAAAATTATCAAAGAAATCATTTCTTTAGGCAGCTATCATCCTGGATCATATGACCATTACAAGGAAGTTTGATGGGGACAGTAAAGTGGAGAGTCACACCCAACTGACCAATCACAGCCTCACTCAAAGTGGACTAACCCTCTTCTGCCTTCAGATCTGAGGAAAAGGGATGTCTGTGGTACCCCCTTGAAAGCATTCCTGGCAAAACAGCGAGCCTAAATTGAACTACCTTGGATCTAGACCTAACTATTAGCTTAATGGGAAACACGGTGGATAGAGAAACAAGTTAAATATCACAACTGGGAAGAAATGGGTCAAATCCAGAAGGTGATACACTGTATGGAACAAGTTTCTTACTAAAATAAAAGAAGATGAGCGATGGTGGGAGGAAGGAATGAGAGCTCTATTAAATACAATGTGTGGACCTTGATTTGTCCTTTTTATAATCCAACTCTACAAAGACATCTTAGAGACAATGAAAGTAACTAAATATGATCTAGATATCAGGTGACATTAAGGAATTACTATTAATTTTGATGGCATGTTAATGCATGATAGTTAATAAATAAAAACAGTCCTTATCAATTATCTAAAATGATCTCCAGCAGAAAAGGAAAGGAGAGAGAATCAATGACATTCTTTCCATATTGTCAAGCTCCTCTGCTCATCACTGGCCTCACAGAGGATAATGGCTTTTTCACATCTACAGGTACATCTTCTTATGACTAACTATGAACCCAGTAATTTCCTATCTTTCAAGTCACAGAGCACTTAAAAATAACATCTGAATAGCAAATCGGGGTGGACAGATGAGACTTCTCATGGGCGTAGATAACTAGCCCATGGATCTTGGCAGCACCAGGCCTGGCCTAGTGCGCCCAAGGGCAGAGGCTGCCTGCACCCTGGTAGAAGTGCACCCCAGGGCAGCATATGCACACAGACCTCCCCTCTGCGACACCTTTCTAAGAACCCGGCTCTGCAAGGTTGGAAGCCAGTGACTGAGCTGGATCAAGAGGACAAAGCATGTGTTTGTAGCTGCTGTGCCTACAGACTGAGGAGGTGTCTGGCTCTGTGAGTTTTTGCCTTTCACACCTTTGTCACCTAATAAGAATTAACTACTCGCTACTAACAAGAAGGTAAAGAGATTCTGATATGGCAATGACAGGGAGGGAGAGGACAGAAGCCCTTTAGTATTCTTGGAACATCTATGCCATTAAGAAAAAAAGAGAAAGAGAAAGGGGGGGGGTGCTTGGGACCAGCACACGGCAGTTCTCCCGCCATCTTGATGTCCTTGACACGTGCAGATGGTGTGGAAGTGGCTGGCACCAGAACAGCCCATGAGGAGGAATGAGCGGCCAATGGAGATTTATGTGAGGAGAGTGAGATGGACAAGGTAAAATTGTCAGGAGGAGTTGTTAGAAAGTAAAATATATTGTGACAATTCCACTCCTGCCGTTCATCAATAAACTGACAGATCATTTAGTGTCAATTAGGAGTGATAGATGGACAAGTCCCCATGATCCTGGGCCAAAATTAATGGCTGGGAGGGAGAGGGTGATTGAAAATGACGGCTGACATTGAGAGCAAAGTCCTGAAAGTCCCTGAAGGGCCATTACTTGCCTCATTCCCTTGCAGATCAATGCAGGGACAAACCCAAAAACAGACACTTTGAGACAAAACTTAATCAGACTCCCTTTCCCTCCTCTCTTACCAAGTCTGGTTCCGTCTTACTCAGTTCTATTCCCTATGGTCAAGTCAGTGACCCATCAACTATGTAAGTGTCCCAACTCAGGCAACTTCAGAGACAAGGGCAGCTGGCTCCAAGATGGAATGTTTGGCACAGCTATTACTTTGGTGCCAGGAGAAGGGACAGGTACTAGTTCCAGGTCCCAAGCAGTTCTTGAATGCAGCCTTTTCTTGTGCCTCAGGGGCGAGCATGAGTTCTAGCACCTAGTATCTCTAGCCCATGAGATAGCTGACAAATGCTCTGCGCTCTGTCTTGGGCAATTTGACACAAATAAAGGAAAGGTATCCCAGAAACTCATATTTCTTGGCTATGAGCCCCTCACTCAGAGCCATATACAGCCTTTCTATTTCCCACTGGTGACAACTTGTCTTGTAGGCCTCTGTAAGCCTCACTTTCCTCCGACTCTCCTTATAAGGGATTCCTAGTTTGACGAATGGAACCTACCTGATTGAGTGGTGTGACACACGTGTAACGTGCAGCGTGGCCTGAATGTTTGTGTCTACTCTCCCCCAAATTCTTATGTTGCAACTCTAATCCTCAACGTGATGCTGTCTGGAGGTAATGAAGTTCTGATGAGGTCATGAGGGTGGAGATCCCATGACAGGGGAGAGGTAGATTCACAAGGCCTCTCTCTCTCTCTCTCTCTCTGGATACCAAGGAAAGACCACATGAGGACAACCAGGAGGAGGGCCCTCACCAAGAACCCCACCATGCTGGCACCCTGATCTCACACTGCCAGCCTCCAGGACTGTGAGAAATAAGTGTTTGTTGTTTGAACTCCCGATATATGGTAATTTGTTCTAATGGCCAAGATAAGACAAGTGCCTAGCATAGTGCTATGCTATTGTTATCATCATCCAAAAGGAATTTAAGGTGAGTACACTATTTTCCAGTGTGAATTCTGTGCAATAACCAGAACGACAATAAGGTTAATGTCCCCCAATGCCAAATCTTAAACCAATGCTCTCATGATCCTCCACACCCATCAGAATTCATTCTGCCCAATCCCTATCTCCTCTGCATGATGCTCCTTGATCTTAGTGCCTACTCTCTCCTCCCAAGTCACATGGCTAATGTTACTCATCCCATTTGGTTCTCACTTATGATGTGCTCCTACTGACGTTCCTGATTTTTGTGAATGAAAACGCCTGATGTTCTCAATTAGAATCAAGCTCTCACAGGACTGGAAGCAAATCTTGTGCTCTGGTTCTCCCTGGAGTACTCTGTGAATAGGAGCTCAAGTTTCCAAACTTAATGCTGCAGGTCCTCCATGGAGCTCAACAACTGCCTTCCTTACCCCATCAAGATGATTCCGATGTTTATGGTCTAAGTAACTAGGAAGATAGGAGCCCTGAGATTTAGGGGAGACTTTAGAGGCACAGGTTAGGGGAGGTAGTGCCAGGGGTGGGAATCAAAAGGACCGATTTAGATGTGTTAGGTTTAAGTTGAGTATTTAAGTGGAAATATCAGGTGGACAACTGGACGTTCAGAGGAAAGACTGGGCTAAAGATACAAATTTTGGAAGGATTAGGATGTGGTTGATACTGGTTGAGATCATGCGAAGTGTTGATATTGCAGAGGAGGTTTGAGGATCTTTCCTGGGCATTCCAACATTAGAGGGGTCACAATAGGCCTCAGGATGAGGGGCCAAGCAAGGGAATATCTTGGAAAGGAACACATGAAAAGCAAAAGCATCTCTCTGCAAGAGATGAAACTGATTGGATCTGGAAAAATCTTTGGTGTTTTCATTGAGGAATAGACTTTTGCAATAGTCTTTTGTTCTCAAGAAGCAGACCTAAGATTTGTCTTATTTCCACATTTCAAAGTAAATTCAAGATATTACAAGCACTAAAATCTCCTAAATGAGGCTCCTCTGTAAGATTCTCACTTGTATATGAGACCTGCATTTCCAAGTCACCTTGGTTTTGCTTACATTAAAAATGAGTGTTATGTTCTGTGAAGAAAATAGTGTGGTACTTAACAGCACAGGAACAGAGAGAAAGACCACCAGGACAGAAAGCACGCCCACAGGAGACTACACCCAAAGTAGGTACATGCAAAGCTTTAGAGTATGGCAAATGCAGCTCCTCGAATCACCAGGGAAAGACGGACTTTTAACACATGGTGCCGGGACACGGCCATTAGAAAAAGATAAAACTGGATCCACACATCGCACCACACGCCCGGATAAACTCCACGTGGATCAGAGATCTAAACTGTGAAAATGACAGGCTGTGGCTGTGTTCCAATGAAACCTCATTGATAAAAATAGGCAGCGGGCCTGTGGGCAAGAGTTTGCTGACTCCTGGCATACAGAAACAGTGGAGAAGTTTGACGTTTAACATGTATTTATTTCTGCAAAAAAGAAGTACAGTAAGGATAAAAAAAAACCTAACATAGAGATTCCATACAAGGGATGGATGGGAGTGAGGCGGAGAGGGCAAGGATGGGAGTGAGGCATCTCTAAGTGTGTCTTTCTGTGCAACTGTAACTTCTGGCCCATGTAAATGTTTTATGTATTCAAAAGTAAGTTAAATAAAGAGGATTTTTAAAAACCTTAAAATTGAACACAAAAATCAATGAATCTAATTGTGTATTAAACTGATAACCCAAATGAGAAAGGATTCAAGTAACTTCTGAAAACAGTATTGTAAATCTCTAAGCACGAGAAGAACTGCAAAGAAATGTCGAGTTTCTTAGGAGGTTTTATTGGAGGTGACATTAGGGTAGTAATTACAGAACTACTTTCTATGTGTTAAAGCACAGAGCACATATTTAAAAATGAGGTTCTTTAAAAAAATGAGGTTTGGAGAGACCTCAAGATGGCGGATGAGTAAGAAGCAGGCAGCAAAACTCTCTCTAAAAGTTACCATTGGAACACGGGAATATAGCGACCCAGAAAGCGCAGGAGGGGGGGAGATGCCTCCCCGAAACCCAGAAAAGTTCTGAAGCGCAATCTGGGACCCCCGGCACCAGTGACGGGTGACTTCCAACAAAGAAGAAGGAAAGAAGGAGCAGACCGCACGCGTGCACCTTCTAATATCCCGGGAGTTGGAGCGCCGGCGGAGGCTCAATTCTACGGACACACGGTGGCAGCTGGCGCCCAGGGAGCCCCCACGGAGGATCCTGAGACAGCGGCGGGGCAGGGGAGCGGCGGAGAACGGCGCTGACCGGCGGTGAGTGTCTCTCAGCCACAGCTGCCCCGCGCCAGAGAGCGACCGGCCGGGCGCCATTGTGGGGGGTGTGGCGAAACTCAGAGCGGCTCGGAAACTGCTCTGGGAACTTGTGCTCAGGACAGGGCAGCACAGGGCCTCTCAATTGAGCCCACGAAAGTGTGCTGAGGTCAGCAGGCGAACGAGACTGGACTCTCAGCCACACCTGTCCCGCGCCAGAGAGCGACTGGCCCGGCGCCATTGTGGGGGGCGTGGCGAAAAACCAGAGCGGCGGGAACCAGTGCAGGGAACCCGCGCTCCGGACAGCAGGCTGAGCCTCTCAGGCCCAGGGATCGTGAAAGGGCGGCGAGAGCGGAGGCGAGCTAGACTGGTCTCTGCCTGAAAGTACGCGCCTCTGCTCACCACCCGCCAGAGGGCGCTCCTGGCTTACTGGGACGGACCTGCACAGAACAGGACTTTGTCACAAGGTACCTGCCTACAGCAGAGTCAACACCTGGAACTGATTCTTTTTATATTTTTTATTTTTATTTTTATTTTTTATTTTTATTTTTATTTTTATTTTTTTTTCTCACTGATTTGTTTTTTTGTTCTGGCGAAGGGTTTTTTTGTTTTTGTTTTGTTTTGTTTTTTGGTGGGGTTTTATTTTTGATCTGTCTGTTTTATTGTTTTTATCTTTGTTTTTGTTTCTGTATGTGTATTTGCTCTTTCCTTCATTATTCTCCCTGGTTTTTTATATGAGTGTAAACAGCGCCTCTAACTTCTTTGTGATTGTGGTTGTGATCTGTTCTTCCTTTTATCCCTTCCTTCTCTTTTTACCACCTGTCCTCTGCACTAGTGTCCCAATTTTAGTGGGATCCCTCTTGGTCCTCTAACCTTACATCTAATTCCTTCCTCTTCTCCCAATACTCTATTTCCTCCTTAACTCATCTTAAATTTAAACTCCTCAAGGAAAAATTGACATACATAGGACTTGTATACTGCATATAATTTTTCTGGTGTGTTTTAGATTTTGTTATATAACCGCAACTCTATACAGCTAAAAGTGGTAAATAACTGGTTAGCTCAGTCTGTCATTTTCTAGGCTGTGTTTGATGCTTTAGTTAACATTATAGCCAAATGTGAAATAATTGTTCTAAACATCTTTCCTTCCTGATATTTCATGATTGAGATTGACTAAGGGACACAGAAAATACAGTGGCACAGTACCAAAGAATCAAGGACTGGGCCAAACAGGTAGCAACTTCGCATACCCAACGAATTGAAGAGGTAGGATCTGGCAGAAAGCTCAAAACCTAAAAGCAAGCTCCACTTGGAAGATACTGCAGAGAAGTAGTCATCTTCTAAAGATCTTAAACACTAGCAATAAAGTAACCTACTATAGGTAATTTGCAAACATCACCCCAGGAATTAAAGAAAGAAAAAATGAGACGACACTTAAACAAGATGCAACCACACACATCCAATTCACCAAAGGCAAACCTAGGGAGCAACGAGGTGGGACAATCCGAAAGCCACCCACCTGGCCTATCTGAAGTGGTAACAACAAAGCAACTGAATGAGGTTCTGGAAAAAATTAAAACAGAAATAATCTCACAGATAACTGCAGAGATAATGTCTACAATGAAGACCATGCTTAAGGACACTATAGCTGATACAGACAAAAAAATAGATGAACTTAAGAAAACTATAGAAACCATGAATGCTCAGCATAGGAAAGAAATGGAATCTATAAGGCAGATTCAAGCAGATATCCAAGAGATAAAAAATTCCATTGAAAGTATTTGTAGCAGAATAAGCCAATGCGAGGACAGGATCTCAGATATAGAAGACAGGCTTGCAATTAGTGATCATGAAATGGAAAAATTCTTAAAAATAGCAAGGGACCATGAAAAATCAATTCAGCAGCTGCTAGATGACTCAAAGATAAACAACTTAAGAATAATTGGAATAAATGAAAAAGCAGGAGATAGCATCAACGACATTAAAACCTTGTTCAAAGACATAATCAGGGAGAACTTTCCTGGAAGAGAAAAGGAATTTGACACCCCTATAAGTGAAGCTTTTAGAACACCAACTAGACATGATCAAAAAAAAACTTCAGCCAGACATATTATAGTCAAGATCCCAGAAATTCAACAGAAGGGCAGAATCTTAAAAGCTGTTAGGGAGAAGAGACAAATCACCTATGAAGGAAAACCCATCAGAATCACAGCTGACTTTTCAGCACAAACCCTCAATTCAAGAAGAGCTTGGAATGATGTATTGCAAGCTCTAAAGGAAAATAATTTTCAGCCCAGATTGATGTACCCTGCAAAACTATCTTTCAAAATTGATGGAGAAATAAAATACTTTCATGACAAAGAACATCTGAGAAAATTTATGACCACCAAACCAGCACTCCAAAACGTTCTGAAGGACATTCTAGAAAGAGATAGGAACCCCAACAGAAGGAATCCACCAGGCAGGGCAAATAATTAAATAGCCGGAAAGCGGAAAAACAAAGAGTGGGAACCAACAACAGGAAAATATCATGACAAGTCAATACATATCAGTTTTAACCATCAATGTTAACGGTCTCAATTCACCAATCAAAAGGCACAGACTGGCGAAATGGATCAAGAAGCAAGATCCAACAATATGCTGTATACAAGAAACACATTTAATTCAGAAAGAAATTCATAGACTGAAAGTCAAAGGATGGAAAACAATACTCCATGCCACAGGAACCCAGAAAAAAGCAGGGGTAGCTATTCTTTTTGCAGACAAAGTGAACTTCAAGCCAAGAAGGATTCAGAGAGATAAAGACGGTCATTACATCCTTGTAAAGGGAACAATCCAAGAGGAAGAGATAACGATCATAAATATATATGCATCAAATACCAATGCACCCAGCTATATAAAACAAGTACTAAAGGACATGAAAAATCAAATAAGCACTAATACAATTATATTGGGAGATCTCAATACTCCACTGTCACAAAAAGATAGATCAACTGGACAGAAAATCAATAATGAAATAGTAGAACTGAACCAAACTTTTGAACAAATGGACTTAGTAGATGTCTACAGAGTGTTCCATCCCACAACATCAGAATACACATTTTTCTCAGCTGCACATGGGACGTTCTCCAAAATAGACCACATACTAGCTCATAAAACCTGCTTAAGTAAATGCAAAGGAATTGAAATTATCCCATGCATATTATCAGACCATAGTGCAATGAAATTGGAAATCAATGGCAAAAGATCCCACAAAAACTCCCTAAACACATGGAAACTAAACAGCATCCTCCTGAACAACCAATGGGTCACAGATGAAATTAAAGAAGAAATTAGTCACTTTCTACAACTGAATGATAATGACAGTACAACATACCGGAACTTATGGGATACAATGAAAGCAGTCCTAAGAGGGAAATTTATAGCATTAAACACTTATATCAGGAAAATAGAGCAAGCGCAAATAAACAACTTAAGGGTGAACCTCGAGCTTCTAGAAAAAGAAGAGCAGGTTAAGCCAAAAGCCCGTACAAGGGAGGAAATTATAAAGATCAGAGCAGAAATTAACGTATTGGAGAATAAAAAAACAATACAAAGAATCAATGAAGCAAAAAGTTGGTTCTTTGAAAGAATAAATAAGATTGACAAACCCTTATCCAACCTTATTAAAAAAAGAAAAGAAAAGACTCAAATCCATGCAATTGAAAATGAAAAGGGTGATATCACGACAGACCCTGCAGAAATCCAGAAGATCATCTATACCTATTTTGAAAATTTATATTCTACTAAGATGGAAAATGCAGAAGAAATGGACAGATTCCTAGATTCGTATGAATTACCAAAGCTGAATCAAGAAGATTTAAAAATCCTAAATAAACCAATATCAGCCAATGAAATTGAAGATGTAATTAAAAACCTCCCAACAAAGAAAAGCCCAGGCCCTGATGGATTCACTGCCGAATTCTACAAGAAATTTAGAGAAGACCTAACGCCCCTACTTCTCAAACTTTTCAATGAAATTGAAAGGGAAGCAATACTCCCAAATTCATTCCTGGAAGCAAGCATTACCCTGATACCAAAACCAGAGAAGGACCCAACTAAGAAAGAGAACTACAGGCCAATCTCCCTAATGAACATAGATGCAAAAATCCTTAATAAGATACTGGCAAACAGAATCCAACAAATCATCAAGAAGATTATACACCATGACCAAGTTGGATTCATCCCAGGGATGCAGGGATGGTTCAACATACGTAAATCAATAAATGTAATACAGCATATTAACAGAACCAAAGACAAAAATCACATGATCATCTCAATAGATGCAGAAAAAGCTTTTGACAAAGTCCAGCACCTTTTCATGATAAAAACCCTACAGAAAATTGGAATAGAGGGTCTTTATCTCAACCTGGTAAAAGCTATCTATGACAAACCAACAGCCAATATTATACTAAATGGCCAAAAACTGAAAGCCTTCCCTCTAAAATCAGGAACAAGACAAGGATGTCCACTGTCCCCACTCTTATTCAACATAGTTCTGGAAACTTTAGCCAGAGCGATTAGACAAGAGAAAGAAATAAAAGGAATAATGATTGGAAAGGAAGAAGTTAAATTATCATTATTTGCAGATGACATGATACTCTACACAGAAGACCCCAAAAACTCCACTAAAAAACTGCTAGATTTAATAAGCAAATTCAGTAATGTAGCTGGATACAAAGTCAATACTCAAAAGTCAATAGCCTTCCTGTACACAAATAACAAACTTACTGAAAGAGAAATTAGGGAAACAATACCTTTCACAATAACATCCAAAAAAATGAAATACCTAGGAATCAACCTCACGAAGGATGTAAAAGACCTCTATACTGAAAACTACAGTACTCTGAAAAAGGAGATTGAAGAGGATATCAGAAAATGGAAAGATATCCCTTGCTCCTGGATAGGAAGAACCAATATACTGAAAATGGCCATACTTCCAAAATTGTTATACAGATTTAATGCAATTCCAATCAAAATTCCAACAGCATATCTCACAGAATTAGAGAAAACAATCCTAAAATTCATTTGGAATCAGAAGAGACCTAGAATAGCAAAGGCAATTCTGGGCAACAAAGGCAAGGCAGGGGGCATCACTATCCCCGACTTGAAATTATACTATAAAGCTACTGTGATAAAAACAGTGTGGTACTGGCAAAAAAACAGACCTGAAGATCAATGGAACAGATTAGAAGATGCTGAAACAACCCCAGACATACTAAGCCACCTTATCTTTGACAAAGGTGCCAAACACATTCGCTGGAAGAAAGATAGCCTCTTTAATAAATGGTGCTGGAAAAACTGGCTCTACACATGCCGAAGATTAAAACTAGATCCATATCTTTCACCATGCACTAAACTAAATTCAAAATGGATCAGAGATCTAAATATTAAAACAGAAACATTAAATCTGCTGGAAGGTAGGATAGGTAAAACCCTTGGAGACATTGGTGTAGGCAAAGACTTTATGAATAAACACTCAACCGCACGGGAACTATCCCAAAGAATCAATAACTGGGATCTCATCTTATTAAAAAGCTTTTGCACAGCAAGAGAAACCACCAACAGAGTGAAGAGACAACCCACAATGTGGGAAAAAATGTTTGCCAGCTGTTCCTCAGACAAAGGATAACTATTGAGAACATATAAAGAACTCAAAAAAATCAGACCTCCCAAATTTAAAGACCCACTCCAAAAATGGGCATCTGAGATGAATACACATTTCTCAGATGAAGAAATACTAATGGCAAATAAATATACAAAAAAATGTGCAACATCACTAGTCATTCGAGAGATGCAAATTAAAACAACACTGAGATACCATCTCCCCCCAGAAAGAATGGCTACTATTAAGAAATCAACTAATAACAAATGCTGGAGGGGCTGTGGGGAAAAAGGAACCCTTCTTCACTGTTGGTGGGAGTGTCGACTGGTACAGCCACTGTGGAAGTCAGTGTGGAGATTCCTCAGAAAACTAGGGTTGGAGGTCCCATTTGACCCAGCTATTCCCCTTCTGGGCATCTTCCCAGAAGAATTAAAAACATCGTACCACAGCGATATATGTGCACCCATGTTTATAGCAGCACAATTTGTAATAGCCAGATCTTGGAAACAACCCAAATGCCCATCAACTGAGGAATGGATAAGAAAGATGTGGTATTTTTATACAATGGAGTACTATTCAGCCATAAAGAAGGATAAACTGGAGACTTTTATAGGTAAATGGATGCAACTCGAGAAAATACTCATAAGTGAAATAAACCAGAAGCACATGTGTAAGCATCGTATTATCTCTCTAGTATGAGAAACTGAAAGAGTAAATAAGATCCAAAATGTACAATAGACATGGTGAATCAAAAAGAAACTGGTCAAAAGGAAAGAGAGACTGGAATAGGGAAAAGAAAGAAGGGAAAGGGAAAAAAATTGTATATATATATATATATATAAGATGGTTAAGATAGATACACTACCATTTTTACTTAGTTCATTGAAGAGTAAGGTTTGTGCCAATAATGTTTGGACAATTGAATGCTAATGTCTGGTGTCCTGAATAACTAACTTAAAGATAGTAATACGTAATGTATTAACCATTGTTACCCTCCTATTATGTTTGTTTGAAAATTTGTTCTTCTTTTGATTTGTTTTGTTTTTTCTTCTCTTTAAAATAAAAAAAAAAAAAAAAAAAAAAAAAATGAGGTTTGAGCTGGGCATGGTGGTGCACCCCTGTAATCCCAGCACTCAGGAGGCTGAGGCAGGAGGATTGCCATGAGTTCAAGGCCAGCCTGGACTACATAGTGAGGCCAGCCTGCCTAAAAGAAGAGTTTCCTAGCTCTGTTCATTGAGCCTAGAAGCAATGACATCCCAAGAGCAATAAGCAGCATGTGCCTGAACCTTGGTTTCTAATATTCTCCACCAAAAGGAGCCAGGGCTCCTTAGAGAAGTGGCTCACTCCAGGACTGTTCAAGGACAGCACAAAGCGCTCTTGGGATATGTTGGTGGCAGAAAGCAAGCAAGTGCTCAAATGCTAATAATACCAAAAGTGTAAAGAGCCAGTTTGGAGTTCCCCATGGTCAGATTTGGAACTTAGGACATTAGGACTTAATATTATTAAAAAAAAAATGATGATGGAAATGGATTGTAATACAATGAACAACAATAAAAACCCAGGAATACATGATTTGAGAGAGAGAGAGAGAGAGAGAGAGAGCAGAAAGAAAAAGGAAAACGCTTCTTTATTAAAAATAAATAAATAAATAAAAATAAACTCCAGGTAGTTAATATGGAATAAATGAAGGAGTTAGAAAACTAACATTTTGCAACACTTGATATAATAACTGATCCCGGCAAAGAACATTAATGGATGCCAAAAGCATTGAATGAAATGTTGTGGAGAACAGAATTCAAAGTACACCCCAAAATAATCATTACGTATTATGAAGGAAAAAAAAGGAACTTCATAATGGAGAACTCTCAAAGTTACCACTACACCAAGTGATCAAACTTAGTAAGACCGACATAAGGCTAAACTGACATCCTGTGCCTTTCTCATTCTGTATGCTATGAAGTATGTACACAATATCACCTGTGCTTGCCAAAAACCTTTAAATTGAATCTAACAATGGAGACTCAATTATAGAGAATGCCGGGCATAATAATGCATGCTTGTAATCCCAGCACTCTGGGAGGCTGAGGCAGGAGGATTATAAATTCAAGTCTAGCCTAGACAACTTAATGCCTTTGTAAGACCCCGTCTCAAACTTTAAAAATAATAAAAAGGGGCTGGGAATGTGGCTTAGTGTAAAGGCCCTGGGTTCGATCCGCAGTACCGAAAAAGAAATTAGAGAAATCTAAAGTGTAAGACATTCTATAGGACAACTGGGCCTGGATTCCTCAAAAAGGTCAATGTCTTTCCATGAATGGGGAGTAGGGAACTATTTAGATCACGAGAGACTAAAGAGTCAGAAATACTGAACGTAATGCATGGATTCTGATTGGATTCTACAACTATAGAAGATACCTGGGGGATGGATGGAGGAAATTTAAATATAAACTATATACTAAATATTATTAAATCACTATGCAATGACCTAGATGTGATCATCATACTGTGATTATCTGGAGAGTGTCTTTAATCTTGAGAGATACACACTGGAGTATAAAGGGTAAAATGTCATGAGATCCATAACTTCCTTTCAAATGGTTCAGAAAAATAAGTAAGGAGGTTGAGGGAAGGACAGAGAAGAAAGCAGTCAGGAAGGGGGAAAGAATTGGAAAAAAACTGCTGAAGGAAATTCTGCCCAAGAGTAATGCCTATTCTCTGGGAAAAAGAAACTATTCCTGTGTACAGCTTAAGTAAGCTTGATGACAGTTGCCCATCTCACTGGTGTGGTGAATATAGTTTTTGATTTACCTTTTACCCAAGACTTAGTGCAAAGAATTAAGGATGAAAATGAATTTTTTTTTTTTTTTTTATTTGTGGGTACCAGGGATTGAACTCAGGACCTCGCGCTTGCCAGGCAGGCGCTTATGCCGCTGAGCCATCTCACTGGGCCTCAAAATGATTTGTAATCCAGCCTTTATAACTGGACTTTAGAAGTAGACTGTAGCCTAGGATCCCAGTAAGAGGCTGAGGCAGGAGGACTGCAAGTTCAACCCCAGGCTGGGCAACTTAGTGACTCAGCCAAATCCTGTCTCAAAATAAAACATAAAAAGGTCTAGAGAAGCTCAGTGCAAAGGCCCTGGATTCAATCCCCAGCACCACCAAAACAACACAAAAAGAACTGGACTACGAACTAAAAGATACTCAGCACTTGCTCCCTCTCCTTACAGGCATCTGTGCTCCCCTTATTTCATCCACAAAATGGGACTAAAGGCAAAGGCTAGCAAACTGTCTCAACCTCAATATAGCATTCTTTGTGTCAGACTCACCTGGATGAACTGGATTTGAGCCATGATCTTTGTGTCAGACTCACCTGGATGAACTGGATTTGAGCCATGAACGAAATTTCAAGAAGCACAAAGACTAACCACAATCAAAACCTATTAAATCCAGAATCTGCTTGCTCCAGAATTGCTGAGCGCCAAAGAGGCTAACAAAAGCGGCTAAAAGCAGCAGCCAACACTGCCATATTATAGAGACCACGCTCTAGAACCACGTTCTGTAACGCTTCCGTGGTTTACAATCACAGAGCTAAGACAGACCTGAATGATCACCCTCTTCCTTATGCACCACTCTCAGTCCTGTTATTTTTAATAAAAATAACAGCGACTGACCAGGTATTAGCATTACGCTGCATGTTCTTCCTATGTTAAAGCCTCAGAACAACTCTTTGCAATGTGTATTACTATTGGTACTTCATAGGGTTAAGTTCACTTCTCCAAGTTCACGCTGCCTATTAAGTGTTAAAACTTAAATTCAGACCCAGATATGTCTGAATCAGATGCCTGTGGTTTAAAACTCATTGTGATGGTAAAACAAGAGATGACTTAATTGCCACACCTTAATCAGCATGGAAATCTGCTCTTTTGAAGGTGGGAGAAAAAAGTTTGAGGACTGCTCTCTCCTTATTCCAGACAAACTGATTTGGAAAGCACCCCAGAAACATGGATGCTCCTACTGAATGGCCCAAGGGTCCTCCCTCTACTGTAGTCATGTGTATTCCCACACGCTAGCAGAAACGCATTCATTAGTTATATCCAATTCTTAAGGCCACAGGTTTAGGAAAGACTGCTGATACAAAAGCTTTGGAAATCTGACATTCCTAAGCTTAAGGCTCTGATGTAGCTCTGGTTAAGGAAGATTCCTGATGTTCACAATAACCCTTGCTTTCCTTAACCCGCAATTACTTCTTCTAAACAGATCTTTCATATTCAACCATAAATATCTCCAAACTCCTGCAACTCATAAATGTCACCACCTGCCAGAATGCCTGAGAAGAATATGGGCAAAGCTATCTTTGAGTGGCAATAGGGATGAGAAACAAAGCCACTTTGTAATTAGCAATAGTTTTCAAGTGCTTCCTAATGCTTTTCTCTTCTGACCACATTTTTTAAATTTTTATTTTATTTTATTTTCTGACCGTACTGGAGATTGAAGCCAGGGCCTTCGCACTGAGCTACATTCCCAGACCTCTATCTGTCTACCTATCTACCTATCTATCTATTGAGACAAGGTCTTGCTAAGTAGCTAAGTTACAGGGCTCAGATTTGAGCATCTTGCCTCAGTCTCCCAAAGTGCTAGAATTATAGGTATGCACCATCTTCTGAGTGCCTTTTACACATATGAATTAATTTAATCATCACAACAGTCCTTAACCTCATTGCAGAAATGAGGAAACTGAGGCCAGATAGGTTAAATCACTTGCTCAAGGACTCTGATATAATACATAACATAATTGGGTAGTCTGGTTCTAGAACCTGTTGCTCTGCTATCTCTCAAAATGGAACCACAAGGAATCAGCTTCTGACATAAGCTGTGGAAAAGCCAGGAGAGCTAAAAAACAACAGCAACATTCTCCACGTCACCCTGCAGGGAGCACAGATGTGCCCATGCAAAGGCTTGGTAATGGGAAACACCTAGCACCTTGCTGAACAGGATCTGCGTCCACAGCCCCACACGCAAGCCCTCCCCACCCCCGGCTTAGAAGGTGCTGGCACATACACTGTGACATTAGGTTATTCTTTCCAGGAACTCTGAGGTCCAAGAACAAACTGATGAGATAAAAGTGGATGGTCACAGCACCAATATTCACATCAGCTCGCATCACTGGCCTTGGTAACACCAGATACCAACTAGGCAGGTTAAGGGTCCTGTTTTGGTTTTCGATTTCAGTTGAACCCAGGGCCTTCTACATTCCAGCCCTTTAAAAAATATTTTTATTTTGAAATAGGGCCATGCCAAGTCGCTAAGTTGCCCAGGCTGGGCTTGAACTTTCAATCCGCCTGACTCAGCCTTGCAGAGTGCTGGGATTACAGGCATGCACCACCACACCCTGGCTGTACTGTTCTTCATAAATGAATGACCCACATCTGGGCAGATGTACCATGGAGTTTATCCACGGTTACTAATAGACAATTCTGTTCTCTTTAGAAAATCGTTTTAAAAACACAGAATCCTATAACATGGATGAACTTTAAAAATATTATATTGAGTGAGAGAGGTAAGTTATAAAGGACCACATAATGCATGATTCAGCTGATATAAAATATCTAGAACTGGCGAATTATAGTCAGAAAGTTAATTGCCTAGCACTGGGGAGGAGCGGGGGCATGGAAAGTGACTGCTAATAAATACAGGATGGGGTGTTGGGGTGAGATAAAAATTAACCCCAAAAATTGATCACAGCAAGGGTTGCACAACCCGTGCCTGTATTAAGAACAATTACTTTATACTCTTGAAATGGGTAAGGTGAACGGTACGCGAATTGTATCTTAATAAAACTGTTAGAAAAAAAAAAACAGCAACACAGGAGCAATGTCCCCATCCCACCCTGCCTGCTGCTACCTCACCCCTGTGAGCTGCTGATACTCACTTTGAGGTCCTTGTGGAATCATCCATCCAGCCTCCGAGCCTGCGAGGGGGTTTGGGAGGGGGAGCCTGTGATGAAAGAGAAGCCAAAATGACAGTCACTTAACATGTGCAGTCACACACCATAACGGCTGAGGTTCAGGTCACCGAGGCCAACAGCCTATCAAGGTATTCCCCACAAAAAATATAAAAGTAAAATGTGTATGAGTAAAAATACATTAAGCTTTCCAATTAGCTATGAAAATCTGGGTGCTTGCAGACCCTCCTGGTGGGTGTATATACTGGAAGAGTACCTCTGGGGAGCAATTTGGCAGGTGTCTATTGAAAGATTTAAAATGCGCACACTTTTTTGGGGGTGAGGGTGGGCCCTGGGGATCAAACCCAGAGCCCTGTACATGCTAAGCTTGAACTCTACCACTGAGCTCCACCCGCAGCCAGTTCATATTTTTTGAGACAGCAATTCTAATACCAGGAATTTATCTCAAGGAAATAAACAGAGAAGAGCATAAGGTTACTTCTGAATAAGGAATAATAGTTGGAAACAACCAAAATGACTAGCAATAAGGAATTAAGTAAACGGCAGAATACACATGAAAGTGCCGGGATACAGCTCAGCAGCACAGCGCCTGCCTGGTGAGTGCTAGGTCATGAGTTCAATTCCTGGTGTCAAAAAACAAAAAACAAACAATAAAACAAAACAAAACAACAAAAAAGAATACACATGAAAATATCATGCAAATAATGCAAGACTACATTACAAAAATACGATATGAAGAAGTTCAATACATATTTTCAAAAATGTTTAAAAACAGTAGGTATAAACTTCTGATTTTGTGAAAAGATTTTCAATACATAATACCTAGTGTTAATTAGCTGTATGTATGTGATGGGGAAGGGACTCCAATTATAGGCAATTTTAATTTTTCCTTCCTGTATTGTTATGTATTTTGCAATTTTTTTAATAGTCAACTTACATTAACTTTTATAAGATAAATGTAATCAAGATATAGAAGGCCTGCTTAGAGGACATAAACAAAACTGGTAACTTAAAATCTACTCGAATTGTGTGGAAAGAACCGTTCAGCCGAAATGGACACATTCAGACGCCCCAGAGCACAAAATTCTTACCCAGCATGTCTTACCCAGAAATACTAAGGGGACAGTGACCAGTCTACTGACTGCCTGAAGCTGGGTAAAACAGCTTGCACCACCCCTATTTGGAATCACCTAGAGTTCTCCTAGGACTGTTCTGTGAAATATCAATGTTCCTTTCCAAGAACTTCATAGGACTATAACTGCCGCTCTCAGTCTAAAGAAGTACTTTGATAAAAGGACTAAAACAGAGGTGGGCAAGTTTTTCTATAAAGGGCTGTGATAATTTTTTTTTTTATTGATGCAATTACTCAACTGTGATACTGTAGAGCAATAAACAGCCATAATAATAAGTGGGGAAATGAGTATAGCTAAGTTTCAAGGAAACTTTACGAAAACAGGCAATGGGCCAAATTTGGTGGGAAGGATGTGGTTTGCTGATTCCTGGATTAATATGTTGTGTCATTATTACCTTCTTTTTCTGTGGCTTAAAGCCCAAGTTGGAACTTTTAAAAAAATACTCCCTTCGACATGCCTGAATACCTTTATACTTTTGATATTTTTATTTTACACTGTGATACGTTTTCTTTCCTGCTTCTCTAGTGGTGCCCCAGCCTGTCAAGGATGGGCTCTATTTACAGTACGGGGCTTTTCTGCAGGGTGAGCCAGAGCCTGCTGGAAATGACTGTGAAGGATCCAAGTCCTGGAATGCCTGTATCCAGTTTCTCGTCTAGGAAATGTAAGTAGCACCTTAGAGAAAACAAACTCAAGTTTCCTATGCAAGAGGCCAGCAACAGAGCTGTCTGAAGGCTCTTTACATTTCAGTTAGAAACAATACAAATACAGAAGTAGAAAACCTGCTCTTATTTGTCTTTGCAAGGGGAAAATCTAAAGATGTACTAAGGGACTGCATGGTTGTTTCCCAGTCCACCCCACATTCACCCATGTATAGCCTGGAAGGGGACACCTTGTACGCCATGGCCACCTTCCCCTGGAGACAGCTGACTGAACCAGGGGTGCACAAGACCTGGTCCAAATCAGCCAGATTCCCAGTCCCTGGAAGGTGGAATAGAAGCACTGAGGCTAAGTGGTTCAGATAGTATTGAGCACTGGAACTATAAGCTTAGACCAGCTAGCATTAGAAAAACCCAGAACTATCACAAGCCAAGGCTATGTAGAGGCAAAATCCAAGGCCCTTATATCTTGAGCTCTTACCATGCATAAGGCACTGGGCTGGGGAGATGAAATGGTAAAGTGAACTGATCTAAACCAGAGGCCCTTGAAGATGTGTTAAACCAACATGGCCTGCAACTTTCATGAATATATTTATAATATTTCTCTATATATTTCTTGACCCAAGCATAGGACTATCTTGTGATAATGTAATAAAGTCATAAACTGGTGGTCATATGTTTTGCTTGACCATACAATTTTTTGGCCTTTTGTTTTAAATTTAAACTACCATTTAAAGATTTCCACATTAGGCCGGGAGTGGTGGCGCACACCTATAATCCCAGCACTCAGGAGGCTGAGGCAGGAGGATCGCCGTGAATTTGAGGCCAGCCTGGGCTACATAAGCAAGTTCAAGGCCAGCCTGCACTACATAGTGAGACCCTGTCTCAAAAAGTTTTCCACATTAAAAAATCAATTTCCAGCTTCTCTTGAAAAACTGGAATATCCAGCAATGCTAGGGCTGAACAGCTGCTGCCCCCTGTAGGCAGGATGTGGGCACTGCGGTTTGCCAGAGTGTCCACCTTCCCTTCTGTCTCCTGCCCCCTGAAGTCAAGATCCTTTCCACCCAAAGGTAACACAAAGTCACATTTCCTCCTGTGTTCTCCTCCTTACAAACTGGTGCTGGCAGCTGCGAAATAAAAAGCTCACTATACCCAGGGAGCTGCAGTTTCACAATTAGTTGCTAACTAGTCACTCCTCTACACCCAGTACAGTTTAACAATGGTTTCTAAAGTCAAAGGTTGTCAACAAGAACTAACATAATATTGTAAAAACTACAATATATAAGCAGCTTTTCATTTTGCCCAAACACTAAGAGACCCTGGGAGAAGAAAGGATGCAAAACAAATCCTCTAAGCAAACAGGGCAGGGCCACAGGAGTCCCCCTTCTTCCCATTGCGATCTTGGTGATGCTCAGGGGAGAGCACTGAGGCAGATGGAGACAGGAGGGACAAGCAGAACTCAGCTTTCTGCAAAGTGGGGCCTGGGCATTTAGAGGGAGAGGCCTATCTCCTTGGAATTCTTACATTCCAAGCCCAAGGACTGGAAGCACTTCTGTAAACATCCCCTTACGAGTCTTGTCATGGCCACTCACAAACACCCTGGCAATGAGACAACTGAATTAACCACTATTGCCAAGTTGTAATGGTCTTCCCTGGAATTCAGCTTTGTTCCCTGTGTAAGGAGCTGGGCACTGCCCTAGGTGTATTAAGACAGAAAAAGAAGAGGTCATCCCTGCCCCCAAATGTTACCTACTTCAACAAGGCCAATAAGGAGGAGAATTTACTGTGTATCAGATCTGTATGAAATCTACGTGACCAAGCCAGGTGTGGTGGCTCATGCCTGTAATCCCAGCTCTCGGGAGGCCGAGGCAGGAGGATCGCTGTGAGTTGGAGGCCAGTCTGGGCTACATAGCAAGCTGAAGGCAGCCTGAACTATATAGTAAGACCCTGTTTCAAAAAAACCAAAGCAAAACAAACAAAAAATTTAAAGAAATCTACGTGACCAGATGGCAGGCTTAATCTGAAACCCTGGAGGCCACCACAGAGGTGGAGGCAGGCATGAGTGGCTTAGAGTTATGGAGTTAATCCAGGAAAAGGCCCATCCCAGGTCCAAAGGTGAAGCTGAGAAGGGATCCCTCAGTTACAGGCAGTGGCAGTGAATTCTGCAGTTTTCTTGTCACCATGGTGGTTTAGGCTGGGTCACTTTCTCCCTGGGCATCATTAAAAAAGCTCTGATGAGCATGTATAAAGCTTGTGGCACATGACTAAAGGACAGTACTGACCCAGAAGTACTGATGAGAAAGACAGGTAAAGGAAGCTTTTGGAGGAAAGTGGGGCTCGCGCTGGATTGGAAATGTAAAGGCAAAAGTGTTTCAGAGCAACCAGATCCAGGGGCAAAACGACAGCGGAGGCAGCACACACTCCTACAGTAAGTGTTGCTACACTATCACCACAATGGTAAGGTTCCTGGGAAAAGTCTTTGGGATCTCAGCCCCTCAGCACCTATTATTTTACAATGCAGGCTGTAAGTAGAAACCAATGAATCTGGTCATAATGCAGAAGTCTGAGTTAAGTGTAAACGATCTGTTTGAAATGGAAGCAGATGACTACTTTTAGTAATAAGAGCATAAAAGGCCTGGTGGTTCCTTTTGCACAGCCACTCCAGCTCCTGAACACCTGGTGGCTCTCCCTAGGAACTCTGATGACAACTGGACACCTAGTTTGCTCCATTCTCCAGTCCCAGGGCTCTCTCCCCAGGGCAATCTGAAACAAAGCACACACACGTAGGCCACACCACCTCTGCTGCTCCTTCCAGGACCAGCAGCCTGAACTGTTGGGCTTTCCCTTCCCAGGGATGACAGATCAGATGCTGGGGACCTGTGGAGGTCTGAATACCCTCACCAGCTCAACCATCAGAGCTCTGGTCCCTGCCTGGACCAGTGAGATGCTGAGCCCTTAGTCACAGATCTTTCCACACGGGCCAGGGGTCCTTCCCTTTCCTGCCCATCAGGTCTCGGTGGGGCCAGAGGAGACACAAAAGCATGATTTTTTTTTTTTTTTTTCCTTGAACGCTGTGTGCCCGAGTTCTCTATATAATGGCCCACACGTTTAAGGGAAAAAGAACGTACTGTTGCTCTATCCTTGAAATCAAACACATAATCTTTAAGCAGGCTGAATCAGTGGTAGCAATTTTTTCCCCTGAAGCCCATTAACTCTAGAACCTCTCTGCCCAAGCACATTGGAAGATGTTACCAATTTGTTTCAGTGAGTCCTTCCCAAGAAATCAATTTGCTATCCCTGTGTTATGGAAGAGGGGGAAAGAAAACTGGATGAGAAAGAGCTCAAATGACAGTAAGTTCCAGAAGGAAGAGAAGGCCTGATCCTAGAATTCAAAAGTCCTGGTTTATTCTTTGAATTACTCTGCTTCTGAAATCCAGAGGCAGAGTCCCAAGAGATCAGCTGGAAAAACAATTTTCAATTTTGGCTGACTTACTGCCAGGTAACATTACCCAAACTTGTTTTTTAGAAAGAGTCTTAAAATATGCAACCCCAACAGGGACAGAAATAGGAACAGGTGACGGTAGCCCTCAGGCAGTGTGTCCCTCCGCTCTCTCGAAAGCGGGAGTCACGTCTGGAGTGTGGGAAATGTGCACAGCCTGCCGGGGCTGCCTCGGATGGTCGGAGGGGGCAGGACCCTGCATAGCTCCTGAAGAGAAGCAAAAATGTGCTCTCTCCAAAAATAAAACAGGGGGCAGGAACGACTGTGAGTAAAAGGTTGAAGTCACGTGACTGATGGCTGCAGTCCTGAAATACCAACTTTCTACAGAAAGGAGCCTGTGAGCAGCAGAGAGCGGGAAATTCAGGAAATGGCCTCTTTATATGGTCTCATCCGAATGGGCTAGGACTCAACAAGCTGGAATGACCATGTCAGAGGGAGCCTTTCTGGCCAGACTTGTTTCTGATCTTTATATGGTTTCCCTAGATTCTTAAGATGCCGACATAGGAAAGATGCTACAGTGCCAAAAAAGGAGCCTTTTGAGTACAGAAACTTCTCACACACTCTCAGAAGTCCTGGAGAAACCCCACCCCCAACTCCAAAATATGAATCAGGCAGAGCATTTTGAATCCAAATGGCAACCTGTTTCAAAAAGTCAGTCCAGGCACATGTAAACTCCCAAAAGAAAGCCATTTAGTTAAGAAAGATCCAGTGCAAACTTCACACCTATCCATCTTGCAGCTTCTACAGCTCCCTAAAAACAAACTTCCCTTCCTTTCTCCAGCAATCTGAAAGAAGATCCAAAAAAGTTGTTGTTTATATGCTTGATGAGAGAGAAGACAGACACCTAGTAATATGTGCACATCCTGCAGAGGCCGGTGTTGAGTTCTCCGCCCTGTGGACAATGCCCTGCTCCATCTCTGCCAGTTTGTCCTGGCTAAACCCTGGGTCTGACAGTTAATTCATTACGGACCCAAGTGTTCCCATAGTGGACTGAAGGTCAAGGAAGAAAATGGATCAACAGAGCTTTCAACTGACCCCCTGTAAGTAAACACGGTTTTCTCAAGCTGAAATGGACCTGTGACAACACAAATTCTACCTTAAGAAAGAAAACTGATTGATCGTGAACGGCTGCTCACAGTGCATTCTCATGGTGCCAAAGAACTGCCCCGTGCATTACTAGCTGTAAGGGAAGGAATGCTTCTTAACAATGGAGATATCTATCACCACCCTGGCTCCATGATCACTTAGCGCCATTAACAGAGGGACTCGATGTGCCACCACTTGAAGGGCACGGCATCACCCAGGAAAAAATCCTGCCAAAAAAAAAATGTTCCACTGGAATCTAATAAAGCCTTCCAATCTGACTTTCAGCTTACTGGAAATCAGGTAGAGAGAAATAAGCCCAATGACCCTAGGAAAAAAAAATCAGACAAATTCAGAATGTGGGAAACTTTACAGAACAATTGGCCTGATCTCTTCATAGAGTTAATGCTATTAAAAAGGTAGGGGTAGGGGAAAAAAATGAACTATTCTAAATTAAATTAAAAGAGATTTCAGAGAGATAAATGTAATGGTGTGGTTCTTGATTAGATTCCGGATTGAAAAAAAAACCTATAAAAGACATTTTAGAGATTAATGGGGAAAATGAATGTGGACTAGGTAACAGATGATATTAGAGAATTATTCTTACTGGTAGGTGTGGAACTGTGGTTTTCCAGGAAAATATCCTTTTTTGAGATATATGCTAATATATTTAATGTTATGATGTCTGTGATTTTTAAAAAATAAAAAATGTAACTATTATATTTCTAAATTTTTTTTTAATGTGGGTATCAGGAGTCAAACTCAGGACCTCGCGCTTGCCAGGCAGGTGCTTATGCCGCTGAGCTATCCCACCAGCCCTCTAAATATTTTATAAAGAATAATGTAAGAGAATGTGGGAAAATGTTAGTAATAGTTGCATCTAGATAATGAGTGTATGCTATTCATTGTACTATTTTTTCTATTTTTCTGGATGTTTCTAATTTTAACAAAATAATTGAACAAATGGGCTGGGGATGTAGTGGGGCTCAGTAGTGGAGCACTTGTTTAGCATGTGCAAGGCGCCAGGTTCCATCTCCAGCACTGAAAAAAAAAAGGTTGAACCAAACAAGAAAGAAACTAAATGTATGTTTATGTTAAAAGAGAAAAAAGGAGGGTTTGACAGGGAGGTGAGTACTCTCATGAGGTTGTTCATGGATGTACCTGCTCCATAAAGAACTATGTTGAAGAGAAGCAGAGATGTTCTCCACTCAATGGGCAGCAATTCCTAAGAGCCCAAGGACCAGAAAGTAACTAACCAAAACATCAGGTCTTGAGATCCCTGCCATGACTAGAAGTGATGGGAGAATGTGCTTTTACATAAAACAACTTACTGCGGATGGTATTTTAATTGTGTATATGTGTATATGTGAAATTTGGGTAAGGAAAAAAATGTGCTAGAAAGCACTCCAAGTAACCTGGCTTCTAGTCCTGGCTCTACCACTAAGGAGCTTCATGATAACTGGGTTTTTCTTCATGGTAGAAGGGATTCCTCCCAGTTGTACAACTTGGCCATTCTGTACGTCTATGAATGATAGTATCTTCAATTCTGTGTGCAGTTGCCTAGGCGAAAGGTGGGAGAGGGAGACACAGAGATAGAGACAGAGACAGAATAACATGAAACATTTATCATCCACTTGAGAGGGTCTGAAGGAGACAGGAATAAAAACAGATGATAAGGCTACAAAGAGAAATGAAAAAAATCATAAACATAAACGCTGATTAATGGTCAATTAGCCAATCCAGGAAATGCAAAAGACTACATCAACTGATTCACAGCTGATAGTAATGATGATGGTAACACCCACTGACATCTAAAGCTGTACACCAAAGCTTTGGTTGATTTACCTTGCTGAACCTCATGGCCTAATAAAAGCAGGTACTACTACATACCAAGTTGACAGATGAGGAAACTGAGGCTCAAAGGTTAACTCACTTAAAATCAAGTCATCTGTAAACAGTGCAGCAAGGATTCAAACCCAGGTCAGTGTGATGGCAGAGTTTTGCAATGAAGCAGCTGACACATAACTTCCTAGCAGCCAGATATGTGCCAGCTAGAATGGGTTTGGAAGGACACAGCAGCCACAGAAAGAGTCAATCTGGACTGGAACAAAGTACCTGAGAACAAGAGACCAGGTCAGTGCCACTAGCCTGATATTACAGAGAAGTCTGGGACAACCAAACTGCTAGGACCATCTTCTTCATTTATTTTCTGGGCACAAAGTCAGATGTGTCTACTGATGGTATAAATAAGCTAGATAAGATGGGAGGAACAGGAGGTAGCTTGGGGTAATCCCTACCTTGCTGGTGAGGCAAGTTGAGACTTACACTGCAGGGAGGGTTAAGGGAAGAGTCAGGATTAGAAAGTGATGCCAAAAATAAACTAACAGTTTGAGCACTGGGCCAAACTGTGTCAGGCTGAATAAAGCATAAATCTTTGCACTTGGAAAGTAGCTGGTCTTTACAGCGTGCCATACGCGGCCATCTCATACCAACTGGAGCAGCTTTGAAGAATGAGGAACTATACTGAGGGGGAGAAATAAATTTACCAGAAGGAAGGGAGAAAAGCTACAGTTTCAAGAGTGTAGGAGTGAGGAGAAAAAAAGAGGGAGAGAGAAAGAGAAAGAGTTCTGAGTTCAAATTCTGGAACTGTAACTTTCTGGCTGTGTATTCTTGGGCTGGTCATATCTATATTAAGTCTCCTTTTCCTCGTGTGCAAAACAAGACAATAATGTGTCCCTTGCAGGTCTACTGTAAACCCTGGAGATGTTTCCTGACACTGAGCAGGTATTAATAAATGATGGTGATGGTGGCCATTATATTATTCATCAGGTATAATTATAGCAATAAAATTATTATAAGACTTAGGGATGAGAAAATGGGAAAGTTTTGGTAGTCAAACACTGTAGGGCCTTTTAGTTGGGACTGCTTTGTACACATCCCATTCCAGAGATCTAAATCTTATCTATCCTAGCTTCCCTAGATAGAGAGAAATCCTTTAAAGTTGCCTAAATCAAGAGGAGGAAACCATAGCTTTGTTGTTCAGAGGCATAAATGTGACGCTCAAGACAGTCACGCTGGTGGTATCACAGTTCCCCAAATATCTGCACATGCCCTATAATAAAAATACCTGACCCCATATCTCACTGCAGTCATGGAACTGCCCACTCCGAGTGACTCATGCGATAGGGCTGCCAGCTGTTTTTGGAGAGATGAACTAAAGAGAGCAGATTTCAGTCCTGGAAATCATCCTTACAATTCACCCTGGATTTTCTTATCTTGGAGAGCATCCTGTCAATCTCAACTCCCTTGGGTCATCTTAAATCAGCGCTCCCTTCTTTTTCTCGGGTCTACATACCTTCCAGACACTTACAAAGACACGCTCTGTTCCCCCATATTTTTTGCCACTCAGCCACCGTAAACATTCTTTTCAACTTTCATCATGAATCAAAACCTATACATTTTTGTCATTCTCTTAACTCTTTTCCATTTGTTAAAATTAATCCAGCATGTGTGTAGCCAGAAATGTGCACGATGATGAGGGTGTAAATTCCCAATGCTCTGAGAAGCAGGCCCTCCTGGCACCTGTGACTTCGTGCCTTTGTATAAGCACAGTCTAGACTTGCTACCTCAACCAAATTCAGAGTGCAATAACTTGGAGCAAGTTGAGAGCAGCAACTTGCTGTAAGCTTGATGCTTTAAGAAACCTGATCCCTCGCAAGACTCCTCGGGTAATGATGGGAAAGAAGTGGGGGATGCTTGAAAGAACTATTAGTCCATGTGCTAGTGGCCCCCATCATGTGTGACCAGAAAGGAATGCTCAGTCCCACTCTCCATTCTGTGACACGCTATGGTGGGACCAGGGACATGGCAGGTCTCACACTGAAGATCCTAATTTCTTTGTGTGGAGAGCCCCGAGAGGAAACACCAGGGGCAAAGACCAAGGTCAAGGCTGGCAAATTTCCACACATTTCAGCATCCCCGCTACATACCACCTCAAAAGTGGGCACAGTGATCCTAAAGAAAAAAAAAAATTTTTTTTTTTATACTTCTCAAACTTGTTTCCCAAACTTCTAGATCTTATGGACTGTTGATATTTCAAAAAACAAATTTTAATTTCGGAGAGGGTGGGATGCGGTTAACAACTTTTAAGAACCTTTTCTAAAAACCACGTTTTCATCTCACCATTATTTCATTAAAGAAAGTACCTTTCTAATCTTGCAAATTATAAAGTACATGAACCAGGATAAGAAATGTTTCTTTAAAATGAATAAATTTAGTTTATGAAAAACTGACTGCGTTTTTCTTGATTTTCTGATTTTGGTAAAAACTTCCTCATAGACCAGTGCTAAAACATGCTGTACCTCTTTTCCAGCCTATCAGTCCAAGCCCAAGGCTAATTTCTCAGGCTCTCCTTCTACCCTTTCTCAAACAAGAAAGGCTGAAGGCCAGCTCCTCTATTACTTGCAGGTGACAAAGGCCTGTCACAAAAGGCATGGCCCTGCTGTAGTCACTTATTCATAAATTTTCCTTCTCAACATGTGGATATACAGGCAGACCTCCTGCACTTCAGACAGCGCACTGCCAATCTCTAGCTCTAGAACACTTCTTAGATTAACTTTTCAGAGTGCTCAGCACAGCACCTGCAGGGATGGACACTTATCCCCTGGTGACTCTTTCCTGGTCTCTGGACCTCTTTCATACTGGTGGTGTTTTTGATCATTACCTCCAAGTGTACTACATTCTATCTTAATACCTGATGCACCTGAATGTCCCTGTCATTAATCCCAAGAGAAGACTGATGCAATCTGTCGGCAACAAACAACCGTACTCATTCTTTTTTCATTAATAATACCACTTGAAAAAGGCCACAATGTGTTTTGAAACAATCCAACAGCAACTGGCAGGTAATGGGAAACCAGTTTGTACTCAATTTTGACAAGGATAACAAACAATTATAACTCTGGACAAGACACATAAAACAACTACGAACGCACCAGAGGACAAACAATCAGGCAGAAACTGGAGGGAATTTGATCCTTGAAAGAAAAGAAATGCACTTGGTAAAAACCTGTGTTTGAGTGGATTGTCCCCTGAGGACACTCTCTGGGCAGCCACTGGGCTGCTGGAATTCAAGCAGAAAGCTTCAGTTTTACTGGCTTGCAGACAAAAGTTTTAGACTGCCATAGTGTCCAGAAACACAGAGGGAGAAATCCTAGCATGGAGGAAGGCCACAAACCAGCATTAAAAAGTCCCCTAAAATTCTTAGTTACTGCATATGCATGGAGAAGACTCCAAGAAACCCAGTGAAAAGTTGCTGAATGAGTAATAAAACCTGAGTGGAGAAGAGATATCACTGCTGCTCACTACAGGGGAAACAAGAGTTTGGTGCCGGGTGTGGTGGCGCACACCTGTAATCCCAGCACTTGGGAGGCTGAGGCAGGAGGATCACCATGAGTTCTAGGTCAGCCTGGGCTATATAAGCGAGTTCAAGGCCAGCGTGCACTACATAGGGAGACCTTGTCTCAAAAAACCCCCAAAAACCAACCAACCAACCAACCAACCAAATAAAAAACCTGAAACAGAGTTTGGAGTCTGAACTTCACCAAATTAGAGGTACCTGATATACATGTTGAGTGAAAAGACCATGTCCCAGAACTATGAGATTTGCTCTAGGACTAAAGGTAAAATTAGGGCCGGTGAGATGGCTCAGCGGCGTAAGCGCCTGCTGGCACGCGAGGTCCTGAGGTTGACCCCCCGGTACCCACAATAAATAATAAATAAATAAATAAATAAAGGTAAAATTAAAGTAAGCCTGACCTAACAAAGCCTCGAACAAGCCTCCCTAAATTCAAATGATCTGCAAATAATTTACCAACTAAAACAAAAACCAACACTTTTAGCCAAGCACGGTGGCACATGCCTGTAATCTCAACACCCTGGGAAGCTGAGGAAGGAGGACTGCAAGTCCCACCTTGGCAACTTAGTAACTTAGCAAGACCCTGTCTCAAAATTTTAAAATAGGCCAGAGATGTAGCTCAGTATGAAGGCCCGGGGTTCAATCTCCAGTACTATCCCCCCCACCCCCACCACATGTTAAAGCTTTTGGAGGAAGGGAAGGTAACATAATCCAATAATCCATAATCCAGTTTCTATAATGTATCATCCACAACATCCGGTGTACAAACAAAAATCACTAGACATGTGAAACAAAGTATGATCCACAGTAAAAATAAAAAGCAGATAAAAACTGAATTCAAAATAATCCAACTGTTAGAATTAAAATCAAGGACTTTAAAGAAGCTATTAGAGGGCCAGTGAGATGGCTCAGCAGCGTAAGCGCCTGCCTGGCAAGTGGGAGGGCCTGAGTTCGACTCCCGGAACCCACATATGAAAAAAGGGCTGGTGCTATCGCTCAGCGGCACGGGCGCCTGCTGGCGTGCAAGGTCCTGAGGTCGACCCCCGGTACCCACAAAAAAAAAAAAAAAAAAGAAGCTATTAGAGGGCCGGTGAGATGGCTCAGTGGCGTAAGTGCCTGCCTGGCAAGCGCGAGGGCCCGAGTTCGACTCCCGGATCCCACATACGAAAAAAAGGGGCCGGTGATATCGCTCAGTGGCACGGGTGCCTGCTGGCGCGTGAGGTCCTGAGGTCGACCCCCGGTACCCACAAAAAAAAAAAAAAAAAAAGAAAAAAAGAAGCTATTAGAAATATGTATAAGGACTTAAAGGAAATCATAGTCATAATAAATGAACAGATGGAAAATCCAGGTGAGAAACAAACTATAAAATAAAAGAGGAAAAAGCAAATAGAAATTTAGAATTTAAGCATGTACTATATGAAATAAAAATTTCAGTTAATGGGTTTAAGAGTAGTTTGAGGATAGCAGAAGAAATAAACAGTGTATTTAAAGACAAATCAACAGAAAATATGCAATGTGAATGGAAAAAAAGATAAAAGACACAAAGTTAACAATGCATCAGAGAAAAAAAAATAACCCAAATGTATGGGATACTATCAAACAGTCTAATATTTGTGAAATTGAAGTCCCAGGAACAAGGAACAGAACATGGACCAGTAAAACTATTTTAAGAAATAGTGGGCAGCTGGGTATGGTGACACATCCTGTAATGCCAGCACTCAGGAAGCTGAGGCAGGAGGATCACTATGAGTTTGAGGCCAGCCTGGGCTACATAGTGAGTTCAAAACCAGCCTCAACTACATAGTGAGACCCTGTCTCAAAAATACAAACAAACAGGGCCGGTGAGATAGCTCAGCTGCGTACGCGCCTGCCTGGCAAGTGTGAGGGCCCAAGTTCGACTCCTGGAACCCACATACGAAAAAAGGGCCGGTGATAATGCTCAGCGGCACGGGCGCTTGCTGGCGCACGAGGTCCTGAGGTTGACCCCCGGTACATGCGCAAAAACAAACAAACAAACAAAAGAAATAGTGGCTAAATCTGATGAAAAATATCAACCTGAAGATCTAAAAATCTCAGCAAATCCCAACAGAACAAATAAAAAGAAAATCATACCTACGCACATCATGTCAAACTGCTGAAAACCACAGATAAAAAGAAAATCTTCAAAGCAGCCAGAAGAAAAGAAAAAGACTTATATTTAGGATAACAATTATCAGATACAATGAAGGGCACAGGGTAAAGGAATGGCATTCTTCAAGGTTCTGAAAGAAAAAATTCTCAGTCCGGGATTCTGTATCCAAGAAAATACCCTTCAAAAATGAGGAGAAGCTTCTCGGCCTTTTGGCTAAGATCAAGTGCAAAAATGAGGATGAAAGGAAAAGATTTTTAGATAAACCACATAGAAAGTTGTTTTTGATAAACATACATGATGCAAAATGCTAAGAGAAGTTCTTCAGGCTAAAGAAAATGTTACCTGATGGAAACTTGGTCCAACAACAGAAATAGTAAAACTTCTCTATTTAAAGTGAAATGACAGGGCCGGTGAGATACCTCAGCGGCATAAGCGCCTGCCTGGCAAGCGTGAGGTCCTGAGTTCGACTCCCAGTACCCACATACGACAAAAGTGCCGGCAATATCGCTCAGTGGCACGGACGCCTGCTGGCGTGCGAGGTCCTGAGTTTGACCCCCGGTACCCACAAAAAATAAAAAAATAAAGTGAAATGACAAATTTTACCGTGGGATATCCAAAGTGGGTAGTTTTAAAATATATGACATTGATAGCACAAAAGAAGGGAGGGGACAAAGCAAGGGTCTCACATTTTATGTGAAGTAATGCAATATTAACTCTAAGTAACCGGTGATAAGTTAAGCACTCGTTCTAATCCCTAGAGTAACCACTATAAAATTATACGAAAGCTCTACCCCAAGAGCCAATGGAGGAATTACAAAGGGATATGAAAGCAATCACCTAAATGCAGTGACATAATTCTCTATTATACCGGGTAAAAGTATGGGACCAGCAATGTTTCAGTCTATCACTGATGGCATTCAACCTTGGTTAATACCCTTTTCCTACAATGTATCATTATTCAGAAAATACTTTACTATTATTCTCTTTGTCAGTAATTACTGGCATGCACATGTGAGGAAATCTAGCCTGAGTTCAGCGAGACCTTCTTTTCACATCCTATGGCTCCTGAGTAGATTAGATAGTCTCCACTCAGAGCACGCCTCTTAAATCCTCATAAATCTCGGCTTTCCCCCGTGGATTCATTCCTCTTGCAGCTCTTTCAAATAGAAACTGCTCATTCTTTAGACGTCCAGAAGCCAGGGTCTCGAGACAATGCTCCTGCCTCACTCTTTCCAAGTCCTCTAGATCATCACTCTTTCTTCTGAAATTCAGCCACACCAACCCTCTTCTCTTCTTCATTCCTGTCACTAGCAATTGACTGAGGACACACGGACGAAGACTTTGGGCACTTGGTTGTCTCTCCACAACTAAGAGTCTCAACATTGTAAGCAAAGTCAATGTTTACATGAACGTTTAACCTCACAGCTCGGTGACCCTTTAAACACCAACAACTGTGCTGCTTCGGCAAATGCCGGTTATAACTTGGGACTGCGCCATCTCTGAAATAGCTAACTAGCACAGGCTATAACGTCATTGATAAAGTTTCTTTTTAAAAATAAATGTATTAAAGTATAAAAGAGTTGATTTTTTTAAAGTTAATAATAATATGAGTGGTATGTGAATACCAAAGACCGTACAAAACAGTCTGGGAATGCCTGAAGTTTGGAACGCTGCCTCGCTTCGTGCCATGTTATCTCTCATGACTGCTCCAACTGCCTCCTGCTGATCTCCCTGCCATCAAGCTCTCGCATTCTACACTATTCAATGCAGCTGCCAGCACAGTCTTCCTAGGAAACAAAGCCAGTAATTTCATTCACTGCTTTCAGATCTTTGTGGGCTCCCCACAACAGAAAAAAAGACCCCAATTTTTCCACCTGAAATGGAAGGTCTGTGCTCCAAATAAGTTGTTCCCCATGACATAAAAACATCAGACCCCTGTACTTGATATCACTTCCTTCCTATCACCGTAGCTTACTCCCAAGGTCTAGTATATTATGCCTCATTCCCATCTTTACCTTTCCCCTTGAATACCCGCTAAACCTGGATCAAGCCAACCACGTGCCTTCCCTGTGTCAGTACTCAAGACTGCTGAGGGATGATGCTTTAAATATTTTTTAATTTTTTAGAAAAATGCTTACTAGTAAAAATTTACAGTACATAATGTTTACATTCCTGGTGAGGAGTTGGTGCATGTATCTAACACATCTTAAATCTTTTTCTCATCCTCTTTCTCTACCCTCCCTCCCTCCTCCATCTCTTGATCCCCTTCACAACTGAGAAAGATCTATCTCTTTACTTCCTATATTCTTTTATTTTGCTCCTTATTTATATTTGGAGTTTCTCATATAAGAGAAACCACACGATACTTAAGCTTATGTGTCTGATTTGTTTCACTTAACATTACAGTCTCAAGATACATCAACTTTCCTAAAAATGACTCAAGTTAATCTTTCTTTACAGCAGAGTAGTACTCCACTGTGCGTAAATACCACATTTTCTTTACCCATTTATCTGTTGATGGTCAGGTAGGCTGCTTCCAAGCTTTAGTTTTTATGAACTGTGCTGCTATAAACATGGATATGCATGTATCACTGTAACATGATGTCTTTAACTCTTTCAGGAAGATACCTAGAAGGGGACTAGATGGGTCAAGTGGAATTTGTAGTGTTAGTTTTTTGAAGACTCTCCAAACTGATTTCCATAGTGGTTGTACTAGTTTACGTTCCCACCAACAATATAGAAGGGTTCCTTTCTGTTATTTTTGATTTCTTGACAATGGCCATTCTTTCTGGGGTAAGATGAAATCTCAGTATTGTTTTAATTTAATTTCTATAATGGCCAGCAATGTTGAGCATTTCTTCATGTATTCGTTGGCCATCTGTACTCCTTCCATGAAGTGTTTATTCATTTCACTTGCCCATTTTTTGATTAGGTCTTTTATTTGAGGGGGTGTAATTTTTTTCATATTCTAAATATCACTCCTCTGTCTGAAGAACAGCTCGCAAAAAATTTTTCCCACTCTGTAGGTTGTCTTTTCACTCTGTTGGTTGCTTCTCTTGCTTTATAGACGTCTTTTAATTTTATAAGATCTCATTTGTTGATTCTTGGTACTATTTCCTGTGCAACTGGGGTTCAGTTCAAGAAGTCCTTGCCTATGCCTATGCCTTCAAGAGTTTTACCTATTTTATCTTCCAGCAGGTGAAATGTTCTGTTTTAACATTCGGTTCTTTGATCCATTTTGAGTTTAGTTTAGCACATGGTCAGAGACACGAGTCTAGATTCAATCTTCTGCATGTGAGTGGCCAGTTTTCCCAACGCCATTTGTTTGTTGCAGAGGCTATCTTTCCTCCAAAGTATGTTTTTGGCCCCTCTGTCAAAGATGAAATAATTGAATGTGCTTGGGTTTTTTTCTGCTTTCTCCATTCTTCTCCATCAATCCACATGTCTGCTTTTATGCCAGTACCACGCTATTTTTATCACTGCAGCTTGGTATTATAACTTTAAGTACAAAATTGTGATGTCTTCCACTTTGCTCTGTTACCCAGAATTGCTTTTGCTCTGGTGGGTCTCTTCTAGTTCCATATTAATTTTAGGATTGTTTTCTCTAGTTCTGTGAGGACTGTTATTGCTATTTTGATTGGGAGTGCATTAAATCTGTGTATCAATTTTGGAAGTGTGGCCATTTTGACTATATTGGTTCTACCTATCAATGAAAAGGATATCTTTCGAATTTCTGATGCCCTTTTCGATGTCCTTTTAAGAGTACTGTAGTTTTCATTATAGAGGTTTTTTTACTTCATTAATTTCTAAGGATATAATTTTTCTTGATGCTACTGTGAATGATATTTTTTCCTAATTTCTTTCTCAGTGGGCTCATTATTACTGTACAGGAATGCTACTGATTTTTGTAGGATTTTGTATCCTGCTGAACTTGGTTATTAATTCTAAGAGTCTTTCAGTGGATTTTCTTAGGTCTTCTATGTAGAGGGCCATATCATTTGCAATAATGATAATTTGACTTCTTCCTTTCCTATATATATCCCTTTTATTTCTTTTTCTTGCCTAATTGCTCTTACTAATGTCCCAAGTACTATGTTCAACAGGAGTGGATAGTAGACACCCTTGTGGTGCTCCTGATTTCACCGGAAAAGCTTTCAGTTTTCCCCCATTTAGTATGTTGGCAGTAGGTTTACCATAAATGGCTTTTATCAGATTGAGATAAGGTCCTTCTATACCTATTTCTTCAGTGTTTTTATCATGAAAGGATATTGGGATCCGGACACTGGAATATAGTGACTGGAGGAGGACAAGAAAGAGGGAAGTGGCTCTCATGGGCCCAGGAAAGATCTGAAGCACAGTTCGGGGCTCACAGAGAAAGTGAAGAGAGAAACTCCAACAAAGAAGAAGGAGGTGGCCACCGGCGCCTTTTCCCTGTGTCGGGAATCCCGACGCGACTGAAGCGGTTCAAATCTGCAGACACACGGTGACGGCCGGTGCCCCCGGGGCCTCCACAGAGGAACACGAGAAGCGGCGGTGCAGAGAAGCAGCGGCCGTGAAGGACACACTGACTGGCGGTGAGTGCTGACGCCCGGCCGTCCCGCGAGAGAGCGACTAGCCGGGCGCCATTGTGGGGGGGGGGCAGCAGCTGAACTTGAAACTCAGGGCAGCGCCACTCCACCCACGGCTCCAGCGGGGACCTCTGCGGAGGAACGTGAGACGCCACGGTACAGAGAAGCACCAGCTGAGGTGGCTGTGAAGGACACACTGACTGGCGCTTTTCTTCCTGGTATTCCAATACTGAGACTGTCTAAGGATCACAGAAAATACTGTGGCACAGAACCAAAGAACCAAGGACTGAGCCCAACAGGCAGCAACTTCTTATCTCCAACAAATTGAAGAGGTAGGATCTTGCAGCAGGCTCAAAACCCAAAAATAAGCTACACCTGGAAGATACCTCAGAGAAGTAGCCATCTCCTAAGAGTTTGAAATACTAGCAATAAAGCAACCTACCATAGGCAATTTACAAACAGCAACCCAGGAATTAAGCTAAAGAAAGAAAAGAAAATGAGACGACACTTAAGATGCAGCCCCACACATCCAGCTCACCAAAGGCAAACCCAGGGGACAGTGAGGTGGGACAAACCGAAAGCCACCCACCTGGCATCTCTGAAGTGGTAACAACAAAGCAGTTGAATGAGGCTCTGGAAAATTTTTTTTTTTTTTTTTTTTTTTTTGTGGGTACCGGGGGGTCGACCTCAGGACCTCACGCGCCAACAGGCACCCGTGCCGCTGAGCGATATCACCGGCCCCTTTTTCGTATGTGGGATCCGGGAGTTGAACTCGGGCCCTCGCGCTTGCAAGGCAGGCGCTTAAGCCGCTGAGCCATCTCACCAGCCCTGGAAAAATTTAAATCAGAAATAATTTCTCAGATAACTGCAGAGATAATGTCCACAATGAAGACCATGCTTAAGGACGCTAGAGCAGACACAGACAAAAAAATACACGAGCTTAAGAAAATGATGGAAGCCATGAATGCTCAGCATAGGAAAGAAATGGACTCCATAAAGCAGATTCAAGCAGATATCCAGGAGAACAAAAATTCCATTGAAAGTATTTGTAGCAGATTAAGCCAATGTGAGGACAGGATCTCAGATATAGAAGACAGGCTTGCAATTAGTGATCATGAAAAGAAAGAATTCTTAAAAATAGCAAGGGACAATGAAAATCAATCCAGCAGCTGCTAGATGATGCAAAGAAGAATAACTTAAGATCAATTGGAGTCAATGAAAAAGCAGGAGATAGCATAAATGACATCAGAACACTGTTCACAGACATTATCACAGAAAATTTCCCTGGTAGAGAAAAAGAATTTGACGTTCAGATAAGTGAGGCTTATAGAACTCCAATTAGCCACAATCAAAAAAAATCTTCAGCCAGGCATATCATAGTCAAGATTCCAGAAATTCAACATAAGAGTAGAATCTTAAAAGCTGTTAGAGAAAAGAAACAAATCACCTATAAAGGAAAGCCCATCAGAATCACAGCGGACTTTTCAGCACAAACCCTCAAGTCAAGAAGAGCTTGGAATGATGTATTTCAAGTTCTAAAGGAAAATAATCTTCAACCTAGATTGATGTACCCCGCAAAACTATCTTTCAAAACTGATGGAGAAATACAATACTTCCATGACAAAGAACATCTGAGAATATTTATAACCACCAAACCAGCACTCCAAAATGTTTTGAAGGACATTCTAGAAAGGGATAACAAGGACTACAACTCCAGAAACCCCAACAGAAGGAATCCACCAGGTAGAGCAAATGATTAAAGAGAGGGAGGGAAAAATAAAAATTAAAAGAGGGGGAGCCAATAACAAGAAAATAACATGACAAGGATAAGTCAATACATATCAGTTTTAACCATTAATATTAATGGTCTCAATTCACCAATCAAAAGGCACAGACTGGCAAATTGGATCAAGAAGCAACATCCAACAATATGCTGTATACAAGAAACACATTTAGGGCCAGTGAGATGGCTCAGCGGCGTAAGTGCCTGCCTTGCAAGCGCGAGGGCCCGAGTTCGACTCCCGGATCCCACATACAAAAAAGGGGCCGGTGATATCGCTCAGCGGCACGGGTGCCTGTTGGCGCGCGAGGTCCTGAGGTCGACCCCCCGGTACCCACGAAAAAAAAAAAAAAAAAAAGAAACACATTTAATTCAGAAAAAAATTCATAGACTGAAAGTCAAAGGATGGAAAACAATACTCCATGTGACAGGAACCCAGAAAAAAGCAGGGGTAGCTATTCTTTTTGCAGACAAAGTGAATTTCAAGCCAAGAATGATTCAGAGAGATAAAGAAGGTCACTACATCCTTGTAAAGGGAACAATCCAAGAAGAAGAGATAACAATCATAAATATATATGCAACAAATACCAGTGCACACAACTATATAAAACAAATATTAATGGACATGAAAAATCAAATAACCACTAATACAATTGTATTGGGGGATCTCAATACTCCACTGTCACAAAAAGACAGATCAACTAGACAAAAAAATCAACAATGAAATATTAGAACTGAACCAAACTTTGGAACAAATGGACTTAGTAGATGTCTACAGAGTGTTCCACCCCACAACATCAGAATACACATACTTCTCAGCTGCACATGGGACATTCTCCAAAATAGACCACATACTAGCTCATAGAACCTGCTTAAGTAAATGCAAAGGAATTGAAATTATCCCACGTATATTATCAGACCATAGTGCAATGAAATTGGAAATCAATGGCAAAAGAAACCACAAGAATTTGCTAAACACATGGAAATTAAATAGCACCCTGCTGGACAACCAATGGGTCACAGATGAAATTAAAGAAGAAATTAGACAGTTTCTGCAACTGAATGATAATGACAGTACAACATACCGGAACTTATGGGATACAATGAAAGCAGTCCTAAGAGGGAAATTTATAGCATTAAATTCCTATATCAGGAAAACAAAGCAAGCACAAATAAACAACCTAATGGTGAACCTCAAACTTCTAGAAAAAGAAGAGCAGGCTAAGCCAAAAGGTCATACAAGGGAGGAAATTATAAAGATCAGAGCAGAAATCAACATATTGGAGACTAAAAAAACAATACAAAGAATCAACTAATCAAAGAGTTGGTTCTTTGAAAGATTAAATAAAATCGACAAACCCTTATCCAACCTTATTAAAAAAAAGGAAAGAAAGTACTCAAATCCACGCAATTAAGAATGAAAAGGGTGATATCACAGACCCTGCAGAAATCCAGAAGATCATCTATACTTACTTTGAAAACTTGTATTCTAATAAGATGGAAAATGCAGAAGAAATGGACAGATTCCTAGATACATATGAATTACCAAAGCTCAACCAAAAAGATATAAAAATCCTAAATAAACCAATAACAATCAATGAAATTGAAGATGTAATTAAAAACCTCCCAACAAAGAAAAGCCCAGGCCCTGATGGATTCACTGCTGAATTCTACAAGAAATTTAGAGAAGACCTAACACCACTACTTCTCAAACTCTTTAATGAAATTGAAAGGGAAGCAACACTCCCAAATTCATTCCTGGAAGCAAGCATTACCCTGATACTAAAACCAGAGAAGGATCCAACTAAGAAAGGGAACTACAGAGCAATCTCCCTAATGAACATAGATGCAAAAATCCTCAATAAGATACTGGCAAACAGAATGCAGCAAATCATCAAGAAGATTATACACCATGACAAAGTTGGATTCATCCCAGGGATGCAAGGATGGTTCAATATACGTAAATCAATAAATGTAATACACCATATTAACAGAACCAAGGACAAAAATCATATGATCATCTCAATAGATGCAGAAAAAGCTTTTGACAAAGTCCAGCACCTTTTCATGATAAAAAACCCTACAGAAAATTGGAATAGATGGTCTTTATCTCAATCTGATAAAAGCTATCTATGACAAACCAACAGCCAACATCATACTAAATGGACAAAAACTGAAAGCCTTCTCTTTAAAATCAGGAACAAGATAAGGATGTCCACTGTCCCCACTCTTATTCAACATAGTCCTGGAAACTTTAGCCAGAGCAGTTAGACAAGAGAAAGAAATAAAAGGAATTATGACTGGAAAGGAAGAAGTTAAATTATCATTATTTGCAGATGACATGATACTCTACATAGAAGACCCCAAAAACTCCACTAAAAAATTGCTCGATTTAATAAGCAAATTCAGTAGTGTAGCTGCATACAAAGTCAACACTCAAAAATCAATAGCCTTCCTGTACACCAATAACAAACTCACTGAGAGAGAAATTAGGGAAACAACACCTTTCACAATAGCATCCAAAAAAATGAAATACCTAGGAATCAATCTCACGAAAGAGGTCAAAGACCTCTACACTGAAAACTACAGTACTCTGAAAAAGGAGAGTGAAGAGGATATCAGAAAATGGAAAGATATCCCTTGCTCTTGGGTTGGAAGAACCAATACAGTGAAAATGGCCATACTTCCAAAACTGTTATACAGATTTAATGCAATTCCAATCAAAATTCCAACAACATATTTCACAGAATTAGAGAAAACAATCCTAAAATTCATCTGGAACCAGAAGAGACCTAGAATAGCAAAGGCAATTCTGGGCAACAAAAGCAAGGCAGGGGGCCTTGATTTGAAATTATACTATAAAGCTACTGTGATAAAAACAGCGTGGTATTGGCAAAAAAACAGACCCGAAGATCAATGGAATAGATTAGAAGATGCAGAAACAACTCCAGACATACTAAGCCACCTTATCTTTGACAAAGGTGCCAAACACACTCACTGGCAAAAAGATAGCCTCTTTAATAAATGGTGCTGGAAAAATTGGCTCTACACATGCTGAAGATTAAAATTAGACCCACATCTTTCACCGTGCACTAAACTAAATTCAAAATGGATCAAAGAACTAAATATTAAAACAGAAACATTAAATCTCCTGGAAAATAGAACAGGTAAAACTCTTGAAGACATTGGTGTAGGCAAAGACTTTATGAATAAAACCCCCATCGCACAGGAAGTATCACAAAGAATCAACAACGGGGATCTCATGTTATTAAAAAGCTTTTGCACAGCAAGAGAAACCACCAACAGAGTGAAGAGACAACCCACAACGTGGGAAAAAATGTTTGCCAGCTATTCCTCAGACAAAGGATTACTATTGAGAACATACAAAGAACTCAAAAAAATCAGACCTCCCAAATTTAAAGACCCAATCCAAAAATGGGCATCTGAGATGAATAAACACTTCTCAGATGAAATACAAATGGCAAATAAATATATGAAAAAATGTTCAACATCACTAGTCATTCGAGAGATGCAAATGAAAACAACCCTGAGATTCCATCTCACCCCGGAAAGAATGGCTATTATCAAGAAGTCAACTAATAACAAATGCTGGAGGGGCTGTGGGGAAAAAGGAACCCTTCTCCACTGTTGGTGGGAGTGTCGACTGGTGCAGCCACTGTGGAAATCAGTGTGGAGACTCCTCAAAAAACTAGGATTGGAGGTCCCATTTGACCCAGCTATTCCCCTTCTGGGTATCTTCCCAGAAGAATTAAAAACATCGTACCACAGTGATATATGTGCACCCATGTTTATAGCAGCACAATTTGTAATAGCCAGATCTTGGAAACAACCCAAATGCCCATCAACTGAGGAATGGATAAGAAAGATGTGGTATTTCTATACAATGGAGTACTACTCAGCCATAAAGAAAGATAAACTGGAAACTTTTATGGGTAAATGGATGCAACTCGAGAAAATACTCACAAGCGAAATAAACCAGATGCACATTTGTAAACATCGTATTGTCTCCCTAGTATGAAAATGCAATTTCACTGTGACTGTGGGTACCAGGGGTCGACCTCAGGACCTCACGCGCCAGCAGGCGCCTATGCTGCTGAGCGATATCACCGGCCCTTTTTTCGTATGTGGGTACCAGGAGTCGAACTCAGGACCTCGTGCTTGCCAGGCAGATGCTTATGCCGCTGAGCTATCTCGCCAGCTCCCCAATCTGTGTCTTTTGATTGGGGAATTGAGATCATTCACATTGAGAATTATTACTGATAGGTATTAACTTATTCCTGCCATTGCTTTATTTTCCTGTCACTGATTCTGTATCTTTCCCTTCTACTTAATTGATCATTCTACTTGGTGTTTTCATTCTATTAGACCTTTAGTCATTTTGGGGTTCACTGTTTCTTCCTAGGATGTCCTTGCCAATTCTTTGCAGTGCTGGTTTGTTGATCATGAATTTGTTTAGGTGCTCTCTATCATGGAAATATCTTATTTCTCCCTCAATTTTGAAAGATAGTTTTACAGGATGTATCAGCCTGGGTTAGAAATTGTTTTGTTTCAGGGCTTGAAACACTTCACTCCAAGCTCTTCTGGCCCTTAAGGTTTGTGTTGAGAATTCTGCTGTAATTCTAATGGGATTACCTTTATAAGTGATTGTCACTTTTCTCTAGCCACTTTTAAGATTCTGTTGTTTTGGACTTCCAGGATTTTGACTATGATGTGTCATGGAGAAGTTCTTTTCTGATTATGGCTATTAGGGATTCTATATGCCTCACTTATCTATATGTTAAATTATTTTGCCTTGTTTGGTAAGTTTTCTCCTATTATTTCAGTAAACAATTTTTTTATGCCATTTGTGATAGCTAACTTCTGATTTTTTTCACTAATTGCAGTTAATCTTAGTATTCTTTGTGTCATCTAGGAGCTGCTGGACCCACTTTTCAAGTTCTTTTGTTCTTAAGGTATTTATTGGTCACTGACTACAGCCCTGTCCTCTAATTCTGATACTCGGTCCCCATATCGGTCACCCCATTTGTTTTGGTTTTGGTTTCTGAGACAGGGTCTTACTATGTAGTTCAGGCTGGTCTTTAACTCATTATATAGCCCAGACAGGCCTTGAACTCATTGCAATCCTCCTGCCTCAGCCTCCGGAGTGCTGAGATTATAGGCATGCACCACCATGCCCAGCTACTTACTGGTCACTTCTGCTGTCCATTTGTTCAACAGAATTTTTAATTTTTTTTTTTTTTGTACTCAGAATTGAACTCATGACCTTGTGCCTGCCAGGCAGGCACTGTGCTGCTGAGCTATATCCCCAGAATTTTTAATCTCTTGACTTTCCATTTGAAGCTTTTTTGTGGAATCTGAATTCTTTTCTACACTGGTCATTCATGCTTTGCCTGCTTGATCTGTTTTATTATCTCTTCTCATATCATTTAGAGTAATTCAGCTGTGTGGCTTTTGGCTTCCTCCCCATCAATGCCCCATGGATTAGCTTTGGGACAGTTGGGGTTTTTGGAGACACTTTGTTGCCTTGTCTTCTCGTGTTTCTAGTTCGCTTGTTTGTGTGCTTGTGGGTTCATTATAGTGGAAATCTTTGTTGTTAGTATAAAGACTTCTTTAGTTAATGTCTACTTTTCAGTGATGTCTTCTGGGCATGGCTAACTCCTGGCCTTTGCCTCCGTCCCAGGAAAACTACCTCTATTTACTTGGGATGAGAGGTTGCAGCATATTTGGCCCAGTACCCAGTTCTCCAGGAATGGGTCGCTATGTTGTTAATAACCCCAAGGCAATCCAGATATTGGCGTCCCAAGAAAACCAATTAATAGCAACAACTATCTCACCTTGGCTACAGTAATAAAATCAACATCAATTATAGCACCAAAAACAAACTGAATATTGACAAACCCTAAGGACTAATAATGTACCATCCTTAACCACAGAAAAAAGATTATAGTAGGAACACTAAGACAAATACTGACCTACTATTGACCTATAATAAATATCTAGTAAATGAAACTTTACCTCTAACAGTAGAATGGTATTCAACAGTGATAGCATAAAGTTAACTAGCTATCTAGAGATTCACAAAGCTTAGTAGTTATACTAGTAAAGGTACAGGGGGTGACAAACCAGAGAATGAAAAAAAGTTTGAAAAAGTAATCAATGGGCTATGAAAGAGGAAAGAAAAGTAAGATGGGGTCTATTGAGGAGTAAAAGGATGTTAAAAGTGTTAGAAAACAGTTGCAGGGATGGACAAACAAACAAAAGAAGTAAAAAGATAAACAGAGAACAAAATATAGGAAATTAAAGAAAAGAAAAAAATGAAAGTGGAAAAAAGAAAAGTAACTAAAAGATGAAAAAAGGGGAGGAAAAACCCCAAGTCACAAAAAACTCAATGAAGGAAAGATAAAATAATAAAAAATAGAAAAAAAAAAGATGGAGTCAAAGAAAAAATTCCTGTGTTTTTGAATGAATGTTTCTTTCTAAGATCTGCAATCTCAGTATCCAGCCACTTAATGATTTTCTCCACCTAGCTTTAGAGCCTATGGATTTTTTAGGTACCCTCCTTGCACCAGGGGCCCCTCTGTCCATTCACCCCAGACCATGGTTACTGTCCAAACCAAGGCATGTTCTTGCTCCCATTGGTTGATGGAAATGCAATCAGCCCCCTGGTCTCTGCTAGATGCAGGCCATGGGCCAGTGGGTTCAGGTGGACCATTGGACTTAATGTTAATGTTTGTGGGGTCTGGTTACTCCCTTCTCTCCCTGGGCATTGTCTTCATTCAAGATCAGGGCGATTGGCTAGTCCCTGCCTCTGCTGCCCTGCACCAAGGGAAAGCAAAATGTAGAGCTGGCTTAGAGTTGGTGGATGGTCACACCCTTGCATCAGAGGGTGTACCGCGTATCTAGCAGAGGCCTGCTTGCTTGTGTTGGGTTAGGGGAGTGCCATCCTGCACAGGCCTGCTTGCTTGCGGGGTGGGGGGTGGGGGGAGGTATGTGTGTCCAGCATGGGCCTGCTCTTATGTTAGAGAGCACAACACAAGACGCGTAACACACATCCAGTGCAGGCCAGCTTCCTCATGGTGGTGGGGAAGGGTAAGGCACCATGCGTCTGGCACGAGCCTGCTTGTTCACATCATGTTATGGTTTAAATATGAAATGTTGCCCAAAGGTTCGTGTATCAATAGCTGATCCCCAATTCAGCAATGTTCAGAGGTGGAGCCTAGAGAGGTTCCTGGATCATGAGGTGTTAACCTCATCATGGATTAATCATAACAGAATGGGCTATTAGGAAGGGGGCCAGGTAGGAGGAAGTAGGTCACGGGGAGGTGTGCCTTTGAATGACATATATGTCACCAGCCCCACCCCCAGCTCTGTTTCTGTTTCTGTTTTTGTGGCTGCCATGTGGTAAGCACCCTACCTCCATTATGGTATTTCCTTTTTTTTTTTTTTTTTTTTTTTTTTTTTTGTTTAATGTGGGTACCGGGAGTCGACCTCAGGACCTTGTGCTTGCTAGCAAGCGCTTGTGCTGCTGAGCGATATCACTGGCCCTTTTTTTCCTTTATGTGGGTTCCAGGAGTCGAACTCAGGACCTCGCACTTGCCAGGCAGGCGTTTATGCCACTGAGCTATCTCACCGGCCCTCATTACAGTACTTCTTGAAGGCAGCAGACCATGAACTGCAACTTCTGAAACCATGAGTCAGAATAAACCTTTTCTCCGTTAAATTGCATATATCAAGTATTTTTGTCCCAGCAATGGAAAAGTGACTAACACATCAGAGAAAACTGTATGAACATGCCAACTAAGGCTCACTTGTGGAAATGGAAGATCTGCCTTTCCACAGCTGGATCCTACTTTAGAACAGGCTTTCCCACTGCCGCTGCTGCCTTTTTGCCTTTCCTTCCCATTAGCAAATTTCTACTCAGTCATTTCCACCCACCCCAAGAGTCACCTCCTTTGTGAAGTCTTTCCTAACTCCTGGGCAGGGTTAGTAGTTCCATCTGCATTCTCATTTCTGATACATTTTGGTATTCTAATTCTTTGTCTAAATGTGTGGTTCCCCAACTAGATTATGAAGTGACCTTGGTCATTTTTATTTTGGAAAGTGTTAAATATATGTTAAATAAGTGAATGAATGAATAAAATTCTACTTATAAATATATCAATAAAAATACATATAATAGATGAGCAAAAAGATTATGAGGTATGGAGTTCTCCATTACTGCTGGTTAAGAGAAAAAGACAGAAAGAGATATAGGGAAAAGAGAACAGGGTCTGGGAGTCTAAAGGAGGAGGATTGCAACTTCAAGCCCATTCTGGACAACTGAGTGACTTTGTTAGACCATGTCTCAAAATTTTAAAGGGGTGGGAGGGTAGCTGGAGATACAGCTCAGTGCAAAGACCCTTGCCTGGGTTCAGTCTCTAGTACTGAGGCAGCAGGTGGATATAAGGGATGAAGAAAGAAAACCAAAGGAAAGTTCAATATGAGGGAAAAAGAGAGACAGCAAGGCCTTTCAGATTTTGTGAGGAGTGCACACATGTCATAAATTATTTACTGGATTCTTTCAACAAGTATTCACTAAGAACCCATCCAGTGTGTGGTTCTGTGCCAAGCACACCAAATTCCAATACTACATTAGGACTGAAATCTGTGAGCATACCTCAGAGGTCTTCTTGACCAGCAAACACAAACAGAGAAAAGTGTAATGGCAAATGGTTTCAAATGCAAAGTCACTGATGACCCCCCACTCCATCACCTTGTATAGTCAACTGCTCCCACAACCAATCCTACTTGTCATGCTTCCTCCCTCACATCCGGAATGTGGCACATGCTCATCCCTCTACTTGGAATATTCTCTGTCCACTCCCCTGTTGGTTAACTTCTACTTATCCTTCAAGCCTCAGCTCAAACATGGTTTCTTCCTGGGATACCTATCTGGACGTGTAAGAGTAAAAGGGACACACTATGAGTATTCTTTTATCTTTCTACCCAACACTTACTTCTCTGTAGGTCCCTAAAAAAGGTTCCAGAAGGCAAAGAACATGTCTGGTTTATCATCGAATGCTACCTTTCCAAACACAACACTGGGCACACAGAAAGCTCTCAATCAATTTCACAAGTGAGTGGATGAATGTTACCTTTCATCCAAGGTCACTGAGCTCCCCAAGGTCACTCCTGCCCTTCTCCTCACTTTCTACTCATATGTCCCCAGCACAACGAAAGGGTATGTCAGCAGTTAAGGATTATTCCTTGGAAAGACTGCCAACCTATTCAGAGGATTGGGTTTTAAGATGGAAATGTATTGGCAAAAAAACCTGGCTGATGGCATAGGCAGATACACTGACAGAGAAGACAAATAAAACAGGTCTCAAGTGCCACAAAGAATTCTCAGTGAAGGGATTCTTCATCCAAATATTTCTTTGTCTCAAGGGCCAATTAGTTCTATGAAATAGGAATGTCTCTGTTTTTGAACAGAACTGCAAATTTAGGATAAATTGGTAACATATTCTTATTCTCCTATGACACAGATAATGACAATAATAACTAGCATGTGTTGGGCACTGTTCTGAAGAGTTTATACCTTCTCTCATTTAATTCTCCAACAATTCTATATGTACTACCACTACTCCAATCAGCAACGAGGAAACAAGCTTAGAGTGCTCAAGTAACTTGCCAGGAGATACACTTTCTATTTGGCAGACCTGGGATCAGAGAGAGGATGATAATCTTTTTCTACTCCTCAGGTTCTGTAGATAATGATAATAGCTGGCTTACTGGCATTCTGGATGAAGCTCTCAATGCTCAATTCTCATTTAACCTTTGCCAAAGATGAAGAAGGGAATCTTAAAGTGCTCTATAAGCACAAGCTTTTATCCTGGGACAGGGAGGAGCCCAGTAAGAAAGTGCATTGTCCTGGGGCGCTCAAGAGAGCCTGTGCCAGGGCCACAGCCGGCACTGGAGACCCCTGAGATGCTGACTTAGAACTGCAGACTCTACCCTGACACCACATTCCCTCCCACACAGTGGCTGCCCCGGGGATGGCTCAGAGATGTACATCTGCCCACCCTGAGGGAGAGTTCAAAACTGAAGCATGCGAAGCATGATGTAAATATGAAGTGTGGAAAACACATTCCTTATGAAATCTCCGTATCAAATCATCTGCATCCCTCTTTCGGCAACATTATCAGAAGCATCATTTAACCCAGCTGATTGGAGAGGGGCTACGAAAAAGGCTGAAAAATGTGACCAATCGAGAGAGTTACTTTTGTGAGAAAGAAGAAAAATGTCACCAAAAAGGGTCAGCAGATAACCCTATTGGGCTGAAAATAACCGCCCGGCTGCCAGACCAGTCAGGGAACAGGCGGAGGGTGAGAGACGTAATGCAAAGCGCCAAGGGAGCTCCGGCTAAGTGGGGCTGCCGGGGGATGAGGAAATTGGCCTAATTTGGGAACATGAGTCCAGCAGCATTTCTCAGATGCCTGGGAGAGAATCTGGCTAACTTTCAGTTCTGCGTCCTCGGAGGAACACCGAGGGCACGGGAGAGAGAAGGAACAGCTGTGACTCCAACACTGCTCTCAACAACTGGACGAATAAGGGCGATCAAGTGGGAACTCACTCCCACTGCAAAAGATTCAAGAGAATAAGCCTCAAAGTCTCTCCACATTCTCCAAAGCCTCTTCCCCATGGGGAGGTCTGCGTGTCCACCTATCGAGCAGGAAGAAGAGATCAGGGGGTGGTTAAGCACCTGGCTAAAGTCAGATTAGCTGAGTGACTCTGGACGAGTTACCCAACCTCTCCAAGTCCCAGTATCCTCCCAGGTAAAATGAGACGCAATTGTACCTACTTCATGAGCTATCATGAGGCTTACCTAGGATGTTTTATGTGATTAACAGACAGGCAGCCATTGTTCCAATGTAGGCTATGGTTATTATCATTAATAAAAAGACAATCTACAAAATGAAAGCTAAGTCCAAAAGAGGTCTTGAATCAAGCAAGAAATGCTCCTCCAAAGGACAAGCCAGATGGGGAGAGGTTTTTGTCAAAAATTACTTTTGCCCATACTCAGTGTAACATAACTTCATGGCAGAAAAGTAGATCTTTTCTTGAAGGAGCTGAATAAGAACGCTTGAATCAACATTTGAATCAACAAAATCTCTTGCTCAGGCAAAGAAATCCTGTTTAATTCTCAGAGCTGCTCTCCCCAGAGTTTTATATCACAGACATGTAGATATGTACATTACAAAACTATCTTCCAGCAAACTCAATAACTTGAATTATTGCCAGCTCCAATTGCTAACTGAACTACACTCTGGTGATCTGAACCTAGTTTGTGATGGTACCCACCCCACACAAAGATAGTAATGTAAGCTTTCTTAATGTTTACCATTTCTTGGGGAATTTCCATGTGCTGGAAACCATGCTAAGTACTTTACATGCATCATCCAGTATGATCTCCATGACAACCCTTGACCTTAGCACAACTCCAAGCATCTCTGAGCAGGTAACATGACACAAAGATCTCTCATCTTCCTGGTAATTTAGTAAAATTAGATAATTAAGTTCTTTGAAATGTATAGAATGATTAAACAAATCAAGAGACCTTCTGTCTTCTCTCAAAGCAACAGTTGTTGTTTAATTATCTGGACTGAGCCACAGGTATCCTACAGGCAGAAAGCCCTGAGCAGTTATGGAAATAGCAAGGAGAAAAAGAAATAAAGCAAGGAGAACTCACATGGGCAATTCACTCGGCTATCCTGGAACCTCGGGCAGATGATATTTTCACCAAACTCCAGACAACTTTACATTTAAAAACTGGAGAGAGGGCCGGTGAGATGGCTCAGCAGCTTAAGCGCCTGCCCGGCAAGCGCAAGGACCTGAGTTCGACTCCCAGAACCCACATATGAAAAAGGGGCCGGTGATATCGCTCAGTGGCATGGGTGCCTGCTGGCACACGAGGTCCTGAGGTCGACCCCCCGGTACCCGCAAAAAAAAAAAAAAAAAAAAAAAAAACTGGAGAGAGGGCCGGTGAGATAGCTCAGCAGCATAAGCGCCTGCCTGGCAAGCACAAGGGCCCGAGTTCGACTCCCGGTACCCACATATGAAAAAAAGGCCAGCGATATCACTCAGTGGCATGGGCGCCTGCTGGCATGCGAGGTCCCCCAGTACCCACCAAAAAAAAAAAAAAAAATGGAGAGAAATGTTGGTATTTTTAAGCCACTAAAAATAATGACTTCCTTTCTTATCTAAATATATTAAATTTTTTTTAAATTAAAAACCCTTTGTAATGTATTTTGAAATAGGAGGAAAATATTCAAATGGGGAGGGGAATAAGAGAGGGGAGGGGAAAGGAAAGAAGGGAAAAGTAAAAAAAATGAGAAAAGAAGGAAAACATGGAAACAAAGCTCTGTAAATGGGGAGGGGAGGAGGGGTTGAAAGGAGAGTAGGGGAATGGGGAAAAAAACAAGTTATATCATGTACAGGTACAAATTCTCTATGATGAATATGATTGTTATGTATATCCAAAATGTACCAATAAAATCTAATGTAAAAAAAAAAAAAGAACAGTAAATCTCAAAAAACAAAACAAAACAAAAAAAAACCTTTGTATAAGTTCTATTTTTTAAAAAAGGTCATGTCAGCTTTGAACTGCCTGCTCAATACCCATTCCTCCCTAAGAAACCCAGGTGTTATGGAATAACACTGTGCCCAGTTAAAAATTCCCCTAAACTTAGAGTGGTGGTATAACACCTAATTCTGACCCACTTAGAAATTCCCTCAAAAGTTAGGGTAGTCGCAGTTCTGACCTATGAAATAAAACTAGATGTTTACTTAGTGATGTCTCTAGCTCTTTTCCTGATATGAAATGGCACACTTAATTGGCATGCACCTTAAACTCTACAACTGTTCCTTCTCTTCTTCCTAGAATGCAGATCTGATCCACGCACACTCATCAGCCATCTTGCAACTATAAGAAGGCTAAGGTGACACAAGACATCCTCCATGAACTACACCCACTGCGCTTTGCCTTCCACTGGACTCCTCACTAGATGAAAAACAAAGAAGTCCTGTGTGATTTAAGCACTGGAATTGAGTTTCTGTTGCATCTAACCAAATTCAACAGGAACAGATACAGATACCTGAAACTGATCCACCCTAAAAGGGTGAATCATAAACTCAAGTAGAAACAGGAGTCAGGCGGATCAAAGGTGTAAATCTGACCATGTGCATTAACGTAAGAAGTGCTGAACCGGGAAGAGCTGTCATATTAAGCGAGCACCACCAGCAGCTTCGGCCATGTGCGCCATGAGGGAAGGTCAGCCCACCATCCCCACGAGGCCAGAACTTATGATTTTCAAGAGAAGCACAAAATCTGGATTTCTGCATGAGGTTTACCAAGTTATGAATGTTAATCGAATTTTTTTGTGTATGTGTGGGTACCGGGGTCGAACTCAGGACCTCGCACGCCAGCAGGCGCCCGTGCCACTGAGCGATATCACCGGCCCTTTTTTCGTATGTGGGTTCCGGGAGTTGAACTCAGGACCCCGCGCTTGCCAGGCAGGCGTGTACGCTGCTGAGCTATCTCACTGGCCCCGTTAATCGAATTTTTAAAAATTCTAACTTTGTAAAAATCACACAAAATAACAACCGTAGGCTAACTGCAGGTTTCAATTTAGTAGAAAGGATTCATGCAGAATAAAACAAAACAAATGAAAAAACCCAAATTCTAGAGAGACAGTGATGGTTAGCAACAGACTGAGTACTTATGTCAGACTATGTTAGGGGCTTTACACACCCTGTCTCAGTTTTCTTTCTAGCTACCCTATGAACTATGTAATATTATTACCCCTATTTTACCAACAAAGAAACTGAGGCTTAGAGAGATTAAGTAACTTTTGCTTGGAGTCAGAGGGTTAATTTGTGGCACAGCCAGGATTTCAGCCCTGGCCTGCGGTTTCTGGTACACTCTTCCTAAGTTATATCCATGGCAACCAGAAAGCGCAAGACCTCAGCTCGGGATCACTGCAGGCTAACCTGTGGATACACGAGTAGCAACCATCAAAGAAGCTTCCAAATTAATTCTTAAAGAGACCCTGGCTCACATCCTCTTTCTGTGCTGCCCTTTAATAAAAACAGCAAAGCGCTGCCCAAATATTCATTCACTACTATATTGAATGAATGCTTGTCTAGTGCTTTTCCATTTATTAAAGTGCTTTTAAATGCATACCTCACCTAATCCCCACGAGCCTAGCGGTATTGTTATCACCACTTGACACATAATGATTCAAGAGGTTAGTGGGCTTGTTTAAAACCCAAGCAATTAGCACAGCCTGGTCTCCAGCACTGGTCTCCTGATGCCAAGCCTGCATTCTCTGTCTCCCTCACCAGGGATCCCAACTCCACCAGTCACTTTAAAACAACTGTTTATTTGAAACTAATTCCTACTTAATGCTAAAGGAACTCTATTCTGTCTGACAGCTCCAAGGTACCAACATTTACATTATCATGGATATCTTTATTCTATAAAGTCAGCGAGAGGACAAAAATAAATATATCAAGTAATACACTCAGAACTGGAATGTAAATGGGCACACACACAAGTCTTGGGCTCTAATTTTAGAAAGAAACAGCCAGAAAGTCCCACACAGCCTAGTGAGCATCTGGCCCCATGGGAGGCTGCCGCCACTGCTTTAAACCCCAATTAACCCAGGAAGAGAAGGCAGCCATGCTGGAACCCTGATGGGCATTTTGCTTTCAGGGACACCAGCTGGGTGACACTGCTGACAGAATGACTTGCCATCATGTTCTTCCAGCAAAATGCTGAGGCCCAGAGTCAAAAACAAAAACAAAAAAGCAGGTAAATGTCCCTGGGAAAATAAGTAGGTCTTCCTATAAGATGGGAACCCTGAAATGTTCCTCCCATTCTGTGCCTATGGACTTACATTTTCACTTCCCTGACTCTCACCTGGGAGCCAGGGGAAGGAGATGGTAGGTGAACAGTGCCCATGACCCTGACCGCAGACTTGGCATGAGGGCCACCTAAGGCTTCAAGGGCTCATCACGTCATTCCTGGACACCCTGGCCCATCAGAGACTCACTCACCTAACCTTCTACAGGTGCTTATAACCTTGTGTGCAATTAAGTAGGCTTTTAATTGTGTTGCCCAGGACCACAAGAATGGAAGTTCCATTATGGCAAAGTGAACTTCGTTTACTGAAATACTCCGACCCTCTAAATTGATGCCTGACACACAAAAAGCTTCGAGGAATGTTTGCTGAATAAATGGATGAAGGCTCTACTGTTGGGATGGGTTCTCCTAGACCCCTGTGAAACAGTGTAAAGCAGCCAGAAGCCAGTCACTTGCTTCCACATTTTCTCTTTAAAGGCAGACACTGCTGCAGTTCAAGCTCCCTGAGATCCAAGGTGGGGTCTCTTAGGTCTTCTTTCACCCTCTTCCCACTTTAGGCCACCATCCCCCATAACTGTGCCTCCCATGGGGACTATCTGCCTACCCCCACCCTGTAACACTCCTCCTCAGCTTTTACAGTTTAATACATCCCATGCCATGCACTCCACCCACCTCACCGTTGGCAGCGGCAACTGCACATCTGTTTCTGTGCCTGGCTCTGTGACAGACCCTGCCTTCCAAAAGCTCACATCTTATGAGGGAGGCAGATGTGTGAACAATTAGAATACAATGTAAAAAGTTCTATAGCAGGAGACCCATGGCCAAAGTAACAAACTGACAACTTTCTGGCCCAAACTTGCCCATATGGTGACTTAATGTTCATAATTAGTTGCTAACCTCTAAAAACTTGTTACTTTCATCTAACATTTTAGATTGCCAGCACTTCTTTTCTTTTTTTTTTTTTTTTTTTTTTTTTTTTTTTTTTTTGGTACCAGGAATCAAACTCAGGATCTTGCTTTTGCCAGGCAGGTGCTGTGCCACTGAACTATTTCTTAAAATATCAGATCTGCCAGTACCGGTTCTACATTCCCCATAGCATCAACCAGCTTTGGCTAAGTATTGGAGGAGGCCTGTGGCCTGCATTCCCAGTATCTCCACCCGACACACTCCCTAGCATCTTCCAGGGAAGTAGGCCATGGTCAGGTGCCAGTATGGGGTACTAGCATAGTTGTCATCCTTGGGACATAAAACTGGGTCCAGTGGTCTCATCCCTTACTTTACTGTAAATTTGTACTTTAGCATAATAGTAGCTAGCTGCTCATCTCAGTACCTTTCCCTGAGGGATACAGGAAGCAAATCTATGTGTTCACCCACTTGGTATGATGAACAGCAAGGTGTGTGCATGTGTGCAAAAGTAGCAAAATGGGATTTTTTTCCCCCACCTTATGCTCTGTGTAACTGGTTCTGCATATGTTTACCCAAGCATCACAGAAGGTCCACACCACTCCAGGATTTGTTTAAAAAAGTGTTCTTTTGATTTTTCGGGTAGAAGTAGCCCAATTCAGTACAATGGTACATAAAAAACTAGATTTGCAAGTTTTGGAGAAGGTCAAAGGTGAATCATCAGATTATTATGCATGGATGATGAAGATCATCCATTATGGTAAAATACATGCTTTCAAAACAGAAGAGTGGTGTGGGTGTATGACGATGATGATAATGATGACTTTGACATTGGCCATGTGAGTTAGAGTTCCTGTAACAGTGCAATGGAGCAAGAATCGACTGATACAGTCATAGGGAATACAGACCTTGATTCAGATGACAAAAAAAAAAACAGCAATGTGAGTACATATTTGACTAGTTGAAATGTTGCAAAATGGCCACACAACCAAATGAAACATCCAATGTTAGAACTAGGTCTGAAAATATAGTGAGGGTCTTGGCAGGGGTGAAAGATCGGACAGAATGCCAGCACTGCCATTCAATGTTGGCAACTGTAACAGACAAAATGCTACAAGATGCTGTGAAGTACACAAAGGCTGAAATGCAAGTAAAACTTGCATTCTGCATGCACCAATAGTCAGATTCAAAAATGTATTTACTATGATACCTCACTAGCTGAACTGAAAGCATTCATAGGTCTGCTGTACTTAGCAGGGATTTCTCATGGTGATCACAGGAATGTAAAAGACATTGAAAAGCAATGGGTCAAATATGGCATAAAAATTTATGCCTTGTAGATGCAAAGACTTATTATGCTTTTAATTTAGATATTTATCCTGAAACTCAGCCATCAGGTCCCTACACATATAATAATAAACCGAATGATGTTGTGAACAGACTTGTTGCTCCCATCTCTCAAACTAATTGGAATGTGACATTTGACAATTGGTTTACCAGTTTCCAATTGATGTTACATTTGCTAACAGAGCACAAGTTGACCAGCACAGGAACTGTATGCAGGAACAAAGCAGAAATTCCAAATGAAATGTTGCAATTTCAAAACAGAGAACTGTATAGTACAATCTTTGGATTTCAGAAAGATATAACATTGGCCTCGTATGTGGCAAAGAAAATCAAAGTGGTACTGCTGATATCAACATTTCACCATAATGGAAATATTGGTAGGAAAACCTTGACTAAACAGAAACCTGAGATGGAAACTTTTTACAACAAAGGTGGAGTAGATGTTGTTTTTAGTTATGCAGAACTATGATGTCACTTGAAACACAAAGCATTGGCCAATGGATGTGTTTTGCTCAATCCTAAACATGTACGGCACAGCTAATAGGTTACAAAAAAAATAACAAGCGCAAAATATCACAAAGAAATTTTCTTAGAGGACTGGGACTGGAACTCATAAGAGATCATTTACAGTAGAGGAAAAACAAAATGTTTCTGCCCAGGGAATTACACACAAAAAAATTACAGTGCGCACTGGTGAGCTGACAGGTGAACAGGCAGGCACAGCATCACAAAGACCTACTACAACAACAGAAAAACAAAAAAGATGTCAACTGTGCACTACAAGAAAGTACAGGAAAACAAAACAAATGCGCTGTCAGTGAAAGTGATACTTGTGTATGGAACACATGGTTGTCATGTGTGAAGACTGCCTTGGGTATGACAGTTGAAGCAAAGCTTATTTCTTTTTTTTTTTTTTTTTTTTTTGTGGGTACCAGGGGTCGACCTCAGGACCTCGCGCGCCAATAGGCACCCGTGCTGCTGAGCGATATCACCGGCCCTTTCTTCGTATGTGGGTTCCAGGAGTCAAACTTGGGCCCTTGCGCTTGCCAGGCAAGCACTTACGCTGCTGAGCCATCTCACTGGCCCCAGCAAAGCTTATTTCTGTGGCAGACTTTTGTTTTTACATTGTAGTTCACATAGGTTTTTATTTTTGATGTTATCTTTTAGGTTTTATAAGCAAGTAAACAGCTGATGTGAAAAATGTTGATGTCTATTCTAAGCACTCATTACATATTTGATATTTTATTTTATTGATATCTTATTTCCCTGCTAAATACATGTTGTACAATATAGGAAGCTCCTAACAAAACAGTAAGAGAGGTGACAAAACTGCCACATAGGAATGAAAAGCTAAGCACGTGTGCTGTCAGTGTGAGTGAGATGTGTTCACAGAACATGCAGTTGTCATGTGAGGACTGCCTTGGGTGTGACAGTGGAAGAAAAGCTTATTTTTGTGGTAGAGTTCTATTGGTATTTTCATTGTAGTTCATATAGGAATTTACTTCTGATGTTATCTTTTAGGTTTTGTAAGCAAGTACACAGCTGATGTGAAAATGTTGATGTCTATTCTAAATGCACAATACATATTAACAATTTAATACTTTATTTTATTGATATTTCATGTTCCTGTTAACTACACACTGTATAATACAATAAGAATAATAATACCTCTTAACAAAACAGCAAGACCACTGAGATGTCAAGTATGTCCTACAAAAAGGCCAGGAAAGCAAAACACATGTGCTGTCAGAGTAGTGATTCATGTGTATGGAACATGCTGTTGTCATATGTGCAGACTGCCTTAGGTGTGATAACTGAAGTAAAGATTATTTTTTTTTGTAAAGTGCTATTGGTATTTTCATTGTAGTTTATATAAAAATTTATTTGTGTTGTTCTTTTTTAGACTTAGTACACCAAAACAAGTTGATGTTGAAAATTTTGATGCTTTTTTATAAATATTCAATAAATATTAGAAATTCAATACTTTATTTTTGTGATATTTTTCCTGTTAAGTACTCACTGTTTAATAAAATTTATAAAATTAAAATTAATAATTCATCAATAGAAATATTCTAAAGAATAAATGTGGATATGACAGACCCATGTTTCTGCACCTGACAAAATTAGCGTTGTGTTCCTTCATGAAAGAGTCTCACCGGTGAGATGGCTCAGTGGCGTAAGCGCCTGCCTGGCAAGCGCGAGGGCGCGAGTTCGACTCCCAGAACCCACATACGAAAAAAAGGCCGGTGATATCGCTCAGCGGCACAGGCGCCTGCTGGCATGCGAGGTCCTGAGTTCGACCCCCGGTACCCACAAAAATAAATAAATAAATAAATAAAATAAAGAGTCTCCATACCCACACTTCTACGATAATTAGAGAATGAAAGGTAACTGACAGGGCCATACAAAGAGCTTAAGGAAATGGTGAACTTATTTCCTGAGAGACTGAAGAATATTCCTACATATGTGATATGTGAGTACAGGCTGGCTGTGTCGTGCACCCAGCACATTTTGCTCATGCACCTGCCTGACCCATTAAACTTCTCAGCGTGGGCCCCTCATCTGTTGTTCGTGTATTATCCACCAGTTAAACAACAAAGAAGCCAGGTTTCCCGCTGTCTGGGGATTCACTGTCAAGCAGGACAGACATGTAAGAAGTCGACTAGCATATAACGTGGTCTATCCTACAGCAGGCACCATTGAACTGAGAGGAAGGAGCCTTAAGTAGAAGTTAAGAGGAGAGCAAACAGAGGGGACAGAGTATCACACATGCTAGGCAAGCACTCCACCATGACTACCTCCCCAGTCCTTTTTATTTTTAATTTTGAGACAGGGTCTTGCTAAGTTGTTCAAGCTGGGCTCAAACTTGCAGTCTTCCTGCCTCAGTCTCTTGAACATCTGGGATTACAGGCATGCAACAGTGCCCGGCTCTGCCTGACTCATGAAAGACCAAGTTTTTTTTTCCCTAATGGACAGGGGAAGATAAAAAGAGGCTTTGAGTAAACTGTCAAAAATAGTACCCTGGCATTAAAACAGTATTGCTCATTAGGGTTACCCATCCTCCACAAAGAAGCTAAATAATTTCCAATACTTCCAGGCCACTCAGAAAATTTTCCAGGAAAATAAGGCCAGGAAATGATCCCATTCCTGCCTGAAACCGGTAGAAAGTGCAGGTCACCACTGACAGCAAACATCCAGGGGTCTAATCCAACCTTATGTTCCCCAGCATTTATTTGGCAAAAATAAAAACCTGGATTTCTACTGCATTTTGAAACTTTCTGATTCCTTGTTTCAGCAAACATAAAAAGTTCTATCCTAAGAGTATGAAGAAATGCACAGAAACCAGTCTGGCCTCAAACAAAAAATGTTCCTTTTTCATTTGTTGCTAATAAGATCAAGGAAGGGAATTCCTAAATCAAGATAAGAAGGGCTGGAACTCAAGAGAAGAAATATGGAATACCAAGTCCTTGCTCATTAAGGAATCACTAACTCTTAAAGAATACTTCTTTACATTTTCTTTTTTCCTTTTAGCACTTACCTCTCCAGCCAGAGTCAATGAAGAACCCTTGCCACTAAAGTGACTGTCAGTCCGAGTGGACTCCAGTTGAGCTCGGCGACCCATCTTGGCCCCCTGTAAGGACAGATGAAGGACATTCATTTAAGCTACTACAAGGATACAAGCCTATGCAAGCCACTATGAGGTGAGCAAGCACTGGATTTAGGATGACACAGTAGAGAACATGATTTGAGTAACTTGAATACATTTATATAAAATATTCCAAACCCTTAAAGCAAAGTACCTGAAGTGAGTTCTACTTGATAGGACAATAAGAAATTCATGGTTTTCTTTTAACAGCTATAGGATTACAAAAGCAAAATCACTTTTCTACTCAAAGAAATGCAGTTAGAAATGGTTCTAGACTGGGCAGAGATCTCATGCCACAGCTCAGAGACGGGGGGGTGCTAAAGGATCCCATATCCTTAAGCAGAATTTTAGGAAGGCCTAAGTTTACAGCTGAAAATAGTTATCAAATGGACTTTTGGAAAGAATTCCTAAAATTCCATGGCAACTGACACAGAGAAATAAAAATACATTTGCTTTGATAAATACACTAATTGGATTTGCATTTACAGACTAAGGGAAATCTATTACAAGAATGTTGAGACATCACCTTTGGAAGTGACAGTACTTTAAAATTCTGAGCCATCAAATGAACCATTTACAGATATCTTCCAAGGCCCTCAAGAGGTGCAGGCTCTGTGTCTCAAACACTTCCCAACACAGAAACAAAACTTTGAGGTGTGGGTGTCGAAATATATGTTTTTGGTTGTTTTCTTTTTAACAACAGCATTCATATAGGCACATTTACATCTCATTAAATGTGACTTTGATCCTCACAATGACATGGACAAGGCCTGGGACTCACACCATTTTACAAATGAGGAAACAAGTCCTACAAAAGTGATTAAGTGGCAGACATAGATCTAAGGGCAGTCTTCTTCTGGGTTCTTTTCACTATGCCCTGCTGAAATTTGTTTTAAGGTGTTCTAAGATGTAAGAGAGGGGATTCCAGGGAGCTGCATAAGAACTCTTACACAGGGTTCACAGTTCAAATTGTAACACCAACGGTTTAGGTTTCAAGGACAACAGAAATAATCTTTCTGGTAACAAGCAGTTCATTTTCTTCTCAAGGCAGACAGTTCCACCCCTTCAGCCACGGTTGCCCTCCTGCATTTATCACAGTATCAGGGGATATGAAAGCATATACTACATAGAATGATTGCATGAAAACAAAAATTAAATGATCTTGTCTCCAAATGCTGCTTACACATGATTTCTTGAATCACTGCCAACTATTTCAAGCTTTTAAACTTTCTGAAGACCTAGAATAAATCCACAGGGTAGAAAATCACTTTACCACCTGATTTTAGCTATTTTTAAAATATAGTCTATTTAATGTCCATCTTCCCTTACTGGGCCATAAGCCCCATGATGTTTTAGTCACTGTAGTATCTCCACCTCAGGAAAGCTCAATTCACATTTGTGGAAAGGACAAATGAACTACAGTCACGTCACCAAGTACTAGAAAAGTTCTTGTATCAGAAAGGCCTGGTGACCTAACTTTCTCCTTAGTCAAGCAAGCAGGCTTGCTTCCTTCTAGGACAATTTGCTTCTGTCCTTCCCACCTCCCTTGGAGAGGTGCTCCTCTCTAGTACCTCGAAAGACATCCAGTGCTATCAGGACACTTCAAAACACTTAAGAAGTTTCAGAACAGAAACTAAAGACTTGCCCTGTGGCTCAAACATTTAGTGATTGCAATCTTAATTAATTTTAAAAATTAGAAAGGCCTGAAGGGAGTTGCCATGGAGTAAGAAAAACCCTGAATTTAGATATTGGGTCAAGCTATGTTATTTACTGACTACACTCTTGGATAAATCACAGCCTTCTAGGCAACAGCAGCTGACCTCTTCTGATAGCTTAGCACACGCCAGGTGGCATGTGCAATGCTTTGCATTATCCCAAGCAACATCTCCATTCTTGGCATAAAGAAACCGAGGCTCAGAGAATTTACTGTTTTTTTGTTTTGTTTTGTTTTCTTAACCTACCAATAGCTTTATAATCCATCTGACCTCAGGGCCTGAGCGCCTAATCACTACCCCACGTAATAAATCAGACTCTTGATTTCCAACTGCAAACATGAGGTTATGCCCACCTCCCTGCAGGGATTAGGAAGAAAGGCCGTCCCTGGCTGCCTCCCTTCCGTGCATAAAACTTTGCGGCTTTTGCAAGAACTTCTGGAAAAAGAAGTCCCAAGGGAAAACTCTAGGATGGGTGCCAAGTGCGACTCTGGCGGAGGCCCCTCCAGTCTCTCTCAGATCTGTCGGATCGGAGGGAGTTCGCCTTTGAGGCTCCAGAGAAAAGAGAGAGGCTCGGAAATTCCCCCCAATCCTGGGGCTGACGGGGACAGGGTCTGTTTTCTACTTTTTGAGGATTTTCAAGAAAGCAAAGAGGCGGCGGTCCCTTCGCGGCCAGCCCCGCGAACGGGGCGGAAGTGACCGCCTCCTCCCCACCTCGGCCCTGCGCCGCTCGGCCCGCCCCACCGCCAGGAATGGGTCGGGCAGAGGCCGTCAGGGGAGCCGGGCCGGCGGGGCCGCTCCTCCCCACCCGCCGAACCCGGGCCGTAAGCTCCCGCATCGGTCCTCACGGAGGTGGCCGAGCCCCGGCGCCGCTCCTCGCCCAAGTCCAGCACATCTTCCATCTCCGCGGCCGCCTAACGTCACTTCCTGGAAACCAAGCACCTCAGCCGCGTCCTTGACGACGACATTGCCAGTCTGTCTCAGTATTTAAAGGATCCGCTTCATTATTCCTAGACTATGTGTGCCACCCTCCAATTTAAATCAAATTGTTCCTAAGCCTGCTTTACTTGACTTCTAGAAGAAGCCTCCAGATATGAACACCCGCTGAGGCTGTCCTGTGGGACCATGAAAAATGTTAGTTCTGTGGAACTGCCTGCATTTGTAGCTCTGCTTAAATACATCTGTGAATACAAAGCATTAGTGTTAATAATAGTAACTATACTGATCTCTCCCATTTGTATAGATCTTTGCAATGATCAGAGGGCCTTCCCAGTTACTAACTCAAGAGAGGGGCATAACTACCTTTATGGGAAGCAAGACAAATTGTATTGTTTCCATTTGACAGGTGAGATCAGGTGTAATAAATGGTTTATAATAAATTACAGAAAATGCAATATATATAACCTCTGCCTTTAAGAAGTGTATTGAAGGGCCGGTGAGATGGCTCAGTGGCATAAGCGCCTGCCTGGCAAGCGCGAGGTCTTGAGTTCGACTCCCGGTACCCACATACGAAAAAGGGCCGGTGATATCGCTCAGCGGCACGGGCGCCTGCTGGCGCGCGAGATCCTGAGTTCGACCCCCGGTACCCACACACACAAAAAGAAGTTTATTGAAAGGCTAAACCAAAACATCAAATACCTCAGTAGTAGTGACTTTCATAAGTATTTAATCTCAACAACCCCACACAGCAAGTAGCAATAATAGCTCTACTTAAAACTGAACACAGTGAGGTGCAAAGAAGTGATGAGGAAAATCACCTGAGTGCTAAGTGGCAGAGCCAGGGCCCCTTCTGACACCAGATTTTACTGTGGATTTTGTTCTGGCACCAATTGCTGGTGTCAGCCATTCTCCTAGGCCGGCAGAGGGAGTTGTCCCACAAATTCCCAGCCTAATAGGGCAGCCAACTCAGTTTTCATAGACTCATTCCATATAAGAGTCCCAAGTCACCATTGGCCAGATTCCTGGCACTGGGTCGCTGGGGCCCACAGAAGATGGGCTAATGTCTCTGAAAGTGAGCGATATCCCCACTATGCAGGGGGTAAGGTTTGGATGGCCATGGGTTAAACATGAGGACTTGGAAGTGAAAGTAGTGTCTCTGAAACTGGATTGTAAACATTTCTTAAATACCCAGTAAATTACACAGTTCAATGATCATCCCTCTTGTTGACTGGGTAGGATTGAGTGTTAGCCTGCCTTGTGACAGCAAGAGCACTGGCCTGGACGTTAGAAGAGTTGACTTCATATCTAGCTCTACTAGTAACTGTGTAGCCAAGGCAAAGTGCTTCTTCTGCCTTAGTTTCCTCACTTGTGCTAAAAGTACTATCTTAGAGATTGCCTCTAAGGTCCTTTATTAACTGCTTCTCAGTGTGAATATTCTATTAATATTTTAATCTGAAGAAAAATTCATTGCAAAAAATCTAAGACAGCTGAGACACAGGCTCTAGTGAGTCCCTTGTTCCCTTCTACCTTGGCACCAGATGAGGAAGGAGGGTTTGATCTCTGGATTTTTCCATTTCTTGTAAGCTCACAGCTATACACCACCACCACCTTACAGTCACTTTCTAGAACCTCATGCTCCCATCTTCCAACTTCCTGAAAAGTTGGATGGCACTCACCCTGGGCAGAGAGATGCCCTGCAGTAGGGGCTCCCAAACCTTGCTGGACATCTGTGTCATATGAGAGGTGTGTTTAAAAACCCAGATGTCAGGGCTCCATCTCTAGAGATTCTGATTTGTTGGGAGGTGGACTCTATACCCCAGAAGGGTAGAGCTTTAATAATTTTCCTTCCCATCTAGCAAGCCTTAGCTCAAAGGCCCTGATCACAGTATTTTAAATTTAATCATCCCTCAACCTAGGTATTCCCTATCCTCCTTCTCTGTTTTATTTTTCTCCTTGACACATATCTATTACCATAATTTACATATTTACCTATTTATGTATTTATTGCCTCCCCCACTGTCCTACCCCTACCTCTAAAATATAAGTTGCATGAACACAAGGGTTTTGTTTGTTTGTTTTGTTCACTTTTATATCCACAGAGCCTAGAACAGTGCTTGACACTTAATAAACATCAAAAGTATTTCTCAAATTCCAGAGGCTCTATAGCATAGTGGTTAAGTGCATAGACTCTGGCAATGGACTTCCTGGGCCCAAATCCCAGTATTGACACCTAATAGCTACGTGGCTTTGGGCAAGTTACTTTTAAGGTTTCTACACCTAGGTTTCCTCTTTGGTTATGCAAATTAAAACGATGCCTATCCAAACCAGACAGCTAGCGTTAATATCACCTCCACCACTCACAGGCAATATGGCCTTAAAAACAAAACAAAACAAAACAAAAACCTCTCTGTGCCTCGGTTTCCTTAACAGTAACACCACTCTCCCAGGAATGTATTACCATTCCTTCACAGTGGCATAGGAGCCAGGACTCTCAGGAAGGGTCCAGGAAGGCTGGAGAGCCGGGATGGGGAGGCAGGGTGACAGGGGACCTGCCCTAGTTCTCAGAAAGTGATCAACTCAGACCCAAGTCCTGTGGGGAGTGGGGTCGTACATGCGTCTTGCCTTCCCTAAGCTGTTCGTGGGAAATGACCTAGAAGCCCAGGCTGAGAAGGGCAACAAGAGCGGAGCGCAAACTTCCCCTCACCCGTCTGGGAAATGGGCTCCGGCCAATTGCTGACTTTGCGCTCGCTGGCGCAGCTCCCTGCGGAGCCCTGGTCCGGGAGGGAGGCGGCGAACATCTAGGACACCGCCGCGGCGGCGGCCCGGCAAGGGAGAGGTGCGCTCGCTCGGACGCACCGGGGGCCAAGGCGCGGGCGACTCCCCAGGGCGCCGGGTTTGTTTCTCTCGCCGTCTCCCCTCCCGCAGCCCCCGGGCCCGGCCCTCCCGCTCCCGGCTCCCGTCCGCCGAGCCTCCGTCACTGGCGGCCAGGCCTCGCCAGAGGGCACCCTCGATCTTCCGGAAAACGCCACCATTTTTCCAGCCCCTGGAGCGGCTCCAAGCTTCAGCCAGCCGCCGACTCCAGGCTTGTCAATGAAGAACCGCGGCCAGGATCGCCGCGCCGCCGAGTCCCACCCTCCAGCCCCGCTCGCAGGCCGGGCGTTGCCCCGACCGAGGGTGGCACGGTCGTCCCTGCGGACCCTGTCGGGTGTCCGGCCTGAGCGGGGGCGGGGAAGGAGAGAGCGCGGCCCGGACGCGCGGACTGACAGCTGGCGCGAGCGCGGAGGGGCCGGGGGAGCGGGCGGGCGGGAGGGGGCTCGCCGAGTAACTTTCCAGAATAACAGCCAACGTGTAGCCGGAGTGACTCCAAGAGGGGAAAAAAGTTCAGTTACCACGTCGAACGAGAGGGCTCGCAAAGTATTTTTCAAACGGGCTCGGCTTTTCCTGTGCCTGTTTAAAACATTAAAAATCGTGCAGCAAAAGAGGCTGCGTGCGCTGATCCCTCCCTCCCTCCTTCCCCCACCCCAGGCCCGAGACGTCATGGGAGGGAGGTATAAAATTTCAGCAGGGAAATAGAGAAAGCAGTGTGTGTGCATGTGTGTGTGTGTGAGAGAGGGAGAGCAGCGAGAAGGAGAGAGAGAAAGGGAGGGAAGCAGAGAGCCAAGTTCAAGGGAAGGAGCGAGAGAGGTGAGAGCGAGAAGACACGCATGGGAACGAAGGAATAACCGCTTTCCGCTTTCCGGAGCAGACTGCAGTGAACTGGCTTCTATTTGCTTTTCCTTTTGGTTTTTTAAAAAAAGAAGCAAGGGACAGAAGCCATGGCCGAGGGAGAAGACAAGCTGAGGTGCTGGTGACCGTGGGCGTTCAAGTGGATTATTGGGGCCCTTTTCCAGAGGGCTGGCCTGCCTGCTTTCCAGTTGCACATAACCCCACATCCCAGCCAATGAAGACGAGAGGCAGCGTGAACAAAGTCGTTTAGAAACCCCCGAGGAAGTGTAAACAAAAGGGAAAGCATGAATGGAGTGCCCGAGAGACAAGTGTGTCCTGTACTGCCCCCACCTTTAGCCGGGCCAGCAGCTGCCCAGACCTGCCTCTCCCCACCTACTCACTGGTGATTCGATTTTTTTTAAAAAACGTTTTTTTCCTTTTCTTTCCCATTCTTTTTTCTTACTCTCCTTCAGGGCAAAGTGAGGATTTTGATTTTGGGACCCAGCCATGGTCCTTCTGCACCTTCTTTAAAATACCCACTTTCTCCCCATCGCCAAACGGTATTTGGCAATATCAGATATCTGCTCTATTTATTTTTACCTAAGGAAAAACTCCAGCTCCCTTCCCACTCCCAGCTGCCTGGCCACCCCTCCCAGCCCTCTGCTTGCCCTCCACCTGGGCTGCGGGGAGTCAGAGCTCAGCAAAACCTGTTTAGACACATGGACAAGAATCCCAGCGCTACAAGGCACACAGTCTGCTTCTTCGTCCTCAGGGCTGCCAGCGCTTCCTGGAAGTCCTGAAGCTCTCGCAGTGCAGTGAGTTCATGCACCCTGTTGCCAAGCCTCAGTCTTTGGGATCTGGGGAGGCTGCCTGGTTTTTCTCCCTTTTTCTGCACGTCTGCCGGAGTCTCCTCCTCGCCAGGCCTCACCACCCCCTGGCCTCTCTCCCCGGCTTGCACATGAAGATGCACTTGCAAAGGGCTCTGGTGGTCCTGGCCCTGCTGAACTTTGCCACGGTCAGCCTCTCTCTGTCCACTTGCACGACCTTGGACTTTGGCCACATCAAGAAGAAGAGGGTGGAAGCCATTAGGGGACAGATCTTGAGCAAGCTCAGGCTCACCAGCCCCCCTGAGCCATCAGTGATGACCCACGTCCCCTATCAAGTCTTGGCCCTGTATAACAGCACCCGGGAGCTGCTGGAAGAGATGCAGGGGGAGAAGGAGGAAGGCTGCACTCAGGAAAACACTGAATCGGAATACTATGCCAAAGAGATCCATAAGTTCGACATGATCCAGGGGCTGGCAGAGCACAGTAAGTCCAAATGCTCACGGGGTGCCTACTTTGGGAGGGGTGGACCGGACTAGGGAGCTCTGGGAGGGGGCGTAACAGTGGCCATGCAGCGGGGTGCCCAGGGGCTCACCAGTGCCTGGCTTGGGGGGTAGGATGCAAAGTTGGGCCTGGGTAGGTGGGTGGGGAAAGAGACGGAGCCTCCCTGGGCACTTCTGGAGCCAAGCATTGTGCTGAACTCCCATCACATCCTTGACTGATTTTAATTTGGATTACATCGCGCTGCCCGGGGAAACATATGTGTTCTCACACACGCCACCGTGTAGTGGCTGTAAGCATACGGGTGCCATCAAGGGGCAAGCCGGCTCTCTCTCAGCAGCCCTTACAACTTTATGAGTCAGGACACTGCGGTCTTTCCTCCGGTTTTCACAACTCATTGTGACACGTCCCCTATTTCATTTTTTCCAGCCCTCAGGAAGCAGAGTACCTGCCCGAAATTAATGTCTCTGAAGCATTTGGAAGGCAGGGCAAGGGACAGCTTCTTGATGCTTGGGCCCTTTGCTCGAACCCACACACGTGACCCACGTGAGCTGGAGGAGAGTGTGTGCACATGTGTGCACATGGACACGGGCTCTCGGGTGATGTGGGCTCCTGTGCTGAACAGTAGGCAGATTCCCGTGCACAAAATGGGGCCTCCTGGGCCGATGGATGCGGGAGAGCGGGGTCGTGGCCCCTGGTGTGCAGAGGAGGGCTGGCGGCGCTTCGCGGCTGCGTGTCACGGGGAGTGGTGGGAGGGGTGGCCGCGGGGGTAGCGGGGATGTGTGTCTGGCGGGGAGTGCGACTTCCCAGGAGGCTCCCGTCTGTGTGGAGGAGCTGGGAAGCTTCTGGGTGAGATGTCTGTGTATGTTTGTACACGTGTGGAAGTCATGTGTGTTTACTGAACGGGGATTTTAGAAACCTCAATACAAGAGAGAGAAATTTGGCAGATGTTGAGACACTGACAGCCCAGGGAAGAGGAATGTGAGCCACTTGCAGGCCAGGTTCTGGGAGCAGCTCTGTTTGCTTTTCCTACCAGCAGGTGTCCTCGCTGCCCTGGCTACCTTGACCAGGCCCACCTGGGAGGTGGGCAGTGGGCAGTGCCAGTGGGGTGGGAGGACGGGATGGAGCCCACAGGGTGAGGGGTGAATAGCAGGGGTGGAAAGGAGAAGGAACAGGAGTGGGTGCCAATGAGTGGACAGCTCTGGATAAAAGTGCAAAAGGCCTCATTTGGAGTTGGGCCCGCCAGGAGGAGCAGCCGGTGGTTACTGGTGAGGGGTTCCCACTGCGCTTCCTGTGGCTGCTTGGAGTGCCCTTCCTTAGGATGTGGCTACCGTGGAGGGTGGAGGCTGGAGGCTGAGGCTGAGCTAGATAGAGTTCCCGGCCCCGGGTTCTCTGGGTGGGGCTGGCTCAGGGTCTGCCAGGGGCCTGCAGTTCCCAGAGGTACACAGCAGCTGGATGGCTGAACCCTCAGCTCCCTGGTCATCCACCAAGGCAGGTAACCAAGACAGGTGTAGCCACAAATGTCAGAGGACAGTGGAAATCTGAGGCCGGCAGGAGACGTCTAAGGAGAGTCCAGAGCAAGAGGGCAAGACTTGGACCTTTGTGGCCTGGGTCAGGAGGAGGAGTCCAAGGGAAAGGGACTGTGAGTCACAAGGGCCCACCCCCTGGAATCCTCAGCTGAGAATGAATGAGCCACATAGGTGCCAGGCCATTCAGGTGTGTGTGGACTTTGATTTTTGTGCAAGGACTCAGGACCCAAAGGCAGATGGCCTTGGGAAGAGTCAGAGTAGGGCTCCACAGATGCCAGGCAGCCTCCAGGCTGCATCATCAAGACCTTATGACTGCCACACATGGGGCGGCCATGGGGCTACAGAGCAGGATTCTGGCCTGAGCCAATTCAGCAGTGAGCAGGAGCCCATTCAGGATGCCGAGGAACAGCCACTGCCTAGTGGGACAAAGAAAGGTTGCAGACACTCACGGGTGCATGAGGGAAACAGGCCCAGACCTCTGTAGGAGGCAACACAGAGGTTGAGCAGACGTGAACCTGGGCCTGCTCCACAGCTGGTCAAGTGCTGGGCTGGCCCCGGATGCACAAGGCACACTAATTATAAAGAAGGCAGTGGGCAAATGCCCACCAGATGCTGAGCCAGAAGAGCCATCATCAGAGGTGTGTGAGGGAGGCAAGGCTATTCTTAACTCCTGGGGGCAGATGGGGTGGCTCTGGGACTGTGGGGTGGCACTGGCAGGGTCTCAATGCCAGAGCTTCTGCTGGGGGTGGCAGGGTAATGAGATGTCATTCTTTTTCACATTTTATCACTCCTAGCCACTTCCCTACCCACTGGATGGGCCACTCAGAAAGAAGTGACAGTAAGAGATGGGACAGAGCAACAGGGGTGGAAAGTGAAAGAAACAATAATTTCTAGTAGTATGGGAGAAAGGGCACCACAGTGAGAGCGGGGAGGAGGGCCCATCGTCTGGTTCTGTGCTGTTCTAGACCCTCATATCTCCCTACTTTATAGATGAGGAGACCGAGATATGGATCAGTTAAGTAATCTGTCCAAAAAGAGCAGGGGCTCTAACCTAGACATGATGCAGGATGCATGCTGTTAAGCACCGTGGCACATGTGAAATACACATTTTTAGTCCACCTTTCACCTGTAGGCTCCAACGGAACTTTGATTTATGGCACAAATAAATCCTATGTTGACCCTAGCAGGAGGGGACAGGAGCTATTGCCTTAGAAACCCAGGTGGCAGATTGCATAGGGATAAGTGCATTTGTTCTTAGCACTTTGTATTTTTGTTTTTGTTTTTTTACCAGGAGATTCATCCTGCCACAAATATTCTCCCAAATCCAATGAAAGGGTTTCTTTATTTAATGAAGAATTTTAAGCCAGTTAAGCAGCCATGCAAAAGTTGCTTCTCTGAACCTCAGTTTCCTCATCTGTAATGTTGGAGATGATCTTTAGACTCCCTTTCACGTGGAAAAATTCTGTAATTACATCTGGATGATCCGAGTCTGCTGGGGTGTACAAGCAAGACTCTGTAATTCTTTTATAATTCTCCAGGATTTTGTGATGAGAAGTGAGTAGGACTTTGCCTAACCTGCATGGAGGGAGGAGACAGCCTTTTTATTTCCTTGGTCATCCATCTTACCAAGATATCATCAGCGTAGGTGTTGTTTTAGCTTCTGGCTTAGAATTATCTGTGTCTGGTGGAAGACTCTTGTTTTCAGCCAAGGGCAGTGCAAAGACAACCAGCCCTCTCAGAATTCTTGAGTAAAGAGAAAACTTGGTATTTTAGCCTTTTTTTCCTGGCTGCTGACTGCAGAGTTTGCAACTAAAAGACGTTTCATATTGAAGAGCTCATGTACCCCAAGTGGCAATGCTTTGCACCCAGCAGGACAGCAGTTCTCCAACTGTGGATTCCCTCGTCTCACCTCGCCCTTACAGAATCAGAATCTCTGAGGGTGGGGTTCTGGGGAATCTTGTGTTTTCAACAAGCTTAAGACGCACGAGCCAGGGCAAAGCTTTTTCTTAGAAGAGTTGCAAATGGAGGTGACTATAGAGACCAGGACAGCAATGCGAATGATCTTGAAGAAAAGCCATGGCCCAGGCATCATGATAAAGTGCACAGTACACTTGCCCTTGGGGTCATGGAGAAGGTAGGTGTGTGTGCCAGGAAGAGGGCAAGGACCCGGGACCTGGTGACCTGTGACAGAGGCAGCCACTACTCAGCTCCTGCTGATTTTTGCATTCAGAAACGTAGGACCAGTTAGACCATGGTCTTACTATTTCCCAGAAAAGCATAAAATCTGGATCTTTCTGTGAAATCTCCTAGTTCTTAACATGGGCTTAAAATGTTTATGGGCTTCTGGTTCAAAAACTGTAAACATGCTGCACAGGCTAAACAATACATCTAATTCACTTAAACGTGAACCCATTTGAAGTTGAAATCCATTAAAGCAGTGGTTTCTCAAACTTCTAGAACATCTGAAGCCATGGTATCCTTAGCAGAATACTATAAACTGTGGTTCTCAACCCTGGCTGCACATTAGAATCATCTGGAGAGCTTTTATAAAATTGCCATGGACCCACCCAGTGTAGTCAGAATCACTGGGGAGTGGGGCCAGACTTCACCTGGTTTCAAAGCCGGCCAGGTGTTTCTGCTGTAGAGCCAGAGCCGAGAAGTGCAGCCACAACGATATGTGTATTTCCTTCATTGAAACCCACAGGAGTGATGGTGTGCAAAAGCATTTAAAAAGGTAGTTAACTAAACACGCTATTGCCTGCTTTTCTCATGAATACACTGAATACATATTTTTGGCTTGCTTATTCTTTACTTGCTCCCTAAAGCAAAACAGAGAACATGGCATTTGTCAATATCTGTGTTTCTATGCAGTGGAAAAAACTGGTCATAATTTAATTCGTAGAAGCAGTACCCGGAGTCCAGCTCTTAACAGTGCTCATGTTCTGCAGAAGTACAGTTTAGCAGTCACTAAACAGATTGGCTTTTGGCTTTTGTCTGAGGCACAGGTTGGCCCTCTAGGCCCATTTGGAAGATTCCTGCCACATTTTTGTTGATGAAACCATCCCACTACTGGATGATCTCCCAGTTTTCTTCCAACTTCCAGAGTCCCTTCTTCAGTGAGTGAGGTGTGACTGGAAGACTTCAGCTTAAATCCCACTTGTGCCACCTACTAGCTGAGTACCCTTGGGAAAATCATTTAAGTTTTCAGATGTTCAGTTTCCTCATTTGTAGAATGATTAATTTTATATATTCTTAAGGATTGTTAGAAGGCCTAATGAGTTATTAAATGTTCTAGAAAATATAAAGTGGTGCTGTTATGTATTGCTTATTTGTGCTCTGATTCATTCCACAAATTATTTAAAATATCATTATTATTTGGCAGCTTAATTGTCAAGGATATCATATGTGCATTTTTTTGTTTCTCTCCCAGGCAGTTGTTGTTGTTGTTTAATAAGTAATGATTACCTCTGAGCTTTGCTTGCTAGTGCCAGTTGGCTTGCATCAGGTAACTCATGAGTGACCCTGGCCAAGACCATTTTGGATATGAGTTTCTTCATCTGAAGAGGGTTCCCCTCAGGATACCTCTGAATGTCCTTTCTAACTCTGTTGGAAATCTATAGATCCCAGAGGTAGAAAAAGACTCTTCCCATCTCATCCTTAAAATCTCCTTAAAATTCTCACCAAGAGGAGTCCACCTTGGTGCATCTAGGTGCACGATTGACGGGCTGGAAGGAACCAAGGACAGATGGTCCTTAGCATGTCCTGAGAACTTGCTTAGCCTTTTCACTATCTCCTGGCTTCCCAGTGCCTCTGGCTCTCCTCACTGGCAGGTGTCATTTTCCACTCCCCTTCTTTTTAAAGCAGGGTTCATATTGCCCTAACTTACCTTTTATTCTGTCTTACAGACAGTGACTGGAGCTGCTAGTATAACTGAAACCAGATTGATGACAGTTTCTTCCAGACCCAACTGTCAGTCCTTGTGAGGGTCATCGGTCCAACTAACTTATTCAGGTCCAGATTTATTAACTTGCACATTAAACCACTATCACTGGGGCTGGGGGAGTAGCTCAGTGGTAGAATGCATGCTTAGCATGCCTGAGGCCCTGTGTTCCCTCTCCAGCACCAAAAGAAGAAAAGAAAATGCTATCCCTGATTCCTCTCTCTGATTCTCTCTAAAATGGCTTAGGGAATAGTTGGCAGTATTTCTTCTTTGAAGGCCAATTATTAATCAGGGCTTCATTAGTGGCATTCACACATTTGTTTTCCTAACATCTGTTCCATTAATTTTCTAAGAACCAGTGGCAGCCCCACCAGATGGCAATTTCCAAAAACACTCACTCATCCTTTCCTAAAGATCAGTAGCACATTTGCTTGTTGCCAGCCTCTGATCCACCCGCCTTGTCCGTGACTTCCTAAACCACCCCTCGGGGTGATTATGAGCTCATTCCAGCCATGTCCATTATGTGTGGAATCTGGGTCCTTGAGCTTGAATTTCAAGTGTGGGCCATTGTTACCATTTGCGTAGAAAGGTTTTCTCTGGGTGTTAGTGCCATGCAGACCTTGAGGTTATAAAGTATACAGAGGAGAAATGGGGTCTTTACCTCTCCTTTATCTGGGTCAGAGGGGTGGGAAAGAGCATGTGCTGCCTTCTGTCTGGCAGGGTGACAGAGGCTGGCAGAGCACATGCCGTCAAGGACAGAGACCCTTACGGAGAAAGGAGTCAAGCAGCCAACCCGCTAAGTTCAAAGAAACAACTGTTTTTCTGCTGAGTTCAATATATGGGCTATTTGACATACAAGCCCACTTCCTCAGGTCTACACCACAGTGTGGATTCTGTTACTGTGCTGCTCAAACACCTTCCATGGCTCTCCACTATTAGTGGGATAACATTCAACCTCTCTAGTTGGGCATGGTGGAACCTATAATCCCAGCTGCTCAGGAGGCTGAGGAAAGAGGATTGCAAGTTCAAGGCCAGCCTGGGCAACTTAGTGAGACTGTTTCAAAATAAAAAATGAACAGGGCTGGGGATGTATCTCAGTGCTAGAGTGCCCCTTGATTCAGTCTCTAGCACCCCCAAATCTAACCCCTCTGACCTGTGGGTCTCCCTACATGCAGTCCCAGCCTACCACCTTGACCTTGTCTCATTCAGTGGCAGCTTGCAGCTTTGGGTCCCTCTTTCTTTCTTGTATTTCCTCTCCTCTGTGCCTTTGCCTCCAGCAGTGTCTCCACATAAAGTTTTTTCCTCTCCATCCTCACACTGAGTCCTCTTGCAGGGCCTGGCTCCATGGGTCACCTCTTTGGCGCAGTGCCCCCTGCTGCTCCTCCTTTTATTTCCTGCAGCCGCTCTTCTGCATCCCTTTTTCTGCTCTTGTAATTGGGGTCCATGTATTAATGATCCCCGCCTTGGATATTAATCCCCTGGAAATCAGGGGGCTGTATCCATTTTTTGCTTCCCAATGTTAGCTCTATCTATGCTTTACATGTAATGTTTGCTCTATGTGTGTTCAATGTCTGAAAGAACAAGCACATGAATGAGTCGACTAGCTATAAGATAATTAAACTACTAGGAGGATAGTGGTTATCTTTCAAGAATCTATTTTTCTAAAGGCATAGAAAAAGCAGGCTGGTGAGCTTAGCAGATGTGAAATATTGAGGCATGGGAAGGAGGGGCAATTATGCATGGCCAGTTTTAGTGCTGTGTCCTGGGGCTTTGAGATCTCCCTGCTTCTTGCTTAAGCCGGTGTGTGACTTCAGGGTCACCAAGAATCTTCCTTCTATGTCCACCTTTAGTTCTGAGACCTCAAGCCTCTAGGGAGGTCACAACTGGGACCGCAGCCACCTGGTACATGTCTGTTGGCAGCACCTGTTCCTATGGGTCTCACTCACACTGTACCTCTCCCACTTTTTTGTACCCTAGATGAGCTGGCTGTCTGCCCCAAAGGAATTACCTCCAAGATTTTCCGCTTCAACGTGTCCTCAGTGGAGAAAAATAGAACCAACCTGTTCCGGGCAGAATTCCGGGTCTTGAGGGTACCCAACCCCAGCTCCAAGCGCACTGAGCAGAGGATCGAGCTCTTCCAGGTACCCCTTCCAGGACAGAGCCCACAGGCCAGAAACCAACTCCTTGACCATTCCCAGCCTCCACTGGACATAGAGCTTGGCAGCCCTGGATTTGAATCCTGCCTTCTCTGATCCTTAGTTTCCATATCTGTCTGTCATTAAGAAGATTGAGAATTACCAAAGGTGTGCGAAGGCCATGACATTCAGAACCTTTCCTTCCCACTGCTCTGCTAACCTGTCCCCCTGCCTTGTGAGCTGCCCCGTAACCTGTGCTGTGCCCTGATCTCCATACTTACTGCATTCTCTGCCCTATAGATTCTCCGGCCAGATGAGCACATCGCCAAACAGCGCTATATCGGTGGCAAGAATCTGCCCACACGGGGCACTGCTGAGTGGCTGTCTTTCGATGTCACTGACACTGTGCGTGAGTGGCTGTTGCGAAGAGGTAGGTGGATGCTTAGGATGAGGATTTTGGAAGAAAGTCAGGTCCTTTGTCCTTCATGAGAGGGAAGAGGGTAGAATTAGGGGAGTCACAGCTCAGAGTCTCTGTATCTTCTCTCTTCATTCACTCAACTAATACTCAATGCTTGTTCTAAGTCAGGCTGCGGGGATTCAGCAGCAAAAAGAGAGGTGAAGCCCCAGATCTTGTGGGCTTTCATGCTGGTGGGAGAGACACATAAGGAACAAGTAAACATATTGTTGGCTTTCAGCTAAAGATAAGTGCAATGAAAAAAGAAAGTATAACGTGATAATGACTGGTTGGGTCCAATGTTGGATGCTCAGGGAAGGTCTCTACAAGGGAGGAAATTCCTGTACTGAGATCTGAGTGATAAGAAGGAGCCTGCTTTTGGAGGTCAAGGTGACGGTCAAGATAAAGGATAAACAAAGGAAACAGCGAAGCCCAGGTGTTTGGGGAAACCAGCTTGATTTGTTTCAGCAGCTGCAGACAGACTGAAGTACTGCAGCATAGTAAGCTGGGCCCATCTGCTTTAGGACCTGTCAGGCCATGGCAAGGCCTTAGGACTTATTCAAGGTGTAATGAGAAGCCAGGGAATGTATAAGCAGAATTGGGATGTGGGTGAGATGATTTGGTGGACACCTTTAAAAGACTCATCTGGTTGCCATGAGGTCAAGGGAAGAGTCAGGAAAACCAGGTAGGGACCAGTACAGCAGCGCAAATGAAAACAGTAGGGGCTTAGACTCAGGACGGTAGCAGTGGACATGGTGATTACAGGGGTTTGTTCTATATTTTGGAGGTAGAGCCCATGGGGCAGTTTGATTAGGTGAGGCGTATGAAGCATAAGAGCAGACTTCCAAATTTTTGGATTGAACGTCCAGGTGGTATTATGGATTAGAATAGGGAGAACGGGAAGAATAACATGTTCTGTTTTGGCCAATTAAGTTGGAAAGGTATGAGAATCATCCAACTAAAAGTCACATGTCCTGGCTGGGCACGGTGGCACACCTATGATCCCAGCTACTTGGGAGGCTGAGGCAGAAGGATTACAAGTTCCAGTTCAGCCCGGACAACTTAGCAAGACCCTGTCTCAAAATTAAAAAAAAAAAAAAAATTAAAAAGGGCTGGGGATGTAGTTCAGTGGTAGAGGGCCCTGGGTTCCATCCCCAGTACTGTCAAAAATAAATAAATAAAAATGCATGTGTCCCAAATATCTTACCCATTCACTTTGTCTCCTTATCTGGAAAATAGGTAATGGTCCTCCCCCCGAAACCCTCACAGAGCTCTTAAAAGGATCAAGTATATTGGAGAGAACTTCATGGCTTTCAACATGTTTTATAAGAGTAAACATGGCTTTATTGTGTCTGATAAGTAAGTATAGGTGATGTCTGATAAGCTGCAGTTAGGTGAACTGACCAAGGTCACCCACCCTGGACGAGGGCATGAGTTCACAGGTCTCATGATGTCATACTTGGCTGGTGCTTCTTGGTGTGACTGCTTGGTGGGTGGGAGTTGCATATGGCAGTCTCGTCTGTCCCTTCTCTCCATCTTATGAGGCCTTTTCCACTATCAGCAGCTGCTGTCAAACCACAATCCATCCACATGGTGGTGGCCAGCGTCCCTGATCCAGGTGGCCCTTCTATATCCTTGAGGTTTTAGGAAACTAGGAGTTAAAGGTCAAAGGCAGAGATCACAAACCACGTGGCCTACATAGTGTTTTAAATTTAACTAGTGGTTAACAGTTTTTTTTTTTTTTTTTTTTAATTAGGAGATTTCACATAAAGCATAGACTTATTTCTTGAAACACTGGAAGACTTCCTTGTAACGGTCCACCAGAGATGAGTCGTGGGCACCCCTTGAGATGGGGTGTGCATTCTTCAGTGCCCAGAGTCCCTGCTGTTGCTAGGTGTTCCCCAAGGGCAAGGCCGCCTGTTCCTATTTAGCATTGTTGGGGCACAGTTCGCTCACTGACATGACCTGCCTGGGCTCTGTAGGCATCTGAGTTTGCAAGCCCCATCGAAGGGGCCTTATGTGGCGGCTGAGTTGGCAGATGGTGGGCTGGAAATCCTGCCCGTCCTCCTGCTGAGCGTGAGGCAAAGCCTGGGAGAAGCCACGTGGCTCTGCCGACAGCAGCGCCGTTGGGAACTCTGACTCAGGCAGCGCTTCGCTCAGAGCTGGCATGGCTGTAGGAAGGAGGGGCTGGGGAAATTAGTCTCTTCACTTCCCTGTCTGATTTTGATCATCTCCACCTGGATTTCTTTGAAGCCCTGGGCACTTGGAGTTCTTATTTTCACAGCTGCAGAGCTCAATGAGAACTTTGCATTGAGATTGATTTCCATCTTTCCTGAGACATGAAAAAAGATAATTTTGTAATAAAACCTACGGGTCCTCCACCCATCATCTGTATTACTGCCAGTTTTGAGGTTGGTTCTTCACTGGAACCTTCAGTCCCCATTTAGGCAGATTCTGCCCCCAATCCACCCCATCCATCCCCAGAATCATAGCACAGGCTTCTTCATGGAGTGCGGTGAGCCTCCTAGTCAGGTTGCGAGTGGACTCTAAACTGCAGCCACTGGTGGTACCGATTAGTAAGGAACTTAGTCACCTCTGTGATTTCGGATTCACCCAGCAAGCATCTGAGAGTCTATGTGCTACCAGGTACCCACGCTGCATTCTGGAAGTAGCCTTCTCTACGAGGGAGGACGCGAGTCCTCAGACCCTCGTGCCACTATTTCTACATCTGCAGCTTCCCAGTATGCAGAGGCAGGCTGGGCGGGAAACTTGCCGAGCACCGTGGCTTAGGACAGATGGGACATGAAGAAAGCACAGCCATTTTGCATGCTGGTGAATGTGTGGGCATCTTCCTTGGTGTTCCCTGTTACCCACTCTTTGCCTCTCCTTGTCTCTAACAATTAAGAGTGTGGGACCTGGCATCGGGCTGTGTTTGAATCCTAGGACTACTCCTTACTGGTTGGAGACCTCAGGCAGCTCATTTTATTTCCCTCAGTGTCCTCGTCTATACAACGGGGGTAAAAATGGTTTTCACTTTGTTGGATTATTATTATTTTTTTTAACAATGGTTAATACATTATGTATTGTTATCTTTAAATTAGTTACTGAGGGTACAAGATATCAGCATTCAATTGTCTAAACATTACTGGCATAAACCTTTCTCTTCAATGAACTAAGCAAAATTAGTAGTGTATCTATCTTAACCATCTTATATATAAATACAATTTTTTTCTTTTCCCTTCTTTCTTTTCCCCATTCCCCCATCCCAGACTCTCTTTCCTTTTTACCAGTTTCTTTCTGATTCATCATATCTATTGTACATTTTGGATCTTACTTACTCTTTCGGTTTCTCACACTAGGGAGACAATACAATGTTTGCACATGTTGTAGGATTATTGTAGAGATTAAACGAGTTAATGCCTGTAAAGCCTTAGAGAGTGTTTGATAGGCAGTGATGCTTAACAGATGGTGGCCCTTGTTGCCATCATCTCCAAGCCCTCTACCTAGATAGAGCCTGTTGGCCAAGCCACCATCTCGTGCTGACCACCTGTACCTCAACCCTTACACTCCCCTACACATCTGTATGCACTTTAGCTTCCTAACTCAGCGATTCATAGAACTCACCCCCTCCTGGTCTCTCCCAGTCCATCTTGGCTCACCTTGAAGAGGAAGTGCATTGTGTGGTTTTGTAGCTCATGTCAGCTACTCTGGCTCCTTCTTCCAGCTGCCTTAAGGCAGGAAGAAGACACTTCTGTTCTTCTCTAGCTGGGGCTCTGCTGTCTTGTTATATTAACCTGCTTCCCCTAACTGGGCTAACCTTCTGGAACAGACATCTTTAAGCTTAGCAGGTATCAGTGTGTCCCAGAGGTTGCCCTGAAATGGGGCAGAACGTACTTAGTTAGGCTCTGGAGTTTGTGGAAGAAGAGAGCCAGTTGTCGACCAGTAGGACTGGGATGGCCAGGAACACCTAGTGGTACCTGGAATCACTGAGCCTGTATCATTCTGCAGCAGAGCCAGGCTGCACTGTGGGCTTTTCCCTGATGATACCAGATTTCAGGAAGACTCCAGTTTGGCCCCAAGGCCAGGTGATCACACACAGCTAGGGTGCCACAGGGATCAGTAAGTCAGTTTGCTGTGATGCTAACACTGAAGCGGAAGTGTCCACCCCCCATAACCTCTCCCATACCTGGCCACAGCTGGTTGCTACTCCAGGATCAACAGAGCTGCTCTAATGAGTCTCATGTGCCAGAGCCGACATGATGCTGATCCTGCCTGGTGTTCCCTGCACAAAACTACCTGATTCAGTGCAAATTTTTCATTGACTTCTTATTTTTCCTTCCACTTCACTGAAGCCTGTTTATCAGTTTTCCTACTTCCTTGATTTTGGTTACCAAAACACATGATCCCACAACTAATCAGAAAAAGGGCTAGAGTTGGCCTTTTTGCACTAGAATGTCAGTCACCAAACTCTGGTACCTCTGGGGTTCTTCATGCTTGTCCTCTCTGAGGTCATGTCATCTAGATCTTGGGCCATGGCCCTCTGTCATCGTCTTTGGCCTCTTCTCTAATTTTGCAACTCTCTTCCTAAGCTGTTCATCTTGGTGAGCCATCCACAGTCCTGACTTCCCCATCATGGTGAATGAAGATTTTCAAAGAAGAAACCTCTAAGTAATTTTTGCCTCATTAAATCCTTGTTCCTAAGGGACAATATGGCCAAGCATAACCATGACTTTCATCTTAACCACTCTTTCTATACCCACAATCATAGCCCTGGAGGAAACGCTGGGTAATTCCATTTAGGTTGATTCTGCTTCTTATTTGCAGGAGACTTTGCCTCTAGAATTGATTCCTGACTTTTACTCCTATTGCTGAGCCTTCCGTTGTGTGGCCCTTTAAACCTGTGGCCTTGGGTCACTTTTCCTTTGTTCTGAAGTTCTTCAGTTACTCCCCTTCCCTAATTCCTCCAGTCCCTGTCTCTTCCCCTCACCTTCATCAGCAGGTTGGCTTAAGTGTCTCCTCTCCCAACAAACAGTTGAGGTATATTTTTTCCCTTCCTGTTTCTTGTTCTTTTGTCCCTGAGTAGATAAGCTACAATTTTCTCTTAATACCATCCTTTGAAAATAGATGACTATTTCCACTTCCTTCATGATGCCCACTATTTACGCCCCCGTTTGCTTGTTCATAATGTGACAGAGATCTGTGGAATGCGGGAACATGCGTCTGGAGCTTCGCTCTGGGCTTTGGAAGCACTTTCTGTCTTCTGTGAGCCTCAGAGTAACTGAGTGTTTGTGAATGCCTAGGGAGAGGGTGACGGCATGCTATCCCATCACACAACACGCTCTTCTCATCAACACTTGGTTCTGTTTTGCAGAGTCCAACTTAGGTCTGGAAATCAGCATTCATTGTCCATGTCACACCTTTCAGCCCAATGGAGATATCCTGGAAAACATTCAAGAGGTGATGGAAATCAAATTCAAAGGTAAAAAAAAAAAAAAAAAGAATGTGCTTGGAGGACTGGGAGGGGGTTAATGGGACAGGGCATAACAGAAGACCCCTACCAGGCCCTAGAAAAGGAGCCCGTCTCCCTTGCAGAGATGGCTATTTTGTACTTGAGTAGTTCTGCTTTGGGTCAAAACAGTGAGCGTAACTTTCATTCTATAGAGAATACAATAGCATCTGGAAGACCGCATGATACTGGTGAAAGTGTGAAATCACATAGGTCAACTATTGAGAGCCCGATGAGATGAGGATGGGAGTATTTCTTTCATAGGATGGTGAAGGTAAATGAGATCCCAGCACTGAAATGCTTGACTCCTAAGAGTTGTCTTTCCCGCCCTCTCCAAAAACTAACTTTGATGGTCCTGAATGTGAGCGTCCTGACTACGGAGCTTTCCAGATGTTGTTGGGCCCACCTGAGCCTCCCTCAGGCATTGTCTGGGTTTGGATGATTGCTTCAGGGCCTCAGATGTTTGACTGCAGGCGTCTGTGTAGAGATGGTGAAGTAGTTGCGAGTCATTTCTGGGTTTCCAATATGAACTCAGCCTTGACCACCTGTGGGGTTCACAAAGGCTCTCTTTTCCTTTCCCATTCTGGGTGACCAAGAGGCACAAGTAGCAGAGGCTTATCTGGGAAAAGGTATAGGTCCCCCTTGGTTCTTGGGCCTAGACAGTCTTCTTCACTGGCATGGGCTTATTTTGTAAGCTATGGATACGACATCCTAATTACAAAACCTTTGAGCGCACATTTGAGAAATGCAAATTAAAACAACACTGAGATTCCATCTCACTCCTGACAGGATGGCTGTCATCAAGAAACCAACCAATAACAAATGCTGGCGAGGCTGTGGAGAAAAAGGAACCCTTCTCCACTGTTGGTGGGAGTACAAATTGGTGAAACCACTATGGAAATCAATATGGGGATTCCTCAAAAAACTAAAATTAGAGGTTCCATTAGACCCAGCTGTTCTCCTTCTAGGTATCTTCCCAAAAGAGTTAAAAGCATCATACCACAGTGATGTATGCACACCCACGTTTATAGAAGCACAATTTATAATAGCTAAATCCTGGAAACATCCCATACACCCATCAAAAGGTAAATGGATAAAGAAAAGGTGATATTTATATACAATGGAGTACTACTCTGCCATAAAGGATAAATTTGAGTCATTTGTAGGAAAATGGAGGCACCTCATGACCATAATCTTAAGTAAAATAAATTGGACACACAAGTTTAAATACCTCATTGTTTCTCTTGTGTGAGAAACCCAAAGGGTAAATAAAGAGCATAATGGAGGACAGATACTGGGAAGGAGGAAAAACATGTTCAAATGGGAAGGGGAACAAGGGAGCAGGGGATGGGAAGGAAGGGAAAAGGAAAAAAAAGAATAGAAGGAAAAAATGGAAACAAAGCTTTTGTAAATGGGGAGGGGAGGAGGGATTGAAGGGAGGGGAGGGGAATGGGGAAAAAAGAATCAAGATATTTTATATACAGGTACGAATTCCCTATGATGAATGTGATCAATATGTATGACAAATATGTACTAGTAATAAAAAATAAAGTTAAAAAAAACCTTGAGCATAGAACTTCAGAGTCCTCACCTCTGGGCCAGGTTAAGGCGAAACCTTCCCACTGCTGAAAACACTTCCCTGATTCCTAACGACATTCAGGAAAGGGAACTTGAGATCCAGCTCTCCCATTATCTTCCAGACCAAGTGCCCTTCCTGAGATCCAAGGCCCTGCTGGAGCTAAGTAAATTTTACTTTTCATGTTCCTGTCCCAGTCACAATGGCCAGCGCTGCCCACTGTCCTTCACAAACTAGATCTCCAGTCAGTCGAGACTCTTTCTAAGTTAGCCTTCCATCTTTTCAGATGAAATAGGTTCAAATGGAGTTGAGCTTTCTTCCCAGAGCTTGTTTGCTGTTTTTTGTTTCTTTGTTTGTTTGTTTTATGAAAGAGTTGCTCTTTTTATTATTTATTTATTTATTTTTTGGTTTTCGGTTTTCTTGAGACAGGGTGTCACTATGCAGTTCAGGCTGGCCTTGAACTCACTATGTAGCCCAGGCTGGCCTCAAACTCACGACGATCCTCTTGCCTCAGCCTCCCAAGCGCTGGGATAACAGGCGTGCACCACCACACCTGGCTTGTTCGCTATTTATCACGTTTTATGATCTCATCTGAACTTTAGAGTGAAAACACTTTCTGAAACCTAAGCATGGTGTAAATGTTAATGATTATTCAGAGTCCTGTTTCTCTGGCTTCTATTCAGGCCATCATAAACGGTGTTGCCTTAAATTATGAGTTGGTCATCACTGTATTGACCAATTCTGATTATAAGAGGGAACTCGCACCCCGAGCTTCTAAGTCTCAGAATCTGAACTGATACCCCAAAGGTGTGTGTTAGGTGCCTGCCCAGTGAGAGGGATGCTCCACGGCTCCTTGAGGACTCCTGGGAAGCATCTTGGGAAGGGTGTTCTGCCCTTCGGAAGATTCTTATAGAGCAGTCATGAAGGGATCCGAACATGGGTATTTTGCATGGCATCGTTATGGTGATCGCTGTGTTCTGTTGATACCGAGTCCTCCACGCAGTCTTCCCCTTCCTGCAATGGGACATTAGAACCAAGGTGCTTCCCCTGCTGCTGGGATGGTCTGGGATGAGGAGGCAGTCTCCTGCAGCTCTGCTTTCCTTAGACAGGAGGTTGTCGCCTTCCCTCCCTTCTGCAGGGGTGGACAATGAGGATGACCATGGCCGTGGAGACCTGGGACGCCTTAAGAAGCAGAAGGATCACCACAACCCTCACCTAATCCTAATGATGATTCCCCCGCACCGGCTTGACAACCCTGGCCAAGGGGGTCAGAGGAAGAAGCGGGCCCTGGACACCAACTACTGCTTCCGGTGAGCCTGGGCCCTCAGGGACCAAGAGCTACCATGAGCCTCCTGTGCACGGGCGCCACACTTAAGCTGCACCTCGTTGAGGGTCCCTGAGACGGTTCAGAAACTTCTCCAGGAAAGAAGATTGGAAATCTGTTACAAACTTCTTCCTGTTTTTCTGCAGCCCACCTCTGTAAGGGCCTGGATGAAGTAAACGAGGGAAAGTATGAGGAGGAAAATGTTGCAGTTTGGATTGGGGATGCTTGGCTGAAGCCTCCCCATGATGTTCATGCTTTTAAGTACTGGTAGAGTGTATTTGTGTGGGGGAGAGATTAATGTGGGAGTTTCCATGGAAGAAGTGCTCAGTTCCCTACGAAAGCTTCAAGGAAGAAGAGGGAGGGGGATGAGGGAGCTTCCATTTACAGGGGAGATCTGATGAGAAATTAACAGACAAATTGAGAACCAAACAAACAAATATACAGAGATTGGAAAGATAGAGTTTCTTCTCTTTTTTAGGAGTTGAACTGCTCGTATACAAGGGAGGGATGAAAAGGCCTGCATATCTAATACTGAAAAGTAGAAACTGATCACAAACAGGAGAGGGTCCGTAGGATAATGTGCTTTAAGAATTGGGAGCAAGGAGTTCGCCATGGATACAAGAAAGGGGTGGACTTTGAGCAGAGCCTTTGAGGATGGTGAGATTTGGGCATGTAGGGATCTGGGAGGAGAAAACTTCGGGTAAAGAAAGGAGTAGCAGGGGTCAGCTTGGATGGAGACGATGCGAACTGGGGACATTTTTTTTTTTTTTTGTGGGTACCGGGGGGCCGACCTCAGGACCTCGCGCACCAGCAGGCGCCCGTGCCGCTGAGCGATATCACCGGCCCCTTTTCCGTATGTGGGTTCCGGGAGTCGAACTCGGGCCCTTGCGCTTGCCAGGCAGGTGCTTATGCCGCTGAGCCATCTCACCAGCTCCCTGGGGACAATTTAGATGTGGAAAATACATCCTATAAAGAACAACTTAATAGGGACATTGAGTTTGGAGAAGAGAAGGTAGGGGAGATGCAGTGTGGCTGCCACCAACTGTCGGAAAGCTGGCATGGAGATCTGCTCTGAGGGTCTCTATCTGTGAGGGATGAACGCTCTTCACTGCAAGCAATAGCAACTTCAGCCACAGGGAGTTTCTTTTCCGTGAGAGGCCTGTGGCAGCAGGCTCAGGGTTGGTCTGGCTGCTTAACTGTGCCATCGAAGACACAGGCTTTCCCCTTTCCAGTCTGCCATGCTTGGTATGTTGACTTTTCATCCTCATGCTTATGGTCAAGGTGATTGCTAGAACTCCACGTATCTTGTCCATATTTAAGACAAAAAGGAGGGAAGGGGAAGAGCCAGCAGTCTTCCTCTTGCATCTGTTACTTTTATAAATAATCAGATCTTTGCCAGATCTTGCCCTCACCCCTGGCATACTTTGCCTATGTCTGAGATCGATCATGGTTAAGTTACATGAGCATCCTTGCCTGCAAGGGAGGCCAGGAAGATGAGTATCTGGTGTTCCGACTCTAATGGCAGGTGGCAAGGGAGAAGGGAATTAGGAATGATTACTAAATAGAAAACCTGCAGATGGTCTGCCATGGTTCACTCTTAGAACCCACAAGAAGCCAGATATAGGCCATACAGTAGCTGCCTTTGGAGGAAGCAACCTCTAGGTCTCAGTAGAGACCTACTAAAGCAGAGGCTAAAATGCCCACTGGGCAAGGGATATTGCCAAATGGATTTCTGCAGGCAGCAACAAGGCCTGAGGGCCACATCTGGGTGACCTGGGATCATGGTTCTAATAGAAAGCTATGCCTTGTTTTGGCTGAATGGCCTCGGGGTTTAGTCTGAGCAGTCATCTGTATGCAAGCTCCTAAATTTAGACCTTCTCTTCTGGCTGGGTATGTGGAGCACTTTATGTCTCCGTTTTGGTTTGTGATGTAAAAGGAGGCGGGGCACCTTTATCTCTTCACTCCCTTCCGAGCAGCATTTGTATCTGTCATATCCTTGAGATACTCATGTTTAACACAGGAAAATGCCTTCTAGTCTCTTCAGTCCCCTGCACCTGAATCCGAGCTTCTGCTGGTGAGGGCCACCTTCTGTGGCGGCATGGAAGGACTCCAAGGGGAAATCTGAAGGCACTTGTGAAGTCTCATTTATTGGTGGTTTCTTTTTAGGCTGATTTCCTATAAATGCTTTTTGTTGTAGCAACTTGGAAGAGAATTGCTGTGTGCGTCCCCTCTACATTGACTTCCGACAGGATCTGGGCTGGAAATGGGTCCATGAACCTAAGGGCTACTATGCCAACTTCTGCTCAGGCCCCTGCCCGTACCTCCGCAGCGCTGACACGACTCACAGCACGGTATGGAGGGGGCACGTGCCATCTGGGCACGCCGGCGGAGCTGACCAGGCCACTTGTTAAACAGAATGAATGAAGGATTGAATGTTGAGTGAGTGTGGCAAGCTGGGCTTAGTAAAAATCCCTCTAATAATAAGGTGCTGATTTTGGCACCCTGGTTAGAACCAGGTCACATCCTGTCCTTTAAAGTTCCTACCACAGAGGGCGGGGGTAGAACTTATGCTTAGCATGTACGAGATCCCGGGTGTGATCCTCGGCACTGAGAAAAAATTCCTATCATGGTTTCAAGCAGACTTTTTATTTGCTTTGTTTAAAGCAAATGGAAGTTCGTTACCTGTCACATGGCACCCTATGTCAGAGATATGCTCACCTAGTTGACAAGGCCTGTTGGGGTAGAAGGATTTCCACCACTAGTCAAGGAAGCCGGAGAACTGCAGCCTTTTGAATGTACAGAAGTTGTCCTGAGAGACAATGTACAGAACGTAAGAGAAGCTAATGTGCCGCACTGGGAAGAGAGTGTGTTTTTCCCTGAGGGAGTGGAAAATAGGGCAGTGGCGTGCAGGGCATGTTTCCTTATGCTCTTTATCACTGCCTTCCGTCTGGAACCCTACACTTGCTAAATGGCCCAAGGCGATGGGTAGTGAGCACATTTTTTCACCAACATGGTAAGTTACAGAAAGCGAGCCCAATACAAGTGTTTTCTTAGCAGCCAAGGTTTCCTCAGTTGAAAACTACCCAGTTGGTTTAGATGCTTAAACCAATAACCCCGAGACAAGCACACACGTGCATCCTGATGCAGTGCGTGCACACAAGCGGCCTCCCTTCTCCTGCCCACGCGGTCTCCGAACAGCCTCCAGACTTGCCATGCTCCTCGGCTGCAGGCCCAAGCTTGGCTCTTCCACCTCTAATCCTGTGTCCCTGCCCCAGGTGCTGGGACTGTATAACACCCTGAATCCGGAAGCATCCGCCTCACCTTGCTGCGTGCCCCAGGACTTGGAGCCCCTGACCATTCTGTACTATGTCGGGAGGACCCCGAAGGTGGAGCAGCTCTCCAACATGGTGGTGAAGTCATGTAAGTGTAGCTGAGGCCTGCGTGGAACAGAGGAGGGAGAACTGCCACCACCCAACTGACCGCTCCTCGGGAAGCCAATGCGACAGACCTAATTTAGAGGCCTGGGGTCCTCAACCCTTGGCTCCCGGCATGGCCAAGATGGAGGCTTCCTTCTGGAACATTTCCTTTTCTTGCTGGCTCTGAGAATCACTGTGGTAAAGCAAGTGTGGGTTGGTAGGGGAAGGTGAACTCTTCAGAACACAGATTTTCTGTGGTGCAGATGGAGGTGGTGGGGATCGAGGAAGAGGGATGGCTAGTTGACATGTCATGTGGCAATGGGACTTGGGCTACCCTGGGGAGGAGGAAGGGCAGAGGATGGCCGGATCAGGGCCAAGCCGGAAGACACTTCAGATCTGAGGTCAACTTTGCGCATTGCTGTGCCACATCTGCCCTAGGGAACCAGGATGACATCGTATGAGGCAAGCATTTTTCTTCAGATAGGTTACCAAGACAAAGTCCCAGAACTGTATTTTGCACTACCTGGGATTAAGGACAAATCTGTTATTTTTGCAACCTGTCCCCTCTACATCAATCAGCATCATGGGTCGTTACAGGAAATGTAATGTAGTTCTTGGGCTAGCAACTATATCGGGCCCCATGGAAAGCAGAAATCAGAAGCCCAGGGTGGGAATTAACCCTCTCCCATTTGCCCTCTGGGTCCCTCCTCTTGCCTTCTTCCCTGAACACATTTCGCCTTGGACATTTGGCTAGACACCTTCCAGGTCAGGGTGTGCACACCTGGATTTTGGTCCATGCAGCCTCAGGGCATCAGGGGTTCCTCCCTACCTACCCCCCAAGACCCTGTGTTCATTTGGTGTTCCTGGAAGCAGGTGCTACACGTGAGGTACTGGGTAGGGGGACTGCACATGTGCCCCACGATGACTTGGCCCCAGGCATGGAGACTGAGGTATAAGTACAAATATTACTCTCAAAATCTTTGTATAAATAAATATTTTTGGGGAATCATGGATGATTTCATCTTCTGGAAGACTGTTTCTAGAACAGTAAAAGCCTTATTCTAAGGTGTATGTCTGACTTTGTATGTATCCTTAATTAACCTTTTCCTAATTCCATATCAGCATCTACTAATGAGAGGCAACTGGAATCCGACAGAAAGTCGCCCAAACATCAAACACATGTTTAATGTGAACGTGCAGGCCAGTGGGCACTGTGCAGCCTTCTGCCCCAAGGAGTCTGCTCTGTTGTCTGTGTGCCTTTCCTCCCCGCAGTGTATTATTCTCAGACACAGAAGCAGGGTTGAGCTGCAGAGAGCATGTGAATGTGACCTCCAGATCATGGTGGCACGTGGACCTTTGCATATGGAAATGCGGTTTGTACACCAAATCTAAATGACCATCATCAGTTTTGGAAATTTCATCTCAGCCCCAAGTCAGTCGAGCATTAGAGAATCCATGGCAAATGACCTCAGAATATGAGGCTAATTCTGTTACCAGGTTAATCCCAAACTTGCCAACCAGGAGCCCTTTTCAGACCCTGGGCTTCCTTGTTAGCGGTGCCCCAGGGAAAAGCACAACCGTATATGATCCCAGAGTGATGCAGAATTCTGCTGTGGCATTAATGTCCACCTGAAGCAGCCATCTGCAGTGAGAGAGCAGGGTGTGAGGAACCTCTGGCAGCTCCCGAAAGCCACCTGCCTCAGCGACTCACATTAGCACGGTGAAAAGGTCTGTCTGAAGCTAGTTTGCTGTCTGAAGGATGCGCAGGAGATGCTCTTGCCTGTATGTGATAGAGTACGTGAGCACCTTGCTCCTTCTGGAGTTCTTCAAAATTGAATTCCCAAGTTTGGTCACCAAGACGTTTTTCCCCGCTCTGTCCATGTCCCAGGCAATTCTAAATGCTTCTCTTTGTTTTCATCCTGTGGGCGCCCATTTATTTCCACTGTCCTTCCAGGGAGCATGTCCCTGCCCTAAAATCCTGACTTGGGGGTGCACTTGGTCTCAGCCCAGGAATCACTGGGTGGTCAGAGTCAGCCATGGCTGTTGCTATCCCAAGTGTCACAGTCTATTCACCTCAGCTCTAGAACTGTATTTTGGACCAGGGCAGGATCCAGCTGCCTAAGCACTGCATTTTGAGAAGCAGCGTATTACATCTGACATTACTGGTCCTTTTTTGAGGCTTCAATAAGGAAGAAGAAAATCTCCCTGGCTCTAGACGAAATCTTTTTATCGAACCTCATAAGACGTCACTAAAACAGTGGACTCTGGTTCATCCTAATAAATTAAGGCAGCTACATGCATTTGTTGAAATATCCCAGAGAAAACAGAACACATGGTAGCTCCAAATGTTTTTATGTGAGCATGGTACTCCTGCATTAAAAGCAGCAGATACAAATCTGGGCGGCAGTCTGGAGTCTAGCCTCCCCAGTCCATGTATCACTTACAGCACCAGACACTTGAATCACTGTGCCTGTCTTCAAAAGAATACACACTGGTTTTGTGGGAAAGTAGAGGGACACTGGAGGGAGAGAGCTGGTTGGTATGCAGTAAATGAAGTAAGAAATCAGCCTGAGGATTTGGTTCTGATTGTTTACCCTGGACAATTCCAAGCACTGCAGTTGCTCTCCGAGTTCTGCTACTAGGTTCATCTCTTACCCCTGTTCACAAGAGTCATACGTTGAGTTCCTCCAACAACTGAGTTATTTCCCAGCACTGCATGTCAGCAGGGGACTTGGAGGACTAATTTGTCTCCTAACCAACCCACAACCAAGTGGGCAAACAGTTAAGATGGTCCTCAGACGATTACCTAGAAGTCCCAGGAACACACGGAATCTATTCTGCCTTCTCTCCTACAACCCTAAAAGCAAACCGTGCTCCAACATTCACTTTGTTTTCATTCACTAAGAAGGCAATAAAGTCCCTTTCTCTGTCTTTTTGGGTATCACTTTTCTCTTTGGGTTTCCACGCTGAGTCTACAGCACCTTGTAGTAGGAGTCCCCGATTCTGAATTCTCCCTCACTAACCCCCCAGGGGAGCTCAGTCAGTCCTCAGTGGGCTCTGGGCCCATCTTGCAACCTTTCCTCCAGCAGAAGCCAGAGCACAGACCTAGGAAAGGTGAGGAGGCAGGAACGCAGTCAGGTGGGGACAATCAGGGCCGTGCTGTCTGGTCTGCATGGACTGTTGAGGGAGGCGACCTGCACCTGGCAGACAGACACCCACGGAGCACTAGAGGACCGCACTGCCGGGAGCCTCCCAGCCGTGGGCGGGCGGACACTTGCCAGGTGTGCGAGCTGCTGCGCCATCTGCTGAAACACAACTTCTTGGTAACTCACATTTCTAAAATGAAGTTTAAAAAGCTGTTCAGGAATGAAATCAGATGAAAAGTTGGTTCCATTTCAGCCTTGCTTGTGAATACTGGTTGTTGGGAAATAAGTGAAAATGGAAAAAATAAAAATAAAAATAGAATGACTTTATTCATCTTAGAAATCAGTAATTACCCTGGCTCCTGCTCTGGGGACCTGTGACCCGTGCCCCTCCCCCCAGCCCCTTAGAAGGGAAGACCAACTATGGTGGGTGATGCTGGGGGGACTTTAAACTAATACAAAGAAAACTTAATACTGCCACCTGGAAAAGAATAAGAAGCACAATGCAAATAGTCAAAGAGCCTCTTTTATATCGTCTGTGTGCAGCAGCAGGAAAGGGACAGAGAGGCTTCGAAGGTCGGGGCAGGGAGGGAAGGTAAAGGATGCGAACTCGCCAGGGGGAAACGCAGCAGCTGAACATCCCGCTGGCAAGTTCCTTCCAAAGCCAGAGGATCTGTTTTCCTGTTGTCTCAGTAAGAGTTTGGCTTGTCTGATGGCAACCATCCACTGCCACTTCTGCTTGAAGGCTTTAGGGACTCTGAGGCAGAAAAAAAATACTATGGTCCCCCTGCAGGCTGGAGAGTGCCCCTCAGTCACATGTGGGCAGCGGTGAGTGGGCTCTTCCTCCGCACGTGGCTCATCTGTCAGTGTGAGTGGGATCTGGAAAAGAAAAAGGCACCCGCTAAGTGACGGAGAGGAAAATGTGGGGTTTTACTGCTTCACAGCAACGTCTGCTTTATCACCACTGGAGAATGAAAAAGTGGTGGTCCCAATAAATGAACTTCATCTTGAAGGACAAAACTTTTAATTTTAACCACTTTTGCTGGAAATCATCTTAAAACATTTATGTTCTGTGACTCTGCTTTTCTGGAGGTAGTTTTCTTTTTCATGGATAAAAACAATTCTTTTAATTTCTTTATTGATTTTAGAAATAGGGTCTCATTGTGTTGTCCAAGCTGGTCTCAGACTCATGGGCTAAAAGGATCCTCCTGCCTCAGCCTCCCAAGTAGCTGGGACCATAGGAGTATACCACTATGGCTGGCAGAATAAAAACATTTTATTCCTTTTTGGGGGCCTGGTGGCACAGACCTATAGTCCTAGCTACTGGGAGGATGAGGCAGGAGAAACTCTGAGTCTAGTAAGACCTCATTAAATATAGTAAGGCCCCATTTAAAAGACAAAGAGGGCCAGTGAGATGGCTCAGCGGCATAAGCGCCTGCCTGGCAAGCACAAGGTCCTGAGATCGACGCCCGGTACCCACATAAAAAAAAAAAAAAAAAAAGACAAAGAAAAGAATTTATCCCTCTTGCTTCTCATATATATAGATGATGGTAAATATGTCCATGTTTTCTAGAAACTCACATCAGCATTAGCATTTTTTTTAGCATTAGCATTTTTGAACTGCATGGAAAAATAGTTCCATAAATGCTTCAGATTTTCTACATCTTCCCCCAGGGCAGGGTTGTCAGATGACATTTGTGCCTTCGACCCCACCCCATCCCCATCCGCCCCCTATGCACCTGGACACCCAGCACCCAGTTTAAGGAAAGAAACATTACTCCCTGGAGACTGTCAGACCCTGCCGGCTCCCCCCATTCCCACTGTGCTGGACTTGATGCTTCCCTCTTCTTGTTTATATTCTAAAAACAGGTTCATCTACCACGGATATTTACATCCCTAAGTAACACAGGGTTTAGTTTTGGGGTTTGGGGTTTCAGGGTGCTCCCGTGACTGTTCTCGAGGTGACCTGGGAACACAGCTGGAAGGACCCCTTTGGGCGCACACTTGGCCAGGAACCTGCTGGTCACAAATGCTGCCATCCTCACTTCTCTAAATAATGCCACCATTCCCCCAAGTGCCTGAGGGTATAATTTTGGCAAATCCCACTGTGCTTTTGACTAGCGTTTTTCTGACTCAGCCAGGTTGAGCATCTTTTCAAGGATCCACTGTGTATGTTTTTCTTCTGTGAAATGTGTGGATGTGCCTTTTGTTTTCCTATTCAGTTGTTATCTTTTTAAAACAGCTTTATTGAGACAGAATTCACATATGCAATGCACTTGTATAATGAAAATTCAACAACTTTTACTATATTCAGAGTTGTGCGTCCACTGCCACAATCAATTTTCAAACTTTTCCGTTACCCTCCAAAGAAACCCCTTATCTCTCAGCCATCGCCCCCATACCTTCCATGCCCCAGCCCTAGGCAGCCACTAATCTACTTCGTCTCCATAGCATCTGCTATTCTGAACAGTTCACAGAAATGGAATCATACAATATGTGCTCCTTTGTGACCAGAATCTTTCATGTAGCATAATGTTTTAAGGGCCGTCCACACTGTAGCATGCAGTAGTTCTCTATTCCTTTTTGTGGCTGAATAATATTCCACTGTATGTATGTATATACTACATTTTATTTATCCAGTCATCAGTTGATGGACACGGGGGCTCATTCTGCCTCTTGGCTATACTCATATACTAGTTTCTACTTGAACACATCTTTTCCCTTCCCTTGTGTGTGGATCTGGGAGTGAAATTAACTGCTGGGTCATAGTCACTTCATACTTAACCCTTTGAGAAACTGCCAGACTCCATCCATTTCACATCCCCATCAGCAGTATGTGAGCGTCCCAGTTGCTCTGCATCTCTGCCAATACCTGTTATTGTGCCTTTCTGATTATGGTCATTCTGGTGGGCGTGGAATGGTATCCGCCTTTGGTTTTAATTTGCATTTCCCCACTGGCTAATGATGGGGAGGATCTTTTCATAGGCTTACTGGCATTGCCTATCTTCTTTGGTTAAATATCTGTTTAGATGATCCTTAGTCCGTCTGAGAAAGTTCTTCCTGACTGCACTATGTGGGTTCTCTGTGTCAGGGACAAGTCCCTTGTCACGTATGTGATTTGTAAATATTTTCTTCCATTCTGTGAGTTGTTTTACTTTCTTGATAATGTCCTTGGAAGCAGAGTGCTGGGGTTACAGGCACGTGACGGTGGGCTCCCTCATCCTGCTTCTCACCTGAAAGGTGATGTTTATTTTTGGGTTTTGTAGAGACATTTTATTACTAGGTGATGAAAGTTCCCTTCTATCTAGATTTTTTTGTTAAAGTAACATGGATGCTGAATTCTATCAAATGTTCATTTGTTTTTAATGAGAAAAGCATAGTTTTCTTCCCCTTTAATATGTTGCTGTGATAAATTACATTAGTCAATTATTATTATTATTATTATTGTTATTATTTTGCTTTTTTGAGACAGTCTTGCTATGCAGTTCAGGCTGGCCTTGAACTCACTATGTAGCCTAGGCTGGCCTCGAACTTGTGGCAGTCCTCCTGCCTCAGCCTCCCAAGTGCTGGGACAATTTTTAAATATTAAACAATTGTTAGGTCACTAGGGTAAACCAAATTTGGTCATAAGTATTATCTTTTTAAACATTGCTGGATTCAATTTGCCAATATTTTATTTGGAAGTTTTGCATTTACCTCCATGATTAAGAATGTCTTGGGGACCGGTGAGATGGCTCAGTGGCGTAAGCGCCTGCCCAGCAAGCACGAGGGCCCGAGTTCGACTCCCGGATCCCACATACGAAAAAGGGGCCGGTGATATCGCTCAGCAGCACGGGTGCCTGCTGGCGCGCGAGGTCCTGAGGTCGACCCCCCGGTACCCACAAAAAAAAAAAAAAAAAAAAAAAAAAAGAATGTCTTACAATTCTAGAATGTTTTTTGAACTGCTCGTCAGGTTTTGATACTAAGATAATCTTAGAGATGTAAAGTTTTCCCTCTTTTCCTATTCTCTGAAATAATCTGTAGGTTGGAATATTTGCCCCTTGGATACTTTTTAGGATTTACCAGTAAAACCATAAAATCCTGGCCTTGTATTTGTGGGAGGATTTTTGTTCTTGATCCAATTTCCTTAGTTAAAGAAATATTTGGATTTTTGTATTTCTTGAGTGAATTTCGTAAGTTAAATACTAAAACTGTATCCATCTTACTAAAGTTTTAAAAACGTATCAACATGAAACTATTCGTAATATTTTCCTACCATCTGTTTAATCTCTGTGGCATATATAATATCTCTGTTCTTCAACTGTTTATTTTATTTTATGAATTTCCTCTCTTATCTTTATTATTGTTTAATTTTCTTTACTTTTTACTTTCTTTGGATTTATTGGGTTGTTCCTTTTTTAACTTCTTAAGTCAGACACTTAGCACATTAACTCTGGTTTTCTTCCTTTGCCCTTATTGTACAAATAAATTTTCCTTTTAAGTATTCTTTTAGCCATATTCCTCAGGCTTTTGGTGTGAGATAATATTTTCTAATTATGTTTTGAGGCCCTTGATGGGTTAAATCTGTCTTATTTTCCACCCTTATGAGGATTTCCCAGTTATCTTTTTGTTATTACAGTGGTCAGGGAGCGTGGTCTTTGAAATGTGATTTAAGGCCCCGTACATGGTTTCTGCAGTATTGTACGGGTGCTTGCGGAGCGTGCACAGGTCGTTATTCAGTGTGATGCTTTGCATGGATCAGTTAGGTCAGGGCTGTCAACTGTGTGGGTCACATTTTCTAGAACATTACTGATTTTCAGACTGCTTGGTGTATCAACAATTGAGTTACATGAAAACATTCCAATATAAAGGTAGATTTACTCTTGTTTTTCTTTGTAAATCTGTGAAATCTTTAACAAATCACTACATATACTAACTAAACAAGAGATTGAGTACTTTTCTGGTAAATAAGCTTTTTTTTTTTAACCTGAAAACCATCATTTTGTCGGATTTCCTTTCTTTCGGATGGTATTTCCCTGGTACAATTTTTCCCAACCTTTTCTTTCATCTAGCTGTATCTTATGTTCTAGATCTGCCTCTTTTAATAGCTTAAAGGTAGATTTTAAAAATCCAGGTTGGGCCAGTGATATAGCTCAGCAGCATAAGCACCTGCCTGGCAAGCGTGAGGTCCTGAGTTCGACTCCCGGTACCCGCATATATATATAAAAAAAAAAAAATCCAGGTTGACAGTGTGTCCATTTCTGGCCACGCCGCTCCTCCCTGGCCCTGCCCGACATAGCAGCAGTTGTGCTCCTGTGAGCTCCTCTCCCTGACGCCCTTGCAGGACCTTTGTTGGTCCACTGGGCCCTGCTTCTTCTGGTCTTTGGCACTCTCTATCTCAACTGCTCTCCTCCTGGCTGGGCTTTGCTACCTGCTTACATTTCCAAAATCAGCATCCCTCAAGGCATGTGCTCATGCTGTTCCCTCTACCTAGAGTTCCCTTCTCTACACACCCAAGGGCACATTCCTGGTCCTTCAGGCCTTTTTTTTTTTTTTTGGAGACAGGGTCTCACTATGTAGCCGAGGCTGGCCTGGAACTCCTGGTGATCCTCCTGCCTCAGCCTCCTGAGTGCTGGGATTACAGGTGTGTGCCACCACACCCAGCTCTTCAGGATCTAAAGGCCACTTCTCTGATGACTCCATTTAGAGCAGCACCCCCCCGCCAAGTTGTCTGAAAGTAAGGGGTACAAATTTTCAGTGTGCTCATCTGATCAGGAAAGACAGAGAATTCACCATGGCTTCCATGCCAGTAGGAAGGCTCAAACTTCAAACCATAGAACATATAACTGCAGCTATTTTTATTCCTCCATGGTCTGAAGTGAATAGGAGAAATAAAATTTTTTAAATTGAATTTTAAAAATTACCTAAATGCAAAGACTTGTCTCTCAGATTTGTCCCAAGGCCTTTCCAGGGGGGTCACGGTGGCCCTGGTGTTCTCACAGCAGTGTTCTGTTTGATGAGAAGGGAAGTGGATGAGTCCATTTATTTATATCCTGAGTGACAGTAGCAGAAAGGGACAGCTGGGGAGCGAGGGACAACCTGCTGCCCCTCACCTCCTGGGCACGGTTCCAACACGCAGGAAGGAACGGTACAGGCACAAGAGTGTCAGATCCATTTCATGAAACCCTGCCTGGGTGATACAAAGGCGCCGGGCACAGCTGCGAGGGGTTCATTTAGAGCAAAGGCAGCCCCTGAGTCACTCTGAAATGGAGCCAGTGGGGCCAGGACCTGCTGGCCGCAGCAGCCCTGTGCTCGCACGTCCTCCCAGAAGCCCTTGTTTGTGGCTGACGAACAATGGCAGCCCTTGAACCCACGGGTCCACAGTCAAGGGAGGCGTGACTTTCTGTTTACAAATGAGTGTTGAATAATTTTATTAAAATGCCAGAGTTCTGTTATTTTTATACAATAAGGCTAATTCTAAAAAAAAGAACATACAACACTTCTGAAAACATATTTAACTCTTAGAAATCTGTTAAAACACTATGTTACCCCTTATTCTGATTCAATTTTTTTATTTCAACAAACCAAGAAATGAACAGGATAAAATTACATTATGCATAAAGTTACATCATGCAACAAACACACACACAGAGGCATCTTTGGATGACTTTTAAATGTCACTCAGTGAAAAGTATTTCTTTTTGTAACTACATTTAGACAGTAGATGTTTTAAAGGAAGACCATTTATTTAACATATTTGACACCTCTTTTACATGAGGATACTTACTAACTACCCTTTTATGAAAATTAAAAACTGCAAGGCTGATCTCAATCAAAGTTCATGGGATCTAAGTCTATGATCTGACTATCATGCTGGTTTTGAAGCATAATCCATTCAAGTATATTTGATATATTTCTGTCTATATGTAAAATCTAGATTAAGAAACCACTCAATCATTATATGGAAGGGGACTCATTTCATTGAAAGCCTCCCTCCCTCCCTTCCTTGGTACTGACGATAAAAGCTGGGAATGCTCTTTCTCCCACCGAGCTATGAACCGAGAACTAAGCAGCCTGGAGCTGCCCGCAGCTTTTTAAATTATTTATTTATTTATTTATTTTGAGATTGGGTCTCACCAAGTCACTAAGTTGACCAGGTAGCACTTGAACTTGCAGCACTCCTGCTCTTCCTGCCTCAGCCTCCTTCGGTGCTGGGATCACAGGCATGTCACTGTGGTTGGCTAACTTTACTTTCTTAAAAAGATTTAATTTCTTTAGCAAGTACTAATTTCTTTAGTAATTTCTGGAAATGAAGAGAGGTAGGGGAAAACAATGTTTGATTCAATCTGATATCTGCTACTCTCTAGTCTCTCACCACTGGGCTGTAATTATACTGATGATTATCTGCTCATTGTAGAAAATCTTTGGTGGGGTTTAAGAAGGGGTTTTTACACAGCTTTGAGTTCGAAAGAACACACTAATGTAGGCAGGAATTTTACCTATTATAAAATAACTTTTAGTCTGAAAAAAATGTACCATTAGTAAGTTGGAGGGTGCTGGATACCAGTTTTTGCCTGAAGATCTGAGGAGCAGACTTTCAGTTCCTGAGGAAGTTCTGAAGGAAATGAAGGGACTCAGAACAGGGACTTCTAAACTTTTCTTGGACTATAATATATAGTAAAAAATACATCTTAAGTGGTTACTGAACACACACATAGTATCTTTATGACTTAAACAGAAGTCTTATCATACTCCATTTGCCATGCATGGATCCTGGTGTTTTTCTTTCTATTCCATTCTATCCACTGGGGTGGGGGCGGTTGATGTGACCTGTGGAATGCCGTTAACTGTTTAATCAGCTCTCTGCACTAAAACAAACACGCTCCAACTTTGTGTTGCTGGCTGATTTCCACTGCAACTAGGTTCAAATAACCAACGAGAAGTTACCGACGGTATAGCTGGGGAGGGACACGCACCACTGGCTCCAGTGAGCCAGGATGTGACCTGCTAAACTGATTCAGTGACTCACTACTAGGTCATGACCCATGGTTTAAAATCCCCTGGTGGGATGCAGACCATCAAATTCCTTGCTAGTTCAGAGGAAGGTGAGATGGGCCGTATCACTGTTTCCAGGAGCTCCTGAGCAGTCAGGGATGTCTCGCTCCCAGGTGTCAAGGGGGTGAAACGTGCTGCAGGCAGCTCCAGAGCAGACCGTCCTGAGAAGCTGAGGGTCAGCAATGACCTCAGCAAACCTGCAGTCTCTCTGGGCTTCAGGTTCTTTCTCTGTAATACGGAAAGTGATGGCCGTACTTCACGGATTGATGTGAAAGCCACATGAAAGCATTGCATTCTAAAGGGCGTTACAGGGTGTTGCTCCGGTGAAAATGATTTAACAAAATTTTATTCTCAGGCAATTAGAAAAAAAAACCATCTTTCTCAGCCTCAGAGCTCAGCAGTTGTTCCCATGTGTGGGTCACCATGAGGCCATCTCCTGGGCTCCCCAGTAGCTCTTTCTCCTCCCCAGTCCTTCGAGCTGTGCTGCTTTTCCTCACACTCTTTCCTGGGAGAATTTATTCACCTGAAGTTTTAACAGGTATCTTTCTAAGGATGTGGCTAAACTATACGCCAAGCTCTGACTTCCCCCTGGCTCTTGGGAAGACTTCTGAGTTTACCATTCAGCTATCAACCAAACTTAACTCTGAAAATACTAACAGGATTGTCTGTCCCACTCATCTACTAGGCTAATGCTGTCAGGGGCACTACTGTTGTCTCAGTTACCAGGTACAATTTAAAAACTACTGGTGGTACATGCATGACTGTCTCATTGGGCAGCTTTTTATTAATTTTATTAGTAAAAAGACTGATGAAAGTGATTAGATCTGTTTGTACCACCAGGCATGTGATGGGACAGTCATGCATGTACCACCAGTGGTTCAAACTGGTGGGAATGTGTTAAAACTACCTCAAACTCATTAGGATGCTATCAAAAAACAGGAGGTAGGGGGCTGGTGAGATAGCTCAGCGGTATAAGCACCTACCTGGCAAGCATGAGGTCCTGAGTTCGACTCCCGGTTCCCACATATAAAAAAAAAAGGGCCAGTGATGTTGCTCAGCAGCACTGGCGCCTGCTGGCGCGCAAGGTCCTGAGTTTGACCCCCAGTACCCACAAAAAACAAACAAACAAACAAACAAACAAAAAACCAGGAGGGAGTAAGTGTTGATAAGGACGCAGAGAAACAGGACCCATGTTCATTGAGAGTGGGAGTGTAAAATGGTGCAGTTCCTGTGGGTGACAGTACAACAGATCCTCAAAAAATAAAAACATAGAATTACCCTATGATCCAGCAATTCTACTTCTGGGCATATAACCAAAAGGAATGAAAGCAGAGACCTGAACATTTGTATAACCACGTTCATAAAAGCATTATTCACAACAGTCAGAGTAGAAGCAACCCACGTGGCACTGAGGCAGGAGATTAGGACGCGGCAGATGGCTGGGCAAGCAGGCATGACCTGTCAATCATAGAGATTCAGGACACATGCGCCCAACCCCCACACCTGGCACCAGTCAGAAAATGCTATCTTCAATTCTTCTGGTACAAGATCAAGCAGGTTTTTGAGAGGGTGGCCTAGATCTGATGTGGGGGATACAAATGGCGCTCACCACTCCTCTTATGGCCACTGTAAACTCAGTGCGGAGCCTCCTTCTTTGCCTGCTTTAATTGGCCCAAACTCACTCTGCAGAGCACTTCTTTTCCTACCTTTAATACCTTCAATAAGTGTAAAGCCTTGCTACATTTTGTGCATTTTCTTGCCCAATTCTTTGTTCAGGACAAGAACCTGGAAAGGCCCAGAACCTGATGACAGCATACATATACAACAGAATATTATTCAACCTGAAAAAGGAAGGACAATCTGACACATTACAGCACAGAACTTTGAGAACATTACGCTAAATGAACAAACCAGTCACAAAAGGAAAAATACTGTATGGCTCCCCTTACTTGAGGCTCCATAGCATAGTCAAATTCATAGACAGAGAAAGTTGAACGGTTGGCTAGGGACAAAGGGGGATGGGGAGTTACTGTTTGGTGGGTACAGAGCTGTGGTTCTGTAAGATGCGGAAGTTCTGGGGTGGGCAGCGGTGATGGTTGTGTAACGATATGAATGTGCTTCACACCACTGAGCTGTACATGTAAAATGGTTCAAATAGCTAATTTTGAACTATATCTATTTTACTATGATTAAAAAATAGACATTCAATTATCACTTATTCTGCTCCAGGCATCACACAAAGTATTTATTACAGGTACTGTCTTATTTAACCCTGTATTAGTAGGGGACATTTATTGTTTTTGTCTACCCTGTCTAATTATGGTTTCACCCCTTTCACTTCCTTTCGGAAATCACTCCTTCCTCTTCCTCTGTTCCAACCAGTGAACAATGGCCGGACCACAAATATTAGTGCCACAGCCCCGTGATCATGAAAGTTGCAGTCGATTTAGACCTGGCCAAAGTCTGCATCCCCTTGACCCCAGCGACTGCTTTAAGAGGTAGTCTTGTCAGGCAACCGAGCCAGTCACGGTTCTTCCTTGGGAGACTCTTTCTACTAAAGCAGGATGAGAAAAGCTCTCTTTACTTTTTGGCTGCTAAGCTGGCAGGAGTAAGGCTGGAGCTGCTGGTACCACATACCTCCATCTGATCTTTGCACAGTGAAGAAACCATGTAAAGCAGGAAACAAGGAGGTTGATAAAGCTGTGATAAGATGTGAAAAGGGATGAAGAAAGATGGGGAGAAAGGGCAGGAGTCGGAGAGATGGAGAAGAAAGATCCGACCACACTTAATTCTTGGTTCCATCTCTGTTGTAACCATTTTGAGTCAGCAAGTCCCCTCTTTTCCTAAGGGTTCGAGTGGGGTTCAGTTACTTACAACCAAATATATTCTGGACACCATCAATGGACACCCAAATGGCAATACCATGAGAGTAAAGATAAAGGTGAAGTTCTGAAAGTGAATAAAATATTAAAATAAGCCCAAAGGAAGAAAATACGAAGAGGAGCAAAACCCAAAGGCAGAACTGGCCCAGTGTACTCTCCAGGAAAAGGGTCATTCTAATCTTTGCTGGAGCAAAGTGCTAGTTGGCATTTGGTCAAAAATTAATCTTGGAACTCTCTATTTTTTAAAAGAGCACCTGCTGGGTGTGGTGGTGCACACCTGTAATCCCAGCACGTGGGAGGCTGAGGCAGGAAGATCACAAGTTCAAGGCCAGCCTGGGCTACACAATGAGTTCAAGGTCAGCCTGGAACATATAGAGAGATCCTGTCTCAAAAAACAGAACAAAACAAAAACAGAGCAAAACAAAACAAAAAATCCAAAAACCAAACCAAACCAAACCAAACCAAAAAAACAGAGCCAGAGGAACAAATATGTAAGTCTCCACTGAAAAGTAAAGCAGTAAGAAATATTTTCATATGATTGTTTTAATTAGTAAGTGAAAATTCTGTAAAAATTATGGCTCCTGCGAAAGAGCAAGCACTCAATAAATAGCTATTACTATTAAGACAGTTGAATTTTTTAAAAACTATAATAATAAAAAGGAGAGACAACTGAAAAACTCCAACTACTATGTCAGAAAATAGAGCATGAATGTAAGGTTATGTATAATAATTTAAATTTCATTTCCTCCTTTTTCTTTTAAAAAACACCCTCTCTATTTGTGCTGTTTAAAAGTAACCCATTCATACACTTTTAAAGAAATTAACAATACCAAAGGGTCTCTAGCTCAGGCGGGCAGCTGCCGGCCCTGCTCTGCATACGTACTGTACGCATGCATGCCTTTCTTGGGACAGTCTGTGCACATACAAATGTCCGTTCCTCCTCCCCTCTGTATACAAATAGGAGCAAACACTGGGCTTTGTTTGTTTTTGCATCTTTTACTTAACCATATTATCGCAAAAACTGTTCCTTATCCACAGAAACATGTACCTCAAGAGAACTGTCCAGCTAATCCACGGACACAGCCAACACGGGTCTGGTAAAACCTGCCCGTTCTCTTGCTCTGGTTCCACAGCTTTTTGTAAGGAAAACCAAAACGGAGCCCAGGATCAGTCTGCCATCTTGCTATCGTGCAACCAGGAGATAACAGGAAACAGCTTCTTCCTGTCTTACAAAAAAAGCCCACCCAGAAGAGTTCCAATGAAGCAAGAGCTGAATTATTGGAACGTAATATATTTGGACGTGTGACATCTCAGAGATATCTGAAAGGGAAAGGGAATTTCCTCTCATATCAGCATCACCTAAGAAACCCAAACAAGGCCTGTTGGTGAAAAGAACTATGACCACGGTTGGGAATAATGACAGCTCTACCGTTCAGACTCTGATGGTCAGACAAGCACGAGACAATCAAGCTGGCAGTGCCACTAATTTCAGAAGCTACAGCTATTGGGAACCGAGTGTATTTATGAGGTGAATCAGATGTCAGCCCTCTACCACCACAAAGCAGATGTCCTCCAAGTCCTTTGAACTAAAGCCTGGGTTCAACAGTCACAGTCCTCCTCGTGTAAAGTTCTTCCTGTAAGTTCTCTCAAGGCTCCTGGATATGCCTGCTGTTTTATATTTATCATCCCAATGACTCCACACAGCCCCTTTATCATTTTTATTACTGTCCCCAGGACTTTGCAAACCTGTGGTCTGGGGATCACAGGGCACTGCATGCTCCTCACTAACCTCTCTCATTTTCCCCTGTTTATGTCCACGAACAGTAGAAGCGTTGATTAGACCAGTTTCTCAAATTGTGCTCCATCAGACAAGAAGATTCTGCTCAGTTTTACTTTCTGAAGTTTGTTTTATGAAAACTATAAATTTCTTTTCACTTTCTACACATAAAATTACATCAGATGGCGCTTTTTTTTTTTGTGGGTACCGGGGGTCGACCTCAGAACCTCATGTGCCAGCAGGCGCCCGTGCCACTGAGCTATATCATCGGCCCTTTTTTCGTATGTGGGTCCCGGGAGTCGAACTCGGGCCCTCACGCTTGCCAGGCAGGCGCTTACGCTGCTGAGCCATCTCACCGGCCCAGACGGCGCTTTCTTAACCAAGGATGCTGCCTCTCCTCTTTGCCCCGTATGTACTCCTGGCTGAGGATCACTGCATTAGATCTGATTTAAGGAGTCCTTGTACCATTTCTCTTCAGTTCTAGTCTACAAAATGTTCTTCTTTACCTTTAGAGAACCTTATCCTAAATGTCAAAATTCCACCTCTTCCAGATTGTGAACAGTCAGTTTCACAGAAAGGTGATATGGCCTAGAGATTGAGTCAGTCAGGGTGCCCATATATTTGGTGAGGCTCAGCTGTCTTGTTTTCTGTTTTTTTGTTTGTTTTGTTTTTTTTGGAGTAGGAATTGAACCCCGGGCCTTTGCTGTGAGCTATAGCCGCAGCCTTTTAAAAAATTTTCTACCTTGAGACAGGGTCTTGCTAACTTGCCCAAGTAGGCTTGTACTTGTGATCCCCCTGTCTTGGCCCCCTCAAAGTGCTGGGATTACAGGCATGCACCACCATGCCTGGCTCATTTCTTCATGCTTTTTAAAGCATTTTGTTTAAAGCATTTTTGTTTAAGAAAAACAAAAAATTAAAACAAAATCAGGGTACCCTGTGAGACGGCCTTTGGTGATTCCTGCCCTTACGTCATCTCCTACCATTAAAGGTGGCCTGGACTTAATGACTTCAAAGAAAAAACAGATAAAGTCATGGGATGTTGCTCACAAGGTTAAGTTATAAAAAAGATCACGGCCACTGCCTGTGTGCTCCCTCCCTGTCTCATGGTTCGGATGCCGGGGGAGGATGGCTGTCGTGTCACAAGGCAGCTGTATTAGTTTACTCTGGCTGCCGTAACAAAATACCACATCCTGACCAGCTGAAATAACACAAATTCATTTTCTCACAGCTCTGGAGGCTGGAAGTCCACGATCAAGGGGATGGCAGGTTTGGCCTCTCTCCTTGGCTTCCACACTGTGCCTTCACGTGGTCGTGTCTCTGTGTGCACACATCCCTCACATCTGTGTCCAAATTTCTACTTGGAAGAGGTCAGGTTGGGTTGGGGCCCAGTCTAATAGCCTCATTTTAACTTAATCACCTCCCTAAAGGTGTATCTCTAAATACAGTCATGTTCTGAAGTACTGGGGGTGAGGCTGTCAACATAGGAATGTGGGGAGGGCACAGCTGAGTTGATGAAAGGAGACTTTGGAGAAGCCCAAGTGCAAAGAGGCTCACTGACAACCACCAAGAGAGCTGGAAGCAGATGAACTGGGGCTCGTCCTTCAGATGGGATCACAGGTCCCAGAGGACAGCTCCCTGCAACCTTAGGGGAAATCTTGAACAGAGACACCCAGCGGAGCTAGAAAGCTTGACCTACAGAAAGCGTGACATATGTGTTGGTAAAGCCAGGAGTTTTGGGGTGAAATTTGTTACACAGCAATAGAGAACTAATATACCAATAACCTCACCTATTAACAAAGAAAAACCTATGGTAACTAGAACGCTTGCACAGTGAACAGTATGGCTACTTGAACTTTTCTGTTAATTGGGGGTAAGGCCAAATATTTTTGTTCTACACCTTGCTATAAATGAATCACTGTACTTTTCTGCCAAAAGTAACTGAGTCTTGATGAAGACTTACACCATTCTAGTGTCACTTGGTAGGAAAAAAAAAAAAAAAGCCAACAAGTCCATTTCCACATGCAGTATCTCATCTAGTGTTCACAGCAACCCCAGGAAGATACATAATTTTTTTTCTCTTTATTTATCTATTTTTGCTGTACTGGAGATGGAACACAGGGGCGCTCTACCACTGAGCGGTATCTCCAGGCCTTTTTTATTTCACTTAAAATTTTCTTCTTATTGAGACAGTGTTATGGTTGAGACATTGTGTCAAACTGAGAAGTCTAGAAGTTAACTAAGTAACTCAGCAGTTCTGCATCCTAGTGTGTAGAGGACATGCCCTTACCTCTACCATATGTTCACAGGGTGGACTTGAGAAGTTTGTAAGTTTGACTAAGTGACTTAGCAGGGAGCCAGGGTCCTCACTTTGTAAATATCCTGAGCCTGTGCAAGAGGAGGCCACAGAGATGGTGTGAGGGCTGTACCTGCCTGAGGGTGGGCAGCCTGCCTACAATATAAGAGAGGAAAAGAAGCTTGCTCCCCCTCTTTTTTGCTCTCGTTGCTTTTGCTGTCTTCTGCTGCCTTGAAGTGTAGCCCCTGTGCCAAGCCACCCTGCCTTGCAGTCAGCTGATTATGGACTGAAACCTTCACAAATTGTGAGCTAAATAAACCTTTCCTTCTTTAACTTTGGGTGTTGGGTATTTTGTCCCAGCAATGAGAGAATAGTAACCAACACAGACAGTTTTGCTATGTGGTCTAGGATGGCACTGAACTCACTGTGTAGCCCAGGATGGCCTTGAACTTGATCTTTCTGCCTCAGCCCCCCAAGTGCTGTGGTTACAGGTGTGCACCACCATGCCTGGCTTGCTTATTTGTTTGTTTGCTCATTTGCCTGTTTTCTTGGTTATTTATCTGTTTATCTATTATTTAGCTAGCTAGCAGTACTACCTACAGGTGTTGTACTGAGCTATATTCCTAGCCTTTTTTAAAATTTTGAGACATGATGTTGCTAAATTGATAAGCTGTCCTGACTGTACTTGAACTTGTTTGTTATCCTCCTGCATCAGCCTCCTAGAGTACTCAGATTGCAGGTGTGCACCACCAGGCTTGGCTCTTTTTTTTTTTTTTTTTTTTTTTTTTTGTGGGTACCGGGGGGACGACCTCAGGACCTCGCGCACCAACAGGCACCCGTGCCGCTGAGCGATATCACCGGCCCCTTTTTCGTATGTGGGTTCCGGGAGTCGAACTCGGGCCTTCGCGCTTGCAAGGCAGGCGCTTAAGCCGCTGAGCCGTCTCACCGGCCCTTGGCTCTTTTTAATTTTGAGACAGGGAGTTGCTAAGATGTCCAGGCTGGCCTTGAACTTGCAATCCTACTGCCTCAGGCTGCCAAGTAGCTGAGACTACAGTTGTGTGCCACTATGTCCAGAAAACTTTAGTTTTTTCTTTTCCTTGTGGTGCTAAGGATTGAACCAGACACACTAGGTAAACATTCTACCACTGAGTTATATCCCCAACCTGATGCACAGCTATTTTAATTCCAGTGTGAGCAAATCACCTCATAGCAGGCATTAAAAATATTTCTAAATGAAAGTATTTCCACTGTACAGTGACAAAGCTAAGTCTAGGGAGGTTAGGATTGCGTAGGACTGCGTAGCTGCTAAGAGGCAGGTTTGACAACAGAAGCCAAGTCCAGGGGTTTCTCTACTGTACCATCTCACATATATTTGCTTTCTTCCTTGAAGTTGTAAATAAAAACATTTAAACAAATAAGTACAACTACAAAATGGTCAACACAAAAATATGGGCGCATACACTCTTGGTGGTTACTGGGTCAATTCTAGACGATTTGTACCTAAATCTCCTTATGATTTTAACAGCTGAGTAGCAGGTTGAATACCTTGAGCTTATTAAAGAGAAGGGCTCCACTAGACACTGGGTGTTCTTCTCCCACAAAAGTCTGGGTGGATGGAGTAGCATCACCCTTAGTAACAGGAAAACGCTGATTGTAAAGAAGTAATGGAGTTTGTTTCCTCTTAGAACTCCAAGAGACAGAAAGAAGTACAAAAACAGTTATTAAAATATATCTAATTTACAGGATCTGAACATAGCATAGGTGACCTTAATACTATCAGGAGGCTTACTTGGTGAACATCAGATCTTATGACAGCAATGGAAATTTATCTTTCTTCCCACACTCACTGAATATCTACTATATGCCCAGTACTGTGAAAAGTACTAGTAATACAGGGGTAAATGACATAATTCCTAGTCCTTTTAGCAATTTATTTATTATTCTTACTGTTATGATATTAATACTTTTAAATACTTTTATAATTTTTTATGCTGTACATAATGACTACATTTATTATGGTGAGTTGGTGCACGTACACAATAGACTTTAGCAAACTGTATTCCAGAGGAAGCTCGCGGGTGCTCCAGAGGTTGATGGTAAGGGATGGGGTTTCTAGGCAGAGGAAACACCTTGTGCAATGGCGTGGAAGTCTGAGACAACAGGACACATGGCCCAGAATGCGTGGAATTTAAAGGTGTGTGTAGGGGGAGTGGTGGAAAAAGGGTAGGGAGGAGAGCAGGCCATGAAGGGCGCTGGTAACCCAGTGTCAGGGTTTGCCCTTTAAAGGGAGTTCAGAAGACTGTTTAATGGGGCAACATCATCACCACAATTGTTTGTAAAAGATCACCTGAAGAGCAGTGAGGACAGTGGTGGGGGCAGAGCCGGGCTGAGGAGATCGCAAGGAAAACACCGTAGTGGTTCAGACCAAAAGCGATGTGTCCCAGCTATGGCACTGGATATGAATGAGACTGAACTTAGCATCTGAGAGATATTCAAAGGGAAAAGTATAATAACTGATACCAACTGGGTCTGTGGGCTGAGGGGAGGAGCCAGGAAGACGAAGGTTTCTGGCTCCACCTCTAATGAGGTGACTTGAGAGGATCACAGAAGTGGGCGTCTAAGAAGATGACAAGATCAGTTTGGGCTGTGTTACGCCCGAGAGGCCGCTGCAACCTACAGGAGAGATGGCTGGAGGCGCCTGGGACACACAGATCCACAGAGAAGTGTGGGCTGGAAGGGCTGCTGCACAGCTTTTGTGAGTGTGGTGCCTGCCCTGACCCGTGCAGTGCACGACCAGCCACGAAACCCTGTGTGATGGCCGTAGAGGTACAGGTGTGGAGCTGCCCTTTAGGGAGGTCAGCTGGAAGTAAGGAGAGGACCAAAGACAGCATCCTAGAGGAGGAACACGCACAAGGAAGCAGAGGATGAGGAGCTTTGTAAGAGAGACTAGGGAGACGCAGCCAGAGAGATGCAAAGGAGAAAAGCCAACGTTACCCAAAATGTGACATTATTGAAGACCAATACTTTTTTTTTCCCCTTTCTCTTTCTTCCTTTCCATTCTTTCTCCCTTCCTCTGTCCACCCCCTTCCCTCTTTCTGGTGTTTTGAGACAGGGTCTCGCTCTCTAGTTCAGGCTGGCCTTGAACTCACTATGTAATCCAGGCTGGCCTCAAACTTGCAGAAATCTTCTTTTTGGGATTACAGGCGTGCGCCACCATGCCCAGCTCTTGAAGACCAACACTTTAAATCTGTGAATAATATTTCTCTAAACTGAGTGATTAAATAAGTTTTATTTCTCAAAAGCTTTATCATTAGCCATATTTTAAAATGAAACGAGGATTGTGCAGCTGAGGCTGATCTTAGAACTTAATTTTTGCCTCAATGTTTATCCCAGGTAAATTTCTACTTTCTTGTGGTACCATTAAAGTGTTTTCTTTGCCTGATTCTATTTGCACATTTCCCTCTCAGGTAACTCCCAATTAGTCCCTGATCTAGTTGTTCTTTGAATCCCTTGTTCTCTGCACTTTCCCAGTAGATATTTAATTAATAGTATATACTAACATTTGTCAAAATAAGAATTTGCACTCATTCTTTGCCATACTCTAAAATTTGAAATTTCATTTTTTTTTTTTTTTTTTGTGGGTACCAGGGGGTCGACCTCAGGACCTCGCGTGCCAGCAGGCGCCCGTGCCGCTGAGCGATATCACCGGCCCCTTTTTGTATGTGGGTTCCGGGAGTCGAACTTGGGCCCTTGCGCTTGCCGGGCAGGCGCTTAAGCCACTGAGCCATCTCACCAGCCCTCATTTTTTTCTTGAATATATATATATATATTTTTTTTCTGAACTACAGGTTAGAGACCTTGTGATTTCTTAATTTTGTTATTCCTTTTGTGCATCGAATATAGCACTGAGTATAATTAATTCACAGAATTAATAGAACCACATGCCCAAAGGCCACCTGAAAGGCTGAAGGAGAAAGCAGAAGTCCCAGAATACCTTTTCTCAACTCCAGTTGTGACTCTGTGTTGGTCTGAATAATAGCTTTGGCACTTGAGTTCAGTTTTCAAAACCAGAAGTCACCTTGCCACATATGAAATTATTTTTCTTTCTCCCAAGAATGAGATTTGAAAGTTGGAAAGTTATAAACTAAGAGTGGTAAGCACAGCATGTGATAGATTATAGATCTGTAGCATTTTTTTTTAGAGTTGAACCTCATTTCTCAAAATGTCAAGATATTCAGCATTATAAGAAAAATGGTTCCAGGTGAGATAAATTTAAGAAATGCTGTTAAGAATATGTTTCTTTATATGATAGTCTTTTTTTTTTTTGGTTTGGTTTGTTTGTTTTGTTTTTTGAGACAAGGTCTTGCTATGTAGTTCAGGCTGGCCTTGAACTCAAGGTGATCCTCCTGCCTCAGCTTGCCAAGTGCTGGGATTACAGGCATGCACGACCACACCTGGCTCTACTATGATAGTCTTTAAGAAGTGGCATAGAGTAAATGGCATTTTTCAAACTTATTTTTACAGTGAAGGCTTTATAAAATAAATATGCTTTGGGAAATACTGCTCTAGTTTTATAGCTGAGGACCCTGAGGTTTGGTGACTTGCCCAACGACGTAACAAAAAGTAACAAAGTTGAGATGGGAGTGAGTTTTTCCAATTTTAGTTGGGTCTTCTGAGCACACTGCTGATCTGCTACTGCTTTTTATTTTAAGCCTTTCATAGAGAGAAGGGCACGCCACTGCTACCACTGGTCCACAGAAATTCTGACTTCCAAGACTTAGAGTTCCCTCCACTGGTGGCAATAACAAGATGATCTTTCTTAGTCTCGGCTGCTCTGTGGCCATGAGGAACTTGGAGGGTGGGGAGGGAGGACAGGAGGAGGAGCTCCTGGGATGCTTTAGGATGCTTTAAAGAAAAATGGATTTATGCCAAGGATAATTTCTGGAACAGATGTGAAACCAAACACTTCATATCACAATCCCGTCTGTGCTCTTTCTGAAAGGGAGACGAAATAGCAGGATTAACCTGCTCTTCATCAGATCTGCTTTGTTTCTTTCAAACTTCCATGACCAGGGCAGATTCCATTTCCTTCTCGTCCCCTTTCTACATCAACTAAGGGGAAAGCTGGGGACAGGAGAGAGGCTTCCCTTCCCTTCCGGGCACAGACCAGCCTGGCAGCCCAATGCTCAACACTTCTGTACCTCTGGGCACAGCTGGACTCCCTGTCCATGTGCCCTTAGGAGACAGTCGCTTGAAAATGTAATGTAATCAGAATATGTATAAATGCATCAATCTGGGCAGAGGGAGAAATCAGAATTAGTTTAATTCTAGTGCTCTATGAAAAAGTCCACATAGATTGAAAAGTGACTCATAAGGGCTGGTGAGACAGCTCAGCGGCATAAGCACCTGTTGGCAAGTGCGAGGTCCTGAGTTCAACTCTCGGTACCCACATTAACAAAAAAAAAAAAGAAAAAGAAAAAAAGAAATGCGACTCATAATACTTTGGGTGTCCTTTTTTTTTTTTTTTTTTTTTTTGCCATAAAAGCCCGGGTCTGTGAAAGAGATGGATGAATTTTTAAATAAAACTATAACATCTTGACCCGGTAATGACAGAGTAAAGCAGAAACACACACACACACACACATACATGCACATGTAAAATGTGTATTTTCCCATTCATCTTGAAGCTAGTTGCATTATGATTTAATAACTTGTGTCAGAGCACAAACTGTCTGGTAAGAGCCACAAAAAAACTGCAAGTTTCTTGGTGTCTTTGCTTAGCAATGAATTGCTGTGTTCCTAATGGCGCCGGCAGCAAGGCCAGGCTCTCAGGGGTCAGCAGCATCCTCCTCTGTCACAGAGCAAGCAGCACTGCACAGGGTCAGTCCAGATACGGCATCTGGTGCTCCTCGGGAAGGAAGGAACGCAAGAGCACCCCACCAGGCAGGGGCCGGGTCACTCAAGGGGAGGGATCGGAGCGCTAGGAGTCACCTTTCAAAGTTCAAGCCACTTGTTCAATCGCATCACAACTGGGCAGCAGGCTGGTGTGCCAAGGAGCAGCAGAATGAAAGGGATTAACAAGAGGAGAGAAGCAATTGCTGGCACAGCCAGCCCATTCTCAGCTGCTCTTGCATGGATTTGGAGCATGAGGTGAAGCTTAAGGTTCTGAAACTATAGTCAGGGTCCTCCTGGCTCTGTGCTGACTGCAGCAACAGAAATACCCTGGAGCCTGACACCTTTCCAAATGGGAGGAAGCAAGTGAGGCCAGGCCCAGGGACAGCTGCGGTCCGAAGTACAGGGCAGCACGGGGAGGGACCACGCCCCAGGCCTTTCCACCTAAGACCCTCAGACGCACGAGCTTGAAGGAGCCCAAATATTTGCTGAATCATGAAGAGGACGCACAAAAGCAGCATTAAAGAATGGGACTATCTAAGAAGTAAATACTACTTACTTGTATGGAAAGCTTTAAAATCTTTTTAATTTTATTAAAAACCCCACAAAATTTCATAATTGAATATCTTCCAAGTAGTTACTAGGAGTACAAGACATAAAAAAAAAGATTCTTACAAAAAAACCCAAAACAGTAACACAAATCTTTGTTTTCAATGAACTAAGATATACTAGTAGTATAAATAAAGCCAACTAGCAAATATATTGAAATATTTTTAAAACAATGGAATTTGTAATTTGGGGAAGTATTTGAACTTCTCCCTATATCCTATTTATCTCTCTTCTATTTTGTTCTTTATATTTCTCATATAAGAGAAACCTGTGATATTTGAGCTTGTGTGTCTGACTTATTTCACTTAATATTGTATTTTTGAGGTGTAGCTGTTTACCCATGAATGCAAGCTTATCTTTCTTTATGGCAATGTAGTACTCCATTGTCTATGAATACCACATTTTCCTTATCCACTTATCTGTTGATGGACGTATATGCTGTTTCCAAGATCTAGCTGTTATAAACTGTGCTGCTATAAACATGGGTATACATGTATCCCTGTAATATGATGATTTTTAACTCTTTTGGGAAGATACCTAGAAGGGGGATAGCTGGATCAAATGGAATTTCTATTCTCAGTTTTTTGAAGGATCTCCACACTGATTTCCACAGTGGTTGAACTAGTTTACATTTCCACCAGCAATGTAGTAGAGCTCCTTTTTCCCATCCTCACCTGCATATGTTATTATTAGATTTTTGGATGACAGCCATTCTTTCTGAGATAACATGGTATCTCAGGGTAATTTTTTTTTTTTTTTTTTTTTTTTTTGGTTTTTTGAGATAGGGTCTCACTATACAGTGCAGGCTGGCCTTAAACTCACAGCAATCCTCCTGCCTCAGCCTCTGAGTGCAGGGATTATAGGCGTGCACTACCAAGCCCAGCTCTCTGTGTAATTTTAATTTGCATTTCTCTTGATGGCCAGAGGTGATGAGCATTTTTCCATGTATCTATTGGCCATCTGTACTTCTAGGAGTATCTGTTCATTTCAGCTGTCCATTTTTTATTAGGTCTTTCATATTGGGGGGATCTAATTTTTTTTGAGTTCTTTATATATTCTTGATGCTAATTCTCTGAGGAATAGCTGGCAAAAGATTTTTTCCCATTCTGTAGATTGTCTATTCAATCTTTTGGTTGTTTCCTTTGCTGTACAGAAGCTTTTGAATTTGATATGACTCATTTGTTGATTCTCGGTATTATTTCTTGTGCCATTGGAGTTCTGTTCAGAAAGTCCTTGCCTATGCCTATGTCAAGAGTTGTACCTATTTTATCTTTCCGTAGATTAAGTGTTTCTGTTTTAACACTTAGATCTTTTTTTTTTTTTTTTAAATATGCAGGTACCGGGAGTCGAACTCAGGACCTCGCGCTTGCCAGGCAGGCATTTATGCCGCTGAGCGATATCACCGGCCCAACACTTAGATCTTTGATCCATTTTGATTTTCGTTTAGCGTGTGGTGAGATATTTGGGTCTAGACCCAATCTTCTGCATGCAGGTATCCAGCTTTCCCAGCAGGCTATCTTTCCTCCAGTGTATGTTTTTGGCTCCTTTGTCAAAGATCAAATACTGGCTGTATGTGCCTGGGGGCTTTTGTTCTTTTTTTACTTTTTAAGTATTAACAGTATAAAACAGATTGAGATACATTTCACATCTTAATGAAATTCACCCATTTCAAATGTATAGTTTAGTGGTTTTCACTGAATTTACAGAGTGGTGTAACTATTGGCACAATCTAGTTTTAGACCATTTTCACCATTCCTGGAAGAAACCCATGTCCATTTGGAGGCACTCCCCAGTCTCCTGCCTCAATGCCAGGTGGTTACTAATCTACTTCCTATCTTTATGGATTTACTTATTCTGAACATTTCACATAAATAGCATCATACAATAGGTGGTCTTTTGTGACTGGCTTTACTCACTTAGCATAATGTTGTCAAGGCTCACCCACACTGTAGCATGTATCAGTACTTCATTCTTTTTTATGGCTGAATAATATTTCACTATATGTAAACACTACCTTTCGTTTATCCATTCACTATCTGGTGGACGTTAAACTGCTTCCACATTTTGGCTATTATGAATAATGCTGCTATGCACATCCATATATAAACATTTGCATGGATGTATGTTTTAATTTTTCTTGAATATATATGTAAGAGTGAAACTGCTTGGCCACATGGTAAATTCTGTGTTTAACCATTTCAGGAACTGCCAAGATGTTTTCCAAAGCATTTCCACTGGCTGTGTATAAAGATTCAAATTTCTTTATATTGTCACCAATACCTGTTACTACCTATCTTTACTTATCCATCCTAGTGGGTGTGAAGGGCTAGCTCACTGTGGTTTTGATTTGCATTTCCCTAACGACACATCTTCTCAGGTGTGCACTATCCATCTGTGCATCTTCTTTGGAGAAACATTTACTGAAATTCTTTGTTAATTAAAAAAAATCGAGCTATTTGTCTTTTTAGTACTGAGCTGTGGGAGTTCTGAATATATTCTGGACACAAGTCCCTTGCCATATATGTACTTTGCAATTATTTTCTCCCATAAATAAAAGCTGTGGGCCAGCTTTTACCTTTCTTGGTGGGGTCTTTTGAAGCACACAATGCCAACATTTGGATGAGGTCCAATCTGTCTAATTGTGTTGCCCCCCCGTGTTTTCTGGTGTCATATTTAAGACACTGCTGCCTGGTCCAAAGACATGAAGATTTACTCTTCTAGAAATCTTCTAGAAATCTTACAGCTTTCTATAACTATTCTTCTAGAAATCTTCTCGTTCCAACCCTTTCATTTAGGTCTTTTATCAGCTTTGGGTTAATTTCTGTGTGTGGTGTAAGAGCGGGCTCCAACTTCGTCTTTTGCAAGTGGATAACCAATTGTCCCAGTGCCATTTATTGAAGAGTCTATTCTTTTTTCACTGTACAGTGTTGGCATTCGTTGAAAATCAATGGCCACAGATGTATGAGTTTATTTACAAACACTTAATTCTACTCTACTGACTTATCCCACGCCACACTATCTTTGTAGCTTCTGTATTCACTGTCCGCTTTACTTCCTGTTTAAAATTCTGATTCAGTACTGCTGACTAAACTTCTGTTTTGTATTCTCCATGCTACCATCAGGCCCCAGTGCTATTCATTTTGGAGAATCTCAGTGAAGATCTGAGCACAAAGAAGCTTTTCTTTAAATGAAATAGGGAGAATTGGTAACCTCTTTCAATTTTCTAAACAGCTATACTACGAGCAAAATCTTAAGATGGAATTTCATATTGTAATAAAGTTAAGCCTGTAACAACATTAATTTGCATAAATTAAGAGTACGCACAATCCTCGTTCTGTTGCAGGATAATCAAGAGCAAGTAGTAACTTATGTAAGTAGATGAGGTGTATCATAATTTATACTGTATCTGGAGCAAAGAAAGAAAGAAAGAAAGAAAGACAGGCAGGCAGGCAGGCAGGCAGGCAGGCTGGTAATATAGCTCAAGTCCTGGGTTCAATTCCCAGTGCCTGAAAAAAAATAAAAGAATTTATCATTTTACTTGGGAAGCAATCCACCCAAGAAGTAAGTTGTGATAAAAGACACCAAAATATAATTAAGTGTTGAACTTTGTGATATAAATTTTAAGTGACTAGGGATTCAAAAGATGATAAGATGTTGTTAAACTGAAGCAAGAGGATTGCTATGAGTTTGAGGTTAGCCTGAACTACACAGTGAGACCTTGTCTCAAAAAACAAAAACACAAAAGGCAAAATACAGTATATATAATTATACGAGTAATGATTATTGCAGGAGATAAAAATGTAACTGGATCCTTAGGGGACAGAAGGATTTGGCAGGATTTGGCAGGTATTATAAATGCTTGCAAGTAAGGCAGAAATATGAAAATCCACTCATTTCTCTATTCAGTTAGGATTTCTTAAGCCTTTACTATAGGCTAGGTGCTGTGCTGGAGTTTCAAACTGGACCCAATCTTTGCTTTCCAGGAATTGCAGCTTTTTGGAAGGAAAAGTCAAATGACCCATAAAAATCCCAGAGAGTCAGAAATGCCACGATAATCACAGAGGTAATCAGAGTTCTGTTGGAGCAAAGTCAAAAGGCATCTAAATCAGATCAGGGGTGGGAATAAGATAGACTGGACAGGAGAAAAAGAGCTGAGGAAAAACAGGAATTAGCCATACTCGGGAGAGAGGGATAAAAGGGGGAGGATTGTGCCCTCACGGGAAACTACATGTAAATAAAGGAACAGAGAACAAACAGGCCATGTCATGGGGCAAGAACACTGCCTAGTTTCCGCACTTTACAGGTGATGTTACCCCTGCCATCTGCTTCCCAAAACGTATGGATGCATCTTTAGTAGCAAGACAAAAGACGAGGTATCTGGGCTCTTGCCTAAAAGCACAGCTAGTTCTTCTTGTCAAGCAATCCATGGAGAGAAGTTATATTTAGGATTGTCTAAGACACCTGCAAGTCATCCAACTCTCTAAACAGCCATTATCTCACCCTTGCATTATGTGGACAGCAAAGAGACTTAGACTGTTTTAGTCTTGTCCCTTCACAAAAGTGTCTTTATCGATGTGCACGATGATATTTTACTGCCATGAATATATCACCGAGAAGGAGCCACAAACTGTCGGGCTAGCTTGCTGAGGGCGCTAATGTGCTTGGTGTGCTCTAAATCCACTATGTCAAACACTTCCTTTAGAATAAGAACGAGGAAAAAGCTTAGTTTTCCCGTAGGGTATTTCTTCCTTTTTGATAACGAGAACTACATACTCCAATTTGTCATGTTTCCTTGTTTGTCTTGGCTTCAGGAGCCTCAGAACAAAATTTCACCTCAAATACAGTAATGTTACTTGGTCTTATATTTGGAAAATTTGAATTATCTTGCCTTTTGCTCCCAAGTTTTCCTTTCTATTTTATTATTTTATTACATATTATATTTGAAGACCTTATGCTAGAGATGAAAAGTCTATGTTGAACCTGCTTGGCTACAACTGTATCTGACAAAATGGGCCAGAAATGCATAAATTGGCAGCTCTGTATCACATGATCACGTGACACTGGCACGAGGCTGGCATCTGTCTGCGAGGCAGCTGCCGGCCACCTTGAGGCCTGGGAGTCAGAGCTCTGCCCGCTGGCGGGGCTCTGCTGGACCAGTGGCTGACTGGGAAGCCCTCTGACCTCTTCCTCTGAAGACGGACTGCACAAAACAGATACGCAGGGTCACCGTGAGTGTGGCAGTGCTGTTAACCTGGACAACGGAGATGAGCTGGTCAGAGGGAGGAGCTGCCAGAGCCGCGGCCCAGCCAGCAGAGCTGCTAATTACCCCGCACGAGCAGGCAGGTTTCCTGAGGCCTGGCTCCGGAGTCCTCCTTTCCCTGGGTTTATACACGGTAAGTTCCCTTCGCAGAGTAAAGTGAAGGTGTCTTCCTCCTTGATAAGCAAATTATGGACCCCTCGAATCTTCTATGTAAAGAAGAGGATGAGTATATATACACATGCACCATAGTGACTTAGTTTAGAGAGATGTAAAAAGGGTGAGTATAAAACAAAAGGCCTAAGAAAGAATTACAGTCTTGGAAATTTCAGTATCTGATTAAAAATTATAAAAGGTCTGTTACCTACAAATAGTTCACTATCTAATAAAATTTGTAGTTCAACCATAATACGTTTAAAAAAAACTCTTATCAAGTTTCAAAATATTTCCATCTGGGGATGTCACATGAAGACTTCTTTTTTTTTTTTTTTTTTGGCAGTATTTGTGATTGAACCTAGGGGCTCACACGTTAGGCAAATGCTCTACCACTGAGCTACATCTCCAGCCCCTTTATTATTATTTTTTAAAGTTCTTTATTTCTATCTGCCTTTTTTTTCTTTCTTTTCTTTTCTTTTGCTTGCTTTCTTTTCCTTCCCTTTTCCTTTCCCCTCCCCTTCCCTTCCTCTTTCTTTTCTTTCTTTCTTTCTGTTTTGAGACAGGGTCTCACTATGCAATTCAGGCTGGCCTTGAACTTACTATGTAGCCCAGACTGGCCTCGAACTTGTGGTGATCCTCCTGCCTCAGACTCCTGAGTGCTGGGATTTCAGGTGTGTGTCACCACACCTGGCTTCTTTATTTTATTTTGAGACAGGATCTCACCAAGTTGCCCGGGCTGGCCTGAAACTTGCAGTCCTCCTGCCTCAGCCTCTTGAGTAGTTGTTATTACAGCTGTTCATCAGGCTTTGTTATGTCTTAATTGTCATGGGAGGAAAATTAGAAGTGAATGGAAGGAGGAAAAAAACCCTTTCAGCACAGTAAGAATTAAAAAGAGTGATTCTTTTGCTTAATTAAAAAAAAAAAAAAAACCAAAAAACCAACATTATGGTGACTTCCAACTAGCTGACTTTTTTCACTTTATCACCCTACAATCAGCTCATATCCCCATTTGACATCAGGGTACACTGGTTATGTTTTAATGATGTGGCTAAAAGGATACTGCACACATTCAAGCTGTTTTCTCTGGCATCAGATAACTGGATTCCCTGATTTAGGTTTCAAGAGCAGAGAGCCCCTCGACGCCTGCAGTACTCACTGGAAATACCTACATGTTTGAAAGATGAGGACAAGGAAGTATAAGGGCCTATTGTTTTAGTTTGCTAGTGAGGGTCTCCACTCTGAGGACTTAAAGGAACCTGAATCTTTTATGACATAATTAAAAGAATAAATGGTACGTATCAATGCCAATCACGTCAACAGTGCAATATACATCAAGTCATCATTCTCCAAGCCCTGCAGTTAAACGCCTACACTCTTTCGAGACTGGTTCAAACTCTTCAGATCGTGTAAGCAGAGTTATAAATATTTCCATGTACAAAGCTTGCTTTTTTCCAAAACCAGACATGGCACAGCATGCCATTTTCTTTCTTTAGAGCTTTCAGGAACAATTATGTCCTGAGGATACAAAGATGGTAAAGCAAAGGTATGTGGCTCTAACAAGTACCCCACAGAAACCAGCAAGGCGTGTGGGTTCAGCGGGTGGTAACCAGAGAATGGACCGATAACTCAAAGCTATGTCGAAGACTCACAGACTAAGGCAGTGTTACTGGTTGTCTGCCTGATTCAAGGCTACAAGAAGGGAATGGATCTTCTTCCACCCAAAGCGAGTGGATATTACACGGGACCACACAACTCTGCTACAAGATGCGGTGGTGGGTACAAGTCTAACAACCCAGGGTGCCAGGTATTTTTTTCTAGGAGGTGTGTGTACTTCTGTACCATAAGTGTAATTTGAGAAAGGGGCCACTGTACTTCCCTAGTCTCTCTGTAACAAAGTAGTAATTGTTAACAATTGAAGAATCATCATTCTTCTCTTGGAATTCTGCCAGCTCAGCAAGAGACACTATCCATTTTCAGATGTTATCTTTCCCTGTAACCTATTTCTTAATCCACTTCAGGAACAGGCTTCCCTGCGTTTCTTAAGGCAAATGAATGCCCTCTGAGTGGTTTTTAGAGAACTCTCCCGTCTCCTACTACACTGAAAATGAGGCTGGCTTCTCCCCGACTTCCAACCAGGTTGCTCAGCTGTGCTTGATTTTTGTTTCTGAATGTAGAAACAGCTACTAAATAAAATGAAAGAGGCCTCAGGACAGGCAAGCATGCAATTTTGATGGCTGGCAGCCAGGCAATTTTCCCATATTGAGGAATCTACATCCTTGTTTGGTTGCAGCCAGACTGAGGCTAGCAAAGCATGTGGTGCTAGAACATCCCCTGTGCAATAAAACCCATAATGAAGTGCTCTCACAGTGGCTTAGAACTGGGCGATATAAACTAATTTGTATTTTTTGTTGGTCCCTGATACTGCAAGTTAAAGATATTCTTCCTACTGATGTTCGTTCTAAGAATATTCATGGTGGATGTAGTATGGTGAAGTCAGTGTGGCCACAGAAGGAAAGGGGAGAGAGGTTCGGGAGAAGGCTAGAAGTTGATTACATTCACAGATCCCAGAGAAGGTGGTCACATTGCATGCCACATAGTCACTGGTCACAGCAAAATCACAGTGTCGGTCAAGAGACAGAGGCAGGAGGTGGAGGGAAAGTTTTGGCCAGAGCCTTCACCAGGGCTTCCTGGGTAAAGGCACGGCTGGGCCAGCAGACAGGTCAGGACTGGCTAGTTCGAGTAATTCTAGCGGGCTTTGGAATTCCAGAGGTAGTGTCTGGTTGCCTTGCCCTGGAATGATCAGGGAAGCGGGGCTTGGTGTGGGAGAGTTAGAGAAGGAGGGAGATTCCCGAAGGAGTACAGACTCGGGATTGGTTGGTCTGCATATAAAAGGCTCGCTCATGGGGAAGTGATTATTATCTTCAGGAGTAAGCTGGCCCTGGGTGAACTGTAAGACCCGCAAATGCCTGAGAATTAAGACTACAGAAAATGAAGTCAATATAATGTATATTATATGTAATTATATTGTATAGTTAATATGAGATTCATGAATTTAAGTCAAATGGACAATACCTAACGTAAGCCAACAGAACAATGTCTGCACTGAAATCTGACGCTTGCTGGCGGGAGCATGGAGGGGTCTTAGTGAGATTAGTCCCTAAGCACAGCTCGCTCCGTTCTTGGATAAGGACCACTGATGCTTCCCCAGCATCATATAACACACTATACAAACACGCTGCAAGTCCTCTGACCTAACCTGACTGAAGCCTAAGCCCTTACGTGAAAAGCTTCGGGACTGGCACGGCTGGTGATGACACTCGCTTGACACTGTGGTCGAAGGGACCAGTGTTACCTACGCTGCATTCACAACAGAAAGAAATCATGCCTCTGGGTGCTGGGGTGTGGCCTCTGGGGTTCTGCAGCCTCGCTGTGTAAATTGCCTGTCTTAGTTACTTTTTCTGGTAGCTGAGACAAAATACCCAACACGCACAAGTTAAGAGAGGAAAGGTTTATTTGGCTCACAGTTTGTAGAAGTTTCATTTCCTAGTTGGCTGGCTCCGAGTCAGGGTGGCATGGCAGAGGGGCATCACAGAGGAGAAACAGTTCATGGCAGACAGAAGACAGCAAAGCAAGCAAGTGAAGCAACAAGCCACAAGTGACAATCACAGCTTCCTTCTGCCCCTTTTATATTCTATCTAGGCTACCTGGCTTTGGGCGAATGCCAACCCAATCAGTGGACTAGTTTAGTAATCACACACCCTTAGTCCCAGCATCACACATTCTAGATCCAGCAAGCTCTGAAAAAGCCCTACCTATGACTGCATGAGGCTTTGGGGGGACATCGAGACAAAGTCACAACACTGCCTAACTCCCCTGTTCCTGGAGAGAGGTGGCCTGCTGCCATCTGCTGTGTGCCAGGCTGCTGGGCCATTACACTGCGCCATGGATGCCAGCTTACAAGCCTCTCTGACCCACAATGCACTAAGTGTCCATGCACATCTGGCCTGACTCAGTTGATCACAAAGACCAGCCTCAGCCGGCCCTGCTTACACACAGCACGGGCTTGGTGGGCTGGCTTAACCAGAGAGATTTGCAAGCTGAGAGATAGGCTCTTTGCCAAGGCTTCTTTGGTAATGATCGAGGTGAACTGTAAGGGAGACTAATGAGAGAGGTTCAGGGCAAGTGATGTTAAAATTGTGGCAGGTCCAAGTCTCTCAGTCCTGAAAATGGATGGACACGAGCACTGCTTGGCAGGCTATCAGTTTGCTTTGGAGCTTGATGTCACATTCATTCTTTTGGCTGCCAGTCTCCTGAAGTAAATACGGACCTTCTCGCTGTATTTAGCTTTCTGTATTTTATGAGTTGTTCCTCACTGAGTGGGCTGCTTAGTATCAGCACTAAAGGACCATTGGCTAAGTGTCCCTATAGAACTCTGGTTGTTTTCAGTTCTCTGGTACCTTTTGGTAGATGATCAAGCCATGGATTTGGTGTTCCTGTCTCTCTTCTCATCCCTTTCTGGAAAGAGCTTAGATGGGCTGGGGAAAGATATTTGAAGTTTTCTGATCCAATATAAATGAACCCTGTGGTGGGTAAATAATCTTCTTCCCTCCGTTGCTCTCCTGGTGTATTTTAATGAATAATACTTCTCAAATAAGTTTGCAAGTATTCCCCAGAGGTAGGAATGTTAAGTTCATAGCAGGTGTGCCATTATTTTGTGTGTGTGTGTGTAGGAGAAGAGCAAAGAGGGAAGGATTTATCATAGTCTCGATGTTTCACAGAATTTTCTGGAAAGTTTTGAAGGCCACTGCTGGGAACAAAATACTTAGGCAGCATTAGTGAAGTGTAGATACAGCGTACGAGATCAAGTCTGACAATTACTTCAATATATGAGTTTTGGGCCGGTGAGATGGCTCAGCGGCTTAAGCGCCTGCCCTGCAAGCGCGAGGGCCCGAGTTCGACTCCCGGAACCCACATACGAAAAAGGGGCCGGTGATATCGCTCAGCGGCACGGGCGCCTGTTGGCACGCGAGGTCCTGAGGTCGACCCCCCGGTATCCACAAAAAAAAAAAAAAAAAAAAAAAAAAATATATATATATATATATATATATATATATATATATATATATGAGTTTTGTTTTGGATAGGTGGATGATGGGGTTTATAGTTTGTTTTGCTGCCTATAGTATGTTTATTTTAAATAATTCAGCAAAAAGTATAATTAATCAACCTCACCAAAAGTTAAAAAAAATTTTTTTTGTTCCTTCTTTACCTCCCCATTAACTGAAAGTCTAGTTCAAACTACCCGTCTAAAATCCTTCTTTGATAATAAATTCTTTTATTTTATTTTTTTTTTGTGGGTACCGGGGGGTCGACCTCAGGACCTCGCGCGCCAGCAGGCGCCCGTGCCGCTGAGCGATATCACCGGCCCCTTTTTCGTATGTGGGATCCGGGAGTCGAACTCGGGCCCTCACGCTTGCAAGGCAGGCGCTTAAGCCGCTGAGCCATCTCACCGGCCCCGATAATAAATTCTTTAGAGACTACTGCAACTTCATCTTTAAAATGTTTTCCCATATATTCTCTTTCACTTTACCTGTGATAACTCAATTACTACAGCTTTAGTTTCTTTCAATTGTCTTAAAGACCCCATATTTTAAAACAAAAGCCTCTAATGATAGAGAAATTTCTTACTGCCACAGCACCACCTACTGGTAGGCTAATAGAGGAGCAAGCTGTTTGCTGCTAAACTTTGACCAGTGGTTTTGGACAGTCTCCCTCAGCTTTAAGTCCCAACGTCATTGCCTTTTTTTTTTTTTTTTTTTTTCCCTAATTGGTGGTGCTGGGGATCAAGCCAAGAGTCTCATGCTAAACACGGGCTCTGCCACTGAGCTATGTCTCATCCTCTTCACTGTCACTCTGACAAACTTGCATTTCTCTTGGTAGCTACCCTAAGTCTCACTGTGGCATAAAGTCAGAAAGCGATAATAATAAAAATGTGCTCTTATTCTTACTATTACCTTAAATTGGCCCTTACTTCACCGACTTTGATTTTCTCTGTCCTACAACTGTAGCAAGGGCTCCAGATTGTGTGGGTAAGGGTTTGGATCTGGCGAAAATAACTTGGGGAACTTCCAAAGATCCTGAAAAAATGGAAAAAAAAAATGCCTACTTCAGACTACATTGATCTTGGCCCAAAGGACAAGAAATAAAATCCAAAACTAGGTAAGGAAGATTGTCATTCTCACAGATGCCATCCTCCCACCCCGCTTCCTGCCAAACACCAAATCCATGGTCTCTTTTGCTTTCTAACAGCATATGAAGAGTGGGCCGGGTCATCAACACAAATTCTTCCTGGCCTGGCCCTGGGGAGAGAAGGTGTTGGGGAACAATAAAGGGCCTAGAACACTACAGCAAGCACCTCAAGGGCTTTGCTTATTTTTATTTCCAATGTCTCATCTGCAGAGTCGGTAGACCCAGTGGCTTCACCAACTATATTCCATACACTGAAAAGAAAAAGACTCTGATGATGAAAATAGGTCATTCCATTGAGAGCTGCCAGGCAAATAATTCATTTGAAAGTTAAAGTGGCTCCTATGTCCGCTGGGTTTCCTTTATATCACTTCTGCTGTCACAGAGACACAGTGACATGGGCAGGCATGTCACCCTGATGAGTGCCACCTTTTCACCCACAGTGCACAAAGCCACAGCGCGTTTCACTGGGGCCCAAAACACACATTCACCACAAACACTGCTCCTTATTTCTTGTAAATGAAATCTGTCACTGATTGTCAAGAGGCAGTGCAGTTGTCTCCTCCAACTACAGACCAATACAAGAGCTCAAAAATCAGGATGAATGGAGGAGGCAGGAAGAAGCTGCACCCAGGGTGGGAAGGGTGTAGGCAGGAGCTAGGGCCAGGGACACAGCAGCTGTGTGGCTTCAGACCCCTACAATACTGGCAGTTGACATTATCAAACCAGCATGAGAGAAATGTCAGTTATCTAATCTGCTGCTCTCTGCTATTTTAGTTCATCTCGGAACTCAAGAAGAATGAACACTATGGTTATAAAGAGGGAAAGCCAATGACTTTGGCTTTGGGCCAATGGCCCTCGCTCCAGCTTCCTTCTCCAATTTCCAAATTCGCAGACTCTACCCCTTCCCTTCCATAGCAAACGTAGAATATACAGCCCAAGGTAGAGAAGTCTGGGGAAGTATTCACGGAGGATTCCAGGCACTCTCTGCAAGGGGCTTCCACATTCACTATCTCGGCTAATGCTCACAATAAAAAGAATGTAATTAGCCCAGCGCCAGCAGGAAAGGACTCTGCGTTATGACAAACCACCACCTTACGATCAGACTGCCTGAGCAATAAAGCTGCGTATGTTACAGCCTTGGTGGCCAGACGTGGGAGAAGGGTTAAAGGAAACAGACTCATTAGTACTGAGTTTACTGGGTAAGACAGGGACTAAGTATCTTTCGGAGATGGTTGATGGATGCCCGTCTACACACAAACCTCAAGTCCCAAGGAGAAGCATAAACTTCCTGACTTATTACGGTGGTTTTTCTCCCTTCGGGGTTTTAAGAAAAATGTTGGTCCTGATAACCCAGACCTTTCCTTTTCCTAAGGCACCCTTCTGAACTTCTAGAATAACTGCTTTAAATCTGATTGTACTACAGAAAACACAGTGTCTGTAGGTGAAACACTGACATGCCAGGAAGTTACTGGTTGTACAACTAACTGTAACAGAGTTAGTCACTAATGCTGTGCAGGTACAACATTTATTGGGAAGTACAGGAATGCCTGACCCTTGCTATATCACGCCCATTGGTCTTTCTTTCCTTCCTTTTTTTTTTTAGACAGGGTCTTGCTCTGTTGTTCAGGCTGACCTTGAACTTCCAGCAATCCTCCTGCCTCAGCCTCTTGAATGCTGGAATTACAGGTGTGTGCTACCATGTCTAGCCCTTTGATGTTTCTTTAACCAAGGGTCAGAAACACAGAAGACTCACAGAGTAGAACAAATTCAAAGGTATTTAGAGGTCCAGTCACTAAGTGACAAAAGCAGTAAATAACAAGCTTCCTAAGCACCGTAAGAATAATTTGTTTGTTACATTAATGTAGGAGGAAAAGGTCAGTTTTAGAAGCCAGAAGAAGTATAAGTTCTCTTTGCTCTACAATTTTATGCTGATGCTGAATTCAGTCTGATTATGATAAAAATCTTCCAAATTATGTCACTAAGTCAGTAGGCATCCAATTAAAGTCAAGATGCCACATGTATGACCCACCCGCCCTTCACATTTCTGACTTCCTCAGCCAGAATGCACACAGAGTTCAATTCAATATCCACCAACTAGACATGCGAATGAAGTAGCCAGGGCTTCCTGGAGCTTCGAGGCTTTGTAAACTTCTCCAGCTTAAGCAAACTTTGAGCGCTGAAGGGCTCTAAATGCTGTATCTCCTTCAAAGTCCCCCAGGATCCTCACAGCCATCACAGTTCCAAGGAAATTTTACCTCTTAAAAATAACTGCTATGTTCTAAAGGCTGGGAATGTAGCTCAGCGGCACAGCACTTGCCTAGAGTGTGCTAGGTCCTGGGTTCCTTCCCCAGTACCGCAAAAACAGCGACAAAAAAACACTCCCATGTTTTAGTAGTTCTTTTTGTGGGGGAGGGGCATGAGTATATTATCCATCAAATATTCCTTCAATTCAGAGCTCTAAAACTTAAAGAGAGACCAAGTCTTTATACTTTTATCAGAATATTAGTATTGCCTGAGCTGGGTGTAGATATAGAGCCCTTCCATATATAACGCTTTATGTAATCCTCACAATAAGGCTATACGACATGTATAATTATCCTCACCGCATAGCCGAGCCACTGGGCTTCCAGATATCTTGTGACCATTTTAAAGTGCATTACATCAGGGCCGGTGAGATGGCTCAGCGGCTTAAGCGCCTGCCCAGCAAGCGCGAGGGCCCGAGTTCGACTCCCGGAACCCACATACGAAAAAGGGGCCGGTGATATCGCTCAGCGGCACGGGTGCCTCCTGGTGCGCGAGGTCCTGAGGTCGACCCCCCGGTACCCACCAAAAAAAAAAAAATAAAAAAATAAATAAATAAAGTGCATTACATCAACCATCTATCTATCTACACTTCCCGCGCCCCTGCCGGAGCTCCTCGACAGCTCCTTACTGCTGCCAGGACAGTGGCCAAGGTTCTTACACGTGTGGCTCATAAACTGGCTCTGCTACTTCGTCCCCAGCCATGCTGAGCAGGGGGCCTGCAGAATACAGGACATTTTCATGGACTCTGCAAGCACTGCGACCTCTGTGACCTCCTCCTGGAACTCTTCTCCCGGGAGACTAGTCCACATTCCACCTTGGCTGCACGGTCTCCTCTTCTAGGAAACCCTCCAAGCCCCAAAGACCCGAGCTCCACTCCATGGTGCCAAATGCTGCCATAAAAGAGGGACCAGAGCTCTTATATTAAAAGCCTGTTTATGAGTTGTTACACATCAAGCATGTAGAACTTCTGAGCCTAATACAGCAAATGCTCAGTCATCTCACCTGCCTTTATTCCACGTATCCCTAGCTCCCAAATTATTCCCAGCTCCCAAATTATCCCCAACCTTACCTGCAGCACACTCCCTGCTGCTTCCGTACCCTTCCCTCCCTCCGTCCCTTCCCTTCTTCCCTCCCTTCTTTTCCTCCTTCTTTCCTTTCTTTCTGTTTAATACTACTGGGGATTAAGCCAGGGCCTTCTGACTGAGCTACACCCTCAGTCCTTTTTTCAAAATACTCCTCCTCTTACTTATTATTATTATTACTATTATTTATTTTGAGACAGGTCTAAGTTGCTCAGGCTGGGAATTTGTGATCCTCCTGCCTCAGCCTCCTAGAGCAGTCAGATTACAGGCGTGCGCCACCACACGCAGCTCCGCTGTCGTTTCTGTCTCCCTGAGTGTGTTCATAGCAGAAACCATCTTGCTTACCCTGTGTGTTCCTTGTGCCCGGCGCGGTAGTAGGTGCTCAATAATCATTATTAGTTGAATTAAATCAGAGGGATTTTCTTTTGGATGATTCGTTAGTATATTTTTATGAATTACCACACATAGAAAACTATCCCTGACCCACTATTGCCTAACTTACATGTATGCAATGACCCTGTCCACCGATTGTGACATTAGCGTGATCTGACTTGGTCGACGAACAGACTCTAGTTGCATCCACTTGCAACCTCCCAGAAGCCCCTCAATTTCAGAGCCTCAGTTTCCTCATGTGAGGAGGATGAGAAGATCTACTTCACAGGGGCTGTTGTGAGGATTAAGTGAGAGACCCAATGCATGGAAATACTATAGAAATGGTGAAAGACTAGTCAAATACAGAGCATTTTCACTAAATGCAAATTTGGTAGCATTTACCAGATGGGGAAAGTTTCACTTACCCCAAACTAGTTCCAGAAAATGCCTACCCTAGGCTGACACATTACTTTAAAGAAGAATGGAACAAAAATGCCCATCTACTGATTTTTTAAGAGTCTGGACACTGGGTTTTTTGACCTGGAGCTCCTGTCAGAGGCAGGTGAGAGAACGTGCCAACCCGCTCCCTCCCTTCCTGTTGTCCCTGTGAGGAGGAGCCGCCGCCTCTCACCTGTGGAGCTGGAGACGGGCACAAAGGCTGCAGAGTTAAGGCTGCTCTGGAGTTCGCTCAGCTGCCCTTCTGCGCAGGCCCCTCTGAAACACAAAGGCGTGTGTCAGACCCACAGCCGGAAGGCGAGGTCGGGTACAGACCCTCATGGCCTTCCCTCCTGCTCTCGGTCTTCTCTCTCATGTAGCTCATTCCCTTATTCTTCCAAGACTTCGTTCAAATGACCAACACATGACAACCAGTCCCCTTCTTCTGAAATATTACATATTTCAAAGTTGACTAGCCACTGCCCACCCCCTGGAATGTGGCTTCAGGAAAACACAGGTTTTAGTTCTCTGCTGTGCCTCTAGTGCCAGGCACTCAATAGTAGCTTAGTGAATAAAGTACCTAGTATTGCTTTACTACTTTAGGCGAATTGTAAGAAGACCTTCCTTCCTTCCCTTCCTTCCCCCTTCCCTTCCCCTCTCTCCCTTCCTTCCTTCCTTCTGTACTGGGGATTGAACCCAGGGCCTTTACACTGAGCTACATCCTCAGACCCCTCCCCTCCTTTTTCACTAAATTGCCCACGCTGGCCTGAAACTTGGGATTCCACTTGCTTCAGCCTCCCAGAATGCTGGGATTAGCAGCGTGTGCCACTATGCCTGCTAGGAGACACATTTGAAAAAACCAAGTTTCATCTAGGAAGCAGTTCCCAACTGGAGAAGGGAGGAGGGACAGATTTTTGCCACACCTCCTTCTCCCTGCCATGGACATTTGGCAATGTCAAGACAACTGTGGGTCCCACTGGGTAGACGCCAGGGATGTTGCTAAGCATTGGATAGTGCCCCCAAATAAAGAATTAACTAGTACAAAGTACCAGTTGTGCCAAGCCTGAGAAACTGTTTTACTGCACCTCCCCTCGTGCCAACTTTGACAGGAGGCAGGGCAGAGTGTAACTGATTCTTTGGGCACAGGTTCCATCCATGCTTCCCAAATTCTGGGGACAGTTTGATGCCCTGCAGACTGTGTCAAGTCCTCCTGCTGGAAGCTCTTGCAGGTCTCTGTAATACTTTCACTGCATTGTATATGTGGTTGCTTCACATCTGTCATCCTTGCTAGATTCTAAGCTTCACAAAGACAGAGATAGTATCAGTCTTGCTCACTGTTGTATCCATAGCTCTCCAATATTGCACGCATCAGATTTTAATGAGTATTTATTGAAGGAATCGGATCCAGTGCACCCATAAATACATTTCCTTGTTGGGCCCTGTTGTGGCTCGTGTTTAGATGTCCCCCCAAAGCTTCATGCAATCATGGGTGGGGCTTTTCAGAGGTGGCTGAATCTAGAGCGTGTGATTGATTCATGGTGTAATGCTGGGATTAAGGATGTCAGGATTAGGGTTTGGGTGATTACTAAATCAGTCCACTGATTGGTTTGGCACTGCACTAACCCTGGTGTCCTGGATGCAATACAAGGGACAGAAAGAGGCTTGTCTTGCCCCTTGTTTGCCCTTAACCTTCTGCCTGCCATGAACTGTTTCTCCTTTGCCACTGTGCCTTGGACCCAGCCCATTATGGACTGAAACCCCTACAAACTGTGAGCTAAATAAACATTTCCCCCTTTAACTTTGGGTGTCGGGTATTTTGTCTCAGTAATGAAAAAAGTAACTAAGACAAGCCCATCAACTTGATTTTAGTTGACATGTAAAAGTTTACTTGAGATATTAAAACTTTCATATGTTCATTTCTTTGTTTTTGAGCAACAACCAACCCAACCTTTGGTACCCCTCTTCCAATATGATTTTCCCCGCATTCTCTCACATAAAAATATGAAGCATTCCTTGTATTTGTTTGGTACTGGGGGAAGGGGGTAGACATTAAAGCAAATGAATGCGACACAAACTATGATAAATGCTGAAAGTGAAAGCACGGAGGTTAGGAGAGAATAAATGAGGGGAGTCTAATTTCGATGGTGAGAAGTGGTCACAGATGGTCTTTCTGAGGAAATCATTTCAGTCACATCATGAGAAGGGAGCAAGAAAAATCAAGCTCAGGAAGAAATGGCACACACAATGGTCCTAAGCCCCAGAAGGGGCTTAAAATGTGTCGGGAACCTCTGAAGACCAGTAAAGGGGCGGGGCACAGGGGTGGGACGGTCAGGCAATATTCGCCAAATTTCCTCAACAGGACCACTGGAGGGGTCAGTCACCCTGTTAATCAGTTTTCCAGACCCTTCCTGTGGAGATACTGATTCAGTGGGTCTGGGATAGGGTCTGAAAATGCAGGGTTTTATAGCAGCCTAGAGGTGATTCCTCTCAGCAGAGAAGATGGGGAGGCAGTACTTGGTAAAGAAGAGGTGGTAGGAGGTGCGTTTGGAGAGGCAAGTCAAGCTTTAGGTGCTTTGGTGGTCCCTACAGCCCTCAGAGAGACTTGGCCCTGGAGGACACCGCTGTCTTTGATGTGAAGGACGCTAAACTGTCGTCCTATGGCCCTTGCCCTCTGGCCCCTTCCCCTTCCCCAGCTAGAAGACAGAGGACCTGTAGAGACAGGAAGAGATAAAGGAGCAGAATGTTCCTCACTTTTTTCACAAGCCTCACCTTGGCTGGCTACATCTGAAATGTTCATGCATTTTATTTCAGCCCTTATGGGCCCACAAACCCACCCAAACCCACCTGCTGACTGATATTTGCTCTTTGAGTCCAAGTGAGAAAGGAAAGTTCTGGAAGGCCTAGGAGAGGATCTTTCCTTCATAGAAGCTAAAACCTGTGGGCCCATTGTGTTTGCTTTAGAAGCAACTGAGTAGGGAAAAGCCACAGGCCTGGTCTCAGTTTCACAGAAAGCCCTCAATATGTCAGTAGGCAGGCAAAGAGACACTGGGGGTGTCCTGGGTCCCCAACTCTCTGGCCTTCTTCCTCTCCTCTCAGGAACTTCACTTTCACAGGTCGTATCCTATTCTGCATCCATCATCTCCTGCCCCTATAGCCTGTGCCAGTTCCACTCACTCCTCCTTCCTCCCACTGACTACCACACAGCCTTGGGAGCCAGTGCCGTGTCAGAAGTGGAATCTCATGATGCTCCTGTTCTAGCACGGGTTGCCACTCCCTCTTTGATGGAGAAATGTGTCCACAGCAATCAGAGGGGAAATCCCTGAGTGAACTTTTCTATGGCAACAGTGGTGAACAGCATGACTTAGGGAGGTTATACCTGCTTTAGGCACTCAACTGGTCAATATGCTTTTGTGGTGACAGCATCATTTCCTTGGAAAAATACATCCCAACTTCTGGACAGCCCGCTCCTAGAGGAGAACTTGTCTGGAGCAGGTATGCTCATTTGCACTTGGCCCTGCAATGACTCTGCTGTTTTCCTGGGACACACATGTACACACAGGAAGCTGTACACACATGGAGACATTTCCTGGGCTGTCTTTCGGCCAGGTACTATGCTTTGACCTCAGGGTAACAGGATCTTCCTGTGGTTGTTGAGGATTAAATGAGATACGAATGTAAAACACATCCTAGCTCAGTGACAGGTGTTATACTGAGAACTAAACAAACTATTGGTAATACTGTCATGTTTACTCAAGAAAATTGATCAGCACTCTCTGCATTCACTACAAGCTATTTACATACAGAGATATCTAACTGGATGACTCACTGACTCCAATATCAGTATGGAATATTAGTTCTAAACTGTAACAGAACAGCCACATTCAGAAGCTGGAAGTTAACAGCAATTTTCTATTAACATTGAAAGGTAATTAGCTGGGCCGGTGAGATGGCTCAGCGGCGTAAGTGCCTGCCTGGCAAGCGCGAGGGCCCGAGTTTGACTCCCGGAACCCACATATGAAAAAGGGGCCGGTGATATCGCTCAGCAGCACGGGCGCCTGCTGGCGCGTGAGGTCCTGAGGTCGACCCCCAGTACCCACAAAAAAAAAGAAAGGTAATTATCTGGCAACCTACAAGGCAGAAAGCTCACAGTCAAAATTGCTTTTGATCCCTTAGAAAGAGAAAGGTCTCACTGGAGGCTGATAAACTATCTCTTAAACATATTTTTTCTGCAGTGTCAAAATGAATCACTGTTCAACTGGATATCAAATGAAGCAGGTATCTTGTCTTAGGGGATGCGTTGTACAAAATGTGCATCTTTGCATATGAGAATAACAGTATGATGGGATGCTCTTCCTGTAAGAAAGGCTCATGGGAACTGTGACTGCCTGAAGAAACAGTATCTCCCATCTTAATCTTCATTGGAATATCAAATGCATCAGCCACTTTACGAAGTTATCCTTGTCCTTCTCTCTCAATAGTTCAGTGTGCACAGTTAAATGAGTATTTGATGCATGACATTTTCTAATCATAGTACACATGGAATATGAAGAAGGGACTAAAGATGAATTTAAGAAAAATTGGAATTATTAAAGTATCAAAAGCTTCATAGGTTAAATAATGAAAAGCTGGAGCAACAAAGGTGTCATTAACTTGAAATTACACAAAAGTCAAGAGTGCAAAGCCAAGAAGAGTGGTTGCTGGGCCTAGTCCTGATCAGTGCTTGCTGGAAATGGTGTAGGCATCCTGAAGATGGAAAGCGTCATGAGGTCAGACATTGAGAATTAGATGCTTACTACACCTGAGTCACAATGGACCTCATTTAGGCCCGTCTCTATCCACTATTTTTAAAAACTGCTTAAAGACAGGCTGCCGGATAAACAGCCACTTAAAAGCTATAATAAGAAATGTGGCCGTGTGTAGGAGCAACAAAGAATTGAAAGAATTCCATTAAGAGTGACACACTCCTTCCAATTAAGGCCACATTTCCCCCGAGGACTTGCAGCTAGCGTCTACACAGTAAGTATTAAATGTGTGCTTCCTAGCCCAGAATTTGATTCACTTGTTCCACACCTGTTGCCTTTTCCATTTTTCTAAGGTCTAAGAAATAGCCTGACATGGCCATTACTCCTATTTGGAGGGAACAGCTCTTCTGGGGGTTCAAAGAAGTTGTTCAATGATATATTAAAAATAATATCCCTATAATATGAACCATTTCCTGCAGTTATCATTTTGACAGATTTCTTCTAGTGTGAGTCTCTATTCAGGGAATATAAGCCAATCAAATGGCTGGCTAGGACTTCTGCTGGCATCAAGGCCACACCACACAGCCAGCCGAGGTGACATATCCTCTCCAGTCAGCAGGGTCTCACAAGCAATAGCCCCATTACCCATTTTGCCAGTAATGCTTCTGATGTGCTTTTTCTGTGGATCTTCATTTCCTCTATTTGTGGTTTCCTCCGTTCTTTCTTTTCCTCGTTATTTTGATCCGCGGCAACTTTTCTGAAAGTTACAGACTCTCTTTAAGGTCCGTTTTGTTCATTACTTCAGGTTAACTATAGAGTGGTGCTGTACTACTTCTCTTCAGGTTCTTTCAAGGCATTCCACATCTCCAACCCAGGGGTGCTACTTTTTCTAGTTCGATGGTTTAGGAGAAGTTTATCTTGCATTCATGCCACCACATCAGAGATGACCTTCCTATACAAGGGGGACCCACAAAGGAAAATGCTCAAGGTTGTTTAGGAAGAGCAGAGCTTTTAGAAATGCTGACCTTACAGGGCTGCGGCCAAACATATCTGGCTGTGTTTGTGAAGGTCCTAAAGACAACACCCCGAAGCTTGGTCATTTTTATAAAATACTGGTGATAGCCAACGTCTTTCATTCTCAAAGGAGAAAGAAATCCCCAGGGAGTGTATTAAAGAAATGAGTCTTAAAATAAGAATCGTCTTAGTTACTCTTCTCATTGCTGAGACAAAATACCTGACACCCAAAGTTAAAGGAGGAAAGATTTATTTAGCTCACTGTTTGTAGAGGTTTCAGTCCATAGTTGGCTGGCTCCAAGGCAGGGTGGCACATGGCAGAGGGGCATCGCAGAGGAGAAATAGTTCATGGTGGGCAGAAGGTAGCAAAGCAACAAGGGACAAGACAAGCCTCTTTCTGTCCCTTATATTATATCCAGGCTACAGGGATTATGTCAGTGCCAAACCAATCAGTGTACTGATTTAGTAATCACCCACCCTTAATCCTAGCACTACACCATGAATCAATCACACACTCTAGATTCAGCCACCTCTGAAAAAGCCCCACCTACGACTGCATGAGCCTTTGGGACATCTAGACACGAGCCATAACAAACATGCGCTCCGACATTCCTTAGCAAATATTTATGCATAGATTAAATATGTTCCAACTTTCCTTCCAAAATATAAGTGCCTCTTCCTTTTATCTATCAGTCCAGGGAGTATTGATGCAGTTCATAAACACAAGTTAGTACACTAATTCTTAGAAAATAACAATTAGAACATTATTAACTGGGGCCTGATTTGAAAACTAATTAAAGAAACATTTAGCCCAGTAATAGAGAATAAGATTCTGTTTTATAAATATACTGCACACTATATATTCCACTGCATTTGTGGCTACATTTTTTTTGTTGTTGTTCCTGAAATTATGTATATGGGCTCCTCCTTCTTAATCTTTCCAGAGGCAATCCTCTCTATTGCTTGTTGTCAACTTCATTCATTCCTTCAAAGGTATTCCATGAACACCTACTATGTGCTACATATGGTACGAGGCAAATCCTCTCATGTTCTGCTGTGTGCCAGGCTGTTCCAGGTGATTTCTGATTAGTATTTATATTTTTCCAATCCTTTGTTTTCTACCTTACTGTGAGATTTTACTTCAGGTATGTCTCTTTTAAGTAGCTTATAACTGAACTTTTAAAACAGGTGCAATTTGGAAATAACTCTTTTAATAAAAGAGTATAAAATATGGTAACATCTCATATATTTGAACTTATTTCTATCTTAGTTTTTGTTTTCTATTTACCATTCTTCTGTTTGCCTGCCTTCCACTGGATTCATATAGTTTCTACATTTCCCTTTCTTCCCTCTGTTGGTTTGAAAACTATATATCAAATATTTAGTTATTTTTTCCCTAAGAAAGTGCAAACTCTTCCAGCATTTCTGTCCTGCCCTTGAACTTGACACAGACCTGGCTATGCATCAACTATCCATGAATATTCCTACTCCCTGCATTCTGTCTTTGCTGTCTTACAGGTATTATGTCCATTTACAGACCAACAATTATTTTTACAGTCATAACATTTGTTGACATTTTTATAAATTTGTTGTACTTCATGGTTTCTTGTTACTAATACTGCTAGGTTCACTTTTATCCCATATCATCTGTCTTAGCTATTTTAGCACAGGTCGGTGCATGGTATATATTTTTAGACTTTGAGCATCTCAAATTATTTTTATTTTGTTTTCACTCTTGAATGACAATTCAGCTATGTATAAAGTTCTAGAGTCTAGACTGAAAATCACTTTATTGAACACTTTGAAGCCAATATCTATTGTCCTCTGGCACCTGGTACCACTGAGGAAAAGCGTGCTGGCACTCTGGGCATGCAGGTAAAGTAAGGTAAGGTCAGGTAAAGTCAGTTTTCTCTAAGGTAGTCTTTGAGACATCTCTTTATGCTCAGTGCTCTGGAGTTTCGCTATGATGCACCTAGAGGTACATTTCTTTTGGTACATGGAATAAATATTTTAGTTGACTCACACTGACTTCAATTCTGGAAAATTCTCAGTTATTCTTTTTAAAGCAAATTCTATTATTGCTTGTCCACATATTCCTTAGGTTTCTCTTTTGACAGTTACATGTCATGCTTCACAAGTGACTCCCATGAGGCACATGATATTCATGACATGTCCGATTGTTCAAAAAATGTTAATTTATCTATAAAGAATGTTCTAGTGATTGATTTTGTCAGCAGTAGTTCTTAGTATGACATCTATTCATGTGTTTTGGAATTTTGGTTTGCAGGCTCACTTGAATAGGAATAATTTTCTCCCTTGTCTATTTGCTTATTCCTCCTCCCTGGCTGAAGATTGTACAGCTGCCTCTAACCGTACCGTCTGCAGTCCAGAGCCAGGCTTTGTACGGGCATTTCTGGGCCCTTGCCTCAGTGGTACTTGGCAATGTAACTCAGTTCTGAGATGTGCACAGTCGCAAGGGTATATCACTGTCTTCCTGGTTCTGAAGGCTCTTTGTCTTTAAATGAGGACTCAGCCTCAGGCAGTGGATCGGTCTCCCATTAGGAGAGCCCACTGGCACCTGGGGCTGGATAATTCCTCGTGAGGGAATATCCTGTGATTGGCAGGATGTTCACAAGCATCCTCAGACTCTACCCACTAGATCCACCCCCTCAATAATGGCAACCAAAAATGTCTCCTGATATTCATTCCAAATGTTCTCCATGGGGGCAAAATTGTCCCCAGGTGAAACTCAGTCCAATTTTCAAGTGATGAGCCTAGCTTTAGGCTCTCTTCCTGGTAGGGTGTTTTCAGGCCCCAAAGGCTAAGGGAGCTTCTAAAGCAGTCTGCATTTGGGTGCTAAAGAAATATTTACCTCATTTCAAAACACAGCTATGTCCTGGTGGCTTTCTCTTTCTTTATTATTATTATTTTTAATTTATCCTTGCTATATGTTTGAAGCAGAGGGGGACAGTAAAGTATGAACATGTGGAGCCAACCTGACTGGAAGTCACTAGGTCCAAATCTAATCTTTACTTTTGTTTGAAAAAAAGCCTTTGCCTCCCAAACTTCTCAGAGTTATTAGTGTTCAGGAAATCAGAATGTGTTTTAATTTCCAAGGCCTTGGTAGCTAGAACAAAATCACACTTAGAATATCAACTTACGGGCTGGTGAGATAGCTCAGCGGCATAAGCGCCTGCCTGGCAAGTGCGAGGTCCTGAGTTCGACTCCCAGTACCCACATAAAGGAAAAAAAGGGCCGGTGATATCGCTCAGTGGCACAAGCGCCTGCTGGCAAGCATGAGGTCCTGAAGTCGACTCCCAGTATCCACATCAAAAAAAAAAAAAAAAAAAATCAACTTACAACAAAAAATGTGATTTCTTTTAATAGGGAGCAATGATATCAGCAGAAATTACAACTCTACCAACCAGCAAAATTATTGGACAAAACATATGTCAGAGAAACACATTATATCATTTAATCCCAAGAACAACCTCAAGATTACGTGCAATATTTTACAAGGAATGAAAGAGACACTTAGGGGTATCTCTAGACAATAGGCAATTAAGTAAAAGGGTCAGGATTCAATCTATTTCCAGTTTCTGGGCTAATAACAGTCACACTATACTGCCTCCCCTGTGGTACCCTCCATAGTACAAATAATGATGAGATAATTATTAGTTAGCCATGCTTGAAACATAGGACTTGATGCAAACCGTGTCATCACCACCATCAACTCCATTTCCATCGCTCTACTCCACCACTGCCATTCACTGAGCTGTATCAAGGACTGGCCATCGAACTTGTCTCCTACCTCAAAAATACACCTCATGAAAGCAGGGATCTCGTCCATCTTATCCACTGGCACCATGAACAGTACCTAGAGCGATGTAGAGCACAATGGACATTCGATACATATGTGATGGAAGGGTGAACACAAGCTATCTGTCCCTCAGAGAACTATAGGAAGAACGCACGTGAGGATGAACACGGATCTACAAGGGTAGATGGCAGAGTCAGCTGAGACACTGAGGAAGAGGCTATCAGAAAAGCAGCACCAACGTGATAAACTAAAGCCCAATCCTGAATTAAAAAGCAGTACTTACACTCAAAAGGGCTAAGGACACTGTGCAGAGGGGATGCTGTGAGCGGGACAGAAGCAGGGATGGGAAGCAGGCCCAGAGTAAGCGCAGCTCACCCTGCGGGCACTCTGGATTTCCGAAAGGAGGGTCTGAAGAACCATTTGAGAGGTGATACTGAACAACCGTTTCCTAGGGCTAATCACGTATCCTATTTCTTTACAAAGAATCAATGTGGATAGTTTTTCAATTTTTACCTCATTCTATTTAAGCAGTCTTTTTCTTCAAGAAGAACCAATTCTGATACTTTATGAAGTTTATATAGTTTTCAAATTTTTCTTTCACCCAGTTTTAAAAATGTAGTGGCATGCAATTGTGTAGTGTTTTCATAAATGTTCAGCCTCCCTTACATCTACTTTTCCAGTCTTTTTCTTATTTTTTAATTCTCTTACTCTTCTGGCAGTGGTATGTTCATTTTCTTCTTCCCCGCTCCCCTGCTCCAAATCAAGAGGTTTTGAACTTAACTAATTTGTTTGCTTGCATTTTGACTTTCATTTTATTTATTTTTCTTACTTTTGTGTTACTGTGTCTTTTCTAACTTTATGAGATGAAAGCTTAGTTCAGGGATGACAAATGTGTGCCCTGCATACTCAGGGTTCTCGCATCTCCCCGAATGTGGAGACTCTACTCATCTATCAATGAACTCTGACAAACCCTCCCAGTTCTTTCCAGCACCACAATCTGGGCAATCACTAAAGCCAGTATGTCAGTTGAAGCCAATCTGTCATCTGTATCTTGGTTCATTTCCTTTCAATCTTTCTGTATTGTAACATGAAAATGACTAAGATTACGAATTGACCTTTGAGTACATCTTTGACTACATTTCAAATACAACTTCTGGTATGTGTAATTCTTATTTTTGATATAGTCTGTAGTATGATTTTGGTCCAAGTTACTTAATGTTTTTAAATTTCTGAATTATTTGGGCATCATGCCCAGACTTTTAATATTTAATATATAAAGAAAAAGTCCTGCATAATTTCTTCTTTTTCAGGATTTAATAAAATGTTCCAGAACTATTCCATGGGAGGTTGGTAGGGCACAAAGTTGTGTATCTATTAATTTATTACTTGTATTGTTCAAAGCCCTTTATGTCCTTATGTTAGATTTAATTTGCCTATAAAGGTGACTATTGTCTTTTTGGAAGTCATTATTTTCGGTTGTATCTATCTTTTCTCTCATCATTTTTACCTTTATAAGCACATTTTTCTCTCAATTTTTGGCACTTTTTTAAAAAATGTGGGTACCAGGAGTCGAACTCAGGACCTCACGCTTGCCAGGCAGGCACTTATGCCACTGAGCTATCTCATCAGCCCGGCACTTGTTTTTTAAGTCACGAATTTGATGTTCTGCGGGGCCCAGGTTCACTCGCTGTGCTCAGCCCAGCTTTTCATGTAGGAAGTTCTCATTTCCATACGATCCTTCCTGACCTCACACTGCCTTTCTATCTCATAGCTTTGATAGCGCTATACAGGGTACGTTCTACTTAAATTCTGTTAAGAATGCACATTAAGAATTTTCTAAAATGTTATTTCCTTTCTTGCTTAAATTTATTCCAGTGCTTGGCAGAGTCTCTGATCTTCTTCATGAAGTTTTCTTTTATCTACTCCAAGATTTTTCAACCTTTTCTCATCCTTAGAGAAGAAAACATCAAGGTCTATGTTCATGGAGACACTGATATGGATTTTAGGAGAGGTCAGTATAAACTGCTGCCCAAATCTTTTAAAGGGGAATTTTCACACTCAGATAAGAAAGAAGGGAAGTGAAGAATGGGAAATGTCCAGAATTTATATTACCATTTTCAACAACCATTTTAACATCCTAGAAAGCAGGGCTGAGAAGATTTCTGTCCTGTCATGCTGGTAATTTGGACCTTGGACCTCGCATATGCTAGGCAAGTACTCTACCACTGAGCTACATCCCCAGCCCTTGCATTTTTATTTTGAGACCATGTCTTGCTAAGTTGCCCAGGTAGGCCTCAAACTTGTGATCTTACAGTCTCAGCTTCCCGAGAAGCTGGAATTATAGGTGTGCATCTCCACGCCCAGCTAATAAAGATCTTAATCTAAACAACACAAATATGAATCCCTAAAAGAAGTTCCATCATTCCATGACTCTCAAGTACCTCTCCACCCCACTGATCCATACACAACCTCTCCGGCAACTTTTGCTTAGGAACCGCTGCCAGTACCCATGTCTGGTGCCACCGTCCATGGCAGAAGCAAATCTTAGGGTTCCTAAAGTCACCACTGAGGCTGAAATGATGAAGGCATAGAGGAAAGACAGAGAATCTAAGTGGCAGACCTCCTGTCCAGGCCCTACTCTTGGAGTGAGAGGGTACTGTCTGGGATATTTCAGGTCTCCCACTCATTTCCCAGACTGCACGCTCACAGGAAGCCATGACATAAAAGCCCTCAATGTTATTCCTGTTCTTCCTGTGTAACCTCTAACCGAAATTCCCCAGCACCTCCAGCATGTGAGTGGCACTAACTCTTCTTCCTTCTGAGTACTTCATTGGTGTGGACAGTTGAGTTCCCAAGTGTTTACTCTGTATTTTTCTCAAAGCAACATTTTAGGATGATGAATCTGCCTTTTGCTAAGCAGATATATGTGAATGGGCTGGGAGGGACTTTCAAAATCGGAGGTCTGCTGGGAAGAGCCTGAGGCCCCGCCACTCACCACGTGTGGACCTTGCTACACTCATAGCCCCACGCTGTGCCTCCATTTCCTTCTCTGCCAGTACGAAAGATAGATAATTACATATTTTAGAAATGTTTCAGTTAGAGAACCCTATATTTAAGAATGACTATGCCACAGATTAAATCATGTTTCTTCAAACTACACATGACAAAAAACTAAAAGGTTGACAGAAAATGGTTAACACGACATCTTCTATGCTCACATCCAGAACTTTTGGACTACTGTTACTCCTGACTACTTTGCCCTACCATCTTCTCACTTTAATGACTCAGATGTTAAAAAGATATTTATATTTACCTGTTTATTTTTCTGTTCTTCTGACATTCATCTCTGAGCATCTTTCATCACACTGCTGACCTCACCGAATGTGCAAGTGTTCTGGCACTGGTTTTATGGGCCGCTTAGTTCTCAATGCTTCCCCCCCTTCCCAATCCCCAGCAGACTTGCACAAACACTACTGTCTGGGGTGCTGATACAGAACAGCGGTCACCTTCAGTTTCCACTGAGGTCACCTCGATGTACACTAACCTATGCCCTGGCTGAGAAAGGACAAGCCCGTTCTGTAAAGAAAAGCACAGTCGTTCGGTCCGTGCTTCTTTTCCTTTTTCTTTTGTAGGTGCCAGGGATTGAACCTGGGGCCCAGTACACACAAAGCATGTACTCTGCCACTGATTACACCCCCCACACCAGTCTGTTTCTTCAATAGTTTTCCTTCTCTGGAGAAGTCTCCCAGGTTACAACAGCTTTGATCTAGCTCATTCAAATTCATCTGTAATCTATGAGTTTTGCTTGTGTACCTGGCAAATCTCAATCTCCTTGGGTTTCTTTCTCCGTAGTTCCTGGAGAGTATGACTCCAGCTCTGGGAGAAAAGGTCACTTCAAGGAGTAGACAGTTGGATGCATGTAGTTGCTCCTAGGCTATCACCCTAATTAGCTCAACTAATTGCCTGAAAAAAAATACTACAGATTGTTTTGAAAGGAGGATGTAAAGTGGGTACTAAATTATGAAGTGCTGCAAACATTAGAAAAATAAAGAAAGGCTATTGGCACTATGGAAATGGTTAAAAAAGAGAGAAAAAAAGAAATTCTGAATCATTCTCTTCACAGAATTGACAAGTGAGATATACCTAAACAAAACATAAGAATATGAACTTGAGAACTATAACGAGAACTCCTGGGCTAAGAAGAGATGAGGAAAATGGCTGCAAAGTACTAGGATTAACAGACAAATGTGCTCATAAAAAAGCTTTCAACGGAGTTGACAGAAAACAAGTTATTTTGTCTAATCAGCAGGGACAGTGGTCCCTTTCTGTTTTACAGATGGAAAAATGAACCCTTTAAAGGGAAAGTGACTTGAACATTATCATAAAGAAATAAGACCCCTCTGTTCTGATTCTCAACTCCCTTTGCACTGAAGTCCAAAACAACATTCCATCTTTTATGTTCTATTGTTCTCCAAACTCAACCCTCTAGGATGTGGAAACTTTGATGCTCTTGGAAATTGCTTCTATATCTGTCTAATGCCAACTTCTGTGCTAAGAGAAGTTTGAAGTTCAACCCAAAAACACAGGGCTTGGCATGGTCAAAAGCTCATTACAACTTCTCATTAGTTGTGTCTCTTGGGGCAACCATGGCATTCCTGAGTGTGACTCAGTACCACCAGTCATCACCGAGGGTTCCTGATTAATCCGAATCGAGCCAGAAGAAAGGCCACAACAAGCAAAGCAGGTGAAGCAGATGAAGCAACACATTTGGCAGGAAGTAAAAAGTGCATGAAAATTTCTCGAAATGCCATCTCAGGTATTAACCACAATAATACCCAAGACTCATTTAACACATAATGTGTACCAGGCACTGAATTTGTGCTTGACATTCATTAATTAATGTATTTCTCTTAAAGACTCTGTGAGGCAGTACTATTATTATTCCTATTCTTAAAATAGGAAACTGAGTCACAGATGGAAGGATCTCGTTACATTGGATAGCAACAAGAATTACTCTAGAACAGTAAGAACATATCAACAGATACTCAGGATCCTGACTTCAGAAGCCATGAAAAGTTGCCTTAGATTAAAAATCACTTTGTTGATCCAAATGAAGTATGGCGTTTGTTAACAGTAACATTCCAGTGACAGTTCCTTAGTATAGTACAGTCATCATATGTCCCATGGCAATGTAACAATGGCAAAACTGGGACAGAGGTCTCTGGAAATCTCTACACTACCTTTACGACTTTTCTATAAATCTAAAATTAATATAAAATAAAGTTTATTTTAAAAAACTGGACATTTCATAGAAATATTTTTGTTTTGCCATTGAGTCTGTTCAGATGCTATTAGTTTTTCTGAAAGAAGAATATTTGAAAATATTTGTGGGGCCTTCATGACCCTGGACATTTACATGTAAATGAGAGAATGTTAAGGTCTTCATTAGTGCTAACTAAAGCTCTGCAGATTTGTGCTGGAGTTTTAAAGGCAAATTGGAAACTATTTCCTGGAACATTGCCTCACAGCATGCCTTTTGATACTTGGATTTTATTTCTTAAATTCTGAAGAAATCTTTGCTTTTTCCCCCCTTCTGTGCATTTTTGATGCTGAGCTGTTTCCGGTTTTCCCACACTCCTGCCTGTCACAGAGAAGAAACCACAAAAATGTCCAAAGCAGAGTTTGTCCAGAGAGCTGCAATTCCATCTCAGGAGGCTGCAGAGTCCTCCTGCCAGCAGGGCATTCAGGGCAGCGAGCAGCACCTCTGGATGCCCAGCCCTGCTGCCTGAGGCCATCTCTCCACCAGCCCCGCAGCTCGCCACACAGGCCACTGAGGGCCAGCTCAGGGAAGTGGCGACGATCGGAGAATCCACAAGAAAGCAGCACACTGGCAGACTGAACATTCACTTCCGCTCATTAATCTTCCCGTTAGCTGTGAGCTTTCCAAAGCCGTCGAGGGCAGTGTGGCTTTAGCATGCACATGGTGACAGCGAGGGCTTGCTGAGCTCTTCTGTGGGGCAGGACTTGCTCTGTTGTACCTTATGTGTAGTAGCTCTGTTAACGGTTACCAACCGACCTAGTAAATAATATTCCTATTGTCCCATTTTCACAAGTGAGGAAACTTAGGCCAAAAGATTAAGTAACTTGTCAAAGATGTCAAATTAGTGAAGTGTGGCGTGGGGATGTGAGTCTGGCTCCAGAAGAGCTCAAGCCCTTAAGGATTTGACTCTCTGTTTCTAGGGTGAGAGGGCACACAGCTTCCTTTCTGTTTTTCTACCAGCATTCAACCACAAGCTTCAACCTCCCTACCACCCTGTGCTGCTGCTCCAGAGAGTTCTGCAGTCTTTACAACCCCAACCATTACTCACAGTGCTTGGTACTTAGCAGGCACTGAATAAATATGTGTTGGGTAAATGAATAATAGCAGCAATACGCTTCAAACAGCCACAAGGGATTATTTTCAATTCACAGCCAGAATTTGATTCACTATCCAAGAGCAAAAAAATAGTAACTCATTTTTCCATGTCCTAGGATTCTTTTTTACAACTAAAATTGATCTTGTGAAGGACAAATAAGTGAGGAGCCTTAATGAGAGCAAGAGAAATCCACAAATAACCCTTAGGTGCCCACCAAGCAGAGATGCCTGCCTGGACTGGGCTTTCTGAACGGTTCCTGATTTTAAACTGAAGAAACTTAGACCCAACACACTTTACCAGTTTCTTCCTAGCTCAGTGGTTTAAAAAGGGCTGGTGGTACAGTGAGGGACTGTGGCCTGTAACAGTGTGATTCAGGCATGGAAATGCCTTCTTTGGTATAAAATAAGTGGAATACAGAAGGTACTAGAAATATTGTTGCTACAGAGTTTGTTGACTTGTGTCAATGAAGTGAATCCTCAAGATGAAATCTCAATCCTATGTGTTCCCACTCAAATGGCTAAATGTGAACAAACAAACGAGGTGCAGGACGAGTGTGCTGAATTTTATGTGAAACTGAAATGATCTGGCTCTGTAGAATGACCAAGAGAAGAAACATAGAGGAATCCATTTTTCTTTCCTTTCTGTAAGCCCACAGTTCAGGACTGTTACTTGGTGGGCTGACTGTAGCTCCTGCCGGAGGCCAGCCAAGCTGGCTGGCAATGACCTTGAACTCCGCAGGCTGCTCTCATCACAACTACCTGGGGAATCTAAAAGAACAGAGCCTGCTCCTCCACAGGGAAGAGCCCAGTCACGTTGCAATTGCTCCCCAGGTGATTCTAATTTGTAGCATTGCTTGAGGCCAAAGTTAGCCTTTGCTCCTCATCAGGTGTTCTGGTTTTCAGTATTTCAGGACAAATGCCCTTGGAGTCTCAATAACAAAAGAGTATTATTAGCTCAGAATTGATAGAAGGTTGAAAAAATTGAACAGAAAATAATTAGAAACTTACTTGGAAGCTCTCTGGGATGTGGCCTTTTTGAGCACTTGTTTATGATTGGTTGGGGGTTTGGGAACCAGGGAAGTGGAAGAACTTGGAGGAGGCACCACTTTTTGTGGCAGAATGGTTGGCTTCTGGCCACTAGCTGTGGCACCTGAAATTCTGCAGCCTGCACCATTATTCAACGTCCATAAATTGGGGTTAGGTAGTATCTGGCTGCCAAAGATCGCCTACAAGAAAAAGAAAAACAATGATCGGTGGACATTCCTTTCACAACTCATTTGCTATATGTAACTGGTTTGTAATCCCGAAGAGACCAAAGAGAAAAGGGAAACAGTTACAGTAATTTTTAGGAAAAACTTCTCTTGCCAGTGCAGGTATAGATATAAAGAAGCAGAATCTCTCGAAGCAGGGTTGAGACGGTCTTGTTGAAAGTGCAGTGGACCAGGAATCTGGGCAGCTAGGCAGCATGCTGGTCCATATGCAGGGATTAAAAAAGCAATTGGTCTTAGTCTTAGTAGCCTTCATTATCACATTCAGCAATTTTTAAATGAATGTGTCCTACTGGGGTTAAGTACTAGAAATGGAGTACAGAGCAAAACTGACTTGAAGCTTGATGCGACTCCAGCCCACCACAGAGCTCTGAGCTCCTCTGATGAGTCTGTGCGACTGAGGAGAGGGAAGAAGCCATTGCGGCCAGCGAGCGGCGAGTAAATAGACTGATGGCAGAGAGGGGCTGGAACAGCAACCAGAAGCCAGACTGTGCATGGTACCAGGGCTATTTTTGGAATTCTAGTATAGTAACACCTTGTTGGCCTCAAAATTAATGTAATATTATACATTTGAAGACACTTTCAAAGTAAAATTACTACATGAGTACAGGTCACTATATGAATACAAGATCAACACAAGGGTTTTTCTGCTAGGGGGGCAGGCCTACAAATAAATAAAGGCTAAAAAGATTATCTAAACATCACAAATGCCACATCTATCTGTAGTTAAAGATGTAAAAGTATAGTTCCTCAAACAGATGGCTAAAAATTCCTACACCTTGTTTATTTCATTAAAAATACTGTTTGTAAAAAAACAGTTTTTGTACATCTGTGTCACAAATTTTGTTACTGGCCCTGCACTACTTTCAATATGCATGTATTATAAAAACATAAATGGGAAGTCATATTAAGAGAAAAATAATGTAATTGACAACATACATAGTACTTTTTTTTTGTTTCTGTTTTTGTAGACAGTGTCTCACTATGTAGCCCAGGCTGGCTTCAAACTTGTGATGATCCTCTTGCCTCAGCCTCCCGAGTGCTGGGATTACAGGTGTGCACCACCATGCCCGGCTATGTAGTACTTTTTATTAAAAGGATACCCTGAAATTGACTTATCTGTAGATGCAACATGTGACGAGAGATGGCAGAAATGTCATTTCTGCATGGCTGGGCTTGATGCTCTTAATAAATATTCACCTTCTAGACAGACTTCACTGGGATTATTTTTGTCTTTTATGAATTTTATTGTTTCAGACTTCAAACATGAACTGGGAAGCTTTAGAAAAATGTCAACCAACCCTTCTCTACTCATGCCTTGGGACGTCCCATTTCTGAGGAGCAAGTCCATGGGTCCTGGCTAGGCAATAAGAGGGGGAATCTAAGGTGCTTATGTGGAGATAATGTGCATGACTGAGACCCTTGACAAAGAACAAAGGGGCTGCAGGGGAGAGGATCTGAGCACTGGCAAGCTGATCAATCTGATGAGATGCTCCCACCTCCGCAAGCCACCTGAAGGAGAAACACAGAAGAGCTAGGAGTTCTCCTCAGTCTCTCTGACCCTGCAAGAGGGACGATGTCAGGAGAGCAGCACTGGCGAGTGTGTACATGTGAGAAAGGGTCCCATGGTGTCCCATGGTCCCTGAGCGCCAAGAGCCCTGCCTGCTCCAGCCAGCCTTCCGCGCGTCCACTAAGAGGCCAGACTTCTGGGACGGGATCTAAAACAAACCCCTTCTTTTCGCCTGCTGTTTCCATATCTGAGGGCCTCAGAATCTGGGCGAGGGCCTTGACTAGAAGGAAGGAGGGAGGCAGGAGTGGGCTGCCATAGGCTGCTCTTTTCATTTTCACCACTACACCCTAACGAGTGCTCTTAGCTGTGAGGTGTTTGCGAGATGCCTCACTTGAGAGGGGGTGAAGATCAGAACTCAGCACAAAGGCTGACGAAGCCCTACTGAGAACTGTAAGAATCATGATACTGGATACAAAGTGAGAAAACAAAAATGAGGCCCAAAAGGTATCAGAATGAAGGCTATGTTGAACTATCCATAAACAATTTCACTGGGTAGGTAGTACAGGAGGGAAAAAAAAAACTATTATTAGTAAAGAGCTCTTTGAAATAAAAAATTCTTTATTGAGGTATATAATTTAATGCTGTAAGAGAATTGCCATTTTTAAGACCATCTAGTCAATAATGTTACCATGGAAATGACTTAACCGTAAACATATTTCCAAATTTATCAAGTTTTTCTTTTTCTTTTAAAAAAAGTCTTTCTGGGACAGCTAAATACAAAAAGAATATCTAAATACAAATAAAGAAATAAATGAAGCCAGGCATGGTGGCACATGCCTGTAATCCCAGCACTTGGAAGGCTGAGGCAGGAGGATTGCTGTGAGTTCGAGACCAGCCTGGGCTACAAAGTGAGTACCAGATCAGCCTGAACTGCACAGGGAAACCCCGTCTCAAAAAAAAAAAAAAGAAATAAATGAGAGGGGCAAGTTTAAAACAGTGAGTCTAGAAGCCCCTATTTGTGTAAATAAAAATAAAATACATCTACATATACAAACACACATGTTAGTATTTGCATAGAACAACTCTGGAAAGATATGCAAAAAACTTTGTAATTTCCATGGAGAAGAATTGATTAGCTAAGGGGCATGGTAGGAAGAAGACTACTACTACTATTTACTTTGTATCATTTGCATCTTTTTAATTTGTACAGCATGTAATTATTACAAAAATAAATTATTAAAAAAGACAAAAAAAAAGGCTGCTAAGTTCTAATAACACTAAAGCAGCTAACAAATTAGTTCTGAGCGCAATTCGAAATATTCACATGAAGCCCAAGTCTCGATCAGCTGGGTACAGAAGGGGTCGAAGAAGGAACTGACTGCTCAGCATTGGCCATGGAACCAGATGAGCTCATCAGTGACAGGCAGGGGACCCAGGTATAAGTGAAGAAGAGTAGGACTTCTCAGTCAAATGTGCCTGGGCTCAGATGTGGGGCTTGTTACTCACAGCTGGGGAGTCTTTTCAAGTTACTTAACCTCTCTGAGCTTCAGTTTTCCCATAGAGAATATATTATAACTACTTTGCTGGATTGCTGGAGATTAAATGAAGGTCTAGCACCAGCATTCAGTAAGGGTTTCTTGAAATAAAATACTGGGCACACAACAGACACAAAACAACTCCATTCCTCCCCAAACTTCTACTTTAGTTTATGAATGAAGCGAAGGACAGGATGACACACAAGTCTACCTATCAGTAATCATTCGTGAATGGTAGTTGGTGATGTATGTTTTCAACATATTTTTCTAGTCTCATGATGGTGCTCACTAGCTGTGCAGGTAAACTCTGGCAGCAATGACCCTTTCCTCTTTTTTTTTTTTTTTTGTGGGTACCAGGTGTCAAACTCAGGACCTCGCGCACCTGCCAGCAGGCGCCTGTGCCGCTGAGCTATATCACCGGCCCTTTTTTCGTATGTGGGTACCGGGAGTCAAACTCAGGACCTCACGCTTGCCAGGCAGGTGCTTATGCCGCTGAGCTATCTCACCGGCCCCCCTTCCTCTTCTAAATGCTTACAAAGATTCATTTGTCTGTCTCTTATCATAGTGCCTTCTACTTTGCTTTACAGCTGCTTACATATGTACTTTTCCTCCCTTCTTACCATACACACTGGAAATGGCTGGATTTGTATATGCTCAACTTTTGTTCCACCACAGTGCCTTGTAAAATGGCCAGGTACTTAATAAACATTTACTCCATGAATGAAAAAAACCCAATATGCCAAATATTCTTTTTTTTTTTTAGTAATAACTTAATTCCTATACAAGAAAGTGTACAAATGTGTATTTACATGTAGATGTAATCTTGTAGCAGGACCATCCTCTGGAGTTTGAATAGTACCTAGTGTGTTATTTGCATCTAACTCAGCCATAATACAAGTAAAACTTCTGCTGACCCCACACAAAAATATATTTACCTTCTAGATGCAAATTTTATGGTAGTACCTTACCATAAAAGATTAAAGTTCAATAAAAGATTAAAGTTTATTTCAAGCAACAAAGCTAAGTTAGGAGAACCTATTGCTTAGGAGACTGCCCCTGGCTTGGGTACCAACACTTCTCCCTTTCTTCCTGATAATACTATCCTGATTCTGTTTGGGTAATAATGCGTGCTTAGCTAAGAAAAATTTATATTTTCTATTCTCTTTCTCTTGCACATAGGGATAACCACAAGACACAGTTTTGGCCAATGAGATGTAGAGAGAAGTTTCTGGGTCTGATTTTTAGGAAAGCTCTTTAAGAGCCGAGGCCAATGCGATTCGTTTGCCCTTCTGCCCTTACTCTTACTCTTCTTCCCACTGGAACACAGACCGCGTGCCAGAAGTGGGAAAGGCAAAAGCTCTTGTCTAAGGATCACAAAGGACAGAGACAGAAGGAACATGGATTTCTTTTTTTTTTGTGTGGGTACCGGGGGTTGAACTCAGGACCTCGCGTGCCAGCAGGCGCCCGTGCAGCTGAGCGATATCACCGGCCCTTTTTTTTGTATGTGGGTTCCAGGAGTTGAACTCAGGCCCTCACGCTTGCCAGGCAGGCGCTTACGCCGCTGAGCCATCTCACCGGCCCACAGGAACACAGATTTCTGAGGGCACCAGGAATCTGGGAAAGCTTATCTCTAGGTTTCTAAATTCATGGTGGGGAAGGATGTCTCTAAGTTATTTACCCCTTGATGGGGTCGGAGGATGTCTTACTTTTTCTCACTGGTGAGACAAAAATACTCAACACCTAAAGTTAAAAGAGGAAAGGTTTATTTCGGCTCACAGTTTGTAGAGGTTTCAGTCCATAATTGCCTGGCTCCAAGGCAGGGTGGCATGGCAGAGGGGTATTGCAGAGGAGAAACAGTTCATGGCAGGCAGAAGATAGCAAAAGCAAGGGAGTGACAAGACAAGCCTCTTTCTGTCCCTTATATCTTACCAGGCTACCCATCCTTAGGGCAAGTAGCACTCACACCCTTAATCCTAGAGCCCTTAATCCTAGCATTGCACCATGAATCAATCCCAGTGTCACACACTCTAGATCCAGCCACCTCTGAAAAGCCCCACCTATGACCGCATGAGGCTTTGGGGGACATCTAGACACAAGCCATAACAGAGGAGGTCCTGTTACATGCAGCTGTATTGAATTCTGATATGAGAACGGATTCTCAATCTACCACAGATTCAAGATTGCTATAGATCATTTGCGAATAGGAAGGGTACTAAGAGGCAGGGTGGGGGGGCATAAAAAGAATTAAGATGTGTCATGTACATGGACCAACTCCCCACAATGCATGTAACCATTATGTACTGCAAACATGTACTAATGAAAATAAAGAGAAAAATATAGACATGTACTGCATCTCAGAACGCAGCTCTTCTTTCCAAGTCCAGTAAAAAGCTTCTGAGTTGTGACTTGTGGCTTGGTGACCATACTTTAATACACTGAATAAATAATAAAATGATTTCAATTGCATACCATCGGAAACTGAAGAGTTAGTAATGGGGGCAAGTGCCCAGGTTCTCACCAAAGCCAAGGTTAACTGGGATGGGATTCAAACAGTCAAATCTGATAGCACCAGTCCAGCAAAACACTCAGGCAACGTTAAAAGCAGACCTGCCAGTGGATGTGTTTAAACCAGTGGCAGAAATCAGTCTCCCCAGGCCGCCCCATACTCTGTATTGGCCCAATCCTGTAACTCTATCAACTACTGATCAAGTGAACTGTTTCGCCCTAACAGTCATTCCTAGAAGGACAGAAGAGTTAATACGAAACTCTCAGTACACAATTTCTAAGAAGTCTGAGGCATGGATATACAGTATTACATGGGGACGTTGGCTGTATTGTCATCAGTGAATGTCCTGGGAACATGAGAGCTGGGTAAGTGCCGGCCTCTACTTAAGACCTGGTCAACATATACAGGACTCTGGTTGCTTTGTTGGGTGTGGAAACAGCCACACTACAGCAAGGAGACTCAGAAAACCACAGTTTGAGGGTTGGCTTGGCCCCAGGCAAAGGACTGGAAAGGCCCTCCTTCCCCCACAATAGAGGGGTGCATGTGGGTGGGAAGGAGGAATTTCTGATAGACAGAACACAGACTGCAACTTGGAAGGTTCCAAGGAAGCAAGATGTGGGCTCTCTTACTAGAAAGATAATACTGTTTGGAGATTAAATTCTGGGAGGTTTTTTTTTTTTTTAAATTCCTTCCAGAAAAACACTCCTTTTAGCCTTCACTTAGGCTCGCTGGTGATGGAGCAGAACTGGATGGCTCTTTGTAATATGATAACTCTGTAAACTCATTTTTTTCTGAGCATGAAGGGAGATAAAGTAGCAAATGCTAATCTCTACTTGAGTAGGTCAATGTCTCTTTGTGCCCCTTCTCCTCTGATTTCAGAGAAGCAAATTTTTCTAAGCATCATTCTCCCATTAAATTTTGATCTAATTTGGATAAAGTTCCCATTACATAGTATACAAAGCCACTTTTAGTATGTTTCTCTCTGGCAGCTGAAGCACGAGGATAGTACATTTTCTTGAGCATGTAGGCCACTAATAACTCACCTGGCTACAACCAGGCTGAGAGTTGATTACTGCAAGGAACACATTACAACTTTCGTACAGCCCTAGGATGCAGAGTCAACACAACCCCAGAGCCAGGGTGAGGGTGAGGGTGGCTATGTCTATTTTGGCAAAAGCAAGCTTCCAAGAGGCCTTTGTCTCATACTGTATGAAGTTCTTGGCTGTCTTCCACTCACAATGTTTGTCAGCTGGGACAAGACTAGGGCCTGAGCGAAAGAAACAAAACTTTTGCTGTTACAAAGCACAGGACAGTGCTGTGGCTTGGATAGGGATGGACCAGAAACTCAGAAGTTGCTACTGTTCATATAGACAGGTCAACTGCACAAACACCAACACAGGCCACTAAGCTGCCAAAGGCACTGGAAGCCCTCTGGCAGGTCCTCCCAGTTTAAAAACCAACTAAGAAGGTCCTTTGCCTTTAGAAAGTAAAGTAAAAAAGGTCTTTCAACTACAAATAGCCTATCCTAAAGGATACAAACACAGATGCTTACCTAGATAGAAAAATTTTGAAACTATTATTCAAGACCAATTGAAACCAGTGTGCTTTAGACAGTCCTTAAACTAACTCTACATGCTAACATTTGAGGAGCAACGAAGATAATTAAAACCAGATATTCAAATATACTCACGAGCCTCAGAATCAATCATCTAACCAAACGGAAGGCACCATTAGCAGTCTCAGTTTTTCAATTAAGATTGAGATTCTTAAACTGGTCTTGGTTTGGGTGGGGGACAGGACCCGAGAAGCATAACTATGAAGCAGGTGGCTCAGGCCAGGCCTGCTGTCCACGACCGTAAAACCCAGTGGCAGTAGCTTGAAGACATCACAGAGATGACTTTCCCTCACGAGCAGCCCCACTCCCCACCTAAATCAGGACCCACCATGGCTGCACTGACAGACACTGATATCCTGATGGGGACTTAGTCTCATGGGACTCTAGGCTCCGCTCTGCATTCCATCCCTTGCCTGTCTGCCTCAATGCCCGGCAACGTGTGCACACGGATTAGATGTGCACGTAAAGGCTTGGCAGACTGAGGCTTTTTTCCTTTTTGAAACACTAATTTATTTAATATATATTCATTAGAAAAAGGAAAAATGAAATAATGCTTAATTCAACTCTCAGAGATAAGCCTGTTAACATCTGGACATCTGTCTACACCTATGACTTATTTCCTGTGTGTACATACGTATTTCTGTGTGTGTACAAAAAATGGGATCATGACACCCAATGTTTTAAGGCCTGTTTTTTGTAGTTCACATACCTATAAAGGTAGATCTAGATTGCTGTCCTTAATGCCTGATATTTTTCCATTATGATTTATCATAATTTTCTTAGCCAAACACCAATAATAGAATGTTATAAATTGATACACTAAAGCAGATCTATGCTTGTTAGTTAGTAAATATGTTCATAATAGATTTTTGGGTGGAAAAAAAGCAAGAACCCCCAAATCTTATACTTTCATTTTGAAATACCTCTTTCTCTCTCTCTTTCTCTCTCATATACTTCCAGGTTGTCACTGATCTGTTTTACTCTCTAAGAATGTAATAAAAATCATATTATACATATATTTTTGCATATGCTGGATTATCTTAAAATCATTTCTTTGAAGTAGAATAACTACATCATAAGTTTAAAAACTTTTCTATATGTATTCCCAAACTGCCCCTCAAAGGTTATACCAATTTACATGCCTATCAGTATGTTGGAGAGGATGAATCATCTTTCTTTTGATTATTATGAGGAAACAGCTTGTGTCCCTTGTAGAGCTGGATCACAATATTATGCTACTGCTCTTATTTTCTTTTTCTATTTTTATGAGACATCTCTGTCTTAGTCAACATGTTATCAATCTATACAGATATTATTCTAAAGAATATTCATTCTATCCTGAAATTACTCATTACTTTTACTCTCTCTTGTACCTGGCTCTCTAGCAATTGTGAACAAATTAATTTGCATACCATTTTTTATTGTCCAAGTAAGTAGCTAATTAATATTTTATGAGCCTGGACATTCTTCTAAGACACCTTTTTAAATACCGTTTTAACCAACTTCTGCTTCTGGAGCAGGGGATTTAATTAAACTTTCAAGTTGACATTTTAACACTGTGTTCATTTAAGATTAAAAGTAATACATTATGTAAGAGATACGTGTGCATCCACATTCACTTGGCATTAATCACAATAGCCAAGATGTGGAAGCAACCTTAATGTTCACCGATGGATGAATGGATAAGGAAAAGGGGTGCGTACATACAATGGTATATTATACAGTCTTCAAACAGAAGGAAATCTTGTCATATGTTACATATAGACAAGCCTTAAAGACATGACGCTAAGTGAAATAAACCATCATGAAAAAAGGTAAACCCTACATTATTCTTATATGAAGTATATAGTTAATAAATTCATTGAAACAGAAAGAAAAAAGGGAGTTGCTGGAGACTACGAGGAGGAGGAGGAGGAGGAGGAAACAGAATTGCTCAATGAGTATAATTTCAGTTATACAATATGGACAAGTTCTAAAGATCTGCAGTACAACAATGCACCTATGGCTAAGGATATTGTACTGCATATTTAAAAATTGTTAAAAGGGTAGACTGATGTTTCATATTTTGCACCACAATGAGGGAAAAATATAAAAGTGATACCTTATACTGAGCTTTTGTATGGGCCAGCATTGCTCTAAACACTGTTACATACATGTAAAAACTCCACACAAGGAATGTAAACATTATGTACTACAAACATGTACTAATTAAAAAATACTTTGTTAATTCACTGAATCCTCCCAAACATTTGAGGCAGGTCACATCATCACCTCCATTTACAGAAGAAACCAAAAAACAAAAATTTTAAGTTATTTGTCCATGACTGTGTAACTTCTGAGTAGTTAGCTGGATTCACACCAGTGTAAGAGCTCTATTATACTAAGTTACCATCTCTATTTATGTCCCACTTGCTTCTTTTAAAAACAAATGCATCTAATGCAAATCTACTTAAATCTTCTTCCCAAAGCAAATTTAAAACAAATCTAGTATTGTGTCCAAGTTTTGTCAGATGTATATAAAAAACAGACATTTGTGTTCTCTTTTCTCCAAGATCATTCTTTCTATTTTTTTTTTTTTTTTTGTGTGTGTGTGGGTACCGGGGCTCGAACTCAGGACCTCGTGTGCCAGCAGGCGCCCGTGCCGCTGAGCATTACCACCAGCCCTTTTTTCGTATGTGGGTACCGGGAGTCGAACTCAGGACCTTGCGCTTGCCAGGCAGGCACTTATGCCGCTGAGCTATCTCACCGGCCGGATCATTCTTTCTAGAAAAGGCAAGATTGAAAAAAAAATTGTCATAAGCAAATCTTTGCTAATTATTTTAAAAGGTAACGTGTGCATACGTATACGCCTCTGTGTGTATATGTGTGTTATGTTTTGGGTATTCTGTATCTAAAATGCTTGGGAAGAGAAATGTTTCAGATTTCAGAATACTTGCATATATATAGAGAGAGATCTTGAAGAAAGGACACATGCCTAAAACAAAATTCATTTATGTCTTATATACAGCTTATATGTATAGCCTACAGGTAACTTTATACAATATTTTAAATAGTTTTGTTCATGAAACAAAGTTTCATGGCACGGAGTTTTCTGATCCTATTATTAATAATAAAGAACAAGAAAAGAAAAAATATAGGCATTTCTGTGAGTTTTTTGAGCCCCCAGCTCCCTTCCTCTTTTTTTTTTTTTTTTTGAAACACGGTCTCACTGTGTAGTTCACTTGAACTCATGATGTATAGCCCAGACTGGCGTGGAACTTGTGGCAATCCTCTTGACTCAGCCTCCCAAGTGCTAGGATTCCCAGCTCCCTTCTTAAGACATTAATTTAGTATGGAAGTAATTGGGATAATGTCTAGGCTTCAGTTTGTGTATGTTTAGGGAACTCTTCTTTTGCTACGGTGCATGTGAATTTAAGAGATTGGTTAAAACACCTGCAAATAACTTTTTCCAAATATAGTTTCATAGGTGTCCACAAGTACTTGTTGAATGTGTGAGTTACAGCTTGAAATGTATGTAATAGTACTTAAAGGCTGGTATTTATCAAATACCTTATTGTCAGACAGGCGGCATACAGCAAGCTAACCAAGGTCTTGAATGCTAGAAGCTGACAGACCTGAATTCAAATCCCTGTCCTTCCATTTATTATTTATGTGGCCCCAGTTGTATAAATGATGCTCTGCTTTCTCAGTGAAATAATATAAATAAAATGCTTGGGTTGGTAAGTGACATTTGGTAATACACAGGTATATATTATCATCTCCATACCAGAAGGAAAATTAGGTTCAAAAAAGTTCAAATAACCTGTCTCAGGTCATGGACAGGACAGGGCTAAAATTTACATCAAGCATTATCTGACTCCAAAGCCTGCCCAGAATACTTATTTCCAAAATAAGTGAGTGGAGTTTTACAGGTATTATTTAATATATTTTCAATGTATTCTTATTAGGTAAGAGGAAAAGAGTTTGGTTTGGCAAAATCTACTAAATTAAATGATTGAGTAATAACTAAAAGCTAGAAATTAAGTGATATATGAGTTCCTAATAAAGGACAAGAGAAAAACAAAACAGACTAAAAGAACTAAACAAACAAAAACAAAGAAGCAGTAGGTTATCTTTGGAGTCCACATGCTCTGGGACGTCAGCACACGAACTCCTCCCTTGCCGGCCCCAGTGCAACCTTCCTCTCTGGTCCACCATCACGAAGACCTGTGAGGACACCTCCAGCTTGTGGACCAGTCGCTGGCACACAGCAGCTCACACATTATTATTGCTGGCTGTCTGGATAGAGCAAGATGCCTGCTGAATTTCTTTTGCTTTCCCTCCCTCACAACCCAAACACACAGCAGCTGAAGGTCTGAAGAAACAGTATTCCTTCCTGCAGGGGGCCCAGTTTTTCTAGACACATGCAATGAACATTTTAGGGGCAAAATAACAAGACTCAGTTGGGTTTCGATGGGACTCCCTTCCATACCTGTGGAGTTGTGCGTGTACGCACATCCACTGGCAGAAAGCTCGCTACCCAGGGCGCTCGAGATGTTCCCAGCATATGGAAGGACCCTTGCAATGAACGCTGAGCTGCTCCCAGCCCAGTTCTGAGGAACGTTAGTCCCTGGTAGCTTTACTGAATCTAGGTTAGTCTGGTAAACTTGAGCATGGGATAAAGAAAAGTAAAGAGCAGAGGGGAGGAAGGACAAGAGGAACTTAGGATGCACAGTTTTCGACCACCTTGAATTACTTTACTCATGTTGAAAGTTAAGTCTACTAAACATTGAAGAGCTTTGGAAAAAGAATGGAACCAGTGAAGAGCTAAGATGTGTTTAAAATCTCTCTGCTCTTTCCTGTTGTTGTTAAAAGAAAGTTTGGCACTTATGTGATGGCTATCAAAATGTCCTTATTTTTCTGCTTTTTGGGCTTTTTTGGTCTGGATGAGGCAGAGAAGAGAGTGGGAGGGAAGGCTGGGGGAGTGGGTTGGGAGCAGAAGTTTAACAAAGGATCACTTTAACAGAAACTACTGAGTAATCGCTCTGCCCCGAGCCAAGAATAACATCAGCTCAGTGCCGGCAATTAGAATCAGGTCAGTGGGGCCTTGCAGCGGTGCAGCCCTCCTTATGGAGCCCAGCACGCAGAGCTACTCATGCTGATGTCACCAGTAGTCACAGCAAGTCCCCCAACTCAGCTGAAAGAAAAGGGTTTTTGCTTTCTCCTTCAGGGCTGGAAGCCAGTATGACAAGGAAGCAGGGAGGGAGCAGAGAGAGGAGATACAGTGGGATTTATTAATCTACAACAGATCCACTCTACTATCCCCAACCACCAACACTCTGCATGGCTGACAAGCATCCAGAGGCTCACTTTACATGAATTACTATATGTAGAGTACCTGGAATCGAACTTGGAACACATAAATGCTTATGAACTGGTGGGTATTATTAATAAAACGAAATGGGAGGAATCTGTCCCTTACTCGTCTCTGCCAACCCAAAGACTTGAATCCTGGGAGCTGTGATTGCTGAGCAGAAAAAATCCTGAGAAAAAGAATGAGCAAGAAAGTACTTTGATAACTTATTTATGAGACTATGGTAGATGGGGTGAAAAAGATGGCAACGAAGTTCCTATAAAATTAATGCCTGAAATTTTATGAAGGTAACACAAAGTTAATACATCTCATCTCTCTTCTAAAGACATGAGAAGGAAAAAAAAAAAAAAAAAAACAAGAGGAGAAAATTTTAATCTCCTTCCCTCTGACTGGATGGTTCTCCACGTGTGGGTGCCAGAAAAGTGGGCTTAGTATCCCCTCGGGACTTGTGCGACGTGGAAATGTTTTGAGTTCTTGCCCCAAACCTACGGAATCAGAAATGGGGTAGGCAGAACCATCAGTGTTTCGACCACCTCAAATGGATCTGTTGCTCTAGATTAGGAGTCTGCAAACTACAGCCTGCAAGCCAAGCCCATTCTGCCTCCTGCTTTTGTAAATAAAGTTTTACTGGGAGACAGCCACACTCATCCAGCCACACGTTGCGCATGGCTGTTTTCACTCTACAGGGCAGAGCTGAGTAGCTGCAACAGAGACCCTATGGCCTCCAAAGCTGAAAGTATTTACTATCTGGCTGTTAACGGAATAATTCCACCAACCTTTGCTTTGATTTAAACAATGTTTTTCAAACTTCTGGTTTCACCCATCAGAGTATTAAAGCTCATAGTTTTAATTTTGACCATTTTGTTGATCACACTCCCTATCAAATGGCCTAGATCACACCAATTTTCTTGTATCTCTGTCTGCCAATGGCTCTGAGTCACTTCTCACATTGCCATGCTATTGGATCAATCATTTGCAGGTGTGCATTCAATGCATGACGATTTCTACGTTTATGAGTACAGTGCTAGACAGAGAGGAAGATCGAAGTTCATTCTGCATGGATGGTTAGAGATGCCCACTTTCAAACTCACATCCTGAGTCAGAAAGTGCCTTCTTATAATTAACACCTAGAACAAACAGGATAACTAGGTGCTCTGACTGGAGGCAAAAAAGGAGGGAGAGCAGCAAGGTGTGGTGGCACACACCTGTAATCCCAGCACTTGAGAGGCTGAGGCAGGAGGACTGCCCTGAGTTTGAGGCCAGCCTGCACAACAAGGTGAAACCCTTTCTCAAAAAAAAAAAAGCAGGAGATTTTCTTTGAATGTAATGGGAGAAAGGGCACACGCTATTACCCCAAATATTTATTAGGAAATCACTACGTGAAATATGCTATTTATTAAAAATAATTACTATAATATAAATATAAGGCTCCCTTAACATCCTATTCCCCAAACAGGTTTTTCTTATGGATTAATGCTAGGTAAATATGATTTCAATTCTATTCTCAAACATGTGGTTAACCAAATTGCTAATTACCTATAATTTATAAAAATGAGTCCAAAGTGAAAATTCATTAGAGAAGCACCATCTCTGAAGATTAACCCAAGAACGGAAATGCAGAATAAATTGAGAATGCACACCAGGCTTTAATCAATAATTCGGATAATTATAATGGCCAAGTTTAACAACTCTGAAATACAGTGCTCTAAGATACTAAATGTTCTTTGTGTTCGAACAGTGAAAATCTTGTTATCTTATTAATTACAAGTCCTTTAAACTAACGGAATTTATTTTCTTTAGCTCTCCCCCTACAATCCTAAAACTTCACTATTACTAATGTTTACCTAAATCAGTTGTGGTTTAGAAGAAGAGAGGGAAGAAATAAAATGTTATACATATATATAAAAAATCATGATGAATGATTTTTCTCTACTCTCTCCAGGAGACAAGAGATAACTCCTTCTTGGGAGTTCTGCCTCCTCCCTCAGACAGATATTCTGACAGATTCTAAAAAACATATTTTCCATATACTTCATAATTCAGTGAAACTAAACCAGCATAATCCTCAGTGAAAAAAAAAAAACTGCATACAAGAACAGCAGTACTCTGAATTTTCAAAGGAATGTGAGTTGCTGGAAGCTAATCAAAAGCATGAGAGGGGCTTAAAAATGAAGCAATTTCTAAAAGTGAAAATCAGCAAAACTGTCTCTCCTTCCCCAAAACTATAATGCTCTACATACAATTCCGTTTATTTTTAAAAACCATCCACCATGTCAAGGTATTTCATGTGTGGTTTGAAAGGGACCAACTGCCTAGACCCATTAGAGCCACAGATAATACTCACATAAGGGAAATAAAGCCATGTGGTGATGTCTCCACCACCCAGCATCTGATTCAGCTGGCACTCTTAAGTACTCAAAGTGGCAGGAAGTTTAGAAGTTTAAAAAAGTTCAAGAAATGTATATAGATTGTAAAAACAAAACAACAAAACCAAACAAAACCCTGAGATACACCTTTATTTCTGTAAATTTGAAAATGCAAACTGACTTACACACTTCTACTGGCCCAAAGATTTTCTAGATAAATTTCTATGTGACAAATGGCAGTGTGGTGATCAAAATGAAATGCCATTTTGTATGCTTTCCTGATTAAAAAGTCTCAATTTTTCTCCAGTATAAATGGTTTAAAAAAGTACTTCACACACATCTACAATTACCATCTATTATGATGCATTAATCTACAGAGCACACTACCACAGGTACAGAGGATTAAGTGATGAACTACGTTGAACAAATTAAATGACCATATTTTATTGTAGACAGTAGTTGAAAAGGTAAGCAAAGATATAGGGTGTAATGATAATTGATTTACTTCAAGGATAAAAAAAACTTTGGGAAAGACTCCATCTCTGAATAAGTATTAATTCTGCATAAACCACTGCGAGCTATACTCTACTACATATTTTTATAAAAGAAGCAAATGGCAAAAGCTTAAATTGTTAGAAGGTATTTCTTCTACAACCAAGTACCAGGGAAGCCCATAGATCAGCATGAATTCAGCCTAATAACCCTACTGTGGAACACACTAGCTGATTCTAATGACAACCCTGAATCATAAAGAAAAATTAACTCTTTGTGGCCAGACCTTTTTTGGGAGATCGTCCTTTCTCTGATGGGGCCACACCGACAGGATGGTGTAATACACTTACACAGCTCCTCACACACGTTCCTCAGGAGCTTCCGTCATCTCCGTCATCACTATCTAGGGAATCAACACTTCCGTTTGGAAGTTCCGTAACAGCAAGGATGTTTGTATGGATGGTCACGGGTACAGCCCCACCGTTTAAAACAGTGCCCAGCACATGACAGACACTCAACGAATGCCTGTCATTTACAGAAAAGCAGCAACCTGAACTTTGTGACCATTTCCTACAGGAAAACTTTGCAAGTGATTTATTCTTTAGAAAATCTTGATAGATCATGAAAGATTAACATGTACTTCTGTAGTAGTGCATTTTGAAATAAAGATGCTTAAAATGCTGGCTTTTAGGTATCTAGGAATTAGACACTCTAGGAGGCTACTGAACTAAGATCATACAATAGAAAGGGTGTTTATTACAATACAGATTTGTGTACATTCAAACGAACGAATCATGTTAAACACTTATCGGCATCGCCTTCCAGTAAAGCAAAATTATGGCTCCCCATGAACCATCCAAGCCAGAGTGATGCTGGTAAACTCACCCTACACTGCCCATTCATGCACCTTTAACTTTTTTTTCACCAACAGAGGAAGAAACTCATGCATGGAAAAGCTTATCTTGAATTACCTGGTGCCGGGCTCGACTCTGGTCCAGAAGCTGCCGGGACTGCAGTTTTTGTTGTTCGAGGGCAAAATGGAGCTGGTAACTGCCCGCAGTGGGAAGGTACTTGTGCTGGGTGACCACCCCTGTAGCCTTGCTGTACACGTTGTTCTCGATCTCTCCCTCCCAGGCAAAGCCACCTGCTTGGAGGCTCCTGAAGAGAAAAGAAAGCAGATTTTTTGGAGTGGTTTTCTAGCGGAAAGTAGAGATGTGTCTCAGGCATTTTTCCTTATTAAACCATATATAGTTTGGAATTACCAATCCATTTGTGAGATAAATCATCTAGCCACAGTCCCATAAGGACAGGGACAGAGGTTGCTTTGCTCTCCATTTGACCCCCAGCACTCATCACAAGGCCTGGTACTCATGGTCAGTGGACGGTAAATATTTACTGGATGTTCAAGAACTGAAATAGCAATTTCACCCTGTGATTGCCTCAAGGACCTTCAAGAAGAAGGCCATTGAGAGCTTCAAATTCCTAATTTAAGGTAGGAAGACAGTCACAATCATTTCTCTAACTATCAATTTCAAAAGTGAAGGGGTAAATTACTCAGAATCCTTAGTTTCCCTTAACCATCCATTAGTGAAATAGCTAAATCTTTTTTAGAAGCTATTTATACCAGCGCTTATATCTCCATCACAAGATAACATAACTGGTATGAGAAGCTACTTTTCATTTTTACAAATTTACATCAGTGTGGCCTCCACTCAGGCTGACAATGAGCTTGTGTACACCAAGAAGGCAAAGACCTGGTACCCTTTTCGACTAGTTGGTACCTATGACAGTGGTGGCAAACCTATGGCATGCATGTTGTTTTTCTTTTAAGACAAAAGATGTTAATGTATGAGCTGTTTTTTCTAAACGAAAACCTCAGTATTCAGGTTTAATTGCAGTGTTGGCACTTGCAATCAATAAATGGGTTGTAGGTTGCAGTTTGGGTACTTGACTCTAAAAGGTTTGCCATCACTGACCTATGCTATACTGTTTGTTAAATACTTTGCCTATTTTTCTTGACCGAATTCTTAAATCCTAGATTCTGGTGACCGTGTCTATGTAAATACACGCAGAAGTCTTCACAGCTACAGGCTCCTATATTTCCCTCTTTGATCATTTCAGGTAGAAAAGTCGCCACTTCACACTCATTAGTACTTCACACTCATTAGGATGGCCATTATCAAAACCAAAAACAGAATGAAACACCAGAAAGTAACAAGTGCTGGTGAGGATGTGCAAAAAAATGAAACCCTGTGCAATGTTGATGGGAATTTAAGTGAGTGCAGCTGCTGTAGAAAACACCTTGGTGGTTCCTCAAATACAGAATTCCCATATAACCCATCAATTCCACTTCTAGATATATACCCCAAAGAACTGAAGTCAAAATGGGTAACAGTTCATCAGTGTTCAAAGCAGCATTATTTACACTAGTCAAAAGGGAAAACAATCTCAATATCCATTAAGAAATGAATGGGTAAATGTGCATTAGGAGATGAATGGATAAATAAAATGTGCTACCTATACATAATGGGCTATTATTTGGCTTTAAAAGGAAGGAGGGTCGGGATGTAGCTTGATTGTAGAGCACTTGGCTACTACTAGGGTTCCTGGGTTTGAGCCCTAGCAACACACACACACACACACACGGAAATTCTGATACATGTTACAACATGTATGAACCTTAAAGACACCATGCTAAATGAAACAAGTGAGTCACAAAAGGATAAACAGAGTATGATTCTGCTGATAGGCGGTACTTAGTAGTCAAATTACACAGACAGAAAGTAGAACAGTGGTTGCATGGGGGAATAGAGAGTTACTGTTTAAAGAGTACAGTTTCAGTCTAGAGTGAAGAAAAGGTTCTGGAGATGGATAGTGGTGATAATTACACAAGAGTGTGAATGAACTAAATGACATTAATTGTACACTTAAAAAGTTTAAAATGATATATGTTATACAGTATATATTTTAACACAAGGTTTAAAGTCCTAGTTATTATGAAAACAATCTTATTTGACAGTCGTTCCATCTCCTTAACCCTTCTGGTGATTCTTCTCTGGACTTTATCTATACTATTTTTTTTCTTCCTTTTTGACCAGAAAAATTATTCACAAAAGAAACATCATAAAGGCTCTCATAAGTGAACAACTTTACACCAAACTCAGGTGAATGGTCTTGGAGAAATGAAAGAGTGACTAATCTGAGAAGGGTTCTTGGTGATTTATGCTACTGGGGCTGGCAGTGTAGCTCAGTGGTAGGGCTCATGCTTAAAACACATGAGGCTCTAGGTTCAATCCCCAGCACTAATAACAAATAAATAAATCACTGTGTTAGTTTTCTCTTTGGCATTAACAATCACTCAGTGGTAGAGGGGTATCTACACTGGAGGTACGCAGGCCTCCCTGAGTCTTGAATGAAAGGCCACCCAGTTGTTTACAGCCTGGGTCCCAGTGACCCCACAGCTGTGGAGGGAGCAAAGTGACCGTCCACAGAGCCCAGGAGTCTGTCCCCCTGTTTGGCCTGTGACTTCCTTCATAGGTTGGTAATTTCAGGTCTCTGCTTTGGTCTCCCAACCTCTCTCAAATAAAGAGATTCCTAAATACCTAGTTAAGGCAAGTCTGTGAGATATATTCTGAAATCCACGAATGGAAGGATTTTATTCATGTACTCTCATCTCCGCAACGTCACATCACTTGCTCAGGGACAGGATGCTCAGTTTGACTCCCATAGCTAAGCTGCTCAAGTACAGCTAATCTTTTTGGAGAACAGTACCAACAAGCAAAGAGCTTCTTTATTCTTTTTCTTTGTTTTTGAGTATGATATCTGATCTTCAGTGATCCCTCTGGAAATGCCATGATGCATATGCTATTTACAGTTAAAAAAAAAAAACCTTTTGCAAGGGGCTTATGGAGGTATGAGGTATCCACTGATAAAATATAAGGGCCTAAACATATTAATGAAATGTAACATTATTCACAAAGTATTGAGTGGGAGTAAAACAGGATTACATGGTTAGGAAAAGAGGAGCCAGAGGAACCTGTTATCTCTCTTCTCGTTAGCAAGGGAACAGACATTTACTGAAAATAATATATACAAAGCAGGCAGGGCAGCTAAAGGCACTGAGCTGCAACTAGAAGGGGAGGTGATGGAGAAAGGTATTCTTTTTTTTTTTTTTTTTTTGAGACAGGGTCTTGCTATGTAGTTTAGGCTGGCCTTGAACTCAGGGTGATCCTCCTGCCTCAGCCTCCTGAGTGCTAGGATTACAGGGATGCACTTCCATGCCTGGCAGTATTCAGGTTTAAATGAATACAAAATTCAAGAAAGGGGTGAGCAGCCCAATGAACAAATGAACACAAAGAAGGGCAGGTAAAAAAACAGGAACTGCCTTGGCAAAATCATCTTGAGATCTCCAAGCTACTGTACTAACAGTATTTTTTTTTTTTTTTTTTTTTTTTTTTTTGTGGGTACTGGGGGTTGACCTCAGGACCTCATGCGCCAGCAGGCGCCCGTGCCGCTGAGCGATATCACCGGCCCTTTTTTCATATGTGGGTTCTGGAAGTCGAACTCGGGCCCTCGCTCTTGCCAGGCAGGCACTTACACCGCTGAGCCATCTCACCCGCCCCAAGAGTATTTTAAATCTAGAATGAAATTATGATTTATGATCAATGGATCAAAGTAGTGATTCTGCTTCTATTCCTGGCTTAGTTGCTGATTACAGAAGTTTACAGCCACAGGTAGCAATCCAGACTCAGTGCTTTTTTCTTTTTATTTTTTTTGAGACAGGGTCTCACCATTTTTTGAGACAGGGTACTCCAGGCTAGCCTTGAACTCATGATCCTCCTGCCTCAGTTTCCTGAGTGCTGGGATTACAGATATGTACCATGACACCTAGCTAGTCTGCCTGATTAGATATTAGAGGACTTCTGTAACTATGTAGCTTATATCAGAATTCATCTCACTAGGTAGCAAGATTGGTTTTATCTGCTAAAAGTCATTTTAATAAACATTCTGAGGAGACATCCACTTTAATACCCTCTTGTTACATATTGGAAATCAAGTCTATAACTCACCTTAATTAGGGATGATCGTGGACAGGTTTTTAGGTATGTGAACAGAGGCAGGAATCGAGATGTACAGAGGACAGGATATTGGATAAAAGAAGATCAAATAAGGGACTTTGGATAAGAAGTGGTTTTCCAATTGCACACATATTGAACAGACTGAAACATCATGAACTTTTATAATGAAATCTGTTTTTAATCTCATCAGCATCATAAGCTCAGTCTCCAAATCACAAAAGGAAGCTTCTCGAGCAAGCAGAGGCGTTTAGCAAAGGGACAGGAATTTTTACGGTATAACGCTGGGTGGGGGCACAGGGTAATCAGCTGTGTAACCCAATGGATGCCAGAAGATGCTCACTTGGAGTTACACCGGGGCTACTAAGGTCATGGAATCTTGCACCAGAAGCACCGGCCTTTAGGGCTTGCAGGGTGCAAGGGCTGTGGTGACTGCCACAGAGGTGGCCAGGAGCACTGGAACTTGGGCTTTCCTGGATTCCTGGTGCCTGAGTTTACATCTCTAAATACTCCTTTCTATAGTATCTAATAGTTTTCATTCCATTCAAAATTCCACCCCATTTTCTGGAAGTCATTTTTTTTTTTTTAACTAGTAATAGTTTCTACCTCCATCAAAATTTTGAGAGTCAATCATTCTCTTTAAATATTTGTGAAATTCCCTGTCCAAAATGCATGGAACAGAAGTGTTTTGGGTTTTTAAAAAATTTTGGAATATTTATATATATGTAATGAGGTATCTTGGGGATATCTTTACAAGCAAGAATATCCAACCACTTCAATGGCAGTTTCTGGAATGTATGTATGTTTAAAGACAGCAGAGGCTATATTTTCTTTTTCTATAAATTCTCAATCACAAAGCAGCCCTGGCATCCAGGAAGTGTTATAGACTACAGATGACAGAAGGACTCTCATGAGCAGTACAAATGGTGCTAGCCAGAATAAGAAAGCTACGTGATTGGAGAGGCATTATAATGTGATGGGGATCTCCCCTGGCTTTGTGAGTTATTTCCAAGAACAAAATTAGAATGGTTCTGCATGAAATGAACACTGTATGCTCTATTACAAATGCTTTCCAAGGCAGCTGGAGTTGGGTCATATTCACAGAGATCAAATGGATAAGGACAAAATTAATAAGCTGGAAAGGATCCTCTGTCCCAAGGCCTTCAGTACATCTAACTTCTCTATCCTTTATTATTCTCAAACTTTCCCCAAACACAAAATGGAGATATGATAATAGCACCTAGCTCACAGGGCTGTTGTAGGATTTGAAGAGTTAACACAAGTGGAAATAATGACAAATAGGAAGGATTCCAAGAAGTATTACCACTAGTACTATTATTACTATTCTTCCCCCAACCCAATGATTCCATTTCAGTGTGCTGCAGCCCTACAGTTCTTTGAGTTCGCATATAGAAAACACTAAACTTAGCCATCGACTAGCAAAGCATTGTGTGCTGCAAAGTTAGCAAATACAGTCATCAGTATAGCAGTATTACTTGTGATGTCAAAAGGGCTCCAGGTACCGAAAAGAAAAAAATGAAGCTTGACCAATATTCTATTCCATATACACAAAAAACTGAGTTGGATCACTGACTCTTTAGGTCTAAAAGCTAGTGTCATAAAGCCTCCAGAAGCAAATATATGTGTATAAACTTGTGGTAGACAAAGATTTCTTAGGACACAAAAAACTCTAATCATAAAAGAAAAAAAATTGACGAGCTGAATTTCATTAAAATGAAACATTTATACTCATCAAAAGACATCACTGGGCCGGTGAGATGGCTCAGCGGGGTAAGCGCCTGCCTGGCAAGCGCGAGGGCCCGAGTTCGACTCCCGGATCCCACATACGAAAAAGGGGCCGGTGATATCGCTCAGCGGCACGGGCGCCTGCTGGCGCGCGAGGTCCTGAGGTCGACCCCCCGGTACCCACAAAAAAAAAAAAAAAAAAAAAAACATCACTAATAAAATGGATAAGCAAGATATGCCCTGGAGGAAAATATTTGTAATACATATATGTGACAAAGGATTCCTATTGATAATATATAAAGAAGTCCTTGTTAATCACGGACCTTAACAATAAAATGACAGCCAAATTAAAACACGTGTAAAAGTTCTGAGCAGACAGAAAATATATGATTGTCCAATAAACACATGAAAAGTTCTCAACATCAAATAGGAAGGATTTCAAGAAGTATTACCACTAACACTATTATTAATCATCAGAGACATGCAAATAACATGTACCACCTACTAAAATGATTTTAAAAGCAGTACCAAATGTTGGTGGTTGTATGGAGCAACTAGACTATTATACATTGCTGATGGGAATATAAAATAATAGTTTCAGAAAATTACCTGTCAGTTTTTTGCAAAGTTAAACATATAATAACATGACCCCACAGTTCTACTCCTAATGATTTACCCCAAAAGAAATGAAAACATATGGCTAAACAAAAAGTTATATAGGAATTTTCATTGAGCTTGTATTAATAATTGTTAAAACCTGGAACCAATCCTAATGTCCATCATTAGGAAAATCTCTGTGCCACTTAATCTGGATTGTCAACTTGACAGCATTAAGAAACTCCTGGAGAGGTGACCAGTGAAGACCCTATTCATAGCTGAATGCGCTCTGAGGAGCTGGGGCCTAGTGGAGGAAGTGGGTCATGGCTGTGTGAACTTGTGGACTATACTGGTCCCTTCCTCTTGTGCTCCTCCCCAACTTTCTGCTACTTGGATGCAGGAGGTGAGCAGCTGTCCTCCGCCATGCTTTTCCACCATGACATTTTTGCTTTGGAACCAGGCAATCACAATTGAAACCTCTGAAACCATGAGCCAAATTACACCTCTCCTACTTTAACTTGAAGGTGTCAGGTATTTTGTCTCAGCAATGGAAAGTTGACTAATACAATGGATAAGTTGTGATATAGTAATACAATGTGATACTACTCAATAAAAAGGACTGAACTACTAATGTAAGCAACAAAATAGAAGAATGTCAAAAACACTGTGTTGAATGAAAGAAAGCAGACACAAAAGAGTAAATATAATATGATTCCATTTATATTAAATCCAAAGAATTGGCAAAACTAAGACATGGTGGCAGACGTTAGAAAAGGGTTATTGGGGGGAGAGGCAAAATTGACTGGGAAATGACACATGGAAATTTTGAAGTGTGACGGAAATACTCTATATTTTGTATTAAGTGGTGGTTATATAGATATATAAAATTGTTGAAACTTGTCAAATTGAACATGTAAAATACATGTATTCTAGTTCATGTGAATTATATTTCAATTTCAAAAAGACAAACATGCAAGCAAAAAGTCATAAGAGTTTTATTTATATTTCATCAAAACCTTAGTTACTATTATTTCCTGTTCTGTGTATATGTTATATCACTTTCCTGATTTTCGTTATATAATTACTTTTTCTCTTCATGCACTTTGTAATAGTGGGATCATATGTTAAGCTATATGCTTAAGTAGTTGTTTCATTTCAGTGCAATTCAACCCATATTTATTAGGTACTATTCCTAGGTGCTTAGGGAATACTAAGAAGAAAAACACATAGTTCCTTCTCTCAAAAAGCTCACAATCTGTGGAGGAATGAAATCAGAAATAGCAGGATTTTGGAGTATGCGGTATTTGCATAGGTGTTTAAAGCCCAGGAGGAATGGTATTAGGTGAGAGTCCAGGGGAACTAACCAATATAATCATGATAGTGATGAAATTCAAAGACAAAATAATCTGGCCCGAAGGTCTAAAGAAGTGAGAGAAATACAAGCAGAGTGGCAAGAATATGTAAATGAGCACTATGGATGAAGATGTACAGAACGCTGGTTCTGAGAAACCAGGCCTGAAGGTATATTATGATATTAAAGTCCTATGTAGTTAGAAGAGAGTAAAGCCATGATAGCTGCGTGTAGCACTAGAAGTGGATAGTGCAGGCTCTGTGAAGAAAAAATAAATCAGTTAATGAAATTTGTTCAATGGTTGAGAACTACTTCCATTAGTGAAAAAATAAAAGCCAAACTGCTTTTAGATATAAATTCAATGAAATGGAAACCATCTACTAACACGTCTTAATATATAAGGTATATTTAAGCTATTAATATCTATTGGTAACCACTGACTGGGAACACGGATAGCTAGCCAAAGGAGATTTGTGCCTAACATTAGTTAAGGGGACTAAGCTAGATGGGCCTGCCAAGAGAGCTCCTGCTCGGGGTGACAGGTGCTTTGATTCTTAGAGAGTGTATGTGTCGGACTATGATTTTAAAATGATCTCTAAAAATGCAGGTATGCTAAAGAAACTATTTTTTTTAACCTTTGAGTTTATTCCCTGAGATAATACCATATTCTCTATCTTTTTCTGCTTTGAATGTATGGAGTTATATTGAGATGGTTCTTCTGTAGGAAGAGTTAAAAGTACAATAGAGATACTATTGAAATACTAAACAGCTCAGAAATAATCTGGAAAAAACTATGTGAACTCCTGATTACTTATATGCTAGGTCAAAACAGACCTATATGAAATTATAAGTGCAAGCTTATTTCCTACTTGGAAATGGGATGAAAGGCTCAAAAAATCTTTAAATATTCTATTTGAGATAATGAAAGGCCCTTGGGAAAAGATTTAAGAAATAATTCAAAAAGTAAGGCAAAAAGAAATGAAATTTGGGGTGCTGGAGTAATATCAAAACCAAAGCAAGAGCTGGGTTAGTGAGAGAATTCTGGAGTGGCAGAGGCCTTGTGTCCCTGGATCCACACCACAGGCCCCAAACTCGACCAACCCAGAACAGGCGGCAGCAGCTCACAGACCCGGAGCTGGGATCTAGAGCAAGACTGCCAGGTTCAGATGCTGGCTTGACCACTAAAAACAACACGTTTAACCTCTCTGCACCTTAGTTTCTTCAGCTGTGAAATGGGAATAAACATCAATCCTGCCTCTAATAAAGTTGGCCGAATTAAATGAAATCTGTGTCAAGCACTTAGCATAATGTCTGGCATATAAAATAAATGCTCGACAGACATTAGTGACTATTATTAACATTCTTTCCGTGGAAAGTGAGTCTAAGCTTTCAGGTGGGGCGGAGTTGGGAGGTGATAATAGGGGCACTTAGGAACAGGTGTGAGAAAGGGGAAATGGAAAGTAGTTATTTATTATCCCCTTACCAAGTATTGTGCCCATGTGGGATAGCCTGGGTAATAAGTGAAGGGAGTGAAAGTAGTGGATTCAAAAAGGGCCCTGGATTTACTCAGCATGTGTGAGCAGGAGGGTAAAGTCCACTTGCCAGGCTCATCCATGAAGGACAGCTGCAGCACAGCAGCCCCCGCCCAAAGTGACTTCCTAGCGATGGACACCTGCTGCTCCCAGCCAAGCCATGGGAGAATACACTCATCACGGACAGGGTGCTGCTGGCTCCTGTGGGAAAGTGTGGTTCACTAATAACGCTGACAGTAGGGAGAGACAACCACTGCGGCCTGGATGTGAGCACTGAAGACAGAGAGAGGTTATCCCCCCGCCAAGCCTAAATTAACAGCAGTGCTACATTCCTTTTCACTTTTGTACAAGGAAAAGTAATTTTTAAGAAACAAAAGCACTATAGTCTCGATGCCTTATAGCTGAAAAACACAAAAATAAAGATACAAAACAAAAATCTCTGTGCTCCAACAACCAAAGATGCCTCCTATCAACATTTTGATGTACATCTTCCTCTGTACTTCCCCTCTACAGAGTGAACCTGTACTGCCTGCTTTTTTCATCTAGTAATAAGTTGTGAACATTCTCCCACATGATAATATTAGGTTTGGACAGTTTTTATTGGGCTTCTGTTATAGTTACTGTCAAACTAAACCAGTGGTGACAAACCTACAGCACACGAGCTGCAGCAGGCTGTTTGTTATCATTGAAAGCTCCAGAAGGTTCACCATCACCGACTTAAACCCTTAAATATTCTTCATATGTGCATTTTAAAATCCATATGAAATGCTGTATACTTTCCTTATTAAATTCCATGAGTTAGATTTATCATTCTAGTATTCAAAATTATTGTAAATCCTGATTGTCATCTAAGGTATACACTATTTCATGAAATTCCTACTTCACGTCATCTGAAAACAAGATTTGTGTGTCTTCTAGATACACAAGTGCTGAGCAAACAGTAGGCATTTAAATAAAAACGAATGGATAAATGAATTCATTGATAGAAAGGTGAACTAGTAAGCCAATGACTGAGTCCCAGAGGCTTAATTCCCAAACTCACACTGATTCATTGTTTGGGTACAATTACCCATTTAGTTTCAGAATATTCTTAATAATAGTGTTATCTCTTTCACATTTCTCTTTGTGCTTGCAAGATTTCATTATGCCTTACTGAAATCCAGTTACAGTCATTCTTAAGTCCCCTGATCTTCTCTTACTAAAGTAATTCTACCATGAAGGGAAATGAGGTTAGTCTAGCATGACTTACTTTTCCCATGAATCAATGCTGGGCTTAAGCAATTCCCTTTTTCTTCTCTAATGGCTGCCAAATCATTGCTTTGCTAATCTGCTAGATTTTGGCCTGAAATTGACATCTCAATTACTGGTTTATATATTCAGCATCTAATTTATCTCTATCTCTTCCCTTCCTTTCCCAGCGTATGAGCTCCTTCTTTGCCCATTAAATCACACACTGAATCACTATCACAGGCACTAGAAACATAAATCAGGAATTAGTAATCATAAGAAATGCTCTTCTTTGGACATAGTAATTCAATAGAAAAAACAGGACTGACTCAATGGCTTGGTTCTCTGATGAATTAAGGGTTTGGATAGGACAAAGATGTGCCCTGAAAACTAAAAATAAGGAGTACAGCCTACATCAATTAGTACTTGAAAAACAAATCTGCCCCCTATTGTTTACTACATATCTTGGTAGAAAACCCAAAAGCAAAAGTAGGACAACAAATTAAAATAAGGTGGCTCAAAATCAATAAAGGCAAAAAAAAAAAAAAAAAAAACCCAGAAAGAAATAATCAAAAGAGATTAAAAACATTAGCAGGATCTAAATAAGAGAGTTAATTTATAACAGTTAATTCTAAAACTGCTTTTAGAATTAAAAGCAACTGAGAGGGAAGATTTCTAATTATTCATTCAATAGAGATAGAAAAGACAAAAGCAGTATAGTGATGACGAGAAGATGTCTGAGGGGGATATTTTGGCTAATCTACTTTGATTTTATTAAAAAAACTACATGATAATGACACAAATTTGGGAAGAACATACTGAGATATCATGTCAAAAAGCTAGAAGCTGATATGCCTGTCCTTTAAAAGTACACTGAAATCCCAGCCAGCTGGATTTGACAATGGATACAGAATGTGAACCAGACTTCTGCCGTCTCCACACCCCGACTACTCCATGATTGATGGAATGGTCCCCAGGAGGAGGAAATAAGGACAAAGTTGGATTTCTTAGTACATCTGGCAAAGACTCTGGGAGCAAGCTTTAGGGAACACAAAGCTGGACATAAAACCAAACCTTTCAAAAGGTTAAGTTCACAGCACTGTTCTAGAGGGCAACTTAGGATTCTGAGAGTCAGCCAGTAATATAGATAGAGACCTTGGTCCTTTATCTATTAGCTTCCTGGATCTAAAAAGACAAATTGATCCTAGCCTCATGAACAAGAAATGTCTTTGATCCAGCTCTTTATTTTGGCATAACCAGCATACCACATGAAGCCTGAAAAATGTAGCTGTGAGCTAAAAAAGAAATGAGCAAAGTGTGACCTTTAAGAAAGCCAAAGGAGAACTCCCTGACACCAGTTCATTCAACAGCAAAGACTGAGTTCAGTTCAGCAGGATTTTTATCAAATAAAGGGAAAAGCCTGATGCTTTGTGACAATAATGGAGGCACACACAAGCACAGCTGGCCCTTGTAAAACTGGACCGCCATCACCTAGCTTTCACACCCCGCAAGGACAAGCCAGGAAAAGCTTTTAGAGTGCAAGTTAATGTGCAGATTGTCTGGGGCAGCTGACATGCCAGTTTCCAAGAACTTCCACACTGAATTGTAGCTGGGTTCAAACCTAGTGCACACAAACAGCTTGCAAAGTGTCACAGACTTAGAATTCCTGCCCCATCGCATCAGTTAGGCTCCCTTCATTTCTCCCCCTTTCCCAGGAAACAAAACAGCAGGCAATTTGACACAGTCAAGCCCACAGCTTTTCTGGCTCCGGTAATCTGCCTCTGCCCCTTTCCTTCAATTGGCCAAAGAAAATAAGAAACAATTCCAAAAACTCCACCCTCCTTTTTAAACCTCCTCCACCTGTCCTTTTTCTTTATAACTAAAGATGTTTTTATAAAACAAGGGAAATCACAAGAAAGGTTTTATTTAAAAAAGTAATAAAGCCAAAGGGAGGGAAATAAAATATATACTTCTGTTCGAGCCATTTTCCTAGTGCAGTACAGTATAGATATGAACAGCTTCTAGGAGTCCATCCCATACTACTTTCAACATACAATCTATGGACACAACCCTTGGTCATGCCAGGAAAGGGCCTCTTACTCAAGTCAATGGCACACTTACGATGGCACAGGCTTCTGCTTTGGGAAGATAAATCTACTGAAATTTGCTCCAGATTAACTAGAGGGGCTGGGCCAAGGTCACAGCTGGCATGAAATGCAGGCACCTGTCTCTGATAGGATCAGACTACTGGAAACACATTAACTGCTCCTCAGCTGCGTCCCAGAACGCCAGCCCTGGGAGAGGCAGAGGAGAGTGGTTCTCAAAGCATGGTCCCTGGACCAGCAGCATCAGCACCAGCATCACCCTGAAACTTGTTAAAAATGACAATAACTGAGCCTCACCCCAGGTGTACACTGTGGCTGGGGCCCAGCAATCTGTCTGTTAACAAGCCCTTCAGGTGATTCTGGTGCACAAGGAGAATCGCAGGCAAAGTGGTTAAGAACATGGATTCTACCACCATAAGGCTCGGTTTGAGTCCTGACCACCATGCACCATTCACTGTGTCATTTTGAGCAAGTCATTTCATTTCCTCCAGGCTTAGTTTCTCCATCTGTAAAATGGGGATGATGATAATACTTCTCTCACAGAGTAGCTGTGAGCACTAAATCATCTAACACATGTAAAGCTCTTAGAACAGTTGCTGGTACAAAAATAAGCCATCAAATGAGTTAAGTACATGAAGCATTTAGTTACCATTGCTACTACTATTTCTTCTTTGTGCTTTTACATTTGAGGTTCGATGAGACATGACACAAATTTCTAATAAACCAAAAGAAAGTCCACATTCCTACACGGTAAACTGCTCTCTTGGTAAACAGACCGTACTGCACATCAGCTTTGATATGAATGTGATAAAAATAAGAATATAGAATTTGTATCTTTAGGGACTGAAGCCAACATAATACTTTGCCTCTAAAGCTCTAAATTCAGACATTACACTTGCCATTGAAGAAACATATGATTCATCTGTATTTCTGTCTTATGGCTAATTCCTCACACACTGAGTCCATGAATGATGTAGAGGCTAACAGGAACATCTTCCACTACCCTTCTAAAAAAATAAGTTTTTCACAGTATCATGGGATCCATCTCAAATACAATAGCTATTAAACCATATGGTTGCTAAACCACAGCTAAAATGACAAATGACTGTTAAAACACATGCTGGCCAATACCTGTATGATCAGGCTACTGTAAGAAACTAAGAGAAACAAAACAAACAAAAAACCCCCCACAATCTCCACCCCCTAGAGTCACAAGTGTTCCCTTACATAATTCTCCTCCATCCAAAACACCCATTTTAATGCACCTGACATGCTGGTTGAAATCTATAGAAGTTATATCCAAGAGAGGGAGCACGCAAAGCAAGTGGAACTTTAATCCATGCTGTAGATCATGTCATATATTTATGGTTAGCTTCTTTAGGCCTCTCTGATACTGGCACCTGGCTAAGTGAAAACCAGGTACAGGTCCACAGACTACGATAAAGATATTTGCAATGCTCAACTGTATTGCCACAGCTGCTAAATTATTCTTCACTTTTGTTCACAGAGAGATTGTTTTTCATAACCTACCAGTGATACTTTATTTTCAGATATACTGTATTTCTACCTCTCCTTTGTACATTATCATCAAGAAATAGGCCTAACTGGTCTGGGATGCCATTATGAAAATACTAGGATGTACTGATTTTTCTCCTCAAGTAGAGAAGGTAAAGTAGTGAAAAGAATTTAAGTTTTCACATCAGAAACATCTGGGCTCAAATTCTTGTGCCATCAGTTACATGGTATGTGAGAACAGACAAATGGGAACATCTCTAAAACTATTTAACCAACCTACCTTCCTTCTATCTATCTATCTGTTTTTTTGAGACAGGGACTCAACATGTAGTTCAGGCTGATCTTCAACTCACCATGTAATCCAAACTGGCCTTGAACTCATGGTGATCCTCCTGCCTCAGCCTCCTGAGTACTGGAATTATAGGCATTCCCCACCACACACTGCATAATCATTTATACATGAGGGTAACATGTTACAGCCATGTTTTCAGGAATAAATAAATCATACAAAGCACAGGATCTGGCATGAACTAGGCACTAATAAACGTTAGTCTTCCTTTCCTTCCTGTCTTTAACAAATAACAGAGCAGAATCTTATCATTTCAGAATCAGGGAGAAATACTTATGCATTAATATTAAAATAACTTTGAAAAAGTATAAGTACTAAAAAGTGTAAAGATGAGAAAAAATGGTACTTTTAGTGCCACCTGCAACCATAGTATTTTTGCATGTTTCATTCCAGTCTTGTCCCAATACATTGAAATCCTACTATTCTGTTTTTATCACTTAACATTAATAAATATATAAAATAAATATATTTCATTTAGATATTCATAAAATGTGTGCATATTTCTTTAAATTAAGAAAAAAACTACTCCCCAGACTCTGTCTAGCACTGTGCTGGGAATGGGACACTAGCTGTAGCTTTAGAGGGCGAGAGGAAGGAGACAACTTCCTATGAAGGAGAATCCAAAAAGGCTTCGGAGTAGAGATGACGTTTTACCTGAGTGTCAAAAGATAACCAGCAGTATGCCAACTGGAAAAGAAATTCCAGGCAGGAGTATGTAAAAGAGCAGGAACAACAGGCAAAGCCAATATGGACAAACAGAGGGGCTTGGGGATGTAATTAAAGCTGGTGAGACCCAGAGCTCTCCAACATTCAGAAACAGATGTTACAGGTCAAAACTGCCACCGAAGTGCAGCGCAGCAGCTTTCATCGCAACACTCACGCACTTGTGAGGAAGTCACAATGAAAAGGATTTTCAAAGTTAAGCTTTGGGGAATGCCAAGGGCATGAGTGAGTGTGGCTTAGGGTGGCCAAGTGTGGGGACAGCCAAGTCTCACTACCGCCACTATCACTAGCAGAAGGGCTTTCTAGATGTATGACTACAAGCTGAGCTCTTTGTATGTCTAATCTGCATTCACTCTCAAAGCAATGCTGAGACAAGTATTACTGTCCCATCTTATAGATGAGAAAACTGAGGCTTGGGTAAAATAACTTCTTCAAGTTCACATACACAGTAAGTGAAAGAGCTGCTTTTGAACCTAAGTCTGTATGACTCCACAGTTACAATAAGGAACAGAAAACCAGAACTTAAAATAGTCCATGCCTAAGATTTTCTAACAAACTATTATTGCTATAGGCCTTTGTTTTAGGAATACTAAAACACCCAAAGATCCACACAAATACACTCAAGTGACTTTTGACAAAGCTCCAAAACCAACACAGTGGAGAAACAATAACCTTTTAAAAACCAGTTGTCTGTTAACAAATGGTGCTGGAGAAATTGCCTACCCATAGGCAAAAAACGAAGCTCAATCTAAATTTCATACTTGTTCAAAAATTAACTCAGAATGGGTACAGATTTAAATGTAAAACATAAAACTATAAATCATCTCAAAGGTGTCTTTTAAAAACATTTCAAAAAAGAAGTGGGCTGGTGAGATGGCTCAGCAGCATAAGCGCCTGCCTTGCAAGCGCGAGGGCCCGAGTTCGACTCCCGGAACCCACATACGAAAAAAGGGGCCGGTGATATCGCTCAGCGGCACGGGTGCCTGTTGGCGCGCGAGGTCCTGAGGTCGAACCCCCCGGTACCCACAAAAAAAAAAAACAAAAAAAGAAGTATCAGCCAGGTATGGTGGCACACTCCTGTAATCCTAGCATTCTGGGATGCTGAGGCAGGAGTATCCCAAGTTGTCCAGTCTTGGCAACTTGGTGAGACTCTGCCTCAAAATAAAAGATAAAAAATAAAGGCCTGAGGATGTAGCTCAGTGCAAAGGTCCTGGGTTCAATTCCTAGTACCATAAAGAAGAGATGTTTCTGGTTCAGCTGTATGCGACAGAGGATAGTGATGAAGACGAAGAAGGGCAGGTGCCAGGCATTGTGGTAAATGTTTCCCTTGCTTCATTGCACTTAAGCCTTTACCATTCCTAGCAGATAAAGACAAGCAAGGCAACCGAGGCACCAAGAGGTTAGCAGCCTGCCCAACTCCCCGCAGAGGTGGAGCACTCACTGACTTCCCAGTACACCTGCTCTGCTGCTCCCTCGGCCCTACACTCCGTGGCAGTCCCTTTGAAATGAGAAATACCTGACACACAAGGATTTCTTTTCTTTCTTGCACAGGGACAAAGTCTGAATGGAGATGTAAGTAAAGAGCCAGCTGAGCCAGGAGCTTCATTTAGTCACCACCTTTCATCCTCCCTCTTTGGATGCATGGCGGGGCCAAGAAGCAGCTGCCTGTCCTCGACCTATGAGTTGTAAGGGCAGGACAAGTCCTTCAGCTCCGAACAGTCTTTAGAGCTCAGTCTCACAGAGGCAAGAGAGGACACCCAAGAGAGACAGGCCCAAGCCTCCTGACAAGTGCACACACTCCCCACCGGGTGGAAGAGCACTTGGACTGGAGGGTTTCCGAGTAACGGCAGCATTACTGATGGAAAGAGACTTCCTGCCTGTCACACGGAGCTTCTCATCTCCCTTTAGGTTCCCTCAAGAGAGCAGGGCAAGGCCATAACCTGGCCTGGGTAAGCTCTGGGCAGCGGCGGGCTGACCGTGAGGCGCTTCAGCGAGCAGGTGCTTTGTGCTTCATCACCTGCCTGCACTTACCTTGGTTTTGCCACGGTGGCAAGAGGGGCCCAGAGACTGTCCCGACACAGATTTCTTCACAGCAGACACCACCTCTGTGGCCCACTCGAAGGAGCTGTCCACGTACGGAAGGGTTAAAGGCGTGTCCTGGCTGCAGTTCTCCCTTATTATCACTTTGAAAAGCCGCGGGGTTTACAGGAAGTGTGAGAGAACGCTGTGGCCTCCCAGCCAACATTTGGTTCCCATTACTGTGAATAATCTCTCTCCTCCCTCCTTATCCCACCCCCACCTTCTCCTACTTTTTCCACATTTTATATTCAAAGTACATCAAACAATTTTCTTCCTTTTAATATTTTCCTTAAGCTTCTTTCACTTGGTTTTCTGGGTTTTATAACTTTTCTGGTTATTCATTACAAAGGGTGTAGGGGGGATCTGGTTCTTTGGGTAAGATCAGTCAAAAACAGAATGGAGATTAAAGCGCCTGGGCAGTGTGTGTGTGTGGAGGGGAAGAACTGGGCTTGGGGCATGCTTTCTAGACTTAATGACATTAAGAAAAGGGTCCACTCAGAACTCTTTAGCTTCCTGGCTTCTTGGCCCTTCTCAGTTGTCTTCCTGCCCAAACAAAGCACCCCTAAAGTAAGACATCCAGAGAGGGTCTCTTCCCAATTCCATTGTCAGTAAGAAGGTTGGGGGCAGGGCTTGTATGAAAGGGATAAGCAGTGGTCCAGTGCCCCATGGAAAAAGCAACTGAGGCAGCGGAGGCAGGGAGCAGAGAGGGGCGTGCTTCAGTGTCCAGACTGGAGGGTTCACTGGCAGAGCATTTTTGGAGACCAATATGACGATATCTATGAAGATTCAAAGTGAACGTATTATTTGATCCAACAAATTCCAGTTCTAGAAATTTATCCTATAGAAATACTTGCACATGTGCACAAAGATATATACGTGTGTGTATGGTTCACTGTAAATGTCTGCCTGGAATACAACTAGTACTTCTTAATAGGGGAATGGTAAAATAAATTATGGTACATTTACACTTTGGAAAACTACACAGTGGCTAAAATATTTAAGTTTTATATGATCATGGAGACATAGCAGGGTAGGGAAAAAACCATAAGATGAAAAAAATAAATCAACCCTTTTACCTGTAGCTACTTCTGAGGAAAAGATGTTATCGCTCATATCTGGTGTACATCTGTTAGATCAGTGTATGATATGACTACATGTATGTATTATTTATGCAACTTAGTTTTTAAGGCAATGGATGTAAATATTTCAGTCTATAGAAAGTAAGAAAAAATAGCACTCCCCTCCTTCTCAGTGTGAAGCTCTGTGCAAATATTGAACTGGAAGAAATCTGACACTTAGAACATTTCTTAACTTTATCCCATATGCCAAGTCAGACTTAGGGAAATAAACAGTATAGGAAATGATTAAGGGAATCTCCAGAAAGTCAGACAGGATGACAGAGAAGTGGATAAACAGGAGAGAAGAAATGATGAGCTGAGAGGCCCCGAAGTTTCCAAGGACACAGCCATGATAAGAACAACAGTGGACGCTCTTCTCAGTGAATGCTCCACTCTACGTCTACCGCAAGGACGGGAGGACGGGAAGTGTGTGTTGGGGGAAGGAGACGGGTAGTATATGAGTGCCAAATCCTCTGACAGAAAGTTAGTACACAGTATCTGAAATAAAAAATGGCACAATAAACAAATGACTTACAAATATGAAGGTAAATAACAAGAAAAAAAAGTGGTTCTCTCTGGGGCATGAATTGAAGGTCAGGTAGCACTGAAAGAGAAGGAACAAGGGATTCCCATTTTCACTCTAACCCTTATAGAATTATTTAACTTTTAAAACTAGGCACCTGAATCATGGTGGGAGCTGGCTTCAAGATGGCCCCTGATGGTCCCTGCCTGCTGGCGTTCTCGGCCTTGAGTAGTCCCCTCCACACTGAAGGGGCTGGCATGTGTAAGCACAGGATGTTGTAAAAACACAACATCTGAAAGACCCAAACACAAGAGCTAAAACAATATGAAGGACACATAGGGCAAAGGCTTCATGGCACTGCAGTTGGCAATACTTTTTTACATGTGATGCCAAAGGCACAGGCAACAAATGAAAAAACTGGCCAACTGTACTTCATCAAAATTAAAAACTTCTGTGTATCCAAGGCCACACTGTTGACAGAACATGAAGGCAAATTTTGGAATGGGAGAAAATATTTGCAGATCATATATCTGATAAATGATTTGTGTCCAGAATATAAAGCAAACACCTAGAACAACAAAACTATAGCAGAAAATGCCCCCCCCAGCCAGTATACTTCAGTTGCCCAGGTGACAGTTCCTGTTGCTTCTGTCTCTTAGAAACAGCTGGTCACTGTGATGCACAGCTGGTTACTATGATGCATATTGTAAGAACCAATCAAAGACAGCCAAGGACTCTACTTCTGTACCCCCCTCCTTCTTTGCAACCCCATAAAAACCTCCCTCCCTGGACCTTCAAGGCCTGATATTTTAGGAATGATCCCGATCAGTGCCTGTTGACGAAAATAAATCTGCCTCCACATCCTGGGTGTCATTTTGGTGTTTCTGTTTGCCGTTGCATCTGGTGCGTCAGCTGGGAAGACTGACCATGCTGACCTCTTTGGTCACAGGTCATGGCCCTCGTGGATGGAGCAAGGACCTCTCCAGGTCCTGACAGGAAGGCGCACCCTCAAGATTTCTTGAGCGAGTCTCCTCAGAGGTCTGGAGGAGGATTCCTGGCTCCCTGTTTGAGCGGCTCACTTTGGACCCCAAAGGGAGGAGGATGCAGTCAGTCAGTCAGTCTGTCTGCCTGCCTGCCTGATTCCAGTAAGACCCCCGGGGGCACCCCAGTCAGTCTGTCTGTCAGTCTTGCTCAGCTCAAGCAGAAGGGGAGTCTGATCTCTCATTAGTCAGGACCACCCTCAAGGGATGGGGTTGGAATGTTTAACCTCCCAGTGCCTGTTGAATGAATGTGTGAGTGAGTAGAATAGACAGTGTAAGCAATAGGCTGCTCCGTCTGTGCACCAAGACTGGGAAGCTATGGTCACGGTGGCCAATTGGGCCCTCACCTGCGGTTCCATGGTGACGACATATGGCATAATGGAGGCTTTACATCCTCCTTAGCTAAGTCACACCTAAGTCCTTGCAAGGGGCGTGGCCAGGCAGGCATCTGAATGGTCTCTCTCTGAGGGGCACCCACCCTTTGTCTGTTGCACCATCATTCAAGGGTACACAACACACACATAGGAAGTCAGAGATGGAAACTAGTCAAAACCCACAGTCCCTCATTTTACAGGGTTAAAAATGAAACCAAACTGCTCCCTGCATCTCAAAGAAAGAAAAGGAAAAAGAGGCCCATTCTTCCTGAGAATTCTGCCTTGGCATCCTCACTGGCTGCTGCAGTTGCTGCCAACACCTATAGCTTCACTCCCCCTCCTGACTTGTCTACTTCCAGCCAACTGAACTGGTTCCAGCTAGCCATTGCCTGCATTCGCCCACAGAAGCCCGCCCTCCAGAGCCTTCTGCTTCTATCCTGGTCAGATGGTGTCATCTAATACCCATCTGAGATGACTGTCAGCTTCCTTCTGAGTTCCACATTTTGACTGAGGAAAAACTGGACCGTCAGCCCTGATGAATGAGTTGCCATGGCCTTTCCAAAGGTCACCTCACCTAGAAACAACCGAGTCGAGCACTTCTCAAAGACATCATAAAGGGGGACAAAAAGCCCATCAACCACTATTACCCAGAAACCTGATAAAAGAAAAGCACCTGATGTCCATAAGAAAATCCAGTCTGATACACAACCATATCCTCTGGCTATGAGTTATAAGGGCTATGGATACAAAATAAATGCCCCCTCCATCTGTGAGACACAAAGAAACCTGACTATCGAGGCCGACCTCAACCTGAACCTCTTCTTGCCCTGTCAGGCCTGGATGGATAGGACAGACCAAGCTCTATCAAATTGGGCCCCCGAGAGCCAGCAGGCATTGCAAAAGTCGGGGGCAAACCTGTAACTTTCCTGGTAGACAATGGAACAGAACTCTCTGCCTTCAAAAGTTCCGTCAAAAAGTTACCATCACTGGGGCAATTGGGACTCTTGCCTCTTGCCCCTTCTGCCAGGCACAAACTTGCAGTCTGGGAGGACATCTCCTGTATAAGCCAGTCTCCATACCGACTCGGGGAAGAGACCTCCTCCTCAAGTTAGAAGCGACTGTCTCCTTTGCACCAGCCTCCCTTCTCATTTAACCCTGTACTTTCAGCTTTGTTCCCTGAGAGAAAGATGATGTCTGCATCAGCCTGAGACAGATAACCACAATCCTGAAGTTCTGAGGTATGGGCTCCCACAGGTACGGGCTGAAGACTCACATCTGGGCTTGGCCATCAACCATCCCACCTCAACACGACCCCCACTGCTATCAGATGTCATGGGAAGCACAAACAGGCATTCAGCCACACATCAGCCCGACAGACTGTTAATCACCTTGGGCAAGATCTCCCTGCTGTCAACAACACAGCCATCACCTTGCATTCTGCGGTTCCCAACCCATACACCCTTTTGTGACTGTTACTCAATTGCCACAAGGTTTTGGGAACTCTCCCACTATTTTCAGGGAGGCCTTAGCAACAGATTTGGCTCCAGGACAGCCTGTTTCTCTGTCCCTTCCAGCTCTGTCACAGTCCCCCAAGAAAGAAAAAATGAGGCTTCAAAACTGCAAAATGTCTAGTAGACTGTCAAACTGCTAAAATACACCTCTCCTGCCTGTAAAGTCAGTTCAAGATCTCTGAGCTGCCAATGCCACTGCGATTGCCCTCTTTATATGTTGCCTCAGTCTTCTGCCACCCACAGCCTGCTGGTACACCTGCCTGGACCTAAAGAATGCCTTCTGGGCCAGGGATATAGCTCACCAGCACAAGCAACTCCCTGGCAAGCGCAAGGTCCTGAGTTCCATTCCTGGTACAAAAAAAAAAAAAAAAAAAAAAAAAAAAAAAGAATGCCTGCTTCTGCCTTCGATTCCCTCCTGTCAGCCAGCCCCTCTTCACCTTTAGATGGAAAGACCCCAGTTCTGTACTCAATTTGTTTAGCCCCCCTCTCACAGCTGACCTTGCTAGTTTCCCAGCATGAAATATTGCACTTCTGATTAATGACACCCAAGCTGCCTGCTGGAAAGACACAAAAGCTCTGCCGCAGTATCTGGCAGAAACTGGTTACAAGAAAGAAACTTCACAAATTTCTTGGAGCTGCTGGTTTCTATAGAATCTGGATCCTTGAGTTCAGGATGCTTGAACAAAAACAATGATGCTTATTCAGACTGTCAGCCCCTGGGGGTGCCCAGTGGCCCATCTGTACAAATACTTGGATACAGTTGCTAAGGGCCGCCTCCCCACTTTGCCTTTGCGTTCTGATAGACACTGTCCTTCTGATCAAGAAAGCTGACAAGCTCACCTTAGGCCGAGACCTAACTGTCCAGGTGCCACATGCTGTACTGGACCTCCTGAATAACTATGAACCACTCGATCCTGTCACGTACCTGCCCACCAAGCTGGGCCCACCAGACCATGACTGAAATGAACCCCCTGACAGAGGCTGAGTACACCCTGTTTATGGATGGAAGTAGCTCTGTTAGGAATGGAGTCCGACTGGCTAGATATGCTGTAGTCACCTTGGACAAAGTTATTTTGGCCAAAGCTCTCCTGCTATTGCTTCCTGCTGCTGTTTGGAAACCTGCCACCAATGATGCCAAACCTTCACTCCTAAGACCCCTCTGGGGATCTGATTGACTGAAACATCAACCCCACCCAGAAAAGCTTTACCCAGTACTCCCGGAAGATTCACCATAATCAGAGACAGACCTGTCCTCACTGTATGTTCTGCAAGCTCAAGACACAGCGCTGGCACCCGTAACCCTGCAGCCAGCTCAGGCTTCAGCATTTGTGTCACTGGCCCTGACCTCCCCCCATTTAAAAATATACAGATAGACTTAGTGCTCTTCTACACCTACTTGGGCTGGCCCAAGGCATTCCCTACCTGAGCTGAGAGGGCAATAAAAGTTTGTAGGGTCCTGCTGTGAAAAATCATCCCTATATATGCCAGTGTCACTGTCAGTGACAATGGGCCTGCATTTGTAGCAAAGATAACTAAATAAAAACTACATACAGCATACAGGCCACAAGCTCTAAAAAGTTGAGAAAATAAAACATAACCCTACAGAAACAGCTTGTAACTAGCTCAACAAAAATTTAGCTAAAAGATCAGCTATACCTGTAGATACCCCTGTACATACCATATTAACATTAAAGTTTCTGAAATCCAGCCTTAGATACACCATTCCAGAGTCCTGCTGAATTTCTGGAAAATTTACATGGACAAGACAGCTCCTTGGAAGCTCACTCTGGACACTGACCAGTCCACGCACAGCTGAAGCCTGAGGACACTGTTCACAGGATCACTCTATACCTCAGTGCATTACTCCCCTTGACTTTTGTGACTTTTCAGGCTGTTTACCCCAGTCCTTGCTTTGCCTTATCTCTATAGATGATTGCCCTGAGAAAACAGAAAACAACCAGTAAGGCCCTTACAAATGACAAAGATTTGACGAGCGTCCAAGGCACATTGGACACTCTCCTAGATCAGATTAACTCCCTCACTACCTTGCCAGAGTAATGTTACAGAACAGAGAGGCCTAAATTATGTCTCTTCCTAAAAGCAACATAGGGAAAAACTCTGTAATACGACAATCTTGGGGAGTGTGGCTAGGGCCCATCCTAGCATCACTGACAACCCTAATGTCACTGCTTCTAGTTGGGTCTTGTCTCAGAAGATCACATGTAATATGCCCAGCAAAGATTTGCTGGGGAAACTAAAAGAGGATGGAATTGTAGCAGAAACTGCCTTTCTAGCCAGTATACTTCAGTTGCCCAGGTGATAGTTCCTGTTGCCGTTCCAGTTGCTTCTGTCTCTTAGAAACAGCTGGTCACTGAGATTTACAGCTGGTCACTATGGTGCATACTGTAAGAACCAATCAAAGACAGCCAAGGACTCTGCTTTTGTACCCCCCTCCTCCTTTGCAACCCCATAAAAACCTCCCTCCCTGGACATTCAAGGCCTGATATTTTATTTATTTATTTTTTTTGTGTGTGTGTGTGGGTACCGGGGGTCGAACTCAGGACCTCATGCGCCAGCAGGCACCCATGCCGCTGGGTGATATCACCGGCCCATTTTTCGTATGTGGGTGCTGGGAGTTGAACACAGGACCTCGTGCTTGCCAGCAGGCGCTTATGCCACTGAGCTATCTCACAGGCCCAAGGCCTGATATTTTAGGAATGATCCCAATCAGTGCCTGTTGACAAAAATAAATCTGCCTCCAAATCCTGGGTGTCGTTTCGGTGTTTCTGTTTGCTGTTGCAAAACCACCTGATTAAAAATGGACAAACGGGCCGGTGATATAGCTCAGCGGCATAAGCGCCTGCCTGGCAAGTGCGAGGTCCTAAGTTCAGTTCCCAGTACACACATAAAGAAAAAAAATGGACAAAGGACTTGAATAGACATTTCTCCAGAGAAGATATCCAAATGGCCAACAAACACATGAAAAGATGCTCAACATCACTAAGAGGGAAACACAAATCAAAACTATGTGAGATACCACTTTACACCCATTAGGACTGTTACAATCAAAAACACATAAAACAACAACTATTGCTGAGGACACTGTAGAACAGAAATCCTGTGCATGATTGGTGGGAATGTAAAACTGCAGCAGCTCTAAAAAAGTAACAGTGTTTCCTCAAAAAATTTTAAATGAAAAAAGTATTTTTAAATGGAGCTAGGCATGATGGTACACACCTGTATTCCCAGCACTCTGATGGCTGAGGCAGGAGGATCACAGATTCAAGCCAAGCCTAGGTAACCTAGTGGCATAGCAAGACCTTATCTTAAAATTTAAAAAGGGTGGGCAGGGCTGTGGTACAGATCAGTGTGAAGGCCCTGGGTTGAGTCCCCAATACCTTGGTGGGGGTGTCTTTCTCCTTCAAGAAAAAACCAAACAGACGAGGACACAGGTGCTGTGGGCGGGGCCACAGGTCCAGGAAGAGTCCAAGGCAGCCTCTGCAGAGGCTTGGCCCTGGCATCTGGGGCCAGGGTTGTTGGTGCTCGGGCCCAGACCACAGAGGTGGCAGAAGCGAGGCAGAGGACAAGGTTCTCTGTTACCCAGCTGGGCCACCTGGCCAAGGACATGATGGTCAAGATCTTGGAGGGATCCAGGTCTTCCCCCTGAGCATTAAGGACTCTGAGATCATCTTTCTGTGGGTACGGCCCCTCAAAGGTGAGGTTTTGAAGACTACGCCTGAACAAAATCAGACCCAGGCTGGCCAATGTATAAGGTTCAAAGCACGTGTCACCATTGGGTCACTACAATGGCCACTTCACTCAGAGTAAGTGCTCCAAGGAGGCAGATATTGCCCTGCAAAGGGCCATCACTCTAACTTTTCATCGTCCCAGTGCAGTGAGGCCACTGTAGAAACAAGTCCAGCAAGCCCCATGCCCTCTGTGAAAGGCCACCAATTGCTGTAGCTCTGTGCTGGTGCTCCTGATGCCCACCCACAAAGGTACTGACAATGTCTTGGCTTCCATGTCTAAGAAGCTACTGCTGTTGGCCAGTACTGAGGACTACAGCACGTTGGACTGGGGCTCAGCTGTCCCCTCGTGGCTTTGCCTTTGATGTCATTGCCAAGATCTACCGCTATAGGACCCCAACCCCTGGAAAGAGACCATGTTCACCAAGTCTTCCTACTGGACCATCTAGTAAAGAGCCACATCACAGCCTCTGTGCAGGGGACTCCAGATGTACTGTCTTCATATAAGAAAAATTAAAGGAATTAATTAGGCCCAAGAGAACAGAATTATCACATGATCCATCAATTCCACTTCCATGTATATACCCAAAACAACTGAAAAGCAGGGACATAAACAGGTGTTTATACAGCTGTGTGCATATGCACTTATTTACAATAGCCAAATGCAAACACACCCCAAGTGTCCAAAGATTGATGAATAAAGAGTGTAAAGGAAGGAAATTCTGACATATGATTACAAGAATGAACACTGAGGATATGATACTAAGTGAAACAAGCCAATCACAAGACAAATTCTGTACTAGAAATTTCCACTAGTATGAGGTACCTAGTAGTCAATATCGAGATAGAAAGTAGAATGGTAGATTCAGGGGATGAGGGGAGGCCAGAACAAGGAGTTATTGTTTAATGGGGATAGAATTTCAGTTCATCACCAATGTGAGAGCGAACTGTCAAGGAAGGGGTCCTCCAGCCCCAAGTAGGCCTTCAGCTGATTGCAGCCCTCCTGGCTGACATCTTAACTGCAGTGTCACCAGACAACCTGAGCCGGAACAGCTAACCTGCTCCTCTACTGCCGACCCACAGAAACAGAGATAATACATTCTTATCGCTTTAAGCTGCAAAATGTTTGGAGAATCTGTTTTGCAGCAATAGATAACTAATGCAATTACTTGGATAACTCACTTGAAAAGCCATACCCCAGGCCCTTAACTACATATTTAATACTGCATTACAGCTGTATTTATTAGAAGAAATGCTGAGCTGGTTGGCTCTTGTGGCATGGCATGGAGCTGGACATAGGTGCAGTATTTAAGAAAGGAAGTGTGCCATCAAGCTGGTGCTAAATGTACGCTGTGTGTTTATGAGAATATGAAGAAACTGCTTCCTACCTCCTAAGTACAATAGAGAAAGATAGTGAAAAGACAGACGTAAAAGAAAACAAAACAAAACCCCCAAACCTCCTAACCTCTGCATTTGACGCTAGTTACAAGGGCAAATAATGGGATAAAACTCATGCCCTACACATGGCACACCAGAACTTTTAACTTTTTAACTTTCCTTCCTCACGCTCACCCACTGCCTGCCCTGCACATCAATCTCCCACAAGACCACACTTCATGTATACTCTCCCAGCACTGCCCTGCCTCTGTCTAATTCTCAACTGTTTTCTTCTATGAGAAAACCAGTAACTCATTCTCTGCAAAGTCAGCCCTGGGTCTCCTGATACAGCTTGTTCCCCTAGGCCCTTTTCACTGGCCTGATTTTTGTACTATGACTATCCTTCACAGTGACTATTTCTTACCCACTGGACTAAACATTATGGCAGTGAGCTCCTCATACTGGTCTTTGTGCACCCAGAGCCTAGCTGGTCGTGCAAAGTTTCTTTTTTTGTGCGTGTCTTGTTGAGACAGGGTCTCGCTATGCAGTTCAGGCTGGCCTTAAACTCACTTTGTAGCCTAGGCTGGCCTCGAACTTACAGCAGTCCTCCTGCCTCAGCCTCCCAAGTGCTAGGATTACACGCTCAGCTCCATGCAAGGTTTCTGAATGAACAAATGGAAAAATAAATGAACATTCCTCCATAATCCTTCAGGTTATACCTCAAGAGAAGGAACTAGAATAACCCTTTGAGGGATTAGAGATGAAATGGAAACGTCATCAGACAGAGAAATAGAAGTCCTGGATTCTACTTCTTACTTTATCAGTAGGCAGGTATGAGAATTTGCACAATCTACTTAGGTTCTCTGAGTCTCATGTTTAACATCTATAAGATAGTATGGATAGATAAAGGGGAGATGTTAACAATTCCCATTTACTGAGCATGTACTCTTCAGTAGGGACTTATACGAAGTGCTTTTCATAGCCATTTAATTTTGATTTGCTTCTTAGAACACTTCTAGAAAGTAGGCATTTTACACTCATCTTTGAGACAAAGATATTAGGCTCAAAGAACTCACCCTAGGTAAAATAGCTAGTACATGGCTAAAAAAAGGAGGAAACCAAATTAATCTGCCTCTAAAATACTGTATATGTCTTCAAGCAGTAGGTAATAATATTCAAATGTGGGGTCTCAGATATTTTACGATAAAAGAATTGGAGCTTCTCAAAATACTGATAGTACTAAAAATGGCACCAGGCTTGTCAATCCCACTTTTCTCTAAAAAAAGAATGCTCTAAGGTGATGGGCCTGGGTGACAGGAGTGGAAGATGCACTAAATACCAGCCTTTTGAAATGGGGGGGGACACCCTTTCTGGAGAAAGGTCAAAACTTGGAGAAAGGCAGCAGAGGCAGGGAGGGATGATATGGAAGTGGCTGCCTAGGGTGTGGAGGGGATGAGGACAGGGACAAGAAAACAGGAAGGGGAGCTGAGATGTGCTGGGCTTGGCTGAGGGAGGACGGACTAGGGACCCGGTACCCAAATGGGCAGGGCTGTGGGCTAAAGGCACCACACTGGTAAGCATCACTGGGGCAGCAATTCCAGCTGTGGCTAGGAAGTGGGATGGATGACTTGCTGCTCTGGGAACTGAGGGGGTTAAAAGAGAGAGCTCAGCCTGGGCCTGACAGCAGGAGAGGGGAAGACTAAGAAAACAGTGACCCCACAGGTCTGAAAGGAGGGGCTTGCCGACTGAAAGACAGTGATGACAGGCAGTGCATGGAACAGACCACTGAGTGCTTTCAACCTGTGCCAAGCTACCTGAGTAACGTGAGACTAAGCCGGGTACTTAACTCTGGGGGAGATTAGTCTGCATACATGGCTCTCACAAATGGTACCATTTTATAGTGTTAAGTATTATTAATGCTGAAAACACCTAACTGCATGTAGTACTTTATCAAACATGTTCATGAATATGGTTGCATTCAACTCCAGTGACAATCCAGGCATTGTCACTTTTGACGTGGCAAAATGATTTGCTCCAAGTCAGAAAGTGCCAGGTGGATCTGGCCCTGGCACTTAGGTCTTCCTTCCTGGATTCTGTGTGTGGAAATATCCTTTGCTTTTAACAGACTTACATCTCAGGAATGAAAGTACAAAGGCATACAAAGACTAACTATCCAAAGGAACATTCACTGAACTGTGAAAGAGAGGAATTCAGAAGCAGAAGGAAGTTTTAGGAAAAGGCTCAAGGTTACTGTACACTGGACCAGGAAAGGAGTTACTAAGCAGAAGCAGGGAAAACAGAGTGTGGCTTTAAAGGGGCTCCCCACCTGGGCCAGTCTCTCCCTCCAGCACAGGGTTGCAAGTGTGATCATGGACATACACTTACTGTCGGCATTGTGCTAAATGCTGAGATGCCCATGTGAACTCAAGATTTACTCCATGACCAGCAGTATCAGGGTTACTTGCTGTGGGCAAGGAGTGGGGCGGGGGGGTTCCATCCGAACTTCTGCAAAAAGGGAGAAGGTAGAGTGATATCCCAGTCTATCACAGAAATGAAGACCTCCAGTTTTTCAAACCTTGCTATACTCCCAAAATACAAGAGGAAGGAATCTGCCTCTCATTTGGCAGGTGGTTAGAAACGGAGAGGGCTAGCAGGGAAAAGGGTCACTAAAGGGTCTCTTTTACAGCAGAGGCCCAGTAAAAAGAAAAAGCCAAGAGAGTGAGTTTAGTTTCTTACTCCACAATTTCATATTTACTCTCCAATGTCTAAGCTCCATTGTGTATACTACGCACATATCATAAAGAAAAAATGTGATATGGGAACACAGGGAGAGTCTGCAGAGTGCTGAAGCAGCATACCTGGCAGCTGCTAAAACAAAACTTCAAAGATCTGGCTTCTTTGAAAAGCCATTGGGCAGGACCCCACCCACTCCCCCTGCTAGCCACAGCTTCCCTGGGAGCCAGTACACGTAACCACTTCCGCATGTTTGGCTCTGTTCCCCAGGTTTGGCGCAGCTCAAGAAGCCGTGTCCGGACTGCCAGCCAGGCGGGGGGGTGGGGGTGGGGGAAGCAAGACCTCCCCAATATCCGGCCATGGAGCTCACAGGAAAGAAAGTGCTAATGCTGGGATCCACTTTAAAATACCATTTCTGATTGGGTAGGCACTAGTAACACAGAAGCTCTGACCTTCGGAGATTTCCAAGGCATTCAGGACATGCCCCTTTCAGCACCACAGTTATTTCAAAACTGCATCTGTGATAAATCTCTAGGTTGAAAAAAAAAGAGGTTTAAGACCTACAGATTCTAAAAGGATAACCAAGAATATGCCATTCTTGGAAACTATTTCTTTCTATTTTTTAATCACTGATAAAGTTTGGTCTTTATCACATCTTCTGGATTAACAATCTAGTCTTGTGCTGTCCAACATGGTAACCATGAGCCATATGGCTCCTGAGCAATTGGCTAATGTGACTGAGAAACTGCATTTTTCATTTTATTTAATTTTAATTAACTTAAATCTAAATATTTGCATGTAGCTCCTGGCTGCCATATTGGACAATCCCAGTCCAGTCAGGCATCCAATGAACTTTCACTGAGCACTTTGTGTGGTCTCTATCTTCTAAAAGCTTACAATCTAACGTGGGCAGTAAGACAAGCACACAAACAACCAAATATAGAGAGTAGTAATGCATGTCAGAGCAGAGGTAAACGGAGGAGATGAGAACTTGGGGTAGGAAAAGGGTGGCCTGACATTACGTAGCCCTCCACACTAACCACTCAAGTGGGAAGTCCACCCAATGAAGGACATCAAGGAGAGAGAAACTACTAAAAAGAACATCAAAAAGCTGAACACCAGAGGAACATGATCGCCAAACACTACAACGTCCTGTTCAATGAATACGAAAGGCTGGGAATTGAGAGAGCTGTCCTGCCCTGTGGTTTCAGGGATGGCAGGTGCCCTTCTACTCTCAAATAGCTTCTAGAAGTGGTTCTTAAGACTCCTGTGGGTTGGGCAGAGTAGGGAGAAGGACGGGAAAAGAAAGGTTCTCTATTTTTTCCTCTTCTTCCACAGCCTGCCTCTGCTGCTCAGATCGGGGAGGATGTCTTGCTTGTAAAGCATTTTTGACTCAAGGGGAGCAACAAGACCTGGTAACAGACAGATAGAGATTAGAGATTAGAGATTAGAGATTAGAGAGGGAGAGGAAGTGCAGACAGGAGAGCTATCAACTCTAAAAGGAGTCTAGAGGTATTTTTTTCACTAGGGTTCAGATCACCGTGACAGAAAGGACTACACAGATCTACCCTCTAGGAATTACAATTATGCCCTTTTCCAGAGCTTCCTTTGAATTACATCTCTTAGGAGCACGGGTCCAGTGGATGAAGAGTAGAACGATGAGAAATCCTAATATGATCCACCTGGGAGATGAGGAAAAGTTTCAGGAAGGATGAATGGAGCTGAGCCCTGCCGAAGAATACACCATCTATGCATCCATCCATCCATTCACTCCCTTACTTAACATGCTCCTTATTAAGCGCCTCCTGTTCAACAAGGCACTAAATACAACAGTGAATTGTATCCTACACTTACGCTTCAGTGACGAGTAATGAAAGCAAAGAGCAAATGAAGAGTATAAGACCTGTAGAATGGCATATATGTAAAGGTGGTGATAGGAACATATACTCAATTCATTTATTCATTTTAATTTTGAAATATTAATTTTTACTTTTCAAGTTAATTCTTTTTAAATTGACGAAAACTGGATGTACTTAATGGTGTACAACATGATGTTCGGAAATAAGCATGCATTGTGGAGGGGCTAAACTGAGCTACTTAACTAATATGCCTTACCTTACTGGTGTGTGTATGTCCATTAACATGTACTCTCTTAGTGCTTTTAAAGTATATAATATATTGTTATTAATGGCAGTCGCCATGCTGTATGATAATACCAGGTGGTCTGAAACTGAATATATGCAAAAGAACTAACTGGGAAGGGAGACAGGGGTCACAGGCAGGTGATTATCTTGGAAATTCAGCCAAAAAAGAGTTTTTGTTATTTTCAGACTGTAGTGTGTTAGAAGGTCTTTTTTTTTTTTTCTCCCCTTCCTGAAAGATTTGGTTGCATTAACCAAGTTGACAAAATATAAGCCCACTTTTTCTTTTTTTTCTTTTTTCAGTGCTGGTGATTGTACCCCATGCCATGTACTTGTTAGGCAAGGGCTCTACCACTGAGCCGTATCCCCTGCCCTTAACATAATATGAATGTAGAAAATATTTAGAATAAATACATCGGAAACACTTAGACTTGTGAGGCAAAAACTAATTATGCCATATTACTAAACTATGTTCTCCAATTTATTCTTATTGGTAATAAAGCCAATATTTTGCTATTGCTCTGGATTTTTCCTGTTAATCTCTGATTCAATTGTGAATGTGGAGTACAGAAGTATATGATTAACAAAACTTCCTAAACCCCGAACACAAACTCAGACTTCTAGCTACATGGACTAAAAAAATCTCCATTACAAGTACAGCCAGTTTGATTTCAGCTTTTATCACGTAAACCTACAAGTGTTTTGACTAACATCTTATTTCATTTTATTTATTTATTTATTTATTTATTTATTTTTTTTTTTTTTGTGGGTACCAGGGGGTCGACCTCAGGACCTCGCACGTCAACAGGTGCCCATGCCGCTGAGCGATATCACCGGCCCTTTTTTTCGTATGTGGGTTCCGAGAGTCGAACTCGGGCCCTCGCGCTTGCCGGGCAGGCGCTTAAGCCGCTGAGCCATCTCACCGGCCCTAACATCTTATTTCAAACAGAAACATTTTGCCAGACTGGTTCCCATTTACTGTCTTTTGAAGGTCCCATAAACACCTTGCTCATCATCTTTCTTTTCTCCCTGTCACCTACTTGTGGCCTGTACACAGTCTAGGGCTGAATGTAAACCCTACCTTAAACTCTTCCTCTACAGAGCCTTTCTAAGTACCTTTTCTAAATTGTGAATTCCCCTGAGCCCAAATACACTGTTTGCAGGACTCTGCATTTTTCATGCAAAAAAAAATAAGCAAACATACAGGACAGTATATTCTCTTCTCTTGGTGACCTGTCCACTCTAACTTAGAAGTCAGAATTACAGTTCTTGGTATTTTCATAGACCCTCATACAACATCAGACACCCAGTAGATTTGCAATTATCTGTTAATTAATAACATCAGCCTTTTAGCCTCTGAAACCTTGCCTAATAACTCCCAGCCCAGCACTTTGCACTTAGGAGATACTCATCAATTTTATGTTAACATTTGAGGGTAACATTATTTTAACGAGTGTCAGATGAAACTATTTCTCACCTGGAATATTACTTACCACCAACTTCTCCTTCCCTCTTTTTCAGATATTTCAATCCACTACTTATTTGTTGAAGAAGGTAACAAAACTCTTTTTTGGGCTTGTATTTTAAATGTCAGTACTGAGTTCAAACAGCTAACAAGATATTTGAGAGCACTAAGCAATACAGCCAGGGTCTGTCACCTACTCCATTTTCTTTGGTACAAACCAGTTGCAGGAGGAAGGTAGTAAAAACTATTTCTAAGAACCAGGCCAAACACAGTATTGATTATTGCCTCAGAAGCCAATTAATAAAATCTTTGCCTGATAATTGATGAAAGCCATGAAAATCCCTTTACCACCTCTGATGCTTCAGAATCATCCAACTGGGTTGAGTTTTACTGTTACTCATAATGAACACCTGAGACTGCCAGACGCCCCATTCTGAATGAAGCTCTGCTACTTTCTGCCCACTGCTAGCCTTGCACATGATTGCCAAAGAATAGGTGGGTCCGTATTTAACGATTCTTTAAAGTTTAGCTCCTTTTAGTTATCCTCCTTCAGGAACACTGTAATGACGTGTAATTAAGATTTTAATCTGTAGCACTTATTTCACAATATTTCACGAATATAGTCACGTGACCCTTACTGTGAGTAGGTATTCCTGCTCTCCCGGCTAGGATACTGTCTGATACAGCACGAAGTCAATTCTAAAGTAGACCTAGTACAATGTTCTGATATACTTTATACGTTCTATGGCCTATTAGTTTGGTTTTTAATCTGTATATATAATAAACTTTATAAGGTCTTATAAGATAAATGAATGACTCTGATGCAGGAAAATAAAATGGGGGTGGAGGGAAGAGGAAAAAAAGGGGCAAAAGATTGAAATGTGTCATGTACATGTACCAATTCCCTACAGTGAATGTAATCATTATGTACTGCAAATATGAATTAATAAAAGTTAAAAAAAAGTTCATACCTAACGTAGGTATGAACCATGTGATATAACAGATGTCTTTTTTTTGAAGCAAAGTCTTGCTCTGTAGTTCAGGCTGACCTTGAACTCGAGCAATCCTGCCTTGGCCTCCTGAGAGCTGGGATTTCAGGTATACACCACCATGCCTGGGTTTGGATCAGATTTCTCCTTTTTTTTTAATGTGGGTACCGGGAGTCGACCTCACGACCTCGCGCTTGCCAGCAAGCGCTTGTGCCACTGAGCAATATCAGCGGCCCTTTTTTTTTTCCTTTATGTGGGTACCGGGAGTCAAACTCAGGATCTCGCGCTTGCCAGGCAGGTGCTTATGCCACTGAGCCATCTCACCGGCCTGGATCAGATTTCTTATTTCAATTTAGTCCACTTTTATGTTTCTCTTTTTTAAGGAAGGAAACTAAGAGTAATGAACAACTTACACTAAAACTTGGCTCCTCAAAGCAGCTAGAAGGAAGAGACCTTCATTTTCAAAAGCTATAGCTCTGTTGTTTTATTAAAATATAGATGTGAGGCGTTTTTTCCTCTTAGCCTCTTAAACCCTAAGACTTTTTAAAATTTTTTATTTTAATTAATTAATTACATTTATTGGTACATTTTAGGTATACATAATCATCACATTCATCATAGGGAATTTGTACCTGTACATGACACAACTTGGTTCTTTTTTTTTTTTTTTTGTGGGTACCGGGGGATCGACCTCAGGACCTCGCGCGCCAACAGGCACCCGTGCCGCTGAGCGATATCACCGGCCCCTTTTTCATATGTGGGATCTGGGAGTCGAACTCGGGCCCTCGCGCTTGCAAGGCAGGCGCTTATGCCGCTGAGCCATCTCACCGGCCCCTTTTTTTTTTTTTTTTTTAAAGACTTTTTTTTTAAAGCACTGATTTTTTTTTAGCTGTATTTGGTCAGTAATACATTGAGAGTCTTTTAGCCAAAAGAAGGGCAGGAGGGCAGGATGATCTCTGGTTAAAGGCTCATGAAAGCTGGCTGTCTTCCTTCCAAATCTGTTGAGTCAACACTAGGTAAGCATTAGTGAATCATCACTGTTTCTGTAGAGCAGGCAGAGAGAAGGAGACAGTGTTTCCTTCCCACTGAGGTTCTTTCCAAGCCTTTTCAGGGGTGGTAAACACAGTTAACTTGAAAGGATAGAAGCTAATAGAGAAACCTAAGAGGAGAATTAAACTGAATTATAAATGAGGAAACTCAAATATGTATTTGGCCTTCAGTATCTGCAGGATTCAACCAACTTCAAATCCATTATTTACCTATTTACACTGTGTGTGCCTCTGTGTGTGTGTGTGTGTGTGTGTGTGTGTATTAGGCATTATAAAGTAGGGATTTAAAGTAGGAGGAAGTGCACAGATTATGTGCAAATATTACACCATTTTACATAAAAGACTCATAAGACACCGAGAGTGTGGTATCTGCAGGGGTCCTGGGACCAATCTTCCATTCATACTCAAGGGATGACTGTAATTTCCTGATTCTGGAAAAGGAGTCTCATTCAGTTTTGTTCCTGGAGCTTTGTCATTCAGGCCTCTTCAAACCAAAATACTCATCAATTTTGGGTAACAAAATTATACAGTGAATAGCTAAATAAGATAGGATCTTGTCTCTAACAATGACACACACACACGTTCATCCTAAGGAAAGGTAAGGTAGTTTATCTTTGATGCTTTGGGGTGGTGTGGGGTGATGGAGGCAAACTAAACAGGAAAAACTGACACTGGAACACAAAGCAATCTCTGACTGGTGGATAAGAAAGATCCACTTTTCACTTCTGATACTAGGCCTTGAGTTCCCAATCCTCCTTGCCGAGGCCCGGCCGTGTCTGCTCAGCTATCTTGGACACACTGCCTAGAGTTATCAATATTTCCCTCAACAGGTAGAAATCGATCGCTGTGGCCGAGGCACAGACACAGATGTTACGGAGCTCGCTTGGCGAGTGCAGAGCTGTAGAATCTGTGGCAAAGCTTGAACTGACCGGGCTCTAACCCTTGGGAGACCACGTGGCCGGCAGCATGCGAAAACGAGTAGAGGAATTCAGACAGACACACTGGCCTGTATCGCCCAGGAGCTGGAGAAAAACGCCTTTTTACTCCAGGGGGAAGGAACGGTATGAGATGGGATTCAGGAAGTGGAAGGCCAGGTAAACTTTAGTCTACAGGAAAAAAGGACGGACTCTGAACATGAAAGAGCTGGGTCTTCCGCCCCCGTTATTGTGCTCTTTGGCTAAAGAGTGTTGTTTATATAACAGGATAAAGTATAAAATTATAAGCTCCAAACTCCTCCAGAGAAAAGCTCTTCCAAAGTTCGACCCCCAGGATGGATGGAAAATCTGAGTGTTTACTGGCTGGGACATCGAGCTGCAATGGAAATTTCAACATTCAGAAGATAGCAGAGAGGAAGGGCCTGCTGTGGAGAAAGAAGTCACCCTTCAACAAAGGGGTCAGGAAAGGCAGAGTTCCTTGCTGGCCCCGCTCTGCTGCCTCCCGTCCTCAGCGGGAAAGGCGGCCTCCCCGAGGTCCAGCTCCAGAAGCGCCCCGCACGGGAGCGGTGGCCAGTTTTACCGCTACAGGGCGCTCAGCCAAGTGGTGTAGCAACACCACAACTCAGGCAAGTCTGATTCTGAATTAGTTTTGTTTCTCTTCTTTCCCTCCCTCCTCCTCCCTCCTTTTCCTCCTTCCTTCTCTTTCCTTCCCTCTCTCTTCCTTTCTTTTTTTCTGGAAAGGGAACTAAAGTAAATAACACCAGAACAAGGCCCTATGCTGGCTACTTTCAGATATACAGCTCAATTTAATCCTTAATAACCTACTGAAGCAGGTATTATTATGTGCATTTGAAAGATGGGGAAACTGGCTCAGAGAGGCTAAGTAACTTTCCAAGGTCACATACTTAGTACAGCAAACTTAGGGCTGTCTGATCCTAAAGTCTTTCCCCCTCACCCTGTCCATTACACCATGTCAACTTCCAGTAGACCCATTTCCTATAAAGTTAATACGATTTTTTTTTTTTTTTTTTTTTTTTTTTGGTGGGTACCGGGGGGTCGACCTCAGGACCTCGCGCGCCAACAGGCGCCCGTGCCGCTGAGCGATATCACCGGCCCCTTTTTCGTATGTGGGATCCGGGAGTCAAACTCGGGCCCTCGCACTTGCAAGGCAGGCGCTTATGCCGCTGAGCCATCTCACCGGCCCTTTTTTTTTTTTTTTTAAAGACAGAGTTTTGCTATGTAGTTCAGGCTGGCCTCGAACTTGCTTTGAACCTCCTGCCTCAGCCCCCCAAGTGCTGGGATTATAGGGGTGCATCACCACGCCTGGCAGTTAACATGCTTTTAAAGATAGAAACATTTAAAGAACTAGGTTCAGAATAGTTCCTTTGCACAGAGACAGGGAATGGAAGCAAAACCTTGCCATTTTCATCACTGAACAATTTTTGTGAAACTGTGGAGTTATCTTTTAAATCTTTACAGGGTCTACTCTTTTATTGTAGTAAAAAGCACATAATTTACATTTACCCTTTTAACCATTTTTATATGTATAGTGTAGGAGGGTTAAGTACATTCACATTGTTCCACAACAAATCTCTACAACATTTTCATCTTGCCAAACTGAAACTCTATACCCATTACACACTGAATCCCTCTACCCTCTTTCCCTAGCTTTTGGCAACCACCTTTAGGTTTTCTGTTTCTATGATCCTGACTACTGTAGATATTTCATATGAGTAACTCATGTAGTATTTGTCTCTCATTTCACTCACTCTGTGATCCTCATGGCTTACCCATGTCATAGCATACCATGTGACAAGATCAAATTCTTACGTATTCTTTTTGATACCCTTCTAATTGGCTATACCATAAAACCTGACCTTTGTTATATGCTGCCCGACACTGTTCTCTAGTTATTTCATGTCTGTATGGCTCTTTCTCCATGCCAGATGCTAACCTCTCAGTGATCAAGTGTCGTATCTTAAATGTCTTTTAGACTACCCCGTGCTGAGAACATGAAAGGTTCAGCCTCAGTAGCAAACCTGAGTGATCAGGGACAATTCTGTCTTATTTACTGCAACTCTCCAGCATACATATAAAAAATGCATAGGACATTGAAAAAAAAAAAATGAACATACCCAGTGTTCCTAAGGACTGAATGAGAACGACAAGATGAGAAGTGAGAGGCCCTAAATCTCCAACAACCTATGCAAGAAATAATCTAACTGGAGAAGAATATTAGATAAACTGGAATCAGAGTCCCTGAAAAACATGCTCCTAAATATCAGACACTTTATGACCTATTACTGTAGAGTAAAAGGGCAAAGAGACAAGGTGACATAAAAAATGGCCTGAATTTTCAAGCCATCCCATTTCTTGGTAGACTTCAAAGTTCTGACACACAGATGTTCCCTAGCAAGTGGGTGCTGGCCAGACAAGCAGCCCATGCCCATATCTTGTCCTATTACAAGTAGGAACAAACTCATGCCTGTGCTCTTTTGTCAACTTCCCCTACTTTTAATATCGAGGAACAGACAAATCTCCAGGATGCGTGTGTGAAAAAGCCAGAGATGGATAAAAATAATTCAATGACAAATGCTGGAAAAACATACAAGGGTGCAGAAGCCAGACATTCGTGGGATTCCCTGACAGCTCCATCCACGAGGAAGGGCTGGACTGGAAGAAAACGGCCTCAGGTTCCTGCCAAGCTGTCTGAGGCCCTGTCCTTCCCAAATCATTCCAACCAGCAGCCAAGACTTTACAGTAACCCTTCCAGGTCTCAAAGGAAGAACGCACTCTGAACCCAATGAATGCTGCTCACCTAGAAAATCCTCCTCCCTGCCATGGCCCAGCTCCACAGAAGGCTGGCAGTAATGAGGAGATGCCTTTGCACATCAACTCTCAGCTCCTAATGACTCCCCATGTGCCCAGAAAGCAGATAATTAAAAGGCAGCTTGAAAAGTCCAACCTTTCCCATTGGCCAGACAACAGCTGAAACACCCAGGTATCAGCATCTAGAGACAGGAAACATGGCTTGGAGGAAAAAGAGGTCATAAACGTGTGGTACCTGCATTCCGGAGTCCCTGTTGTGTAACTGTAAGCTGGCCTTGCTTGGAGGCACACCTCAGGCTCCTAAACATGTGACTGCATTTGGCCCTAAGTACTCTCTCTTCTGGAGAATGGCCTGCAATTAATCTCACTTATTACCTCTGAAAAGTAACAACAGCAGAATGGCTGGCCAAGTCCAACTCCAGAGCGTCTAGGGAACTGCAAGCTGCACGGCCAGGCCTCAGACTGTCTGGGCAAGTCATGGGCTCTTTGCCTTCCTCTCCCACAACAAAGCCTGAGCAGGGACTCCAGACAGACCAAAGGAACCAGGGGATTTGAGGAGCTGGGCTGAGCTCACACTGACCCAATGGGAGACGGCAGCCCTGAGGCTACATTTGGAGTGGTTTCCAACGGGGTGGGCTGGAGCGGGGAGAGAACAAGGTTGTCTGGTGAAAACTTGTGTGATCCATAAAATTGAGAACAATAGCAACACCATGGGGAATTGAAAAATAACACTATTTGCAGAGTTCTTGTGAGTCACCAGTTTTCATTCCTGTGGCTACCAAGTCACTGAATTCTCCGACACGCAGAGATGAAAAGTACAGCAGCAATGGGATTCTCTTTATATCCCATTTCAGTTTACAGGGCAGCCTCTAGTTTGGTGAATTAGAATTTATCAGGACTGGAATCCACTGTTGCTATTGTAGAAAAACTAGTAAGAGTATCTTTTATTTACCTAGCCCCCACTTCAGGGAGATCAAAGTGCCTTAAAAGCAACCTAAAAGCTCTCAAAACAGCCCAGTTTATATTAAGTATGCTCACCCAATAAAAAGATTAAATCGAATAGCTTAGGGTCACTTAGTGTCAAAACCTGTAACAAAACTCACATCTCTTAAGCTATGAATACCATATTCATTAAACATAGTCACCCTTAATACCAAGGAGGAACAAGAGACTAAATAAATACCCACAAAACCTACCGTATAAAAATAGAAATCAGCACCCAGTAGCATGCACAGCCAGCTCTGGACAGATCTTGAGAATTCACCGTGGGCTGCTCTAGGGTGGGTACCTCTGAGAATTCCACATGGAACTGGAACTCCCAAGCTGACTCTCCAGCTATCCTAGCAACCGGAGGTTGCCTGGGGACAGGGACAGATTTCCCAGGGCCACCCTGGACTGGAATGGAACCTGACAACTGGCCCTCATGCGTGAGGAGGAAGCAAAGCAAGGACTGCTGTGGGCAGAACTGAGTAAAAAAGGAAGAAATGAGGGGACTTCGTGAAGGTGCATTTCGGCTGCGGTGGCTCTGAATTAAACCATGTAATGTGCCATTACAACCCAGCCCCACCAATAGTCTGGCTGGGAGAAAGCCACTCACAGTGCTGACCTCTAGGTCCCAGCTCTGACCTTGACAGATCCATCTGGGCGATCCATCTTCTATCTCACTACTAACAGGTGCTATAAGAGAAAGTTCTAAACCCAGCCATGATTTTTATTAAAATTTTCTGCCCTCATTCCATCTACAACATAAAAGTCTGCTACATTTTTTCCTCTACTTTTCCAAAATGTGTACTTTTGACATGTTGTTTACAGTATGGGAATGCCTGTAGCCTTGTCAAACAGACAGACCATCCAAGATTGCAGTGAAAATGTTCTCCAAAGGAACAAGGCTCTGATTTTAACATGAAAATGGAGTATGTGCAAACATTTTATATGGAAAATAAAGCTCTATGGTATAAACAGAATTTCTTTTTTACAACTTATGTCTCAGGAATGTGGTTATGCTATAGATCATAAATCACCAAACGACAGACTCCTCTTGTGAAGAGAACTGTGTGGAGGATGTTCTGTCTCAAAAAGGCCTGCGCCGTGGCCCCTGCCTCTCCATAATTCTCAACTGAGACGGTTCTTTTCACCCCAACTGCAATGAACATGCGTTCAAAAGACGTCACACCAGAGCATGACATAATGTGCTTATGTTTATATTGCTTCTTCGGCACAGTTTCTGATTCCCCAATGAGCTGTTACTTAGTAACAACTCTGACACCAACAGATACTTTAACAAAAATGAGGTGTTTCCTCCAGGCCCAGGGCTTCCGTCCCTCTCCCAAGAACACAGCTGAATACGGCAGCACATGGCAGCATGTAAGAGGCAGAGGCCGGAAGTACTGGCACAGGGGCAGGGACTTGCTGGGACACTGTGGCAGAGCTTCTTTATTTGGAAGGACTGGATCTCAGTGGCCAGGAGACTTACTGTGACAGTCACATTTGTCTAACTCATTTGACTCAGGGACTGATGAAACTTAATCCACACTTAATGGCTATTAAAGCAAGATGTGTTGGGAAATGAACCCATTTCTTATATTTTTAATACAGAAAAACTTAAAATATAGAGTGAGACCAGAATTCAATACAGTGGTTTCTTCTTGAATTCAGAAGCTGCTTACTTTACGGCCAAAATTTACTTAGGTTTTGTCCTCTATCCCTTCCCTCAACTACATAAAAAATTTCCTTCCATGACCCAAATGAGGCCTCCCAAGGAGGCTGTTTGAGTGTAATTATATAACCGAGGTGAAAACATAAAAACAAATATGGCAGCCAGGCATGGTGGTGTGTGCCTGTAATCCTAGCACTCTGGGAGACTGAGTCAGGAGGATCACAAATTCACGCTCAGATTGGGTAATTCAGTGAGACAGGGAGACCCTATGTTATAGTTTAGATGTACAGTGTCCCCTCAGAGGCTCACATGTTCAGAGATTGGGCTTTTGGAAGGTGATTGCATCGAGGGGCACCTAGACTCAGTGGGTTAACGCACTGCTAATCCATAGCTGAATGCGCGCTCACTGGAGCAGTTCACTGAGCGCGTGACCCGGAAGGATGTGTCTCACTCCCCAGCTCCTCCCTTTGCTCTCAGCTTCCTGGCTCTAGTGACACGAGCAGTTATCCTCTGCCAGACCCTTCCACCATGCCCTTCTTCCTTGGAGCCAGCCAACTACAGACTGAAATCCTAAAACCATTAGTCAAAATAAGCCCCTCCTCCTTTAAATCGTGGGTATTGGATATTTTGTCTCAGCATTGAGAAAGTGACTAAGGCACCCTGTTTGAAAATTAAAGAACAAAGGGCTGGCAATGCAGCTCAGTGTGAAGGTCCACTTCCATAAATTTGGCCTTTGAAAGTATAAAAAAGAACTAGGAGGCAAGGACAAAATGTCAAAACTCAGTACATGAAAATGTTGATTAAAAACAAGGATTAAACATAGTATCAACTCTTGTTCTTTCACGTCACCCAGACACTATTTTCTTAAATATGTCAGAAATTTCCTTTTCATTTTACTTTCCCCAAAGCTGTCTTACATATGAAACGAGGCCCTCTTATTCAATTGCCGGGCAAATCTGCCTGACTACTGTCGCGAACCTGGGAATAGCTTGCCTGGGGCCCAGGCCCTTCCTGTGCAGCCAACATGTCAGCTCCAGAGCCCTTCACATACCTGCTTCCAGGGGGGCTGGAGCGGTTTTCGGGGGCGTGGGGGTCGGACTGTATTGACCACGTTGGACCACTGGGACTGATGACAGGTCGCAGGGTGGGGGGAGTTGAAGCACTGCTCCTGTTTATGGCACCACTTGCCATACTCAGGTTTGCTACCTAGAAATGAAGCAAGGGAGATAACCTGATTTTACAGAGTTTTAGAGAAGTGTCATGAAAATTATATGGGAACAATCAAGTAAAGCTCATCTGAGCCGAAGCAGAGGTGGTGACAAAAGCAAGCAGGAAAGATCGGCTTCTGTGCAGAGAGAGCAGGGGTGGGTGGGTTCTATCCATACACGTTAACAAGAACTTACTCTGCTCCTACGGGCCTGCAGCAAAAAACAAAGATGAGTCAAAACTGAGGATTTACTGAGCTTGTACTCTGGGCCAGGCAGTGTCTGAAACTAGATAGCATGTTTCCTCTTCTGAAAGTTCTGAAGTTCAATAAACTTTAGGTACAAATAATTTTTATGATATACAAAGAACCCAATAGTTTAGAAAGGAAGAAAGATGTACAGCTGATAAAAATGAGGACTGACTTCAGTCAGTCAATTATAAAGAAGGAGCATGATTGGGAAATTGAACGTTTTAAATTTTTATTCGGTAAATCTAAATTACACACAAAAATGCAAAATGCAGAGAAGTGCAGGTTACAGGATACAATTTTTGTGTCACATTTCTATACAAAAAGAAAAAAGGATCCAATAAGGAAAAGGGGTGAGGCTAGATACGTTCTTATACTATTTATGTGACTATAAATTGATAGAATCAGTCAATCGATCAGGCAATATGTGATTAAAGTATATTATAACATTCATGCATTTTGATGGTATAATCTGGCTTCTAGGAGCTATGTGAGAAAAATACAGATGATTAACAACAGAGGCTACTGAATACCAGCTAATATTTATTCAAATTTATTACTGCCAAGTTCTACATAAATGAGTGTACATTACACACATCTCAGGCAAATTTTTTTTGTTTTTATTTTATTTATTTATTCTTTTTTTTTTTGTGGGTACCGGGGATCAACCTCAGGACCTCGCGCGCCAGCAGGCGCCTGTACCGCTGAGCGATATCACCGGCCCTTTTTTCGTATGTGGGTTCTGGGAGTCGAACTCAGGCCCTCATGCTTGCCAGGCAGGCACTTATGCCGCTGAGCCATCTCACCGGCCCACGTTTTTATTTTTTGAGACAGGGTTTCAATATGTAGTTAAAGCTGGCCTTGAACTCACTCTGTGGCCCAGGCAGGCCTCAAACTCGAAGCAATCCTCCTGCCTCAGCCTCCCAAGTGCTGGGATTACAGGCATGCGCCATCACACCTGGCTACATCTCAAGTAAATTAACACAAGTCTGGCAAAAGGACTATTATAATCTTTATTTTACAAAGAAGAAAGTTGAAGATTAGGATTGCACTGAGGACTAGGGACACATGGCTGAAGTAGGATTTGAGCCGCAGTCTTTGCAGCTCCAAAGCCCACACTCTTTCTCATTAGCCTCCACCGTGAACTGATACTGAAAAGCAAGCATTGTTTTTATTGAAAAAGGAGAGTTAAATATATTGTTAAACAAAGTTTTTTCTATTCCATGTAGGAGAACACTATCTATCCATTAACTTAAAAAAAACCCCACTTATTAGTGCTATAGGAACATGCTGATAGCTCAAGAAAAAAATTATGATAGTAAAAATCAGTATGAAACTATACAGAGTAGATACAAATTTCTTTACACGCACTCACACATACACACACATGGGGGGGCACTTCTTAAAGACTGGAAACAAAAAATCCAGAATATAGAGCATCTATTTCTCAGTGGTAACTTATTTTCTTATACTTACATATTCTCCGAATTACACTAGGCACATACTACTTTTATATCCAAACTATTTTTAAGTTGTTATGACAAATGCAGGTGTGAGGTGTGAGTTGTGATAGGTCTGACCCCTGTCTGCCCCTCCTCCAACCACCTGAACCAGGGAACAATGCCTACTTTGCTAGGACATGGCACACCCACCCCACCTGCTAGGTCACAGTGCACCCACACAACATCAGTCATTGCTATGGCTACATACTCAATTATTCTCGCTCCTCCAGTCTCACGCCTCCCTTCACCTCACTCCACCTAAGCTTGCCCCACTACCCCCCTAATGCTCTCCACGAAAGACCCAGCTCAATAAACTTGACTCAGACTCTCCTGTGGAGTTACTCCAGGAGGCCCCTCCCGGAACCCCCAAATTCAGACTGGTTGTGTTCTTTACTGGTTCATCACTGTCCACCGAACAAGGTGATAAGCTTAGAACCTGGGCAGTGGTGGTGAAGTCAGAGAAGAAAGGATGGTCGTGAGAAGCAGATCAGTGAAAGATGTGGAGAAGACAGAAGGTACGACGTTGAACACAGGGTTCTGAGCACGAGCCATCAGCAAATAGTGATTTCAGTCACCAGACAGGGGAGATGACTCCCAATGAAAATGTTCTCCTATAAAATGTCCTAAGTACCTAATAATTTTGACATTTACAAAGAAATAAATGCTCAATTTTAAAACAATTTGAAAATTCTGAAAAAAGTCACTTTTCGTAACAGTACAGTGTTTCCTTCCTAGTTACAGAAGCCCAGAAGTGAAAACAGTCCCGGCCTGTGTCTTCACACAGAAGGACTCCAGGTAGTTTTCCTGGACAGAAACCTGTTCCCCCAGATCAGGAGCAGGCTCTGGGGCTGTGCAGCTGCGGTGGGGGACACTCTGGCTGTGTCCTCCAGGGGGACCAGGCTTTAGCAGAAGTCTCGTGAGCCAACCATGGCTTAGCCCTGTCCTGCTTTCTGCAGGTCCCAGAAACAGAAGACAGACATACACTGACTAAAGGAAAGAGAAGATACATCTCTTTGAAGGGCTTTGTCCAGAGAGGCCCTGCTCTCTCTCTCTCGACTTGAACATCAGGTCTTTTAAATTAGGTATGAACATGCAGTTTACAGAGAGACTACAAAGTGAGAAAGGTCCTTATGATGACTAACAGTTGCGCCAAAGGCTTAATAAAAGAGGCTTAATAATAATTTATAGTGAAACAGCAGTAGAATAATAAATGTGCACTTTGTATAAATGGCATAGTTTGGAAATTATTGTAGGGAGAGGAGCGAACGGATCTGGTAATCTTCTATCTTTTGGCAGGACTGCCCCTAATATAAACTTCAGCATTTAATCCTAACAGCTAACACTTACTGAACACTCACCATATACCCTGTACTAGATGTCCTTGCATTCTATTCCTGTGCGTGATCTCATCTAACCCTAAGCAATGCCCTTGAAATCAGTTCTTCTGTTACCCTTGTTCTACCAAAGAGGAAACTGAAGTCTAGAGAGGCTAAACAACTAGACAAAAGTCACACACAGTGTGGCAAGGCCAAGATCAGAACGCAGTGTTTGTCTCCCAAGTGCACGTGGCACATTTTTTCTAAATAATATCGTTTAACATTTGAGTCCTTATAATAGTGGTGTCAGGCATGCTGTGTATTACACTTCCCTTATTCTTTACCCACTACTCACAGAGGTAGATACTGTTAAATCCCATTTTACAGATGAAGAAACTAAGGCTCAGAGAGAGTATGATAAGTACTTTATTAAGTGAGATATCAGTAGTAGAACTTGTACACGTATTTTAAAATCCATTTTCTAGTTTGGATGTAGAGAAAAAAATCCTATTTACCCTTAATTATTAGAGATTTTAAAAAATGTCATAGACCTCAAATCCTAAAAGCAGTGATTATACAAGGATCAATAAAACAATACCAACTTTTCATTTTTTCCCTTAAATTTGGTTTCTGTCTTCTTACCCTTCATCAGAAGACAAAGAAAAAACAACTTAATCAGTTTTGTTTCTTAGTAAAAAGTAGCTTAACATGTAACTAATTTTGGACTATATTGGTAGGTCTTGTTTAATCATTCCTTATTTCATGGATAAACCAAAATTGTCAGCCACTGTGATTTCTTTATATACAAAAGCAAAGTGCAGTTGTTAACTTATTTGGAGAAATAGCAAAAGTGATCACTACTTAAATGAGAGGCTGTATGAGGAATGTGACAACTTCACAGCCTTCTCACTTTTCTTTCCAACAGTTTTCTGCTAAAAACAAGCAAACACCCTGGTCTCTACCAAATGATAGCAACCTATCCCTTGCTTTTAAATATTCTATTGTTATCCTACGGTTTTATTTAGACACTACAACTACTGCTCCTACCTCGCAGCCCAGCGCTGTCTTCCTGGGACACGCACTGCTAATCAAACAATTTGGGCCTGGCTTGGATGCAACCTCAGCACCTTCATTACCTAGTTCTCTAAGCAGCCACCACCAACCCATCAGAAAGTCAAGGGAAATGAATCTATTTCTTCTAGAAGACCACTGCCTAGCAGACTGTTTCTGTGATGAAAATGCTCTGTAATCTACACTGTCCAATACTGCAGACTCCAGCCACCTGTGGCTGTTGTACACTTGAAATGTGGCTGGTGTGACTGAGAAACTGGATTTAAGTTTAACTGTAATTTTAAAAGTGAGGGCCGGTGAGATGGCTCAGCGGCGTAAGCGCCTGCCTGGCAAGCGCGAGGGCCCGAGTTCGACTCCTGGAACCCACATACGAAAAAGGGGCCGGTGATATCGCTCAGCGGCACGGGCGCCTGCTGGCGCGCGAGGTCCTGAGGTCGACCCCCCGGTACCCACCAAAAAAAAAAAATTTTAAAGTGAGATGTAGCTAGTGGCCAACACACCTTTAGACTGTCACCAAATCTGATTGAGTTTTATGTCTGCAGATTTGCACTTGGCTGAGTTTGCTCCACAGAAATTATCTGTAGATTAAACTAAGAAATCCTCAGGTCCTTCCTTTCAGCTTTCCAGTCTTTTTCTAAATGAGCAGAAGGAAATCACTGCAATAAAAGAGGTCCAAGCATCAATACTGCTCCTAGAACTACCTTGTTTTGCCCAGGGGGAGCCTAAGGACAAGGCAGTCTCCCAGCATTGGGCCAGACCTTCATCGGCGCTGTAAGCCACTGAGTGTTTATACGTAGAGGCCCCTTCCTGAACAGAACGGGGATGATACGTAGGGATGCCACCACGCTGCACCTGCTGCACTGTCCCCTACATTGCTCTAGGTAACATAACAAAACCAGCCTCGGCCAGATGAAGAGAAAGTGATAAACAGTACTTGTATGTACCTGATAGGCAACAATAATAAATATTTCATTGCTGAAGAATTTTTTAACAGGACAAACTTACAGTACATAAAAAGCACCACTCACAAAAACAGCTCATCATTTTTGTTAGCAGAAATGGGCTTATGGGCTTTTTTTTTTTTCAGTACCTGGGATCGAAGCTAGGGCCTCGAGTGGGTCAGGCAAGCACTCTACCACTGAGCTACATACCCAGCCCAAGAATTAGGCTATTAAAGTGGAAGTCATGCCCCGCATGGTGGTGCACACCTGTAATCCCAGCACTCTGGAGGCTGAGGCAGGAGGATCACCACAAGTTTGATGTCATCCTGGGCTACGTAGTGAGTTTAAAGTTAGTCTGAACTACATAGTGAGACACCCTGTCTCCAAAAATAAAAAAACAAAACAAAATTAAAAAATAGTGGAAGTCATAGCCATTAGGCCAGCTGGCTTCTCTGGACTAATAACTAGGATGTATGCTACTACATCTAGACTGGCCAACTCAAATTCATGTTACTGGTCATAAGACAGATGGAGCAGTTTGAAACCCATCTAACTTATAGGAACTATGACTCAAAGAGCACGCACAATTACTAATGGATATCGGCATACAAAATGCAGTGTACACGTGTAAGAAACTTATATGTCTGTGTTTGGATATTTAAAATGTTCTACTATAATAAATTTTTACGCAAATATGATACTTTTCAGATTCTACTCTAATAATAATAACAAACTACATCAACACTAACAATGTCTAATTTAATGAACACTTAGTTGGTTTTAGGCACTGCTTTAAGCACATTATACGTGTATTAACTTATTTAATCTCCAACATATATAGATGAAGGAACTGAGGTCAAGAGGTAAAATAACTTGCTCAAGAACAAATAATTATTAAGAGTCAGCGTTGGATTTCATTCCCGGTCTTCCTGATGTTGCTTTGTCCCCTGTATCACTCCGGCTGCCTTGAGCCACTGAGTCTTGCTACTCACAGTGTCCGTCTAGGGCCAGCAGCACCTGCATTACCAGGAGCTCATTCAAACTGCAGAATTCCAAACCAGCCCAGACCCCAGTGAACCAAAATCTACATTCAACAAGATCTACGGCTAATTCATTTGCCTTGTACAGTTTGAGAAATATTTGATAGGGAATGGTAGAAAATGAAAGTAGAAAACAGGAAGAGGAACCATTTACTGTTTTCCTCCATGAGACACGGAGGTTCTTCCAACAAACAGCAGAGACGCCTTAGATGGGGTGAGGGGCAAAATATAAAATACCACAGGAGAGTGGGAAGAGAATAATTCCATCAGAACTCTAAGTTTTTACTATTTCTCAACATTGTTCAGATGCTCAAACTTTAAAATGAGTAGCCATTAAATATGCCTAAGATGCAAAAGTAGATGAAATAGTTTAGAATAAACCTCAGAAAATTTTAAGACTACCTGTTATGCTGCCATAGGAAATGGTGGTTATTGGAGAAAAAATAAAAAAGCCATTTAAGCCCCAAATCAATCAGCTTATTATATATGCCTCCACCCAGCTTCCTTAGCTGGTTAGTTAAGTGAATGCCTGCAGGAAATCTGGTCACCGGATCCTACCTCCACCTAAGCCTTGGGGTCTGCTTGGCAGATGTTTCACCCTTGCTCTCCTCCTCCTCTGCTCCCACTCTCCTGGAGCAGCTTATGCAGATGTTCCACTCCTATTCCCTGCCTCATGTCCACTGCCACAGTGACCTCAGTGCATTTTTTCTTTTAGTACTGAAACACTGTTTATTTTAGAAGCAGCCTTCCGAATAAGGCAGGTGAGCAAATATCTGAATGTGTGGGGTAGGGACACATTGCATGCATTCCATCTAGACAGGTGTTTAAATTACAGCAGGAATAAATACAGGTGATGGATTGAAAAGAGGGGAGGAGAAACAGAGGAGGAGGCCAATTCCGGTGCCTGGCCCGCCCAAGTGTTACTGCTTGTTACTGCTGTTTGCTAAAAGGAGTGTTGCTGCCAATGCTATATTAAAATATCATGGTGTTCCCTTGATGAATATCCAGAATATACCCACATCCACCCAGATACATAACCTTTCAGTATTCAAAGAAGGCCTGGGGACCAGGCTAAGTAGATTACTCTTGCTGTGGTTGCATGCTCTAGAAATGCAGTAGTCCTGAATGCTCAAGGGAAGTTCAAACCTCAAAGATAATTCAATAAAGAATCATCTATCATAGGCAAGGCCTTGGGTAAAGTCCTAAGGGCATACAGATAAAAATGTGGCCTCCAGCCCTCAAGCCATGTAGGAATTTGTAATCTAGTAAGTGAGACAAGAGTGGTAGGCAAAAAGTAATATTTAAGACCTCTTGAGTGTGGCAGTGTTAAGGAAATTCAAAGAAGAAATCTGAGCAGGGCCTAATCTTGCAGTGATGGCAAACCTTTGAGAGCTTTCAGTGATAACAAACAGCCCACTGCCGAACGCATGCCATGGGTTCGCCACCACTGGCCTAAAAGGATATGTAGGAAGAAAGAAAAATTGCAGAGACAGACAGGCAGGATGACTGAAAAACAGAAAGATAAATTTGACAGAAGATAGAATGAAAACTATAGGAAGAGACAGAGAAAGAGTTTGGGAAGGTCTTTAAATGCCAGACTAATGATTCCACCCTTGATCTCATGTATGACCAGTAAGCTGAGTGATGGTTCTGACAGAGCAGTGCTATATGAGAATCGTGGTTATGGCAGGGAAAGCCAGGGCTGTTTTCTGGCTGAAAGGGGCTAAGGTCAGTTGAGAGTCGCAATAGCCAGGGGACAAGGGATGAGGCTGGGATGCAGGATAGCTCCTGCTGGTCTCTTTTCCCTTCCCTCCTAAGCTAAGAAAGACAGTTGCCTGGGAACTAGAGAACTGGTTCATAATCTAACAAAAAAGCTCTTGAGTTCATGTTTCATTATAAATGTTTTCTTTTATGGATCTGCCTCTTTTGGATTGTATCTTTTTCCATGTAGCTGCTAAGGCAAGATGGAGCTGCTTGCCATTTAAGAGATGGTCAGAGAGTGGGTGTTTGAGGCCAGTTATGTTCTAGGGCAGTGGTGGCAAACCTATGGCACGTGTGCCACAGTGGGCTGTTCGTATCACTGAAAGCTCTAAAAGGTTCGCTATCACTGTGCTAGGACCATATGAGAAAATGTGTCTTTCCCTAGGTTTATCTTTCTATGCTTCTCTTTAACAGTAAAATGGTTTAAGAATCAAGATTTGAGGGGAGGCTGGGGGAAAGGTATCTAGGAGGCCAACTAGTTGGTTTCAGTTTAGGCATTTGAACTAGTGGGCAAAGAAGATGTTGGATCATACACTGTCACCAAGCTAGTGATTACACTCTGAAGTTTGGAGCCAAAAATTTTATGGTAATTAACAGAAGAGTTTTTCCTGGGAAGCCTCACTCTGGGCAACTTCTCTTGCACCTCAAAGTAGTGAATTCTGGATTCTAGCCATAGTGATTTCTAGATAAGTGTCTACCAACCATGTGTGCAGTAACCTTCAGCTCCACCTTAGAGGAAAAAATCCAAATACCCTGACACTTAGAAATGGTGAGGTTTTTAGTAGATATGTGAAAAGACAACATAGGTTAATGAAAAAAACTAACATGTCCAATATGAGTCTTCAAGTCCTCCAGCAGGTCGGTCAGTAGGCAGCATTTGCCTCTGTGTACGCATGTTCTATCTCACATGTCGTGGTCAGTCCACTGGGTTAAGATGTTCCCTACTCGCAGCAGACAACACAATCCCACACTTCTATTACCTATGGCGTGTCTACAAATGTAGTGGCAAAGACCCTCCTCTGACCAGAGCTTGTAGGTCTGCATAAACTGTGACCTTTTTAACACAGAATTAGTTCTATGGTTTATCATTATTGCTTAGAAAAACACAACCAGTAAAAACATATAGCTGTGTCAGGAGAACTAAGGATTGGCCCCAAACTGCAAGTAGAAAAATCAGAAGCTTCTCGATCTTGCATTACTACCATATTACACTTTACTTCCTCATGTCAAACTTAATTCTCATAAAGGATCTACGCAGCTGTAAAAGACCTTTGCATTAAATTGCTTCAAGAGCACAGTGGCAAGATTCAAGAAGCTTTATGCTATGTTTTGTACTTATAATTGCAAATTTACTTTCCTATCTTGCCCCACAAATTATAAGCTGCTTTAGGACAAGGACAGTATTCAATTCACTGTTACAACCACAGAGCTCCCTAAGTATCTACAGGGCATTAGTCCCAGGACCCCCAGAAACCAACCGAAGGATGATCAAGTCCTTCATATACAACGGTGAAGAGCTGAGGTGCAGCTCAGTGGCACAGTACTTGCTTAGCAGGTGTGAGGTCTTGGTTCAATTAATCTCCAGCACTAAAGAAAGACAGAGAGACACAAAGAGACAGAGAGAGAGAGAGAGAGAGGAGAAAAACGAAAAGGAAAGGTGTGGTATCTATATGTAATGTACACACATCCTCTGTATACTTTAAATTATCTCTGGATTACTTATAATACCCAATATAATATAAATGCCATGTAAATGTAGCTGTTATTCTGTACTGTTTAAGGAATAATGACAAGGAAAAAAGTCTGTATGTGTTCAGTACAAATTTATTTTTCCCCCAAATATTTTTGATCTGTGGTTGGTTGAACCAAAGGTTATGGAACATGCAGATACAGGGAGCTAAATGAAATGGGACTCATTCAAAGAGATCTCAGCATACAATCTTGGTAAGGGCCCTTACACTTACACACACACACACACACACACACACAGATCCTTCCTCCAGTTAACAGCCATTTTTACCAGAGAGTAGAAAAGTGGTTAATGACACTAGAAGGCTAGCAAGGAAATCAGAGGCTCCAAATTACCTCCTTTTACATAGACCATAAGGGAGAGACTGCTTTGGAATTAAAGGAAATAAAATAATCAGCAACTAGTGTAAGAGATAAATGTTGCTCTTGCTAGTGCCTTGTGTAATTTTAGAGACGATTTCTGCCTGGTCCTAAAGCCTTGGGCAAGGTTCTCAAATGGGTGAGATAATAGCTTTGACACACAGATTTTGTTCCTTGTCTGCACAACGTGTATATTACATTTGTTTCTTCATGGCACCGAAACAGCAAAGATCTAGCAAACTCTTCGTGATTCACTCAAACCGACCTCAGGCTCCCTAAGGTCATTTGTAGATTTCATATATCTCATTTATCAAAATGGACATGGAAATTCAACATCAAAGATTTAGTTAAGCTTAACATGTGAACAATCAGCGGCACATAATTCCCAGGGAAGTTTTTAATCTTATCATAGCCCAATTTCCTCATCATAGCATGGACAATAAAATTTCTTGTCTAAGGAGGTCTACAGATGGTATTTCACAAGATTCTTTTATTAATTCAAACAAATATTTATCAGGCACCTACTCTGGGCTTGGCATTCTTTTGAGTACTGAGGAAGAACAATGGAAAAAGAAAGTCCTGGCCTTTACCGAGACTGTAGCCCAAGGTGGGGAGGAGGGTAATCACTGAAATATACAAAGAATGTGTGAAGCAAAGATGATCACAGAGCTGGAACCTGGACCAAATTCTTGATATTAATACCCATGTACTATCTTAAAGTCTTCAGGGGTTCTAAACTTGGAGACCAAGTGTGCATGAGGCATAAAGAGGGACCCTGGGTGGGGAGTGTCTAAGAAGGCTTTAAAAATGAGTGCAACTTGCTAAGCTGGCATTTTTTTCCAGGAGAAAAAAAATATAGCTTTCTTTAAATTCCAAATGGGATCACTTTGACTGATATGAAGAAAGACTTGTCTAACACTGCATTCACACTGTCCTCAGGAATACATTGATATCGTTTGAGAATAATGTTCTTTGCGGTGATCATACATAAAGGCGCATCAAAATATGACTGGATCAGTTGAGCCCACTAAAGAAGATTTCATTCCCCCAGCCATGGGGTTCTGAATGATCGAGAACAAGGAAATGTGATGGTCAGCTCCTCCTGACCTGCTTCAGCATGTGCCTCTAAGCAGGGGGGTCACGGATTGGACACATTTGCGAGCAAAAGGAAATCCTTGACCAGGAAACACCAGGATCTGCTCCACACAAGACAAGGACAAGGAAGATGCAAAGCGCCACGTCTGCACTTATTTGAAGATTTTTATCACCACAGACAGATAGTGAATATATTTAAACAAGAACATTGAAATAATCATTCTTAAACAGTTACACTTTAAACACACTTCCGGTACTTCATGAGCCATTATTAAATCACTGGCTTTATTAACCAACACACTCATTCAATTCCTAGATCCCGATTAAAAACATGGACCTCAAATTTACACTCTGATCACCAGGGGATAAGGGTTACAAAGTTCACCACATTTTAAGAGGGGTTAGGAAAAGCAGAGAATCTCTACAGTATGAACACTAAATCTTCCTGGCATAACTTCCCTCCCTGTTGAAATTCATCATTTACATAATACAAATATACATACAGATATTTCATGTTCCAAAATCCAGTAGAAGTTCCAGATCAAGATTTGCCAGACATTCCTGGGAAGCCAAATCTCTCTGTAGTATTTCAGTTTATACATTCAGCTCTTGCGAGCTGACGGTGTTGCTGCCACCGTAAGTAAAGTAGATCCATACACAGTGCATGTCTGGTGATCAACAAGGCTGGATTTCGCCCACTCAAAAGAATCAGCTGACTATCCCACAAAATGATCCGATGAGTTCACCCAATAAATGATAATCTTGACAGAACCACATTTTCTGAACCTGCTTCAGGGAGGGAAGAAACATTTCTAATCATAGAAAACAGAGAAGTTTAACTCCTGGTCTTTCCATGAAGGCTCAAGCACAGGGTTGGCTACACTTCTTCAGCGATGTTACAAAGGAACAACAGGTGGACAGTGTTACGCTCAGTCCTTTTAGTCCGATGAGAGCTTTGAGTCCTGCCTCAAAAAGAAAGAGTCAGGGCCGGTGAGATGGCTCAGCGGCATAAGCGCCTGCCTGGCAAGCGCAAGGTCCTGAGTTCGACTCCCGGTACCCACATACGAGAAAAGGGCTGGTGACATCGCTCAGTGGCACAAGCGCTTGCTGGCAAGCGCAAGGTCCTGAGGTTGACTCCCGGTACCCACATTAAAAAAAAAAAAAAAAGAAAAACACTAAGGTAGAGAACATGGAGTGAGTCAAGCTAAGTGTGGGGGCACATGTCTGTAATGCCAGCACTCGGGAGACTGAGGCAGGAGGATCGCAACAAGTTCAAGGCCATCCTAGGCTACATCCTGAGCTCAAGGGCAGCCTGGGCTACACAGCAAGAACCTGTCTTAATGAGGAAAAAAAAAAAGGACACAGAGTCAGGCGGGCCTGGGTTTGAGTTCTGGCACAGTCACTTGCCATTTTTATGACCTTAGCAGGCTCTTATTCTACCAGCTTTCATTTCTTCAACTCTGTAAGTAAAAAACTAAGTACCTCCCTCATAGGGTTAAAGAGATAATGCACACAAAGTCCTTAGCACAGTGCCTCATACAAGGTAGGCATCTGATTAATGTCAGCTGCTTTAGTGTGAAGGGAAGGTGTGGTATCATCAATGAAAACCAAAGGAAGGGCAGCAGTTTTATAAGAGATTATAAAAACCAACACAATGCAGAAGAGAAATTCTTGTGTGTTTAGTAAGCATGTGATAAGTGCCTCCCAAGGGCAAGATCCTGTCCTAGGTGATGGGTTAGAAGGGACTTCCACCAAGTGGCTTATAGCCAGACAAGAGGGAAGAGATGCAAAATCACTGTAGAGCTCTGTTGCAGAGAGTGAATCACGAAGGGCTGAAGGAGCACACAGCACGGAAAGAAGACTTCCAGCTGGACAGCAGAGGGTTCTTCATTCACTCATCTATTAAAATATGTCCCAAATGCACAGCACACAGCACACTCAAAAAAACTGGTAAAAGAAATGGACATGGTCCTGTTCTCAACTGAGTACCATACGGCCCAGTAGAATCAGCACATTGATCAGTACAGTGATCCCTTGGTATCTGCAGGGGACTGATGCCTGGGCTTCTTGCAGGTATCAATACCTTCAGACGCTCAAATCCCTTATACATAATGGTGTAGTATTTGCATATAAGCTGTGCATATTCTCTCAGATAATTTAACTCACCTCTAGATTACTTATAAGACCTAATACAAAGTAAATGTTAGGGGCCGGTGAGATGGCTCAGCGGCTTAAGTGCCTGCCCGGCAGGCGCGAGGGCCCGAGTTCGACTCCCGGAACCCACATACGAAAAAGGGGCCGGTGATATCGCTCAGCGGCACAGGCGCCTGCTGGCGCGCAAGGTCCTGAGGTCGACCCCCCGGTACCCACAAAAAAAAAAAAAAAGTAAATGTTAGGCAAATGGTTTCTATACTCTATTGTTTAGGGAATAATGACAAGAAAAAAGCTGTACATACTCAGTACAGATGCGATTACATAAAAATATATTTTTAATATTAATTCCATGACCTCCCCCAGAACCCATGGATATAGGGGGGCAACTGTACTACCCATGAGTCAAGTTGTGAGGTAGAAAAGATCACTGTCCTCAAAGACTTCACTATCTATTAAAGGAGACAAGTACTGTACGTTGACATGTACAGTGTGATGAGCGCAACGGCATCTATGCCAAACCTGGCAGATGCACAGATTAGACATGGCGACTAGGCAATGTTTCTTATGAGAAGATGGCATAAACTAAGGCACGGAGAGTAAGAAATTCTAGCTGAGCCATGCGAACACCTGAGGGATGGGAGGGAGACCAGAAGAAATAGCCTGGAGCCAGATTCTAAACAAATGTTTTGAACAATACTTAAAAGCAGGGGCTTCACATCGCAACTGCAGGAAGCCCTGAGATTCCTTAGCAGAAGATTACCAGGATCAGACTTGTGATTTAGGCAGAGCCCTTCACAGTAAAGATGAGGGTGAGCAGGAGGAGACTGGCCAGGAGACCATTAGGAGGTAGTTGCAGCTGTCCACTGAGAGATAATGAAGGCCTTTAGCAGGAGGTCGATGTATAAGTGCAATGGAGAAATATAGCAGAGACATTCAAGAGTCAATGAGCAAGACTTGGCAACTACCTGGATGCAGAGAAAATAAAGAAACAAAGAGAGGCACTGATACATCATAGCTCAATACTTAAATCTTTATAACTGCAATGCCATCAATGCAAAGAAGGGAGAACAAACATGCTAGTTTTTTTTTTTTTAGTATTTTTGAAATATGTTTAATATATGCTAAATATTTTGGATGCTGGGCAACACAGTTAGGTGGAAACATCTAGCAGGCAGTTGGAAATTTGGACCTGGCACTCAGCAAAGAGGTTCAAATTACAGATGCGTATTTGGGAGAAGTCCACAGAGAGGTACCAGATAAAGCTTTGGGAAAAGAAAATTTAACACAGGAAAGTATAGAGAGGAAAAAAAAGTTCTGAGAGTTGCAGCTTGGAATTCAGAGATCTGTTTGAAAGAACAGGGGGACAAAGAGCCCTGGGTCACCTCCCTTCTTCAGAACCAGTCTGCTATTATCAGTTTTATATATTTGAGGTCTCCATGCTGGTGCATTCAAAACAATGTTGAAAACGGAATCTAATTTTCAGGGGAAAGAGCAGAAAGGAATAAGTTCTCAGAAGAATTACAGAAGAGTTAGAGAGGATAAGAGAAAATTTCAGGTAGGAGGTGGTCAGTAATAGAGCCACATACTGATGGAGGAAGAGGGTTAAAATAGGTGACCATGGTTGACCTTTGAGAGAGAGCTGGACAAATGTTAAGAGATGAAGTCAGTCTACACAGGTGAGTGTGGGAGAGAGACAGGGGACAGCAAGGGTATGCTACTTTTAGAGAAGTTTGACAGCACAGAAAAGACAAAGGCTTGAAGGGGGAAGAGTAAAAGAAAGGCATCTTTAAAATGAGACCATGACCCCCGGTACCCACAAAAAAAAAAAAAAAAAAAAAGAGACCATGTAATAGGCCAAGGAACTAAAGAAAGTGGGAGATAAAAACTTGAAGAGACAGAAGAGCTAGGGAACTAGACAGGATCCATTGGAGCAAGGTCCCAAGGCAGAGGCAAGAGGGCCCCGGAGGGAGAATTGGTCTTGATACTGAAATTATTCTTTATCACAGACAAGGAAACCAAGGCCCAGGGAGGCTAAGTAACTTGCCCAAGGTCTCATTGACTCAAGAGTGCATGCTTTTTCTGTTTATCCTTTTCTCCTTCTAGAAATGAGAACAGGTAGCTAAGTGTAGATATGGTACCAAAAAAAAAAAAAAAAAAAAAAAGCAACATTTTCTACCAAAAGAGAATACAAAGCCAAAAGAACTAGAGTTAATAAATGATCACAAAGCCAGAGCCCAAATGTCCAGCTGTGTACACTGTCCAGGTAAGCGAAGGAGGCAGGGAGAAAGTCCGGGCAAGACACAGAAGCCCGTGAGACACTGGGCGCCAGCTGCCTCAACCCTACAGGACATCTGCAACCATTTCAGACACTTAGCTCTGTCCCTCCCGATTTCACCTTCAAACTGCAATTTCTGAACCTGAGATTCATTAGAGGCCCACTGTGGAGTCTTACGGCAGCTGTTGAAACAGAAGAAATGATGAAGATTCCTTTGCATGTAAATGAGCAGCTGCTGGGAACCTCGCATATATCCATCTCTAGGGCCAGGCAGGAAAGTATCACCAAAGACATGAAAGACACCAAGTGGTTTTCTGTTCTATTCTGCATCTGAATGAAAAATGTGAAGAGCAAAGAGCGTCTCCTCCCTCCTCTCTGTCAGCACATTTCCAGAAGGCCTGGCCACATCACTGTGCGCTGGCTGGGGAGCAGAGACCGACGCTGCGCAGGATGGCGGCGCCCCGCCTGGGTGGTCTGCTGGTATCCCTTTGATTAAACTCCCAGGCTGGGAGAGCTGGAGCTGCTCCTAATGATAGCCGGGTCCTGAAATCTCACACTCGCAGGCACGGAGCAGGCCCTGCTCCCTGAGTCGCTACCTCCCACTCCTCACCACAGGCTGGGCTAATTCACCACATTCTTCTGCGCTCACTGCAGAACCACAAAGGCCACACTCCCTTGCAGCGCTGCGTGAGGCGGAGATAGGGAGACCTCACACCGGAGCCACACTCCGGGACTCAGCCACCCCAGTGCACCTCATCCAGGTGCAGCCGCTTCTAAAGAACGCTGCTTTCAGGAATGCGCACCATGCCTGCCAAAGGATCCTGTCTCCAAGAATAACCAGCCTCTCACGTGCCACGGGAAAGGGCTAAGTCCGACCTGTCCTCTGCCCATATTTCTACGGTATCTCTGGGATAATCACACTCCGAGGACACACACCCTCTGTAGTTCAAGTGCACATGTGCTTGCACAAACGTTTCGTAGGTGGCCACTGCACACGTGGTAGGGCAAGTGTGAGTTTGATATTTACCTGTTGTAGGCCTTAAGTAAATTTAAATCATACCAGAAGTAGTTAAAAAAATTCAATGTAAGTGAGGTTGTTTTTAGCCACTTTTTAAGATTCGAGCCTCTAATGTGAATTCTGCATGCCTCAAAGTTTTATTCCCAATCTTTAGGGTCATCAGAGTACTCTTGTCTTTGGCTAGTTCATGATTCCTCAGCATCTGCCCTGAGAGCAGGGAGGAAAAAGGGTGACAATGCTGTACCCTCCAGCCCACTCTCCTCCAGCTATAGGGCAACGCAACTGTGCCTCTGCGGCTCCCGTCGTCAGTGAGAAGGCAGCAAAGGTCCTGCACAGCGCCTCGGAAGCTCTCCCTGAAGCAGCCCTTGCCTTCTCTCCAGCTTCAGGCCTATCTTGCCCCTGCTGACTCCTAACCTCCTACACATCATGGAACAGCGCGCTCCTTCCCCGCAGCCGCGATTGCTAGTTTTTATCCTGGAAGCTGCTTCTACTCTTCTACCACCCAGCTCCTTACCTTAAAGAGTTAGTGAAAGTAGTATCTCTTCCAAGAATCCTGTCTTGGCCTGCTTCCCAGTCCTACTCTCAAGGGTTAGGTATCCCTTTTTGCAGATCTGTTATTCCCCAGGAATGTCTCGGTCATGCATATTCCAGGCTATTGCTATTATCTGTTTATGTGGCTGTCACACTCGGGAAACTGAGTTCTTTCATGCAGAGGACTACATTTTATCTCAGTCCCAGGGCTTAGGACCAAAGCGTGGAACCCTCTTAAGAACTTAAAATGTTTGTTTAATAAATAAATAAACACACGGGGGCTGGTGAGATAGCTCAGTGGCATAAGCGCCTGCCTGGCAAGCGTGAGGTCCTGAGTTCACTCCCGGTACCCACATAAAAAAATAAAATAAAAATAAAAATAAATAAATAAATAAACACAATGGAATAAAGCATTTTACAGAAAATGCCACTAAATGCCTCAGTAAGCTAAGTAGTTGAAATTATAGGTAAAATTCTTTTTTCAGAAATATCCAACAATTCCAATTTTCTATATTCATCTCCCAAAATAGTACAAATAATTTAAAATCAGCTTTCCTTATCTAGTAGGAAGTCTCTTAATTTTTTTGCCTAGAAAAGCAATTAAATAAATATCAGAGTTTATGGGCTATAATTAAGCAATGTTCAGAGGAAAATTCATAGCATTCAATATTGTAAAAACAAAATCAAACAAACCAAAAAAACCCCAGAACAAATGTAAGTAAATTAAGCACCCAAATCAAGAAATAACAAGATAATAAAGTTAAGGAAAGAAGGAAAGTAAGGAAGGAATTAGTAAAATTAAAACAAGAAAATAATGAATTAGATAGCTGGACTTGGTGGTGCATGCCTGTAATCCCAGCACTTGGGAGGCTGAGGCAGAAGGATTGCCACAAGCTCAAGGCCAGCCTGGGCTACATAGTGAGTTCAAGACCAGCCTGAACTACACAGTGAGACTCCATCTCAAAAAACTAATAAAGGGGGCTGGTGATATAGCTCAGCGGCATAAGCGCCTGCCTGGGAAGCGCGAGGTCCTGAGTTTGACTCCCGGAACCCACATACGAAAAAAGGGCCGGTGATATCGCTCAGCAGTACGGGCACCTGCTGGCGTGCGAGGTCCTGAGGTCGACCCCCGGTACCCACACACACACAAAAAAACTAATAAAGGGCTGGGCATGGTAGCACATGCCTGTAATCCCAGCACTTGGGAGGCTGACGCAGGAGGATTGCTGTGAGTTCGAGGCCAGGCTGGGTTACAAAGTGAGTTCAAGGCCAGCCTGAACTGCATAGTGAAACCCTGTCTCAAAAAAAAAAAAAAAAAAAAAGCCAAACAAACTAATAAGTAAATAGATAGAATTAGAAAACAGTAAAATGACAGAATAAATAAATATATCCAGAATTAATACTATGAAAAGGAAGGGGGGATTATCCAGGAATCCTATCAGAAAAATAGAAAAGAAGGCATAGACATAAAACAATTGAAAATAAGGAAAAAGTGAGAGGAAATCCAAAGTACTAAAAGTGATTTCTGGACACAAAGCTGTTTCTGATGATAACTAAATATAAAGTTTTGCACAGCAAGGCCAGAGAGAGGCCCAGCGCCCCAGCATGTTCTGTTTGATGCCTGCCTTTCTCTAGAAGGCCACGGACCCTGTATTACCTGCTTCAGTGAGGAGGAAACTAAGGCAACTTTCCTTTGCAAACACAGCTAAATAAAAAAGGAAACACTGAACGTTAAACCATTATTACATGTTATTAGTTATTTACCAGCAAAAGAACAATGGGAAAATTTTCAAAATTCCAAATTAAGGAACTGTTTTCTCTGAAGGGAAGGAGTTGTGCTACACACACTTGAGGTTTTCAATAACAAAGTACGTATCATTCAACAACTTACTTTTTCCAAATTGAATTAGAAACCATTTACTATTGAAAGCCTTTACACCTGAAATAACAGTATTTTCCAAGTATGTGGCATTTAGACTTCAGGAAGAGGCTTTTGCATACTATCCTCAGACCGTGCTGGATTTTCCCCATCAACAAATGAAGACGTTGAGGCTGAGAGAAGTTGAGTGAATTGCCCAAGATCACACAGCTCGTCCGTGGCAGGAGGACGCAGATCTTTGGATGGCTAACCCAACTCCCTTTTCTTCCACTCCCTGCTTAGTACACACCACAGCACCTCCCTCGCTGCTGTAGCAAGCGCTAACCACTCTCACCAAGACCCTGAAGGCTAAGACTGGCGTCCAGTGACAGGCGCAGGTTCCTACAACAGGAGCCTGCTGGACTCTTAACTCATGGCACTGAAGTTCCTTCTATAAGAGAATGAAGGGAGATGACTTCCCAGTGGGGATACCTGAGCCCTGAACTACTACAGGATCAGCAATTTATCATTTTGCAGTCTTTGCAGTGTAGCAAATGATAGTAATTGAAAATATATATGCAGTAATATTGGCAATGATCACACACACACACAAAACCTCTTAATGTCTTGGTACTTTTAGATTTTCATTTCCAAACTGGAAACAATTATAAAAGTGTAGCGTATCACTGGCCTTGACCTTTCTCAGAGACGTTTTGTATTCCACAATTCCTTCTCCTCCTACCACGGCCCTGACAGTCCATCCTCGCCATCATTCTACCACTAAAATGAACTATCCAACTCCCTTGTACGTTTCTTTGCTTCTTACTTCACATTTGGCCCCCTCACCTACTCGCTTCAAATGGCTAGGGATTTGAAAAAGAAAATAATTACTGCCTCACACATGGGATTGAGGCTGAAGTAAAGCTAAGTCCATGACAGGCTTACCTTTAGTTCTGGTCCTTAATATTTTAGAGGACTAGGATACCACCAGGGAGCAGTGTGTTGCCTACTTTTAGCATGTACTCGAGGTAATTTTCAGCTTCATTTTTATAGACTTGATTAATATTACTGAGTTACCACCAATTAAAGAATTTGACACCACAAAGACATAGCAAAATGTAAATGTGGAGTTTACATTCTTGGGAGGACTTTGATGCCATTTAGCATGAAGGAAGAGGAGGAGATATGGCTTCTACTTGCAATTAAACATTATGAGGGTAATTAGAAAAAAAAAAGAGAAACCACAAAATTGTTGCAAGTGTTATCTAATTTCATTGTGTTATAAACTTATAAATGCAGAAGTCATACACATGAAACTTCATATATACAGTCAATATCCTGGTATCTACTTCTATCCATTCAGCTTATTGAATGATCTTGACCACATCATGTCTTTCAGCCCCAGTTTCCCCATCTTTAAAATGGGGAGAGTGATATTGGATAAGGCTATACTTCTTCATTAGTAGCCACAAATCATTCTGAGATCATGAAATAAAGTGCAGTAAAGCAGGAAAAAAAAAAAAAGCAAAGGTAATGTTACTAATATTCTGATAAAAAGATTTATAAAATTAGAACTCACTGGAAATTTTTACCAAAGAAAGAAGCTATTTTTAAAGATCCTTTAAATTTGAAGCTGTATTTATCCATGAAATAGGTACATGATAACTAGTAGCAGACTTAACCTCACAATACCTGTAACAGAAAGTCATTTTCTTTACAACTGAGGAGAAATACTTTGATTCTTTACGTTTTTACCAACCAGTACTCATTCAAGAGGCACTAGCTTACAGGAAGTGGTAAAGTCAGGGAAAGACAGAGTACTCTGTAGTCCTATGCTTGGGTCCAGATGTGTACCTGTTGGGTGAGGAGACTGATGTGGCTGGCTGGGGAATACTGCCTTGCTGCCTGCTTCTCAGCGAGCCGCTGAAGTTCAGCCGTAACCATACTTTGGTTGTACCGTTTGTTGTACGCAGAACCATCCTCTCCCTCTTTTTGTGCTTTGGCTACTCCTGCATGATGCTTGTTTGAATGGCATGAACCTGCTGAAAAACAGAAGTTTGCATTCACTTAGGATAAAAGCCCTGAAAAAACCAGGACAATAACAAAAAAAACCCCAGGCTAACAGACACTTTACTGAATCCTACGGATCTTCAACAAGATAAGGAGGAGTAACTTCAAATAGTTACAAAAATAAAAATAAAACCTTACATTTCCTCAAAATTCTTCCATGAGCCAAATTGTAACAAGTATTTATTAATGTGCTTTTGCTTACTACAAAAGCTTCACAAAGAATTTTCAGCTGGACAGGGCGGTGCATGCCTGTAATTCTAGTATTCTAAGAGGCTGAGGCAGGAACTTTGAGCTCAGCCTTTCTCAAAATTTAAATAAAAAGAGTGGGGAATTGTAGCTCAGTGTGAAGGCCTTGGGTTCAATCCCCAGTACTGCAAAACAAAACAAAACAAAAACACTGAACAATTTTTGACATAGGTAGTGGAGAATAGACAATCCTAGAATTTACTAATCTGACTGAAGAAAAAAAAAAAAAAACATGCTGGGCTGGGCATACGGTACAGTGGTGGAGTATATGCCTCACATGCACAAGATCCTAGGTTTGATCCCCACCGCTGCCAAAAAAAAAAAAAAAAAGTCTTTGAAACTCTTAACACTCATTTGGCTTTCTTATTATGTAACTATACTTTTCAGTAGTCTGTGGTATCCACAGTCAAGTCACCCACAACACTACTTAAAAAGCTCAAAAGAGAAACAAGGATGAAAGAAAAACTGAGAGTACTTGGAAAAAATAGCAATGACTTAAATTCTCAAATAAGTGTCCTTTCTGATTTACATTTTCTTCTTAACTATTTTATCATAGTTGTATTATTCTGAGCAGTGGAGTACTGGCAAAGAGAAATTATTTAATATAAAATCAAGTTTGTAGTTTTTGATTCCAAAAGTTCTACATCTCATTGAAAATTAGTTTTTAAAACCCAGAAAAATAGGAACATCATAATGTATTGCTCTCCATCTATTTTTGTGTTACAAGGAATTGAACGCAGGGCCTTGAGCCTGCTAAGCACACACTCTACCAACCACTGAGATACACCCTAGGCCCCTTCCGTCCTTTTGTTAATGCTAATCATAATCATTCTGTATACACAATCTGGCAACACTCTAAAACATTTTGCATATTTACCGTATTATTTGATACACACAAAATATTTATAATAGATGTATAAGTTATGAGCGTATAACACACACCTGTGAACTTAACCTAACCTAAGATAACCCAGGAGTTATCTTACCAATAATTGGCTACGTGCTTCTCCCCATCGCTAATCTCCCCTTGTCATTCATTCTCTTCCTCTTGTAAAATAGTTTTGAATATATTTTTATCAGATGCAGTTATGTGTGTCTGTGTGTGTATACATGAACAAAATACTACACAATATTGCTTACTTTTGAGCTCTAAAAAATAGTATTTGACTGTAGTAGTTTCCCGGGACTTGCTTTTATAGTCAACACTACACTGCCAAGATTCATGTGTGCTAAGTATAACTGAAATTCATGCATTTTATTTGCTGTCTGATACTCCATTTTGCAAGTACTTCACAACTTATTTTTTCTATTCCTCCATCCATGGGTATTTTGGTTGTTTTGAGCTTATTGCTGTTATTAAAAATGCAGCTTCCACACTCTGACATACATCTCCTGGTGCACATGCAGAAGAGCTTCTCTTGTGTCTTTGCTTAGAAGTGGAATTGCTGGTCACAGGGTATGTAAATTTTCAGTCTTATTCAATAATACCAGAGAGGTATTATTTACACTCCCACAAACGAAACAAAAGAGTTCCTGCTGATCCATCCACTCTTCAACACTTAGTATTGTCAAACACCCTAATTCTTCCTTCTCTAAGAAGCTGAAAATATCATTGTAGTTTTCATTTATAGTCATTGGATTAATAATGATATTGAGCATAAATTATCCCTTTTCTGATATCCTTTATTATTTTTCTATTGTCTTTTTCCTATTGACTTCAACTGGAGTTAAGCTTTTATTCCATACCAGAAGATCTTAAAAATGTTCCCCTTTATTCTAGAAGTTTTCATTTTTTGCAACTAAAATTGATTTTTATGTATGGTATGAGGCAGGGATCTAATTTCACTTTACCCCTGCACTATTCATTGAGAAATCCTTCCTTTTCCAATGATCTACAATGCCAGCTACATCATACAGCACAGCTCCATCTATCCGTGCGATTGTTCCTAACTTCATACTCTGTTCTATTGGTCCGTATGTCTGCACTTTGCCAATACCACACTGTCTTAATTATCATACCTTTACGTTAAGTCTTATTGAGGTGCTCCTCTCCTTATTTTGCTTCTTTGGGAAGTTCTCACTATTTTTGGTATTTTGCCCATTATCATTTTAGAGTAGGCTTATTGAGTTCAACAATAAACTTGTTGAGATTTTGACTGGAAGTGTATTAAATCCAGACATCAGATGATGAGAACTGAAACATTTAGGATACTGAGTCTTCCCATACATGTACATGGTATATTTATCCATTTATTTAGGTTTTCTCTCATGTCTGACAACAAAGTTTTGCAAAAATTCCTTTTAAAAGTTTCTTCTAAGCCAGGCACAGTGGTGCATGCCTGTAATCCCAGCTACCAGGGAGGCTGAGACAGAATTGCAAACTTGAGGCCAGCCTGGGCAACTTAGCAAGACCCTATCTAAAAACAAACGAACAAAAAAAGTTGGGGGGTAGCCCGGTATAGGGTACCCCTGGGTTTGATCTTTAGTATTGCAAAAGAAATTTTTTTTTCTAAATTTTTCTGTAGGTAGATTATAGTTTTAGTGCAATAGAACTTAAACTTTAAAAAACAGTTAACGAAACAGTTAAAATAACACTTTGTTTTATATATATATATATATTTTTTTTTTTTAATTTGTAGCTAGTACATTAAAAGGCTTTTGATTTTTAATACTGATTTTTATGGCCATCTATACAGCTAAAATAATTATTCTAAAATGTATCTATAGACTATTTTGTATATAAAATCAGCATATTACCTACAAATACATTTTATTTTCTTTTTTGATCCTAAGGTTGTAATTTCTTTCTCTTATTATGCTAGCTCTGACCTGTAAAATGCCGAACAGAAGCAAAATTAATGAGTACATCCTTATCTTGTTCTTAACACGAAAAGGAACACTTTCTACAATTCCCCTATTTAGCTCTTTTAGGGTTTGGGTAGATACTCTTTTTCCACTTCACAAGGTTTCATTCTTTTCTTAGAATACTGAGAGTTATTACCACGAATGAAGGTAGAATTTTGTCAGATCTCTTTCTGCATCTACAGAAACCTGCTTAAGGTATACTATTTTTTTTAAATGTTGTCAGATTTGGCTGGCTGTTATTTTGATTAGAAACTTTGTATTTATGGCCCGGTGTGGTGGTACACACCTGTAATCCCAGCACTTCGGAGGCTGAGGTAGGAGAATTGCCACGAGTTTGAGGCCAGCCTGAACTACATAGCAAGACCCTCAAAAAGAGAAAAAAGTTTTAGATTTATGTTCATAAATGAAAATGATCTGTAATCTCTAATACTGTCCTTACCTGGTTTTATTACCAAGATTAAACTAGCTACACAGAATGAGTAGGCAAATACTCTCTTTTTCCATTCTCTATAAGAGTTTGTCTAATATTAGAATTATCCACTTCTTAGAAGAGCAAAGAATTTACTTATCAAACTATCTAACCTTATGTTTTCCTTCAGAGAAGAATTTTAAATATTGTATCATTATTTTAATACTGACAAGACTATTAAGGTTTTCTTTATCTTCTTGAGTCAATTTTACATGTTACACATTTTACATGTTTATACAGGAGTTTGTGCACTTTGTATAGGTTTTCAATTTTACTAAGAGTTGTTACAGTATTCTCTTTCTCATCTATGCTGCATTTACATTTTCTATGTCTGCTTTTCTGTTCTTTGTATGATTTATCCATATCTTCAGTCATTTCTCGACTGGTTTCACCAGAGGCTGTCTTCTTTGATATTCCCTATTGTACTTTATTTCTGAATTCTCTAATTTTTGCTATCTTTATTATGTCTTTCTCCTTTATTTAGATTTATAATGACTAATGTGCGATATGTAGCATTTTAATTTTCATCTTTATTCTTTGCAAATTTCTCTGTAAATACTGCTGTTCATTGTTTTCCACATATTTGGACATGCAGTTTTGCACTATCATTCAGTTCTAATACATTATATCTGATTATATTTATGACTTCTTTGACTCTTAATTTGCAGTACCTAGGGATCTGTTACATAACTCTTCTGTTACTGGTTTTCAGTTTAATTGCAGTGTGGGCAATGAATGAGCCCATGTGATACCAAGTCTTTCAAATTTGTTCTCTTGTTTATGATGTATGACATGACTGATTTTTATAAATATATCATGTGTGCTTGAGAAGGTATTCTCTCAAATTGCTGGGTGCTTGATCCTATATACAATCAGCAGATAAACATCATTCCAAATCCTCTTTACTTTTTGTTTTTAAACATCTGTTTATTGTACTAATAATTAATAGAAGTATATGGAAATCTCCTACTAAGACAGTAGGTTTACAGATTCTTCATGTAGTTATATCAATTTTTGTGTCACAGCTTGAGTATCCCTTATCCAAAATGTTTGAGCCATTAGGGTTTTAGATTTGAGAACATTTTCAGATTATGAAATACCTGCACACATAACCATGTACTGCATAATGAAGTTCTGGTAACAACAGACCACACGTCTGACAGTGGTCTCTTAAGATTATAGTGGAGCTGTAAAATTCCTATCTCTTCGTGGCCCTGTAGCTATCATAATGTACAACGCGTGACTCCCGTTTGTAGTCACGCTGGTGTAAATAAACCTTCTGTGCTGCCAGCTGTATAAAGTTCAGCACATACAGTTCAGCACCTAATGAATGACTTACTGGTTTATGTTTGCTATGGGATACTTTTTATTGTTATTTTAGAGTGTACTGCTTCTATTTATGAAAAGTAAGTTTCATGTGAAACAGTATGCCATATTGTACCAGCAGCAGCCTCACACATCTCGTGTTTACCAGGTCTCCTGATAGCATCAAGAGGCCATGTCAAGTGAGTGACCTGTACTACCGACGTTTGTGTAAGTGCACTCAATGATGTTCCAACAACAATGAAACTGCCTAATGGTGCATTTCTGAGAATGTTTCACCTTCGTTAAGTGACGCATAACTTTATGTAATGAGATATCTTAGGGTTGGAACCCAAGACTCTACGAAATTCAGTTATGTCTCACAGACACCTAAAATATATAGCCTGAAGGTAATGTCATACAGCATTTTTAATGTGCTTACATTTGACTGTGACCCATCACGTGAGATCAGATACAGAATTTTCAAATTGTGGCATCATGTTGTCGCTCAGTTGCAGATTTTGGAGCATTTCAGATTGGGGATGCTTAAGCTGTACATATTTGGAAAGTATTTCAAAACACTTTTAGAACTGTTTTATCTTTCTACTGAACTGAAATTTTTGTCACTCTGTAGTTACTCTTTTTATCTGTAAGAAAGTTTTCCATCTTAATATCCATTTTAGCTATAGCTGTACCACCTTTCTTCTGGCTGGGATTTACCTGATATTTCTTTATCTTTTTATTTTCAATATTCTGTGTCCTTTATCCTTAGGTGTACTTCTAGTAAAGAGTATATAGTTGTTTTCTCAAAACTTCAAACTGTCTCCTACCAAGTTAAACTCCACCCATTTACGTTTCATTCTCAGTAACAATGATCCCCCAGAATTACACCAGAAACACATATGCATATATTCATATTAAATCAGACCATTTACTATCTCTGATTCAAGCTTCGTATTACAATATCCATTTCATTTGAAATCAGGTATTAACGAGTATAGATTAGCTATTTACAAAACATGGCTTAGCGGTAACTCACCTTAATGTGTTTATTCCTAAAGTGTTTAAAAATTTGACCATTGTTAAGGTGATACCCAAACTGATCTACAGATTCAATGCAATCCTTAAAATCTCATTTGATTATTTTTGCAGAAATTGATAAACTAATCCTACAGTTCATATAAAAATGCAAGAAACCCAAAATAGCCTAAATAATCTTGACAAAGAAGAATGAAGTTGGAAGAATCATCCATGAAAATTTCAAAACATTTTACGTAACTGTACTGTAATATAATGTGGTTCTGGCAAGACAATACAATACTGGCATAGAGACAGACATATAGATAAATGGGAATAAAACTGAGACTCCAGAAATAATTGGTTAATTGATTTTCAACAAGAGTGCCAAGACGGTCCAACGGGAAAACAATACCCTTTACAACAAATGTGCTGGGACAAATGAATAGTCATACACCAAAGAATGAACTTGGACCCCCTACATCATATCATACATAAAAATAAACTAAAGATGGATAAAGACCAAAATGTAAGCACCTAACCTATAAAACTCTTATAAAAAACTTACAAGGAAATCTTTGTGACCTTGAGTTAGATAATACTTTTTCAGTTATGATACTAAAACCACAAGAAAAAAATATCTTTTAAAACTTCTATGACTTAAGAAAGTGAAAAGACAACCAACGAATTGGGAGAAAATATTTTTAAGTCATATATCTGACAAGGGTCTTATATACAGAATATACAAAAAATATTTACAACTCAACAAAAAGATAAAAATCTCAATTTAAAATGGGTAAAGAATTTGAACAGACATTTCTCCAAGAATATGTACAAATAGTCGAAAGCACATGAGCCAGTTGTGGCAATATGCCTGCAATCCCAGCACACTTGGGAGGCTGAAGCAGGAGGATTGCCATGAGTTTGAGGCCAGCTTGGGCTACATAGTGAGTTCAAGGCCAGTCTGAATTACATAGCAAGGCCCTGACTTAAAACACAAAACAACAAACAAGAAAAGTAAAAAAAGCAAAGGAAAAAAGCACAGGAAAAGATGCTCAACATCAAGAGCTATAAGAGAAATACAAACCCACACACATAAACACAAAGACACTTACACCCTCTAGGATGGGTGAAATCAAGGAGACATTACATGTCAGCAAAAATGTGGGGAAACTATAACCCTCCTGTATTACGGGGGATAAAATAGTACATTACGTGGCCACAAAATGAATGAAGTGTGTAACACACTACAGTATGAGCAAAGCTCGGAAACATGACATAAAGTGTCATGAGAGGTCACAGGGACTCGCCATGGCATCATTCCACTTCTATGAAATGTCCAGAACAGATAAATCTGTAGAAACAGAAAGTAGATATTGGTCGCAGGGCCTAGGAGGAGGAAGAAACAGACAGTGACTGCTGAGAGGTATGGGTTCGCACAGGAATGATGAAACTGTGGCATTGTTTGTACGACTGTAAATATATTAAAACCAAAAATTGTATACTTTAAAGGGGCAAATTTTATTAACATGAATTGTATCTCAATAAAACTGATATTAAAAAGGAGGGATGCTGGAGATGATAGCTCAATGGTAGAGTACTTGCCTAGTGTGTGTAAGGCCCTGGGTTTGATCCCCAGTACTAAAACCAAAGCAAAGCAAAGCAAAACAAACAAATGGGGGGACTTGACTGATAATGTGGATTTATTTCACATAAAATCAAATACCCTGTTTTACTTTATTCAGGTCATTCTTGACATTACATGCACTGAAAAACAGAAGACTAATTTGTGTAACATCAGAATACCTACTTGAATCAGAAAGAATGTGTATAGCTCTAGGATTATTTGTGTGGGAAATCTCCTGACTATAGGCATCTACTGAATAGAAGCCTTGCTTTAATCCTGCATCGACGCCTCGATGAATGAATGCTACTGGACAAAATGCAAGACTCTTCTGTAGTTGCAGCAGAACAATGCAGCATGTCCCTTTACCCTCCAAAAGAAAAGGGAAAGTGAAGAGGGGTATTTTTTCTTCACTGAGGCTGAAGAGGAGCCAACATGGTGGACTGCCTTGCATTTTCTCACTCACCTGCCTTTGCTGAAGAGGGACGAGACAGTTTCTGGCTATAGATGTGTGCAGCACTTTGGAAAGAGGAGAAGGGACCAATGGTGTAACTGCCTGATCGACAGCGTGGCAGGCCAGCGGGGCTTGGTACATTCTGTGTCCCAGGATGTATGGAAGGAGCAGCATGATCAGGGACAGGGCTCAGTAAAACTGCTGGCTGGTGAGGCATGCTGGGAACAGTTGGAGGAATTCGAGATAAGGAAGAATGGTGGCCAAACCCTGGCGAGAGGGCAGAGGTTGTAACAGGAGACAAATGGGTGTTGAGAATTTTCTGCGGAAGAGGAGCAGCAGGAGCAGAGAAAGAAGCAGAGGAACAATTGGTATAGACTAATTTAGCCTCTTTTTCTGCTGAGGTGGTAAATCCTATTAAAACAAGAACAAAACAAAACAAAACAAAAAGATCACTTTAGGAAAAATGGACATATAATCTCTAAAACATAAACATTTTTTAAAACATCAAAATAACCTTATCATGACACAGAAATCATGAAAACTACAAACTTTAATGATTACTCACCATGAACTTAACTAATTTTGCCTATCGGAGACAACCTGCCCACAGAAGTTTATTTTCAGTTCTAAGAGATGGAGTTGGGGCAACCTCCACAAAGCCAAGCAAACGTGTTTTACAGATGTTATAGGACAGCAGGACCTGTTTCTGTGAGCAACAGCTAATTCCTGTCCCTCTTCTTTTCACCCTTCTAAGAAAAAAGAAAGTAATTTCCCAAGAGAATGGAAAAATTCTTTGGAAGGAAAGTAGGTAATGAGCGGTTAAGAGGAAGTTCTCAGGGAAAAGGAAGAACAAAGAAAGGGAACTTCTTTAGGGAAATGTTCCACACTTTAGAAATATTTACTATCTGATGACTAGTGTTTTCTTTTAAGATTTATCAGAATAGCAAATCTAAGTAAATCTAAATTTGAAATCACTCACGAGATAATTTATCAGAGTGAATTTCTGTTGCCTGTTGCTGTTTGGGTTGTTTTATTTTTGCTTCTTGCATCATCTCAGGGTGATCTGAAATAAGAAAGAAGAAATACTGAACTTAGGCTCTTTTCTAATCAAAATTATAATTGGGCTTCCAAAAGTATAACAGGTACTCATCAACGCTGGGAAACACTGCACATCTCACCACACTTTTCCCAGGATGGCCACACTCACAGCCTGCTGAATGGGCAACCAAATGAAAGAGATGTAAAAAACAAAAAACAAGAAGTAGCCAGTGTGGTGGTACACACCTGTAATCCCAGCACTCTGGGAGGCTGAGGCAGGAGGATCACAAGTTTGAGCATAGTCTGGGCAACTTAGCAACTTACCAAGACCCTGTCCCAAAATAAAAAATAAAAAGGGCTGGGGATATAGCTCCAAGTGAAGGCCCTGGGCTAAATCCCCAGTGCTGAAAAGAAAATTAAGATGTGATATATATTTGTACCAGTTCCCCATAACGAACATATGTATTATGTACTACAAAAATACATTAATAAAAAAAGAGGTAAAAGAAGAAGAATATTGATTCCCAGCTATTCCCAACCCTGGTTCTACCTAACTGAGCTAGAGAAAGACACTTAAACTGAGGGCAGCCATTCATGGACTGCCACCAAGCTAGGACACATCTGGAAAAGGGAATAAAGGCAGTCAGATGCTTTTGCCAGGAATTTAGACTGAGAGGTGCAGGAGATCCAGTCAGTTGAGGGTGCCCACAGAGCTAAGAAGTCATAATATGTATGTAGCATGGCAGACACAAAAAGCAAACCCACAGTTTGTTGGCATAATACCTGGGTACCACGACTGCTCTGTATCTTAAAGTAAATAGCTCGTTTTTACTTGAGATAGTCTAGTCAATACCAAATCACTCTAGTACATTCCCACTCTAATAAATTATTTTTCTCTACTATGGACTTTTCAAACAGAGCAGCCAGAAGTAATCATATACTTAGGGAAATACTCCAAAATCCTTGTCAAGGGAGGAGATTCATACAAAAACCATTGTTTGTACCAAGAAGGTTTCCACCAACCTTCTTACAATCACTTACTACTGAGGTTTGTGCCTGGATGTCCCCCCAAAGCCTCATGTAGTTTTAGATGGGGTTTTTTTGGAGATGCCTGAGTCTAGAGTGTGTCATTGATTCGAGATGCAATGCTGGGATTAAGGGTGCTGGGATTAAGGGTGGGTGATCGCTGAATCAGTCCACTCACAGGATTAGCAACGCCCTAGTCCTAGTAGACCGGATACAATATAGGAGACAGAAAGAGGCTTGTCTCCGCTTCCCTTGCTTGCTTCTGCTGTCTTCTGCCTCCACGAACTGTTTCTCCTCTGTGATGCCTGTCTGCCACGCCACCCTGCCTTGGAGCCAGCTGATTATGGACTGAAACCTCCACAAACTGTGACCTAAATAAACCTTTCTCCCTTTAACTTTGGGTGTTGGATTTTTTGTCCTAGCAACCAGAAAAGTAACTAAGACACTTACCCAACTCCATTCCTTGGATAATAAACTTTATGAAGTCAAGGACTATGATGTCCTGGTCACTGTATCACTAGCAATTAATAAGATGCGTAACACATAATAGGTACTCGGTAAAAATGTATAGCTGGAATGAATGAATATAATGAGGAAAGCTCAAAGAACTGGGCTGCGTTTAGAAAGACTGCCAGTAACACAGTAATTCAATTATACAGTGAGTTAAACAGGCTTTTATCGATTAGGAACCAAAACAGTTTCTGAAACACTGGGCTGGGGTATAGCTCAGCGGTAGAATGCTTGTCTAGCATGTGTGAGGCCTGTGGTTCAATTCCCAGCACTGAAAACAAAACAAAATACAAATAAACAAACAAAAAATTAACATTGTTTCTTTGAGAAAATTCATTCCACATTTCAAATGACCAATGCCCCTGCCTATTTCCATATTAGATTACAATAGCCTGGATATTTCTACACAGACTACCATAGTGTTAATAGCAGGGAAGAAGTTTCCATCTTTGAATTTAATACTTAAAACACTGCCAAAACTAGCATGTTACCACCACCCACACCTTACACTCTGTTCTAGTTTTTAAATGGATCTTACATTTCAAGTATAGAGCTTTATTTATTTATTTTTTTGTGGGTACCGGGTGTCGACCTCAGGATCTCGCCCGCCAGCAGGCGCCTGTGCTGCTGAGCGATATCACCGGCCCTTTTTTTGTATGTGGGTTCCGGGAGTCGAACTTGGGCCCTTGCGCTTGCCAGGCAGGCGCTTACGCCGCTGAGCCATCTCACCGGCCCTAGAGCTTTATTTATAACAAAATGTCACTGTCGTTTTTGTTTTCCTTTCTGTTTTACTGTCGTTTTTTTGATCATGATGACCTGAAGTGGATAGTTGGTTCACATTCAATTCCAAAATCTCTGATCATGGTGTTCCCTAGCAGTGAGAACTTTAGAAATGGGTAGGAACATTCTAGGTACCCCAATGCCTGAAGGAAGCAATGGCACTTGGGGCTTGGTACCAAGCATATCAGACATCCCACCACTACACAGTAGTTCCACCTAACAAAGAACTCTCCTACTCAAAATGTCAAAGGTCATGAGAGATCTCGCTTGACAAGAGTGAGACACAGTCATTGGGAGAGGCAGAAGAGTAGAGATTAAGAGCACAAACTCTGAATCAGGCAGACCAGGGATGAAGGTTGTGTCCTTGTGCAAGAGTGACCTTGGTGAAGAGTGACCTTGTGCAAGCTACTTGGTTCTTTTCGCTCATTTCCTCATCCGCAAAGAAGTTTTAAAAACTGCCTACTATTTTTTGGAAGTGCAAAATAAGACTGTGTCCAGTACATAGTAAGATAAGTGTTCACTAAATGGTACCTATTAACAGCTTTTCCTGAATAGCTCTCTGTTGTTAATTGTCATGGAAAAAAGATCATGCCCTTCTTCTGCTTTTAGGACAAAAAGTACCATCCTCATTTCCCTCCCCGGCCCACAGTGTGAAGTTTCACCACCTTGGAGACTACCAGTGCTCAGCCAGCACATTATTCTTGTTTTGTTTTGTTTTGTTCTGAGGTAGGATTTCACTATGTAGTGCAGGGTGGCCTCGAACTCACGGCAATCCTCCTGCCTCAGCCTCCCGAGTGCTGGGATTACAGGAATGTACCACCATACCTGGGCTCAGCACATTATTTTTCTCTTCTCTGGACTTCTCATTTTTTCACTTATTATTTTTCACTAATGGATCGGCATACTTACCACCTTTTGCCCTGTTATCGGAAAAAGTATGGCTGTTCTTGGAACTTTTAGAGTGAGTCCCCAAGAAGACACTTGCAGACTTGTTTTTTTGAGTATAAAAAGTCAATACTTCCTCCAGTTCAGCTTCACTGAAATGAGGAGAAAAACTATGGTCAGCACGGGAAGCTGTTCTGGAAAATCTTCCACTAGGTTTTATTATGGAAACAGAGGAAGTGGGAAAATGGAAAACTGAGAGGCACTCTTCATTAACAGACTGTTAAAAAGAAAATATAAATGAAAGCAGGCTAGAAAAGGTAAAGCATGATAAGGTTTTATTCATCTCACGGGGAATTTTCTAGATCTGCGCTGCCCAGTATGACAGCCATTAGTCATACGAGACTATTCAAATTTAAATAGTAAAATTAAATAAAATGGAAGATGATTTTCCTGAGTTAAGGTAGACACATTTCAGTGCTCGTAGTCACCCACGGAAAGTCCTGAACAGCCACAGGCTTGGCCAAGCCACCAAACTACCGACTGTGGCCAAACCTGAATAGTGACCTGTTTCTGTATGATACCCAGGTAAGAATTTCATAAATACCACAAGAAATATGTGAAAAGACCATGCACCATCCACAGGAGCTGAATTATTTATTATCTGCTCCTTTCCAGTTTGCCTACCTACCCTCGTTCTAGACAACTGAAGTACTTTACTAAATAAGTCACTTGTCATCTTCACTGCCTATGTCAGAAATGAGAGACCCACCAGTGTGACCGCAGAAGAGTTTCCGACCCATTTAGGAGACTAAAGTAGATGGTCTCTGAGGCCACTTCATGTTACTGAAATTACGTGCTATTTATGAACATTTACAAAACGGAAAGTACATGAAATAGATGAGAGCCTAAGGAATCCCTCCAGGATACACATCGTGCATGGATTCTGTTACATCTATCTGTATCTGCTTCTTTATGGCCTTTTTCTTTTCTTTTTCTTGAAGCTTGGCCATGTTCCAAATAGGTGACTTTCAAATAAGGTCAGCATGCCTACATTATTACAAAAACCTATATCCATCCTCAGAACACACACTAATGAGAACCTACGGAACCGCCTCTGTGTGTCTCAGACTGAACCCTGGGGTCTCCAAAGTGATGCGAGATAAGAATTTAAAGTAACTACTACAGATCTAGAGCTGAGGTTGCAAAAGGGGCAGCCGCCTGTGCCTGTCACTGTGTTTTATTTGGCTCTTCTCAGAACACTGAAAGGCAAAGTATATAATTGGTCAAAACGCAGGCTGCTCTATACCTGTCTTATCCTCTGCCTGCTTTGTCATTCATGGCTTCCTGACTGGCTCCTAGGGCCGTTTGAATTTGCCAGCCCTGACAAAGGTATCCGTGTCCTTGCCCTAACTTAATACAAGAAGAACTGATACTACCAAATATTTCTCAACAATCAATACTAAATCCACAATCAACAGTTAATACAATCCAATGAATTTTATCTCTAAATCTTTATTAGTTAATAGTTTATATAGTATATAGGATTAAGTTTTAGTGTCCAGTTAAGCCTGCTAGGTAGATAAACATCACTTCTTAAAAGTTTGTTTGTTTTTTTTAATGGCTTTTCGACAATCTCTAGGAGGAACCAGAAATTAGAGCAATTTTCTGGACATAATCTAGTTTTGTTTTCCTTTTCTAATTTTATTATGTTGATGTGAGAAATTGTTTCTTGCTTTGTTTCTATACCTGCTTTATCAGTCATATTACTCAAGACCCAAGAATGTCAACAAAATAGCACTATACAATTATGGAAATTCTATAAAATGATGTATTTGCTTGCTGTATGTTTAAAAACATGATGCTGAGGCTATAGCAAAGTCTGTAAAAGGTATTAAACAATTATCATACTATACTGATTAATAAACCACCACCTTATCTAACTTCATAAATAACAGAGAGTTGATTTTTTTCCCACTGTGAATTTGATTACTAAAACCTAACTAACGGGGTTTAGAGTTGCTTTATCCTTTATTTATTTATTTATTTTTATTTTAGAAGTTTTATACAACCCTCCAATTTAAAAAGGTCCTCCAGTATAAAGTTTTACAAAATTTTAAATTAAGTGCCTTTGCTCTCCTTTCCTTTGGAAATACAATGTTAATGGACAAAATGACTGAGCCATCTTATATCAAGATAGGGACCTGAATGCTGAGATTTCCAGTTCCTAAACATTAACCCTAAGTATGAAGAACATGTTTTGTTTTATATAAATGAGGTGTAACCCTCACAGCGTTTAGAGACAGCCAATTCCTCAACCCACTCAATGTAGGCAAAATTTGGTCATCTCCACAGCATCAGTAGGTCAGGAATAAATTCAGATCCAGTAAACACTACAAGCTTTTAACTTTAAATTTCCAAAGGCTCTCTCAGTCCTTCGAGTGTTATGTACTTTGAAGGCTGTCTATAACTACAGCCCAGACACCCAACAGCAGTGTTTTGATAACTGAAGCCATGACAACAGCAACACAACTGGCTGAGATACAGAAAGGCCAAGCCTATGAAACTTTTTCTCCTTTTGAGAGTGACTTCATTCATATCCATGTGTCAAAAACAAGGGGAAGCTGGGTATTCAATGAGCAGTGTGGAAGATAGAATCAGATGGTTTCTACTGATCAAGAGTGTCTTCTACCTTGCTTGTCTGATGAACTTCTGAAAGTTCTCTGCATTCACCCCATCTTCTTCTTCCTCTTCAAGTTTCTTCTTGGATTTCTTTTCAGCCATTTGTTCTGTTTCCTATCCGAAGCCCAACCCCAGAGAAAAACAAAATGAAACTGACTCCTGATAAATGCACACTTCATAATTTGTTTTCACTACTCTAGCATTAAGTGGTCCTTATTGTAATGGCATTTAATTCTTCCACGTACTTTTGCCACCTGTAAACTTAATATATATTACTTCTAGTCATAATTTTATGAGATGTTTTGAAATTCCCAAGTAACTGCTGCAGAGCAAATGTAAATTTTTATCATGTTTTTACTCTCTACTAACATAGCCCATTGAGAAAAGAGCTTTTTATAGTAAGTAGCTTAGCAACAACTGTGATCACAACATACAACTTTAACAGTCACACAGTATTTTGCTGCATTTAGGAGAAGAAAAAATAGGTCTTGAAAGATTCTCTCTTACCAGCTTCCAAATTGAATAAATTCTTACTTACGTAAGACATAACAGAATTCTCAACAGATCTGGAGTAAATCATGGGTATGGGTTTGATGTGTTGGTATTCTACTAACCACTCCATGTAACTTGTGCAAGCCATTTAAATTTCCAGGCCTCAGCTTTTTCTACTGCAAACTAAGCATACTTTTCACCTCCCAAAATAATATTTTCAATGTACTCTGAGACTCTTGGATACAAGATACTTTGCAAAAATTCTAATTAAATAGTGTATTTCGTGGGCTTGATTGTAAAATGATGCCTCTGTACAAAATGTTTCAGAAAAGAAAGTCTGTCACTGAAAAAAGATTACATCACCACAGTAAATTCACAGTTCAAATTTGCTCTCAAATGGTCATCTCACCACTGTCTACAGATATAACGACAATAGAGATGCACATAGGCCAGGAGCTCAAAAGGAATACTATGTCTTTTGATAAGAGTTAACTATGAGCCAGAGGGAGGCTGAGGCAGGAGGATCGCCATGAGCTTGAGACCACCCTCAGCTACATAGAGAATTCAAGGCCAGCCTGCACTACATAGCAAGACCCTGTTTAGAAAAAAAAAAAAAAAAAAGAAAAAAAGAAAAAAAGAATTAACTATGGCAACTGGGCCTGCAGAAGTAATGAGTAGTTTTACAGCCCAGTGGGTTGAGGTATGAGGTTTCTCTCCCTCTAACAACATTGCACCGGAGATGATGCTGCTAGAAAAAGGACACTGGACAGAGGTATCTACCCTATTTCCAACAGTGTGGTGCAATTCAACACACGAGCTGACCAGGTGAATGACTTACCTTGTTGTACACAATGATAAAGTCACCTAGTTGGTGGGCGAGGATTCTCCTGCGTTCTAGAAGAGCTAATCGTCGACTGGGTAGCACCATTCTCAGTGAATGCTGAAGGTTACTTGATGCTCTCTTGAGGAAACGAACTACCAGCTCCTATAAATTAAAGAGTGACAGAGGGAAGAAAACAGGGATTATGCTTAGCATCAGAAGACAAACTATGATGGGATTAAACAGAGATGTAAGAAGAGGTGTATTATATATTTTGACAAACAAAATCCAGAGCAAACATGTTAGGTGTAAGAAGGATACAGAATGATAAAACAAAAGATTCTTATTCTCAAATGCTGACAATTAGAAAATTAAGAGATGGCAATCAAAAATTGAAATCAAATATGTATGCAAGTAATTATGTAATAAGGTAATAGTTATAAAACTACTATGCTACATACGCAAATGGTACTACCACCATTCAAAGAACAGGTATGGCTTCTACACAAAGAATCATTTACAGTGGTTTAGGGAAGGAAGCATTCAAAGGCAGGCAGTAGAAACTAAAAGCCTAAGAGCCAATGAAATCATCAAGGATGAGAAGGCAGAAAAAGAATACGGGAATATCCATATATACAGATACTCTCTGCACCACCTGCCCCTGTCTCCACCTGCCAGTGTCCAACCTGAGGCAGAGTGTGTGCCTGTCCCAGGAGGGCACGGCCCTCCTGACCACACTTTACAAATAGCAGAGAGAAGAATCAGGAAAAAGCAGGGTAGAAATATTAGAAGTATAAACAAATCCTCTGGAGAAAACAACGCCACAGAGACCAAGGTGGAAAGGATTCCATCCATGCCAAAGGCTTCCAACAAGCTGGGGGTGGAAAGGACCCCAACCAAGACTAGGCCCTGGACCTGGCCATTCAGAGGATGATCTCAAGAGGACACTTTCAGTAAAGAGAGTAGAAGGAGGACACGAAGAAATTCATGGGCAACAAAGAATACAGGTAAACAGCAGAAACTACTGATTGAAAAAGTTGGATGATAAGGCCAGATGTAATGGTGCGTGCCTGTAATCCAGCACTCTGGATAACTAAGGCAAGAGGACTGAAAGTTTGGGCCCAGCCTAGGCAACTTAATTACTTAGTAAGACCCTGTATCAATAGTAAAATAAAATTTTAAAAAAGGCCCAGGGATATAGCTCAGTACAAAGGGTTCAATCCCTAGTACAGCCCAAAAAAAAAAAAAAAAAAAAAAAAAAAAGAAGAGCTTCATGATAATGGAAAAGAAAGGCCTGTTTCAGTATTTGAAAAGGTAATGGCCTTTTCCCTCCTCCCCAAGGATAGAGAAGCTTTTAGAGTTAGGGGTTGGCAAGGAGGGCACCATTTAATGGGAAGTAATTAAGGAAAAGACAGAATACATCTCATTTATACGGAAGGAAAGAATTTTAAAATCTGAAAAGAAACCATCAGGTTATTTATAAGCATCACGAATGCTTCAGAGAGATTTTGTAGGACTAAGGGCCTTAAAAAGATTGCTGTTCCATAAACACAATATAATTACTTTCAAAGGATAGATCTGGGGACCTTCTGTTGATGTTATGAGATAAAGAACCTCTAATCCCAACCTAGACCAGGAAGGGCATTCTATATCTACCTTCCTCATAAGCAAGTCTACTGGGGCAGGGTTTGCTCTCTAGATACATTTGCAAGAAGGAAGTCAGAGAACTGGTACTAAAATTCTGCAGTGCCGATCCCACATAGTCTTATAAAGAGCCCTATAGGAATCCTGTGTAAATCCCAAGCTAGCATTTGCAGTGGTTATTCTCTTTTAAGCTATTTTTTTCTTCCTGAATTTGATTTTGGTTCATTGTCCTTTGGAGCCGATTTACTCCAGCATAAAGGGAACAGCCTCATAACCAGAGGGTTGGATTTCCTAGTTTTACTCTGCTGTCTTTACTGTAGAGTGGTTTAAGCTGCTATATTAAAACATAATTTTTTCACAGTGGAGCAGACAAACTGACTCTCAAAAAGGCAGTCTCAATTTTCCACTTGGAAAGAGCAGAACTAACATTTTCCACTGATGGTTGAAGAATTATTCACAACACACAAAGTTTTATCTCTGAGTTGTATCACCTACTTTAAATTCACGAGTTGTTTTCTGGGATAAACAACATGTTTTTGTAAGTTCCCTCACATACAGACTTGCCTTTTATATGTTGGGCACTAAAACTGAGAGTAGGGCTATCACCGAATGGCATAAAGGTGCATCTTTCTCAGACTTAAATGTCCCTCTCATTTTCATGGAAGATCCCTGTTGTTAAGAGCTATGGCTTCTTCTATAAGCTCGGACCCTACCAAAGAGCTTGAACATCTCTGTCACTGTGATCCAAAACAGAAAAGCCTTCCTACAAATAACTGACATATGGTCAAATGATCATACAAGTTTGATTTCAGTAATGTAAGAATTTTATAAAGTTATCACTAGTAAAGAAAACAAATGTTAAATTGGAGGATTTCACGATATAACAAGTGTTATATTGTGAGAGGGCCTATGACAAGGTGTTGACCTTCAAATAGCTAATGTGACTTGTCAGGAGAGAAAAAACACCTGTGCCATGCAGAAACAAAGGAAGAACAAGTCATGTCCAATTGCAACATCTGGGTTCAAGTTCCAGTTTACCACATACAACCTGTGGAAAAGCAGAACTAGCTTCTCTCCATCTCTGTTTCATCTGTGAAAGGGGGATAATGATTCCAACCTTAGAGAGTTAATAAAATGTGAGGCGGCTTAAGAAAGGGCTGCAAACTGTTATTCTTCTGGAAGGCTTTGCACAGTGTTCAGCATCCACTGAGTAATCATTTTCCATTTCAAGGTGAAATAAATTGATGCCCTCCCTTCATGGTGTAACGAACACAGCTCCAGATCAAAGATTTCCTTTGCGTCACATTAAAGTAAGAGAAATCTAGAAACTTCACTATGCAGTAATTCTTTTACCAGAAGAATATACTGCTTTTTAATAGAAAAGAGGAGAGAGAGGAAGAGAGAAAAAGGAAAAGTCAAAGGTTTCCAATAAGAAGAGCCTCACCATCTGTTCATCCTCTTTGGCAGCCCAACTGGCACTGAACGTTTGACCTCCACTGTCTTTCGTCAGGCGAGTTTGAACATGCTGGAGATAGGCACAGAATGCTATTCGGGCCTGCACTTTGCTATAGAAATCCAAAACAACATACCGTTATGAGACAGCACGGCGAGCCTGCCAGATGTGTACCTGCCTTTCTCAAAGTGGCCTTTCAGGATTCTTCTGTTAGGATGGCTAAGGAATATGAAGCCTATCGTATATTGCATTCTAAGTAGCACATGAGGTTAAAAATTCTTTTTTTCTTATTGAAAGAATCAAAGAGGGAGAGTCCCACTTATTTTCTCATTATTAGCACAGGAAAAAAAGCAAGAATAGCAACTCATTATGTTATGTCTTTGAATTTTTTAACAGCCTTCTTGGGAGGACAGACAGAAGGACTGAGTATTCGTAAGAACCTCTGTAGTAATGCGAGAGGTTTCCGGATTGAAGGCCTTGAAGGACATACTTATCAGATAGTACAGAAGTATTGGTTTTGCTATGGCAACTAATATTTCTGTGTGCAAAATCCTCCAATGCAGGAAATAGATAAATCCTACAAAGGAACTTTTGAGACCAAAGTTTAAGGTTATGCTTTTCTCAACTACAAGGCGGGAGTGGCTGGGGCCCAGAACAAATGAATGAGGGCCAACAGAGTTTGGCGGAGATGAACAGACTGGCTGGGACGAGCCCAGATGTTCAGTGGGAAAAAGAAATCTTTAGGCCTGGTGGGAAGCACCGCAGCAACATCACTGAGAACGCAGCTCTCTTCTGCCTGGTGGCCTAGTTTGCAAACAAGGAAATCTGATCAATCTATAGTTTGAACGTTAGAGGTACCAGAGAGATGTAGATGATTTTCACTTTAGCTGCTAGTTGTGGCAGATCTGTTTTCTCTCAGGCAAGATTTTGGTTACTTCAGCTGATGGGCCTTCTGACATTGTAGCCAAAATTACATCAGCGAAGATTAGGGCCCAACACAAACTTTGTTTACAATCTTGACACATGCAATCATTGAATACTTTCTACTTACTGTTCCCCCCAGGTTTGGACAAAGGACTTGTCCAGGGAAAACGAAATCCTAAGAGAGTTCAGGTCTAGATTCTCTGTGTGCTGGAGGAGTGGGGGGCAGGGGAGTCAGGCTAGGGAGGCCATTTGCTCTTGAGTTTCATGCAATAGCTTCGGAACATGAACTATATAAATAAGGCCAGATCTTTGTTACTAACAGGTTTATGGGCGGAGCACAATTAAATTTATAATTCCAAATGTTAACCAAGACAATTATACTCTTGTTCACCTGGGGAGTGCATACTACTTTCACCTCCACTGTTTACACAAGCTTCACTACCACAACAATTGATTATCAAGTCAAAATTAATTTTAAAAATCCTTCACTTTGGTCAACAAATTCACATGCACTATAATGAGCAGGAAATAGCATACTTTAGACAGCTCCAGATGTGGCAGACTATCCAGCTGCACGGACTGGTCCCCTTATACTGAAATGTGAAGGTCTTTAGGAAGGCAGCTATGCTCACCACTACACCACCAATGCATGAAGGTCTTTTAGATACAGGAATTATTGCTCCTGAGTTGAGATTTCCAATCACTATTTTGTTACAAATCAAATGGAAAAGTACTGAGTTTTTCACTTCTATAATGAAGAGATCCCTGGGATGTTAATTCTGAGACTGTCTCAAAGATGTTTGTCAGCTAGTCATCTGCAGTAAACAATTCTCCCCGCTAAAAATGAAAGGAAGAGGAGAATGATTTCAGGTATATACAACCTGCTGTCTTGGGGGCTACTTGCCCTCTTTTCTTTTTCTTCCCCTCTTTTTTTTTTTTTTGTGGGTACCGGGGGGTCGACCTCAGGACCTCGCACGCCAGCAGGCGCCCGTGCCGCTGAGCGATATCACCGGCCCCTTTTTCGTATGTGGGATCCGGGAGTCGAACTTGGGCCCTCGCGCTTGCCGGGCAGGCGCTTAAGCCGCTGAGCCATCTCACCGGCCCCTTTCTTCCCCTCTTTGCTAGGGTCTCATTATATAGTCCAGGCTGGCACTGAACTCACCATCCTCTTGCCTCAGCCTCCTGAGTGCTGGAATTTACACGTTTGTGCTACCACATTCAGCACCTCTTTTTAAAAAAAAATTTATAATAAAAAATGAAGTTTTGTTACTTATATATATTACCTATATTACATATTTCCTATGTGGCCCAAGGTAATCTTTCCACTCAATGAGACATAGCAAGCCAAAAGTTTGGACACTCACAATTACATCGAAATGAACTTATTTTTAAAAACCAACAGCTTGCATACATCAGTCCTTAGCATACGACACACACAAGGAGGCTGTGCCTGCAGTCTCAAACCCTTGCCTTGTCTCTCCCCAGGGCTCTTATGGCCACTGGGATTCCCCATGGACAATGGGCAGCTTCAGGAAACAGTGGGCAGCTTCAGGAAACATAGTCTGAAATCCAATGATTTACACTAATACACCCTGCAATGACAACAGTGTTCTCATTGAAAGTGAGATCCTTAAGATTCATGAAAAATAATTTATTTCCATCACAGCTAAGGAAAATGTTATTGCTGGAAAGGAATTCAGAATACAGTCCAGTGGTTTTCAAATGTTCTATTTTCAATTTGCTGGAATCTTTTTTACCCTCCATGAAGCAGTTTGAAAAACCCCTATCTAGCCCTATATCTTGGCTTGACAGAAAAGGAAATTGAGATGTAGAGAAGCTCTTCGACTTTCCTATAATCATATAACCAACTCGGATATGCTGACAGAATCAGGAACTATTCTCACTCTCCACACCACTGTTCCAAGCCTGAACGCTCTCCTCCCAAGTCCCAGTGTCACACTCCAGCTCTTGGTATAAGATCCAGCCTCTAATTTAGAAAATAAAGGCCATCGCGCATAAATACCTAAACTTCCTTGCTCTTCACCTTCTACCTACTATACTCATCCCATAGTCCTTTCTTGCTAACAGGAAGAGATACCCCTTCCCTGGGCCTCTTTCCACCTTCCTTTAGGGCCCGTCTCTGCTAATATATCCATTTCTGCATCTCTAAACCTCTGGCCATCAAATCCTTCCCTTAGTCTATAAATAAGTTCTAGAATGCTTTTTTTTTTTTTTTTAATCACTTCCTCTTAGCTGGCTTTCTCTCTGATGAATTCGTACCTTCCTTTCATTGCCAAAACCTTCTGAAAAAGTTACTTCACACTTGCTTTCTTATTTCCTCAGCTCACAATTCTTTCACCCACATACTCCTTATCCTAACTTGAGTATCTGAGACACTCTACAGACTCGAAACACTCACCTTGCAGCGTTCACCATACTACTTCCTCCCACGTTTACTCTATCTGCTATTTCTAGGTCTCTTTACTGACCTACTCATTAAACAGTGGTATTTCCCAAGACTCCAGTCTCTTCTTTTTCTCCTTGTTTAGGCTTACTGAATTAAATGGAATCAACAATCTTATCCACTTTGAAGGCTTTATTAACTGTGTAATCCTGTTTAACCTTGATATAAAAGCTGTATTTTTACTTCCTCATTATGTCTCAAAGGTAACCCATAATTTCTATCATGAAACAATTCCTGTGTTCTTTGTACTGGCTGACAGCATTACTCCATTGCCAAATGTGGAGCACATAGTCACTGTAAACTTTACTTTACAAACTTCCTAAGTCCATCTCAATTTCTCCATTCCTACAGCCACTGTTCTTGTCAATGCCTACACACCTTCCTGACTGAACAATTCTAACTGTCCCTAACTCATCTCTCTGCCTTTAGTTTCTTCCCGTGTCAAGCACTATCTCACAATGCAACCAAAATTTACTTTCTAAAACAAGACTTGACTCCATCATGCATCTGCTTAAAAACTGTCCAGGAAAAAAAAAAAAAAAAGAAAGAAAGGAAAACAAAAAACTCAAACAACAACAACAAACCTCCAGGCTCCCCTTTAGGCCCTTTATAATCTACCAACGTCCAGCTTTTAGTCTTATTTCTTACCATACTCCTCTCCCCACACAACTCTTCTACTCTAGCCTGTATTTTGTAACATGCCCAGCCCATTCTGGTCTCAGGACCTGTGTATGTTCTGCTCCACCTGGAGTGCTCTGCACCCCGGCATTCACGTGACTGACCCCTCATCATTCAGAACTCACCTCAAAAATTACCTCAGGCCTGATCCCCACAACTGCAGTAACCCTCTCCTCAATTACACCTAAACATGACACCATTTTGCTTTGTCTTACAGCATTTCTCATGGCCTGAAATTACTTTCCTTTTTATTATCAGTCTTCCCTGCCAGACTACAAACTCCCCAAGCTTGTCTGTCCCCATAGCAATATTTGGCCTACTGTAATTCTTGGCAAAGAGCAGTTTCTCAATACATATTTGCTAAGGGACAAATAAATGCCTATATTATCATCCCTGTGCCTTTATTTCACCTATCTACCTACCACTCTCCCATACATACCTGTCACCCCAAGTCTCCTGAAATCCTACTTATCAGTTGAGGCCTCGCTCAAATATCCTCCTCCATGATGGCTTTCTAGCCCTCTGAAGCAAGACCACTCATTCCTCTTTCCGTATCCTAAGAGCACTTTACTCTTATGGGGGTCAGAGCCCCAGTTCTTTAAGGGTCTCTCACAATAAATGACCAGCTGTGTGAACTCATTGTCTCCATCACTTTGTGCTCTAATGACTGACACTAATTCCCACCACATATTCTTAGGCCAACGAGACCTGGGTTTGGAGTGAATCTACCCTGGACAAGTTACTTAGCCTCTCGAAGGTTCAGTCTCCTTAACAATAGCAATATCTAATTTCAGTCAGTTCACAGAACTTCTGTGAATATTACATGAAAAGGACTGTAAGTCATTAAAACAGTACCTGGTAAACAGGACAAGTTAGCTAGTCTCAGTTTTACTACTATAATTACAAAAGGTACCTACCTTAGATTCCCATTATCTTGCAGAATCTGCATCAGGTTAAATTTAGGCTCTGGCTCCTGAGTCTCAATCTTGCAGCACTGTTCACCTGTATTATTCCACTCAGGAACTTCCATGGAGCTTTCTGTGGGTAAATTTTCTACCTCAACCGTCAGCGGGGGTGCATATTTGCCTTGGTTTTCTCCAGGAGACCCTGCAGACTCCTCCTGGGAGGCTTCCTGTTCTTCATCATTGTCTAATGGAACTTCTTCCTCCTCTTCACTCTCTGTCTCGGTTTTACCATTCATTTCAGCTGGTTGGGTAATCACTAAATGCGAAGAATCACTAATGTTGCTGAAAAAAGGATTAAAATTTCCTCTCTCCCAATACCTTCCTTTTATCTTTTTAAGTAAAAACCCAATTCCAAATCAAACCACAAACAAGGCACAAAATTAACAGCAAATTACATGTCATTCTCGAATCTTTAAAAGCCTATCAGTGGGGCTGGGGATATAGCTCAGCGGCACAAGCGCCTGCCTGGCAAGTGCCAAGGTCCTGAGTTCGATTCCCAGTACCAAAAAACAAAGAAACAAACAACCTATCAGTGATCTGCATTACAGTTGATATTACTTATGTCAATGAGTCTCTCACAACTTAGGACAACCCCCCTACCAACCACCAAGAGAAAACTATATCGTGTGTTACAGGTTTTTAGAAAAGCATCCTTTCTGGAGGTGCCAAAAGCAGGGGAGTAGCTTTCTACTCTATGTTTATTCCTTATTTTTCTCCTCCATTGCCTTATAAGTTCTGTAAGAACAAGGACCCTATCTTTGTTATGAAACCCCAGCTACTAACATGTTGACTGATGCAGGTATTCTATAAAGGAGGGAAGCAGGGGAAAGAAAGGACGTCAGTTATCAGTTAAAAATAGACCTGGAAGAATCTGAGAGAAAAATTCTCCCATGTCTAAAATTCTTACACCATCCAGCACTTTCAAAGGATGACTGGAGTTACCTAGTCATCACAAACCCCAATGGCAAAGCTCAGCAGTCCATTACACTCAGGCTAACACTGTTTCTGAAGTATTAGGTATCTGTATGGTGGTAGAATAAGAGCAAGAGCCAACATGTGTATGTTTCAGCTATTCCTTTACACAAGTGTTACAGAATGGAAGGTTTACAATTTTATAATCCTTTCAAAATTAAGTTTCAAAGAAAAAGACTATTCATAACAAAAATAAGTGTATTCGATCAGGAAAGTTCTGACTCATCAGTTCTGAGTAAGAAGCTGGCTAACTTGGTCTAGCAGAGTGCAGATTATGCAGTTTGGTGAAAGGTCACTGGCAGGTACCTGGGTATTTTGGCCTCAGTGCCCTCAATCTGCCATTCCGTTGTCTACGTTTTCGCACCTCCAGAGACAGGAGTTTTCTCTCGTAAAGAGCAGCATGCAGTTTGGCCTTTGAATTCACAATCTCTATCTTCAATTCTGGCATTCCGTCAGTGGTCATTCTAGGGGAAAAACAAGATGGCAGCTACAGCCTGCGAAAGTTCTCTCCTTCAGTCCAGGTCTAAGCTTGACAGAATTCTGTACGTGTGACAGATTGGCTAATGGCAATGCTGATGAATTCGAAAGGTTTGATTGACGAAGGGGAATACTGGGATCTACAGTAAAACCTCACTAATGGCTTATCTGGATTTGTGAAATGTTCTGAACAAAAATTATCTGAAGATAATGTTTAAGTACCTTCAAGCATTGAGTAATACTGCTTATTAATTTACTGGTTATAAAGTGTCACCAATACCTAATAAAAGAATACGTAACCGGGAGATATTAGGAACATTTTAATTCTTAAGCTGCATGATGGTATGAGGTGTTTATTTTATTACTATTAATTACAATTTACTCAGAAATACGTAATGTCATTTTGAATGTATACAATAAACTGAGATCTGCAGAGGATGCACTGAAGGGGAGACAGCAGGTAATCTGTTTATGTAGCACCGGGCTGAGACTCACAGGGGAAGTGTCTCAGTGAAAAGTTACCAAGACTGGGGTCTCAACCCCAACCTGAGGACCTGCTAAGGCTCCAGCCCTTACATAGATACTAGTCAGTTTTGGGAGGAGGCAGGACAAGTGGCAGAGCACCTCCAGGTATAGATTACAGGCCAGAAGTTAGCGTCAGAGGCACAGACAGGGGAAGGCAGGGACAGAGGACAAGATCAAATTCAGGTCTTGAGTGAGAAGTGGGATGGGAAAAAGAGACTGGTAACGGCTACAGGAGGCATTCAAGTAAGACAAGTCACAAATCAGCTGACCAATAGCAGGCCCAGTCCAGACAAGGACGAGGCACAGAGATAACTAGGTCATGAAAGAGAAAGCGGGGTCTGGGTAATTGGGTCAGAAAGGAGGACCAAGGTCAGAGAGCACGTGGCTGCCTCTACACGCTCAGAACTCAAGCACTAACTTGGGAGTGCTAAACACGCTCTGGAACACAGAGCATGGTCCTTGTGAAGTCAAGGCAGCGTCCTAACTCCCCTGGGAGTTTTCAGCCTCTGAGTAAGATGGAAAGACCATGTCTTTTAAGTCTGTTTAGGTTTTGTTTTTTTGGTTTTTTGAGACAGGGTCTCACTATGTTGCCCAGGCTGGCCTTGAACTCCCGGGGATCCTTCTGCCTCAGCCTCCTAAGTGGTGGAATTATAGGCGTGAGCCACCATGCCCAGCTCATTTAGGTCTTTCTGTGAGGGACTTCTGGGTGGACAGGGTGAATGGTGAATACTCTGGAGGCTTTACCAGGGTGGATAGTGACACTGGGAGAAGAAATGGAAAGCAAATTAATGAACTTTTTTTTTTGAGCTGGGGTCTAAGTTGCCCAGGCTGGCTTCAAACTCTGAGTTCAAGCGATCCTCCTGCCTCAGCCTTCCAAGCAGCAGTGACTAGAGGCATGTACCATGTACCCAGCTATTAATAAACTTTAAAAATAGTTTATTTTTGTCAAAGTCCTAAAGACTGAACCACACACATGCAGCTATGAAAATAGATATTTAGCCATTTAAGTAATATAGGAAATAAAACAAATTTGACTTAAAAATCATCCAAACCATTTATTTAATAATATCTAGCCAACTTGGTCAAATTTAAAAATTGTATAGACAAACATGACATCTTTTTTTTTTTTTTTTTTTTTTTTTTTTTGTTTAATTTTGTGACTGACATCTTTATCTTGATGCTCACAAATATTCCTCTTTCCAAAGCCATGTCTTTTAAAAACTTCACATGATCTGAAAGAGTTTAATGTTTTGGGTCATTCTAAATGAAGGGGTAGAAGTTAACTGGACCCCCTAATAAATGCAAGCCCAGTATTTATGCTCATGAACCACGTCCATTACAGAAACAAGAGCTTCTATGGTGCCAAGAACATGACTCCTGCAGAAAAAGGTTCTTTTTAGGATAATAATTATTTAAAAGCTGATAAAAGACTTCTGAAAGTATGAATCCTGAAAGCTCAGAGATCTGGAGATGCTACTAAGAATTTCCTCCTCTATAGATATTTACAATATCAACCATGAGCTGAGAGAGACAGATAAATCCTAACTAGCACGGGGACAATGCACACGGGATGCCAGGGAATCGGGGATCTGCACTCTCGGGAGGCGCAGACCACACTTCCCTTGTCATCACTGTGTCCGTCATGCTCCAAGCCTGCCCGACATACAGGCGGCCTGGCACAAATACTGTCTCATTAACATTTCAATTATCTATGAATGACCTGTAATTCCTTTTAGCTACATCTATTCCGTGTTATTTTTCCAACATTTTATTATGAAAATATTTAAACAAAGAACAGTTTAAAGAATTATTATAAGTGAGCGTCCGTATACTTACCTCCCAGCTGGTTTCTACAATGAACTGTATTTACTGTATTTGTCTCATTGCGCACATACATATCTGATTCTCCTCTATTGGTGCTTGCTTCGGCAGCACACACACCAATTCTCCTCTATCAACCAATCGGTCCATTTAATTTTTAAAGCATTTCCAAGTTGCAGATAAACATCAGTGCACTGTGTCCTTAATGTTTCACATGCATATTACTACTCAGAATTCACATTGTATTATAGCAGTACTTGTGACCTAAAACTTATATATAGTGAAATATCCAAGTACTAAATGTGCATTTAGTGAATTTTAACAAATACATACAATGATATAACTCAATTCTAACATTACTATCATCTTAGAAATTTCTCATGTCCCTTCCCAGCCAATCCCTCCCTTAATGCCTTAAATGCAATCACTGCTCTGAATTTTTCATCTAAGTTTTGAACAATTTAAAACTCCACAAAAATGAACCATATCGCGTGAACGGTTCTGTGTAAAGCTTCTTTCAGTCAGCGTAATCTGTCCATGATGTATCAGTATTCATCCTTTTTAATTGCCATGGTCTGAATGATACACAACATTCAGAGAGTTTATCTACTCTCTTATTTTTGGACACCTAGGTTGTTTTGGAATATTATGAATAAAGTTACTATGAACATATCTGTACAAACCATTTTGTGATTCTGTTTTTCATTTTTTCTGGGTAACAATCTCAGAATGGAATTTGCTAGGCTTTGTAACAAACTGCCAGACTCTTGGTCTCAAGTCCCTGTCCTAGTTTACACCACTAATGCAAATTTATCAGGCTTCTGTTAGCTCTGCATGACACATGGTTTGGCCAGCATAATTTTAGACATTCTGTTAGATGGTTAGTGGCATATCATGACTTTAATTTTTAATTCTCAGATAACTAATGTTTTAAGCACATTTTCATTAGCATATTGACTATCTTCCTTTTGAAATATCCATACATTCATTTTATTGGATTATAACTGGATTGTCTAATAATTGAGTTGTAGATTCTTTAGATTTTTCTAGATACCAGTCCTTTGCAAATGTCTGATGAACATCTTTGTTTAGTCTATGGCTTGCCTGATAATTTTTCTTTTCTATGCTACTGGTAATTGAACCCAGGGCCATCACACTGTGTTATATCCCCAGCCCTTTAAAAAAATGTATTTATTTTTTATTTTGAGACAGGGTCTTTCTCAGTCATTAAATTGCCCAGGCTGGGCTCAAACTTGTAATCTTCCTGCCTCAGCCTCTCTGAGTGCTTGGGATTATAGGCATGCATCACCACACCCAGCTCCTAATCATTTTCTTTTTTTTTTTTTTTTTTTTTGTGGGTACCGGGGGGACGACCTCAGGACCTCGCGCGCCAACAGGCACCCGTGCCGCTGAGCGATATCACCGGCCCCTTTTTCGTATGTGGGTTCCGGGAGTCGAACTCGGGCCTTCGCGCTTGCAAGGCAGGCGCTTAAGCCGCTGAGCCGTCTCACCGGCCCCTCCTAATCATTTTCTTAACAGTACCTTATGATTAAGTTTTTAATCTTGAGGAAATCTAACTCATTTTTTGTTTACTGCATTTTGTGTCATATATACAAAAAACTTTTGCCAAGTACAAAAATATTCTATATCTCAAGTAGTTTTACCTAATACCTTTTATGTTTATGTCTATGAATCATCTCTAACTTTTGTGGCAGATGAGGCAAAGTTGAGGTTTCTTTTTAAAAATATGATATCCAGTTGTTCTAGCTCCATTTGTTAAAAAGAGTTTTCTTTCCCCACTGAATTGCTTTGGGCCTTTTGTTGAAAATCAAATGACCAAATAAGGGATGATTGAAATATACAGCAAATGTTTAAATTTTTAAAAATTTATTATAGTAAAAGACACATTGCCATTAGTCTCCCCTCCAAATATTCCCACTTGCTTCAGACACACTTATCCCATCACTCTTACCACTTTCTGAAGCAGTTCTGGAAGTCCTGTTGGTGTCTTTAGGCGGTATGATAAAAAACTATGGTGAAAGCTACTAAGTGCCATCCACCATAAAGGCAAGTTCATTAAATCATTACGGTGTGGCCTTGTCTACCTTATTTACTGAATCTGGCATGGTGCAAATTCTAGCTCTTCCCCAGTCAAAATGACCATGAAAGATAAACGTTTTTGAATCAATTAAGGGCATCACAGCAGCTATGACAGTGCAACTGAAGACACTCATGAAAGAGGACTTCCAGAACTGCTTCAGAAGATGGCACGATCAATGGGGTGTGTTCAGAGTTAGGAGTAGTATTTTGAGGGGGGTTAATAGCAATGTCTTTTTCTATAATAAATTTTTTAAAAATTTTTTAATTCAGTTTTTATTGATCACACTTCATTAAAAATGTGGGTCTGTTTCTGGGCTCTGTTCTGTTTCATGGATCAACCTGCTACTGCCTGGATTACTATAGCATGATTCTATTCAAGTTAGGTACTGTAAGTCTTATTCAAGATTACTTTGGTAGCTGGGCATGGTGGTGCATGCCTGCAATGTAGGGAGGTTGAGGCAGGAAGATTGCCATGAGTTCGAGGCAAGCCTGGGCTACACAGTGAGTTTGAGGTCAGCCTGGACTACATGGTGAGACCCTGTCTCAAAAAAACCAAAAACCAGGGGCTGGTGATATGGCTCAGCGGCATAAGCACCTGCCTGGCAATTGCGAGGTCCTGAGTTCAACTCCCAGTACCCACATAAAGGAAAAAAAGGGCCGGTAATATCACTCAGTGGTACAAGCGCCTGCTGGCAAGCACGAGGTCCTGAGTTTGACGCCTAGTACCCACATAAAAAAAGAAAGAAACAGAACCCAAAAACCAACTAAACAAAAAAAGATTACTTTGGATTTTCTAGGTCCATTGCATTTCCATATAAATTTTAAAAGTGGTGGTGCAGCCGGGTATACAGCTCAGCAGCACAAGCACCTGCCTGGCAAGTGCAAGGTCCTGAGTTCAATTCCCAGTACCAAAAAAAAAAAAAAAAAAAAAAAAAAGTGGTGGTATACATCTGCAAATGCAACTTCTCAGCACACTGAGGCAGGAGGACTATAAATTCAAGGCCAGTCTGGGCAATTTAGTAAGACCCTGTCTCAGAATAAAGAAGTAAAAAGAGCTATGTAGTTTAGTGGCAGAATGCCACTGGTTTGATCTCCAATAGCCCCACCCAAAAGCTGTTCAGTTTCCATTAAAAAATCTACTAGAATGATGATTATGATTATACCAGATCTTTAGATTCATTTGAGGAGACTGGATACTTCAACACTATTAAGTCTATCAATCCATGAGCGTGGCATATCTCTCCATTTAGCTACATATTCCTTTATTTCTTTCAGTAATATTAGTAGCATTTTGTGTACCAGTATTGAACATATTTTATTAAATTTCTTCCTAAGCATTTTATATTTTCAAATGCTACTATAAAGAAAATTTTAAATTTCATTTTCCAATTATTGACTCACAATATATTAAAATACAATAGATTTTAGCAGATTGATCTTTGAAGATCCTGGCATATGCAGTTGTATGTTCTCATAGTTACTTTGTGGATGTCTTAGGATTTTTTACTCACTTGACTATGTCACCTAAGAAAAAAGACATTTTACTTCTCCTTTCCAGTCTGTATGCCTTTTATTCTCTCCCCCTACCTTATCTTATTACACTGACTAGACTTCTAGTACGATGTGAATAAAAGTGGTAAGAAAGGACACTTTGCCTTATTAGGGAGAAATTCCTTCAATATTTTACCAGGTATGATGTCCCCCACTCCATTTTCTTTTCAGTACTGGGGATTGAACACGAGGGGTGCCCACATGCTAGACCAGCCTCTACCACTGAGCTACATCCCGAGGCCTTTTATTTTGAGTCAGGGTCTTACTAAGTTGCCCAGGCTGGCCTCAAAACTGTGATCCTCCTGCCTCAGCCTCCCCAATAGCTGAAATTACATGTGTGCTCCACCATGCCTGGAATAGTGATAGAGTTTTCATGTAAGACCTTTATCACATTGTTCCTGATAAGCTTGGAGTATTTCTCATAATCTTTTTTATTTTTATTTTTTAATATGCGGGTACCGGGAGTCGAACTCAGGACCTCGCACTTGCCAGGCAGGCGCTTATGCTGCTAAGCTATATCACCGGCCCTTCTCATAATCTTTTGAATTTCATCAGCTATAATTTTTTTCGAGAAGTTATCTAATGAAATAATTATTCTTTTTTTTTTGCATGTGAATTATATTGACTATTTTTCAAATTTTAAACCAAGGCTGGGTATATAGCTGAATAGGGCCCTAGGTTCAGTCCCCAACACTGCCACCTCCCAAAAATAACATTAAAGCAACCTTGCATTGCTAGGGAAAATCTCAGTCATATGTGTTATATTTTTACATACTGGCAGATTAACTTGTTGACTGATTGATTGATTCATTCATTCATTCAGACAAGATCTTGCTAATTTACTAAATTTCTCAAGCAGGGCTCAAACTCCTGGGCTCAAGCAATTCTCCTGACTCAGCTTCCTGAGCAGATGGGTCTACAAGAACACACTGTATCTAGGTAGGTTTATTAATATTCTTAACAGAAATTGTGTGTCTATCCTCATGAAAGATATTAGCTCTTAATTTTCTTCTTTTTAAAATGTCTTTGTCAGATTTTTAAATCATAATCTTACTAGTATCACAAAAAAGAGCAGGAAAGTGTCCATTCCTGTATTTTTGAAGGAGTTTGTGTAAGATTGGTATTCTTCCTCACATGCATGATAGAACTCACTGTAAAACCAATGAGTCTAGAGTGTTTTTTTGCAGAAAGTTTTTAAAAATCAAATTCGATTTTCTGAATAGATAAAAGTGCTCTTCAAAATTTCTATTTCAGCTTTTGTCAGTTTGCGTAAGTGTTCTCTCTCATACACACAAGGAATTTAGTCATTTCATCTAAGCACCGGAGGAATAGAAAGGGCTGTTAATAGTAAATAGTATTCCTCTACTCACCGTGCATTTTATATCTTCCCTTCTGCATCTGAACTTGGTACAGTACTTAGTGTTCTCCTCTTTCTCCTCTATTAGTTTACTTGAGGATATTTTTCACCTCTGATAGCTTATCGATAAATAAATTTTGGACTGTTAGTTTTTTTATGATTTGTCTTTGTCTTTTATTTAATTGATCTGTGCCCTTTATTGTTTCCAGTCTTCTATTTACTTTGGGTTACTCTGCTTTTTCCTAGTTTTTTAATACATACATTAAATCAATGATTTTAGCCCTTACTTTTTAAATATAGGCATTGAAAGCTATAAATTTCCCTCAAAGCACTACTCTAGCTGCATCCCAGATATTTTGATGTTTTATTTTTATTATTAAGTTCAAAACAGTTTCTCATTTCCCTTGTCCTTTCTTCCTTGATTCATGAATTATTTAGAAATGAGTTGTTTCATTTCCAAATATATAGGGATTACAAATATTTTTCTATTCTATTTGTTTCTATTGTTATTGATGTCCAATTCCATTGTGGTCAAAGAACATACCTGGTATTATTTCAATCTTTTAAGTATAGTTAAATTTGTTTCATACTCTGGAATATGGTATCATGTGCCAGCTTTCATTTGTTTATACCTCTACCCCACAAAAAAGCCCCCAGCCCCCACGGGTGGTAATACAAAATGAGTTCTAAAAAATGAAGAAAGGACAGAACCTACTGACCTTTAAATATTCTTTACTATTTTTGATTTTTTCTCTTTTCCCTCCAATTCCCAAGTTGACAGCAGTATACTCTAAGTATATTCCTTTACTAAAAGCTAGAGAAAATTTATAAACAAAGTGTAACTTTTACTTAGCAACAAGCTAGAAATTTGATTTATTTTAGTTTTCCCTTAATTAAAAAGCAATCATAATGCTTTCCTTCTTTAGAAGAATTAGACTTGTAGATCAAAGGGCTTAGATAAGAAACAAAGTTTATTTTAATTGACTCTTAAATGTAAAACAAAAAACTAGATACAAGAGGTTTCTTTCTTTTTTTTTTTTTAATGTGGGTATCGGGAGTCAAACTCAGGACCTCGCGCTTGGCAGCAGGCGCCTGTGCCACTGAGCGATATCACCGGCCCCTTTTTTCCTTTATGTGGGTTCTGGGAGTCAAACTCAGGACCTGGCGCTTGCCAGGCAGGCACTTATGCCGCTGAGCTATCTCACCAGCCCAAGAGGTTTCTTTCTTACTGCTGTCATTTTTTTAAAAGATGTACAGCACAAAGGTGACATATGTAATGTCTTAAACTCTCTACAACCAGAAGATGGGTTTAGGATTTAAGAGTTTTTGTAGTAGCTGGAGTCTTCTGTGAGACAAAGCCATCTCAGCCTTTCCTCTAAGACCTTTCTCTTCCCTGCTCAAACAAAAAGCCACAGGTATTCTGCACATTTCCAGGTCTGTGGCAGACTGGAAGCAGGTTCAGCTCACCCCATAAGGCACACAATTATATACTTCAGGTATGTCAAGGCCAAAACATAAACTTATTTGAGGATAATGTGGCAACAGTCTTAAAATCTCATTAATCCTCTGATCTCTCTCACACAGCCAAATAAGAACACTATTATGATCAGTTAAAATGATATTCGTGTTGTTATAATAAATTTCATAGTTGGCAAAAAGTGGCCACAGAATCCTTTTTCAACAGAAAACATTTTTATGTTAGTATTCATGCAGAGCCGAACTGAAATGGTTATATAAAGTAGTACGCTTAGTCTGTGCACAGGCACACGTTATGCACGTGGGAAGAATTTCTCAACTTTTAGAAATCAGTTAGCGTGTTCTTCCTGTCAATAAGCTTCTTCTTGTGTTTCCCCTACAGAAGTAGAAAGGACAACTAGGTTAGAGAATGTTACTTGGATATTTACTCTGGAGTTCACACACACAAGCACTCCTAAAATTTTTATTGCAGAAAGTCAACATGAAATAAGGTCAGAGAAGGCAAGGGAGAACATCCTCGGAGAAGGGCAGGCCACAGTGAGCTGAAGGATCACGAAAAACAAAAAGGAAAAAGCGAGAGATTCTAGGAAAAAAATGGTAACAATGACTTGCATTTGTCTATTTCCAAAGCAAATCGTACTTACTGCTCACAACAATCATGTGAAGAAGGTTGTTAATCAGCCCGATTTATATAAAGGAGGAGAAAGAAACACTGCAACATACCCACGGTCAGGGCTTAAAGGGTTTACATTTGAGCCCAGGGCTTAGGCCTCAGACAGCAGAGCTCTTCTCCTTTCAATGAACTATTTTAGGAAAGGAAACCAAGCTCCATTCTCATGGGTTCCAAAAGGATATTCACCAGAAACAGATTTTCCACAACTGAAAAAAAAAAAAAACCCTCTGTAAAGAAAGGGATGGTCTCCACAGTCGCTAAACTAGGGTTGGGCTCCAACCACAGGAACTGAGTGCCATGCATGTTTAAATGGATTTTTTTTTTTTTTTAATTCTCTCCTCAGCCAATTTCTTTTCACTTAACACTGAGGAGGGGATCCCCAGTTTTACGGGTACTCATCTGTGTATGTGTATTATTAGCTTAGCCCAATTTTATTACCTTTGTTGGTCCAAGTGTCTACTACCACAGCCAAGACACTGAACAGTTAGGGCACCCCAGAAGGACTTGTAGAACCACACACCTCTTACCTAATCCCTATCTCCCAATAATCTGTACATTTTAAAATGTCGCCATCTCAAAAATGTCATGTAAATACACAACATGTTAACCTCTGATCATTTTTATAGAGACAAATGCAGTGTAGATTGTATTTATAGAAAACAAGTAAAAAGGTTGTCTTTACCAAGATGTTCTGTCTTTCCTTTCCTGAATCTTCTGTCCCTAATGTCTTGATATTGTCACATTATCATCACAAAGTCTCAAGATGACTGTAACTTTTTTCATTCATCCAGATAACAGTTTTCTCCAATAATTTGCAACCACATCATACAGATAACAGTTTTCTCCAGTAATTTGCAACCACATCTTCACATTACAATCACCAGGCAGCTTTTAGCAAGGATTACTACACTTTGCTACCCTCCAGGGATGAGGGCAGGGCATAAATGTGATTTAAAGGTCCCCAGGAGTTAGTAATGTGCAGCAGGGTTAAAACTATTGCCATCCAGGCAGGAGGACTGCTACGAGTTCAAGGCCAGCCTGGGCTACAAAGTGAGTTCAAGGCCAGCCTGAACTGCACAGCAAAACCCTGTTTCAAACAGACAGACAGACAGACAGACAGACAGACAGACAGACACACACACACACACACACACACACACACACTCACAACACTACTGCCATCCAGTGCAGGGTGGGTAGGCAGGGGAGGAGCTGGGGACAGGAGAGATGGCAGACAAAATTAAACTAACACAATTGGATTTGAAGAGAAAACATCAATTCAGATTAAAGAAAACAGACTTAGTGTAAGATATTAGGTCTTGGAACAAAAACAATTTCCTGTTTTTAGTGCACATTTTTGTGCGTGTGCCTACCATGTGGTAGGCTGGACCAAATACAATTTCATTTTCTCAGTGCATATTTGTGTGTGTGCTAACCATGTGGTAGGTTCTTGACAGTGACAGAGATGAATATAACAAAGTATTCACTTTTTTTTTTTTTTTTTTTTTTTTGGTACCAGGAATTGAACTCATGACTTCGCGCTTGCCAGGCAGGCGTTGTGCCACTGAGCTATATCCCCAGACCCAACGTATTCACTCTTAAGGGCCAACCTATAAAGTTAGTAAACAGGAAATTATAATACAATCTAGGAATCTAAATCAGGCTGAAGGATAAAAGAAGGGCTGGGAGCACCCCCTTCTAGTCTAGAATAGAGGAAGAGAACACAGCTAGAAGAAATCAGGGATGGACTGAAAGCCATTCCAAGAGAAGGGGAGGGAGTTTGTAAGAATTAGGAGATATGAAAGAACAAGTCAGTGTGGTCTAGTTGGCTATGGGTTGGCATGGAAAAGTAGATATTAGGCTAAAATGGTAGGCAAGAGTAGATCATGAGGGCATTTCATTGCTACATGGGGGGAATTTATGTTTTCTTAATCAAAACTTTTTATAATACTTCATAAAGCAGAGTTGTTAACGGACCTGAAGAAAAAATGCAGGGAGTATACCAACTTGGATGGCAAAAACAATTATATCCTCTAACTGGAATTTAGTATTTCCTCCAATATACATGTAGGAAACCATCCACAGGAGTGGATTAGTGCAGCTTCATTATCCACAGAAACATCTCTCTTTTTTTATATATTACCTAAAATTGTCACAAGTATTTGAAAATAATATCAGCACAGACTCTTGAAACTGTGTTAGTTATTAGGCCTCACTATTTAACATTCATTAAAAAAATACATATATTATTATATCTCCAATTTTTTATTGTTGTCCTGCTCCTAAGGGAATGCTTCTAATTTTGCTAGCACGGTGGTCCCCAGCTTACTGTGCCCTCCCTTCCCCTTCATAGGAAGCCCAAGTATGGAAAGATCCAGCCTCAAACACAAAGTTCATGTCAGTTCCGAAACATGCCTACATCTCCAGAGTCAACCTATGCCAACTGCCTATTTTAAGCAAAAAGTCCATTATTTTTAAATATGACTGGACAATCAAAGATCACCAAATATTTGTAGACTTGTGGCAGTAAAAACTAGAAAGAATAAGATGAACAAGCAGGATGAATACAAAGGAATAATATAATGCAAATGGCTGATAGGAAGTTTAAACAATCTAAGACAAAGAAATCTGAAAAGACATACCATAAAATATAAAAACTAATCAAAAAGTAAAAATAATTCTTGAATATTAAAATAATACTTGCTGAGATAAAAAAAAAAAAAAATTGAGGGCCGGTGATATGGCTCAGCGGCATAAGCGCCTGCCTGGCAAGCGTGAGGTCCTGAGTACGACTCCCAGAACCCACATAAAGAAAAAATAAGGGCTGGTGATATCACTCAGCAACATAAGCGCCTGCTGGCAAGTGCGAGGTCCTGAATTCGACTCCCGGTACCCATATAAAAAAAAAAATTGAACTCTCATAATATTACCACCAATTTAGAGATACAGAAGACAAAGTTTAAGAAATCTCCAAGAATTGGGATATAGCTCAATCGTAGAGCACTTGGCTAGCACATGCAAGGCCCTGGGTTCAATCCTCACTACTGAAGAAGGAAAAAAAAAAGAAGTCTCCAAGAACATAAAGCTGAGATGAGATAGGGAGAAAGAGTATGAAAGAAGGAAAAAAATGTGGAGGATATAGACAAAATATATCTTTAAAAATTCCACAAGAGAGGAAGCAGAGAATACGGGGAATGTTTCCCACAGTAGAAAGACTTAAATCTTTTTTTTTTTTTTTTTTTTTTTTTTGGTGCCGGGAATCAAACTCAGGACCTTGTGCTTGCCAGGCAGGCGCTGTGCCACTGAGCTATATCCCCGGCCCAAGGCTTAAATCTTTGAACTGAAAGAACTCACTCCTCCAAAACCAAAATATTAAAAAATGACAAACCAGAACACATCCCGGTAAGAATCTGAATTCAAAAGATAAACTTTGTGTTATGGCTTATGTCAAATGTCCCCCCAAAGCCTCATGCGGTCATCATAGGTGGTGCTTTTTCAGAGGTGGCTGAATCTAGAGTGTGTGATGCTGAATGTTTGCGATTAGTAAATCAGTGCACTGATGGTCTGGCACCGCCCTAATCCGGGAAGCCCGATACAATATATGAGGCTTGTCTTCTCCCTTGCTTGCTTGCTTTTGCTGTCTTCTGCTTGCGGTGAACTGGTTCTCCTCTGTGATGCCCCTCTGCCAAGCCACCCTGCCTTGGAGCCAGCCAATTATGGACTAAAACCTCTACGAACTGTAAGTTAAATAAACCTTTTCCCCTTTAACTTTGGGTCTCAGGTATTTTGTCTCAGCAATGAGAGAAAAATAACTAAGACATTTTGTCAAAGTTTTTGGGGGACAGAGGGGAGAACAGGACCCAAGAATTCAAAGTTATATATAAAGATCTGAAAATCTATGTCTTCCAAGTAAATCCAAGAATCTCTTCCACCAAAAGCTACACATATAATTAATCAATGCTATTTACCAAAAATATACAGAAAGCATAAATGCTCTGCATGTCCTAATAATAGATCATGAAATTATAAGAAATGGCTCAAATCTGGGTATCTACTGTAAGGGCCCTTCAAAAAAAATATGACATTCTCAAAAGTACATAAATTTCACTAACTAACTAGAGTACCTGATTTTTATAATCAATTACTGAACTGTACTTCAGGGCAGTCACGAGTCCCACAAAAATACGTGGGACAAAGTCGTCCCTGAATGCGAGCAGTGTCTGTTTTCCTGGTTTTCCCCAGTATTGAGATTATCAATTGTCATTTCTTACAAATCTCATATTTATTTTGTGAATCATCTCCCCTTCTCTTTTTCTGATCTGATAATTCTAATCTTTTCTGATCTGATAATTCTAATCTTTTATCATGTCTGATAAAATTGTGTCTAAGGTAAAAAGGCCCTGAGTATGAACTTGTTCAGAAGAAGAATAAAGTTCAGGGCATGTGTTAAAATGGCTCAAGAGCTTTATGATTTAATTTTTGATTTTTGAAAATGATAGGCGAGGTCAATCCTCAGTACTGGAAAAAAGAAAAAATATTAGAAATGACTGAGTTGTGATAAATTCTGGAAAATAAGGTGTTGTATTGTGAAGGTATTATATTATAATAAGATATTATATTATAATAAGGTATTCTATTCTGCAAGGGCCTTTCTATCATAGATTTTACATGAAGACTTTTATAAAGCTTCTTTCTTTCTTTTGTATACTTTCTCCTAATCTTATGATTGAACCCAAAATTTACAAATTCAGCAAACTCCCACCTGTCCTGGAAGAGGCGTGTTGCCAGCATATAGTTCATGGAGGTCTTGTGCTCGAGGTAGGACCTGAAGGACAAAGAAAGAAACCAGTTACCTCCTAAGCTTAGTTCAGGAGGAAAATACAGAAATAAAACTACGGACAAAGTACAATAATGACGGGTTACTTATACACCATTCCTAAAGAAATATACTATTGCTTTCTTTAGTTTTATTTTTTTAGAAATATACTCTTTCTAAAGTGGCAAATAAGGAGATAGTTGCTCAAATCAAATTTTTTTTTTTTTTTAATGTGGGTACGGGTAGTCGACCTCGGGACCTCACACTTGCCAGCAAACGCTTGTGCCACTGAGCGATATCACTGGCCCTTTTCTTCCTTTATGTGGGTACCGGGAGTCAAACTCAGGACCTCGCGCTTGCCAGGCAGGCGCTTATGCCGCTTAGCTATCTCACCGGCCCTCACAATTTTAAAATGTGAAAGCAGAAGAAATGGAATAAAATGAGAAGAATAAGGAAAAAGGATTTAATTTAGAACATAAAAAGAAGAGGGCCGGTGAGATGGCTTAGCGGCATAAGCGCCTGCCTGGCAAGCGCGAGGCCCTGAGTTCGATTCCCGGTACCCACATACAAAAAAAGGGCCGGTGATATCACTCAGCGGCACGGGCGCCTGTGGGTGCGCAAGGTCCTGAGGTCGAACCCCGGTACCCACCAAAAAAAAAAAAAAAAGAAGAAGAAAGGGGCAGCATTTCTTGGGTTAGGAGATGGTGATACAGTAAATTCAGAAAATAAAACTGAAAAATAAAAAGAAACCCACCAAAGAAATTCTATACACAGAAGAGGTCACGAAAAGCTTGGCATAGATGCATAAAGGGCATGAAAATATAGCTAGGGACTGTTGCAGTCATGTTATTGCACCACTTGAGAGCCTTCAGTGGCTCCCTGGTGTCCACTGCAGGAAGCCCATACTTTCAAAAGTTGGATCATCTGTACCAACAATTCATGCACACTTTTTCCACACAGCTGTCCAACACTGGTCCTGCCAGGAAGTCTCCTTAGCGTCCCCTCACATCACACCTTCCACAGATTCTTTGCCTCTGACAGACACTTCTCTCCACACCAAGCAGCAGCTCAAGCCCATCCGCTGAACACAGCCTTCTACAATAAGACACTCCATGTGTGCGGAGAGCGCTCCTTGTCTGAACTACCTGTCTTCACAGCTTGCCTGAAGACGCTGTCACGTACTGCCTCCCGCAGTGAACTTGCCCTTCTAGAAAAGCTGCATGATGCAATTCGCCCCTAGATGTACACCCAGGAGACACTTAGCAAAATATTTACAGCACAGCTGTGCTCAAGAGCCAAGACCAGAAAGAAGTCAGATACCCATACACAGGAGAATAGAAAAATTAACAGCAGTACAAACACATAGCAAAGTACAGCAAAGCACTGAGAAGGAATGAGTTGTAGGTGTACTTGACAACATGAATCTTAGTAACATAATGCTTAATGAAAAAAGCAAGAGTATACAGAGTATGCCATTTGTCCAAAAAAACGTTCAAAAGCAATTAAAACTAAGTGAGCAAATTCTGCTTCTACACAGGAGAGGATAATTGTTACAGGACCTACCCTCTTGGCACAAATAGGAAAGTGTGCAAGACTTAGGAAACAACTGTTTTCAGACATTAAACCATTAGCAGCATGGACTGTGATCCCTGTCGGGGAAGTAAGTGAAGTGCGCCCCCACTGTCGTTCGGCCGTTCTGCAGTTTCCAGACTGCAGGAAAGGGGGAATTCAAGTGGAGCCCAACAGTGCGCGGGATGAGATGACGGCAATCAAAGTGCTGCCAGGCGTGGTGGCGCGCGCCTCTAATCCCAGCACGTGGGAGGCTAACGCAGGAGGAATGCCGTGAGTTCGAGGCCAGCCCGGGCTACAGAGCGAGACACTGTCTCAAAAAACAAAACAAAACAAAAAAACAAATCAAAGGCCTAAGAAACAGCTAGAATTTACAGAGCAATGCATGGGAGAGAAGGAAGCTGTACATAAGATGCAATTTAAAAACCATCACAAGGGGCCCCTGGTGACTAAAAGATACCAATCTGCTCAGGTACAGAGTAAAAGTCTGTGAGGCTGAGTACAGAGCAGTTGTCAGAACAGACAACATCTAAGGACAACGTGCAGGCGAAATAACTTCCGGAGTTCACACGGGGCAGCAAGCTGAGACTCACCAGCCAGAATGGAGAAATCTTCTTCAACGTGAGGTCACTTAATAGACATCCCAAAAGAGCCTTTAGTGGTGGAACTATCCTAGACCTACAAATAACTTTAAATAAACCATAACAATGCTTCAAAATATCAGCAGTGTTTTATTTATTTTTTTCAGCAGTGTTTTAAAACAGCAATAAAATCCAAATTCTCAATATGTAACATTTACAATGTCTAGTAGTTAATCAAAAAATTACTGTACATATGAAGAAATAGGAAAAATTTGACCCATAAACAAAAGCTACTATAAATACTACAACATATGCACAAGATCTAAAAGGAATGACAATAATCAAAAATGAACAAAGGAAGACAAAAATAAACAGCGGGAATTCTACCGATGAGAGAATATCTCAAATGAAAATTTCACTGTAATTAAAAGAGGATTAGGCACTGCAGGCAAAATAATGAATGTCTTTAAGAGACACAGAAACAAAATCATTCAAAATGAATGAGAGGGGGAAAAAGTCTGAAGAAATATGAAAACACTTTGACTTGTGGTAAAATAGAAACCAACTTAATGTACAACCAGAGTCCCAGAAGAAGAGAGGAAAGAACTAGGAAAAAAAGTTTGAAGAAATAATGGCCGAAAATTTTCCAAATTTGATGAAAACTGTACATAAATCCACAGTCCAGGAAGCTCAATCAATCCCAAACAGAAGAAATACGAAAATGACCACGGCATACCGTGATCAAACTGTTGAAAAGCAGTCCCAAAGAGATAATCAGAGCAGGAAAAAAAACTTTATGTTACACATCTAGGAACTAGAAAAACAAGAACAAACAACTCAGAACTAGTAGAAGAAGAAAATAATAAAGATTATAGCAGAAATAAATGAAATAGACGTTGGAGCATCAATACACAAGATCAGTGAAATGAAGACTTGGTTTTTTGAAAAAAAAAGTCAATAAACTTTTAGCTAGAGAAATGAAGAAAAAGAGAGAAGACTCTAATATACAAAATTAGAGATGAAAACAGAGACATTACAACTAATAACACAGAAATGCAAAGGATCGTAAGTGACAGCTAGGAACAACATATGCCAACAAACTGGATTATCTAGAAGAAAGGAGTAAATTCCTAGACACATATAACTTACCAAGATTGAATTATGAAGAAACAGAAAATCTAAACATCTAAAAATGAATAAATAAATAAATAAATAAATACATAAACATCTAACATCACATTGGAAGCTGAAAACTTTTTCTTCAACAGAAGGATGCCCACTTTTGCCACTTCTATTGAACAAGGTATAGGAAGTTGTATCCAGCCAGAGTAATTAGGTAAGATAAAGAAATAAAAGGCATCAAAATTGTAAAGAGGTTAAACTGCCCTTGTTTGCAGATGATGTGATCGTCAACATAGAAATCCTTGAAGACTACACTAAAAACTGTTAAGATTTAATAAACAACTTTAGTAAAGTTGCAGCATATCAAATCAACATACAAAAATCAGTAGCATTTTGATAGACTACAATGAATTATCTGAAAAAGAAATCAAGAAAATAATCCCATTTACAATAGCTACCAAAAAACCCCCAGGAATATATTTAACGAGGAAGGTAAAAGATCTCTACATTGAAAACTATGTAACTTTGATGAAAAAAATAGAAAATACAAATAAATGAAAAGATAATGATTAGAAGAATATTACTAAAATGTTCATACTATTCAAGGCAATCTATACATTCAATACAATCTATATCAAAATATCAATGACATTTTTTAAGAAATAGAAAATATACTATAAAATCCCTATGGATCTACAAAAGATCCTTAATTGCCAAAGCCACCTTGAGCAAATGGCATAAACTGAGGCATTACACTATTTGACTTCAAAATACACCACAAAATTATAGCAACCAAAAGAGCATGGTACTAGCACATCAAACAAGACACAGAGACCAGTGGAACGAAACAGCTCAGAAATAAATCCACACGTTTGCTGCCAACTGAGTTTCAACTAAGGTGCCCAAAATGAAATTAGGCCCTTATCTCTCACCTACAAAAAACAATCAACTCGAGGGCCAGGTACATATGTACCTGTAATCCCAGCACTGGGAAGACTGAAGCAGGGGGATCATGAGTGAGACCTTGTCTCAAAAAACTAAAAAACAAAACAAACAACAAAACTCAACTCAAAATTGATTAAACACTTAAATGTACAATTTTTAAAAATTAAGACTGAATTATAGGACCTCAAACTGTGACGTCATTAGAGAAAAACAGAGGGAAAATCTTCAAGACATTGTTCTGGGCAATGATTTCTTTTGGGCATGACTTCAAAATCACGGGGAATAGACAAATGGAATTACAACAAACTAAAGAGCTTCTGCAAAGCACAGGAAACAAGAGAGACAACTACAGAATCGGAGAGAACATTTTCAAACTGATAAGGAGTTAATATCTGAAATACATAAGGATCTCGACAACTTTATGTTACAAATAATTCAACAGTAAGAAAATGACCCTATTTAAAAACAAGCAAAAGGCCTAGTTAGACATTTCTCAAAAGAAGACATACAAATGCCCAGTAGATAAAGAAAAAATTCTCAATATCACTAACTATCTGGGAAATGTGAATTAAAACCACACTGAGACATCATTTCATTCCTGTTAGTATAGCTCCATGATAAGACAAGTGTGTAGCATGCATGAGGCCTTGGGTTTGATCCTGGGCATCAGAAACAAAAAGACAACAGATAACAAGTACAATAGATAAAAGGCAATAGATAACAAAGACAACAGATAACAATTCCCAAGGATATGGAGAAAAGAAAATCTTTATACACTGTTGATGGGAATGCAAATTAGTAAAGCAGTTATAGAAAACAGTATGGAAGTTCCTAAAAAAAAAAATTAAAAACAGAACTACCACATGATTCTGTAAGTCCATACTGGGTACAGATCCAAAGGAAATGGAATCGGCACGCAGAAGAACCATCCACACTCCCGCGTTTACTGCAGCGCTACTCACAATAGTCAGCACACCGAAACAACCTCAGTGTCAGTTGACAAATAAATGGATAACGTGGTACTGAGGTAGGATTGAAGAAAAACAGCTACGTAGAAAGGAGACAAGGGAAATTCTAACTAAAAATCGTACTTCTAAGAAGGCTGCAACTTCTGGGACACAGTGGAAGCTACCCAAGGCTATACATATCGGGCATTCCCTTGATTAAATTTAGGCTTCTTTCCTTCCAGACCTATCTGACCATCTATGGCTCTTACGTCCATAAATTGGTTTAGTTGAGGAAGTAAGGAGCAGGAATTTGATACTAAGATAAAGGAACAAGTTGAGAGAATTCAAAGAATGCCTAAAGAATAAGTTTAAGAAATCTATTATGCATCTTAAAGATAAAAAGGACTGGGCTTATACCTACAAAATGGGCAGTACCCTTCTGAGGGTGGGCCACCTTTTCTTGGGGCTTCCACCCCCTGGAGAGAAACATAATGTTCCCAGGTCCAGGAAATAATGTGCCTTTCTCCTCTGAAGGTCTGCACTCTATTTCTTTGAGTGTATACTTTTAACTTTCTGCCTAATAAATCCCTGTATGCCTCTTACTAATGTGTCCTGAAAATTCTTTTCCTGTGATAGAAGTCAGCAAACCTGCAAACTTATTTTACAGGTAGAGTGGTTCAAATTTCCAATCTCTGCTTCAGAAACCACCATGGACCCCATCCAGTGCAGTACAGATACATAATAAAACTGTTCCACAAAAAAGAACAAAATCGGGCCGGTGAGATGGCTCAGCGGCGTAAGCGCCTGCCTGGCAAGCGTGAGGGCCCGAGTTCGACTCCTGGAACCCACATACGAAAAAAGGGCCGGTGATACCACTCAGCAGCACGGGTGCCTGATGGGGCGCGAGACCCTGAGGTCGACCCCCGGTACCCACAAAAGAAACAAAAACAAAAAAAGAACAAAATCTTGTCATCTGCAACAACATGGATGAACGTGGAGATCAAGATGTTAAGTGAAATAAGCCAGGTACAGAAAGATAAATACTACATGATTTTACTCACATGTGGAAGAAAAACTTGGCATCATGGAAGTGGGGTAAGCGGAGGAGGAAGGGATGGAGAGCTGCAGTTCAAAGGATATATACCGCTAATCACAGGTTAGTAGGAGGAACAAGTTAAAGAAATCTATTATACAGCATGGTGAAGATAGTTAATGACAATATGTTGAAGTCTTGAAAAAATGCAAAAAATTTTAAGTGTTTTCACAACAAAAATGATAGCTATGTAAGGTAATGTATTTGTTAATTAGCTAGATTTAAGCAAGATTTAACCATTTAATGATATATATATATATTTCAAAACATCACTTTGTACATGACAAATACATAAAATTTTATCCATCACTAAAAAATTTTAAAGGTCAAATTATACCATGCCAACATTAGTCATAAAAAGACTGAAGTAGGGCCGGTGAGATGGCTCAGCGGCTTAAGCGCCTGCCCGGCAAGCACGAGGGCCCGAGTTCGACTCCCGGATCCCACATACGAAAAAGGGGCCGGTGATATCGCTCAGCGGCACGGGCGCCTGCTGGCGCGCGAGGTCCTGAGGTCTACCCCCCGGTACCCACAAAAAAAAAAAAAAAAAAAAAAAAAGACTGAAGTAGTGTATGTTAACTACAGCTAAGTAGATCTCAGAACAAAGAATATTATCAAGGATAAACATTTCTTAACAATAAGGAAATTAATTTATCAAGAAAGTCTAACAGGTCTAATGCACATGTACCTAATAAAGAGTTTCAAAATACATAAAAAAGCAAAACTGATAAAACCAAAAAGAGGGGCGGTGACATGGCTCAGCGGCATACGCGCCTGCCTGGCAAGCGCGAGGGCCCGAGTTCAACTCCCGGGAACCCACATACGAAAAAAGGGCCGGTGATATCGAGCCTGCTGGCGCGCGAAGTCCTGAGGTCGACCCCCGGTACCCACAAAAAAAAAAAAAAAAAAGAGAGATTGGAAAGTTCACCAATTATAATTGAAGATTTCAATACTAGTCTCTAAACAATAAAATTAGTAAAGGTAGAATCTGAACAACATTTTGTCAGTCTCCATAACCACGGACATCTGTGGAACACTCCATCCAACAACAGAACACACATTCTTTTCAACATATATGTTACATTTACCAAGGTGAACTGTACTCCAAGCCACATAACAAATCTCAATACATTTAAAAATACACAATTTATACCAAGTATGTTCTCTGACCTCAACAGAAATAAACTGGAAATCGGTAACAACAAGATCTCTGATAAAACCCCAAATATTTGAAAACTAAACAACATCCTTCTAAATAACCTGTGGGCCAAAAAGAATATCAACAGGGAAATTAGAGAGTATTTTCCATGAAATAATTGCAAAAACACAATTATCAGAACTGGTACATCACTCAAGAGGAACTTTGGAAATTTATACACTAAACATTTAGTTCCAAACAATTGCAGGCCTGCTATAAAAGCTAGAATTACAAAACTTCCAGAAGAAACAGTAAAAGCACTACAAAGTTGAAGATGGCAAAGATTTCCTAGAAAATACAAAATTCCTAAACCTTAATAAAAGCTACTGCTAGAAAAATGAAAAAGCTAGCCACTGACTTGGAGAAACATTCTATATCTGAGAAAGGACTTGCATCAAAAGCATCAAAGTCCTTTAACCACAATAATAAAATGATAAAAATGCCAACAGCATATGACTAGATGCTCAGTATCATTATTCCTCAGAGAAAAGCAAGTTAAGACCACAGAGATACACTAAACTGCCTAAGGTTTAAAAAGCATGGCAATACTAAGTGTTGACAAGGATGGGAACTATCTGAAGATCTCCTACACTGGTAAAAATAGAAAATACTACTACCACTTATCAGATGCCCCTCTAGTCTACACCTAGCTGTTCACACAGGAGAAAAGAAGTCATAAAGGGAGCACAGGAAATTGTAAATGGATGTGTTCACAGCTGCTTTCTTCACAGTAGCTGAACACTGGACACAACCCGAGTGGTCCACAGGTAAACAGATAAACAAATTAAGGAAAGAATAACTGCTTCATGTAACATCACAAAGAAATCTCAAAAGTACTATGTCAGCCAGGTCTGAAAAGCCCTTTTCTTTAAAAACAAACAAACAAACAAACAAACAAACTGTGCCAAATGAGAGACTGAAGAATCCAAACATAGGGCTAAGGGTATAGTTCAGCAGTAGAGAGCTTGCCTAGCATGCTCCAAGCCCTGTGTTTGATCCCAGAACCACCAAGATTTAAAAACAAACAAACAAACAAAAACCCTATGTATGAAAAAGTACACACTATGTGACTCTGTTTACATGAAATTCTAGAAAAATTACAGCAACACAGAACAGCTCAGCGAGGCCTGGGGCCATAGCGCGGACTGCCCATAAAGGCGCACAAAGGGATTTATGAAGACAGAATACACCATAATATGATTGTGGTAGAGGAAGTAGTTACACTGGTGCTTATATATGTCAAAATCATCATCAAAATGTACACCTAAGCTGGGTGTGCTAGCGCACACCTGGAGTCCCAGCATTTGGGAGGCTGAGGCAGGAGTTCCAGGCCAGCCTGAAGTGCATAGCGAGACCTGGTCTCAAAAAACAAAAACAAACTGTAACTTAAAATGGATACATTTCACTGCATGTAATGAGATCACAGTGATGATTAATAATAAACAGTGCAGGGGCTGGTGAGATGGCTCAGTGGCTTAAGCGCCTGCCCGGCAAGCGCGAGGACCCGAGTTCGACTCCCGAAACCCACATACGAAAAAGGGGCCGGTGATATCGCTCAGCGGCACGGGCGCCTGCTGGCGCGCGAGGTCCTGAGGTCGACCCCCTGGTACCCACAAAAAAAAAATAATAATAATAATAATAAACAGTGCATTGCTTAGATATAGATATAAATGATTTAAAAAACTTTTCAAATCAAGGAAATGATAAGCACATAATATGGGACAATTCCAACCCCGGACTGGGGGATGAGCTAGGAAGGAGAGAGGGTACTAAAAGGGGCTGGGGGTGGCAAAGATGAGCCAAATTAAACTTGTTTAAAAAAAGGAGGGTGTGGGTAACACTGCTGATGGCCTAGTTCTTGGGTTGGGTAACATAAACAAAACAGAAAGGACCTCACGGGAAGCAATGCTGACAGTGATTCATGATTAAGTCCACATCTATGGAGCTTAAGTATAGATTGAAAAAAAAAAAAAAAAGGTAGTCACCTCACCCATAAATTTCCCAAGTCTCCGATGTAGGAAATATGCGAATAAATCCACCTCTCCGATCATTCTCTTCCTTCACCCTCCGTAAAACTTTGATCTATATGGAGGAAGAGACAATGAGTACCTGTTTTCAAAACTGAAATACACGTGACTATAGGACAAGGATGTGACTAAAGCATGAAGGGGAAGAATTCATTCTATTTAAGATGTTTTCTGAGAAGAAACTTCTCCCCTCTTGAATCTTTCTCTTTGCAGTGTAAGGAACGAGTTTGTCATGAATAGTACCCATCGGTCACTACCTTTCCTGAACCCTGTGTTAGCCCACAAGGGCCTGAGGCGGGGTAACCTTTACCTCTTCCATGGACAGACCGAGCACGGAGCCGCCTAACTTCCCCGTCATCTTCTCCCGGGCTGAGCCCACGAGGTTCTTCATTTCTGCGTCGCTGGCCGAGAGCGGGCGGGACCGCTGAGGGTAAGCAAATAAAAGCAAATTAAAAACACAAAACCTTTTCATCGTCTTTCCTTATTTCCCTCTGTTCATTCCTTCAACATTATCATCTTTCCTAACAAGTGCAAGCTCAAGCCTACAGTCCAATTTCTATAATTAATCTCTTAGCCTGAAACCCTGGGCAGCAGACAAAAACTAGTAAATTCAAAGGCAAGAAGAGAAAACAGCACAGGGAAAAACACTGAGTGAGAGAGAAAGAAGCAGGAAAAAAAAAAAAAAATGATGTCCAGATGTTTCTCTAAGTTAATATTTACTCCTAACCTTGGTTTGAAAAAACATCCAGTATTTCAAGGATATGGAAAAAAAAAATCTGAAAATAGCTTCACAGAAAAGTAAATGTGCATTTATTACTGTAACTGGGGAGTATGGAGAACTGAGACCTAAGACACAAAACCAAGGAAAAATCTTTTATGCCAAAGATGAAAAAAGTTGGGCTGTGGGCTGTTTTAGAACTTGAGGGGAGAATACGGACTTAGAGGCATCTATTGTCACACAGAAGAGAGCTGTGACAAGGGCCACACTATAGGAAGCACTGTGGTTGCTGGATGTTAAGAGACCTAAAATAAGGCTGGCTGGCCTCAGTGCCCCAGTGGGGTGATCACAGGACCATGATCATCATGGTCCCAACAGATGACCTGGACGACTGCAGCCACCAAATGATGACCGGGGCACCATCTAAGTACAAAAGTTTTAAGTGATTTTGGTTACGAAAAGAATAGAAAGGCAGCGAAGGAAGTCACCGGAGGATAAGAAGCATATGTACTATTACTGAAAGAGATGAAGTGACTGATGAAAATAAGACCTACCTACCAAGTAGAAAAAAATGAGGGAGGAAGGAAGGAGGGAGAAGAGAAGGGGATGTAAAAAGAATTAAGATGTGTCATGTAAATGCACCGTTCCCTCATGATGAATGTAATCATTATGCACTGCAGGCTGGGTGTGGTGGTGCATGCCTGTAATCTTAGCATTCAGGAGGCTGAGGCAGGAGGATCTCTGCAAGTTCAAGGTCAGCCTGGGATACACAGTGAGTTCAAACCCAGCCTGAACTACATAGCGAGACCCTGTCTCAAAAAAAAAAATAAAAAAATTAAAAAAAAATAAAAAGCACTGCAAACATGCACTAATAAAAACTTAAATTTAAAAGAAAAAAAAAAAAAGAAATAATTCAAGAACTATGGGTTCAAACTATTTCTCTAGCTTCCTAGAAAAAACTTCAACCAGAGAGAAGCAACTGCCCCACTGCCAGGAGCTACTACTGCCTTTTCTCTATGCTTAGGCCATCTGTGGACATGGTGTCTCTCCTAAATTTGTATTTTAAAGCTCTCATTCCCCATGTGATGGCATTTGGAAACAGGGCCTCTGGGAGGACATTAAGATTCCATGCAGTCATGAGGGTGGGGCCTTGGTCTAATGGGATTAGCGCCAGAGAGCGGGCTCATCCCCCATGCTCGGCTCCCCAGGTGTGAGCGCACAATGAGATGGCAGCCACCTGCCAGGCAAGATAAGGTCTCACAATGAAGTCTACCTGGCTGGCACCTCCATCTTGGACTCTTCCAGCCTCCAGAACTGTGGGAAATAAAATTTCTGTTGTTTAGCCACCTAGTCAATGCTGTATTGTTATGACAGCCCATACAGACTAATAGACCCATGTACACAACACAAATGATTTCACCTTTGGACACAAGGAACACCAATACATACTACTTTTGAAAGCAAGCACGGGAGTTAAAAAATTAAATGTTCTGATAGCCAACTCCATGATGAGATAACTGCATTAAAAAACCTAGGAAAATGGGGCCGGTGAGATGGCTCAGCGGCTTAAGTGCCTGCTCAGCAAGCGCGAGGGCCTGAGTTCGACTCCCGGATCCCACATACGAAAAAGGGGCCGGTGATATCGCTCAGCGGCACGGGCGCCTGCTGGCGCTTGAGATCCTGAGGTCGACCCCCCGGTACCCACAAAAAAAAAAAAAAAAAAAAAAAAACCAAAACCTAGGAAATAATAGATATAAGCAACATGTGAAAGCAGGAACTTTTATCACTTAGCTTTTACTGTAGTATATTCAATAGCTAGAGCAGTACTTGGCATGAAGTAGATCAATAAATATTTGTTGAACGAATGAATGTGCTGACATACAGATCAATCATGTTTAGAATTATAACTTGCTAGAAATTTTTTGGAAACATTCTGATTCCCTTCGATCTCTGGGAATGTATTAAAGAACAAGTGTTGGAACGAAAGGGTAAACACGGGCAAAGTCTGAATATTTAGGAAGGAAACCAATATAAGGACTACAATCATTTTTAAAAACTCTTTAAAGCATGATGATTATTTAGAGTTTAGTTTTGAAAAGCCAAAATAAATGGATAGTTTGAGGTTTTTTCTCATGATCACATTTAACTTATTGTTTGGCAAAAAAAATACTTATCTAGTTCACATGAGACAGCATGGCCTGATCACAAAGCCACATAAAACCACCAGCAATGAATTATCCAAAGTCAAGCAACCTTCTTACCTGGTGCTATTTAAGGGTACTTTAAAATCATGTCAAATTATGTAAGAAGTAAGACAGGATAAGTATTCGTTTAATGATACAATGAAGATTTTTCATTACACATTTTAGAATAGAAAGAATGCTGTTTAAAAGTGTTGATAAACTAAAATCTGTGTTAAAAAGTCAATAAAAATATTTTATGACATACTTATTACCTATTAGAATAGTTTTAAGGGAACATGTGATTGTATTTATAAGAACACAGGTCAAATCACTATTGAATGATCCCTAATGAGTACTTCCAGTTTTGGATTTTTTTTTAATCATTTTTAATATTCCTGGCTTCTAAAAATTGACATAAGATTTTTTCTTTTTTTTTTTTGGTTTTGGTTTTTTGAGACAGGGTCTTGCTACCTGTAGTTCAGGCTGGCCTTGAACTCACTATGTAGCCAAGGCTGGCCTCAAACTCTTGGCAATTCTCCTGCCTCAGCCTCAGTGGTGGGATTACAGGTGTGCACCACCTCACCTGGTGACATATGACACTGTGACCTTCCTCTAAAGTACTAATGTAATGCAGGATTTTTTGTTTTTGTTGTTGTTGTTGTTTTGCAATGAGTTACATTCCCATCTCTTTTTTAAAATTTTTAATTTTGAGGTAAGGTCTCCTGATGTTGCTCAGGCTGGGCTCAAACTTGTGATCCTCCTGCCTCAGCTTCCCAGAGTATCAGGATTACAGTTATGTATCACTGTGTCAGGCTATAATAATGAATCAGCACTAAAACATTCTTAAACTTCTCTGCCAATCATTTTCAAAGAGTCGTTTCCCATGCTCCTGTCCTCATTCACAACTGCTCCTTTGTTATTCAGAGCTCACAATTCTAGCTGTAGCAACTGCGTACACAGGTGTGGACTGTTGGGGGGTGGGGAGTGGCATTAGGAACTCTGCCCTATGCTCCAGCTGAGAGATCTGAGAGCTTTGAGAAAGGAAGGGATATACCCCGAATTACAGACATGGACGAGAAAAAAAGGCAGAAAAAAGAGAGAATGGGAGAAGGAAAAGTAAGAAAGAAAGGAAAGACATACTTATGTGCCAAGGAGCTGGGAGACCAAGGGCAAAGCAAAGGAAAAACAGAAAGCAGAATACAGTAATTTGAAAGGTCACAACAACTATCAAAAACAAGGGCAAAATGGCCCGAACACAAGCTTTTCTATGGTTTTGACTTGGGGCACATCGACTGCATTCTCTGAGTGGTAGATATACTAATAAGTCATATACTCCAATGGAGAAAGGAAATAAGGCTCCTCTAAACTTAAAGAGAACCATGGCCACTGGCTATGGAACACAACGATTTAAACTGGAAGGTGCGCACGTAAATTTTAAGCTGCCAAATTACTGTCTAGGTAAGAATGCTGCCATGCAAAATGCATCAACCGAAATTAAATTATCATGAGTACAACATAGGATTCAGAAAACTATCCAGAGTAGAAATGTTTTAAGTATCTATCCAGTATTTCTAAGGAAGAACTGAGAATGTGAAATTTTTGAGACAAGAAACCATGTGTCCCCTCTCAAACCAGCAAGAACATGTTGATCCAGAAAAAATTATTCCCAGTATAAAGAAAGCTGGAAAGTACCAGTCATGAGAAGACCTGGACACAATGGAGAATACGAGTAAAGGTGAGCTACCCTGTAACTGAATGGCAGAAAATAAACCCATTTGACAGAGAAAAAAGATAAAAAATAAAAAACTTATACGCCATTTTATGTTAGGAATTCTCTATAAAAAGCAAAGGAACTAGAAATTGCTTAATTTATAAGTCCTGTGTCTTTGCCATATAAAAAATAAAAGGTAAAATCAAGTTTAAAAAGCAAATGAATTAATGCTACCAAATGAAAGAAAATAAAGGAGCATTATCAATAAATCTGGGTAGAAATGGACCCAAAATGGTTACTAAAGAGAAGGTTTAAATGTAATGATATAATCCCAACACTCGGGAGGCTGAGGCAGGATGATCGCTGCAAGTTCAATGCCAACCTGGGCTACATGGTGAGTTCAAGGCCAGCCTGGACTACGGAGCGAGATTATGTCTCCAAAAAGAGAAAGTAATGATAACCTTTGAAAATGGAGAGATGGGAGAGGAAGTGATCAAGTAGTAGGATTGTGTTAGTTAAAAAAAAAAAAGATAGGGCCGGTGAGATGGCTCAGTGGCTTAAGCGCCTGCCTGGCAAGCGTGAGAGCCCGAGTTCGACTCCTGGAACCCACATACAAAAAAGGGGCCGGTGATATCGCTCAGTGGCACTGCCGCCTGCTGGCGTGCGAGGTCCTGAGGTCGACCCCCCGGTACCCACAAAAAACAAACAAACAAAAAAAAAAAGATATAAAATGTCTGGAAATGTATAACAAGAGATTAAAAAGTGGAATAAATGTAAGTCAGCAGGTCTAAGAGTCAGTTAACATAACAATGGATTTTGTTATTAAGGGAACTGGCTTTAAAAATAAACAAAAAAAACCCCTCCCAAAACCACTTGCATTTATGTCTGAAAAATCACAACAAACTGAGGAGGTACAAGAGAATTAGAAAAAAACAAGTGAGATACCATTCTTTAAAAATGTAAAAAAAAAAAAAGTATGCTCCTAGTATTACCAGTCTAATTCACATCTCTAAGAAAATAACAGAACAAATATTAAAAGAAAAAGATCCATAAACATCTAGAGTTTAATGAGCTTGTAAAGAATAGTGGTATGGAGACTGCTTTATTTTAAAATATGCTTTAAAAGTTTGATTTTTAAAACAAAATTACAAAAAAGTGGGGCCTACAGTAGATGCATTTGAGAAAATTTCATAAAGTGTCTATTCTAAGTTCTATTTCCATTCAGGGGTTGGTGTCATGATATAATGAATATAATACATGGACAAAAACTGAGACTAATCAAAAGATGTAATGGCAAGATAATATAAATGGTAGTATATTAAGAAGTAATTTCCAGGATGAGTAATAAGCATTATTTAGAATCTTCATTAATGTGAGGAAGAAAAAATAAATAAAATAGCATTCATGGATGACAGCAAATGTGAAAAACATGACTATGGATTGATGAATATCAAAGTAATACACCAAATACTGACCATGGGGGAAAAAAGGAAAACCAAAAAAAAAGAAGCTATAGTATGTACGTGTAACTATTTCCCAAGATGACTATAAGTTGCACATACTGCAAATATGTACTAATAAAATTTAAAAGTAGTAATAAAGAAGCTTATAGTCTAGTAGGAAAACAATACAAAACTAGAAGCCTCAGTGCCCATAAAGAAAGCAGCAAAATGTGGTAACCTTCCTTAATAAAAAGTATCCTGAATCTAAAAAAAAAAAAAAAGGAGAACCAAAACAGGACTCAAAAGTATGAAGAGCAGTAAATTTTCTGAGTATAAACTAAGTGTACAGAAATACCCTCAGTATTTTATGCATGTTTTATTCTTTCCTTCTCCCCATAATTCAATGTAAATATGATTATCCCCATCTGGTAGATGTGGGAACCGATGCTCGGGGAGGAAAGGGGACCTTCCTGGGGTGTATCAGCTAAGTACTGGCAGACATCAAATCTAAATCCAAGCTGATTCTAAAATCCATGTTCTTGGGCTGGTGAGACAGCTCAGCGGCATAAGCGCCTGCCTGGCAAGCACGAGGTCCTGAGTTCAACTCCCGGAACCCACATACGAAAAAGGGCCGGTGATATCGCTCAGTGGCACGGGCGCCTGCTGCCGCGTGAGGTCCTAAGATCGACCCCCGGCACCCACACAAACACACAAAAATAAATAAATAAAATAAAATCCATGTTCTTTCCATAACAACATGCGATACAATTTGTAGGAGGTGGAAAATACAGACATTCAAGGGAAAAGAAAAATCTAGAGACAATGGATTCTAAAGGAAAAGACAGACAAAGGGGAAATACTAAAAGCAACAAAAAACTTGACACAGAAAAAGAAAACTTGACACAGTCTAAATGGTCAGAGCAGAAACTTTTTTTCCTTACTCCTTAGCTCTGATGAAACTACTGTGGAGGGGAATGCTTTGTTAACAGAAAGAGACAAAGCAGAAAACTGCAAAGAACGGTAAGACTTAAAGAATTTAACATGTGTAAAGTCTGCTGAATAAACCCAGAGAGGCTTTGCATCATATAAGCAGTGTTCAAATACATAACCACTAGAGAGAAGCCTTGCTCTCCAACACAGCCACTGCAATTTTGTGCAATCCAAGCAATGCACCTAGATGCAATGGTATACAGGGAAAACTGGGCTGGTGGCTCACACCTGTAATCCCAGCATTTGGGAGGCTGAGGCAGGAAGATGGCCGCCAGTTGAGGCCAGCCTTGGCTATATAGTGAGTTCAAGGCCAGCCTGAGCAATATAGCGAGACTCTGTCTCAAAAAACAAAAACAAACAAAAACAAATAAATAAATAGGAAATTAAGATTAGAATTATATATCAGAAACACTTTGATATCAAACTCAGGAGGCTATCAAATAGTATTACTAATGTTCTCCTTCAATAGATTACTTCATGAGATATTTAGAATGTAAACTCTCTGAAGTCAACAGCCCTGTTTTTTGGGTTTTGTTTTGCTTTGTTTTGTTTTGCCATGGATAGCAGCTGACACATTTAGGTATTTACTAAATATATAACACTACATATTATTTTTAATTCTACTATCTCAACAGCAAAATATCTACCACAGAACCATATTAACCAATTACCAAATATAAGATAAGGCATCCTGGAAGTCTTTTTTTCATTTCTTAGATTCATTTAAACCCATATAAATCACTTTATCAGGAATAGTAGTTAAGAAAGTTACAATTCAAGCTTACAAACTTACCAGAAATTACACCCGAGTACAAATGCCAAAACAAATATACTAGTGCTAAATAACTAATAGCTGCAGTAACAAACATATAAGAACAACCACCAAAAAAAGCCTCACTTTTAGCCTATTGCTTCAAAAAGATGTTTAAAAACAAAAAAGATCTACACAGAAGGAAGTGACAGTTAACCTCAAATACTCCTTAACAAGAAAGAACGGTAAGAGAGCAAATGATCATTCAGACAGAAAGATTTTTTTTTAAGACAAGAATTTTTTTGTTTTTGTTTTTTGTTTTTTGAGACAGGGTCTCACTATGTAATGCAAGCCAGCCTTGAGCTCACTATGTAGCCCAGACTGGCCTTGAACTTGTGGCCATCCTCCTGCCTTGGCCTCCAAGTTCTGGGATTACAGGCGTGTGCCACCATACCCTGCAAACAGATTTTTAAAGCTAGTATCCGAGACACTAGCTATGACAGGTTTTTAAGATTCAACCACGAATCACTATATATGCATATGTATATGTATATGTTTATGTTTATGTATATGTATATGTGTGTATATATATGAAATGTCATCTGTTAAGAAACTCAAATACAGCCCAAAATCCAATGTAAAAACATTTTTAATATTGCTGCCAACAACAGGATGTTTCATAAGACATCTGAAACAAAGTTCATCTGTAAACTGCAGTATTTCCTTTCTAGAATATTTTGGTCAAAGCAATAAATAGGCCTCTAAGCCCTCTTCATCATTTAAATTCAGCCCCCATCACAACATAATCACTATCAGGAAAAGAAGACTCCTAAGTTCCAGCATCCTATACTTTCACATTCAGTAACCAAAAACACCTCTATGTAATTCTTTTCATTTATTCTATTTTATGTTATTAAATTATGCAAAAAGCAGGTACATAAAATATGTACCACGAAAGGCTAAAGCTAAATGAAGAAATGAAGATTTGAATAAAATCTCTAAGTGATCCAGAACATATCAGCTTGGTGTTTGATGACTAAAACTGCAGATCTATGACCCAACAAAAGACAGAAAAATGGAATAAAGCCTTATTATGTCTATAGTTTCCACTTCTACATGCATGATATGAAAAGGGAAAAAGTAACCTCCAAGTACAGACCAACACTCTGCAATTGGAAGGTTAGAGCAGTCGTTCTTTTGCACACTACTCCCTCTTACACAGTTTGTACTTCAGACCCTCTCACCACTAAGGGCACAGTCCTACTGCCAGGTACAGAAGCTCCTGAACTGAACTAGCCCACCTGACGAATCTGTTTCACACAGTACACACCACTAATCTACAGTTCCTTTAGCCTTTACATAAGCTTCCTGTAAGCTGCTTGTGGGTGATGCCCATGCCATTATCTATCAGTCAGCAAAACAAACACTGACTAGATTCTCTATATCTGCAAAGAACTGCCAGTAAAAGTGACAAGCAAGCCAAAAAAGGATCCATTTATCCAAGAATGATCTACAGCTGTCCCTAGAATGAAACTTGGCAGAAATCATGTCAGAACTGCACCAGCAACACTCCCAATCCTTCATGTGTAATTTTGCAGTTCTTGCCCCAGTGCTGCGGGGAACAACCTGCAAAGGAAGGTGATTGCATAAATTAAGTTCTCCTAGTACACTTAGGTTAATTCTCTACTTTTTCTTTTTAAAAATTAAAGGAAACCCTTTGATCGGTGGTGATGCACTGATCAAGCACTATTCTGTTGCCTGGTTTTATTTCTAATCCAAGACAATTCCTCTTAAAGTACTGTACACCCTGTTCCACATCACAACACAAATAAGAGAATCATTCCAGAGCAGGGATCACAGACAGACAGCTCACAAACTGAATCTAGCTAAAAGATGTGTTATGGTTGGCCTGCAAAGTTGTTTTTTTTCTTTTCATGAATTAGTTGGCAATATTTCAAAGTAAGATTTCTGATTTCTCAGCACCCTTGGCCCACACCTATGCAGTGATCAGCTTGAGCACACTTGTTAAATAGCTGCCCCTTTTGTATGAGGCCTGCCTTTCCAGCTGACCTCCGTCATCTCCCTCTGACTTTACTCTAGCTTTATTAGATCTGCGCCTACTTACTCATTTACATTACCTGCCTGTAGGCTATCTGAGTTTGAAAACTCTGTTTTAATGAAAATAGCATAAAAGTTTGGCAAACAGGAATAGCAGTACTCTAAATGAGTCCAGCAAGCAAAAGAGGAGGAAGAGGAATGGAAGAAATGGGAGGAGTAAAGGGCTGAAGAGGAGTTAGGACAGGGATCAAAAGGAGAGGAGGAAAAAAGGAACAAGTGAGAGGGGAGAGGAAGAAACTCTTTCTACCTTCAAAGAGTTTGCAATCTACAAAAAAAAAAAAAAATAAAAAAAATAAAAGGAGTTTGCAATATAGTGAAGGAGTACTAGATAATTTAAAAAGCAACCACCAATGAATACAGAATAAGCCAATATGGAACAAGTAAGTAATGTAGAAATGAAAAGTAAAGGTCATTACAGAGTGGGATGGATTTAATAAGGAAAGATCTCCAAAACTTCTTTTTTTTTTTTTGTAATGTGGGTACCAGGAGTAGACCTCAGAACCTCACGCTTGCCAGCAAGTGCTTATGCCGCTGAGCCCTTTTTTTCCTATGTGGGTTCCGGGAGTCGAACTCAGGACCTCGCACTTGCCAGGCAGGCGCTTATGCCACTGAGCTATCTCACCGGCCCTCCAAAACTTCTGAGTAGGCAAAGTAATCAAACCAAACAGGCAGAAAGGAGGAAGCCAGATCTTTTAAATAAGATATATTAAAGGCAAAGAAACAGAAGTGGAAACCAGTAGTCCCAAAATAAACAGGGACGAAGGAGATGATGGAATGAGTAAACAGAAGGCTTAGCCGACTGGTTTCAATGCAGAGTGCAGAAAGACCAGAGTGGTGCGGGCCCAAATGGTGTTTCTGATACGCACAAGTTTCCTTAGGCATTTATTTCATTTAGTCTCAATCGATACCTCAAGATCGTTAAGGATCCTTCTGAAGAGAATCACATGTGGAGAAGATACTATTACAACAGAGCATCTTCATGAAACTGAAGATCAGAAAGAAGGCAGCATGCCTCCCCCTCTGTGCTTTGTTTATGAGTATGTCAACTAAGGGGGGGAAATGTGAGTTTTTAAAAGGCAGAGAAAAGAAGAAGGAAAAATAGTGAAAAAAGATGATAAGAAAAAAAACAAAAACAAAAACAAAGCAAGAGTAAGTTTGTTGAGAAGCATTGAAAGCGTGACCTATTAGCCATGGGTGAACATAAACTACTTTCTGTGTGCACCAATCCCCGCATTCTCCTGCCCTAAATGACCTCACCGCCACACTACTTCAGCTTCCTCATTCACATCCGCTACCACTTCCCAGCAAGCCTGCCCTGGGCTCCCTGCTGCTGGATTTGCTTACCTGAGGTTTCTGGAAAGGGTTTCGCCTGGAAGACTCAAAGGTGGGATAAATTGGCCGTGTTGATGCTCGCTGGGCAGGATCTTGGCACACGAATCCTGAATGGGAAATGAGCAACATTAAAACCTGCCATTTTATAAGAAATGAGCAAGTTTGGCTGCATCTTTACATGTACAAATTTGGTTTCATGATCATAAATACTAGAGGGATTCATTCTCAAAGGATTATGCTGGTGGGTAAGTAGCTGAAAAGTGATTCTGACTGAGAAAGACATGTAAATTTTTGATAAATCCCAAATAAACATGCAAGTAATCATTTAAAAATACATAGTTGTGAATAAAAACAAGTTATCTTTAAAGTAGCTTCCTGGATGATGACTGAAAAATAAAGTTTTTCCTGGGAGAATCCAACAAGTGAGCAGTCTTGTGCTATTACACGATCTACTTTTGGAATCGCTGAAGGTGGTCGACAGGAAACTTTGAAAATGGGCTTTGTAAATTATCTATGGCTTAAGAAATGACTTCAGTTAATTTCACTTACTTCCTAAAAAGAGGTGGATTCCCATCCAAGAAGAATAAAGTAGCTAAGTTTTATAGCATTTACTGGTACATCAAGTACTAGTTCGTCTCAAATACATTTTATAATGTCTTTTGAGAGAATTTTAAAAGCCAACAATAAATCCACTTCATACCCACCTGACTGCCCATCTCCATTTCAAAGTTTTGGCTTATCTACTTGAAATGGGATTTCTTCCTTGGGCAGCTCTGGCTATAACTACTACAGAAGGGATCATGTTGAGACCAGTAGAGACTGTCTAGCAGAAATACAGTCAGTCGCCTTTGTAACAAGGCTTCTTCAGTGGGTTTCACTTTCCCAGCTCAGAGAATAATATACTTTCTGCAGATCTTTGCTTAATTCTCTGCCTCAGCTCATAATTCCTGTGCCCCAGGTCTCAGCCTTAGTTGTGGTTCAACCTCAGGACAGAATGGAGCCAGGGGGAGTAGAAACATATAAACACTTCCCTGAAAATATAATTTTTTAGTACAAAACATTCGGCGTGGCTTCGGAACTGCCAGTTGGCAATACCTATGGAGCCTGACGAAATGGATGCTCTGGTTCATTTTTATGTGAATTCAGTTCAGAAAACAGCACTACTCACCTACGACAGTGAACATATCTGAAATCATACTGGCTTTAATCTTTAGATCCAGAGGTGCATCACTAACAGAACAGAAAGAGAAAAGAATGATTGATAATTCTGTAGGTTAACAGAGTAACTGCCTCCTCATAGCCCCAATGTAGCAAACTTTCCAAATGTCAACAAGAAAGCAACACATAAAGCACATCAAATCCTTGGAAAAAGAAAAAGAAACCTGGGCAAAAATACAAGAAATAAAAGCCTGGTTTTAAACGCATCCTCTGTAAGGTGGGCCCAGCACTAACACACTGATACCCTGAAAGAGAATCTCTTTATTCCACGAGGTCTCGTGCAATTTAAAGTTTGTACAAATCAAGAATATGGCTTCATTATCACTGTGGATTTCAGAGGTTCAGACTTGGAGTATGTGCTTTTGTGAGTGTGCCTGTCATCCAAACTATGTTTTATTGATGCAATTGTTGAATCATTTTCACGCAAAAGACGAGAAACTTTGGCCACCTTTGTTTTAAGTCTTCTGGGCTGGGGGTGTAGCTCAGTGGCAGAGCATTCACCTAGCATGCTTGGGGCCCTGGGTTCAATTCCCCAGCACAGCAAAAAAAAACAAAAAAAAAAACCACTGCTGATTAAGTCTTCATTTTCTGTTCTAAATCAATCTCCTTAGGCAAACAGGGCAAAAAGATACAAGCGAGCCACCCCAAATCTCAGATGACACAGCAGGACCTCACACGGAAACAGAAACGACACAGGATGAAAGCAGGCGGCCTCCGGGCTGGCTTCAGTGCTGAGGTCTCTCTCCTGAACCAGACTATTCTGGCTGCGAGATGCTTTGTTCACCCTGGGGACCTCTGACACTGTCCGATATACTTTACTGGGCATCCACAAAAGGCTGACCTGAGAGAAGTGCAGTGTAGCATCTAAAGCATCTGCAATACCGAGCTTTACACCTTACTACTGAAATTAAGCAAACTCCTACTCTACAAAGCAGTCGATCCGTCTCTATCTGATTACCTGGCATTTTGCCAATGTCTCTTATCCTTAAAAACTCAGCGGCTGAGTGGTCTGTGGCACGGATCTCTAGGGTTCTCTGTTTAGAGAATATACAGTGAATAGAAATTCTAGCTTTAACTGTGGGTGTAAACAGAATCTTCTCTCATATTGAAAAATGTATTTCATTCTTCTAAAAAAATAGATTGGTTTTCAAAAGTTTTTTTTTTGAAGATTCTTTGAAGTTTTTAGACTTTAATCTTGGATGGACACCAGGACAAAAGAACCAGGCATTATCCACAGTGCCCTACATCTAGTTTCATCCCTTTGAAGTCCATAAGGACTTAAGTATGTATAAACTTTTGGTTAAAAGGGGGGGGGGGACATAGTACCTTATGTATTTCTTTAGCCTTAACAGAAAACCTACAAAGTTAAAAAAAAAAACCAAAAACTGGGAACAAAAATGAACACAAGAATCATCTCTTAGAAGCCCAATCAACAGTAAATATGTATTTCAAATGACTAGGATGACAGGGACCCTGGTTGACATACAAACTTTGACAACACACCATAAATCATCTAAATTAAAAAAATTCAAGTCATCTCTGACTAACAACTTGTGTCTTCCAATGTCATAAGAAATGCTCCTGCCCCTAAAAGAAGGTGTTTTATTTTTCAGGTTTATCCTTTTCGTGTTGATAGAACTGACTTACCAAGCCAAGGAAGGGGAGAGATTCACTTCCAACAACCAGGGCTTCAGAGTAGAATCTATGAGCACATCAAAGCCATACAATTCTGGAAATACAACACAACACATTAAGATCATTTTCCACACCATGACTGCACAAAGATCTGGAAGTTTCAATCTAATCAGTTCCCATCAAAGGCTTAGAAACTCGCAGAGTATAGGCAGTAAGTGAAAGTAAAAGTGAAAACCTTTCAAGTTTAAGAGAAGGTAATCATGTTCTAGGAATAATTTTAAAACAACGCTACAAAATTCCACTCCACTGATGTTCCTGGGTTCTGCTTAGACAGCAATCTGACTTAAAAGTTAACGGGCATGTTGTACTTCTGTATAAAAAAAGCTGAGAAAAAGTATGAGGCATATTCAATGTCAATCCTGCTTTGGGCTTGCTCAGGACTGTCTTCCACTACCACCCCCACTATATTCTGAAGGCAGAGGGATCTACTGGCGGCATCTCTCTAGGATCCTTCCGTCACCTTCCCTTACACCTAAGATCTTGCTTCTGCAACCCATGTCAAGAAGACATCTAGGGGCCGGTGAGATGCCTCAGCGGCATAAGCGCCTGCCTGGCAAGCGCGAGGGCCCAAGTTCAACTCCCAGAACCCACATGCGAAAAAAGGGCCGGTGATATTGCTCAGTGGCACGGGTGCCTGCTGGCGCGCGAGGTCCTGAGGTTGACCCCGGTACCCACAAAAAAAAAAAAAAAAAAGAAGACATCTAAATGTGAAACATATTTATTATTTTTCCTCTCCACTGGTTTCAATTTTCCTTTGAAGACAAAAAATAAAACACTTGGTCTATAGATAGTCAGAAGAGAAAAGAGGAAGCCAGTGGTAGCAGAGCAGGACTGTGACAAGCCACCTACACCACTAATGTTATTTAAGAAGGGAGGGAGCCAAAGGTCAAGTTTCCATGGCTTCTGGAATCTTCAATGATTTTCTTCTACTTTCTCAACAATGACAATGGGCAAAGCAAGCCTTGTTTTATTTAACAAATTCAGGGATGAGAGGTTAACTTCAGAGCCCTTCATATTATTACTAATGAAATCTTCTCTACAAAGAAAATCACAGCGTGCACTCCTTGGTATACATAGGTCAAACACATCACACTTTCAGAAGTCCCACTCACCCTCAAACATCCCACCCTGTGTCACTAAATAAACTGCTTACACTTTTTCTCTGAGAAAAACAGACTGGCTTCATTACTATTTGATCAGAGCTAATGTCCAAAGAACACAAAAATTCTTCTGAAACAAATTTCCTTGCCCTTCGGTAGTCAATTCCCACCTCCCCCGTCACCCGGCAATCACTGATCTGAGTTTTGTTTTCCGACTTTCCCAGAAAGTCAAATAAATGGAATTGATTTAGTTTGTAGCTTTTGAGCCTAGCTTCTTTCATTTGGTGCTGTGCTTTTGAGATTTATCTATGCTGTTACATGTATCGGTAGCGTAGTTTCAATTTTTAGCCATTATGAATAAAACTGATATAAACATTTGTGTACTGGGATTTGCGTGAGCATCTGGTTTCATTTCTCCTAGGTGAATACCTAGGAGTGGGAATGTTTTGTCACATAGTAAGTGTACACTGTCACTGCACACCTCTTACTGCCTACATCATTTCCCTAGCACTGTCTCTCCCCACTGCAGACCATCCTCCAAGGCCATCAGAATGACCTTTCTAAAAAAAAAAATCTAACAGTCACATAGTGACACAGGCAGTGAATGGGTTTAGCAATAGATACTAATGTTAGGTTTATTCCTGGAGGATTTTAAATTGCCCACTGCTAATAACATCGTATAGTATTTCCTTTGTTGCAACGCAGTCATCTGGAGCTTTGGGTCAAACTATGATAAAAGTTAAAGAAATTAATAATCCCATTGTTCTCCTGCTCAGAAACCTCTAGTGAATGTTTCTACAAGATAAATTCAAACTTACTAGTCTTTTATAATCTGGCCCTAATCCACCTACATAACCTTATCTCCTATACCCCCACTCCATGCCAGCTACACTTAGTCACACTTCTTACCATTTCAAAAAATGTCACATCTGGTCATGATATTTATTTTGTATATCATATTCTCTCTATCAGAAATGGCTTTTGCTGGCTGCCCTAGGAGAATCTGGTAATTCTTGTATTCCCGGAGTATTACAGTCACTATATTTGTGCTGTCATTTATCATTTTATCCCTGCTCCTCCCCATCCTTTAAGGGCAAGGACCATGTCTCATCTGTCATTATATACCAAGTAGTCTCCATAACTAATACATAGAAAACAATGAAGAAACATTAAAGAAAACATGTAAGCAAAAAGAAATACACAATTTTCAAAGAAGACAAAGTAACCTGCAAACAATTTCAAAATAAAATGTAATAACTTCCCTCCAAAATAACCCTGACCCACATGACTTAACCTATTCATAATAAAGCCAACAATCCTAAAAACAGTAAGAAAAATTCTTATTAAGAATTTTACAAGGACTAGAAATGTACCTCAGTGCTAGAGTACTTTCTTAGGATTAACAAGGTCCTGGGTTCAATTCCCAGTATCAAACACAAAAAAGAATTTTACATAATAAAGATATATTAAGGAAAAACCTGATAAAAGATGGTTTAGGAAAGGGTAGAGAAAAAAAAGATTTGTTAAAGAAATGGTTCAACCAAGGCCTAAGAGATTATTAAGTATGCCACACCACTAATTTTGGAAATAATCCAGTAACCTTCCACAGAAGTAAAATCCCAACTGAAATGATAGTCCCCAAGGCAATGGAAGTGCTGATATCAGCCAGTCCTCACTGTCATTGAAATCCTTTTGTATAAAGGAAATTCTTTTTACCTTGGCTTTGGATTTGAGTTTAAAAGCTAAGAGAGAGCCAGTGATATCGCTCAGCAGCATAAGCACCTGCCTGGCAAGTGCGAGGTCCTGAGTTCAACTCCCGGTACCCGCATTAAAAAAAAAGAAACCTAAGAGAGAAATCTTCATAATGGGGTCCAGGAGGAGAAATTTGTAAAAAAACAGACCAAGATGCCACAAGAAAATGAACTAAATGAAAGATAAAGCCCAAAGCCAATCATTAACTGGTCCAGTAAATCGATGTGGTATCTGGCTATCAGATATAAAGGTGGACTTGAATGGAGTATCCAGAACTAGGTACTGTTGACTAGAGCTGAAAGACTGACCTTTCTGAGGCTTGATCTGCTAAAAAAGATGAAACAGTTTTCCCTGAGATCTAGTTTCTGGAGGGCAGAGGAGAATCCAGGATATGAGGCATGCCAAAAGTGGCCGGACTCATCAGAACTTGTCTTTATGTGGGTGGAGAGAGAGCCAGACAGGCCTGGCTCCCGAACTTGGCTTTACTATTTATTGGTCTCATGACCTAGGACAACTTACTTAACCTTTCTGAATCTTTTTTCCTTGTCTATAAAACAAGGGTTTTATGGTATGTGATTGGTAGTAAATCCCAACAACATTGTTGAGGACTAAAGGGAAAAAACAATGTTTGACAAACAGCAGGTACTTCCCACAGAAATCCCTGCTGCAGGAAACTTCCTTTCCAGCTTAAACAGGAGCAAGGGATAGACCAGGAAAGGATATTATCTTCAGAAGGGAACACTTGGACTTTCCTTATTTTTGTGTTGGTATGCTTCCCACTTCTACTCATTCCACAGTCATTATGGACACCCTCCCTCTGAGAATGTCCGTGTACCCTGAGAAACGGTCAAGAACAGAAGCAACAGAAATGGAGAGATGTCCTGAGCCTGGCTGGTCTAAGCAAACACATCACCGCTCTCAGCAAAACAAGGCCGAGCTTATTAGTGCCGTGAGTAGCCCCACAGCTGGCCCACATGATCCTACACTACAGAGGACCAGGCCATAGCTCATCACCTCAGCCATCCTCACAAAGATAAAACCGCTGTTGGCAGCAACATCTTTAGAGGACAGCTAACATCCTGTTGTTTTTGGCTGTTTTTCTTCAACTGGTAAAAAAGCTGTTCTCACAGTTGTCTCACAGTGCCAATTTCCTCTGCATATTTAAAGAGTCGCTGTTGAAGCGTATTCTTACACATGGCATCACATTTTCACAGTCTTGGGAGGCAGTAATAATTATATTGTCAAAAATCTGTTTTACTGGAGAAGGCATCAAAAATTATACAACTGAAGCCCTGTGATCAAGATGCTGTGACTGCCAGGACTAATCTTCCTTAGTTCCACTTTTCCGGCTCTTCCATCCGAGTTCTTTCACTCACTAGCTACAGGACCTGAGAGAGGGATTAATTTCTCAAGGTCTCCATTTCTATATTTGGACTACTTATTTGATAAGGTCCCCCCAGATGCACACTCCTACGAAAAAGCATTAAATGGCTAGGTTTCAGATAGTCTGTGAAGGCGTCTAAGCCTATACGTAAAACTGGTGATACAATATATATATATATATATATATATATATATACACACACACACACACACATATATTCATCATTCCGTGTAAAATCTCATTTGAGAGGAACAAACCGTTAATGGCAATGCACTGCTCAAAGACTAACCTATGCCAGGCACATGGCAGAAACTGAAAAAAAAGTTAAATGTGTAAATAAAGGTATGAATGAAATAACTGAAGGTTCCTGGCAACAGAGCTGGACATTACAGGTGGTAGGGTGGGAAAGAAATCACAGGACAGAAACCTTCAGACGGCAATGTAATGCCTCTGGCAGAGATTCATAAGGTGGAAGGTCAGCACCAATAACCAGACTAATATTGGGAGCCCCACTCCTGAATTACTTGCTTCCCCTAAAAGCACCAATGCTCTGTTTAAGCCAAAATCTTTTGGGAAACTCTCAATTCCTGTTTACTCTAACACAAATGAAAAAAAAAAAAAAAAAAAAAAGCTTACTCCTTGTAACTTAAATCACAAGGGAGGCTAAGAATTAGAGGAGACAAAGAGATTCACACAAATATACTCACGTATACAGAATCATATCTGCCCAGGGGAGGCTAACGAAGCACACAAAATCCCAGGGCTGACAGGAAGTGGAATTAGAACCACAAAACCCAAGAAGACAGTCAACAACTTAAAAAACTCCAGATGCATTCAGTTGACTGAAACTGAACACAAGCAAGAAAAGAGAAAGGAGACCCATGCTGGTCCCATGGACTAGGGGGTATTTCACTGAGTCAGAGGAAGTCACCACTACTTTCCCATCGAAATGTTCGTCAGTCATGAAGTTTGATAAATTCCTAAGCTTCCAAAAGGCAATCAGAGAATAAAACAAGATGGAAAAGGAAACATTCAGAGAAGCTTTCATGATTAACTCCCTAGAACAAAGATTCTCACAAAAAGGGCTATGAGAAATTTACTTTTTTGTTTGTTTTGTTTCATTTTTTGGAGACAGGGTCTCACTATATAGTTCAGGCTGGCCTTGAACTCACTGTGTAGCTTAGACTGCCCTCAAACTCATGGCAATCCTCCTGCCTCAGCCTCAGAGCTAGACTTAGAGGTGTGCGCCACCACATCCCACTAAGAAATTTACTTTCATATAAGAACCAAGTAGATGTAGAAAAGAAATTTTTCTTTATTATTTTAATCTAATGAGGTTAAGAATTCTATTTCTGTACCTCCACCCCATACTCTAACACACTGCAATAATTGTAAGAGCTCTAGGCCCTTACTGAACCAGGTCCATTGGGAAGCCTCCTGCCAGGTCGCCAAAGGGCGATTACAGCAAGCAACAATCATTCATTTGGCAAACACTTCCAAACACCTCTAAGAGCAAATGACACTGCTCTGTACTGGGGAGCAAAGTCAGTGGAGACCCTGTCACTGTCCTCCAGGAGCTTCCATTCCGGTAGGAGAGACAGGCACATAAATGGCTACCAGACAACACACAGGGACTGGTGCAGAGTTACAAGCAGAGGACGGGAGCCCAAGGGTGGGAGAGTCTAACCTTGACCAGTAGAGTTAGAAAGGAGGTTACCAAAGAAGGGATACCTGACTGTCTCAAAGAATATCAGCGATCTATGAGGTAAAGTAACACAAGAAAAATGTCCCAGACACAGAATAAATAAAGCAGGTGCAAAAGCAAAGGGTTAGAAAAGGTCCTCGGGAGTCCTGGGAAATGGTATAAGAAACATGGCGAGGTGGGAAGGGGGATAAAGAGACTATTAAGAACTCCAGAAGACAAACCCAGAGACTGCTGGGCAAGTATAGTTATGAACAAAGCATCATGGAATGATGGGAATAAGAATGAGACAAGCTAGACCAGCAGGGGAGGAGACACAACAAGGCACTGTGTGAGGCAAGGCTTCCTGGAGGAGGCCACGAGGAGCCGAGTCTTAGAAAAGAAGCAGGTGTGCAAGGCAGACAGAAGGGTTTTCAAGCTGAACAGAAATCAGGCACTGTCTGAGGCACACAGCATGGCATGCTCGGAGGTAGAGCAGAGAACAGGTGGATTATCAGGTAAGAGGGGGAAATGGAGTTCTAGAAAAATCAGCTAGGGTCAGATCTTTAGAGGCCTCGAAGGTCACATTGGGTTTCAATTATATTATTTAAGCCTAGGGAGACATTTAAGGACATCTGAAGACATGGACATCTAGATAACCATTTTAATGTGATATTATAATCTCTTTTTTTCCTGTGCAACTTTGGGTCCAGATTTATCTACATCTTTGATTTAGGGTCTCAACAGTTCCCTTATTTTAGTGCCTCTTAAGCACAGACTGTTACGGTAAGCCATTAAAGAGATCAAGAGCTGTAATGACTAATTATAAAAAGAATAAGAAAATAGTTTTTATTGAGTGCAGCTTAAGGACCAGACATTGTGCCAAGCACTTTGCATGCACCATCTCGTTTGATCTTCATGGTACTCTTAAGAAGCAGGCACCACTGCGACTGCTACTTTACAGTTGAGAAAACAGATTAACTTGCTGCAAATCAGCAAAGTAGCTAGCAAGGGGTGCAAATGGGTTTCACCTTAAGGCTATCTGGCTCTAATGCCCAAGTTCCTTACCTCCTAGGCAAGCCGTGCCTCTTACATCCTCACTGCCTGTACTGTGCCACACTATGCTTCAATCAATCTATCAGTGACCCGAGAGTACATTTTACTAACCAGCCCAGCCCCTGCTGAAAGCTTATGTGACTTTACAGACATTCATACCGGTGATTACTAATAAGTTCCTATGAGCATAAAAAACAAATGTACACCCACACTCTCGATACCACAGCCTCAGGTGGTGGGGTCAGTGGGTACCAGCTTTCCTGACCTGCTTATTATTCCTCCCTGACGCAATCAAAAGGTGGGGGGGGGAGTAGAAGGAAGAGAAGAATAGAAAGAGGAGAAAGTGGAGGGGACAGGAAGAAGAGGAGGAGAAAGAGAAGGAGGAAGAAGAAGAGGAAAAAGAAGCCACTAGAAAGGAGAGTAAAACAAAAAAAGCATCATCAGAAAGTGGGAGAAAGCACATACTGGTACCAGCCAGGGCTTCTTGGAACAGTTCCTACTCTGGCTGCCAAAGAGCTCTGGAATATATTTGTTAGAGCTGGATTCCTGTACAGTCCGTCAGACTTTTTCTGCCTGCACTCTGAGAGAGACCCACGCTTAGTTCCAATCCTGCTTCCCACACTGAAAGCTAGTTACTCCCCATGGGCCTTCCAGCTAAGGTTCACCACTGGCCTCTTAGTGGGCGCCTCATGTGCTATCCGAGCTGAGAAAGAAGCCAAAGTCCATCGTGTACCTTTCATTCTTGCTCATCACTAAGCCTCTCTACCCCAGAATCCCATCCCAACCCCACAGGATCCTCCTCACAAAACATCCCAAGCTCCTTACCAAAGCAACTGCTGCGATGAGGAACAAAGGTTTTACAAGCAGTAGCAATAGCGAGCTCAGCAGAGATTATAGTCTTAATGATGAGGTCTTCCACGTGGGCCATCAATGCTACAAAAAAGAATTTCAAAATGAAGGAGAAGGAAATACCAAAATGCGTACATGAGTAGGGCCAGGTCATGATACAATTATAAAAGCATGCGGCCTTGTTCAGAAAGCCTCTGTATTGCAGTCCTTGGAATGGGTGCTATAGGGGCAGACACAGCCATAAATAGGTTGATACAGCTGAGAACACAGGCATGGGTACACGCTCAGGTGGTCTCCTATGATAAAAGACACAATGGGAACAGAGTCACCGTCCTTCCTCTCTCCTCGCCGTCACCTCTGCCAACCCGGACTGAGACACCGCTTCCCAGTCTGCTCAGGGCTCAGCCTTAAGTGCCCCTTCTACCTCTATGCCCTGGACTCGAACTCCACGCTGCCCCTTCTCCAACTCAACAACAGGGATGAAAGAGATTAACTTAGAAAAATTTGAACTCAGGGCCCATATAGATACATGCAATTTATTATATAAAAACTGGTTGTCTTTTAGTTAGCAGTTCAACATTTAAGAGGAATAAATTCACTAAGGATTAAAGCAAAAAGTTATGCCTCCCAAACTAGAAACAAGAAAAGGGATTTGGAGATTCATGGAAAGCCTCTTCCCCATTTTGTAAACCCCAGGAAAAAGCGACACCGAGAGCAAATCATCCCCTGGGTGTCTCAGCAACACTATCAAGTTACAACAACGACTCCTGGCAAGAGACGATGGTAAAGTTGTACAAAGAGGAATCAAAAAAGAAAGGGGCTGAAACTCACCAGTTGTATCTCTGCCTTCTTGTTTCAGGTACCTGAGCATAGCACTCATGCTCCATTTGTTCCCATAATCCTCCACTTCTGGATCATCACAACTAAAAGGAATTAATGAATCAAGGTCATATATGCCACTAGGCTGGGCTGCATAAACAAGGTTCTTTCTAACAGTCTTCTTTAGGCTTTCAGGAAACCGTTCATTTTGCTAACTTGTACTCAGCCACTTTTTCTGTTATGTATCCCTCTGTACCAATTTACCAATTTCTTAAATGAAAATTCAAATGCATTTCCTTTGCCCCATTGAAGATGGTAGGGGAGAAGAAGGTAAACTCTTTACCCAGTTATAAAAGAGTGAAGGAAACATGAAGAGAAATGTGAACAAATTTAAAAACAACTGCAATAAACGAATAACACTGGGGATATACACCTTGCCCTTGAGGTAAATGTCACGAGTCTAAGAAACCTTGGATGCCATTTTCAGACCAGAGCTGACCAGGGTTGAGCTGGTGAGCTGATCGAGTGCAGCATTCTATTCGTTAACCGCACACAGAACTGCCTTGGCATGAGACACAAGCTTCCCCCTGTCTGGTGGTAGACAAAGTCAGCGCGGAAGGCAGAGCGCTCTCGAGTGCAGTCAGGGGGAGGAAGCGTCCCACTGCTGTAACGGCAAGCGGGGCAGATGCCTGTGAATGCTAACAAGTCCTGCAGTCTGGAACGTGGGTTTTGTAGCTGCCCTCTCGATCCCTGGCATCATCCCACCCTCTACACCAGCCACACCTCCGCTCCCCTTCCCCACTGAAGGATACGGCATCTTCAGCCAACGCGCAACAGTGGTCACAGGCCACTCAATGAAACCTATGTGGCGTCAGCAGTTCCCCCATCCCCTCCATGCGCCTGCCTTTCTTTCTCTCCTTGGACAGGCTAGGCACCTATTTTTAGTCTGAGTAGAAAGTGACTGTTTGGGTTTCCTCTCTATTTTTCCACTTTCTGGCAAAATTATCAGGATGAAAGAAAACAGAGCAAGGGGAATATTTCCACACAGCTGGGTTGGTACTCCCTTTCACTGAATTCTTTTCTGAGATGGCTTAATTTCTCTAATTTTTTTCCTGATCAAACAAAATCTAGAAAATATATAAAAGCACATAAAAGAAAACAAAAATCACCCACTCACAATCCCACCCCTTATAGTTAAGCACAGTTAACATTTCAGTGTATATCCTTCTCCTTTTCTCCTTCCTCAACAAAAATAGCTTTAGAGGGCCAGTGATATAGCTCAGCGGCATAAGCGCCTGCCTGGCAAGCATGAGGTCCTGAGTTCTACTCCTGGTACCCACATATAAAAAAAAAATAGCTTTAGATATCTATCTATTCAACGAGGAAATTCAGTTGCATATACTGTTTCATAATGTGCTTTTAGGGGCCGGTGAGATGGCTCAGCGGCATAAGCCCCTGCCTGGCAAGCGCGAGGGCCCGAGTTCGACTCCCGGAACCCACATACGAAAAAAAGGGCCGGTGATATCGCTCAGCGGCACAGGCGCCTGCTGGCGCGCGAGGTCCTGAGGTCGACCCCCGGTACCCACAAAAAAAAAAAAAAAAAAAAAAATACATAATGTGCTTTTACTACCTCTAACAATACAGTAGAAAACATCCTTGCCTCTGATCCTATGCATACATCCTTTATTTCTTAAGGTTAAGTTCCTAGAAACGGAACATCTGTGTCAAAGAGTATACATATTTTAAGCTTTTGATATGTTTTCCAAGTGCTGAAGTAACCTCATTTCTTGATGTCTAAAAGGTTCCTCTAGGCGTGGTGGCTCAGGCCTGTAATCCCAGCACTTGAGAGGCTGAGGCAGGAGGACTGCTATGAGTTCAAGGCCAGCCTGGGCTACATAGTGAGACCCTGTCTCAAAAAAAAAAAAAAAAAGTTCCATATGTCTATTAAATTCCCACTCTCTAGTGAAGTGAGGGAAGATGATGAGGAAAATAAAAGGATGAAGGCATATTTTGGTGGAGAAAGGCAGTCCTATAACTGCACAAGCAATGGAGAAACACAACAAATATGCCATAAAACTGCATTACATGACCCTTCCATAAGTGTCACAGGGCCGGAAACCCAGTGCTGCGCTCCAGGGGAACATGTTAACTTTCCACGTCTACGACCCGAGCCTGACTCCTCTGCCAGAGCTCAGACACAGCCAGTACCTCACATAGTCTCCACTCTTCTTATTCACGCTGTAGTTTGTCAGGTGCATGAACTGGTTCCGAATGTTCTTGGCTCCTTGATCATACCGCACAGTTGCAAACCTGACAGGAGGACACAGGTTAAGTGCCAGGATCAGAATTTCAAGAAAACAGAAGCTAGCTGGGTGTGGTGCTGCAGGCCTGTAATCCCAGCACTCAGAAAACCAAAAAAAAACCAAAAAAAAAAAAAAAAAAAAACAGAACCTAGAACTAAGGATCAGTGAAATAATACTAATATTAATAATAATGGAGAGTGACATCATTACCTAATGAATACTGAATGCATACTAAGTGCTAAAGCCTATGCTAAGTGTTTTGTATATAATACCACATATAAATTCAATCCTTAGAGAAACCCTACGAAGTATGTCACATTATATCTAATTTTTTGTTTTGTTTTGTTTTGAAGACAGGGTCTCGCTATGTAGTTCAGGCTACCTTTGAACTCATTATGTAGCCCAGGCTGGCCTCGAACTCACGGCAATCCTCCTGCCTCAGCCTCCCAAGAGCTGGGATTACAGGAGTGTGCCACCACACCTGGCTTATATCTAATTTTTAAAACAGATACACGAACTCAATGTGACCCAGAAAGATTAGGTAACTTGCACAAGATCACACAGACTCTAAAACTCCTGATCTTAACCACCATGAGATGCTGCTTCTCTGATACAGAACTCTACATCAATAGGGAGGATGAAAAACTGCAAATATGGTTACTCACAACCTGGGAAACGTGTGTCGGACATTAGGGGTAACTGGGCATTAGCTGGTCAAGAAACACTGAGTGTCGTGCTATTGCTAAGTTTTCACTGTTCCCAATCAATGAATATTTCTGCATAAGGTTTTCTCCCAACATCAAGTTATTTCCTTGGGACAGATTCCCAGAGTGGGCATTATTAAAGAATACAAAGACCTTTCAGGTTTTCATTATCTAGTGACAAAATGGTTTCCAAAAATGTCCACTTACATTGCCACCAGCAAGGGGAGGTGTGCCCAGATTGCCAGCATTGGGTATTATTGTCGGGCTAGATGTTTGCTGATGTGATAACAACGACAAAGGCATTGTGTTTTAGTTCACATTTCCTGGATTTCTAGCTCAGCTGAGTATCTCTTCACATTCAGTAGTTGTATTTCCTCTTTTGTGGATTGTCAACGTCCTTTGCTCTACCTACTGAGGTCTGATAAATTTGTATAAGCTCATTATATATTAAAAGATACTAACCTGGGGAAAAAAAAAAAAAAGAAAGAAAACACTGAGTGTCCACACAGATCCTGGTACTACAACACTGTATGGGGAAAATTAAGAAAAAGAAGAAAAAAAGAACAGCATGGCAGTATAGACTTAGAACTCATAGCCACAGAAAGAATAGAATTGATCTATAATATTTAATCTACAAAGAACAATAATGGCCACATTAACAGCAGACAAAGCAGAACAGCATAAATATGGGCACAGCACAAGAGACTAATTCCTGAATTTGGAATGAAGGCAAAAGACAGAGGGATTAAACATGGAGCCCAGTGAAAACAGGACAGCAATCTGATATCCTGGACTTTTGTCTAAAGAAGACCAAAGCATAAAATATATGTGCCTCTGAGGGAAGTAAGCAGGAAAAGAGAAAACTTTCCAGTGATGTTCAGTACTGACAAAAGGCCACTCAAGGCAATCGGGTGTGGTAAGCATCAAGCCCTATTTACATATCACCCTTCCCTAACGTGGTTTTCCCAAGAGGCAGATCCAAGTGTGTGAAAAAAACCTGGAAGGCCACAACTTTATTTTCATATGATTTACAAATTATTGGGGCTGGTGAGATGGCTCAGTGGCATAGGCGCCTGCCTGGCAAGCACGAGGGCCCAAGTTCGACTCCCGGAACCCACATACGAAAAAGGGGCCGGTGATATCGCTCAGCAGCACAGGCGCCTGCTGGAGTGCGAGGGCCTGAGGTCGACCCCCAGTACCCACACACACAAAAAAAAAACAAAAAAAACAAAAAACAAATTATTTACATATGCTTATCCAGACTATGAAGTCAACATGAATTCTTACCACATTAAAGGTCAGCATTTAAAAATTTTCCTCTTCTCCATTTCTTCTCAGCCACCCACTATCTCCACTCCCTAATTCCCTGTACCAGAAATACACAAGAGCCAAAAGAATAGCAGTGAAAAAAAAAAAAAAAAAAAAAAAAAAAAGAGTTAAACTCAAAACTCTAAAACAAACAAACACGAGGCCAGGAAAAGGGTGTGGACAAAGGGAAAATCTTGCTGGGCATGCAAGGCTGAGGGACAAGAGTCTGACAAGCATTGTGTCTGCTTGAGAAGGACCTCAGAGTTTCAACAGACTTCCAGGAATCATCACTGAACTCTTCGTCGCGTCACTCACTGTCAAAGCCTCACCTTTACATCCCAATCTTCCTCCTACAGTGACTCTCCGAGCAGACGGAAGACAGTCACTCTGAATTCTGGTGAGACGCAAAGGCTGGCCCTGTTGGCCAGATGTTACCTCACAGTGACACACCTCCTGCTGTCCTCTCCGCTGGAAGAATGAATGATGGGTTTGAGGGAGGGGAAGGTCTGCTTCAGGAAAAAAGGCTTCTCATCTCTGCTGTGAGCATTGATCTAAGTTGGTCAACATAAAAAGCCTGCCAAGCCCCCATGGTTGGGCAGATCTGATATCCAACATGTTTATCATTCCTATGCTCCTATTCTCAAGGGCAAAATACTTGTACAAAGTCACTCCTCTTCTTTCTCATCTTCCTATTCTGAACCCTAAGCAAGAATAAAGTTACTAAGGACAAAGAGTGGGCTTCTGCAGAGCCTAAGAAGCAGTAAGCAGTAAGAAATAGGGAGAAAAAACAAATATCAAAACCCCTTAAATTAATGGAAAAGTTCTCCTAGGGGCAAAAGCACTGCACACTGTACTTTACTTGGCCCAATGGACTATGCAAAAGACCACAGAGGAGAAAGGAAGAATATGTGCTCATCTTTCTTCCTAACCAGTTAGATCATTCAGCTCCCATGAAAATCCATATTAAACATATGATATTTATTCTGATCACCATTCTTTTTATTGTCTAGTCCAGGGGTCACACTAGACTCAGATCTAGTCTACTAGTCAAGTTCTGATTATCTGATTAATCTACAACAAAGGTTTTCTGTTGTTGTTTTGATTTTGTTTTGCTTTTTAAAATTTGAATTACATGGGCTGGTGAGATGGCTCAGCGGCTTAAGCGCCTGCCCAGCAAGCGCAAGGGCCGGAGTTCGACTCCTGGAACCCACATACGAAAAAGGGGCCGGTGATATCGCTCAGCGGCACGGGCGTCTGCTGGCGCGCAAGGTCCTGAGGTCGACCCCCCGGTACCCACAAAAAAAATAAATATATAAATAAATAAAATAAAATAAAATTTGAATTACTTGACCAACATTCCTTCTCATAGCCCAGTGGTAGTCCAGCCCCACGAAGATGAGGAAGATGGTGGATGGAGTGGGAAGGGAGCCCTGAGGCAGCGCTAGAGGTTGCCTAAGCAGAGGTAATCTCTGCCCAAGGTGGGCATCTGAGTAGGTTGGTGGACCAGCAAGGTCAGGAGACTGGCTACACTCAAGAAAACTGAGTAAATAAATAAATATGTTGAAGATAATGGAAGACAGATTTCTCACTATTGGAGCAGAGTTTAAAATATGGAAAGGGAAAAGGCTAAAATGTAGTTTTGAACTAGAATTGGAAGTACTAATATGGACTACTTTTCAATGCAGAGACAAACATAGAAATAAATACAGATGTAAATATCCATGTATGTATATGTTTCCTAGGTTATCCAGAGCAATGAGCTACCCAAACCTTGATTACTAAATACTACTTTTCATGACAAAACAACCAATGCTCCCTGAATATAAGACTTACTGCAAGATCAGGTAAGAGAAAAGAACAAGATGAGCCTGAAACATCTTGTGCTCAAAGAATGATGGGGACATGTCAAAAAGACAAAAGCCGGGCATGGTGGCACATGCCTATAATCCCTGCACTCAGGAGGCTGAGGCAGGAGGATTGCCACGAGTTCGAGGCCAGCCTAGGTTACGTAGTGAGTTCAATGTTCAAAGCCAGCCTGAACTACTTAGCAAGACCATCTCAACCTACTCCCCCCAAAAAGACACAAAAGCCAGCTTAATGGCCTCCCTTTGGCTAAATCTGGGACAACTGGAGCATCAAAATAAATCACAATAAAGGAACCTATTAAATAAAATAGAAATCCTTGAGTCTTCATTAGTACAATAAATGAAAAGATGAGAGGAAAAAGCTCTTCCTTGAAGTAAAATGCCAAAAAAATAAAAGTAAAAGAAATGGTGGAATGAGAAAATCATCATTTGTCAAACATTACTTGCAATAATTAATTCAGGCAAAAAAAAATCCACAGATATTAAAGTTAATGGGTGAAAACAGGATACAGAATAGTATTTTACATGAATTCAGGTATCTTCTCAAAAAATACAGAAGGAAAGACAAAATGACTTTACAGCGGAGATATCTGGTAGAAATCACCTTAATCAAGGGGTCCTATGCCACTAAATAGTTCCCACGGGCCGTCAGATACAATGCAATGAGAAGAACTACCATCGCTTCTGCGGTATTCTGTCCCTAAATACATAAACCTAGATTTCATCGTGAGAAAATACAGAAAACCCAAATTGAGGGGAAAATCTACAAAATGACTGGCCTGTAATCTTTAAAAATGCTGAGGTTGTAAAAGTAACCGGAAGACTGAGGAACTGCTCCAGACTGAAGGAGACTAAAGAGACCTGACAACTAACCCTCCCATGAGAGCCTTCACGGGGTCCTTTTGTTATAAAGAACGTTATTCAGACAACTGGCAGAATTTGAATGGGGTCTGCAGACATAGGGTAAAAGGCAGTTCTCTACACTATTTTTGTACCTTTTCTACAAGTTCAAAAAGAAGTCTGAAAAACTTGGTAAGTTTCACAATAAAAATCTAGATACCCAGCCTCCCTTTAAAAACCATTAGATCTGGCAATTCCAGTGTGTGTGCGCTGCTGGCACTACCATGCACCAAGTGCCGTTAAGTCAGTCAGATGCTCCCCACTCCCGGGTTCCCACCTGGCCAACTTCCCTCGGGGAATGTCCTGTGAGCACTTAGGCTTGTAAGCTTTAAACCAGAGCTTCGCGTGTAAGTTCAACACAAATATTCTGTTGTTGTTCTGAGGATTGTACCACTGAGCTACATCCCCTGCCCTTTTTATTTTTTATTTTTTTATTTTATTTTTTTTTTTTTGTGGGTACCGGGGGGTCGACCTCAGGACCTCGCGCGCCAGCAGGCGCCCGTGCCGCTGAGCGATATCACCGGCCCCTTTTTCGTATGTGGGATCCAGGAGTCGAACTCGGGCCCTCGCGCTTGCCGGGCAGGCGCTTAAGCCGCTGAGCCATCTCACCGGCCCTATTTTTTATTTTGAGAGAGGGTCTCACTAAGTTGCCCAGGCTGGGCTCAAACTTAGAAATCCTCCTGCCCTCGGCCTCCCAAGTAGCTGGGATTACAGAAGTGTAATGCCACGGAGCCCAGCTCCAACACAGTTTATTAGTAACAACCTAAAAGGTAACTCTTTACCAGGTACCCCAGGACCAAGTCTGCAAATACTTATCCCAACACAGACTGAAATTCACATCATGAACCCGTCTTGAACCTCTCTCTGAATGAGGTCAAGATTTAGGAAAGCTCTCACAATAGAATTTCACAGCCTTGACCTTGAAGCCAAGAACGGTGTGTGTGTGTGTTTGTCTTACTTTCTTGCCTAAATCTGAAACCCTGGATACTATTTCACAGCCTATTGATGAATACAGATTTATATGCCTTTTTTTCCCTCTAAAAACAAATGTAGATTGTCTTTATTCTGATCAACTTTTTAAATCAAATGCTACTTTTTTTCTTACTTGGAATCAAAACAATGGTAATAATCTGTCTAAAACAAGTGTGTGTGTGTGTGTGTGTGTGTGTGTGTGTGTGTGTGCATGTAGAAAGGATTTCAATGTTAGGCATGTACAGATGGGTCTCCAACTTCTGATTATTACACCCACAATTCTTCCACTTCATGATGTGAAAGTGATACACATCCAATAGAAACAATACCTCAAATTTTGAGTTCTGACCTTTCCCCAGGCTAGCAATACGCACTATGAACTCTCTCATGACGGTGGGCATGCAGCAGTTCACAGCGTTTAGTCACCCACTTGACCAGAGGGTAACAACTGACCCTCGCTAGGAGACCTTGCTGTGAAGCTAGGATGTTCGGCAGCTTAAGTGTATTGACTGCATTTGTAACTTATTACAGGTTTACCAGGACACAACCCCACTGTAAGTTAAGGAGCATGCAGAGTAGGTACTTAGAAGTATTAAATGAAAACACACTTGAGATGCTGTTCCAAAATCTTTGCCAATAAAGAACCAGATCAGGATCTCGTAAACTCTCGTCTTATTCAAAAGCTATTCTGTTCTTCTAAGAATCTGACACCATGTATTCTTGTGGTCAGTCTTAAAGTTTAAATGTAGGGCAGTTAAGCTCCCTCTTTGGTGGTTTTATTTTCTATACTCCCTACAAATGTATGAAGAAAAGATGAGGTCAACCCTGAGGAGGTCGAGCTGTGGCACATGAGTGAGTCATCCTTCAGCAGGTGGAGGCAGGCTGAGCCACAGAGGCCTGGACCCTGAGGAGACTGCACCTCGGGCAGCCTTGCCAGGAGCCACTGGGTTTCATCCTGGCCTGACCCAGAAAAATCTTATGGACGAGAACAAGAGGCCCAAGTGCTCTCTGATCTGCTGTCAACCAGCTGCAGCGGGAGACTGCCAAAATGTGGCAGGGACTCGGCAGCGCCCTGCGGAGCGTCTGGGAGGGGATTACCAGCCTGATCCTCTGTCTTCAGAGCCAGCAATGACTCAGACTTCACAAACAGCCAGGGCCTGCCAGGGAGGGTGACAATGAGCGCTGGGGAGGGCTTCTCCCCCTTTTTGGTGTCTCTTCCCCCCACTTGCTGCTGTGGCAGATTCTGGACCGTGTGCAGCCTGTGAGGTAATCTGAATTCCTTGGCAACCAGCAAGTACCTGAATTCTTTCAAAACCACAGGAATCCGGCAGAGAAAAGGTAAATATCCCTGCGGAGCCAGTGTTAATTAGCAAGGAAGGCTACTGAAGAAGGAACTGGGGGTGAAGGGAAAGGCATTACAAATGCTTTGGGGTCTTTTCTGAATTCCCACTGAATCATGTGGCTGAGGCAGAAAAAAGTCAGACCCAGCTGGGCCTTCCCAAGTCCCCCATCTCCCACCTCCACTGCATGGGTGGGACACTCTCAGTTCCCCAGATGGGCACTTTCCTGTCCCCAAAGCGACAGTGCTACCTATTTCTGAGTCTCCCACAATGCATGTGGTTTTTAACTCAATTTTGTTTTAATTTTTAAAAGTTTTTCCTATTTCAGTGCAAATTTGACTATTAGCTTTGTCTCCACCAAAAGGGTTTTGTCAAATAATTTAAACCCCATATTGGATCCACTTACAGCTGTAATATCCCGGACAAAGTCTTTTTGGCTTCCACTTCTGACAGGAAAAAGATTCTCCACCATTTTGGTGAGAAGAGAACCCCTCTCTGGAAACAGTGTCCCCTGCTGGTGCTAGATAGCAACGTGCTTGTATTGTAGATCGCTAAGCTAGGTAGAAATATTCTAGGCAGTCAGACGGGTAGGCCCTGGGGGGAAGTCAGTGCAGAAGATGAGAACACATCAAAACCCCGGCTGGAGGTGCCTCTGTCAAAAGCTAGGCCTCAAAATAAAGATGGACTGACCAGGCCTACGTGCTTCCCTAAGAAATAAGCAATAACTTGAAGGTTATACTATAATTGGTATCACCTGGTCCAAGAAAGTCTAGATAGACATCAGTCACCCAGGTGGGTGACCAGGAACTCCTGATCCATCCCTTCCTGAAAAGGTCTTTCATTTGTTCCATGTACACTTGTTATGTGACCTGCTTCCCCACTGGATCAATATTACCTAAGTGGGTATACTTGTAATCTTATTGGTTGATTATAGTTTTTGACCCTCGTTGTACCCACTTCATGATTTTGTACCCACCTTGTGATTCTGCTCTAGAAAACTTCCTCTGAAAAGTGGGCTCATTGGCAACCCACTTTTGGGTCCCCTCCTGTCTCTCAGGAGCTATCTCTCTCAATAAATATTTCATACTCTTAATCTCCATTGTTCCTTAGAATTCATTCTTCGATTTTGAGGAACACGAACTCAGCGTATCTGACATCTAGCAGGTTGGGAGTTACATTTATTTCCCCTATCTCACTTGGAAGTTCTGATGCAGTACTACCTCTGAACCACAAGACAGAGGACCCAAATACCAGGAAGGCAACTGCATTCAGACAACACCTCAACATTTTACCCACATATAAGAAAAGAGAGTCTTCCTACTTCCCATGTGACTAAAACAAGGACAACTTTTGAAAACACTAATATATAAAGAAAGCAGGTTCTTTTTCTTTAGTGAGTTTAAGAAGGTAAAAAATTTACACAGAATAACATGTCACAAAACTGTCTCATGAAATGAACTTCCTGTCATCTAGCACTAACGTGAGGCCCCAAATAAAAATGATAACGATGTAGGAGCCTTCCTTTCTAAAGAAAGAAACTAATTATTTTTGCCTCCAGTTCTGTCTCTTCAGGGAAGATTATGGTTTTCCTTGTTAAGCCTCAAAGAAAAATGACCTAGTGATCTCATCTCATGCTGATTATCTTCGGTTACGTCTACATAAAACACACGTGACCTAAGATTCTAGAAGCTGCAGAGCTGGAGGAGCTATAGGCTACTGTTGAATGTAATGACACAGTCACGCACACTCCGAGGATTAAAAAGCAGGCGTGTGCCAAGACAAACAGTGAGTAAGGACGAGGAACTTGGGTACATCCCAATGATTGCACAGAACAGCGTACCCTCGCAGGACTCTGGCAAACAGCTTGTCCTACTGCCATGTACCATTCTTTGGTAAAGGTTTATATTCACCTATACTTTCAGGTAAACCTAGCCAAAGCCCTGAAAAATTCACATTTTTTTGGTTCAATGTGGTCTGAGTATTTAAAAAGCTCTTTTCTAATTATTCTGACACAAGCATCCACTTGTTAAATATTATATTTTAGTTCCTGCTGGAAGCAAGAGTTACTCCATTCAGGGGTACAAGCAGCGGTCAAACCATTGACATATCTATAGTAAACTCTAATAAATGTTAGTATTGCTCTCATTTTGTGCTATAAACCACAAAGGTCTTTTTTTTTTTTTTTTTTTTTGTACTGGAAATCAAACTCAGGACCTTGCACTTGCCAGGCAGGTGCTGTGCCACTGAGCTATATCACTGGCCCCACAGGTCTTTAAACTATGCCAAATTTTGTCCATGAGTGGGTAACATTACGCAAAACACACTGGTATGATATCCTCAAGAGACAGTACACATGAATTTCCTTGATATCTTTGCTCTATACCAGAAGTCCAGTTTATGGAAAGACATAATCAATTCCCAAGCAGGACGAAGGAGGCAAGCTAGGGTGAGGATGAGTGGAAGAAGAAAAATGGAGAAGCTCATGATAGAAAAGGGGAAAAGCTTAGAAGTTTCCAATTACAAAACTGCCATCTTCAGCCCTTACATCAGAAATTAGGGGTAGAAATTAGGGGTATATTTTACCTTCTTTTTGTTTCTATAGTATAGGAAGTATGCTTTTATACTCAGTCTTATCTAGCTCTGCTTCCAAATATGTGAGCTCATGTGTTTACAAACACTGTAGAAAACTTCCCTGTGAAGACTTGATTAGAGCTAATAGGCAGTGCATGCTTAGATGCCTGGTCCCCGACCTTTGTCCAACAACTGGAAAATGTTTTCATCTTCCCCCTTCTCCATTTGCAAGGAAAAGAGGCCAGAATTATGGAGTCTCAGTAGCCTCCACTGTTCCCAGGGCCCAAACTCAAATCTTAGAATAGGACAGGCCTTATAAATGCTGTCATTGCCACCTAGAGGTGAAGGGAAGACATGGCTCAACCAGCTAGAAGCTTTGGTTTGTCTGCTCTCACCCTGGATTCTGGTCACAGGATACATCAAAGGAAAGAAGGATATAAAATAATTAAAATATCACTCAAGTCAGGCACAGTGGTGCACACCTGTCATCCCAACATTCTGGGAGGCTGGTGCAGAAGGATCACAAGTTTAAGCCAGCCTGGACAACTTAGCAAGAACCTGTCTCAAAATAAAAATCAAAATGGCCTAGGATGTAGTTCTAATCTCCAGTACTGAAAAAATACTAAAAAGTAACAGTAATCAGAATATAATAACACATATTAAAGACTATATACATAAGTGAGGATATTAAATTTAAGTTCTGTGCAGGCAGAGATGTATCTATTTTCTTCATCACCTGTACACATCATAGGTAATCCTTTATCCATGGTATTTCCTATCTTCAAAGTGTACTTTCTAATAAATAAATATGCACAGACCATGCTTTTTAGCTCATCATCATTGCTGACTGATGCAAACCACCTCCTAAGTTGTTATGCTCTACAACATGCAGACCGTCGCACACAAGAACTTCAGGGCAAACAGGAAGGAAAAAAGGGAAGGAGGGAGAAGAAGAGAAGGTGGGAGGAAAGGAAGAAAAAAGGAGGGTAGTTTTGTGATGAAAAGAAAACCAACCATAGCCAAGTTATATACTTACTTTAAACAATTTAAAGGTTTTACAGAAACACTATCATCTATAAAATTCTATGAGCATGGGAAACAAAACTTCAGATTATTATAACTTGAACTTAATTTAGCAAATTGTATTATCTTAAAACCTACAAACCACCTCGAGAAGAAAACCATGTATACATGACCACTGAAAAGTATGTGACTTGCACAGTAAGGGGGAAAAAGGAGCTAATGTCCTAAATACAAGAGAGCATGAATGACAGTTCAGTAAGCGAGTTCCAAACCTCGCTCCACTCAACCCCAGCTGGGTGATCGCAGAGAGCGACACGAAGCTCCCTCACCTAAGTCTCAGCTTCTTCAACTACAAAAATGCATAAACTATAAGACTGCTGTGAGGATTAAAATAAATGCCTGGCTTGTGACAGGTAAATAAATGTGGTGTTCGATTCTTCTGTTTAGATCTATACTGAACAACTATGGCAAATTATCTTAATACCTTAAGTCTTCCTAACATTGTCACTGCATGAAAATAACCAGTGACTGAGATCACTGCTGGGCATGGTGGCGCTGGCATATACTTTATGTGGGGGTGAAAGTGAGACTACTCAGTGTTAAGACTGCCTTCTGTCATCGGAAGCCCCCCTGTGTATATTCCGTTTTCCTGAAAGAAACAGCCTGATCTTAGAACACTCTTTCACGGATCCACTCTAATATACCCCAGTGAGCTCTCCATTCAAAAACAAAGTGCCTTACCTAGCCAATCCTTCTTCGTAGAGATAGATGACAAGAGGATCATAGGAAGTCACGAGGACATAGAGGCGCACATCGAACTTGAAATCTGGGAAGAAAAGTTTGGATTCACAGGAAAAACTGAGTTCTTTTGATAATGATCAGGACAACGTAAACAACAATGAAAGAAAGAACATTCCTCTTCATAAGCACACACTACCCACACACCTTCCCTTTTTGCGAGTAAATAGTAAGAACTATATTATTATATTATATATGTATATATACACTACTTCCATACAGTGTTGATGGCTGTGTAGCCTATAAAGCATTCCATGGGGAGAGGGCAGTACTGGGGACTGAACCAAGGGCCTTTGCACTGAGTTACATCTCCAGCCCTTCTTATTTTCTGAGACAGAGTCTTGCTAATTTGTTAAGTTGCCCGGGCGGGGCTTGAACTCTTGATCCTCCTGCCTCAGCTTCCCAGGGTGCTAGGACTATAGATGTGTGCCACCATGCCTGGCAGCAGTTTCTCTTATATCATCTTATTTCATCTTCAAAATAATCCCCAATGGTAGGTAAGGAACTAGCCTGCCTCATCTCTGAAGCCAGAGATGCCAAGAATTTCATACCAGCTTAAAAAACACTAGAGAAGACCATGAAAAGGTTAAAAAGTTTAGCAGGATCTAGCCCCATGTAGTTAAGAGTCTAATCGCAACTCACCATCTATGAGCAGGGGGTTGTTAATGTAACGGGAGACCAGGATGTTCTCTTCCAGGGAAATCTGGTTTGGCTATTGAGTAAACAGAAAGAATAAAAGGGTAGAAATGCAAAGGAATTCTAATTTATAATAAAGGAGCAAAGGTTCTTAACCTTTTAAGAAATAATGTGGAAAACTAAAACTCTAGGAAAAGTTTTCCTCTGGGTACGCAAATATTCAATTGGCCACAAAACAGCCCACTTCTATAAACATTATGAGTATTCAATTACAATGGGGGAAAATAAATTTACACAGCATCTCACATAATAAATACAGCCTAAATAGCTATAAAGATTTATAAACATGAAATTAAATAATTACATGCCAAGAAAACAAGAGCTACTTAAAAATATAAAAATTTGCTCCTTCCAAAAGGTGAAGTACAATGAAAATTTTAAAAAACACTATTACTGTTCATAAATGCGGGCTTTCATTGAGTTGTTTAGAGAACATGCAGCTCCCTCAGGGGTCCCAGCATTTTCTCTGTGAAATGGAATGGGCATTTGGTTGAAGCACTTAAGAGCACTTGCTAAGCAACTGTGTATAAAAACTGAATTAGAGGGCCGGTGAGATGGCTCAGCGGCTTAAGCGCCTGCCTTGCAAGTGCGAGGGCCCGAGTTCGACTCCCGGATCCCACATACAAAAAAGGGGCCGGTGATATCGCTCAGCGGCACGGGTGCCTGTTGGCACGCGAGGTCCTGAGGTCGACCCCCCGGTACCCACAAAAAAAAAAAAAAACTGAATTAGATCGTTTGAAGATTTCATCAATGAAGAAAAGTTGTTTATACACTAAACAGTGGGTGCTACTGGGCACCGTACAAGGCGCGGGGGCACACAGTGATGGGGAAATCAGACACAATCGCGGTCCTCACAGAATGTGCGATTTAACAGTCCTAGCTCCTAACAGTTTAATATTTCGGTAGAAGAACAGCAATGTATATAATCTAGAAGAGCACAAAGCAACTACTCTCTGAATGTAAGGTGTCAGGTTGCCGGGTGGACCAGTAAGGCGGGATGCTCTGGGAAGGCTTGCCAGGGAAGAGGTGAGTGCTGAAAGCTACCAGGCATGTGGTGGGGAAGACAGACGGCCATGGTGGCCCCCAAAATCCCATACAAAGGAGGATAGGCTGACTCATGGGCCTGCGGCCGAAGACTGAACTGGGAAATAATCAAAGGGGGTGTTAGACAACGAGGAAGAGGGACCCCACTGGCAAAGGGATCTGAACATCTGTCAGAGGAGCTTCGATTCAACATGGTGGGAAGCAGGAAGTTATTACGGATTCTAGGTTAAGGAAACAGTAGATTGAAATATCAGAAATAGAATCCCTCTATTTGTAATTAAGACAGAGAAATCAGCTGCAAGCATGCAGGACAAAAGAGCTCCAAAAGGGAAATGGCAATGAACAATTATAATAGTTACAGAAGCAGCTCACAAATAATTGTTAACATTTGGACAAAATTTAATAAGTATACTGAGCATTTACTATGTGCCAAGAGCTGTTCTAAGTGTCACAAGTGTGATTTGATTTAATCCTGACCCAACCCCATGAGGCAGGTGTATCACCACCCACACTTTAGAGACGAAGAAAGAATCAGAGAGGTTAGGGACCTGCTCAAAGTCACACAGCTGATAAGCGATAAAGCAGCATTGGTGCCCCGGGAGTCCTCCTCAGAGCTTTAACTTTTCAGCACTATTTGTAATTCTCCCCAGTACTGTCCCCCACATTCAGAAGTTTTCCTTTGTAATAAGGTGTTTCCCATCCCAAATACTAGTTATTCATAAAATAAGGATAATTTTATGACCCATAACATTACTCACAGCCACAATGAGCAACTCTGGAATCAAGACAATGAGACTCCCCTGCCTTTCCCACTGCTGCCATCTCTATGCATCATCTGAACACGACGCCCTCAGTTCTGATTCGCCCCTGTGCGACTCAGCTGCCGTACCATTTCCCGACTCCCTTGCATTTCTTGATCAGCTTCTCACAAGTACTATCTCCATCTGGAGTCAGCTTAGTGAGTAAGGGTCGATGCAATCATGGTATACAAAGCAGTAAAGTGTAGGCTGTGTTCCAAACCTAGAATTAATCCATCACAGCTGTCTCCCAAGTGAGCAACCCTAAATGCTCCAGTAGATAAGTGACCACCCACCTCTCCTCTTTTCCACAGAGCACACCGGCCTTCACTCTGTGACACATCTAATGCCCAGCCCATTTCCCTCTTCCCACCCTCACTGTACTCATTTATCCACTGAGTTACGCATAACACAAACCCTTCCATGACTTAGGTAATCCTAATATCTGCTCCACTGTCTTTACCTCGCATTTCTACCTGCATTAGGAATTAAATTGTAAGCACACAAAATAAAAGGATAACTGGGCATCGTTTCTTTGTTTAGTGTTGTACACAGAACACAACTAATGAAAGCCCTTTTACATCCTGAGGCCTATTTCCTTTACATCAATGCTCAGTTAACTCATTTTAAATTATTTCAATTTCAAGCTCAAGCTCCTTCCACTGGGGGGGCTAAAGCAGGAATTTGAACAGCTGGGGAAGTTGGAAACACATTCCTTTTTCTAACTAGACCTCAATATTAAAGCTCATGGTATCTGGTAAGTTATTGTAGAGTAGGATGGTACAGTGGTTAAGAGTGTGTATTCTGGAGTCAGCTAGACCTGAGTTACCACCCCGACTCTACCTTGACAATAACCACCTAGTAGGTTCTTATAAACATTAAATAAAATTATCTTTGGAAGGCACAGTGGCGCGGACATGTTCAATGCTCAAGAGACAGCAGTTATTATTACTGCAAACTCTAAAGTATCCGTGTGGTTCGAACTACTCAATTCCACAACTCAGCAGCATTCATCACTGCATTCTGCGTCCCATTCTACTCGGATCAGCACGCTGAAGTACCACAAAGAGATGTAAGGCTTAGGAGAATTTCTTAAAAGGTTTTAAGGAGTGACAACACCTGGCACAAGCAGGCACTTCCTGAGTATCTGCTGAACGATGAGAAAAACGAAGAACATCAGATAAAAACACAGAGACACAAGGGAGTACAGAACTGTACTCACACACACAGGAGTGACAAGAGTGGCCCAACACTCTCCGGTACCCCAAGATCTCAGGGAATATTTAATACTACATTTGCCCTGGGTAATGTGTGAGACAAGGATGGCTGAGCTGGACTACCAGAATCAAATTCATGCTTTAATCAGAAAACACCAGGTCCTTCCCTTCCACGAATTGAATACACTAAACTGGGAAAACAGGGCACTTAGTCACAGTTTCTGAAGGAGCCAGAGCAAACATAGCTTTGAGCCTTTATGGGGCATTTCTAGAGTTAAGGAACACATTAAGAGGCCTTGTCAGCAAACCAACAAAGATGCGTCCATTCCACCCGCAGGAGTCCGCACTGCTCTCTTCAGTATTACATAAATGTAATGCTTTTTCTAGCCTTTATTCTGTTCTCCTTATGGTAAGAGTTGCTATTTGCAGATATTTTCTAAAAGGTTATGACTACTACAGGGCAGTTTTAATAAGAGGCCCTCTCCTGGAGTGGGAAGATGGGGAAAGATGTTTTCATTTGGCACACACACCTAAGCCCACCCGGCTGCCAAAGTCCCCCCCACGCACACACACTGGTTCCGCACACAGACCCTCCGCCTGAGCACTCGCTCCCGCTCCGCACATCTGAGAGGAAAGCAGGCAGCGGCCCTGGAAAGAGTTACTTCATCCAGCTGGCTGATGGGTCACATATTCCACGGGACAGGGTCCAGGTATGGAAAAGAGGGACGGTCAGGCCTTCTGTGTGAGGAGAAAGAGGAGCATTAACCACACAGGTCTGGGTAAAAGGTGATAAAACTCCAGTTTGGGGGGGGGATGGGAATAGGTTCCCCTTGGGTCCACATGTCGCCAGCTCCCCTCGTGCCTGCTGGCATCTTCCCAGGCTTCAGTCTGGCACCTCCACTAAATACCTAAAAGACTCAGAGTCAGTCCAAAGCTTCACTGAGGGGGGGGCGGAGGCAAAAGGTCTTGCCAAGTACTTTGATCTACGCAGGGGTCTCAAGGGATCCAGCCCAGGGAGAGGTGGGGGGGAGAAAAAGAGACTCTCACTGCCAAATGTGCATTCTGCACAGACGCGTCATTCCCTTTATGAGCCTCGGCACCAGGGAAGAGTCAGGGCGCAGGGTTCTCAGTCCCACCAAGAAAAGCTTAACTTTTCTATTCTTTCTGAGGTTAACTTTAAGAGAACAAATCACCAGGGCAAAAGAACATTCCAAAAGGAAAAAAGTCCCAGATGAGCTGGGAATCGATCCTATTCTTTTTGACTCATGTCTAAGAAAATAAAAAGCAAACTTATGCCATAGTTGACTTTCAATAGCAATTCCATTTGGCAGCTAAAACCCAAACCCAAACTAGAACAGTCTATGAGAGTCAAACAACATCGGAGCTCTTGGCACAGGGCTGAAGGAAGGGCTGTTGGACGGGGCTCCTATGCCAAGGTCTGAGAGACAAGGACAGACAGAGCCAATGCATGTGACCAGGTTTTGTGTCACATGAGACCCAGGGTAAAAGGCCTCCAGAGAAACCCTGGCCAGGTAATAGGACTTGTAGCTGGGGCCTGGTGCTGCACTATTTGCTCTCTTCGAAGCAGATCCTCTGTTCAGCACGAAAGGTCTGGTCATCATTGTTTACTGTACAGTTTTGAGTCCAGGCCGCATGTGAGGATTTTCTGAAGTGGAAGACTCCTCAGAAAGTTTATTTCTGCACACATAGGAAATAGCTCAATGTGCTAAGATAAGTGCAGAATTTAAGATGGAGTACTGGCCACACACACAACATCTATCCCCACTTACCCTTTCCTTGGAAGGATGGAAAGGATATTTTCAGAAGAATGAAATGATAACAAGGCTAGAAAAAAAGTAAAAGGAGCCAAAACAGACCAAAAATTTAAGCAAATCCTAAAGGTAGAAAGCAGACAGAATCAGGTTAGAAAAACAGTAGAGGAAGCCCTAGCCCAAGATACCAGAGAGGAGAGTGATTATCCCAAGGAGGCCCAGCAAAGTTCCAGGCAATGGGCTAGGGAACAAGAATCAAATCATTAATTCACACAGCCTGGGGGACGACAAGGCTAGCGGACTTCCTCCAACACCCAGAGCACAGTTTCTACCCTCAGGATCAAACCTACGGATGGTGCTTTGGAGAGGACAGCTTGTGTGGGTGTGGGGATCTCCCAGAGGCCACTCTGTCTCCAATAGACACAGAAAGGAAAAGAAAGGAAAGGCCATTGTTATGGCTTGCGTCTAGATGTCCCCCCAAAGCCACATGCAGTCACAGTGGGGCTTTCAGAGGTGGCTGGATCTAGGGTCTGTGATGCTGGGATCAAGAATGCGATGCTAGGATTAAGGGTGTGAGTGCTACCCACCCTAAGGACGGGTAGCCTAGATGAGTTATAAAGGGCAGAAAGGCTTGTCACTTGCTGCTTGCTGCTTCTGCTGTCTCCTGCCTGCTGTGAACTGTTTCTCCTCTGTGACGGCCCTCTGCCATGCCACCCTGCCTTGGAGCCAGCCAACTATGAACTGAAACCTCTACAAACTGTGAGCCAAATAAACTTCTCCTCCTTTAACTTTGGGTGTCAGATATTTTGTCTCGGCAACGAGAAAAAGTAACCAAGACACTCACTTTGCCCAAGAAAGAAATCACCAAAATCTCTACAATTATAATGTGGGTCACCCTATATTGACAAGTGGAAGGGGTATGGTCTTCACCCACATTTTTAACCATACAACCATCTAAGATGAAGCCCAGCAATCAACATGCTTGGCTTTTACACAAAACACGCAATCAGGCTCCCATCCAAGGCCATGCAATTAGGGAGAGTCCTACACAATCACAGGGACACCCAGGCCAGCCACCAGTTTCAATGTCTACTCTTTGGTTTGCAAATATGGCCCAATGCTTACAGATCATGAAAGTTGAGAAAATCCAATAGCAGGAAGAAAGACAATTCCAAGAAAATTCAGCAAGAGAACAGAACTTTAAAAGAACTTCATTTGGTAGCCTCAGAAAAAACAGGCAAAACAGCATCCATTAAGCAACAACAGGCCATGTTACAGCTTGTATCTAGATGTCCTCCCACAAAGCCTCATGCGCTCATAGGTGGGGCTTTTCAGAAGTGGCTGGATCTAAGGCAGTGGTGGTGAACCTATGGCACGAGTGCCACAGCTGAATGTTTGTCATCACTGAAAGGTCTAAAAGGCTCGCCATCACTGATCTAGGGTGTATGATACTGGGATTAAAGGTGTATGATAACTAAATTGATTTAGCATAGTGCTGGGTATGGACAATAGAAGGCCCTCCCTGGGTGTGGGTGGTGCCACCAATAGGCCTGTAGCCTGAACGGAATGTAAAGGCACAGAAAAGAAGGCAAGCTCACTGTTTGCTGCCTCCTCCCTGCCATGCTATGGACTGTTTCTCCTCTGCCACGCTCCTCTGTTTTGCTGCCCTGCCTTGGGGCCAGCTGACTACAGACTGAAACCCCTACAAACAAAATAAACCCTTCCTCCTTTAGCTTGTAGGTGTCATGTATTTTGACCCAGCAACAAGAAAGTAACCATTAAGGCCATTATTTATAAATAAAAAGAAAAAAAGAAAATCAGAAAATAAGTTTCTGAAAAATAAAAATCAGATAACCAATATAAAAATGAGTGAATGAAAAAAATGAGTGAATGAATAACAAAAAGAGTAACACTCAAACTGGTGATCCAAAGATAAAAATGGGGAAGAAACAGAGAATTACAAATGAGAAAAGTTAATAGGAAGGAAAGACCCAGAATGCCTCAAAAAGGAATTCTAAAAGTGGAGACAGAGATATGAATAAGAGAATAATTTTCTCCAAACTAAATGAAAGACACTTCAGATGCAAATGCCTACCAAGGGTCTAGGAGAAAAAAAAAAAAAAAAAAAGAGAAAAACACCTACACTTAACTACTTAACTACTGGTTCAATTTCAGAGCCCCAATGCTATAAAGTCTATTTCTATTGACCTTAAATTATTTTACTCACCTTATAAAGGAGCAAAACTGGTTTGTGGTTATTGAAAAGAACTGTAAATATTTTAACACTTTAAAAATAAAATAGGGCCGGTGAGATGGCTCAGCGGCTTAAGTGCCTGCCCGGCAAGTGCGAGGGCCCGAGTTCGACTCCTGGAACCCACATAAGAAAAAGGGGCCGGTGATATCGCTCAGCGGCACGGGTGCCTGCTGGTGCACGAAGTCCTGAGGTCGACCCCCCGGTACCCACAAAAAAAAAATAAATAAATAAAAATAAAAATAAAATAAAAACTTAGAATGTGGACAGGCAGATAGGAGGTGATATGATTATAATAAATGTCAAACTGGACATTAATCACATGTCATATAAAGTTCAGGAAATAAAACAAAGCAACTATATGAACTCACTATCTATTGAGACAAGTCTAGAGAGTGAGACTCAAGCTGGGATTTTATTTTATTTACTCTGTATATGTATTAAATTTAAAAGAACAGTTAATGAAAATTTTGCAAAGACTCAAGATACTGATGGCTTTTGAAGAGCAAGAAGAGGGTGAGCAAGAAGAATAGGAGGGAGGGGAGAAGAGAAGGAAAAGGCGCAGCAGCAGGATGCCACATCAAGTGAGGTTAACTGGTTGGACAACTCTGAAACCGGGAACCTGGGCTTGTGCTCAGCTACAGGGACATGGAACCAGCTGATACTCTGCTGAGAGCCACCATGACACAAAAGGCTGCACTCCCTGAAATCCGATCAAGTGGCTTTTTTTTTTTCCCTTTTTGCAGGAACTGGGGATTAAACCCAGGGCCTTTACACTGCATACATCCTCAGTCTTTTTTATTTTTGAAGACAGGGTCTCGCTAAGTCACTAAGTTGCTCAGGCTGGGCTTGAACTTGCAGTTCTCCTGACTCGGCCTCCCAGAGTGCTGGAATTCAATGTAGTGGTTTCCCATTGACAAAAGGGATTAAAACCCTTAACAACAAACTCTCCCTTGAGAACAATCCTGACCAGCACATCCTGAGCAGTCATAGGACAATAGAGTAACACTGAAAACCACACAAGATAAAAACAAAACCTTTTATGTAAGATCCATCATTCCTCCCAGTGAATTCAACCCATCTTTTCTAAAAGTTAACGTGCATAGATATCCTTACCTAAAACTAAAAGGCTGTCTATGAGGCCAGAGGAAATGGTCTTGTCAATGATAATTTTGAACATATAATTCCAGACACAATACAGGCGCTCCTAAAAAAATCTACAAGAAGCTAGATGACCTGGAAAAAAATGTTCTTGACACAACCACATTTGCTGCCTAGACACTTTCCCCACATCCTCAAACCCTTATAAAAATCCCCAGTGTCTCACCCTCCTGGTGCGATTCCTGTTTTAGAAACTCACCCACTGCCGGGCATGGTGGTGCACACCTGTGATCCCAGCACTCACACTCGGGAGGCTGAGGCAGGAGGATCTGTGAGGCCAGCCTGGGCTATACAGTGAGTTGAAGGCCAGCCTGCACTACATAGGGAGACCCTGTCTCGACAAAAAAAAAAAAAAAAAAGGAAAGAAAGAAAGAAACTTGCCCACTGTCCCTTCTTACGCTTATTCTTGCCTTGGTAAACTGTTTCACTGCCCACGTCACCAGCCCTTCATAAGACATCTTGCATGGCATTTTTCAAGTATGCAGCGTTTTGACCATGAAGTGTTCTGGTCTGGGAAGACGCTGCTGCCAGTAGGGGGAACCACAGCTGACTCACACCCATCCTCCACTCACTTCTGAGTGCGCACTTCAAAAGGGAACACCTGCTCTTCAAGAGAAGGACCCACTTGGGTATCAGGGTGCATCTTCCGCATACTTACATTGTTGATCAGGTAGACGCCCCGCCCCCTTGAAGAGGCCACTGGTTTTACTATCCAGGGTCCCCGGTCCTTAGAGTATGAATCTGCTCAAAATATTGGCAAATAAAAAGGGGGAGAGAAAAACAAAGAGAAAGAAGGAATATGAGTTTATTATCTTAAATTTTTAACAATTGTTACCTATTCAGGTACCCCAAAACTCTGCTGAATTTCTAGTTGGAGGGCAGCAGCTGAAATTTATCTGTAGTTTTGGACTAACTTTAAAAAGGAGAGAGGTGGGAAGGAGGAAAGAGGATAGCAAAATTACTTATATAATTATTTCTTCAACCATTTTCCCTCTTTCTTAAATAAGATGAAAACAAAACAAGGCAAAATCTGGGTGTTAATTACTGTTGACAACCTTCAGGAATCTCAAATTCTCTCCTCTGCTAACTAATGGAGCTTCAGAAAACAGTGACAAAGTAAGTCAAATGTTCAATCTCCAGATACAGTTACGTTCCTTAAATCAGTGATTCCCAGCCCTGGGACCAGTTTTGTGGGAGACAGTTTTTCCATGGGGGGGTGCTGTAGATACAGATGAAGCCTGGCTCACCTCCTGCATGCGGCCCCTGCTAAATAATTCCTCAGAGCTTCTAAGAAAAAAAATCACCTTCCTTAAACCAAATAAAGTGCAAGCAGCAAGAAAGCACAATAATCTGCAAGTGAGATTAAGAAGCATTTGCTTCAGTTTCTTCTCCAGGTTCAGCTTAAACTTTAAATACTTTGCGTCCTGAGAAGAGACAGGAGACAACCGATACTAAGACTCCCAAAGGCTTGCACGTGGTGGGAAAGAGGCGCCGGCTCTGCCTTCCACTTAGGGAAGACAGGGGAGACGAGCAAGGATGGAGGGCTGGGGGCTGCTGAGTTCTTAGCCCCAGACTGGAGACAGGGGTAACTAGCCCCAGCCTTGGACTCTGCCCTTTCCCGTTCAAACCAAACACCTCAGATGGCAACAGTGCTTACCGCAGCAAAGCAAGTGGGAAAAGTCAAAGATGAAAATTAAGATATTTATTTTTTCTTGAGACTTTTTCCTTTCTGAAAGGAGAGACGGGGAAAGAACAAATGTGTAGAGAAATCAAGTAAACACAAAAGTTTCTGAACAGATCTCACACAGCTTCCTTTTAGCACAGTGCCTGGTGCGCTGTGCATCAGGACATTGGCACCACTTTCTCCAGAACACAGCAGTATAAACCCAGGCAAGTTCCTAAAGTGCATGTTTCTCCAGGCTAGGACTTCCACCTGTGTGTCAACCGCCTCCTCTCTTCCCCCAGATGAGCACACCAACGCCCCTATCCTCAGTCAGGCCCGCACCAGGCAGCGGGTCCAACAATCCTGGCTCAGCGCCTCCCCTAGGTCACGTGCCAACAACTACTGCTCCTTTTCCTCCCTCTCCCTCTGATGGGAGCCGAACAGTCTCTTAGAAGCCTCCCAACACGAACTTGACTTTGTCAGTGCCATAAACTACTTCACCAAGAGGAGGGGGAAAAAGGCTCTTTGTCCACCCTCGCTCTTCCTCCCCTGCCTTTTCCCTTGATGCAACTTAACAGGATTAGAAAAAAATGTAATGTGCCGCACAGACTCTAAAGCTCTACGAGTAGTTCTACTTCTAGAACTCTATCCTTTGGTTCCAGTCAACACGCGCAGGAAATGTGGTATGCACAAGATTACACAGTGCTGCCTTATGATAGCAAAACGTTATTAAATATACTATATTGCATCTACACGAGGGGTCAGCAAATTGCTTTTGTAAAAAGCCAGACTATAAATGTTTTAGGATCTGAGGGCATGCAAGCTGGGTTGCAAGTGCTCAACCCTGGCATCGCAGCATGACAACAGATAATGGGTAAACAAAGGCAGTGCTCTGTTTCCATAAAACTTTGTTTAAGGACACTGAATTTCTTATCATTCCCACATTCCATAAAGTTTTATTCTTTTTATTTTTTTTCAACTATTTAAAAGTGTAAAAATCATTCTTAGCTAATGGAGTTTCCAAAAAGACACAGGATTGATCTGACTCAAGGGATATTAGTCTGCAGACACCTGATCTATACAACAGAATATTAATTAATTACTATACAGAATGATCTCCAAGAGAGCCCGCTAAGTGAACAAAAGGATAGCGCAAGGCAATAGGTATTGTTATGTTCTCCTCTGTTATACTCACATACACTCTTTGCTAGTAAATGCCAAGAATATCTCTAGAAAGACAGGCACAAAACTAGCAACATGGGGCCGGTGAGATGGCTCAGCGGCGTAAGCACCTGCCTGGCAAGCGCGAGGGCCCGAGTTCAACTCCTGGAACCCACATACGAAAAAAGGGCCGGTGATATCGCTCAGTGGCACGGGCGCCTGCTGGCGCATGAGGTCCTAAGGTCGACCCCCCAGTACCCACAAAAAAAACAACAAAAAAAAAACTAGCAACACGATTGGATCTAAAGAGAAATGCGAGCGACTATGAAGGGAAAGGAAGCTTTTCAATGGTTATTGCTTTCTATATTTTTGTACCATGGGAAGATATTGCCTTTCAAAAAATATAACATATAATTTTAAAGTCCTGCTACAGAAGACAGTTTTATAGTTACATATGACAAAAAATTAAATTTCCATAATTAAGGTCACTGAACATATGTAGTTTTTTTATTCATTTTGCCATTTTCCTCAGATTTCTGAGACAATGGATCGAGCACACAAGAAGCTATTAAGATACACAAAAAATTTAAAGATTTCTAAGCTTCCTTTATTAATTCTATAGTTCTAAGTGTCTAATCTGCATTAATTGGTTTGCTAGGTGTAGGGTAAATAGTAATGAAAAAGACAGGCTTTGCCTTCATGAAGATCAGACTAGCAGAAAAGACAGATATTAAACAAGTAATCACAGACACAGAGTTATGAATTGTCAGGTGCTATAAAAATGTCTTAAAAGCCGGGCATGGTGGAGCATGCCTGTAATCCCTACACTCGGGAGGCTGAGGCAGGAGGGATTACCGCCGAGTTTGAGGCTAACCTGGACTACATAGTGAATTCAAGGCCAGCTTGTCTCAAAAAGAAAATACCCAGCAGCAGCTCATAATTCTTCTGCTGCTTTACTGTTGCCATGTTCTTGAAATTCTAAATATCAAAGACTTGTCCTCTATACTAGGCCTTGCACATTAATTTATGATACTTCAGAACAAAGATCAGTTTATTTCAGAGGTGCTAAAAAATGTGGTTGGGAAGCAAGCAAAGCCAGAGGTGAAGGCAGGGCAGCAGCCCAGGCAGTCTGCCTGGATGAAGATGCTCTAGGCAAGTTCTATAACCCTCTCAAGTGCCTTCTGGTCTGACAGGCAACATGCCTGGTCTAACGGGAAGAACACTAAGCAGAAGTAGAAAGGTCTGAGTTCTGATTCCTGTTTTTCAAGCATATGACCCCACAGGCAATTACTTAACCTAGTCTAATCATTAAAATGAAGGGTTTCATTGGATTTGCTAAGATTTCTTATAATTCTAAAATTAGTACTGTAGAAATTTCCAGGCATTTGCAACCAACTGGCTGACATCGAAATTTTGTTCATATCTTAGAATCACTCCTGAGCTGCTCTGTAACTAGAGGTGGCCACGGAACACGATTCTGGAGAAAGTTGCCCCTTCTATACTGGCGCCCCTGCCACTGGTATAGAGGATCAGGCATGAGGATTGCTCAGAGACACCAAGGATACCAGCCAAAGTGGTCTCATGAGCTTAAGCTTTTTGTCCTAACAACAACAACAACAAAAAACCCTTAAATCCACCTATGTAGAGACCTAGCCCAGACATGAAGCACTGTCTCCAAACATGTGAAGACCCGGCTGCTCCCCGAACCATTCCCAGTAACTAGATGCGGGAGTTGGCATACGCAGCACAGGACCTTCTAAGCTCCTGGAGCCATCGCCACCACTCACATCTTCTTTGTTGCTTCCTTCTTCCTGCTTAGAAAGTTGTCCATCCGGGGGAAGTGGCTAGAGTTGGCCACAGCTCCTTACGCAGGTCCACAGAACTTTCATTCTACTACACGGTCAGTGTTTACACTGACAGCTCATGAGACCGCTCTGGCTGGTTCCCCAGTGTCTTGAGCAAGCTTCATGCTCAATCCTCCTCAGTTCTCTTCAAAGAGCTTTCAGGGGCTGTGCCAATTCCAATCCCTTTCTGCCCCTTTCAGTCATCCAAATCCACACACGTAGGCTTCTCACTCTCAGCACAGGACCTCATTACCTTCCTCACCTAGAAGGCTGGAACTGCAGGCATAACCCTACCCCGCGTTCCTCTCCATCTAAAGTTGTATCTGGGTCAGCACTTCGCATTCTTCCTTCCCTCCTCTTGGGAAGACATGCCCACCTCTCGTTCTCAAGACCCTGCCTCCCCTGAGACCTCCTCCGTTGCTTCTTGTCTCTCTCCCACCCTGGTTCTCTGCGGGGCTTCTGCTCTTTCTTTCTCTCTCCCTTAGCAATTGCTTCCATCTGCAGCCTCCACAATCTGTATCTCTGGCCAAACACAAAGCTGCTTTACAACTGCCTGCAAAGTATCATTACATGCTTGCCCTGGAGGCCTCAACTCTGTACCATGTCCAAACTTAACACTCCTCTCCCCATCATGGCTCCTCCTCATGTTCCTGGTTATGTTCCCTAATTAAAGGCTTCATGATCCGGGCAGAGTGCGGTGGCGCATAACTGCAGTCCCAACTACCTGAGAGGCTGAGGCATTTGAGTCCAGGAATTCGAGGTCAGACTGGGCAACACAGTGAGAACCCTGTCTCAAAACAGAAAACAAGGGGCCAGTGAGATGGCTCAGCGGCTTAAGCGCCTGCTTGGCAAGCGCAAGGGCCCGAGTTCGACTCCCGGAACCCACATACGAAAAAGGGGCCGGTGATATCGCTCAGCGGCACGGGCGTCTGCTGGCGTGCGAGGTCCTGAGGTCGACCCCCGGTACCCACAAAAAAAAAAAAAAAAAAAAAAACAGAAAACAAAAACGAAATACTTACTGATACCCTAGCTTCTCAGACTCAGTGTCTGGAGGCCCCCGGCCTAGGGCTCCCATCTAGTTAAGAAGTCTTGCTCATCCTCTTGCACTGTGTACTCACGCCTGTGCATTCCCACTGCAGCGCTCCGTCCATCACACTTATCCATGTCACTGCCGTGGCTTTCAAAGCAACCACCATCTTTCTTCACTTTACTTCTTCCAATCCATTTCAGTGATTTGTCTTTTTTTTTTTTTTCCCTTGCTTTTTGAGACAGGGTCTTGCTCTGTAATTCATGCTGGCCTTAAACTCACTATGTAACGCAGGCTAGCCTCGAACTCACATTGATCCTCCTGCCTCAGCCTCCTAACTGCTGGAATCACAGGCGAGCACCTCCACACCCAGCTTATTTCAGTTATTTTTCTAAAGGCCTGTCTGTCTATATCCCTTTCCTCCTCAAAAATCTATTTCCCACACTCACTTAAGTGCTGCAGGGTCCAGAACACAAGAGTCTTTCGACTTGCACATACTAGATGGTCACCAAAGAAAAGGAGGGGAACTTAAAACAGATTTTACAAGGAAAAGAAATGTCTCATTAAAAGAGAGCTCTAATATGTAAACTCAGCAACATGTTGGATTTTTCCTAGACCCTAGACAAGCGGCACAGAATGAACACAGCCTGGCAAGACTGGACCAAGAGGATTCCTGCTGACCAGCACATCCTCCCTGTCCATCCCCTTCCACATACACAGTAAGGCCCTGCTGCGGTCTCTGGGTGGCAACAGCAGTGAGTGTTTTGAATCAGGGACCAAGGAATTTCACTTGCCTGCATTTGTGGGTCCTAAACGTGGTGGCTTTGGGTTATGGCACAATGCTATATATTCTATTTCTCTTTTGAGTTCTGTTTTTTTTTTTTTTTTTTTGAAAAGTAGAACTCATAAGAGTTTAAATAACAGGCCGAAAAAGCAATTCCATGGATACCCGTCAGACATGAGCTGACAGAGGAACTCTGACTCTAGCCAATCATCTGAATGAGTTACCCACTCCTACCACTCCTCACCCCATCTCTACCTGCACAGCAAAACAAAGGATGGTGGGGGGCGGGGAAAGGGGGCTTCCAACTTAGATCCCTTCAAACTTCCACAGAACATTGTTCTGGACTTTGGTTTCTCCTTAGGTATTCAACAACAGGAGTGCATATCTAGAACTACTTTATATTGCTCACATGTTAGCTGGAGCACTTTTATTCTGTCCTGTTCACTTATTTCAGCATGGTTTACTTTTTATTTGTATTATACAACAATATAGTTAAACACTACTTTATCTAGGAAATAATATAAAGTAATTATTAAGCACCTGTCAGGCACCATTTCAAGTGCCTTCTACATATTAAAATACACATTCTAACAGCACTGTAAGGTAAGGCTCAGTAATGGTCTCATTTTACAGATGAGGAAGGTAAGGCACAGAAAGGTTTGAGTAATTTGACCCAAATCACATGATTTTTTTTAAAAATCTTTTTTTTCTTTTAAGAGACAAGGTCTTGCTATGTTGCCCAGGCTTTCTTGAATATCTGGACTCATGCAATCTTCCCACCCCAGCCTTGTGAGTTGCCAGAATTACAGGTGCGCACCACCATACCCAACAACAAAGTAATTATTAACTACAAATTGTTAGCCTTGAGTACACTGTAGCTGGGAAGCTGATTCGTTTAATTAGTGCTCTATATGACCCATTGCAGAGCCTTCTGTGGGCCAATAATAAACTGCCAACCAATGGTCCCAGCTGCAGCCATAGGAATAATGGTAGGAAAGTTCCCAATGAGCTGCTGGTGTCTTCTCCCGAAGGATGAACAACCCACTGGGTGACACAGTCAGTCAGATGGTGAGCTCAACAGGGTAAAAAACCAAAAGCCAGGAAGTCTAGAAAGAACTCTCTCTTCTACTCTCCATGCTGCTTCCTCTACCCATGAATGGTCTCTCTTAGACGTGTTCAGGAGAAACTCTCTGCCTGAGAGTCCCGGTGTGGGTCTGCCCTGATGCTCCTCTCGCTGACGATGGGGAAGTGGTCACAAGGCACGCTGTCAAGGGTTGCTAGCACCAAAGCACAGCGGTGGGGGCACAGCCTCTCAAGCCAAACTGCCGGTCTGAATCCTAACTCCACCAACTCAAGCGGCAGCTTAACCAATCTGTACCTTAGTCTCCTCATCTATAAGACTCCCTCAGAGTAGAGATTCCACGCAAGAGTGTCTAAGAGGGGCCGGTGATATGGCTCAGCAGCATAAGTGCCTGCCTGGCAAGCGTGAGGTCCTGAGTTCGACTCCCAGTACCCACATAAAGAAAAAAAGGGCCAGTGATATCACTCAGTGGCACAAGCGCCTGCTGGCAAGCACGACGTCCTGACTTCGACTCCCAGTACCCACATTAAAAAAAAAAGTGTCTAAGAGGAAGTAGATGTTCATTAAGTGTTAGCTATTGCTATGATTACTATAGACTCTTTTTTAAAATTTTCTTTCTTGACACGTTTGCAGTACATAATGATTACATTCTTCGGGGGGTTGGTGCGTGGACATAATACATCTCAATTCTTTTTTTCATCCCCTCCTCTTCTCCTCCCTCCCCACTCCCTCCATCTCTTCGTCTATCCCTTTAGGCAAAAGATCTCCCTATTTCCTATTTTATATCTTTTATTTTGCTCTTTAATTATTTATGCTTTGGGTTTCTCACATAAGAGAAGCCATGCAATATTCAAGCTTCTGTCTGATTTATCTCACTTAATATTATGGTCTTGGGGTCCATCCATTTTCCTACAAATGACTCAAGTTTATCCTTCTTTATGGCAGAGTAGTACTCCACTGTGCATATATGCCATATTTTCTTTATCTATTCATCTTTTGATGGGCATACGGGCTGCTTCTAAGATTTAGCTATTAAGAGCTGTGCTACTTTAAACATGGGTATGCATGTGTCACTGTCGTAGGATGCCTTTAACTCTTTTAGGAAGATCCTCAGAAGGGGAATGTGTAGGCCAAATGGAATTTCTAGTTTTACTTATTTTAAAAATTGCCATACTGATTTCGATAGTGGTTGTACTAGTTTACATTCCCACCAACAATGCAGTAAGGGTTCCTTTTCCCTTGCGGCCTTCCCAGGCTTTGTTATTATTTGATTTTTTGATAATGGCCATTCTTTCTGGAGTAAGGTGGAATCTCAATATTGTTTTAATTTGCATTTCTCTAATAGCCAGAGATGTTGAACATTTTTTCATGTATTTATTGGCTACATGTACTTCTTCTGAGAAGTGTCTGTTCATTTTAGCTGCCCATTTTTCTTCTTATTCTTGGAGAGGTTTTTTTGTTTGTTTGTTTGTTTTTAAGTTCTTTATATACTCTAGATACTAGTCCTTTGTCCAAGGAATAGCTGGCAAAACTTTTTTCCCAGTCTATAGGTTGTCTCTTCGCTCTGTTGGTTGTTTTCTTTGCTGTGCAGAAATTTTTCAGTCAGCCGGGGATTTAGCTCAGTGGTGCAGTGCCTGCCTGGCAAGCATGAGGTCCTGAGTTCGATTCCCAGTACCAAAAAAAAAGAAAATTTTCAATCTGATGTAATGCCACTTGTTGATTCTTAGTATTATTTCTTATGCCATTAGGCTTCTGTTCAGAAAGTCCTTGCCTATGTCTACATCTTCATGAGCTCTACCTATTTTACCTTTCAATGGATTATTTGTTTTAACATTTACATCTGATGTATTTTGATTTTAGTTTACTATATGATGCAAGATATGGGCTTAGATTTAATCTTCTGCATTTGGATAGCCAGTTTTCCCAGTACCATTTGTTACAGATGCTATCTTTCCTCCAGTGTATATTTTTGGCCCCTTTGTCAAAGATCAGATAGCTAAATGCAGCTGGAGTTGTTTCTGCATCCTCTATTCTATTCCACTGATTCACTTGTCTGTTTTTGTGTCAATACCGTGCTGTTTTTATCACTGTAGCTTTGTAATATAACTTGAAGTCTAGGATTGTGATGCTTTCTGCTTCACTGCTGTTGCCCAGCACTGCTTTTACTATTCTGGGTCTCTGATTCCATATGAATTTTAGAACTATTTTCCCTAGTTCTGTGTGGAATGCTGCTGGTATTTTGATTGGGAATTGCATTAAATCTGTGTATCAGTTTTGGAAGTATCTTAGCTACTTTTCTCATTGCTGAGACAAAATACCCAACACCCAAAGTTAAAGGAGGAAAGGTTTATTTCACCTCGTGGTTTGTAGAGGTTTCAGTCCCTAGTCAGCTGTCTCCAAGGCAGGGTGGCATGGCAGGGGGCATCACAGAAGAGAAAAAGTCCGTGGCAAATCAGGCAGCAGGCAGTGGAGCAATAGAGCACCTGCCTTTCTCTTTTATCCCACCTAGGCTACAAGCCTTTTGGGTGGTGCCACCCACACCCAGAGTGGGCCTTCCCACACCCAGGGTGGGGCTTCTGCCTTCAGGAAATCCATTCAGCCACATCCAGAACTATTCTAATTCCAATAAGTGCACTAATTTAGAACCACACACCTTTAATCACAGTATCACACACCTACATCCAGCCAGCTTCAAAAGCCCCACCTATGAGTGCATGAGGCTTTGGCGGGACATTTAAATACAAGTCCTAACAGGGAGTATACACATTTTGAGAATATTGGTTCTTTCTATCCAAGATCAGGGCATGTTTTTCCATGTTCTGATGTCTGCTTTGATCTCCTTTTTCAGAGTACTTCATTTTCATTGCAGAGATCTTTCACTTCCTTGGTTAGGTTAATTCCTAAGTATTTCATTTTTCTAGATGCTATTCTGAATGGTATTGTTTTTATAATTTCTTTCTCAATGAGCTTGTTATTGGTGTACAGGAACACTATTGATTTTTGTATGTTTATTTTGTATCCTGCTACACTACTGAAGTTGGTGGATTCTAGGAGTCTTTTTAGTGGGATGTTTTGGGTCTTCTATGTAGAGGGTCATATCATCTACAAATAATGGTAATTGACTTCTTCCTTTCCTGTACGTATCCCCTTTCTCTCTCTTGCCTGACTGCTCTGGCTAATGTTTTGAGCGTATGTACCTTCCCTGTACTTGAGCCTCTCTGGCCACCAAGCCTAGAGTCAGGTGCAGCACCGAGAAGGAAGTACCACATATACTGGCTCTTCAGGCAGGGCCTGGGCAGGTTAAGTTTATGAAGAGGCAAAAGAAATAAGAAGCCCATTTTATTTACTTTTATTTTATTTTATTTTTTGTGGGTACCGGGGGTCGAACTCAGGACCTCGTGCACCAGCAGGTGCCTGTGCTGCTGAGCGATATCATCAGCCCTTTTTTCGTATGTGGGTACCGGGAGTCGAACTCAGGACCTCACGCTTGCCAGGCAGGTGCTTATGCCACTGAGCTGTCTCACCGGCCCAAGAAGCCCATTTTAGATAGGAATCCAGGCCACGCTTTCCTATGTCACTTTACCAGCAATACAGCTGACACTTAGGTCCCTCTTCGACTGCCATGTATATTTTTTTATTGGTCTGAATTCAAAGGAGAGAGGGTTCTCTAGCTGGTATCTCCAAACCCTAACATCAAAAAGACTTAAAGAGGGCCATTGATATCGCTCAGTGGCATAAGCACCTGTCTGGCAAGCACGAGGTCCTGAGGTCAACTCCCGGTACCCACACTACAAAGAAAAAAAAAAAAAAAAAGGCTTAAAGAAATATAATACTTTTATCCCAAAGAATACAAATCATGCAAGTCCAGAAATCAAGAAGGCAGGACTGTTTCTTAAAGGACAAGGGGAAAAGGAACACCAGAAAGGAAATGTACGTAGCTCACGTGCACAAGTGTGAAGTGTCCTTACGCAGGCGCTGACTCTTACAGATGAAGAGACAATCGAGCCAAATACACGAGACAGGGCTCACCTGTATGACACTGATGTGTCCTTAAATAAATGGTACTGTCATCTCACTAAGAATATACAGGTGCATGATCAGAGTTTTAGCTCTACAACTGTTTTCTAAACAGTTTCTTGAAGCCACAATTTCTCGAAGATTTGAAAAGCCTGAAATGGTTGATAACGTACAGCAGCCTTTGCAGGGACTCTGCCCAGTACATGTGCCCCAGCTCGGGTGCTGGGGGTAGGACTCTCCACCAAGCACTTACTACAGAATTCTGCGTACTCGGCTGGCAGGAGGAAGGTCTGAGGGAGGATGTGAAAAGCCTTGAATCCGTGTGTATGCTGCATTCGAATGATGTTTTTGTACAGCCGGTCCTTCCGGGTTAGTTCATAAGACCTAAAAACCAAAAAAATATTTCCATTTCAGCAAATTGTGACTCAGAGGTTTTCCTGGGCTATCACACTGAGGAGCTCACAGTTCACCGTTCTGGAGCACCTGCTGAAGAACTGTACGTACCAAATCTGTCACCTCGTTAACGAGAAAGGTACTTATCATTTTCATCAAATGAAAGTTTTTGGCCAGATTTACTCAGGCCTGGTGGTGCACACCTATAATCCCAGCACCTGGGAGGGTGAGGCAGAAGGATCACTGAGTTCAAGGGCAGCCTGGACTGCATAGTGAGTTTGTCACGTTTAATTTTTTTTTATTTTTTTTATTTTTTTTTGAGATAGGGTCTCGCTGTGTAGTTCAGGCTGGCCTTGAGTTCACTATGTAGTGAACTCAAGGCCAGCCTGCGAGTGCTGCGATTACAGGCATACGCGACCATGTCCAGCTGCACAGTGAGTTTAAGGCCGGCCAGAACTGTATAGTGAGACCATGTCACACACAAAAAATAAAAAATAAATAAGTAAAAACAAGATATAAATACAATGAAATTTCCCCTTTTGGTGTATAATTCTGAGTTTGGAAAAACACATACAATTAGGTACTGACTGTTACAATTCACATGTACAACAGTTCTGATTCCCCAAAAGTGCCTCAAGTCTTCTTGTACTTAACCCCTACAATCACTGGTAGGCCCCAAGAAAACAGTCATCTCTTTTCAATCCTTGTATTTTTTTACTTTTCCAGAAAGTCAAAAAAATAGAACCATCTGGTGTTTATCTTTAGTTTTTTTTTTTGTTGTTGTTGTTGTTTTCTTTTCAGTACTGGGAATTGAAGCCAGGGCCTTCACACTGGGCTACATCTCCTTCACCCCCTTTTATTTTTGAGACATGGTTCTCTGTCCTTTTAAGACGGACTTATTTCACAGAGCACAATGCACTTGATATTTATTCTTATTGTTGTGTGTAACAGTATTTTGCCCTTTTTTTGGTGTGGATGTGCCATGGTTTATTCGTCTCTTCATCAGTTGAAGGACATCTGTATTATCTCTAGTTTGGAGAGATTATGGATTAAGTTGCTACAAACATTCATACACAGGTTTTTATTTTAACATAAAGTTTTTTGCACCCCCACATGTTCTTCTGTGATAACTCTACTATAATGCTGAGGACATGAATTCTTATAAGGTTTTATGCAAACGTTTTGATTTTTCTAGGAGTGGGACTACTAGGTTGTTTAGTAAGTTATATTATTTATCTATTGCAGCATAACAAATAGCCCCAAAATCTAAAAGCTTGAAATAACAAAACACATTTATAACCCCCCACAGTTTCTGTGGGCCAGGAATGTGGGATGACAGAGCTGGGAAGTTCTATCTCAGAGTCTGTCGTGAGATTCCAGTCAAGAAGGTAGCTGGTGCTGGCTGGGGACAGAGGACCCGCTTTGCAATGGCCCACCGGAAGGGGCTGGCTGCTGACAGGAGGCCTCACTCCTCCCCATGTGAGCCCTTCCACAGGGCTGAGAGCCTTCAGGACATAACAACCAGCTTCTCCCAGTCCCAGAGATCCAAGAAAGAGGGCAAGAAAGGAGCCATGGGGCCAGTGAGATGGCTCAGCGGCATAGGCGCCTGCCTGGCAAGCACGAGGCCCTGAGTTCGACTCCCGGAACCCACATACGAAAAAAGGGCCGGTGATATCGCTCAGCGGCACGGGCGCCTGCTGGCGTGCGAGGTCCTGAGGTCGACCCCTGGTACCCACAAAAAAAAAAAAAAAAGAAAAGAAAAGAAAGGAGCCATGAAGTCTGCCGTGACCTAGTCGCAGAGTGACACACCACTACTTCTGCCACATTCCATTTGTTGGTAAGTTACTGAGTCCAGCTGACACTCAAGAACAGAAAAATTAAGCTCAAATTTTTGAAGGTAGTGTCAAAGAATTTATGGACACATTTTACAGTCACCACATAACAACATGTTTAACTTTATAAGAAACTGCCAAATGGTTATTCTGAGAATACTGGAAAAACAAGCTCAGTCCCTCCAACCATTCTCAGAGACAGAGGAACTACCACGGTGTTCTCCCATTCTCCACTCTGACTTCCACACAGTCACTCATACTTTTGACACCAGCCATGCGGGGGTCTTTCAGCACGCACCAGCAAGCAACCCTACAGCACATGCCAGCTGGTGGTTCTCTGATTCAACGCAATTCTGACACCACCTACCTGAAGATACCATCAGATCACTTGGGGTCTCCGCCTCAAGCCTGCCCCTCACCTCAGGTACCACTTACAAGCCCCTGGTTGTTTCATCTGTGCTTCTGATCGACCAGCCATTAGTCAGGGTACCCACGATTGTCTCCTTGGGTCCATCTGATTTGCTTCAGTGGATCACAGAACTCGCTGCATTTACGGGTTTATTACCAAGGATATAAACATGGGGTGCATAAGGCAAGGTATGAAAGAAGGGGTGCAGAGCTTCCATGCCCTCTCCCAGCATGCCACCCCCCAGGAAATTCCACATGGTCAGCTTCCTGGAAGCTCTCCAAACCCCTCTCCTTTAGGGGTGGAATGGAAGCTCCCTTAGGTAGGCGTGGTGGTTTAAATCACCGGTCACTAGTGAGCAACAGAACCTCCTGCTCCTTTCTCCCTCCTGGAGGCTGAGGGGCTGCTACAAGTCCACCCTCTAATCGTGCCTGGTCTTTTCCTTGCACAGGCCTTTGTGCGCAAGTCAGCAACGGGCCAGGTCACCACTCAATTCATTAGCATACAAAAAGACACTACTTTAAAGATTCCACGGATTTTTATGAACTGTACAGAAAGAACCAGAGACTTAAGGCTAAATACAGATTTCACAATATCACATTTTGCATCACCACCAGTAACATTTACTATTCTACTTGCAACACATCCTATACAGCGCTTGGTGGTTTGTTTGTTTGTTTGTTTAACCATTCTAATAGTTATATATTGGTACCTCATATGGTTTTAATTTGCATTCCACTAATGACTAATGATGTTGGGCATCTTTTCATGTCTTTATTTGCCATATCTACATCTTATATGAAGTACCTAAATCTTCCGCCCACTTTGAAAAATAGGGTGGTTTGTTTTTTTATTGAGTTTTGTGAGCTCATTATATGCTCTGGATACAAATTCCTTATTGGATATGTGTTTTGCAAATATTTTCTCTATTCCACAATTTTATTTTATTTTATTTTATTTATTTATTGGTACTGGGTCTTGAACCGAAGTCCTTCATGCTGAAGAACATCCTCAGCCCTTTTCTTAATTTTTTGAGACAGTGTCTCGCTCAGTCACTGAATTGCCCAGGCTGGGCTCGAGCTTGTGATCCTCCTGCCGCAACCTCACAGAGTGCTGGGATCTCAGGCCCATATCAACACATCTTGCTGATTTTCTTAACAGGATCTTTCTGACAACAGACGTTCCTAATTTTGATGAAGTCCAGTTTATCATTTTTTTCTTTAATGCGTTATGTTTGTTATAGCGAAGAAATTTTTATCTCAGGATCATAAAGATTTTTTTCTCTCTACAAATTTTACAGTTTATGTTTCTCATTTAAGTCTATGATCTTTTTTCCAAATAGGCTTTTAAAAACTGAGTTATAAAAAAATTGAGTTACAAGTATAAAATCTATTCTAAAACAAATTTTGAATATAAATTAAAAAAGATTGTGTTTCAATTATAACTTTTAATGAGTATACTCAAAATTTTAGGTTATAAAAATGAAATAAGCTGGGCATGGCGACACACACTTGTATTCCCAGCACTCAGGAGGCTGAGACAGGAGGATCACTGCAAGTTGAAGGCCAGCCTAGGCTACATAGTAAGTTCAAGGCCAGCTGGAACTACATAGTGAGACCTTGTCTCAAAAAAACAAAAAACAAAAAACGAAAAACACAAAATACAGTATAACCAGGTGTGGTGGGACATGCCTGTAATCCCAGCACTAGGGAGGCTTGTTCACTGCAAGTTCGAAGCCAGCCTGGGCTGCAGAATGATTTCAGTGCAAGCTTGAACTCCAAAGCAAGATCCTGTCTCAAAAAACTGAATGTGTGAAAGAAATTCCAGCTTCATAAAGCTTCATCAACCAAGTCTGTGCCTATTCACTATCACAAATCATTATGAAATATGTTAGGAAAGCTATACGTCTTATTTTAATTGAATCACAATTTTCTAAGAGTATAAAATATATGGATTATTCATGAAAAACATCCAATTAAGAAGTTCCAAACCAAAGCATTCTGGACAGAAGGAAAACCAGACACCTGGAAAATCACAACTTGGCAAGGAGAAAGTAGATCTCCAGGAATCAGGAAGGAGCTGGCAGGAAAATTAGAAGCTACACAGAAATTGGAGAAATGCAGCACAATGCAAAGACGAGAATGAAGCAATGTGGAATCTCACCCCAGCTCCTGAAGAGGGGAGCCTGTCTTCGCAGATATAAGGGAAGCCCACAAGGTGAGAAGTCAGGCCTGACTTGCTTGGCTCTCAGACTGGCTGGGTCCAAAAGTGCTGGCATTAAGTAAAGCATTGAAAACCCCTGCCCTGCTGCTTGCATCTAGCACAAATCAGAGGTCCGAATGCTTTCCCCATCTACTGCTCTAGGGGACACGCCCTGGCTTAGACAGCTGCCACCGCCTGAGGTAAACAGACAGAGGGCCTCTGGAACAGGGGACACCTCACAAACCCATAGGCCATAAAGCCAGGCAGAGAAAGCTGTAACTTCCTGGATTCCAAAACTGCAGATCCTAGAAAGAAACCACTCATTCAAAAATACAGAGAAAAATGCCCCCCACACACACTTTGGATTCGCCTCTCTCTCTGTATTTCACTGATTGGGGGGAGGTCTTTCTTTTTCTTATTTTTTATTTTTTTACTTTTCTGAGACAGGTAGTAGGTGTAGTTCAGGCTGGCCTCAAACTCCTGGCAATCCTCCTGCTTCAGCCTCCCTAGTGCTGGGATTACAGGCAGCTCTTTTTTCTTTCCTTTATTCTCTTTTCTATTTCTCATTTCCTTTTTTTTTTTAAACTTTATTCTTTTTTTTAACTTTGTTTTATTAGTACATATTTGTCATACATTTTTTTTTTATATGCGGGTACCGGGAGTCGAACTCAGGACCTCGCGCTTGCCAGGCAGGCATTTATGCCACTGAGCTATATTACCAGCCCTGTCATACATATTGATCACGTTCATCTTAGGAATTTGTAACTGTACATAAAACATCTCAATTCTTTTTTCCCATCCAGTACCCTCCCTTTAGCCCTTCTTCCCTTCCCCATTTACACAAGCTTTGTTACCATTTTTTCCTTCCATTCTCCTTTTCCCTCCCTTCCCTTCCCCCACCCCCCTCCCTTGTTCCCCTTCTCATCTGAACATGTTTTTCCTACTTTCCAGTAACTGTCCTCCATTATACCCCTCATTTACCCTTCGGGTTTCTCACACAAGAGAAACTGCGATATTTAATCTTGTGTGCCATTTAAGTGAAATAAATGTTCATCAATTTTGCTACATATAATTCAAATTTGTCCTTCTTTATGACACACCAGTATTCCACTGTATATAAACACCACATTTTCTTTATCCATTCATCTTTTGATGGGCATATGGGCTGTTTGCAAGATTCAGCTATTATAAATTGTGCTGCTATAAACATGGGTATGCATATATCAATGTGGTATGATGCTTTTAAGTCTTTTGGAATGATACCCAGAAGGGGAACAGCTGGGTCAAGTGGAATCTCTAGTTGTAGAATTTTGAGGAATCCCATACTGACCTCCACAGTGGTTGCACCAGTCTACACTCCCACTAGCAATGGAGAAGGGTTCCCTTCACCCCCACAGCCTCACGAGCATTTGTTATTGGTTGATTTCTTGATGGTAGTCATTCTTTCCGGAGTGAGACGGAATCTGGCATTTCTTGAATGAGCAGTGATATTGAGCATTTGGTGGAGTTTTTGGGGTGTTCCATGTAGAGTAGCAAATAATGATAATTTAACTTCTTTCCTATCCATTCCTTTTCTTTCTTTCTCTGGTCTAATTGCTCTGGCTAATGTTTCCATAACTATATTGAACAGGAGTGGTGATAGTGGGCATCCTTGTCTTGCTCCTGATTTTAGAGTGAAACTTTCAGTTTTTGACCATTTAGTATGATGTTGGCTGTTGGTTTGTCACAGATAGCTTTTATCAGATTGAAAGACCTTTTATTCCAATTTTCTGTAGTTTTTTTTTAATCATGAATAGGTGTTGGACTTTGTCAAATGCTTTTTCCGTGTCTGTGATGATCATTTGGTTTTTGTCCTTGGTTCTGTTAATGTGGTATATTATAGTCACTGATTTATGTACATTGAACCATCCCTGCATACCTGGAATGAATCCCACTTGGTCATGGTATATAATCTTCTTGATGATTTGCCGCATTCTGTTTGCTAGGATCTTATTGAGATTTTTCTGCATCTATGTTCATTAAGGAGATTGGCCTGTAGCTATCTTTTTTGGTTGGATCCTTCTCTGGTTTTGGTATCATGGTAACGCTTGCTTCCAGGAATGCCTTTGGGAGTATTGCTTCCCTTCCTATTTCATTAAAGAGTTTGAGGAGTAGTGGCATTAGATCTTCTCTAAAGTTCTTGTGGAATTCAGCAGTGAATCCATTAGGACCTGGGCTTTTCTTTGTTAGTAGTTTTATTACTTCTTCAATTTCATTGACTGATATATTAGGTTATTTAGAATTTTTATATCTTCTTGATTCAGCTTTGGAAATTCACATATATCTAGGAATCTGTCCATTTCTTCTGAGTTTTCCATCTTATTAGAGTACAGGTTCTCATGAGAGAGGAAACTACCTCTGAGGTGAAACTGGGCAACTATGGGTTAACCGTGTAGCTCAGCTCCCTGAGAAAACTGATGGGTATGACCCCAGCTATGTACAGGTACAGCTATAATGTAATGTCAGCAGAGCATAACAGACTCGCAAGTTCCACCAGAACTCTCCGCTGCCCCTTGACTACTGTCCCCCCAAACCACTGCTTCACTTCTGCTTCTGTAACCACACCTGACAACAGCTCGCCAATGTAAGGTTGCCCCTAGAATAAGAATGGTATAAAAGTAAAAGCAAGACTCTATTCAGGGCTCTCAGAAGGACACAAGTCCCCTGTGGAGATGCTGGCAAAGTAAAATGGCTCCTTGCTCCTCATTTCCATGTCTGGGTGATTTGGTGAGATTCCCATTTGTCTCCTGCTTAATTCAAAGTAGGTACTGATGATCTTCTGGATTTCTGCAGGATCCGTTGTGATTTCACCCTTTTCATTCCTAATGCCATGGATTTGGGTCTTTTCTTTCATTTGTTTTGATAAGGTTGGCTAAGGGTTTGTCTATTTTATTTAATCTTTCAAAGAACTAACTCAATTCATTGATTCTTTGTATTGTTTTCTTAGTCTCAATTGCACTAATTTCTCCTCTGATCTTTATGATTTCCATGCTTATATGCACTTTGGGGTTAGCTTGCTCCTCTTTTTCTAGAACCCTGAGGTTCAACATTAGGTAATTTATTTGAGCTTGCTCTGTTTTTCTGATGTGTGAATTCACCGCTATAAATTTCCGTCATAGGACTGCTTTCATTGCATCCCAATAGTTCTGGTATGTTGTACTGGCATTATTATTTAATTGCAGAAACTGTCTAATTTCTTCTTTAATTTTATCAGTGACCCATTGGTTGTTCAGGAGGGTGTTATTTAATTTCCATGTGTTTATGCAGTTTTTGTGGTTTCTTTTGCCATTGATTTCCAGTTTCACTGCACTAGGATCTGATAATATGCATGGGATAATTTCAATTCCTTTGAACTTACTTAAGCATATTCTATGAGCTAGTATGCAGTCTACTTTGGAGAACGTCTCATGTGCTGCTGAGAAGAATATGTACTCCAATGTTGTGGGGTGGAACACAGCAGATATCTACTAAATCCATTTGTTTAAAGGCTTGGTTCAGCTCTGATATTTCTTCACTGATTTTTTGTCTAGTTGATCTATTTGTGACAGTGGGGTATTGAGGTCCCTCATTACAATTGTATTAGTGCTTATCTGATTTTTCATATCCATTAATGCTTGTTTTATATAGTTGGGTGCACTGGTATTTGGTGCATATATATTTATGATTGTTATCTCTTGGATTGTTCCCTTAACAAGTATGTAATGACCTTCTTTGTCTCCTCTGATCAGTCTTGACTTGAAATCCACTTTGTCTGCAAATAGAAAAGCTACCCTTGTTTTTTTTCTAGGTTCCTATCACATGCAGTATTGTTTTCCATCCTTTGACTTTCAATCTATGAATTTTTTATTTAAATCTGTTTCTTGTATGAAGCATATTGTTGGCTCTTGTGTCTTGATCCATTCTGCCACTCTGTTTCTTTTGACTTGTGAATTGAGACCATTCACATTGATGATTATAACTGATATCTACTGACTTATCCTTGTCATATTATTTTCCTGTTGTTGATTCCCTTTCTTTCCCTTTTTTTTTTTTGGTGGGTACCGGGGGTCAACCTCAGGACTTGCGCGCCAGCAGGCGCCCGTGCCGCTGAGCGATATCACTGGCCCTTTTTTCGTATGTGGGTTCCGGGACTCGAACTCGGGCCCTCGCGCTTGCCAGGCAGGCGCTTACACCGCTGAGCCATCTCACCGGCCCCTTTCTTTCCCTTCTGTTTAACTGCTTGCCTTGGCTCACTGTCTTGGGATTCATGGAATTGTTGTCCTTATTATCTTTTTCTAGAATATCCTTCAGAACTTTTTGGAGTGCTGGTTTGGTGGTCATGAATTTCTTCTTTATCACTGAAGTATCTTACTTCTCCACCAAGTTTGGAAAATAATTTTGCAGGGTACATCAATCTGGGTTGGAGGCTGTTTTCTTTTACAGCTTGAAATACTTCATTCCAAGCTCTCCTTGACTTAAGGGTTTGTGTTTAGAAGTCTGCTGTGATTCTGATGGGTTTTTCTTTATCTCTTCCTTTTAATTTTTCCTTTATTCTTCTTCTTTCTCTCCTTTTCTCATCTTTGTTCTTTTCTGTTACCTTTATCTAATTCTATTATTTTTTCTGTTCCTTAATAGTATCCTTTTCTTTCCTCATCTTCCATTGCTTAATTTTTCAAATTTTTCTTCTTTCATTCTCCTATCCACCACTCCCTGTATTTTCACTAGTATAAACATCAAGCATTATTAATCTTTAGATAGTTACCTCTACGTTATTACTGTTGAATTCACTTCTATTGTTAGTGGAGATACAGTTGTCACATTTAGTAGATGTTTACTGTATGTTAATTTAGGTTTGTCTTAGTGTTTATGCTATAATTATAGATCTGTTTTCTGTGGTTAAGGGTGGTACAGTATTGGTTCTGTTTTTGCTCTGTGTTTTTTTTTTGTTTTTGAGACAGGTCTCACTATGTAGTTCAGGCTGGCCTTGAACTCATGGCAATCATCCTGTTTCAGCCTTCTAAGTGCCGGGATTACAGGCATGCACCATCACACCTGGCCCAGTATTGGTTCTTATGGTATGTCAGTATCCAGTTTGTCTTTGACACCATTAATGTCACTGATTCACTTGCTATTGCCAGGGTGGCATCGATGTTGTTAATATAAGGTTTTCTCTGTATGCCAATATCCAGACTACCTTTGTGTTATATAAGGGACCAACAATACTGTGGTCCCTTTCTAGAGAACTAGGTGCTGAGCCAATTACACTGCATCCTTCCCTTCCAAATTAACAGAAGTGATCGAATCTGGGACAGAGGCAAAGGCATATAGTTAGCTCCACCCAGTGGCCTATAGTTAGCTACTGAAAAGCAGACACTAAAGAGATCTCCATACTAGCAACCAAGTCTTTCTATTATAAGCACCCAAAAACCAAATCCAAAAAAAATAAAAAAACTAGAAACATGAGAAGACAAGGCAACAAAATGCCTTCAAAAACTCCCAACTCCCCCCAAAGCTACTCAATGGGGAAATAATCAAAAGTTACATGCCCAAATTATTTGAAAGAATAACCAAGGAGATTAAAAACACAGATCAGTAAGGTGCTCAGTGAGTTCAAACAAGATACTATAATTAAACAAATAATGAACATAATAAAGAAAATGATCAGCAAGTTTATAGAGGATACTACTAAATAGCTAGCTCACAGAATTAGATAAAGGTAACAGAAGAATAAAGAAGAAAAAAAAGGAGAAAAATAAGAATTAAAAAAGGAAAAATTAAAAGGAAAGGAGAGAGAAAAACTCATCAGAATCACAATATAAAACATGAATGACCAGTTTAGCAAAGAATTAAGAAAGAGGGCCGGTGAGATAGCTCAGTGGCATAAGCGCCTGCCCAGCAAGCGCGAGGTCCTGAGTTCAACTCCCGGAACCCACATAACGGAAAAAAAAAAGGGCCGGTGATATCGCTCAGCGGCACAAGCACTTGCTGGCAAGCGCAAGGTCCTGAGGTCGACTTCCGGTACCCATATTAAAAAAAAAAAAAAAAAAAGAATTAAGAAAGACTCTACGAGGGCCAGTGAGATAGCTCAGCGGCATAAGCACCTGCCTGGCAAGTGCGAGGTCCTGAGTTCGACTCCCGGAACCCACAGTAAAAAAAAAGAAAGAGTCCACAAAAAGATTCCAAATGAAAATCCAGGAGATTAAAACTTCTACTGAAAGTATGGGCATCAGAAGCAACCAATGTGAGGACAGAACTAGAAGAATCAGAAGACAGGGCTGCTGTCAGAGACCAATTATTCAGAGATACCTTACAAACAACAAGAGAAAATGAGAAATGAATCCAACAGCTGCTAGATAACACAAAGAAGACTAACCTAAGATTAACTGGAATTTGTGAAAAATCAGAAGACAGCACAAATGACATAAAAAACCTATTTAGAAATAATATCAGAAAACTTTCCAAATATAAGGGAAGATATAGTTAAGTTCTCAGTGGGGATCTTAACCTGGGATATTACTGTAATAAGATCATTTAGTCTAAAATTTAGGTCTGTCTTGGGTCCTGTGTAGGAGGGACATATGCCAGTTTTGCAATTAGTGCACTGGCTTTAGGTCTATAAATATGGACTAAGTAACCGTAAGTTCTATTTTCCTGGATAATTTTTTTTCAGATATGCAAAACTTTCCCCCTAAAAACAAACTAATGAAACTTCTCAGAAATTTTAGTATTTTAGAATCTGAATTTGTCAGTCAATTTGCATCTTCACTTGGAATTAACACAGAATTATTTTTGTCAGGCTGTGTTTCTCAAGTCACATCTAGATAGCTGTGGCATAAAAACTTTCAGAATGTTTGTGTTTTTTCTTATTTTGCTGTTTCAGGTCATCCTTTCTCTCCCCTCCTTTTTCTTTTTTCCCAATTTTCATTTTTTATTAGCACATCTGCAGTACATAATGGTCACAATCCCGCTGGGGCATTGGTGTGTACGCAACACCTCTCAATTCTTTTTTCATCCCTCCTCCCTTCCCTCTCCGTCTCTTGGTCTCCTTCCCATTTGAAAACTATTTATCTCCCTACTTCCTATTATCTTTTATCTTGCTCTTTATATTTGGGGTTTCTCACAGGGTTTTCTTTCTGTCCTTTTGTTTGGAACCCAGGAAATTCTTACAACTAAAGATAATGCATCATATTAACATACCATTCTTTTATAAAGAGGAAAAACGGTAACTGTGAAAGGGAAGGGGGAGAACCCATCCACAACAGACCATCTTAAGCAGCTCAATTTTAGGAACGAGAACTAGAAATTGTCTCTTTAAAATCATCCATGACTCTACGGCCTAGAAAAGTGTCCATAAGCACGCAGGGGCATGAACTCTTTGGTCTGCTTGGCAGGCTACTCCCCTATACCAGATGCCCCCCTTAAGAACTTAATTATCTGCTGGCTACCTGGTCCAGCCTTAGCTGTCTTTACCTGCAGCAAAGCAGCTACAAGGGCATTACCTGGGAAAGTGATTAACCTTTTGTGCTTCAGAGAGGGTGCGAAGTAAAAAGGGCTTCAGGTGGGATCCTGTCCACATCAGGTTATAGTCAGTGCTGCTCGGGTGAACCTGAGGGCAGACAGAGACACAGAGTGCAAAAAACTGTCACAGACAGCCCCTGTCCAGGAAGAGCAACGGCTGAGAGTGTTGCAGCCATTCTTCATTCACAGACAACTCACAGGGATGGCCCAATTATTACGTAAGCCTCGTAAGACCAAAGCAACTGTCACAGAACACAGGACAATCACATTTAAAGGATGAGAGAGTTGCCAAGCATGGCGGCACACGCCTGTAATCACAGCCACTCAGGAGGCTGAAGCTGGAGGATCCCACAGCCTGGGCAACTTAGAAAGATGCTGTCTCAAAAAAATAAGCCAGGCATGGTGGTGAGCACCTGTTATCCAAGAACTCTAGGAGGCTGAGGCAGGAAGATTCCAAGTTCAAGCCCAGCTTGGGGAACTGATCCCATGACTCAAAAATTAAAAAAGGACTGGAGATGTAGCTCAGTGTGAAGGCCCTGGGTTCACACACATCCACTCCTTCCAAAAAACTGCAAAAAATAAAATAAATTCACCATCCTTCTTTAAAAGTTGATGATGTTTCTCAATACTCTTGCTTATCGAAGTATAAGATTAGGCCCCAACCCCAAAACTACTTTCTTAGACCTTATATCTTTGCAGATACTAGGTAGAAAGTATTAATTAGAACTGAAACCTTAGAGTAGCAAACCAACTCAGATTATATTTGTTAATTAGAATTCATTGGTTCATTCATTCAACAATTATGTACTCTATGCCTACAATGTGATAAGACCATGGCAAGCACTGGAGATAAAAGAGCAAAGACTGAATATAAAAAGGTATCAGAAAGTCACCCAAATGTCTCCCACAGAACACAACCTAGAATATGGAGCTAGCAACCAGACTTTCATCAGTGGTCTCAAAGTATCTGTAGCAGAGGTCTGTTCTGCATTTTTGCCTGTCCTTTTATGACAGTATCTCAATTCTCCTTATTTTCATTAGGGGAATGGCTTATTCCTTGGTTGGTATGTATGTACATATTTATTTACACAGGGTCTCGCTATATAGTTCAGGCTGGCCTTGAGCTCACTATATAGCCCAGGCTGGCCTCAAACTCGCAGCCATCCTCCTGCTCAGCCTCCCAAGTGCTGGGATTACACACATGCACCACCATGCCCAGCCCTTACTCCTAGGTTTTAAAGAATATATCAATCATCCATGCACTCTCTTCCCAAGGAGAGGGTCAGTGACCCAAGCTAATCCAGTCATTCTGTCTCCAGAGAAAGGCACAGGACAGTCCATGGAGTCCAGTAATGTCCATGGCAGTGCCTAGAGAAGACGATCCTGAAGATTACTGACCCTATATCCCCAAGGCTCTCTCTCCTCCTGACTTCCCAGCTTTTCCTCTAATTCTGCTAGCCATCCTCTGCACAATTTTCCTCCAAATCTCTTCTGGTTTAAGTTATATGAAGTCCACTTCTATTGGTTGCAATCTAAGAACCTTAATTGGGTATCAGACAATTCCATATGAGAACTCAGTATCTAGCACAAGCCTAAGAACATAGTCAGAGAAAAATAAAGCCTGGAAATGCTCTCCTTGTATTGCAGGATCGGTAAAGCCACTAACAAATTCAATCCAAGTTCTGCATCCTCAGTAAACACTGGTCCCAAGTACTTTCTAGAGCTGGCGGCTAGCTAGGTGGCTAGGATTTTCAGCTTTTGAGTAGGTCAGGTGAGGTAGAAGAAACGAGCTTACTTCATGAAATCCATGGGCTGTCAGAATGCTGCGCACCAGGCGACTGTCCGTTCGCACAATCTTATAAGACAAATGATAACGTTCTAAAGAAAAACACAGAATCAAGTTTATTAACCTGCAAGTTAACTATAAAAACAAAATAAACTCTAAAATGGTGGCTGGCTTCATTAAACTCAGTAACGTTTCACTGCCACCTTTAAAACTATCCTAAAAAGGGCTGGGAGTGTAGCTCAGCATTACAGCGCTTGCCCTGGGTTCATCATGCACAGAGCCCTGGGTTCAATTCCAGGTACCGCAAAACAAAACGAAAACACCTATTATAAATAAACTGACGATATTTGGGACCAAGGGTCCAAATATCGGAGACTCTGGGGTTCACTAAACATGGATAGCAGAAAAAATTTTCATCTTTGCTTTCACTAATTTCTAGTTAAAATTTTAACAATGCCTTCAAAGAGGAATGTGGGCAACAAAGCAGGTAGTAGTAACAGTATCTGTGATGCTGCTATCAATAGATATCAGGTATTTTAGTATCACTTCACAATTGTTTCAATCCCCTCAAAATACCATTCTTACAGTATTTGTAAGTTATGGTAGTTAACAAACTTTCCACTCTATTGTGTTATTTAATGCACTGATAAAGCATGTATATCATAATTTTTAAATATTTTAATTACTACATTTCAATATAATTTATTTCCTTTGTAGTTTTTTGTTTTTTTGTTTTTAATCCCCTTAAAAACTGAGAATTGGCCCCAGCCTTCCCCAGACTGCCAAGGCGGTCCACTGTACCCAAAAGGCTAAGACCCCCGCTCTAGACAGCCCTATGTGTCCAGCCACACTCACTACGGGCATGTTGGAGGCCGCAGGTTAGAAGCTGGTGGCCCGGGGACCAAATCCAGCCAGCAGACGTGGTTTGTTCATTCCTTGCAGTGCTCCAAAAACAAAAGTGAATTCATTGCTAACCTTTTGAAATTGGGAGAATTAACAAAAAAATCTGGATTTGGGGGCTTTTCTTAAAAACCTGGCAACCCTGGGCTCTCTTCTCTACAATGTAAGAGTCATCTGGAGACCAGCAACTGTCCCCTGAGGGAGCGGTCTGAGAGGGAAGTCTCATCACATCAGATCTTGATCTAGCCCCAAAGACCACCATTTACTCTGGACTATTAAATTCAATCTCTTTCTATGTGCCACTCCACACTGAGAAAACTTGCTAAGAATTCTACAGAATGCTGGGCATGGTGGCACATGCCTGTAATCCCAGCACTCAGGAGGCTGAGGCGGGAGGGTCACTGTGAGTTTGAGGCCAGCCTGGGTTACATAGTGAGTTCAAGACCAGCCTGAATTACAGAGTGAGACTTACAGAACAATTTTTTACAAGGATTCCATATAAAAAATTTTTCTGAATCAGTACAGTACAGAGCTTACAGACAGACTCTAGGATAATATTTAGCCTCCACTGTCAAAACCATTTAAAGATGGCCATCTCTATCAATTCATGTGAAAATACTCATAAATCACTGCTGCTCCTTGCCCAGGCCTGGCAGAGACTCTGTGCAAAGTAGATACAGAAAGCCTGGCACAAACAAGCTGGACATTCCATACACTGTGTAATTCTTCCCGTGGCAAGCTTCTAAAGCCCATTTACAAGGCTTTTCCCAATGATCCATCACTTGTACGTTGCCGCTGCAATACGGTTATAAGAGAAACAGTGCAGACTGTATGTGTTTACTTCGGTGCAGAACAGAATGTCGGCACAGGGCACTGCTCAGGAATAAGTGCTCTGATTCCAAATTGGAGAGGGAGAGCATTAGATAGGCCTGGAGCATCTTACTATGCCAAAACACAGGGAAGTGCTCAAAAACTGATTGGGAACATGTCACAAATGGACAAATCTGAGACAATTTAAACATAATTTTTTTTTTTTTTTTTTTTTTTTGTGGGTACCGGGGGGTCGACCTCAGGACCTCACGCACCAGCAGGCGCCTGTGCGGCTTAGCGATATCACCGGCCCCTTTTTCGTATGTGGGATCCGGGAGTCGAACTCGGGCCCTTGCGCTTGCCGGGCAGGTGCTTAAGCTGCTGAGCCGTCTCACCGGCCCGAACATAATTTATTTTTGAGACGAGGTCTCACTAGGCTGCCCAGGCTGAAGTTGGACTTTCAGTCCCACATCAGCTTCTCAGAGGAAAACAGTGAGAGACAGACTTCTAGTGTACTTATAAAAGAATCCATGAGAACACACAGACAGGGTGAGAAGGTGTACTTGTTTTCTTCTGCTACTATTAACAGAAATTCCACAGCTTAAACAGACATTTATCATATTCTAGTTCTGGAGGTCAGAAGGCTAACACCGCCGATCTCTCACAAGGCTAAAATCAAGGCACTGACAGGGCTATGCTCCCTTCTGTAGGCTCTGGATAGGATCTGTGTCCTTTTTCCAGCTTCTAGTGGCGACAGTTTGTGACTTATGGTCCCCTTCCTTTATCTTCAAAGGAAGTAATGGCAGGTCTAGTTTTTCTCACATTGTATCACTCTGGCCTCTTCTACCTCCTTATTCCATTTGGAAGGGCTCTTGTGATTACGTTGGACATACCTGGGTAATCCAGGATAATCTCCTTATCTCAAAGACATCTGGGTAGCAACTTTAATCCTTTTTGCCATGTAAGGTGATATATTCACACACTTCCAAGATTAGCATGTCAACATACTGGCGGGGGCTTACCATGGTGCACATTCAAGACCCCAAAGATTCACACCCCTCTCACATGCAAGATACACTCAACCCAAAGTCTAAGTCTAAAATATCATCTAAATTTACCAGCTCAAAACTCCCAAATCTCACTGGGTACAGAGGCATACACCTGTGATCCCAGTACTCTGGGAGGCTGATGCAGGAGGACTGCAAATCCAACCTCAGCCTGGGAAACCCAGCAAGATCGTATCTCAAAATAAAAACTAAAAAATAGGTTAAGGATGTAGCTCAGAGCGAAGGCCCTGAGTTCAACCCCCCAGTACCAAAACAAATGACAATAACAAAACCACTCCCAAATCTCTTCATCTAAATGAAGCATAGGTATGATTTACCCTGGGGAAAACCTGCTCCTCCTCCATGGACCAACAAAATAGAAACAAGTTATTGTTCCCAAAATACAATGGCAGTTCAGCACAGAACACTAGCTACAGATATCCTGGCTTAAAAATGGAAAAGAAGGGCCAGTGAGATGGCTCAGCGGCATAAGCGTCTGCCTGGCAAGAGCGAGGTCCTGACTTCGACTCCCAGTACCCACATTAAAAAAAAAAAAAAAAGTAAAAGAACTGAAGGAAAAATAGGAGCCATACATCTTGATTATTTCAAAATCTAGCCAAGCAAATTCCATTAGGTTTCAAGAACCACAGAATAGTGCTCTGTAATTCACAGGTCTGCCCTTTGGGCTTAAGGCTCCACTCTTGAAGCCAGCCTCCTTCTTTTATAAAAGTTAGCACATTTTTGCAGCTAAGTAGTTTTATCATCTTGTTTTGTTTGCAGAATTTGGTGGGCCAGCAGCCTCTTTGATTTCATCCTTGGGCTGTTCCTTTTGTTATCAGGTAGCTCCTTCTACAAGTGGGTTGCCAATTAAACCTTACCGGGTTCTGGGTTGCTCGCCTCTTCCTCGAGTTAGATTGCAAGTTCTTTGTGTCTAGAATAAAGGATTGAACACAACAAGCAAAAAGCAAAGGCCAAATTTATTCGGGAAAGGAAAAGTGAAGAGTGAGGGAGAAACTGGCTCTGCACAGCAGGCTTGGGCTGAGTAAAAAGAGAAAATGCAATAAAAGGACACCTTGGAGAGAGCAGGGCCAGCTACCATGAAGAAAGTCGGGATAGCAAGATCTTGGTGTCTTTTATGCAGTCTAAATCTCAAAGAAACATGAGAGAACTTCTACATATGGATCCTGAGAGGTGGTGCTGGGATCCCAACCTCAGGCTGACGTCAGGTCTAGGCCATCCTATTGAAAACCTGGAAGAGTTCTCGCGAGAAGTCCACGTGGAGGACTTTGGAAACTGTTCTGCACATGTGTTCTGGGATCTTTGTAATTAACAGGTCATGCCTACTTCCCCAGCCAGCTTTACCACCCCCTAATCTCCTATCTCATTTTCAATCCAAGTTGCAGTATATTTGCTGGTATTACATGCTAAAGAAACTTACAGGTCCCTTGTGTATGGATTCACTCCCTGAGACAAGAAAATCCTCCATAAATCTTACCTATTTAATTTCATTTCTAGGCTCCACATCCCTTGGTTTGCAGTCCTCTTCTCCATCTATAAAGCCAATGGGCCTACTCCTTCTCATGTGGCATCCCTCTGTCTCCCTCTTCCACTTCAACAGACTCTCATGATTACACTCAGCCCTCTTGGATAACCTTCTTATCCTACAGTCAACTCATTACATACTTTAATTACATCTACAATCTCAATTCCCCTTTGCATTGTAAGGTATCATATTCACAGGTTCTGAAAACTAGGAGGTAGATTTCTTCAGTGGACTATATTATTCTGCCTACCAGAAAAAGGAAAGCTCTGGTTACACAAAATCTAGCTAATAAACATAGAAGGAAGGAGAGAAATGGAAACTCAACACTTCACAAAAATATAAGAGTGATTCAGACAAGAATCAATGGAAACTGGGCCGGTGAGATGGCTCAGCGGCTTAAGCGCCTGCCCGGCAAGCGCGAGGGCCCGAGTTCGACTCCCGGAACCCACATATGAAAAAAGGGGCCGGTGATATCGCTCAGCGGCACGGGCGCCTACTGGCGCGCGAGGTCCTGAGGTCGACCCCCCGGTACCCACAAAAAAAAAAAAAAAAAAAAAAAAAAAAGAATCAATGGAAACTAATAGGTGAGAGACTATGGGAAATAAGATACACATCTTTTTTTTTTTTTTTTTTGGGGGGGTACCGGGGGGTCGACCTCAGGACCTCGCGCGCCAGCAGGCACCCGTACCACTGAGCGATATCACCGGCCCTTTTTTCGTATGTGGGTTCCGGGAGTCGAACTCGGGCCCTCGCGCTTGCCAGGCAGGCGCTTACACCGCTGAGCCATCTCACCGGCCCAAGATACACATCTTAAACTATCACTCCAGAGAATGCTTATAACAAGGGGGAAATGTGTGTTTACAAAGAAGCAATCTGGGGCCAGTGAGATGGCTCAGCGGCGTAAGCGCCTGCCTGGCAAGCGCGAGGGCCCGAGTTCGACTCCCGGAACCCACATACGAAAAAAGGGCCGGTGATATCGCTCAGTGGTACAGGCGCCTGCTGGCATGTGAGGTCCTGAGGTCGACACCCGGTACCCACAAAAAAAAAAAAAAAAAAAAAAAAAAAAAAAAGAAGCAATCTGATGAACACCATCTTAAACAAATGATCGAACTTGATGTTACGGTTTATATCTAGATGTCTGCCAAGAGCCTCATGAACTCACAGGCAGGGCTTTTAAAAGGAGATTGGATTATGAGGGCAGAATAGCTGACCTGCTGTTAGGAGGTAGGACCCGGTCAGAAGGGGATACTGGGGACATGACCTGAAAGTATATATCTCCCTCCTTGGCTCCTCCCTTCCCTCTCTGCTTCCTGTGAGCCATGTTGTAAGCAGCTCTCCTCCCCTTCCCCCCCACCATGCCCATCCTACCTTGGAGCCAACCAACTATGGACTGAAACATAAGCCAAACTAATCCTCTCTTTCCTTACATTATGGGTATTGGGTATTTTGAACCAGCAAAGAGAAAGTGACTGAGACACGTGCCATCACCAATAGAGCAAAATAATGACATCGTGTGCTTCCAAAAGTGATGCACTGAGAAGAATACAACTTCACTAAGTGACATTCCCACATATTTTTAAAAATCTGAATCTAGACAAGGATATCAAGAGAACTTAAGGACATCTGTAAAACAACTAATCTAAAATCTTTTTAAAACTCAGTGTTATGGAAGATTAAAAAAAATGTCTAGGAAATGGCTATAGATTAAAGAGTTAAGAAGTATGACAACTCAATGTAATCTTTGATTGGATCCTAGATACGACAACAAAACAAAACAATCATGAAGGACAAAACTGGAGCAATGAGGAAATGTACATAGGGCCTGTAGATCAGAGAATACTACTTTACCAATTACAATACCGCGGTTCTACAGAAGATGCCCTCGTTCTCAGGAGATGCCTGTTGGATAACACACTAGGGCAAGGAGTCTCTGAACTAATTCTCAGTGGTTCAGAGAGAGAAACCAACATGGCAAAATGTCTCAATCGGTGAAAGCAGGAAGAGAGTATAAATTGTATGTGTTCACTGTAATCTCTGTGCAATTTGTCTGATTTTAATTTTTCTAAATAACATGTTTAGAAAAATGACGGAACATCAGCTCCTTTCATTATAACTATGATTACTAACGTCTCCATTTTTGCACATGTGGAGGCCACAGTATTATCAGCTACATAGTTCCTGCTGGAGGCAAGAGTGGCGCCCGATTCTGGGCACCGTCCCCAGTGCAGCCTCTCAGGTCAGGCCGTGGGGAGGCAGTCAGGAAGGCGTGTGGGAAGACAAAGGGAGTAAGAACAGAAAGCAGGTCCCTAGAGCCATCTGCCAGAGTCGAATCCTGGCTCTACCATTTCCTTCCTGTGACTGTCAATGGTTATTTAATTTCTCTAATGCTCAAACTACCTCATAAAACAACATGAACACTCAGTCAGTTAATGTATGAGAAGCTTCAGAACAGTTGTGGCTACGTAGTTAAAGTTATTTTTACATAGTAAAAAAAGTAAATACATAGTAAAATAGTTATTAATATACGGTATTATATGTAGCAAATTATATAATTTATATAACATAAAATTTAAATGCCATTAATATTCTTTCTCCTCCTCCTAATAATCAAGAAAACTGCAGTGTGTACCATGCTCAGTGGCAGTCCTGATTCTTACAGTACCTGGGCACGAAACAGTGACTGACCACTTCTAACCCATATGGCCTAACTGTAGCCCAACTCAGATACACTGCACATGTTCCAAAAAGAGAATGCGAGGAAGCTGAGTGGAATGGTATAAAGCAACTACCACTGCTGAGGATTTCTTTTTTTTTTTAATGTGGGTTCCGGGAGTCAAACTCAGGAGTCAAACTCAGGACATCGCGCTTGCCAGGCAGGCCGCTTATGCCGCTGAGCTATCTCACCAGCCCACTGCTGAGGATTTCTAACTCACATTCAAGATCTGTGTTCAATGGCCCCTGTGTCCAATAATGCTGGTTTGCAACACTGTATTATAATCTCGTGATCTAAGCCAGACCTAGCCTGCAGATAGGACCTGTTCGACATTTGTGTGTTCTGGAGTAAAACTGTGATTAGTTGCTAACCTTTAAAAACTGAAAGAATCCATATAAAAGCCAGTTTCCCGAGCTTCTCTTGAAAAGTCTGGCAACTATACTGTGATGGTTCATTTTATATGTCAACCTGACTAGGTCCCAGGATGCCTAGATATGTGGTTAAACATTTTTTTTTTTTTTGTGGGTACCGGGGGGTCGACCTCAGGACCTCGCGCGCCAGCAGGCGCCCATGCCGCTGAGCAATATCACCGGCCCCTTTTTCGTAGGTGGGTTCCGGGAGTCGAACTCGGGCCCTCGCACTTGCCGGGCAGGCGCTTAAACCGCTGAGCCATCTCACCGGCCCTGTGGTTAAACATTATTTTCAGGTGTGTCTGTGACAGCGTCTCCAGGAGAGATTAGCGTTTGAATTTGTGGACTGAGTAACCCAGATTACCCTTCCCAGCATGGGTGGGCATTGCCGATCCACTGAGGGCTTGAATAGAACACGAAGGTGGCTCAACTTGCTTGGTCCCCACCACACTGTTGAGCTGAGACGAAGATCTCTGTCCTCAGCACTCTTGGTTCTCAGGCCTTCACATTCGCACTGGGATCCACCTCACTGGCTCCTGGCTCTAGGGCCTTCCAACAATAACCCCACTTTTCCTGGGTCTCCAGCTCGCAGACTGCAGATCGTGGGACTTTTCAGCTTTCGTAACTGTGTGTGCCAATACCCCACACTAAATCCCTTCCGCTGTCCCATGCCCCACCCCTTTACCTCCTCCTGCTGTATCTGTTAGCTCTATCTCTGGAGACCCCTGACAAATACACTGGGGCTTTTTCTCCCACAGCAGGAGTCAACTAGAGAAATGCAACTGCAAACTACACAAACGCCCAACAAAGAACCACTTTACCCCACATTTTCTTTCATTAAAAGAAAGGAAGGAAAAAAAGAAAGCAAGCAAGCAGCAGGGCAGGACCCTCCTTGATTACTAACAAACTGCCCAGTACCCTATTTCTGAGCCTCTGAATAAACATGGAGTCCATTCCACCCTGAGACGGAAACTGCCTCTTCCCCAGTCACTCATATGTACCCCAGGAGGCAACCCGAAGTGCTAGGACCCTTGGCAAGTCCCAGGACAGACTGCAGCAAAGCAAATGGAAACAAGGCGCTGTCAGCAGGAAGTACCTAGGGAGTAGGGAAGGTCCCTAAGGAAACCAGACTGACACACTGGCCTTTTAAAATACAGGAATAACCCTTCAATGGCAACACGGTACAGCTGTACCCTGGGAGCAGAAAAGTACCTGTGTTGTCCAGTACAGTGGTTCTGGCCACATGTGATGAATGAGTGCTTGAAATGTGACTACTATGACAAAGAACCAGAATTTTTAATTTTAGTTAACTTCAGTTAATTAAAATTTAAATTGAAAAACTGATACTTAAGTTATTAGAAAACAGGGGCTGGGGGTGCAGTTCAGTGGTAGAGCACATGATTAACATGCACACAGCCCTGGGTTTGATCCCCCAGCATCATAAAACAAAAATCGAAGAAGTTATTAGAAAACATGTTTGAATCAACTTGACTAAATGAATTTATTTTTTCAAAAATAATGTTTATGAAATCTAAATATGGATCAAATATTTCCAATAAAAATTCACATGAGATTGAGATGTCTATAAGTATAAAACACATATGGATATAAAATACCCTACTAATGATTTTTTAATATTGAGAAAATATGGAAATGATAATTTTGGATACACTGACTTAAGTAAAACAAATTATTAAAATTAATTTCACCTTTCTACATAGCTTGGATCATATTTCCATTGCCACCCTATAAAAATATAAACTTATTAAATGGTCAAATTTAAAGGCAAATTATAAAAGATGCCTCATTCCACAAAAAGTTAACTTTAAGTTTAAAAATAGCTCTGTTGGGGGCCGATGATATAGCTCAGTGGCATAAGCGCCTGCCTGGCAAGTGCGAGGTCCTGAGTTCGACTCCCGGTACCCACATTAAAAAAAAAAATAGCTCTGTTAGCTCTAAAATACAATCCCATTTACATGTTTAAAATACATAAAATTTGTGGGGAAAAACAAGGTTATATTGAAGAAAAAGCCATATTCCCAGAATATATCACAAATCAAGTATGAGAAACCATATTATACCAAATTATTAATAGTGGAATCAAGAACTATTCAATAAATAAACAGAAAAAATAAAATGAGCCTCTAACACAGAGATCAACAGAAGATAACTAGTGTCCCAGATAACTTCTCAAGGGGATTTAACCACAGGCTTATGATCTGATCAGATTTATGTCCATGTCAGCTATTTGAGAGAGCCAAAGAAAATGTTACAGTCCAAGAATATTTAACAATTCAGAAAACTGAGGCAGTAATTAACAAAAGTCATTCAACTTGTTCTTTTCATAAAAGGAGAAGAATTAATAAACCTCAAAGAACTGGGGAAAACACAAAATTTTAAAGATAGAATTTAAGAAAAGTTTAGTGGCTTTTACACTATGGGACTCTGTAAAGCAGAAAGCGAACAAAGACTTATAAGTTCTAGAAAACACTGACAATATTGATGGATATTATTTTCCAATAAATGGGGGTAATCTAAAATCAGAGGGTCTGCTTATTACCCTAGGATACGTAGATTACTTTATGTGACAAGCAGAACAAAAGAAGCATGTTTCGTGGGGCTTATTTCCTTCTTACCCACTCTGACCTTTTGGCTCCAGTCACATTTAGTGGGAGTTTTTCAGCAGTCTTCAGTTACTCAGGCTTCAAAGAACATGAAGGAACCATGTCCCCTTAAGTGGTAACTAGCAACTTGCTGAGGCGATTAAACACAAAGACCAGTGGGGAGGGTGTAGCACTCAAATCCCAAAAGCAGGCTGACAGGAGTTCCTGGCTTATTAGAGGGTGATGACAGATCTTAAAGTCATTTAAAAGTACAGTAGATCCTATTTAATCAGTGAGTAAACAGTGCAAGTTTTGAGTGTCTACTATGTGCCACACATTAAACAACTGATCACAATTGATCTGCACAATGCCTGCAAGACAGTATCCCCATCTAACTAATAATAAAACTGGATAAGAGAGTTTAAGTGACCTGCCCAAGACTCACTGCTAGAAAATGCCAAAGCTAAGATATGAATCAATGATGGAGAACCCAAGTATGGACTCTTCCACCACACCGATGACAGTTCTGATCTACACCATTATAACCTCTGAAAACAGCTGGTCATGACTCAGAGCACTGCTTAGTGACACCCAGATTCAGCGCACGCTCTATCAACATTCCAACAGCCAATTTGCAGAGATGGAAAAATTCCCCCTAAAATTCATATGGAATTGTAAAGGATCCTGAACAGCCAAAACTATCCTGGAAAAGAACAGTGTTAGAGGATTCCTACTTCTCTATTCCAAAACTTAATACAAAGGTATAGTAATCAAAACAGTGTGGAATTACTGGAAGAATAAATGTACAGATCAGTAGCATATTAAAAGAGTACACGGGGCAACCCATTTGGGACCCCTCCTATCTCTCAAGAGCTATTCCTATTCCCCACTCCCCATTTCTATTCTCCAATAAATTTTCCTACTCTTAAAAAAAAAAAAAAAAAAAAAAAGATGGTCAGTTGATTTGAGAATAGTGCCAAGACCATTCAACAGGGAAAGAATTGCATCTTAAACTAAATGTGCTGGGACAACTGCATGTCCACACGCAAAAGAATGAAGGTGGAATTTTACCTAACACTACATAAGAATATTAACTCAAAATGAATCAAGATGATTTAGTTTGTTGGGCATGGTAGCCCATGCCTATAATCCTAGCATCTGGGAGGCTGAAGCAGGGAGGGTACCACAAGTTTGAGACCAGCCTGGTCTACATAGTGAGCTGAAGGCCAGCCTGAACTACAGACTCAAAAAACAAAAAGGGAAACAAGACTATTTAACTCTAAATATAAAATCTTAAGCTATTAAACTCTTAGAAAAATATGTAGGGATATTTGGCTTAGGCAGTGGTTTCAGCTATGACATTAACTACATTAGAAACAAAGGAAGAAAATAGATAAACTGGATATCATCAAAACTAAAAGCTTTTGCTCACAGAAAAATAATCCACAGAATGCAGAACATGAACAACAATTCACAAAATAGGAGAATCATTTATCTGGTAAGGATCTAATATCTCCAGAATGTATAAAGAACTCTAAAACTCAACAACAGAAAAAGACAACTCAATTTAAAAAATGGCCGAAGACCCTGAATAGACATTTCTCCAGAGATATACAAATAGCCAACAAGCACACGAAGGAAGACACTCAAGTTATTCGTCATTAGGGAAAGGCTAATCAAAACCACAATGAGGTTCACTTCACGATCTATAACAAATGTCAGTCAGGCTGTGGAGAAGGTGGAACCCATATACATTGCTGGTGGAAATGTAAAATGATGCAGCTCCTGTGGAAAACAGTCTGACAGTTCCTTAGTTAAACAGAATTACCTCACAATTCCATTCCTGAGTAATATTCAAAAGAAAGGAAAACAGATGTGCAAGCAAAAACTTGTCTACGAACCTTCACAGCAGCAGTATTAAAAAATCCCAAAAGTGGAAATACTACAAATGTCTAACACCTGATGGATGGGCAAGCAGAAGGTTGTATGTGACTCAATGGAATATTATCCAGCCATAAAAAAGAAAAGAAGGACACATACACATGCTCCAACATGGATGGACCTTGAAAACATGCTATGTGAAAGGACCCAGACACGAAAGGCTGCAAGGTATATGATTTCATCTAAACAAAATTTCCAGAGTAGGCAAATCCAGAGACAGAAAGCAGATTAGTAGCTGCTACAGGCTGGTGGGATCGGGGAGTGGGGTGTGACTGCTTAATGGGACAGGCTTTACTTTGGGGATGTTGAAAAAGTCTTGAGACGAGACAGTGGTCGTGGATATGCACATTGTGAATATGCTAAACATCAATGAAGTGTACACTCCAAAATGGTTAAAATGGTAAATTTTGTCACACATAATTTATCACAATTTAAAAACATGTACACATAATTGAGAAAATTCAAAGGAAAAACATATGCAGAAAACAACTTAAATTACAAACATTCTTTCAAGTAACAACTCTTTTCCCAGGGACAAGGCCATTTCACTATGTCGTATTAATTTTTCCAGACAAAGTTGTCGGGGTCACACCCAGCTTTGTCCTCCGTTGGAGAGATAACACCTACCTCCAATTACTCGGATATTATTGTCCTTCGTCAGAATAGCCTCAGCGTGGAATACCAAAACTGGAATTCTCCTGCAGCCTCCAGTCCACATGATACATGGATGATCCCTACAACCATAAAAAGGGGGGGGCTTGTTAATTGACGGCTCAAAATCTGAATTAACTGCTGAAGTAGATTACTATGGTTCGTTTCTTAGCAACTTTCCCCTTCCTTCTGGAATAAGAAGCCCAAATATCCTGTGGGAAATCACTCATCATCTCCCATTCTTAGCCATGTGTTAAGACTAACTCCAGTTATAAGTGACTGGTTCAAGGAGGGGCATGTAAACCAATCAGAGCTCATGAGCAGTAAGGAAACATGTGCTGAGACTTCTGAGAAAGGATGGCTTCCTTTTTCTTCCGTAGCAATTACAGGTGATAGTCTCTCTTTCTGGTTTAGGATGAGAATGAAAAGTCTGGAACTGCAACAGTCACTTTGTGACATTAAGAGGAGAGCCTGGAGCTGTTAGTAAAGGAGGAAGTCAGTGGGAGCCTCACTGAGAACAGGAGGGAAATGAGATCGTGGGTAATGAAGCTGGTGTTATGGAAACAAGCCTTGCCTCGGTATGAGTTAATAAATTCCCTTTATTATCTAGGATAGTTTGAGTTATATTTTAATTCCTTGACACATAAATGATCCTGATTTATACCCAATAATTTACACTTTTCCTTTTACACACTATAGTGCCTTTTCAAGCCAATTGCATGACCCATCCTAAGATTCTGAGCTAGGAACTCTAAATTAATGAAAGTATCCCAATTAAAATCACATATTTTGGCTGGCCATGGTGGCACATGCCCGTACTCCCAGTACTCAGGAGGCTGAGGTAGGAGGATCACCACAAGTTCGAGGCCAGCCTGGGCTACACAGTGACTCCAAGGCCAGCCTGAACTACCTAGTGAGACCCTGTCTCAAAAAACAAAACAAAACAAAACAAAACAAAACAAGATTCATTAAAAAATCACATATTTTTGGGCCAGGGATATAGTTCAGTGGCACAGCGCCTGCCTGGCAAGTGTGAGGTCCTGAGTTCAATTCCTGGTACCAAAAAAAATCACATATTTTAAAGGAAAACTATGTTAAATGAACAATATATATTTTCTTCCAGTATAAAACCATGGGGCAGAAAGGGGCTTCCAACTGTATTCTTTCCTTATCCTCAGGAAAACTCAGTTTAAGTATTCTTAGATATTTTCTCACAGATGAGGAAAATCTTCAACCTCCTTAGAGCAGGGAGGTAGGAAAGAAAAGAAAATTAAATGAAATTGAGTTCCTAGTCTGTGCTGGTCAGCCAGATAAGTGTGTGTGCAGGTATTCTGCAGAATAAACACTTTTCAGTGAAGTTCTGTATACTGAACAATTAAACTGAATGCTCTGAAAATTTAAACTAATTCCTTAAACGGAATAAGATCCATTTAGCCAAGATTCACTCCACTCTTCAAAATTCACATGACCACACCCCTTAACAAAAATCATACCACAAATCTCAGAGCCAAAACATATGCTCCCAACCCAAGCTTTAAGATCTACCCTTTGAATGCAGAGGCAGGTGGGCTACCACTCTGAGAAGTGAGGCAGCCTTTAGACTTGGGTTAAGAAGCATTTTAGTGAAGTAAAGAACCCCATACCTATTTCATTTCCTGTTTTCTAGAAATGGAACACGGATGTTTATTGTTCTTGAATTTGGGCAATAGTATCCATTTGTGAGAAATGGTGTTTACAGGGTACAGTTTTAGCAACAAGGATTTTTTTTTTTTTTTTTTTGTGGCTTGCTTGCTTTTTAATTTTCAATACCTATAAAATGTGAGCATGGGGCCAGATGATTTCTATGATCTCTTCCAAATACAAGTTTTCCACTATTTTTCTGTCAGTGGCTAAAGGAAAGAACAAGCATCCTAAGCTACAAAGTCTTGGACAGAAAGCCTGGAAACTCTCCAAAGTTCCTTGTCATTCTAGCACTAGCTACTAGCTGGCACCACTGTGACTTAGCATCTATAAGCAATGAATTGCTGCTACAGTCAGAAATGCCTGACGAGAGGCAGGAACACAATGAACAGATACACAGCGGGGAACAGCCAAGGCCCCTTCTATACTCTCTGTGGGAATGCACATCCCTGACAAAGAAATCCTTTGCTTACAACCTGTAACATATAAAAGGACAGTCAACTAAAAAGCACTTAAGGCCGATGCTAAATTGTCATTAAAAGCATGCTCCCACCAGGTGGTGCTACGGGGAAAAAAATCAAAATGCTTAGAAAACTGAACACAGGGACTTTACAGGTTCATTCACATCAGAAACTGCTATATGTTAAGAAAATCTGCTTTTGGGGGCATAAAAGAACAAAGGACTTGAATGATTAGTTACTGGAGTAGACTAGTATTTTAGCTCACTATATTGAAAGCTGAAGACAATTTTGGTTTTTAAGAACAGCAAGTTCATGAGGAATACATACTATTCACTCCTGGAAGCAGCCTACATAACTCCAGGATGGAGATATAAGGCAGCGTTCGTATTCCTGCTCCTGTGCCTTCTTTGTACCACTGCCCTCCCCGTGTCTGCCTGTCTTTAAGCCCCACCCCGTGGTCCACCTTACACCTCCGCTCCTCCAGCCTGTGACAATGCCCTCCTTCTCTAAACTCCTGCAGCACTCACTGTCTAGCTGTTCTGATATAAAGCCACTTTTTAAGATAGAAATTAAAGTTACTAGGGCTGCTGTAGCTCAGTATTAGAGCATTACTGTAACCATGGGTTCGATTCCCAGTACTAAAAAATCTTTTTAAAAAAAGAAAGAAATTAAGGTTACTATACCATTTTTTCAGTGACTAAAGAAACCTTACATCAAGTCCTTATTTTGTTTTGTTTTCTTTAGGTGTTGCTAGGGGTTAACCCAGAGCCTTGTGCACACTAGGCAAGCACTCTTGCCCCTAAGCTGCATCTTCAGACTCACATCAAGTTCATATACAAAAGTTTCCATATCTACATATAAATTTGTATTTAGGATCCCTGAGCCAAATATAGAACAACCTTTGTACATGTATTATTTGAAATAATACCATCCAAAACAAGGACTGCTTGGACAGTTTCTAAACCTGAAGTCCAAAGCTGCAAGGCATTATACTTTAATAAAGCCTAGGAATCTACAAAGAGCTAACCCGATGTTCGTGGATATAAATCATTGGGTTGATAGGCATTTTTTTTTTTAATGGTACTGGGACTTGAACCCAGGGCCTCACGCATTTTAGGCAAGCACTCTACCACTGAGCCACGTTCCTAACCATGGATATACATCTTTGGGTCAAAGCAACACATTTTTAAAATAAAACATATCTACACATCTTTAGATGACTTAAGATCGTCTAACTTCCAAAACTTTTCAAATGTAAGCCACTGGCCCAAATGTGATCAAAATTGATTTAAACTTCCTAATGTATAAAACAAGTATCTGATAGACAAGATGTAAGCTGAGAAATAAAATTAATAGTTAAAAATCGACAGTAGGAGTTTGAAAGAGCAAAAGTCTCACGAATTTGGATTGGGGGAGGGATATTTTAAAATACATCTATATTTTCACTAAGTTCTATTGGACATTTAGCATTTCTCAATTATGAATACAAGCAACAAACTATCTGTGCACAACCTCTACACCCACAAATAAGAGATAATCTTGAAAATGGAAAGACTGATGCTTGCAGCGGAAATTAAAAATTTTTATGAGATGATAAAAGGCAGCACACTGCAAGCAAAATGGGACAAGGCAAAATAACCAGTGGGAATTATCCATTTAATTATCCTGAAAGAGAATGACCCAAATAATACTGTCAAATCACTATTATTTTCTATGACCTAACAATGATGTGAAGCCTTTCCTCAAAGCTTTATTAATGCTTCCATAATTTTCTTTAAATGATACTAAGTAATCTTCCACCTTATAAAAAGTCTACCATAAATTCAATATTAAAACCAGTAAAGCCAGGCGTGGTGGTGCACGCCTATAATCCCAGCACTCGGGAGGCTGAGGAAGGAGGATCGCTACGAGTTCGAGGCCAGCCTGGGCTACAAAGTGAGTTCAAGACCAGCCTGAACTGCACAGTGAGACTCTTCTCAAAAAGACTAAATAAACAAATAAATAAAACCAGTAAGAATTGTGCCTTACATTTGTATGGTATGTTATAATTTACCAAATAATCTCACAAATATTCTATTTGATCCTAACCATGTCCCTACAAAATAGCCTGAGAGATATTATTCCTGTTTTTCAGGTTATACACCATGGGCATATCCAAAAGGATCACAGATACATAAAATATGTATATTAACTTTAAGCCACATTCTCTATTTTGTGTCAAATAATAATATTAAAGAAGGCAAAGTAGCAAAGTCCTTCAAAATACAGGAAAGCTAAGTCTGAATCTCAATCCATCACTCTCTGTAAGGGTCCCTGAGGAAGTTTCTTGATACTTCTTTTTTTTTTTTTTTTTGGAGACAGGGTCTCGTTGTGTAGTTCAGGCTGGACTTGAACTCACTATGGAGCCCAGGCTGGCCTTGAACTTGCAGTGATCCTCCTGCCTCAGCCTCCCTAGTGCTGGGATTACAACCGTGTACCACCACACCATCTTGATACTTCTAAGAATGAGTTTAGTAAAGTGAAAACAATAACATCTCAGATTAAATAAGATACAATAGTTTAATCTTCAGATTAAATGAGGTAGAGAGCACTCACTACAGTCTATAATAGCTGCACTAATCAGTATTATTCATTTTATTATGAGGGTCAAGCAATCAAGAAAACTGACTCTTAACCTAACAGAATTCAAGAAAGCAACCATGGTTCAAGGTACACAGCACAGGCTATAGAACTCTAATAGCCTCTCCCAAGTTGCTATGGTAACATGACTTCTTTATATTACCACCATTCTATCATTGTAAAAGGCTGTTAGGAAAACTAGCATAATATAAATCAACATCACAGAATTTGGTGAGCTACTTTTCCCCAATATATAAAAACTTCAAAATCTTCTACATTAGAAATTCTGATCAACAGATCCCCAAGACCTACTATCTGCATTTTACATGTAGCACGGATGTTCACTCGTAAGTCCAGAAACAGAACCTCACCTCACTTGTGATAGCTGATAGAACTGACCAATAAGATTTTCAGTGAGATAGTGGACAGGAGCTAAAACCAGAATCGGACAGGATCAAAGGAAAGATATATAGGGTAAAAGAATATATGAGAAAAGGAAGCTATTTTTCATCCTAACAGCAAAGAACCAAAAGTAGGCTTGCTGGTACTTACTCTTGGCTTACCACCTCCTCATCCTCTGAGGACGATGCAGTTTCCTCCAGGTCCCGGGCCATCACAACTGGCATTTCTTTCAGGGTCTGTCATACAGTCAGCAAACAGGGGCCTCAGAGACCTCTCCTTGCAGATTCACTGGATCAGACAATTTGGGTGGCACAGATTCCTGCAAGAAAGTCAAGTGATCTGAAACACAATGTAGCTCTCTATTCCTTGATTTTGCTGATGTTCTTCCAAATAATGAAAGTGTATATATTCCTAAACAGGGCCCAATCTGTAGAAACTTACCTCTGTCACAGTGTCTCACATATGACACAAAAATCCAGATTTTTTTAAAACATAATGTCTCTATGTATATAAGAGCTGTTATTATGTTTGAGTTTCTCATGTGTCATTTATACACTAGATCTACCATCAACCAAAAGGATCACCTCCACTTTTAGGGTAGTATGAGTTAGAGGCCTGACTCCCTAAAACACAGACTCTTTGCTAGACAAATCTAACTGGGGTTAAAAATAAAAATTAAAACTCAAGCTTCAAGACCTTTGCAAATATTTATTTAGACTCTATGACAAGCACACAGGCAGGATGCCATTATGTTTCTAGTCAAACCAATTCAACTAAACTAAAATATTAATAAATATATTTCCCCTAATAAAGGGTCATAATACAGCTGGGGAGAACCAATGCCTTTCCAAATTATCTTTTTTTTTTTTTTTTTTTTTTTTTTTTTGTGGGTACCGGGGGGTCGACCTCAGGACCTCGCGCGCCAACAGGCGCTCGTGCCGCTGAGCGATATCACCGGCCCCTTTTTCGCATGTGGGATCCGGGAGTCGAACTCGGGCCCTCGCGCTTGCAAGGCAGGCGCTTACGCCACTGAGCCATCTCACCGGCCCTCCAAATTATCTTAATAATTATTTTCCCTTAGTAAAACTCACAAGCATCTCTCTTAAATACACATTAAAATTAGAAAACTTCCAACACAATATTTTTAACAAAATATTTTTCCATAAAAAAAGTATACGTTCGTTGTTTTAGGGGAGAGAAATAAAACTACATATACTGTAACGGAAACGTTTAAATGATCATAATCTCATTACCCAAAGATAACTATTTCACATCAATCTTTCTAAACTTTATTGTTCTATGAACTCATATTTACGTTATTATTGTAAATAAGACAAAAAACACTGATCCTGATAAAGATCCCTAAAGATCTTCAGTGGAAATATGGACAATATCAAATAACCTCAATGACTCTCTTCGGGGGACTCCCAAAAGGATTTCCCGATCTTCCCAAAATATTGGTAAGTCCTTTAACATATCAACAAAACCTGCAATCAAGGAAGGGATGCCAGCCTTTCCTAGGCTCCCGGCAGAGAGGAGAGACTTAGCTCTCGGAAGATTAAAGACTCGCTTAATGGGAGTTCTTGCCCTACAGGGACATGACCTCATCACCACGCCCAGCTCACCCAGATAGGTCTGCAGAGGCTCCCCTCGGGAAGGACGCGGCGACTCTGCCGCAGCGATTTAGCCTGGCGCGCCCGGAAGCTAACAGCTGCTCCGGGACTCCTGGAAGTAAGTGCAGGGCGCCCGCCCAGAACCAGGAGCGAACCTCTCTCCGGTAGGGGAGCGCGCGGGCGCAAGCATTTACCTGTCTCATCTTCCCATGGCTCGGGGCGGGCAGGCGGGGACCAGGCTCTGCGCCTACTTCCCTCCTCCTTCCCCAGCCAGGCTCACAGCAGCCGCCGACTGCTGCTTCCCCCGTTACTACAACAACCAACAAGCAACCGCCCGCTCGGAGCCACTGCGCAGGCGCACACCACCCGGCGCTGACCACATTGGGCAATGGGCGCGGAAGGATGTCGTCATCGCGGCGCGGCGCGGGAACAAAGTCCTGCCCACAGCAGAACAGAATCTTGGCTTCTTTTATCCGCTCTTTTTTTTCTCCTCCCCTAAAAGGTTGACTCCAAACCCAGAGTTCCGCTACGCTCGACGAGAGGGTGTAGTGCGTGGGCGGCGTGCAGAGGAGAGGTTTAAGCAGCGACAACCGCTGATTGGCAGCAAAGGGGTTCACTCCCCATCTCCTGCTCGAGCAAAACCTGCACAGCCAATCAGAGAGTGGGCTGCCGTGAACGACCCAATTCCTGGAGCTGGGCTGAGGGCGGGGGCGGAGACAAATGGCTCAGGTGGACCCGGGGCTAGAGCTGTCCTGGGGGAGCTTGTTTGCTGCTGCTGTGGTGCAGGGGGTCGGATCGCCAGGTAGGATTTGGAGAAGGATGTAGGTGTCTGTGTCCTATCTGATTGAGAGGATCTGGGGAATCTGGAAAGATGGGGGTTGTCTGGGGGGCTACCTTTTGGGGAAGAGGAGTTCGAGAGGCCAGGACAAGAGGGAGCTACAGTAGGAAGATGGAGAGGGCTTAGTAAATTCGGGGAACGAAAGAATGTATGAACGAATGAACAGACACTGTGAGCCTAGCACTGGGCAAGAGGCCTTCACTTTTTCTCATGCAATTCCTGTGATCCTTGAGGGAGTTATGTGTACCCCCATTTTGCAGATTAGGCTGCAAAAGGTAAATTACTTGCCCAGGGTCACATAGCTACCGAATAGTAGAGCCAGGGTAAAGGGGTTGAGGAACTGGCGGAAGTAAATCAGAAAGGCTCAGGTTGCCTGCTGGGATATGTAAGTTCTGCTGGAAAGTGGGTGGTGGGTGCATGAGGCGTCCATGCAGCTTTTCTAACCTAGGAGGAGACCTGACTCTCCTATTGAGATAAAAAGGAAGGATGGATTATGGCCAGGCAGTGACTGCGATGTCTAATGGACCCCTGTTCTCTCTTGACTTGAACAGAGGCCACCCTCCTGATCTATGCTTATCAGTTCACCCTGTCTCCTCTAGAGCTCTTTTTCTGTTGGATTTTGATGCTTCAAACTGTCTTGGGCCATTGCTGACTATAATACCTACCTATCTCAGCTGGGTGGTGTGGAACCATACTGAAACTTCTATTGCTAGAGTGGCAATGGAAGCCCAATAGTCGATTATCACTTTGGGCCCAAGAAGTAATCTGACAACAGAGAACATACCGTGGGCCTAATGGTGGTGGTGGTAATGGGAGAAGCTTGTTCCTTTATTAGATTCTTTATCTAAATAGGATTCATTTAAATCAAACTGATTGAAACCATTACTCAGCAAGGGTTGATCTAAACTTTAAAAAAAAAAAAAAAAACCTAATTGTATGTTTCATAAAGTTTGAAGATAGAGTGATAGTGATATGCTTGTCTTCCTCAAAAATAGGAACTTCATCAAAACATTCTCAATGAGGTAGTATTGCAATATAGAGTCCAACAGACAATGGTTCTGTCCTAACTCTATCATGTATTAGCTGAACAACCTCAAGCTAATCACTTAGCCTCTCTGTCCAACTCTGTCTTATAAAATAAATATTAATAGTATCTGCCTACCTTGTAAGGATTAAATGAGATAGTAATACATCAGGTCTTGGCATAGTGAGTAGAGGAAGTGCCCAATAACAATAGCTATTGTTATTCTTGGTGTTGCAACCCATACCAAGATCATTGCTTTCTCCATATAATCTTACTATTTCTAAGGTCACAGCAGTTTATTTATTTTTAGCTTGTAGATTGTTCTAGTTTATGAAGCATGATGTATCTGAAGAACAAAGAGAAACTAAAGATAAAAATGGTGAATCACACCATAGGTTTTACAAATACATAAGGCTTCTGCAGCATTGGAAGGATCTGTCATCAATAACCAGGCAGGTATCTGTGAGTAGATTTATAGTCATTTTGGAAGCTGGGTGTGGTGGCATCCACCTGTAGTCCCAGCACTCTGGGAGGCTGAGGCAGAAAGATTACAAACTCAAGACCAGTCTGGACAACTTAGTGAAACTTGGTCTTCAAAAAAAACCACATGGGGATGTTTCTCAGAGTGAAGGCCCTGTGTTTGATCCCTAGTACTCTGGATAGAAAGAAAGAGAAAGGGAGGGGAGGGATGGAGACAGGAAGGAAGGAAGGACCTCTTTCAGTCACTTGTAAAAAGGCAAAGATACTAGAGTAACGATTCCACCCAAGAGAAAAGAGTTCTCATTTACGGTAATACTGTATTTTGGAGAAATTCCTTGGACAAAGGTAAGTATTATGTCACATACTACAGAGTATACTATTTATTCACCACTGTTAGTGTGACTAAGTATTGAGACCAATTTCCATAAGCCTTACACAGAATTCCATTCTACTGCTTGATAATAATATTTGTACACCTTCTTTTCTTCTGTTCCCTTCTCTCCATTTTTTCCCCACCAGATTTGTCATTTCCACCCTTTGTATCATTTAGCCCTTGTCACTCTCAGTGGAAGGTCACTATACTTTGGTTTAGGATAAATATTCCCAGGCAGCAAGCTAGCCCTGTGAAGCAAGGAAGGTGTGGTAAGCTAGGTTATTTGGGAACCTAAGGTGGGAGAACAAATTTGAGGCAAGCCTGGGCATGTTAGCAAGATCCTGTCTCAAGAAAAAAAAAAAAAAAGAGTAGTGTGTCAATAAAACTGGGGGTGGATGGGCCTAAAGGACTTGGAGAGGAGTTCATGAAGTGATTGGCCAATTAAGCTTAGCAAAGCCTTTGTAAGTGGGACCCGGGTTGACCATAGGCTAGTGAGAGAGCTTCTGGTTAAAGGGCGCTATTTGCATTGTCATGCGTTCTCCACCTTTGTTTTCAAGGCAAACATCCTCTCAGACGTGGGGGTCATCATGAGCCGTTTCCTGAATGTGTTAAGAAGCTGGCTGGTCATGGTGTCCATCATAGCCATGGGGAACACGCTCCAGAGCTTCCGAGACCACTCCTTCCTCTATGAAAAGCTCTACACTGGCAAACCCAACCTCGGTAAGAAGCCAAAGAACTGCATCCTATTTAGGAGTGACCTCGCTGTGGTACCCAAGCCAGAACCAGCCAGAAAACTTAAAAACAAACAAAGGACAAGGTACAAGCTACCTGTTTCCCTCTCTGAATCTAATTATTGAGCCTAAGAGGGACCAGAAATCTAATTTTTAAAACCTCCAGGTGATTGAGAGGCTGTCTAATCTAGCCTTTGATAGCCTCAGGGGTAACAGGCTTTGTGGAGAACACTTGACCCTTTTCTCCCAAGCTTCTCGGGATAGCTGTTCATTCATTTCACACTGCCCTGGACACTTAGTGTGTACAAAAGGTGGTTTAAGGCAAGGGAGCCCTCATTCGGTGACTCTGGGGTGCCTGACTAGAAAAAGCCATAAAGAAGCTTTTAATAGTATCTCCGAGCCCTCTTCGGAAATCAGGTCATGGCACACATGGTTTCTGTCCACGTTACAGGTGGACAGTTACTAATCCCAGTCTTCCCAAGCCATGATGGAGTCCCTGAGCAGATACCCCAGATCTCTCCGAGTGGGTCTCCCAGAGTGAACCCTCTGAATGCTCACAGCGGCCTTTCCTCCCTTCCCGACCTCTCTGCTGGGTTATTTACACTGCAGCGTGCCCTTCATCATGCTGTTTGGGGGATGCTTTGAGCTGCAGCGCTGCTGCATAGCGGCTGACAGTTCTCTGTCACATTTATAGCTAACCCAGATTCAGAATCTGACCTAGCTCACTTTTTCTGCAACATCTGAGTATAAAATGAAATTAAGTAGGCTAAGGCTTATTTTGAACACAGTTCAAATATAGCAGGAGTAAAGAACCTGGAAAAGTGAGTAGGAAAATTCTTTTTTTTTTAACCCTCAAGTGCTGCCCTCAGATGGTCCTAGAACCTTGTTTACATCCACAGAATTTTAAAAATTATCTGATCTGGCCCTTTGAATTTAAAATTCAGACCAAGACCTGGGTTTGGTGGCACAAGCCTGTAACCCTAGCACTTGGGAGACAGAGGCAGGAGGATTGCTATAAATTCTAGGCCAGCCTGGGCTACATAGCAAGATCCTGTCCCAAAAAAACAAAAACAAAAAAATTAAGATGTGCTATGTACATGTACCAATGGTGCATGAGGAATATAATCATTATGTACTGCAAACATGTACCAATTAAAAAAAAAGTTTGAGACAGAGAAGCCCAGAGGCCATGGAACTTGCTATAAGACCTTTTCATCAAAAAACTATGCAGTTGGTTTTAAAGAATGTAGCCCTCTCGGGCTAATACAGGTATTTGGTTGGCATCTGAAATTTTTTTTTCTCACTACCATCTAAAAGTCTTCATTGTTGTGAATTTGGTAGAGCTATCTGGTTCTCTAAAGGCTAGAAAATCCTTAAAGCCCAGGTAAACATTAAGAGATCTTTCAGTTGTCAGTCTTGTCCCTTAGGATTTGTCTTGCTCAGTAAGGGACAAGCCAGCAGAGGAAGTATCACCGCTTTCACTGTTTTGGCATTTCCAAGCCACTGGCTGCCTTAGGTCAGTGGCTACACATTTAAATCACCTAGCAGAGAGTTTCTAGAAAATATTTATGCCAGGGCCACCTCCAGAGAGCATAGTGTAATTGGGCCAATACTCAGGCCTTAGTAATTGTTTAAACTCCCTTAGTTGATTGTAGTAAGTGTCCAGGGTCAAGAACCTCTGTTATGATGGAATATGACCCATCCTTTCAGGACAAGATACTTAATACAGCAGTGTCAGAATGATGCCACCAAGAACAGAGTTTCCCCAGAGAACACCGAAAAAATAGTACCTTGCTCCACTGCCATGTGCACAGAGTCTGTCCTGATCACACTCCCTGGGTTTCCGGGAACAGGCAGTGTAAGCTACTTCCAGGAGTTATTTGCCTAAGTGGGTGCTTTGTTGGGTTTCGAGCTGTAGACATCTGAAGAGGATCTGAGCAGTTCTCATTCTGGAATTTCCTTCCACTCCTCCTGGTCCCCAGGTGCAACACCAGAGCCTCCGTTCTGCCCAGCCACAGGGAGTTCAGGCTCAGCTGGCTCCTGTGAACCACCCGTGAAATGGAAGGAGCTGGGAAGGAGTTCCAGCCCTCCCCTTCTCAACACTCTTGCTTTTTCTGCTATACAGTGAATGGCCTCCAAGCCCGGACCTTTGGGATCTGGACCTTGCTCTCATCAGTGATTCGCTGCCTCTGTGCCATTGACATCCACAACAAGACGTATGTAAGGGAAGGAAGAGCTTTCGCATCCTTTTGTGGGAAATGGGTGCTAGGCAAACCCCATCGCCCCTGTTGTTAGGCCCTGTGAATCATTTTCCTCCATTAGCTTAAAGTGTGGATAATGAAAGACCAATACACTCCATTCCTCCCAGGCCTAACAAACATAATCGACATAAAAGTCTTTCAAATCTGAAATTTCTTTAGAACTGACATAGCAAACTGCAGTAGTCTGCATTATGCCCCTCTTCTTTACTTTACTTTTTTACTTTAAGGAGTAAGCCTTTCAGTCATGTATGGTGGTGTACACCTGTAATCCCAGCACTCGGGAGGATCAAGAGTCCAAGGTCAGCCTGGGCTACATAGGGAGGCATTGTCTCAAAACAGAAAAGGAAAAAGAAAAAGCGAGAGAGAGAGAGAGAGAGAGAGGAAAAAAAGAATCAGTCTTCTACTAAAGTAGTAGAGTGGTATGTTCTTTTTAGCTTCAGTTCTTTGTTTTCCATTTTGTGGTGCTGGGGACTGAACCTGGGGCCTTGTGTATGGTAGGTAAGCACTGTACCACTGAGCTGCACCCCAGCCCTGGTACGCTCTTTTTAGAATGGCCACCCATACGTAGGTTTCTCACATTTCTCCTCAGAAGCAGGAATGAACACAAGTCAAATCCATGAGAAAGAGGATCCCACGGGTAAGCTGATGTCTGCTGAGGCAGAGTCAGTAGGTGAGGGGTGAAGGTCACCTGTGTGCTGCCTCTCCGGGGACCGTCAACGTGGACTGATTGTAGGCAATGGTAGCCTCGTGTCTAAGTGACACATAGCCAGTTCTGGCCACCAGAGGGGGCGAAAGCTTTCTTCCTAGCAAGCATCATCACAAGCTAGAGGGAAACAGATTGCTCTGTCCACGGGGTGAAACTCAAAATGCCAACCTCACACTGAAAGAGTTTTGTCTTATCCACGCTCTCAGCAGCCAGGGAAAAGAGGCGGCAGTAATACTGCTGGAGCCCCTCTAATCATGGCAGGAGGTTTCGCCTTCATGACCTTGATTTAAGCCTCCTAGCAGCCCTAAGAGGTAGTGGTTTTCATTCCTAATTTTGTAGATCTAAATGTTAGAGACCTGATTAACTTAACCTGAAGAAGACTGACTCAAATAGGATTTGAAGCAAGGCTATTAGCCCTCTGATCACTCCAACTTTATTTTTGATTTTTTTTTTTTTTTTTTAACTTGAAACTGTGGTTTACTTGCCCTAGATTGACACGTATTTTTGGAAACAGTATGGTTTAGTGCAAACAGCCTGGGCCAAGAACAAAAACAAGAAAATGCATTTTGGTCTGTTTTGTTGGTAACTAGCTTCATAGCAACAAGTTCATTACTTTCTCCGCATGTTGGTCTATTCATCTATAAAATGATAAAGGTGGCTGTTCTGTCTCAGGGTGACTAAGAGGGAAGACTGAATAATCATTTTAAAGACCTTTACCACGGTGAAGAATTGCTGGTAGCTATAAGGAGTACATCTTCGGTTTGCTGTGCTTTGCAGTAAGCAGAGGTGATTCGCACTTAGCCTTTTCTCTCTTACCTGTTCACTTTTCCCTTCACCCAACACAGGGCAGCTACAAATGCTGACTTGCTGTTTCCAGCCCTTCTAGCCTAGGACTTTGATTTAGGCACTTCTGGCATGTACTCTGATCTTATTCCCTCCCTAACTTGAAAAGCAAAAGCAACACACATGTATCCTTCTTTACTAAACGTATAAAATGTGTGTCAGAATAATAAAACCATTTACTTCTGGGGAGGAGGGATGGAGATCCAGGCAAGATAATGATACACAGGATGCTTTAACTGTTATCTGTAAAACTTGTTTGTTTTTCTGAGATAAGGTCTCACTATGTAGTTCAGGCTGGCCTTGAACTCACTATGTGACTCAGGTTGGCCTCAAACTCATGGCAGTACTCCTGCCTTAGCCTCCTGCTCACAGGCATGTACAACCACGCCTGACACACTTTATTTCTTTGTAATATTTTACTCAGAAGAAAAGTGTCTGAACAAAAATGTCCAAGTATTAAGATTTGATGGAGCTGGAAACTGATTGCATTCAGGTCATTATAATATTGTATCTTTTTTATATGTTTGAAGTGTTTCCTAAATTTTCTTAATTTCATAGTTTAGAAAAATGTTACAGTCTGTGCATGGTGGTGCACACCTGTAATCCCAGCACTCAGGAGGCTGAGGCAGGAAGATCTCTTAGTTTGAGGGCAGCCTGGGTTACATAGTGAGATTCTTGACTCAAAAAAACAAAAGGAAGGAAGGAAGGAAGGAAGGAAAGAAAGAAAAAGAAAAATGTCATCAGCAATCCAAGTGATAGCCAGTAGCCTATCTCCTCTCTACCTCATAGTCAGAGCTGGGGAATAAGTTTGAATTCTCATCCCATGGCATTGTCACCATGTCCACCATCTGACCACTTTTCTAAGGCTAAGACACAAAATAACTCGCCTGTGCTACCAGAGAACTCAAAGCCCCAGAGATGCCACGTACCCTATTCCCCATTCAGGACATCATTCCGTGGCGTCAGTCATAGAAATGCTGGCTGGCCTGTGGGCAGACACCAATTTGCACAAGTCCACCAGCTGCACAAGTAGAATATGTTTAAGTGTGACTGACCCTGAATTGTCCGCACTGCCTGGGATCGCTGCAGTCCAGACTCTGCGTGGCTCTGTCGGGGTTCTCCACCCTGCTAAGACTCAGAGGCCCAGTCTGGGTATCTGAACCATTCTCTCAGATCCGCCTCAGAAACCATTAGTTTTGCCCTAGGTGACAACAAAGCGATGTGATCAAGTAGCCAGGTGCTTTCCTGAACAAGTGTGCTTTCTTTTAAGCCACAGTCATCACTCGTGTGTATGGGGTCTGACTGCTGCTCTGTACTGAACGATCAGTGACTCTTGTTCCCGTCTCTGCTGCCCCCTCAGGCTCTACCACATCACGCTCTGGACCTTCTTCCTCGCCCTGGGCCACTTCCTCTCTGAGTTGCTCGTGTTCGGAACTGCAGCTCCCACAATCGGCGTCCTGGCGCCCCTGATGGTGGCAAGTAAGCACCCCACCACCCCAGACCTGCAGCAGCTGGCCCAGCACGGGCTGTCCAGGAATTCTAAGAAAGAGGCTGAGTTTGTGTGCACCACTCATCTTTTCTGTGTGTTTAAGGTTTCTCAATCCTGGGCATGCTGGTTGGACTCCAGTACCTGGAAGCAGAGCCAGTATCCAGGCAGAAGAAGAGGAACTGAGGCCAGCGTGACCACCTCCAGGACGCCGTCATCTTCCACCTCCGCTGTCTTCTTCCTTCATCCTCTCTTCTCTTTTTTTTTTTTTTTTTTTTTTTTTGGCTCCATCCTGAGCCCCTTTACCACTTTTAGCCCCTATAAATTTTTCTGGTTTTGTTTTCCATTTTAAAATTTTTAAGATGTGTCATGCACACAGAAAAGCACATCACATGTCTGGATAATTTAAAGGTAATTTTAAAGTGGATACTCTCCCTAACACCATCCAAGTCAAGAAATTGCCATACCTCAGGAGCCCACTGAGTCCTTCCCCACCCACGACCATCCTACCCCCCGGGGTTCCCTTTTCCAAAAGTCTTCTGCTTGTTTTCCTTTTATTTCCATTCCTTGATTTGATTCGTGTGCTAGAACATGGAACTGTGAAACTTAAAGCTGCTGCCCGCCCTGAGCAGCTGTGACCAAGGGCTGCTTCCCGGCGTGGTCCACACGCGTTGGGCTCCTTTCTGCTGCTGGACCCAAGATTCGGAACCATGCTGGGGACAGGCAGTGCTTCCAAGGAGGGCTCAAGCAGGACCACGGCTCCTCTCTTACCCACAGGCAGGGGAGGGTTGGAAAAATCTGGGCTGTTTTTAGACCTTCTGGTCAGCTGTATTTGTGTAACAAATTTTGTAATTAAAAAAAAAAAAAAAAAAAAAAAAAAGCAACCTCTGCTGTGTTCAGTCCTTGTATTTTGATCTCCTCAGACCAGAGCAGCCCGGCCCTGCCTAAGCCTAGGGTAAGCGGGTCGCGGCTTTGTCTGACCAGGTCCCCTGCCTGAGGACAGCTCAGGAGTCTGGCAAGCCCAGCTGCCTCCTCACCACCTGTTCCTTATTGTCACTTACTCATTTTCACACTCTCTTTCTCTCCACCCCCCCCCCATACTGGGGATTGGATCAGGGCTTTTGTACTGAGCTCGGTCCCTAGCTTGCGCTCTTTCTCTGTCTCTATCTCGAGACAAGGTCTAAGTCACTAAATTGCCCAGGCTGGGCTCACACCTGCAGTCCTCCTGCATCAGCCTCCCAGAGTGCTGGATTTACAGGCATGTGCCACCATGCTGAGCTTCTCATATTCTTGCAGTCAAATCTTCCTCTTTCCCATCTTTCAAGGTTCTAAGTTCACAACATCAGGACCCTTTCTTACTTTCTACCTAAAGAAATGGATTCTTGAGGATGCAGAGACGGAAAATAGAATCAGCATAGAAAGAACAGCTGCATGACCATGGAAAGGAGCCAACAGACCCCAAGGGCGATGCCCTGGAGCAGGCAGCGTCCCTCTACACACTCCAGGATGGCTCTTCCTGGCTGGCCCGCCCACACAGTGCATGTACTGGAAAGGCCACTTGTTATTTCAACAAGTGTTCATGGAGTATTTCTCTGTGCCAGACACTTGCGAAAGAGAAGTCCACAAGACATGCAAATCCCGCTCCTGTGGGGGTTACACTGTAGTTAAAGCAGCACAATCCACAAGCGAGCCATAAAAGAACTTCCATAGTGAGAAGAATCCTACAGAAAACAAGGTGTTTGAACACGAGGAAGGAGGTGGAGGATATGGGGGAATCAGAAACCTGTCCCTGAGGTGATGGGATTTTAGGTGAGACTCAAAATCTCTGGAGTCAGATGTCTGAGATGTGAAGTAGGCACTTATGGCCGAGGGAGCGGCAACTGGAAGGCAGAGTCTTGTTCAAGGAGTTCAGTGTAACTAGACTATGAGGAAGAGGAAGTGAAAGGGAGGCAGAGGCTGGCAAGGGTATGAAGGTCAGGCAACATATATACATTGGGAATTCATCAGCCCCCCCAGCCCCAGCAGTGCTAGAGATTGAACCCAGGGCCTTGCACGTTTTAGGCAAGTATTCTATGACTGAACTGCATCCCCAGTCCCTCCAGCAACTCTTCAGGTGAAAGGAACAAAATCTACCTTACACAGTAAAGAAAACATGGCTGACATAGCCAAGGAGTTATGAGGATCAGTCTTCAGGAATGGCTTGATTTGAACTCTGGCTCCAGTGCTCTGTGATTCAGCTTTGCCCAGCTGGGTTGGCTCCCTCCTCAGGCTCCTTTATGGTGCCAAAAGAGGGAGCAGCAATTCCAGACTGCAAACCCCCACAGTCTGACGTCTAGAAAAAGAGCTTCGTGGTAAGAACTATCTTCTCTTTATCACTATTAAAAGGAGGCAGTAAGAGAAGCAGTAACCTTATAGAGAGTTTACATTTGCATGCAGATCCACCTGGAAGCCACCAAAAAGAGAACCAAAGTATAAAATGTAGCTCCTCTAAGCATGGATCTAAAGAGATGATGTAAGTAGAGTGTTTAGTCTTAACAGCCCAGGCTTGAGTCTGAGTCCCTCCCCAGATGATTTAAAGTAGAATGGGGATGGGGTAAAAAGAATTAAAATGTGTTATTAGCCAGGTGTGGTGGTGCACACCTGTAAGCCCAGCACTCAAGAGACTGAGGAAAGAGGATCACTATTAATTTGAGGCCACTGTAGGCTACATATGGAGCTCAAGGTGAGCCTGAACTGCATAGTGAGACCCTGTCTCAAAAAAAACCAGAAAAGAAAAAAGATATGTACACGCACCAACTCCCCATGGTCGATGTCATCCTTATGTATTGCAAGTATGTACTAATAAAAATTTTAAATACATGAAGTAGGATCACACTGTCTAGTTACTGCTGGTTACTGCACCTAAGAATTGCTAGTAAATATCGTGCTAGAACGCCGCAGGCATAGTACAACTCTAGGGAACAAATGTACAGGAAACAGATCTAAGCAGCCTATCCGATTCCCAGGTGTAAGGCGAGCACCATCAGGGCAGGAGGAGTGGCACTAAGTAGGACAGTTCAGAAGGAAATCCGGTAAAGTAGAACTGCAGATGCTGGGGCCAAGCTGTGGACTCTGGCCAAAGCAAGCTGGTGTGGCTGGGATGATCACAGAACAAACACTTCGGCCACCCTTTGAGGCAGAGCCAGAAGCAACAGTGGGCTGTCTCATCAGCAGTTGCATTCCAATGTGTACACACTGGGGGAAGAGGCCAGGGTCACTTGTTGGCCACTGAGTTTGCAGTATCCCATGTAAGCAGACAGAAACCTTTACATCTTTATTTTTTATTCATTTATCTTTTGAGACAGGGCCTCACTATGTTGCTCAGATTGGCGTTAAACTCAACAATTCTGCCTTAGCCTCCCCAATAGCTAGGACTACAGGTATATATCACCACGCCCAGCTACAGTCTTTAAAAAAACCCACTCATAGGGGCCAGTGATATAGCTCAGCAGGCGCAAGTGCCTACCCAGCAAGTGCAAGGTCCTGAGTTCAATTTCTGGTACCAAAAATAAAACAACCCACTCATGTCTGCAGAGAACATAGATCCTCCTGTGCAAGGCTGCAGTTGCTGCTCCTCTGGCCTTGACTGCCCCCCGCCCCCCTCTGCCTTCCCCACACACCTCAGACACAGCCCTCAGAAATACATGAGAACCTCATGGGACTGCCAACAGCTGCCACTGCTCCACCAAATGACCATGCAGACCACTCTAAGAACCCTTTATTGCCTCAAAAAATGGTATCACAAACAGAAAATACAAATACAATGGATTCAGTAAATGTGCTGTTGATACATTCTTAGGGGCTAAAGAATAAACACCTGTCTCCTCTCAAAAAGTAAGGCACATCTCCCTTCTCCCCCAACACTCCCGTCACCGTAAAAGTAGACTTCTTTTATTACATACACAGCATCCCATCCCTTGCTTGGCTCTGTACACAAATACACACATCTGGCCCCCTCAGGGCCAATGGCAGCACCCAGCCAGCCCAGGCTGCTCTGATATGCTGAGGCCAGGACTGTGGCCAAAGCCAGACAGCACGGTGGTTCATGCCACAGCTGCTCAACGCACAGGAGAAATTGCTAAACTCCTGTTTCAGGAGATGCTACTGAAGTCCATTCGAAGAGCCAGGCAGCAGGCTAGACAGGCAAGGAGGTCAGCTTGAACTGGTTAACGGGGATCCCTTTAAATGCAGAACATCTGATGGAGACTTTGCTAGCAGGAGGTGGGGGGAGGGGTGGGTGTGCAAATGCTATCCCCACCTGAGGCGGGGTATGTTCCATCAACCAGACGCAATGCCCATTTCAAGAAGCACCTTTCCTGCTACCCCTGTCCTCTCATCTCTCAGAAGCAGCCTTGGACTTGTCAGAGCAGAATGATGGAGATTTCGTTTTCAGTGAAGTTCACAATGAGGTTGGCTGTGATTGCTCCCTTGGGATAAAACACACGCTTAGGTGATGGCAGTGTCCCAGTGCAGTGTCCAGGTGAGGGTATATGGAGTGGCCAAGGACACACTGAAGTACCTGGACAGGAGCTTCTTTTGTAGGAAATTTACCTTTCCGTCCCAACTCAAGGTAGTTAACCTTCCCAAATCAGTTCCTTCATCATGGCCGCAACAAAATATTGGTCAAGTTTATTGATGTTTGGTCTGATCAGCTCATAGGAGAATTTGGAGATAGATCCCAACATTAGACAGATCCCAACTGGGGCCAAGGGTCCTAACGGAGTTAGCCTGTGAGGCTGTTCCGATGGACGTTGTCGAACAGTCCCTCTGATGACCCAGGAACGACCCCAGGCAGAGCAGCCTGCCTTTCCTTAGAAAGAACTGGGCTTCCGGTGAGGCTCTTAAGACACTAGAAACAGTTCATATCCTGAATAAGCTTTCTTCCTGTGATAATTCTGTAAGCATTCTCCATGAGGGTGAAGGTGATGATGGAAGGCAAGGGGCCAAGACCGGATGACTCCAGGACCATCCACCAGCTCCTCCCAACACCACTACCCATAAGCACCTCAAAGGCGGAGGGGGTGGGAATCCAGTCTGCGTTTGATGAAAGGCACCAGTCAAGCTCTCCAGGGGTTCCCAGAGGCTTAGGCACTACCATGCAAGCCATGAATATTTCAGCTGGTGCCCTCCAAAAGCTTCTCCAACGAAGACCTGTGCGCTGGCAGTGAGGGCTGAGCTGAGTGAAGAGGTGGGGTGTTCATATTCCCTGAGTCACTGCCGCCTCTCCCTCTGTCAGAGACGAACCTCTGATGTTATGGTGGGTGCCTTGCTGGTGTTGCTGTCCTCCTCCTCCTCTTGGGCTTTCTGGAAGGCAAAGCAGGCAGGCAGCCCCGTGGGTAAAAGGCACAGGACTCTGCCCCGGCTGGAGCAATTGCCTGGCCCTGACTTGAATCAGTAGGCCCGAGCCAGGAGCCATTCCATATCCGCAAGAGCAAACAAAGCCAACCTGATGGCAGCCCCCAGCCCCTGCCTAAGTGCACTCCCCAAGCACTGCTCCCCACCAGTGCCACTCATCAGAGGAAAAAAGGCAGGTTTCCTATTGCACCGCAACAACCACAAAGCATCCCTCTCAGATGACATCATCCCAAGCTCAACTGGATGGAAGCAGAAGAAAGGCCGACTTTCTCTCCCCATTCTGAGGGCCAAGAAGTCACCTCCATGCACCACCAACCAGCTGTAAAAGAGGTTTTGCTTTGTTTTGTTTTGTCTTGTTTCAGAGACAGGGTCTTACTATGTAGTCCAGACTGGCCTTGAACTCACTATGTAGCCCAGGCTGGCCTCGAACTTGCAGCAGTCCTCTTGCCTCTGCCTCCTGAGTGCTGGGATTATAGGCATGCGCCACAACGCCTGGCTACAAAGAGAATTTTTTAAAGGCAGCATGCATAACTGCATATATAAACTTAATGCAGTGTATTCAACTTTATGCAGAGGAAAAAAGATTTCAAGTTAGTTTGGCCTTGGCTTTCTCAGGGAGGGATGGCACAGAATTCTTCTGCAGGGAAGAGGCCTCCCAGCCACACTTGTCAGGTGGGTTTGGAATTAGATACAGCCTAGAAATTATCCTGTGGGGTCCTTGGCACATACTGCCAACTTGGGTGTTTGCCTGCTGTTTTAAGAAATACTTTGCCAGTTCCCAAAAGGGGTCTTCTAATTAGCAAGGAGGCCTTGGCACAGCCAGTACCACTTCAGGCCCAGAGGAGCATGTGCAGGGCCAGGCTAGAGGCCAGCCAACAAATGATGCTCTCTTCCCCAGGAGCGTCTCATGGCCAGGCTACGGCAAGGGCAACAGCTGCAGGAATCTAACCTTCCCCTTTTCAAGCTTGCTAACCTTTACACTACAGTCAGCCTCAGCCAGGAGGAACCTTCATTCAGGCAACTGACAAGTAAGTGACTCAACCTCTCCCCAAGCACATACACTCATGCATGCATGCGTGGTTGCCACCCCAAAGCCATGGCCCTTGAAGTCACAATCAGAGATAGGTTAGTATGGGTGAAAGTGCAGCTACTGTCTATGTGCTGGAAGAAAAATGGAAACCCAAACTGTGATTTTCATAGTGAAGTTCAGTCGTGACTCCTGCGCCAGTTCTGTCTCTTTTTAGCCAAGCTGTGCATCTCCCTGATGTGCAGGAAGACAGATCTGGCTAAATCTGCTGAATGCCCTGTCTTCATCCGGCTCTAACAGTGCATTTGTCTGCATGTCTCTGAGTTACGCTGACCACCATGGGTGTAGAATGACAGGGCTCCAGAAGAGGGATGCCCTGTGACAACAATGGCTTCCCTGGTGGCAGCCCCAGCACGACTCTGACTTTCTCTTAATACTAAGTAGCTTCAGATGCAGTGAGGTGCAGACATGCACAGCAGATTAGCCAGGGACACAAGAGAGTCAAGCTCCACTACTGCAACTTTAGGCTTCTGTTTCTACTCAGTGTTACTTCTAATATCCCATAGTCAAGGAGACTGAGCCAGCAACTCCAACCAACTTTGATTAACAAATCTGGACCATGAGCACAAAGGTCTGGCTGCAAGAATAGTGAAATACTGGAACAACTGAAATGCTATACAGATGAAGAGAGATATAGCTATAGATATCTGTGGAAAAAGAGAGAGAGGGAGAGGAAAAGAGAGACGAGGTTGAGAGTGTGATTGTGTGGAAAGTTTGTCAAGCTACATTAAGCAAACATACAGGGTAGAAAACAAAACATACAAAAGCATACCCATAGATTACAGCATTGGAAAATGGACTGAGATGCTCCCAGGATGTCTGTGGGAGGTAGAATTATAGGTGACTTCTATTTTTTTCTTGTTTGCCTATATCTACCAGCATAAACATACATTATAAAGAAAACTTGGCAAAATCTCATCTCGCTTGGCATGGTACATCACAAGCTGAATTGGAAACTTCTCACCTTCCAATGTGTCAGTAACAACAACTGGCAAAAAACCTTAATGCTCAGACAAGAAAACTGTTAAACAAACCATGGCTTATCCATATAATGGAACACCATGCAGTCATTAAAAATATATTACAGAAGTCTAATAGCCTGATAATGCTCATAGTAAGTTAAAAAAAAGATAAATAGATTCTATTTTTGCTTTAAAATATATATGTATAAATATGTGGACATAGATATGCATAAATGAATATAAAAATAATAGCATCTCTAGATGATGGAAATTGTAGGGTGATTTTTTAAGTTTTGTATTTACTATGTTTTTTTCGGTTTTCCTACAAAGAATATATACTGTTCTATAATAAGTTTGTTAGTTTTATTTTATGTTTTAGTAAGAAATATCCTACTTTTACTCCTCCTCGGAGTTGCAATTCTTTTTTTCCTTGCTCAGCTATGACTCCCCTCCGCCCCCCCCCTGCTCGCTCCCCCACTCTTCTGCTGGTGATCAAACCTAGGGCCTCATACAAACTTGGCAAACTAGGCAGTTCTACCACTGAACCACACCCCAGCCCTTTGTTCAGAATTGAGCCTTAACATTTTGGTTTAGGTGGTTCCCAGCTGATTAGAGCATATGGGAAACATTTTTCACTTTGAGATCATATTCCTGGTACTCTCCTCTCCATATTGCCATCACTACTTCCTGACTTGTCCTTTTAGAGCCCTACTGGCAACATGTTGGCTCCATCCCCATGACCCTATGTAAGGGCCGTCACATGCCAAGAGAGCCACTGCCTCAGTGCCACCGTCACCGTGACAGAGTGGTCAAGCCAGACTCCCATCTTTCCTCTTTAGCCACTAACCCCAGGTGGACAACAGTGCAGCCAGGCATTCAGGACTTGGCTCAGCATCCAAGGGTGCCATTCAGCAGACTGTGACAACAGTGATATGCTCCAGAGACCATGGCAGGGGAGCCAGGAGGAGGGAAGGAAGAGGAGAAAAGCCCAGAAAACAGTAACAGAAAATCAATGCTAAACATCCATGGAGGAAATCCTGAGGCTGCCATGCTTATGAGAGGAGAGCTGGTCTCACAGCCACCACAAAACTAGTCCCTGTGGGGACTCCCTTGGCCCTACCTATGTCACATCCTCATTACAAGCCCGGGGCCTAGATCCTGTTCCCACCAAGCTCCACATACTCACAATCTCAGGAATTTCTTTGTTTGCCTTTTGCCTCCGGAGATCTGCCTTAATGAAAGCTAGAATTGAAAAAGAAGAGTGACAAAGATAGTCATCAAGCAGATCCAATGGTCAAGTTCACTCCTTAGAGGGAACCCTTGTTTTCCTAAAGGTCACAGACATCCCAAAACTACTTCAGCTACTCCAGGAAGTCAGTGCCATACAACTTGGTAAAGCCCAGGGATAACTGCTGTCCCTGCGAAGCAGAACCCAATAATGATACTTCGAGGTCACTTACATTTGCTAGAGACTTTATGTCCATTGCTCTAAGCATCATGAGCAATCCTCATTTTACAGGGTAGGAATCTAAGGCCCCCACAGGTTGGTCCACTTGCCCAAAGTCAAGAGCCAGAGAAGTCAGTGTCAGAATGGATTCAAATGTGGGTCTTCTGACTCCAAAGCCCAACTTCATTCAACTACAGCATGTTACTGCTCCCCAAACAGATTTCCTAACAAGTCCCTTTGCATGTGTGCTCCCCGTTTGCGTGATCAAGACACTGGGGCCCCGCCTTGCCAACCCATGAGCCTGAGCCTCATTTGGCCCTCAGGCCCCAACTCACCAGTGAGGGCCAACCCAAGGGTGAGGAACACACAGAGGAAGATGTTCCCAGGCATGGTTCCATAGTTGTCAATAATCTGGCCCTGGGAGATGGTGAAGATGATTCCAAACACCTGGAAAAGCACAGGGAAGATTGGAAAGAAGGGCCCAGCCAACTGGCCCCCAGGCAGAACCGAGCTGCCACAATACAATACCAGCCCAGCTAGGCAGGGAACAAAGAGAAAACAGAAGCTCTACCTGTGCAGACACGTTGAGGAGGCCAGACGACATGCCCTCTGATTCTGGGTATGTGAGCTCCACGGCAAACTCGAACCCCAGCGGGAGGTAGCCAGTCATAAAGAAGCTGAAGTCCAGATCAGAGAAACAAGGTGATGGAGAGCTTCCAGGGCAAGGATGGGGAGCCCACCTCCCTTAAGACTCCCTCTCCTGTTTTTTCTTTCCCATCAAGACATCTTGGACAATCTGCCAATCCTCCATAGGCCTTGGACAATCTGTCCATCCACTAGGTGGCCATTCCAAGGAAAGGGATATCCCTGCAGACCAGGATGAAGCTCATGTGCAGGCCTTGTGCTCAGCGGGTCCCACTGCTTCTCTCTCCGGCCTCAATGGCAGAGCAGCATTTACAGAGAGACAAGGAAGCCTGGTCTGTTACACATTCAACTGAGAGACTGTGGCCTGGGAACATGGCCCTAGGTTGGGAGAAGTCCCCAGAGCTGGGGCAGCATCTCCAGGGCCCTCTGGGACCTGAAAGGAGGAACTAGGAGTCCTCCTTATTTTCCTCTAGAGAGCAGCCCACTGATGAGCACCAGGTGTCGCTCCCTCACCCTCTCACACTCACACTCACAGACATGCACACAGACATACTCACACCAAAGGAAAATAACTGGGTGGAGGGCAGCAAAGGCCTTGGTGACAGGTGGCCTATTTCCTATATTTTCTCACACATCAGGCCTAGAAAATTCCAGTCCTGATTCCTTTCATCTGTTCCACACTTACTGTTTTCGTATCTATTATCTTTTTTTTTTTTTTTTTTTTGTGGGTACCGGGGGGACGACCTCAGGACCTCACGCACCAACAGGCACCCGTGCCGCTGAGCGATATCACCGGCCCCTTTTTCGTATGTGGGTTCCGGGAGTCGAACTCGGGCCTTCGCGCTTGCAAGGTAGGCGCTTAAGCCGCTGAGCCATCTCACCAGCCCTCGTATCTATTATCTTGCTCAATCCTTCTAGGATGGAGGTTACTCATCTTCATTTACAGATGAAGAAACAGAAACTTGGGACAGTTAAGTGTCATGCCTGTGGTCAAGCCGAGACCTGGACAATTTTTATTTCAAGCCCTGTGTACTTTCTATGACCCCATTTTGTTCCAGACAAAGCTGCAAGGGACTCCAAGCATTTCCTAGTATCCCAGAGATCCTGAAGGGCATATTCATGCTCTATCCCATCCCAGCAGGACACACCAGGCCACCAGTATGACCACGACCCCTAGACCCTTTCCACATCTCCCGAGGTCAGTGAGAAGGTAGAAAAGGGGGTTCGATGTTGTATCCTGGGATACTGGCAGTTCTAGAAGACGTGGACGGTGTTTTCCAATTTAACAGGTTAAAGGTGACACTCACCCCAATGTGCCAGCAGTGACGAACACTACCCACAGGTGTCCCAGGTTCAAAGTCAACGTGTAGACCACTAGGCCCACCAGAGTCATGACATACACCACCAGGGTTGTCTCCCTGCAAGCAGAGGCACAGAAGTTGAGCTATAGTCTTCTGACTTTAACAAGACCGATTGTTTATTCATTCCACAAGTATCTGGTGAGCACCAGTTGGCTGTCAAGTGCCCTGCGATGCGCTAGGGCATTGTTTTCATAGAGTTGTCTGTCTACGAGGGTGACAGACACTGAACCAACGATCACCCGAATGGTTACTTCCTTTTCAGCCTGCTGTAGGCAAGCTCTCTTCCTCCAGAACGTTCTCCACAAGCTGCCCCTTAGCTTGGCACGTCCTATCCATGGGGACCATGCACACAACACATTCCTTCCTTTATCTTCCACCAGGAAAAAAAAAACAAGACCAACATCAGCCAAGGTGAGATGACAGTCATGTTCAGGACTACCCCAGATGCCATCGACTGCTGCTTGTTACCTTTGGCCCGGGACCTCATGTTGGGCAATGCCAGGCAGTGATCTGACTGTCAGATGTTCTCTGTCACCAGTAGCTCTTCCAGGTGCACTTGGCTAGCCAGCACGGCTTTTCCTGTTCAATCAGAACTACGCTGCTGCGGACAGCGGAACTAAGAGAGGACATTCTCTAGCCTTGAACTCCAAAGTGCTGGACTCCAAAGCCAAAGTGAGACGTCTCCACCCACTCCCTGTTACCTTCCCCTTTTTTTAGTTCCCCCACAAGTACAGTCAGCACGTCCTGAGTTCTATGTCAGCCTCAGCTCCGCTGTGCCCCTCTGCACACTTCTCTCCCCATGGAGTCCAGCAAGGACTCTAGTGTGACCCTGACCCCTGCAAGCTGACCTGCACTATCCCTGTCCACCTCACTGCAGAGCATATCCTCCTGCTCTCCTGCCTTGAACATAAGGACTCAGATGTGAAAGCTGAAAGCCTTCACACATCTCCTGAGGCCAGAAAAGGGGCAGGGAGCACACCACAGTGTGTTTCAAACTAACATTTACACTTATGGGGTATCAGATTCTCTTAGACACTTTACATGCATTTCTGATTTCAACTTAACCCTACCAAAAATCCTGCAAGAAATATGGGACCATTCCTAAGTTTCCCAATGAGAAAACTGAGGCCAATTAAGTTACTTGTCCAAAGTCACTGGCTTAATAAGTGCACAGGTGGGATTTGAACCCAGAACTGAGCCTGAAACTCCAGTGCTTTCTACTGCTATGCATGGGAATAACACTCTAGTAAGTGGTTGCATCTTTAGAAAACATCAAGGCCAAAGTCTCCAGAGGAGACACAGGCCACTTCCCCCTGATGCTTCAGAGCAGCTGCTGAGTGTAGAAGCGCCTTCTCTTTCCCTCACCCTGGTCCTTCCCTCTAATCCCACACACCCCAAAGGAAGAACTTCAAGGACAGTGGCCTTCCTCAGTGATTTCACAAGCTCACCAGACACTAACGTTTTTGGCCATGTTTGTTTAATCACAGCTTCTTCTTCTTTCTTCTTCTTCTTCTTCTTCTTCTTTTTTTTTTTTTTTTTTTTTTTTTTTTTTTGGTTTTTTGAAGACAGGGTCTTGCTGTGTAGTTCAGGCTGTCCTAGAGCTCACTATGTAGCCCAGGCTGGCCTTAAACTCATGGAGATCCCCCTGCTCCACCTCCTGAGTACTGCGATTACAGGCATGCCCCTCCACATCCAGCTCAGAAAGACTATTTCTAATTCGGGCCTGAGATAAATGGACCTCAGCAACCAATTTCCAGCCTTCACAGCAAAGATGAATCTGGGAGTCCTCGGGAAAAGAGACTGGCATGGAGATAGATGGCAAGGTTACAGAACTGTCACAGCCCACTGAGAACTGTCCTCTCTGCCTGGGTAGTTAACAGGGAGAAGAAGGTCTCAGGAGGCTGCTAGGTTTAGACATCAAGTGACAATAGCAGCCAGTGATGTCTGGTTCTAAAAGGAGCTGAGGAAGTGTCCTCCCCACACCTTTCATTATCTTTTCTGATTTGTCTGATTCATCTGGCTGCCCACACCCCAGCCCAGCGACATTCCAATCCCTCCTTTCTGCTGCAGAGCAGGCCCTGGAAGAAGGACACTGCTGTTCCCTGCTGTGGGAGTGGCCAGTCCTCTCTGCTCTTGGTCTGGCTGAAGCAAGCAACTAACAGCTGGCAGAGATGCAACAGTGGCCAAGCTCCACCAATAGTAATTAAGAGCCCATGGTAAGCCAGGGAACCGCATCTCCTAGGCATGGCCTCAGTTGGCCTTTGACTGGGGCAGCCAGAAGTGGGTCTGCGTGGCACAAAGCAGGTCTGTCACTGTCTGTCGCCTCCAGACACTGGGAACGTTGGATGCCTTAAAGCAGCAGGGAATGCTGCCCCAGCCCAAAGCAGGATTAACTGGGGCAGTTGCTCCACCAGCCAGCATTAACCGAGTGTCCAATGCATGGGGTGCACGGGAAAGTCACAGCAAGAAGGGCAGGAAGGGCTGGGGATGAGCTCAGTGGTAGACTGCTTGCCTTGCATGTGTGAGGCCCGGGGTTCGATCCCCACACCACAAAAAGTCAAAAACAAGAAAGACAGGTCTGGGATCTTAATGCACTGTGTCCAAGGCACGTCACAATATTTAACCCACGAGGTCTAAACAACTGCGAGATAACACACACCTACACGGCAAACTGTGCACTTGGTTAACCCCACAGGGTCAGGAGAAGCCACAGGAACAGGGCAGCGGAATCCCCTCCTCATCTCCGCTCTTTGGGGTTTCCACAAACTTTCCAACTGCTGAGGATTTTTGCTTTTTTGTTTTTTGTTTTTTGTTTTTTGAGACAGGGTCTCATTATGGGGTTCAGGCTGGACTTGAACTCACTATGTAGCCCAGGCTGGCCTGGAACTCATAGTGATGTTCTTGCCTCAGCCTCCTGAGTGCTGGAATTACAGGTGTGTGCCATCATACCCAGCTCAAAGTTTTTGGCTTTTCTTTTTTTGCACAATTTCCATTTCCCCTTCACCTGCCCCTTCCACAAAGCTACTCGGTGGACAGGGATGGAGAAAAGCACTGCGCTGGCTTTTGTGTTCCCATCTCTAATGTTCCGGAGACCCCCACAGTTGTGCGGAGCATCCCTCACTCTGGAACTGAGGAAGTTGAGGCTTGGAGAAGATAAGTTAGAACTAGCCGCTTGGCTCCTCAGACCCCTTGCTGTCACACCCCAAGCTGAGCTGCATTGCTATCAAATGCATCATTTCTCAAGATGGGTCCCCAATTCTGTCAGAGAGGAACAGTGACTTACTTGTAGGTTTTGGACTTATCCAGCCAAATGCCTGAGATCATAGCTCCAAACATTCCTGCGACGACAATCGTCAGGCCGATTCGTCCAGCATTCACTTCTTCCCCCTGGGGAAATCCCAAAGATCACCAGGTGTTGGGACCAGGCACGGGACAATACGAAATAACCACGGGATGAAAGGGCAACAGCGACTAACTCGGAGCCTAGCTCAGAAAGATGGTCCAAAAGCAGACAGCCTGGGAGGACAGCTGCTCCTCCCTGCAGCGTAATCCTGGGGTGTGTGTGTGTGTGTGTGTGTGTGTGACACTCAGCGCTGGGTGACACGATGAACCAAGTTCTGTTCTTAGAACCAATTTTAGGCACATTTTAAAAAAATAATTGAATCCTTATAGCAACCCTTTGATCTTGTTTATCATGATTTCCATTCACAGATGGGGGAATCAGAATCCAAATACTCCATTGTTAGATTTTTATTTTCCTTTGGTACTAGATTTCAGACTTTTTCTTTTCTTTTTTTTAAGATGTTCTCAGTAACTTGCTAAATTACTAAGGCAAGACTCAAACTTGTGATCCTCCTTCCTCAGCCACCCAGAGTACTAGGATTATAGGCATGTGTCACCACACCCAGCTCATTCTTATATAGATATATGTGTATATATATATATATATATATATATATTTTTTTTTTTTTTTTTTTGCTACCAGCACCAAAGGAAAAAGGAAAATAAAGCCATATGTTTTTGAATGCTTACTGTGAGCTGAGCACCATGCCTGAGATTTTTCCCACCATTTGATCCTAATTACCCACATAAAGTTAGGAGTCAGTGGGCCCTGTTGTAATGATGCAACTGAGGCACAGTGAGATTTACCTAGGAGTCCAAGGTCACAAAGTACACATTGAGGACAGAGCTAGAACGTGAACCTAGGCCAACTCCACAGCTACAGTCCTTAGCCACAGGGGCCTCCTGCTCGGCAAGTGTGCAATGCCAGCTCTTTCAAAAGAAAACTCCAGGACACTCAGCATTCTTTTCCCAACCTCCAGCCCTCACTGATTCTGCAAACATTTTAAAAATGCTCTCAGTTGAGCTGGGCATGGTGACACACGCCTGTAATCCTAGCACTTGGGAGGGTGAGGTGGGAGGATTGAGCCAGCCTGGACTACACAGTGAAACCCTGTCTCAAAAAACAAACAAAAAAATTGCTTTCAGTTGAGCAACTAAGAGTTCAAAATTAAACCTTGCCCACATTTTACAAATTATATAGTGTGTATGTATTTTTACCAACTGTATTGCCAGACACCATGTATTATACTTTATATATCATATATAATACTTTTTGTGTGTGTGTGTGTGGGTAGCAGGGGTCGAACTCAGGACCTCCCGTGCCAGCAGGCGCCCATGCCGCTGAGCGATATCACCGGCCCTTTTTTCGTATGTGGGTACTGGGAGTCTAACTCAGGACCTCACGCTTGCCAGGCAGACGTTTATGCCGCTGAGCTATCTCACCATCCCTTTATCATATATAATAAATGATTATAAATATGTATACATATCCACAAATATTATTTATTTTCTAACCTTAAGAATAATATGAGAGGTAATTGTGCTTCTTCTGCAGAAAAGAGAGAGCTCAGTGATTCCAACTAGCTCGTCACCCAGTCACGCCCCTGCCACCTTTGGTGCCACCAGAGGCAGGTGAGAACCAGAGCCATCCTCTCCGAATCCCGTAAGCACACCACGCACGGGGGGATCCGAGTGCTATCACGGCCCAGCCTTGGCAGAGACAGACTTGGAAACCCTGTTTGCAGATGGCCTGCTTAGGGGACTCCCTTACCGGGTAATGCAAGATCACCATGCGATTCAGCAGCGTGGACAGGGCATAAAAAGCACCGGCATTCAGACCTGAACGAGGGAGAAACACAGCATTAGGGTCAGCCTTCTCCTGCGGTCAGCGCCACCACCCCTCCAGCTGTTAGAGAGGTAAGATACCCCCAGCCCCATACCCGCCAAGCAGTGTCCTCAGAGAAGAAAAGCTCAGGGAGCTATGAGGCCACGCTGCAGTTCTTCTCAAAGAAATACTTCAATACAACCAAAAGTGGCCACGGAACCTTTCCTGAGCCCCACACCGCTGCCTTCTAATCCCTTTAGCCCACCCTGGAAACTCAGGCTCTGTGCAGCACCACTCTTGACTTGGAGTTGCCCACATTCTTTTCTTAAGCTTGGGTCAGATCTGTGGGGTCAGCTGGACCCATGGACACCTCCCACCTCCTCCCGATGACCCTGTCCGCTCTCTACACTTCTCCGCACCCAAGACCCTGATGTCACCGCTTCTGCAGGTCATTTCTCTCCTCCTCCTGCACTGCTCCAATTGCTTCTCTGAAGCAAGATCTACATCTCTGATTCCAGATTTTCCAAGATCTACTATGGGAAACTATAAGACACCTTAAAGAGCGTTTAGTTGGTGTCCTGCCTTGTCAATTCATTCCACAAACAAATGGAGCACCTAGAATAGACAGTAAGACTTGTATTCTTAGAGAACAAGGTCATCCGTACAAAGCCACACAGCGAGTTGACAGTGACGCTGAGAGTAGAACTAACCCAAAGGAGGAAGAGCCATCTGCCTTCTTCTGATGATGGTGATGATGACGATGACAGCGGTTATATATGGTAATAGCACATACTTTTGTCTTTTGTACTAGACACTGTGCTAAGCACATTACAGTCTTTATAACCACCCTGGAAGTTTGGTAGTATTAGCATATCCCTACTCTATAAATGAGAAAAATGCACATAGAATTAAAAAACCAAATACAGTCACTCCATAATGCCCATCAGGGATCTTTTCAGTTTTTGTTTTGTTTTGTTTTGTTTTGGTGCTGGGAATTGAACTCAGGACCATGTGCTTGCCAGGCAGGAGCTGTGCCACTGAGCTATATCCCTGGCCCCTCAGTTTGTGTTTGTTTGTTCGTTTGTTTGTTTGTTTTTTGAGACACGGTCTCACTATGCAGTTCAGGTTTGCCTTGAACTCACTATGTAGCCCAGGCTGGCCTCGAACTCACAGTGATCCTCCTGCCTCAGCCTCCTGAATGCTGCGATTACAGATGTGCACCACCATGCCTGGCCTGCAAGAGGTCATTTTTATCACAAGCAATGTTGCCTAAATGTAGCTGACATACTCCCTGTGTTAGAGAAACAAATACTCAGTGAGGTGAAGATCAAATTCTCATACAAAATGGGTAAGATCTGCTTTTCTGCCCCTGAAATCACACAGGTATTAAGTGGTGGAGCTGGATTTCAACCCAGAGCCTGAAGCTCCAGAGTCCTTGATCTTAATCACTCTACTTTACACCCTCACACAGCTGATTCTCAGAACCAAGATCCCCCAACCAGGTCACTGAATAGTTTCCTGCTGTCCCAGCCTCTCCCCGCAGATCATGCCAATGAGGTTGGGATTCATGCGGCTTCCTGAACAGCACAAGGCCAACAAATGCAGACATGTCACTCACTGTCACTACGACTGCCAGGCTGGTAGTCATGGTAACTCCGAGGATCCCAGCAACATCTTACAAACAGACCCAACTACCCTTCACCCCACATACCCAGCCGCTTAGAATTCCATTCCTGAGCCAAGAGGGCCATCAGGAGACACTCCCAGAAAGTGGGTGGGCTGAAATGCAGGAGGGAGAAGGGGGAAAACAAGCTCCTGCCCTCTTCCTGCCCCTCCCACCCTTCCCTCAGCCTCCTGGCCTGGCCTGACCCTGTTCCCAGGGAGCCTCAGCTTCAGGTACAGCCGGAGCTCTCATCCTGGAGCCCTAGGCGGGATAAAGGAGGGCATAATCCACAGGGACAGAGTGTCAGTACACACGAGGACTGGAGCAAAAAATACACCAAGCCAGGCATGGTGGTGCACACCTGTAACCCCAGCACTCAAGAGACTGAGAGGCAGGAGGATTGCCATGAGTTTGAGGCCAGCCTGTATAGTGAGTTCAAGGCCAGCCTGCCCTATATGGTGAGACCCTGTCTCGCTGTGTAGCCCAAGCTGGCCTTAAACTCAGCAATCCTTCTGCCTCAGCTTCCCCAGTGCTGTGATCACAGGTGTGCGCCACCACACCTGGCTAAGAAAGACCTTTCTTAAAATCACTGGCATTTGGGAGTAAGTGGCCTTAGGAATGCAGACGATCAGAGGGCAGACCCAGGATCCCTGGTAGTGTGGTTGTCAGAGGTTCTCAACTCTTCCACAAGGTAGAGTCACCCAGGATGCTTAGCAAAAGCAGTCCCCATCACCACCCTGCCAGACTATGAATCTGAATTTCCAGAAGTGTGGAAAGCCATGTAGTCATTGACTCCAGCACCCCAGAAATGTCTCCTGGGGGAAGCTTGGTGCATGAGTCAGCTTGGGTGGCTGTGATGAAATACATGAGATAATCAATTGTTGAAGATGAAAAGTTGGCTTTAGCTGGAGGTTTCAGCCCATGGCTTGTCGGCTTTGGGGCTGTGGCAAGGCCACTGTCATGGCAGGGAGCGTGAACAGGAAGGGAAGGACAGGAGGGGCGGCCCCGGCGTCAATGGTCCCCCAGTGGCCTTGCTTCTTTCTACAAGGCCCCACCTACTACTGGTCATGTCACCTCCCAGTAATGTCACTGGCACCCACCAAGCCTTGAACATACGGTGGACCTTTGACAGCCACTCAAGATCCAAAGTGTAGCACTTGGAAAACATCAATCCCAAATCGCATCTCTGAGTTCTGGTTACTCAGTTTCCCTTCTGTCCTTCCTTAGCTAGAAGGAAAAACTTGTGTTTATTTTGGTACTGGGTATTGAACCCAGGGCCTTCACACTGAGCTACACCCCCAGCCCATTCTATGTTTTATTTTGAGACAGGGTCTTGCTAAGTCACTGAATTGCCCTGACTGGGCCTGAACTTGGCATCTCTGCCTCAGCTCCCCAAAATGCTGGGATTACAGGTGTGCGTCACAACCCCTAGCACATAAAAAATTGTTTTAAAAGGCCAGCCTGCCAAGCTTTCAGGAAACTCCAGAAGGATTTTTGGTCTTTTGATTTTGTTTGTTTTGTTTTTTTATTTGGGGGGTTGTTGTTGTTGTTGTTGCTGTTTTGCTATATAGTTCAGGCTGACTTGAACTCATTATGTAGCCTAGGCTGGCCTTGAATTCCAGGTGATCCTCCTGCCTCAGCCTCCCCAGTGCTGGGATTCCATGCATGCACCATCACGGTCGGCTATATGCCCATTCTTAAACCAGGATCTTAGAAGGAACATAGAGGCCCCTCCCTAGGCTCAGGTGTGGGGAAATGACAAAGCACTTGAGAATCCCGGAAAACAAACCTGGAGGTCAGACCAGACACACTAAAGTTATCAGAGCACAGTTGGGGGGGGGGGAATGGGCACAGTATGGGAAGCACCCCTAGAAAGTCCCCAGACCAAGAGCCTTCTCAGCAAGGTACTATCAGGCTGTAGATAAAGACACCAGAGGAGGCCACATGAAAGCAAGACCCAGCGCACAGAGAGTAGGCGGCCCAGGGAAGTCTTCTTTTTCAGGGTTCTCTGCTTTACTCCTCCCTACTCGCACTCCTGACACACTCAGCAGCCCTGCCCTGTGCCCGGACGGGGAAACTTGTGAAACTCTCGGTGCCTGCCCTGAGTCTTCCCGCATTGCCAATCGTGGAGGAGGGACTGCGCTGGGCAGGCGGCAGCTTCTAATTGTCACGGCGTTTCAGCAACACAGAGCCTGAACCCAACCCCTGCACCTCCTCCCCCCTACGCTGCATTGCCAGACCAAGGGGAAAACAAAAGACAAAACTGGCACATCTACCCAGTTAAACTTGAACTTCAAATATGTAAATCAATAATTCAGTGTAAGGAAGTCCCAATATTTCAGGGCAACTGTTTATATAGGAAAGTATTCATTATGTTCCTGAAATTCAAATTCGATTGGATAACCTTTATTTTGTCTCTCAGTGTTTACTCTAAAGCTGTGGCCGAAAGTGTAGGAGAAAGCACAGCTCTCGGACCCTGCATTTCCTCCCTGGGCTTCCACTGGCTATCGCTGCACCTCAGCTCTGGGCAGCTGCCACAGCAACTTGGGGAGCCCTTGGGAAGCCACTGGATATGCCATCCATACCGGACACACTCACTAGGTACCCCCAGGTGACCCTGAACTCAGCCTCCTGAGTGCTGGGATTACAGGAGTGTGCCACCATGTCTGGAAGTTTAGATCTTTTTTTTTTTTTTCCTTTATGTGGGTACCGGGAACTGAACTCAGGACCTCGCGCTTGCCAGGCAGGCGCTTATGCCACTGAGCTATATCACTCACCCTGGAAGTTTAGATCTTAAATGTCCCCCAAAGGCCTTGTGTTGAAGGCTTAGCTGCCAGCCTGTAGACTACTGGGAGGGGGTGGAAACTTCAGGAGATGGGACATACCTGGAGGAAGTTGGGCCATTAAGGGTGCACCTTACAGAGGATATCAGCCCCCAACCATTCCCTCTCTCTGTTTCCTAGCTGCCACAAGGTGAGCAACTCTGCTGCACTATGCAGTCCCCTCCATGATGTTCTTCTTCGTCACATGCCCAAAAGCAAGAGCCAGCAACCATGGGACTGAAAGCTCTGAAACTGTGACCAAAATAAATCTTTCCTCCTTTTTGATTTTTTTTTTTCAGTCCTGCGGATGACACCCAGGCTCTCACACATGCTGCAGTGGCAGGCACTCTGCCACTGAGCTCCCCTAGCTCTTTCCTCCTTTTAAATCGATATTCGAAGATTTTCGCTCACAGCAGTGCAAAGCAAAGCTGGGTGGAGGAGGCGATCGTGGATTACAAAGCATCTCTTTGAATTTAGATTCGGCTTTTTTTTGGTTCATTTCGTATTAATTTAGAGCTAAGACGATGGGAGAGGAAAGCAAAGAGCCTTGTTTGGATTAAGAACCTAATGCCACCTGAGATTACAAACCTCAGACACATGAGACCTCGTCACCCCCCAAGTCCCAAAGATAGACACTGGCCTGGCTTCCGAGCCCCTAGCACTCCGAGTCTTCTCCTCAGAAGAACTCAGCCTCCAGGCAACAGGTCAGGAGGACTGAATCCAAGGAAATGACACACTCCTGGGGTGCGGACCTCAGGCGAGTGGGGCTCAGAGCCCGGGCACTGTGGCCAGGAGGGTCTTTTCTCTACTGGGAGGCAAAGTGGCACAGCGGTCAGGAGCTGGGCTTTGCATCAGACAGAGAAATGGCACCTGTGCGCCAAGCTCCCTAACTGTCCGGTTTCCAGCAAGTAACTAAATCTCTCAGTCTCGATTTCTCACGAATAAATGAGAAATAGTAAATGAGCTAATGCATGTAAAGCACTTAACACAGTGCCCAGCATACAACAATGGTTTAATAAAAAACATTTTCACATCTATGATAAAGCCTAAGAATCATTTCCTTGTTGGCAAAGGGCTCTGTCTCCCTATCCCAGTTCTCTGCCATGGGAATAAGGGTTATGGTTTCTGACTATAATGAGGCATGTACAGATATCCAAATCATTCTAGCTCATTCTTACTGGAATATTCCCAGGCTTTTGAGATAAATGCTAATACATTCTGCCTATGCAAAACAGTCAGATGCTTCTAGAGGCCCAAAAGTGACATGTAGCTCTAGTTTAAGGCTATCTTAATTTAATTTTTCTTTAATTTTTAAAGTTTTGTTCCATTTTGTTTTGAGACAGGGTCTCACTATGTAGTCCAGGCTGGCCTTGAATTCATGGCAATCCTCCTCCTGAGTGCTGGGATTACAGGCATGCACCCCCATGCCTGATGACATTCAGCCAATTTTCTTGAATAAACATACTTGTATTGTTGCAAGCCTTTGGTTAAGAGTTTTGAAAATACTGATTTTAAGCCAGGTGTAGTGGTGCACACCTATAATCCCAGCACTTGGAAGGCTGAGGCAGGAGGATCACCGTGAGCTCGAGGCCAGCCTGGGCTACATAGTGAGTTCAAAGCCAGCTTGAATTACATAGCAAGGCCCTGTCTCAAAAAACCAAAAAAGAAAAAAAAAAAATGATTTTGACAATTATTTTTGCCATTGTTCTTGCTGCTTTTATGGAGAAGCAGGTTTTCTAAGATCCTTACTCCATCACTGAAGAAGTGCTTCTTGTTTATTTCCTGTGTTATAAATTAACCAGATAGATAAGGATGAATGTCCAGAGGTACAAGATTAAAACTGCTCTGCCAGATTAAAGGTCATATAAGCACCAGGCACAGTGGCACATCCCTGTAACTTCAGCTACTCAAGAGACTGAGAGGCAGGAGGATCACAAGTTTGAGATCAGCCTGGACAACTTAGTGAGACCCTGTCTCAAAATAAAAAATAAAAAGGCCTGGAGATATAGCTCAGTGGTAGAGTGCCCTGGGGGTTCCATCCCCAGTACTGGGTGGAAAAAAATTATATAGGCAACCAGCCACGCAAGAGGGAAGGAGAGGGAGCTGCTTTCCTTGCCACAGTACGGCCTAGTGTTGAGATCCTCAGTGACCAGATGCAACGCAACTCCAGAGCATTTTGTCCTGCTGTCTGGCTTCTATGGTCAGGGACCTGGCCCTGCCATCAACAGCCCCCAGCACGGAAGACCTCAGCCTCTGGAATGGGCCCACTGCCCCCTGGCACCTCAACCATCATCTTCAGCTAAAGGAAGCATTTGCTAAGCTCTTGTCACCCCAGAACCCCAAGCCAGGCCTCTAATGCCCCACTCTCCGGTGCAGTAGGGACTATGGTGGTCAAAGTTCAATGCACCCAAAAATTTCACTTTAGGGAAAAGTAGAAGTTCTTGACATCGTAGAATCCTGAGACTGGAAGGGACCCCAAAGGCCATCTGGCTTCACCTCCATCTAGACAGCCTGTGATTTCCCCCACACCTCCACACCATGAGTTGGTCCTGTGTATGCTTGAATACATTCCTGCGATGGGCCATTCACAGCTTCCTTAGTTGGATGTCTCTAAGTGCTAGCAACTTTATGGATGAATGCAGAGGCACACTTAGAGAAAACAGAAATTGCAGGGAGCAAGGTATGGAGAACTGCAACTTTTGAAACTAATCTGGTAATCTAGAACTATTCCAGATGAGAAGTCACTGTCCTCTGTGTATGCCTGGAAAATTTAGGACTGCTTATGGCCGGTGTGGTGGCACACACCTATAATCCCAACATTTGGGAGGCTGTGGGAGGAGGATTGCCATGAGTCTGAGGTCAGTCTGAATGACATAGTGAGTTCATGGGCAGCCTGAACTACATAGTAGTTCTTTAAAAAAAACAAAAAACTCAAAAAAAAAAAATGCTTTTCTACTGGGATGGTCAACATCTCTAATCCAGTGCCTCAGCAGATAAACATTTTAAAATAAAGGGCACTGATCAGCCTAAAATGAAAGCCTGGGCACAGTTCTAGGAATGCATATACAGGCAATTATGGAACAGCCATTTAAGGATGCAGGCTTTGGACTTAGAGAAATTCAAATTCCAGCTCTGTCACTTAAAAGCTGTATGAGCATGGTCTAGTCACCCAGTATCGATGAGTTTCAGTCTACCCCACTTGGCTGTGGTGTGAATTAAAATAAAATGCTATTGCTACAAAACAACCGTTTGTGGGCCTATAGAAAGCATGAAATTATAATCAAATGGGGTTTCACTAAAAACAAGTCTTTCCAAGCCAATCTCATTCCTCTGTTTCATAGGTTACTGAGTATGTCACACATTTAATTGACTAAATTTTAACTTTAACCAATGGATTAAATGGTCAGCACAACTGGGTGGATCTGTAACTTTCTGAATGAAGAGATTCAATTAACAGCCAAATGTTTACCTAATGGACAGATGTGTTTTTTAATGGAATGCCATGGCACTCTGATCCTGCCATTCTGATCCCACTGTCTTATTAAAGGTTGGAAGCCCAGCATGGTGGCGCGTATCTGTAACACCAGCACTCCAGAGGCTGAGGCAGGAGGATTGCAAATTTGATTCCAACACGGGCAACTCAGCAAGACCCTGTCTCAAAATTTAAAAAATAAAAACATGGGCCGGGGACGTATCTCAGTGCAAGGGCCCAGGGTTCAATCTCCAGTATTGGGGGAAAAAAAAAAAAGTTGGAAGATGCAGAAAAGATCATGCTAGCAAAGCAAGCTAATACACCAGTGTAAGCATGCAAATTTCTCTTACCAAAGGTCAAGAAAATGAAATGAAAGGAAGATTGTTTTGCATTCAGGCAAAAAAAAGCGGGGGCACCAATGTTACCAGATCAGGGAGGACTGCTTGAGGACGATTCAGGTGGCGACATTCACCTATGCATGCATCCATTTATTCATTCCTTCATTTGTTCATCACTACTACAGTATCCACCTCAGGCTGGCCACCGCAGAGGATTTACACAAGCGAAAATCCACTCCTGGAGTTCAGTCTAGTGGGGAGAGAACTGGAAGTGTCTTGTTTTCTAATGGTAAGTATTAAGATGTTCAAGTAATGGCACAGTAAGTAGGAGAGGAAAGCTCGCCTAGTCCTGCTTCACAGAGGTGACACTAGGGTGGGATGTGGAGGACCGACACGCACTGGTCTGATAACCCAGCACTGGAGGGAAGACTTTCCAGGGTGGACTTCCCAGCACAGGAGAAGGTCCTCAGGCAAAGCTGGCCTCTGAAGACCTGAACCACCTTAGCTGTACTCCTGGGAAGAGGAGGACACAGAGAAACACTATGCCGCGCACCTCCTGTTCCCAGTTCCAGGGAAGCCTGGGCCCACATCTGTCCCTTACCATAGGCGATGACAAGCAGCACAAAGTTGAGGTTTTTGAAGAGCCGGACAATGGAGCTCAAGTATGAAGCATCAGGGGACGCCAAGGCATAGCTGAGGGACTGCGCCCTGCTGGGCGGGTGTTTTGGCTTCTCCTTGAACACTGAGAGGAAAGAAACGGAAGTGAGAAGTCCTGTGGTCCCACCCGAGCCAACCTGTGGAGGGCTGAAATCAGGGCTTCCTTCCCAGGCACTGATCAAAGATCGAGAAGCCCGGTAACAACCAGTTAACGATGCACCACAGAACACTGAAAAAATACAATAGTGGCCCAGAAGCTGCAGCTTTGGGGTTCATGGGCCCAGTTAATGGCTTAGCTCCAGGCCTCCTTCTGAGGGCGTGGGGGCCGTGTTGCCCACGTCTGGCACAGAGTCCGGCACAAAGGCAGCCTCTAAAATATCCAGGGGGTAAGTGGGAAGGATGTTCTGCAGGAAAAGCAAAGTCCACTCCTAGCTTGGCAACTTTGGGTCGGACATCTGCCTCATGAAGGAGAAAAGAACAAGCTGTGTTCCCCCAAGCCGACACTGATTCGAAGAGCCAGAGAAGGAACTCGGGAAAACCACTCCTTTTATCTCTATTTCAGTGCAACTGGTGCGATTGTTTAGACCGCAGAGTGCCATTCAGTATTCCGGGGGGGCAGGACAGTTGAACTAGTTATTCAGCTAAATCGGTCCCAGGGCTGAGGCTTAGCAAGCAGCACGGGACTCTCCTGTGCCTTGTGACAGCTCCTGGAAGGGCAGCAGGCTGTCGCCGCCGAGAGAAGAAGCTCTGGAAATGAGGTTTACTCTCTTGGCAGATCAAAGGGGCCCCCACCCCGAAAACAATCCAGGCTTGACTTCAGAGCTGCTTCCTCCTCCTCCGCAGAGAGGCCTGCAGAACTTCCACTCACCGGGAACCCCACCCCATCGTCCTGCCTGTTCGCCCCCCTTCCATCAGGAAAAAGCAAGGCCAGCTCTGCACCAGAGCTGCTGTGAGAAACCGAAAGTGTAACTAAGGGGCAAAATGCATAACAGATATTGGAACTGGGAGGAAAATATTCAAATGGGAAGGGGAACAAGGGAGGAGGGGGAGAGAAGGAAGGGAAGGAAAAGAAAGAAAGAGAACAGAAGGAAAAAATGGAAACAAAGCTTGTGTAAATAAATAGGGAAAGTGGGGTTGAAGGGAGTGGAGGGAATGGGAAAAAAACAAGCAGCGAAATGTATCATGTACAGATACAAATTCCCTATGATGAATGTGATCATTCTGTATATCTAAAATGTACCAATAAAATTTTTCAAAATGCAAAAAAAATTTTAAAAAGAAAAGAAAAGGAAAAGGATTTGGCAGCCATAAATGGAAGTCAGATATGATTTTCCATTCTTTACTTAATTAGCTACTATCTGTGCTTGATAATAAAATGCCAAAACGAAATGTCCTACCTTTGACATTGTTTTTGTTTGTTTGTTTTTGGTGGGTACCGGCAGTTGAACTCAGGACCTCACGCACCAGCAGGCGCCCATGCTGCTGAGCGATATCACCGGCCCTTTTTTTTCGTATGTGGGTACCGGGAGTCAAACTCAGGACCTCACACTTGCCAGGCAGGCGCTTATGCCGCTGAGCTATCTCACCAGCGTGACGTTTTCAATTGTAAAAAACTAGGCCCTCATCTGCTATACACACAAGAATTTGGAGCTGGCCACATTACTTTTTTTTTGAGACAGGGTCTCACTGTTTAGTTTGGGCTGGCCTTGAGCTCACAGCGACCCTCCTGCCTCAGTCTCCCAAGTGCTGGAATTACAGGTGTGTGCCACCATGCCTAGCTGATGGCCCCATTACAATTTAAAACTCAAAGTCTAGCTGAGGAGGAGGTCATGGCTGTACCATTCTTCCCTGCTCACAGCTGTAGCTCCCCTGCTTCTAACCTTCCCGACGTACCTAGGCCTCTGTCTATGACATCTTGCTAGTTTTATTCTCTCTCTCTTTTTTCTTTCTTTCTTTTTTTTTTTTTTTTTTTTTTTTTTTTTTTTGAGACAGTGTTTTGCTATGTATCCCAGGCTGGCCTCAAACTCATAACATTGTTCCTACTTCAGCCGCTTGAGTGCTGGGATTATAGGTGTATGCCACCGCCCTTGGCTTCTGCCAGTTTCAAAAGGCATCGGGCAGCCCTTTCCTGTCCTGGATTCACAGAGGGAGTGACAGAGTGAGAACGGTTAGATGAGGTACACAGTTACAGAACTGGGGGTCAGGCCAGCAGGCAGGAATGAAACCTTTAACACATGACATGGAACACTGAGGCATTAGGAAGAAACTGGTTAACCTTTAGACAGGTGACTAACTGAAAATGAAAGCCTCTACTTTGCTGTTTCTGAATTTATCCACACCTACATGACATCACTCAGGTGAAAACAGAAGACATGAAATTCTGTTGATCAGTGCCTCCATGATTAAATGTATGTCCATAAAAAATGTTATGGTTGCTACCTGAGATTGATGGTTGCAATCAACTTGTACATGGATAAGTTAATGGCTATTCCTTATGCTTTTCTGTATTTTCTAGATTTTTCCATAATGAGCAGTGTTATGGCTTGTGTTTATCCATGTGATCACAGATGGGGCTTTCCAGAGGTGGCTGGATGTAGAGTGTGTGACACTTTTGGATTAAGTGTGTGGTGCTGGGATTAAGGGTGTGTGGTTACTAAATTAGTCCACTGATTTGTTCAGCATAGTTCTGGGTGTGGATAATGGGAAGGCCCACCCTGGGTACGAGTGCTACCCTCCCTAAGGGTGTACAGTCTGGATATAATTTAAAGGACAGAAAGAGGGCTGCTGTCATCGCTTGCTGCTTGCTGCTTTGCTACTTGGCTGCTCACTGCCTTCTGCCCACCATGATCTGTTTCTCCTCTGTGATGCCCCTCTGTCATGCCACCCTGCCTTGCAGCCAGCCAACTATGAACTGAAACCTCTACAAACAGCTACAATAACCCTTTCCTCCTTTAACTTTGGGTGTTGGATATTTTGCCTCAGCAATGAGAAAAATAACTAAGACAAGCAGGTATTATTTATAATTCTTTTAAAAAGCATCTAAGAAATGTAGCCTCTGAGTATTCTCAGTTCAATCTCTGATACTATTTGTGTTTGTAGATACATTTCTGTTTTTCTTTAAGAAATTTAGAGTATGGAGTTAGACACGCTTAGATTTGAATCCAGTCTGCCACTAACTAATCTTGAATAAGATTATCTAATCTATCTATCTAATCTTCACTGACTTTAGTAACTTCCCTCAAGTCTCATTTTTCTTTGTGAATGGGACTAATATACTAGGTCACTTGTGGGTCAGGGTCACAGGGGATTCATCAAAGGGACTGGCATGTTAGCCAATTCTGGTGAAGTAGAATTGGAGAATAGCTTAATCACAATTAAACCTTTACTGAGCCGCTGACAAAGTGCACAGGATTAGCTAGCACTGTACTGTGGGAAACTTCACAGGCTAAAACTGGAAGACCCTAGAAGCCCAGCCTCCACTTTCTGTAAAAGTCCATGGTGTTTTAGGGCCACTTTCCTAAGGATCCCACCAAAGGCAACTGCACCTCCCTGCCCACCTCTCAGTCTACTGATGACCTTACCGATGATGACCAGGATGAAGAGGAGAGTGGCCACACCTCCTATTATGTAGAACATGAGGCTGATGTGGTAGGCAAGCTTGTCCTGGTCGCTGACATTGGGTACCAAAACAGGAGGGACCAAGAACCCAATCGCAATTCCAAGCTATGGAAGACAGACACAATCAGTTACCAATGGCCACAAAGTGACAGCACAACTTGAAAAAGATTCCTCGTAAGAAACATAATTCCCAACTTCCAGTCTTTTCTAAATCCCAGGGAGAGATTATTTCCCTACTTCAAGACACCATTGAAATATCTCTTCTAGTTGAGAATGTGACTCACACATACTGCTGATGCTTACGATCTATGGAAAAAAAATTGAGCTGGCAGTCTCATTGCACCTGGCTCTCCTCTAGTGGCACACGAATGCACAATGGTTTCTATGCTCCCGTCTCTGGGGTAGACAGTACAATAATATTGATTTTTTTTTTCTTGTGCTACTTAAACGTTTAGTTGCACTGAATCTGTTAACATGGAACTGAGAGACAAACTGGGAAAAGTTCCACATCCTACCACCACAAGAACTTGCATCAGTAAGAGTTGGAAGCCTGAAGTTGTTAACACATTGACAAAAATGAAAGCATCAGTACTTTGTGTGAATAATTTTACAACTTCCAAGGCATCTGTCGTGTAAAGTCACATGCAAATGCAAAATGGCTATACATACATACACACACACACACACCCCACTACCACCACCAACAACAAATTAAAACATCTTAGGGCCGGTGAGATGGCTCAGCGGCGTAAGCGCCTGCCTTGCAAGCGCGAGGGCCTGGTTCGACTCCCGGATCCCACATACAAAAAAGGGGCCGGTGATATCGCTCAGCGGCACAGGTGCCTGTTGGCGCGCGAGGTCCTGAGGTCGACCCCCCGGTACCCACACACACACACACACACAAAAAAAAACATCTTATATCAGAATTGGAATCCAAACTCCAGTGACCTGCCAGATAACATGACCTGAGTGTTTCAGGTCAGAACTACTTTGATTCATTAGTAACCGATACCACTCCCAAAAGTCCCTCTGCCATCCACAACACATAGGCAGAAATCATGAAACAGCTGTGATCTCAGTCGGAAAACAGCTTCCGACTCCAGCAGTGCAGGAACATGAGTCAGTGCTTCCTCATAAAGCCCCACTCGTCCTCCAGTGCGCCAGAAAGGCACAGCTGGTAGAGGAGCAATTAACTTTCTTTCACTCCACGCTGTCGCACCATTCACTGTGACTTGCTGACTGCCCTACCTGTCAATTACTGCTACTCGGGTGGCTACCAGCAGTTCTTGGCATCAATAGGCCGTGTGTAGAGCTCCCCATGCAGTGCATAATCAAGAAAGCGAGCACATCTGCAAAGTACCTACTGCATGAAAAACACTCTGCTACACATTCTAGGAGCCTCCAAGATATACAGGGATAAGGCAGGGATTTGAAGAGTTTGTAATCTAGTATGGGAGGGGAGGTCCAAAACTAAAATACAAAAGGTAACACAAACGGTCCTATTTGTGGGTTGAAATGAGAGAATGTTGCAGTTGGAATGTCTTTTTGTAATCTTCCATTACAACTTGACGATTACAGGACCAGCGAATGGTGGCAATGTGAGGTTAAGTGCCAGAAGTGATGGAACTTGGCCAGGGCTGCCCACAGTTCTGGCAGAGTTCAGGAGAGAAATCAGATCTCCTGGCTTCTCAGGCCAGTGCCTTGTCTGCTTGCCTGGCACCAACACCCCGAGAAAGGCCCAGATGGAGACAGCTGACCCAGAGTGTCATCTGTTCTTCAGTCACAGAGATACTTCAGAGTCAAGTCCAGATTTCTGTTTTTTAGACAAGGTCTCACTATGTAGGTAGTACAGGCTGGTCTTAATTTTACTGTGTAGTTTAGGCCAGCCTCAAACTCATGGCACTCCTCCTGCCTCAGCCTCCTGAGTGCTAGGATTATAGGCATGCACCACCACACCCAGCTAAGTCCAGCTTCTTAACTGCTCATTTTCAAGACTTTGGGGTAAAAACCAACCACAGATAGAGAGACAACTACAACCTTATTCAGAGCTTCAAAGGGCTTCTAAGCACTTTGGAGCTGGAGATCTGGAAGTTAAATAGACTCTTGGAGGGTGCCATTTGAGTGAGGGATATTACTGATATCATGCAAAATTCTGCAACTCTATCATTTCCACAGGGAAGATAAAAACCCAGAGACCGTCACCTAATCCCCAGTATCCTGCCACCTTGATCGATTAATCCCCTGGTGCCACATGTCACACCTGCCGTCCCAGGGCTGGACTCTCCTTCCTCTGCCTGCACCCTAAGGCTGAGCACCTGCTGTTCCTCATGGCATGGAAATGTCTCCAGCCACCAGGATGAAGCTGAGGGCCCAGGACCCACAGTGATCTTGGCTAGATGGTGACACTGTCTCAGAGGAGCTTTTGCAAGGAGGAACCTGGCTTCGGAGGTTCTTTCATGCCCAGCATGGTGACTCAAAACATAGAGATGAAATTGTAAATAGCTACTTCTTTTGGTTTGTTTGTTTGTTTGTTTGTTTTGAGACAGAATTTCACTATGTAGTGCAGGCTGGTCCTGAACTCACTATGTAGCCCAAGCTGGAACTTGTGGCAATCCTGATCCTCTTGCCTCAGCCTCCCAAGTGCTGGGATTACAGGTGTGCGCCACTATGCCTGGCTCTTTTGTTTTTAATAACATTATTTTTCCCTGTGTCTAGAGAGCAATGTTCAGTGAGAGTCCACAGCTCTATTTCTAGGTGCCAGTTCGCAGGCCTCTCTGAAGGGACTCTGCATGATGGTTGGATGGACAGATGGACGGATGGACGGATGGATGGGTGTGTGGGCGGGCTGATGAACCGATGGGCAGATGAAGCTGGTAGAAAGTCTGGTCTATATAGCTTAGAATATCACACAGGTGGGCCTATTAGAGTCCAGGCTTTTCCCACAAATCACATTTCACCCATGGTAGGCAAGAAACACAGCAGGATTGCCTATCATTTCTTGAGCATCTATTAAGCACTGGGTATGTAATATACTTTATCTTTCATTTTAACTCCAATAACTTTACAAAAGATCCAGGCAAGATCTGATAGATACCTCTGGGGTAAAAACAGCCCTGGGCTCAAGCCCATAATGAATTCAAAGAGGTGAACAACGCTGTCCCTTGAGAGTGGCACTGGCACCTTTCCTGTGCTCGAAGATAAACCCAGACCTGGGTGAGGAATGTAAACAATTCAATCACCACTAATCAGGTCTGAGTTACTTATGTCCCTGTACTTCTCATTTTATCATTCCCAACAAAATAAAAAGTCATAGGCAAAACACAACATTCATAGTCAAGCCAAATGGCAATCTTAACTCTTTAGGAACTTCCTAAAACTTGCTTTTAAACCAGGCATGGTGGTGCACTCCCATTATTCAAGCACTTGGGAGGATGAGGCAGGAGGATCACTGTGAGTTTCAGGCCAGCCTGGGCTACATAATGAGTTCAAGGCCAGCCTGAACTACATAGCGAGACCCTGTAAGTGTGGAGCTGGCTGTCTTCATCTTTACTTATCTCAGGTGGGGTGATCCTCAGTGCCTGTATTTGCACATGCAGGGATCCCTGTCACCCATCAAGGAGATCTGGGGGACAAGATCCTCAGAAAAAGCATGGATCAGGGCTCCTAATGGTATTCATGTGGCTCTGCTCCTAGCCATTCCCCGGCAGCCAGTGAGCTTTGGGAAATATGATTGGATCACATCCCTCCCCTGCTTAAACCTTTCAGCCACATCCTTCTGCTTTCAAATTAGGGGTAAAGATCCTAAATATGGCTCACAGAGCTCTGCACGTGGGGCCTGACTGCTGGTTTGCTCCTGTTCATCGACGTGCTCCGAGGGACTCTGGCATGCTGGCTTCCTTTCTATTTTTCATCCAAAGCCCCCTTTGGGTTTTGTTTGTGGTTGTTTTATTTTGTTTCCTTTTTTTGAGTCAGAGTCTTGCCATGATTTCCAGGCTGGCCTTGAACTCATCATGTAGCCTGGCTGATCTCAAATCTGCAGCAATGCTCCTGCCTCAGCCTCTCCAGTGCTTGGATTACAGATGTGTACCACCATGCCCGGCTCCCAAAGCTCCCTTGTAACTGAGGACCACAGGAAGCTTGTACCAGATCCCCTGCCAGGACCAGAATGTCCTTGCTACCCTGTTTTACCTAGTAAATGTAGACATCCTTCAGCGGTGAGCTCGAGCCACACTTTCTCAGCTTTCTCTGATCCCTTCCATGAGGCCAGGTCCCTGTGAGGTAATCTGTATGATTATTTAACTAACATCTGCCTCTCCAACCAGAATAAGCTCACACTTAGATCTGGAACATGGCATATATTAATATTCATCATAGTAAGATACGTGGAGCTGTCCACAGAAAGTCTCTATCTTCACAATAACCCCAGCAAGAGGGGTCTAACACTGGTCCAATTTTAGGGATGAATGGAACTGAGGAGCAGAAAGGTTAAGTAACTTGCCCAAGATCACACAGCTATAGGTAACAGAGTTGAAGTTTCAACACTCAACAGTTCTAAGTCCACAGCTTGCTGTAGTCTATTTCACTCCCTCAAAAAAGGTGTTTAACAGAAAATGTGACAAATGAAGGGCTGGACTGGCAGCCTGCAATACTAATGTTTTGTTTTCTACTTTCTGCCCTTCCTGCAAACTCAAGCGTGATGTCTAAATGCTGCAATTATATCAGTAGTCATGAACATATGCAGGGTGAATATCACAGTTACAGACAGGTCTGAGTATCTGAGGGCTCTGGCTGACAAGAAGCCATACTTTGTGTGACCTTTCACTTGTCACTGACTCATGCATTTAACAGAGCAAGAATAAAAGCAAAAAATGATCAGGCTGCATCTAGCGTTAGATTCCCACACCCCACTGATTACACAGCACAGCACATGAGCTACAGAGAGTCACAGAGCCACTTTCCTCACCACACCTACCATCACAAAACCCTGAATGAAACTCCGTTCCACAAGAACCCTGAAACGAAGCTGCCCTCCCAAATGCTGTGGTCGTGGGGTCAGAGATGGCCAGGCTCCCCTGCACTCCAGCCAGACTGGATGAATCACAATTCTAACTATTCATCTCCACCTTTATCATCTCCACCTTTCATCTCCACCTTTATCCCAAGTTCTCCCCAGTTCTTTACTACCAGTCAGTGGCAGTGTCTTCACAGAACTTCCCTGGATTCTCCTCCCCCAGTGCGATCCCTTGCTCCCCTGTCCTCCAGGCCTTTGGTTTTTAGCTACCTTTCTGACACTTACTAGTCCAGTTCCTGGTAAACTGGACAGGCGCTTGCTCAATAAATAGGTGTTGCTGAATGAGTGAGCTGCAGTTGACTAGTATGTCAGGAAAATGTCACTTCTTTGGCAGATTGGTCATGTGAGTCCAGCCTTGTGGAAAGATAAGGTTAGAAACTGAGATCTTGACAAGGTTCTCAGGGAAAGTTTGCTATTTTAATAAGCATGTTTCAGGGTCTTTTTAAAATCAGAGTCACATAAAAGATAAACTGAGATTCAATCTAGACTTCCCCACATCAGTTTGCTCAATGCCCATCAACTCATGAGCCACGATCGTGTGCGCAGTCTGATGCCCCCTTCCCAGGATGCTGTGCATGCGGAGGTCCCTGTGTAAATGTGTGGCTCTGTGTCTCTCCATGCACACTAGTGACAGGGTTTTTAATCTGAAGCTAAACTCACAGAGTGGATAGCCGAGGGAAGCTTAAAATGCACAGATAAGTGTAAGAAATGGCACAATAAGGCCAGGCGTGGTGGCGCACACCTGTAATCCCAGCACTCAGAAGCCTGCAGCAGGAGGATTGCTGTGAGTTTGAGGCCAGCCTGGGCTACATAGTGAGTTCAAGGCCAGCTTGAACTATATAGCAAGACCATGTCTTGAAAAAAAGAAGAAAGAAAGAAAGAAAGAAAGAAAGAAAGAAAGAAAGAAAGAAAGAAAGAAAGAAGAAAGAAAGAAGAAGAAGGAAAAAAGAAAGGGCATTATATAAATGGTCAGGTAAGTAGGTACAAAATTTATGGGCTTTGAAATGTGCTAAAATATAGTACGGCTAATTTCATTCCATGCCATACACCCCTGAGGCTGGGACAATTGGCACCAGTGTCTCAGGCATGGACAGCATGGCCACCACTGAAGCTCTGTCTCTTGGGACCGAGTGCACCTGGGGAATTACATGGAAGTGAATTCTCCATTCCCTGGCTGTCCCCACAATCTGGTGTGTGCACTGAAATGCTGCAAAGACAACGCGGTTTTGGCAAGCCTGCACACTCCAATACATAATTCTGGAGCCAGGGACCCCTTGCTCTTCCCATGTCACTAAGATGTTCACACTTGCCCAAAGAGGGGCTCCAGGACCCAAATGCAAGGGATGAGATTAGAATGAAGGCCCTTGCAACGGGGAGGCCTGGCAGGGGGTCAAAGTCTGTGGATGTCCCAAAAAGAAGCAGGATACGCCAAGGTGGCTGCTGGCATCAGCGCACTGAAGAACTGAGCTGTATCATGAGGATGAGGCCCAGCCACCCAGGAATGCCTGGCAGCTCCAGGGAGCATATGGTAAGCAGCAACGTGACGCAAAGCCTGCTCAGGTGACTGTGTTTATGAAACCCCAAAGCCCTTGGCTTCCTTTGAAGAGGCTGATTTGGGATTAAGGAAGTGGCAGGCCTCCAAGAACAAAAATGATCCCACTGATGTAGGGGAAAATCACTCATGAAGGGGATTTATAGATTTAAGAGCTAAGCTTGGGTCTCTAAGAATCTAGGAAGCAAGGTCACACAGCCAGGCAACTCCAGACTTCCTCAGAGGCCCCTCCCTAGTCACATGATTATGCTGGTGGCTTACACTGCCTTTGTGTTCTCAGACTTCCTCTGTCATCCGGGAGGAAAGAGATTAGAGAAATGCAGACAGCAGCAGCTCCTGAAACTAGGAGAGCCTTTAGTCATTGATTCCCAGGGCCAATAGTAACAGTATGGTCGCTGACACATCGTGCTCCCCGTGTGACAGGCATTGGCCGAGCTCCTTCTGTAAAGCGGAGGACACTGGCGTTGAAGTAGCTTGCTAAGGTCGCCTGAGAGGAAGTGATGAGGCTGAACTTCAAGCTCAGACGATCTGCCCTGGAGTCTGTGCTCTTCGTGATTCAGACTAGGAGAAAACCAGTATGTTCTGAGCACCTACTATGTGCTAGGCCGCATGCTAAAGGACCTTTCTTTCACGTGGCATTTCCTTGAAGCCTCACTACCACTTCCTGAAGTCAGCAACATCATCTACGGTGAGATTCAAAGCCATGGTTCTCTCACTCCAAAGCCCTCGAATCTCAGTCCAGCCATTAGAAGCTGGGTGCCCTTAGGCAAATTACAGATGTTTCCTCCTCTGTGAAATGCCACAGATGTTGCTGACTTCAAGGAGGCCATGGCCTTCCAGCTGCTAAGAACACAAATCACGGTTGCCCTCAACACTCAAAGGTCCCTCTGGCTGAGTGCTGACAGCCAAAGCCACTGGTTGACGGACGTTCCCCATGACTCAGCCTGGAAAGAGGAAAAATAAGTGTGTTTTTTAAACCAGCCAGCCAGGGTTGCATCAGGCAAGGCTCACTCCACATTTTCTACCCTTACAGTAGGTGATATGCAAAGCTCCACTCAAATGCCTTGGCAGTTCCCACCACCTCCATCCTAAATGCGGATGTTCAACAGCCAATGGACAGACCCTCTGGGCCTCTGTGGTTTGGCCTCATTCAGCTTTGTGACTCCCTGGCACACCCTCTGCCCTGGGCCCTTTTTGTTTGTTTGTTTGTTGTTTTTTGAAACAGGGTCTTGCCTTGTAGCTCAGGCCAGCCTTGAATTCACTATGTAGCCCAGGCTGGCCTAGAACTTGCAGTGATCCTCCTGCCTCAGCCTCCTGAGTGCTGGGATTACAGGTGTGCAGCACCACACCCAGCACATCACTCTCTGCCCTTTGACAGATAAAATAACCCAAAGGGGATGAACTATCTCCTGGACCTCAGACTGCTGCTTCCTGGGCTGCCATGAACATGACCCAGCTCCTCTGACATGGGTGTGCATCTCCCGAAAGAAGTAGGGTGGGTCCTGTGTAGCTTTTCTCTAAGAAGCTGACTTCCTAAATTAACTAACCCTGCCTTAGGATTTGGGGCAAACACTAGGAAGAATGAGAAACCTAAATCTTACACCAAGAAAACTATTAGTCACCCTTGGCTACCACCACCCCAAGACAGCAGCAGCACCATCAGCCCTGACCTTGTTATTTAAGGAGTGCCCCAGGGCCTTCCTACGGGGCTATGCCTCCCAGCATCCTGCTCTGAAGTCACCTCCCTTCCTACCTGGCCTGATATTTTCACCACTGCTCACTCCTTGAGTGGCTGGCGCACAGTCTGACCTCTCCTCCCTTGAATGTGAACTCTGCAAGAGCAGGGACCTTCTCCTTCCCATTCACGCCCTGTCTCCAATGCTTAGATTGCTTGACACACAGTACATGCTCCGTATTCGTTCAATAAATAAAAGCCGTGGTGCACCATCTCAAAAAAAAAAAAAAAATGACAAGACAAAGGGACAAGGGGACAGAGGCCTTTATCCACCAGCACTCATCTGTCATGCACTGGGTAGACACAGGGAGGTAAATTAGGACAAGCAGGATTCAAGGACAGAAGACAGCAGGTGTCACTGCCGCTCCCAGTGGAGACCTGGCCCCGACACTGTGCAGAGATCCCTATGAGAACTATTTCAAGGGGGCACCTTACCCTCGAAAGGAGGCCACGTATACAAGGACACTCCAAGTTGAGGATGACCTAAAGCAGGCATGAGCACTGGGCTCAGTAAGAATAAAGCCCGTTGTCAAGAGCCTGCACAGGTTGCCTGCAAGGGAGGAACGAGCTGGCTGGGATAGGCACTCCCTCCGGTGGAGCACGGATTTGTGGGGCAGCAGGTGCACTCAGAGCAGACAGTGGAGAGAGGACAACTCTGCAGAGAGGTCCCGGCAAGAAGAAACTGCTGTGGAGGCTCTAACACCTTCCCTGGGGCCGCCCTAGCCCTAACAGTCCCTATCCACTGCCACATGCTGCCTCTTGCTAACTGTGAGGAACTGGCAGGAAACGGGCAAAGCCCAAGACCACCCCCAGCCCTGAGGTGAAGCTCTCCTGTCCCCCGTCTCCTGAGAGTGGGGCTTAAATCAGTGCAGTGCTGGCTTCCATGTCCTGCACAGAAGGGAGGTGCCACCCTTGACACACACAGACAGAACAGAACAGCAGCTATGAGTTTCTAGGAATCAGAAGGACCGGAATGCTCCCCAGGACCCCTGTGTGGTGGATTGACAACTGGTGGTCAACTTGTAACACCCAGCTGAACTGAATCAGCGTGGTGCTGGGTGTGGAGGGCCCACCTGAGGACGGTTGCCAACAACATAAAAAGGAGAACTGGTGAGGAAGAGTTGCTGCTGTCAGTTCTCCTTGAGGAGCTTGTCACGCTGGCTTTCCTGATAGGAACTTGGCTGTTCTCATCGTCGGAGGAGCTCGGGACCTCACTGTTGCTGAGGATGGCTGTGGTGACTTTCGGGGGAGCTCCGGTTCTTACTCTGAGCGTCGCTTCCTGGCTCCGGGGTAGATCCCTCAATCTGCTGGCACAGATCCTTCATCCCGCTGGTGCAGACTTTCTAGCTTCCACCGCTGACCTTTGGGCCTTCCCAGCGTAGATCCATGAAATATCCTTGCATGAGACATTGTTGTGGGCTCTGGGCCTCTAGTGGACTCGTGGAGGCATTGCCATGGGCTCTAGGTCTTCAGCTGGACTCATGCAGGACACTGCTGTAGGATCCAGGCCCTCAGCTGGATTCTTTGGGTCTTTAGTGTGTGGACAGATTTCCTGCACTCTTTTGTATATGACTCTTTGGGTGACTATTACAAAATAACTCTATAAATTATGTGACCTGTATTGTATTGTTTCCCTTGCAAACCCTGACTACAACACCCTGGAACCACAGAACAGCTCAGTGCAAAAGAATCAAGCACTACCTCCACTCCGTACTGATGAAAGGGCTGCTCGGGAACCCGGAAGCTCTGGGAGAGGCTTCTACAACCAGAACGATCAGAGTTTATGCTAACAACCCGCTGACTGTAAAGCCGAGTGCTGAGCCATCTAAATGGAGGGTGTGCCCCTTAACCAAGGGTGCACTTCTCGAGACAGATAGGACAAGCCTGTGTACAGAGAAGCCCTTCCATTTCCTGTCCAAGGGCAAGTCCAGAGTCTTCTATGTACTTATTTATTGAAGTACAAGAAAGGACACTGAGCCGGCTGTGGTGGTGCATGCCTATAATCCAGCACTTGGGACGCTGAGACAGGAAGATCGCCTCAAGTTTAAAGCCAGCCTGGCCTATATAGTGAGACCCTGTCTCAGAAAACCAAACCAAACCAACCAACCAACAAACGAACGACACAAAGCTGGGTATGGTGGCACATCTCTGTAGTCCCAACTACCTGGCAGGCTGAGGCAAAAGGATCACACATTCAAGCCCAGCGTGTCTCAAAATAAAAAATAAAAAGGACTGGAGATGGAGGTCAGTGGGTTCAGTCCTTGGTGCCACCGAAAAAGAGAAAGGACACTAAAAATCAATTTTCAACATCTGCACGATATTTCACCATTTTCAAGGCAACTGCACCCTCCAGCATATTATGTGGACCTCAGACAGGGCAGAGAGGCCAACAGCAGGAGGCTGCAGTGCGGGGAGCAGCGGGGGCAGAGCCCTGGGACGGTTGTGTCCCATTTCATAGCAGAGTTTAATCAGCCTACCGGGGTCCCAGTGTTAACCAGGGTCAAGGTCAAGGTCACTGAGAATTCTGATGTCCCAGCCCCAGCCCCAGCCCTGCCTGGTTCCCAGGGAACCTTGCTGAGCTTCAATGAACCAAGCAGCCGCAGACCCCAGGAAACTACGGCCGAAGCTCCAGATGATCCAGGTATGTGGGGATCCTTTGCAGCTGAGGATCGTGCTGCTCTGCGAGCTGTCTGCAGAACGTCTGGGCCTCACGCACAGACAACCACACGCACTGCGCACCTCTTATGGACTTCTGTGTGGGGAGTGAGTCAGAGGGCAGCCCGGTGAGGGGGGGGTAGCGCCTCCAGATGTCCCTAATCTTCCACAGCCAGTGATCCCGGCCCTGAGAACACAACATCTTTTCCCCCCCGCCATAACGGCCTTGAGAAAATCTAGCACCAGCAAGGAGGGTCCTCCTTACTCCAAAAATAGAAAAAGCAACCCGTTGTTGAGACGCCTGCCCAGCTGCAGCTGTCTCCTGGGAACTGGGCAGGGTGCAGACACTGAAGGCTGGGGAAGGGCCGGAGGAGAGAAAGTGGCTCCAGAGAACGAGGGGCCAGGTCTTCCAGGCCCCCACCCCGGCTCAGCAGCCCAAAGGAAGAGGGGCTTGGCCCCCTGCTGTTCTTCCCAGGCCCCACTTCAAAGGAGTCAGAAATTGAGGAAATGGCAAGGGGGTTTTCTCTGGGGGCATCTGGCTGCACATAAAAGGTGAGGAAGATGAGGAAGAGGCCTGGGTCCAGCTGCTTTCCCCCTACCCAGCCCCCCCTTCCTGATGCTGCAGCCAGCGTGTTATTAAACGATGGTCACGGAAAACACCTGGAATTCTCTTCCCGCAAGGAAGAGATAAAGTGACGCGCCGGCAGCGGAGAGAGGGCTGCAGAGTGACAGTCATGCTCCTTGCCTACCACTGCTCTCAGTCCTCCAGGGTCCTCCACGTAGAAAACGCCCCATCTACCCTTCTTGGCAACCCTGTGAGGCCAGCGATCCTGCTCCTGACATGAAGCTACACCACAAGAAGACGTATCCTGCTGACGGCCCCAACACGGCCGCCCACAGAACGAGTCCAGCTTCCCTGGCTTCCATACCAGGACATCTCCAACTTCCATGAGCATCGGAACTCCTGGAGGAGAACAAGAACACAGATTTCTGGGTTCCAGTCCAAAGAGGCTCATTCCTTGCGTCTGCCCTAATGCCTAAGGTCTGTCCTTCCTTCTTTTCCTTTCTTCCTTTCTTCCTTTCTTAGGCAAGGTCTCGCTATGTAGTTCAGGATGGCCTTGAGCTCACAGTGATCCTCCTGCCTCAGCCTCCTGAGTGCTGGGATGAATCTGCATTTTAATGAATATCCCACGTGGTTGTGATGCTGGAGGGTCATGGACCAAGTTTTAGAGACTTGCACTGATCTACATCTCCATGACCTTGATGGCCTCAGGCAAAGAGATCAGGAGACAATTCTAAAGCCGGGTATGGAGGTACATGCCTGTAATTCCAGTATTCTAGGAGCCTGAGGCAGGAGAATCACAAGTTTGAGCACAACCTTGGCAATTTAGTGAGACCTTGTCTCAAAGTGAAAAAATGATGAAAAGGTCTAGCTCAGTGCAAAGGCCCTGGGTTAAATCGTGTGTGTGTGTGTGTGTGTGTGTGTGTGTGTGTGTGTGTGTGTTTCTCAGCTGCTGGTTGGATTCACTGAAGAAGTACGTGTTCTCATCAAGCACCTCAGTAGAGAACAGTTCCATGACTGTGCTCAAATGTGTATCTCTATAAACGTGTCCAGCACCAAACAGGACACCCAGGACAAAGGTCTGAGGAGGTCCGGATTGCTCAAGGGGGAGCCACTACCCTGGAACAAACAGCCCACAGAATCAGCCTGTTTTAAAATGGGTAACTCATGGCCCCTCACTCTACATTTTTTCAGAAAAGATGGACACAGCAAACAGATTTGTGCCTAGGGGGCTGGCTGCCTCTAGAGCCCGGAAGCCATGCCAATCCATTATTTTGAGCAAAGCCATGGCAAAATCAGGAATTTCCAGGGAAGAGGAGGAAGGAGAAAAGGCAGTAAAGCAGTCCCCACCTTGCTTGGCTGGCGGGAACCTGAAGGACTGCACAAGCTCCTGGAGCTGAAAGGGGCTTGTGCTCACCTCCTCTCTAGAGAAGGAAGCAGATGAAGCCAAAGCAAACCCTGCCCCATCGTGAGTCTGGGACATACGACCTAAGTCCCAGAAAAGTTGGGGAGGAAGTAAAATCCAGCCCCAGCTCCTCTTCAGACAGACGCACCGCAGCTAACTTGCCTTCTCCCCTCCTGCTCAGACACCAGCACCCTGCGCTGTGTGCAGGTGAGAGGCTGAGCTCAGCAGCAGTGTGGCCAGGACCAGCGGGGTGCCCTCCGCCACTCCATGACTCACCAAAGAAAAAGGCCTCTAGCTTTGCAGATCAGGGGAAGTGAGATGATCGATTGAGTTAAGCTTGGTCAGGAGGTCAGGAGAGAGAGAACACAGAAAAGAGAGGAAACATCAGCTTTCACCTCGACTCCATGGTTCTTTACCATCCCTGATGGGGATCCCACCTTCACATGGGGCTGACTGGTGTTGGTGGCTCGGGGGGGCGTTGACATGACAGGAAGGACATCCTGTTAACAGTGTTGCTGAGAAAAGATCAAGAACCAAGGGGCAAAAGTACCTGTGTACACTAAGTCTGCGCGCCCTTCCCTTCAGGATGGTCTTAGATTTGTGAGACTACGATCTGCCCTGTAGGCAGGAGACCCCAAGTCTCACCATGAACAGCTCCTCTCAGCACACCCTGGGTAAATAACAGCATCTCCCAGCACCCGCACCGCTTCTAGCTTGAGCAGCTCTCCGGCAAGATTCATGGGTCTTGTCGCTGGGGACAGAGCAGAGCTAATGATGGTGTTCTGCTTGATGTACACAGGAAGCAAGCACTTGATAGCTCCTTCCAGCAGAATAAAAAGACTGAGTCTGGTGGAGAAGAAAATCCAGGCCTGACCATTCTTTCCTCCAGCTACCTGAACTGTCAGTTAGCTGAACTGTCACCTTGATCTTTCAGGAAATGAAACCTGTTACTTTGTGCATCCAAATGCAAGCACCTGCCAAACCCAGAGACCTGCTCCTATCAGTCAGCTTCTGGCCCTTTGGTCAGTTTCCCACTTAACAGTAAGAGGAGGCTCAAGAGGATAAGAAATGGGGAGGACACAAACTGCCAGGAGCCAAAGTCAGCAGGTACCAGGCCTAGGAATGCCTTCCTCAGAGCGGGAAGGCTGACAAGGGTGATAGAAGAGATGAGCAGGTCCTGCAACAGGAAAGTAAGCTAGGTAGAAACAAAGCTAGCAAGAAAGGAGACAAGGAAAATAGGAATTTTAAAATTGTACTTTTCCCCAGGCATGGTGGTTCATGCCTTTAATTCCAGCACTGGGGAGGCTGAGGCAGGAGGATCACTGTGAGTTCAAGACCAGCCTGGGCCACATAGTGAGTCCAAGGCCAGCCTGAACTACATAGTGAGACCCTGTCTAAAAAAACCTAAATAAATAAATAAAATGAAGTGTACTTTTTATTTTTGTGTTTAAAATTGTACTTTTTTTGAGAAATGCAAATTAAAACAACACAGATTCTATCTCACTCCAGAAAGAATGGCTATTATCACAAGATCAACCAATAACAAATGCTGGTGAGGCTGTGGGGAAAAAGGAACCCTTCTCCACTGTTAATTGATACAACCAATATGAAAATCATTATGGAGATTCCTCAAAAGACTAAAACTAGAGGTTCCATTTGACCCAGCTATGCCCCTTCTTGATATCTTCCCAAAAAGTTAAATGCGTCATGCCACAGTGACATATGCATGCCCATGTTTACAGCAGCACAATTTGTAATAGCTAAATCTTGGAAAGAGCCCAGATGCCCATCAACAGATGAATGGTTAAAGAAGATGTAGTTTTTATACACAATGGAGTACTATTCTATCATAAAGAAGGATAAACTTGAGACATTTATAGGTAAATGGAGCACCTTGAGACCATACTCTTAAGTAAAATAAATCTGATAGACGTGTTTAAATACCGCATTGTTTCTCTTATGTGAGAAACGAAAAGTGTAAATAAGGATCAAAATAATTGATAGATATTGGTAAGTAGGGAGAACATGTTCGAAAGGGAAGGGGAATAAGGAAGAGGGAGGGGAAGGGAAAAGAAAAAAAGAACAGAAGGAAAAAATGGAAACAACGCTTTTGTAAATAAGGAGGGGAAGAAGGGCTGAAGGGAGGGTAGAGGAATGGGAAAAAAAGAATCAAGATATATTATGTACAGGTACAAATTCCCTATGATGAATGTGATCATTATGTATATCAAAAGTATACCAATAAAATTAATCTAAAAAAATAAAATTGTACTTTTAAAGAAAACTGTAGCTTCGGCACACAAAGTTATCCAAGGTAACAATGCTCTGTGCTTTTCTTCCCACAGACCACCCTCTAAAAACCAGCACTAGGAAGCTGGGCATGGTTGCACACACCTGTAATCCGGGCACTCTGGGAGGCTGAGGCAGGAGGGTCACGGGTTTGAGCCTAGCATGGGCAACTTAGTGATTTTTTGAGACACTGTGTCAAAATTAAAAAATAAAATACAAGGGTGGGGATGTGGTATGAATATGCTGGGTTCCACTCCCGGTACAGGCGAGGGGAGCAGCGCTATTAAGTGCGCAGCATTTCTAAACTTCCGACACGTGCAAATAGCTTGCATTCGAACATCATCCACCAAATGGGAGGCTGGACAGACAGAAGGAATGCGTGTCCTAGATCACCCAGCAAGACCACAGGAAAAGCCCCAACTCAGACCACAGTGCGCCTCTTGATGGCTCACCCTGAGCACGTACTTCAATTCTGCCCACTGTACCTTTCCGATGCCTCACACTGACACAGCCTGCAATTCTGTGACATTCGACCTACCCCGGTTAGGATGAGCTGAGGTCCCCACCTACTCTCTGGGGGACCTCCTCAGGCTCTGTCCATCCAGTGAGGTTGTGTGTGTGTGTGTTTTGTGGTGTGGTTAAAAGCACACAATGTAAAATTTTAATACTGCCGTCAGGCATGGTGGCACATGCCTGTAATCCCAGCACTCAGAAGGCCAAGGCAGGAGGATTGTTGAGTTCCAGGCCAGCCTGGGCTACACAGTGAGTTCAAATCCAGCCTGAACTACACAGTGAATCCCTGTCTCAAAAACAAAACGAAACAGAACAAATTTTTAAATATTTTAACTAAATAAACTACACAGTTTAGCAGCATTAAGCACATTAATATTATTGTGAAATCATCACCTCCATTCAATTCCACAACATTTCTCATCTTCAAACTGAAACTCTGTAACCATTAAACAGTATTTCCCCATTTCCCATTTCCGCAATCCCTTAGAAACCACCATTGCATTTTGTCTCTGTGAATCTGACTACTGTATGTAGCTGCAGCATAATAATAAAAAAAAAAAAAGTTCTTTAATCTTTGTCCCCATTCCTGGCAGAGCTCCCAAAAATCTCTGGAATTTCCTGAGTAATAGAAATGTCTTGTGTTGTTCCTAAAAAGTTCCAGGACTCCTGAGTTTATGCCGATAAGGTGACCCAGTTAAGGACACTAGGTAGTCTTGGACTGAGACAATGACTTTTGCTGAGGAAAGATCAATTGATTAGAAAGTAGGAACTTCTTCCCGCCCTACCCTCTACCTCCAGGGAGCAAGGGGAGAAGTCCTGAAGATTAAGCTGCATAAAAACTCTAGAACAATGAGTTTTAGCCAGCTCCTAGTTGTTTGTTTAGTATTCTGTAAGGAATCAAGATCCTAGGTGTTTACTTAGTGCTTCTGCAGGGGATCAAGGGCCTGGAGCTCCCTAATCCGCCATCTTGCTGTTATCGCTCTCCAGAGGCTGAGTCTCGCTTCTCAAACAGCGGATCTTCAAGCCCCTCCCCTCAAGCTGAAGGAAGCGAGGGGCCCGGACCCCCCCCCTGCTTCCGCCTAGACATCAGCCCTGACCAGAACATGGCTCCAAGCCATGCAGTCCCTTCTCCCGCAGGCTCAAGATCTCTCCTCGTGGTGTCAAACCAAGTGCCAGTCAGCTAGCCTTCCCTGGTAACCAGCTGAAAATACACCCTAGAAGGTTGGTCAAGGAACCCCGTGTGAGGGCCGAGGTGTCCGCGTTTTCTCTGTGCTCCTTGGGTAAGGGGAATTATCAGTCACTTTCACAGTGCTAGGCTGGTTTCCTCCCAGAATTGTGAGCTTCTGAGCTTTGTGTATGAAGCAAAGTGCTGCCGCCTTTAGACACGTGCTCTCGCACTCACTGGGACCACATCATGCCACTGTCACCTTTCCTAATCCCAACTCACTGCTTATACGACCTGGCTGGGTCCCCAGGAACATTGGCAAAGATGGTCCCAGATGTACTCCATTTGGGTCATTACCAGCCTTGTCTGGGTCTCCCAGCCACTGCCCATTCCCCTTCCAGTGCATAATGGGAGGCCAAAAAGCAGTCAAGGGGCTGGCACTTTAGGTCCCATGACAATGACACTAATGGATACAATAAAAGAATCTGCCTTTCCTCCCCAAACTTCACTAGGACCTTGAAAGGCCTCTGGTACGAGAAGTGCAAACGAGAATAAGCCTGAACTTCAAAATACTCAAGTGGCCAAGATTCTACAAGATGGGGCTGACCAGTGCCACCAGAGCTCTGGCTCCTGAATCGGTCTCAGAATCTCTTAGCATCTCCAGGTGACACCACAGGATCAGCCCTCCCAGCAGGCACAGCCTCCTCAACAGTCCCTTTCTCGAAGCCCATCCTTGTCTTCCAGAAACTGACTGCTCCTGCTGAATCGCCACCCTTGCTCTAGACCTGCATGTCCACCTGGCTATGAGCTCCACCCGTGCCCTGCTAAACAGGAAACGTGGCAAGCAATCTGCAAATTCCCAAAGACGTCACAATGCCAAGATTGTAAGCTAGCATGCTAGTAATTTTCATTACAGTTATAACATGTTGAAATAATATTTGGGGCATGTTGGATTAAATAAAATATGTTACTAAAACAAATTTCCCTTGATTTTTTTTCAACATTTACATTTTCAATGTGGCTACTAGAAAATTCACTTATGTACAGGCTTGCATGTGTGGCTGGCACTGTATTTCTATTGGCCAGTGCTACTTTAGACAGCCAGCGGGGACTTCTCCAGGACAGGTTCTGTATTTTCTTTATAAGGTTTCTGTATTTTCGTTAGCTCCAAAAGCAAATTGGTTCTCTCCTGCTTTATTTCTGGGTGGCACAGTGCTGCAAGCTGTGAAGGGTCCGTGGAGGGGTCCCTTTTCCCCCTCTGTGCTGCGGACTGAAGCTGATCTTTCCCACCTCCTACATCTATCTTGTCCTGGGCACGGAGCTCTCACTATAACACAAGGCTCCCTTGTGACCCTCGTGTGGTAACAATGTGTGCATGTCACTCAAAAGCCCACACTGATCATTCTCCCTTGAAACAATGCTGCAAGTGTTGCTAAAAAATGCCAAGCTGTTCCCACCTGGGAACAACTGGTGGGAGCTCACCCGGAGAAGGGAGGAGCCTTGGCAGCACTTTTAAACCACTTCTCTGACTTTTGGCTAGGATCAAGTATAGTATTTGAGGCAGCCTGCCCTGCCTGGCCCCAGTAAATCCTGATAACTGGCTTCTTCCCAGAGATGCAAGCCCTATCTTCTTCACTATGTGGAGTCCCTGTGCTAGGTTACAAGGGGCAGAATCAGCCTTCCAGCAGGAACTGCGAAAGGGAAGACAGGCTAGGCCCCCAGAGGAGAGGAAAAGACTGCTATAAAATGTCATCACCAACAACCTTGAGCCACAAGAGGAAAGATTAGAATCTGAGAATCCCTATTTACTTATTTTGGACACAGGGTCTCACTATGTAGTTCAGGGTGGCCTTGAATTCACTATGTAGCTCAGGCTGCCCTTGAACTCGTGGTGATCCTCCTGCTTCAGCCTCCCTGAGTGCTGGGATTACAGGCACGTGCCACCATGCCCAGTCCTATTTATTTATTATTTATTTTTGAGGTGCTAGAGATCAGCAAGCACTCTACCACTGTATTCCACCCCCAGACACCTCCCCCTTTTTCATGCATTTGCTTTACATTGGCTGACTGACATGGGCTTTGGAGGTAGTGCTAGGTTCATGTCTCTATTTTATGGCTCAGTAGCTACAGGATTCGGGATAAGATTGCTCCATTTACCTGGGTCTAAATTCCTTTATATGTAATAATGGGGACAATTCCGCACACTTCCCAGAGATGCTGAAAGGATTAAACAATGGGGATTAAACACCCTGCATACTGTAGGTATTTAATAGATACTACTTTCTTCTCCCTTCATCCTTTCCTTTAGCAATTTGGCAAAGAAAATATTTAAAAAAAAACAAAAAACCTCAAAGAAAACTGAAAATAAATCTTGTATGTTATGACCTGTTGTTGTCTTAATCCAAACCTTGGTGCCTGGTACAATGTTATAATCTGGTAGAGAAATTCTGTGAAGATTGAGATTAACTTTATAGCCCTAACCTGGTCCCAGGCAAAAGGTACATGCCAGGTAAAGGATTGTTAAATGAATGAATTTGGATGTCATACAAACAGAGGCTGGTCCACATGTAGAATATATAAGAAGCATTAAGTCTGAATTACAGCTGTGAAAGAAATATAAGAGTAGTCAGAATCAAAATTGGAGTCGTTTCTAGTGACTTTAACAACAACAAAAGCAAATAAAGCCAGGAGATTATGAAGGGGAGATTCTTACACACAATTGCCTAATAATAACTATCACAAAGGACTCTGCAAAACCTCAACATTATAGAGGCTAACTCCACATGATACAAAAAAGTATTTCTACCAAGACATCTGCCCAGCAACTGTTCAATCTTGGACTGACACCATTTGTTATTAATCATTGTGGCCAAGCACTATTGTTTCCAAAATATCTGATAATAATCCAGGCATGGTGGTACATGCCTGTAATCTCAGCACTCTGGGAGGCTGAGGCAGGAAGATTGCAAGTTTGAGCCCAGCTTGTGCTACTTAGCAATTTAGGGAGAATTTGTCTCAAAAGTAAAAAAAAAACGGCCAGTGAGATGGCTCAGCGGCGTAAGTGCCTGCCTGGCAAGCGCGAGGGCCTGAGTTCGACTCCCGGAACCCACATACGAAAAAAGGGCCGGTGATATCGCTCAGCGGCACGGGCGCCTGCTGGTGCGTGAGGTCCTGAGGTTGACCCTCGGTACCCACAAAAAAAAAAAAAAAATTAAAAAAAAAAAGAGGTTTGAAGTATAGCTCAGTGTGAAGACCCTGGGTTCAATTCCCGGTCTGTTCAGACGGCTCGGTGAAATCTCTCTGTCAACATTTCTCCCCGATTCATCAGTGTTGACTCAGAAAAATGTTGAAAAACAGAGAAAAAAACATATTCACCTCCCCATGAAGAAATACAAGCAGTTTGGCTTTTCACAATGTTGCGCTTAGCGGAGGATTAAACCTAATAGATCAAACTAAACAGAGGTCTCCATGATTCAAATTTACTCTGCCAGGTGCTTTTTTTTTTTTTTTTTCTGAGACAGGGTCTCACTGTGTAGTGCAGGCTGGCCATGAACTCACTATGTAGCCCAGGCTGGCCTCAAACTCACACTGATTCTCCTGCCTCAGCCTCCAAGTGCTGGGATTACAGGTGTGCACCACCACGCCGGGCTCTACCAGGCTATTTTTTTTTGTGTGTGTGTGGGTACCGGGGGTCGACCTCAGGTCCTTGTGCGCCAGCAGGCACCCGTGCCGCTGAGCGATATCACCGGCCCTTTTTTCGTATGCGAGTTCCGGGAGTCGAATTTGGGCCCTCGCGCTTGCCAGGCAGGCGCTTATGCCGCTGAGCCATCTCACCGGACCCTGCCGGGCTATTTTTAAATGCAAAATTCTTAACATTTCCTGACCTCGTTGGGGAGTAACTATTCCTATTAGAATTTAAAGACATGGGGCCGGTGAGATAGCTCAGTGGCATAAGCACCTGCCTGGCAAGCGTGACGTCCTGAGGTCAACCCCCGGTACCCACAAAAAAAAAAAAAAATTTAAGGACATATTTAGCATTAAGTTCCTTCACAGGTGTGGGAGAAGTTGTGTGAAAACCTGTATTTTGTGCTTTAAGGATAACAAAAACAAAAGAAGTGTCGAATATCTTATCTCAATGGTGCCAGGCCACCTGATAGGGCTTTACCCAGTTAGCAATCCTGTCCTTGCCAAAGAGTAAGTCTGAGATGGCAGTGACTTTGTATGAGTCCTATTCTAGAAATACAATTTAACTCTCCAGAGGGTTGAAAACTCCCACTCTAACCCCCCAATTTTTACCCTCCCATGGAAATAATATGCAATTATGCCAAGCCCACCAGCAGGCCTGCAGTGGCAATGTTAAAATCCACAGTGACATCATCTTTTTTTTTTTTTTTTCCAGTTTTTTGAGGCAGGGTCTCGCTATGCAGTTCAGGTTGGCCTTGAACTCTGGCTCAGGCTGGCCTAGAACTCAGGGCAACCCTCCTGCCTCAGCCTCCCAAGTGCTGGGATTAAACCAGGCATGATGGCACTCGCTTATAACCCCCCCAGAAAAAAAAACAAAAACAAACCAAGTGCTGGGATTACAGGCAAGTGCTACCACACGCGGCATCATCATTTTAAAGGATAGGGACTTGATAGATGTCATTCTCAATACCTGTTCTTAAATTGTCCCGAACGCAAGATCCACCTAGTTTCATCTCCAGGCCCTAATTTTCAAACATTCAAACCCATAAGTACAAGACAGATGAGGGATTTTTGCTGTTTTTGCTTCTTTATGTGCTAAACTCTCTAAGTTTGCTTTCATTCTTTATGTTATTACCTTGTTTGCTTTCATTCTTTATGTTATTACCTTGTTTGCTTTCATTCTTTATGTTATTACCAAGTGCCAGAACTCATGGACAAGAGGAAATGGAGCTCAAGTTTCCTCTGTAGTAGTGAAGATGAACAGAATGCAAATTTGCCTTTAGAGAAGTTTTGGAAACTCTCTATACCCAGTGAAAAAATTCCAAAGGTTCCTCTTTCTAAACAAAATGAACAGGGCAAAGAAAATAGACCTGTGAGAAAGAAGGGCTACTGGTCATTTTGCTAAACACACAGCAGAACTGAACATGCTAGAAAGACGTGAGTTGAAGCAGTGGTTCTGTTTTAAAGATGACCCCATAAGTATTTGTTCCAAACATCTGGAAAAAGCAATCGGGTTCAGAATATGTCCATCTTTCTGGATCAGATGGAAAGACTTTGCAATTTTCCTTCCAAAAAGAAGGAAAGAGAAATGATTAAGATATGCCCTTACACCAGAAGCCTTCTTGGAAATTCAGAGCCAGATTTCTATTTCATTCTGCAGGACTTGGCTCTAAACCCCAGGGAAGGAGTTTGGCACAACGCATTGTTCCCACTGTCCTGGCTTCAACTGTGTGTAAAAGAAGGTAAGAACAGTGCCAAGCACCCACAGGCCTAGCCCTGCAATTCCATGCAGCCGGGGGGACACGGCATTCTAGGAAAGATGGTTGGTCCAGCTAAAAATACCTAATGACAGCAGAATAGTCTGCTGCCCAGGGGCTGTTGCCAGAGGAAGAGCAGCGTTTCTGAAGTCGCATGCACAAGCCGGTGGACTGATACAAGTCTGGGGAGAGACCATCAAAGCAGAGCACACTTTAGAAGCATGCACTCTGGATGAAAGAAAAGGCCCCCTGCTTTTGGTCCCCAATTTTATCTGGTAATGTCACCGACAGTCACAATCACCAACCACACTATTTGTGACAGCAGCCACAAAACCAGCTGTAGTCATAAAGGCTGCTGGTCACACTAGCACAGCTCCCACAGAGGTGGGTCCAGCTGGCTTCCATCTTACACACTTGGTCCCGCCCTGCAGGGTAGGACATCCTCCCCTTTCAACACCCATCCACCGTCTCCTCCACTCACCTGATTGCCAAAAACAGCTAGGGAGCAGGCCGTTGAAACTTCGTTCGCTCCGAACCAGACCGAAGCGATGCGGGAGGGCATGCCCAGGATGAAGACCTGGGCCATGGAGCAGATGACCTGGCCCAGCACGGTGACGGGGAAGAGGTGCGGCTTCAGGCTGCCCAGCTTCACCCAGGCCCCCAGGCAGTTGAGAGCGGAGCCGGTGAGAGCGATGGTGCGCAGGCCGTACTTCTCCAGCAGCCAGGCCACGGGCAGCAGCAGAACGATGTAGGTCAGCATGTAGCACATGGACAGCCAGTCGATGGCGAAGGAACTGACCCCGTAGAAGCTCATGAAGATGTTATTGATGGCGCCATACTGGATCCACTGGAAGGCGTTGCACATGGAATAGCAGCTAAACACCAGCACCACCGCCCAACGCCGCCTGCTCACCTTGATCACGCTGAGCTCCTCCGGGCCTAAGCTACTGGGTTGCACCAAGCCACTGGGTTGGGCCAAGGTACTGGGGTGGGCCGAGCTGCTGGGGTGGGCCGAGCTGCTGGGGTGGGCAGAGACGCTGGGGTGGATGGAGACGCTGGGGCGGGCCGAGACGCTGGCGTCCCCCTGGACCGCGTCGTAGCTCGGTGCCGGGGTGTCATCGCACTCCTCCTGGCTGGGACCTTCATTCACCATGACCACAGCAGCTCCTGCAGCGCCGGGCGGGAGCTCTCTCCGCAGTCTGACGGGGCTTGCGCTGGCCTCCTAGCGTGACGGGGCACTTGCCCGGGAGCGCGACCCTGTCCCAGAGGAAACTGAGACCCAAAGCTGCGTCGAAGCAGCCACTGGGGCTCCCTGCGCTCACTCGCAAGCGCCTGCTCTCACTTTTCCTTGAGGATCCCTGTCCCCGCAGATGTCTCGGCCGGCTCCTGGCTGTTCCTGCCTTGGATAGGCGTTCTCCGTCCTGCAAAAACTTCGCTCCTTTTCACTGCCACTTCGCCGGCTCCGTTCACTCTGGGGCGGGCTCGGGGCCTCGCCCCCTAGGGCGCACGTGACCGCCCCGCCCCCGCTCCGTCCCCGTCCCCGTCCCGCCCGGCTTCCTCACCCCCACGCCCTCCACCGGGTGTCCCCCGCCTTCTCGAGCGCGGCCGGACCGACAGCGCAGTTGTTTCGCCACAGTTTGCGGGGTGCATTCCTTCCCCACGCCCTGGGCGCCATGGAAACCGCCCGGTTAACTGCGGCCCCGGCACCGACCTTTAGATTCATTTGCTCCCCGCGAGGAGCGATCCCCCGCGCCCCTGCGAGATGCGGGTCCTCGGCGCGGTCCGCTGCCCCGGGAGCGCGTGCGGACACCCGGCGTCCCCAAAGGCTCTGGAGAATCCGAGACGATTCCCGACCCTGGGCCGGGCTCCTAGCCTGGCTGAGTTTTCAGTGTGAAGAGAGGTTTGTGGATTTCTCATTTGGTTGCGCGCCTGAGTTAAACGAAGATGTGGAAAACTCGCTCTTCTGGCCGCTCTCCCCGCGCACCTGGGCTTATCTCGGAGAACTCCTTGGTGAACTTGAGTTGCGCTGCTATTTCTTGATGGGTTCATTTGGCTTCCAAGGAGGGACCCGAGGGTGGCGAGGAGAGGAGAGAATCCTAAGAAGCGGCTGGGGTGATGTGTCGCAAGGGTCTGGCTCCGTGCCTGTTCTAGGAAGAGGTCTTTGCTCCCTCCTAGAGCCAGGCTGCCACCTGCCGCTGTCAGCCCACGCCAGAGGGTGAACCGTCAAGTGTCCCAGCCTGAAAGCCAGGCCTGCAGGACAGCAGTGGCGGTTTGCACTCATCCCTTTCAGTCCTGGTGAGGAACGGTGGCGAAGAGCCCAGGTTTTCCCTGAGTCCAAACTCCGGGTCAGCGACCTCTAGGTAACTGTAGATCAAGGTATCCCTGCCTCTGCACCGAGTTTATAAAGCAGGGCTGATAGAATAGCAGAGCCTACTTCACAGGCATGAAGCTTGAATAGGTTAACGCAGAAAGCACTTGGAAAATTCCTGGCAGATCGAAAGCATTCCGTGAGTGCTGGCTGTCCTCACAGAAAGCTGGCATTGGTGGCACTGTGCTGCACGTATTTAAGGCATCAACTTATTGAAGCATCACAGGAATTCTGTGATGTAGTTACTATTGCTTGCTTTTTTGGGGGTTGGGAAGTGCTGGGGCTTGAACCCAGAGCCTTGTGGATTCTGAGCATAGGTCCTACCACTGAAATACATTCCCATGGCCTCACTGTATAGATAACCTAACTGAGGTGCTTAGAAGCGAGGTGACTTCTTAGGTTTCCAGTTGATCTGAAGAGCCATAATTCTCCTCTGGTCTATACTCACTCAAGCTCTTGTCCTGCTGTTCAAGGGCATTTGGTGGGCAGCAGCCTAGGCATCTTCTGGGAGCTTGTTGGAAGAATCCCAGGCCCACCCCAGGCCTCCTGAATGAGAAGCTACATTTTAACAAGATCCCGGGTGATAATTTTGTTTGCACATTAAAGTATGAGGGCCAGTGGGTTCCAGTGCCCAAGTGAGTAAATTAATACTTTGGGGCAGTGGTTACAACTTGGGGTGCGTATTAGATTCATGGTGGGGAGGGTCTTAACATTTCAGATGCCTGGCCACACCCCAGAATAGAATCTCAGAGCCGGGCATGATGGCACACACCTGTAATCCCAGCACTTGGGAAGCTGAGGCAAGAGGATTGCCATGAGATGGAGGCCGGCCTGGGCTACATAGCTAGTTCAAAGCCAGCCTGAACTACATAGTGAACTCCTACCTCAAAAAAAACAAAAACAAAAACAAAAACAAAAACAAAAAACAGAATCTCTGAGGGTGGACAGGACCAGTACATGTTCCATCCTCACCCTAACACACAGCCAAATTTGTTCACCCCTGGTGGGGTTAGAGCCACCAGTTCCCAGGAGCAGGAACTTGATTCACTAGTTGTAATGAGTCCCTGGAACTCTGTCTGGAGGCACCCACTTTTTGGTAGAAATAATAGGATCTTTGATTATAATGGAATCTTTGGCCAGGCGTGGTGGTGCACACCTGTAATCCCAGCACTTGGGAGGCAGAGGCAGGAGGATCGCTGTGAGTTTGAGGCCAGCCTGGGTTCCATAGTGAGTTCAAGACCAGCCTGAACTGCCTAGTGAGACCCTGTCTCAGGGGGGAAAAAAAAAGAGTTCAAGGCCAGTCTGGGCTATATAGTGAGTTCAAGGTCAGCCTGAATTACAGAATGAGACACTCTCAAAAAAAAAAAAAAAAAAAAAAAAAAAAGGAATATTTGAAGGGAGAATTCATGCTCATTTAAGAATTTTTGCACTAATTAACATTTCACCATCTCAAAATTCCTCCAGTGTTCTCGTCCTTCTCCAGGGAGCACAGAACCTCTGTTCTCTTCAAGGCCTTTCTAGACCTCTGTTTCTTTCCCTACATCATCATGGCCTTCTCCCCAAAGTCTTCAGAATATATTCTTTCAGGTTTTTTTTTTTTTTTTGGGGGGGGTACCGGGGTCGACCTCAGGACCTCACGCACCAGCAGGCGCCCGTGCCGCTGAGCGATATCACCGGCCCTTTTTTCGTATGTGGGTTCCGGGAGTCGAACTCGGGCCCTCACGCTTGCCAGGCAGGCGCATACGCCACTGAGCCATCTCACCGGCCGCAGAATATATTCTTAACCTCATTTTACAGGTATGGAAAGTGAGGCTCAGAAGGGAGGGGGTTGTTCCTCAGAGTCTCACAGCTAGTTAGCATCAGAACAAGCCCCAGAGAGAAGGGCTTCCCTTCCACATGGTCTCTCCCATGAGCTTTTCTGGAGCAGGATTTAGTTTGATGACAAATTACAAGGGTGTAACCTGGGATTCAAGCAATATTTGGGGCTGCTTTTGTAGTGATGCAAATCAGATCCATTGTGAGCTCTGGTTTAGGTCTACTCAGATTTGGAGTTCAGTGCTGCCATTATTAGCTTTGGAATGTTAGGCAAGGTACTTAATCTCCCTATATCAAATGAGGACGGGGCATACCTACTTACAGGAGTGCCGTGAGAATTAAACAAGATAATGTATATGCATTGTTTTCAAAAATAATAATTATGGTGATATTCTAGCAGTAACCAGAATAGTGCTGGCTCTTGGCTGGCCCCCACCAGGGGGTAGACAGCTATATGAATATTAGGTAGGTTATTACATAGAAAATTGGGTATTCAGCCACTGGGGGAAAAAACACGTGTTGAGAAGCTAACTATATGCTATATCTATTTATATGTTCCATCTACAGGTTTCTCTAGGTATACCTTGCAGGGAATTGATATATACATTTTAAGGGTTTCTCCCTGAAAAGGGGCTCTGGTTCTTAGTTTTATTCCCACTGACTCCCTGGAAGCTGGAAGAAATCTCTAGCATTGAGCTGAAGCGTTCCTGGCCCTCGGCAGCGTGATGCCGAAGTGCGCCCCCTGGTGGCTAATGGCAACTCCAAGCCCTAAGTCAAACTGTGGCGCCGGGGCTGCTTGGGTGGGAGGTACCGAGCTTGTTGAGCGCAAAGAGAAGGTTAAATGTCCAAAGAAATGATCCAAGTTGAGACCTTGGATTATTCCCCCTTAAAACAAATACTCACACTTGAAATTGGTAATGTTGCCCTTCCTAGCTTTATGTGTGTGATTTATATGTGTAACATCACATGCTCATCAATATTCTGTTTTCCTTATGTCTCACACCTCCTACAGATTTGTATATATCTTTGTATACCCTGGAGCATTTAATGAGGTAAATTATACAACACATGTTCTCAATATATGTCCATGGATTTGAGCTGAATTACACATCACCGTGGAAGAGGAGATCCGACAGTCTTTCCGAGGGGAAAACAAAACAAAAAACAAACCAAAACTCACTTCATAAAAAGGTCCGGTGAGATAGCTCAGCAGCATAACCGCCTGCCTGGCAAGCGCGAGGTACTGAGTTCCACTCCCGATACCCACATAAATGAAAAAAAGGGCCGGTGATATCGCTCAGCGGCACAAGCGCCTGATAGCAAGCACGAGGTCCTGAGTTCGACCGCCGGTACCCACATTTAAAAAAAAAAAAAAAGTTTTCAAAAAAAGAAGGGAAAACAAGGTACAAATGTCATCAGAGTTATCAAGCCCGGAACCTGAAAGTCAGTGGAACAATGCCTTCTGAAGGAAAAGCATTTCCTGCCTAGAATTCTATACCCAAACTACCAAGAAGTATGAGAGGACTCCATTTTCAGATACGCAGAGTTTCAAAAAAAAACCCTCCTTACCCTCCCTTTTAGGAAGCTGCTAAAGGATATGCTCCAGTAGAACAAGGAAGGAAACCTAGAAAGAGTAAAATGCAAGATAGAGAACACAGGGACTCCAATACAAAAGCTGTGCCAGTGGGAAGCACCAAGCCAAAGGAAAGTCCCCAGTGGCCAGGGAACAGTGTGTCAGGCAGAAGAAGCAATGTGTTCAGATTGAAGCTGGTCAGAAGACTTCAGGAAAGATTTATTCCATGTGACAGAATTGTGTTGAAAATATGAAGAGGGGCCGGGGATATAACTCAGCAGCACAGCGCCTGCCTAGCAAGCGCAAGGTCCTGAGTTTGATTCCCAGTATCAAAAAAAAAAAGAGGAGGTTTACACACCTGGGAGATAATGAAGTGTTGAAGTAATGATAAGTACTAGCAATAGAACTAAATAAATGGAAGAAAGGTATCAGTAACTGAAGGGGAGTTATGGAGAAAAGGGCAATATCATGGCATACCTTAACTGACTCAATTGTGCGTAACACAGACACAATCATAATAATGCAAACAACAAAAGTTTGTATCATAGAGTCATTATTTTGGTTGATATAACTTTATTGGGAGGATGGGGGGAATGGGAAGTGGGCATGTGTGGGTAGCCGAGATGAGGGTGGGGGCAGATAGAGTTAACCCATTGTCTGCCATGTTGAAAAGGCTATGGCTTGTAAATGCCTAATGTGGAAAAAATCAGAAGTATCAATAATATTCATGTTGCTCAGACATTGTGAGTCAATGCCGAAAGAATCGTTTGATGCAAGTTGAAAACAGGAGCCTCAGGGGGGACAGGAAAGAGAGATAGGCAACTGATATTTGTGACATATAACTACTTGATCTTTCAACTCTGATAACTTTTATTAAGTTATCATTATTTAAAATTTGAGTCAGATTTAATGGAGAGGAAGCTACTCCGCCAAGGCTGATAGGCGATGTCTGGGGACGTGGTCATCTCCATCCTGGGTTTGATAATGTTGGTTCTGAGATGGAACCTTACAACTCCAATCCTGGGACTTCAGAGGAGGCCATCTCCTCAGCTGAACTGTGGCCTCCAACATGGTACAGGGTCACTGCCTCAGAAGAATGGGGTGTGTGGTCAGAGGTCTTAGTACCTATGCCCTAGTTTTTTTGTCTTTTAGTTTTGTTTTTACCTTTCTGTGACTTTTTTTTTGCTCCTAATATCTTTAACGCTTGTGGATTCTGCAGTGTCTTATCCTTTCCACTCAACACCTGTCCCGTCATCCAAAGAACCATGCCAAAGTCACCTCCAGAATCTGTGACAAATACTGTGCTAGCTCCCAGTCACTGAAACTTGAAGACGGAACTGCCGGGAACCCTCCCTGCGCTGCCCCTCAGTGCCCACTACTTACATCCTCCCCGTGTTCCCTCCGCGCCTTTTCATCACCACCAGCTTAGTTCAGACTCTTGTGGCTTCCCACCGGGTCCCACACTGCCACCACCTCATTGTTCTTCCTCCTCCCGTTCACTGTGCGCTGTTCCGTGGGGCTTTCCGGCTCTCCCCTGGTCACTCCCCCAACTCAAGTCCTCCAGGGGCCACCTCTGGCTCTCAGAAGACTCTTCTCCTCAGTTTAGCACACAAGGCCTTTATGACACTGCTGTGGCCACATCTCCCACCACCACCCTCTCCCCCTTCTTGCTCCAGACAGGTAGAGTCACCCCCAGCCCCCCAGCAGCATTATGAAGCCATCATGCCATGCAGGTGCCACACCTCACAATGCAGGGCAGGCATCGCCTCCTCCAGGAAGCCTTCCACGGCCACGGGTGTGAGTCCCAGGCTTCTACCTCACCGGGCACGTGCATCTGGATGGTGGTTCTGGTCACACTCTAATATCAGTGTTTATTCTTCAAGTCATCTGCTTCCCGTGAATTCCTCAAGTTTATGAATCATGTCCTATTCGTATTCGGGCTCCAACCTTCACTCCATATCTGGCCCACAGAAAGAATAGGGAAGACGGATTGAGCAGACTCCCTGACGCACGTCACAGAGCCACCCCACCCAGGTGGCCTCAGATAGACAGTCGTGGCCCAATATTCGAGAGGCTCATGTTTCCTCTCTTGCTTTTTTTCTTTGTCTTTTCTAGGGTGCCTCCTTATGGAGTGTGGGCCCCACTGCCACATCTCACGAAGCCCATAGGTTGGGATGGTTGGAAGGGTGCTCCTGCACCCAGTGGGGACTGGACTCCTTCCCCACTAAGGGAGCCCCAGTCCAGAGATTCTCGAAGTCTGATTTGTCATTGTTGTTGTTTTGGGACAGGGTCTCATTATATAGCTCAGGCTGCCCTGGAACTCACTATATAACCCAGACTGGCCTCAAATTCATGATGATCCTCCTGCCTCAGCCTCCTGGGTGCTGGGATTACAGGTGTGCATCACCATGCCAGACTCAAAGTCTGTCTTTGAAGGAGTATGTCCAGGGCCTGCCCAGGCCTGAAGGAAAGGTAGGATCCACTCTCTTTGATTTCGGGATGAAGCCTTCTACCTGGACATTTGGATGCCCATCTCTGTTCCCTGAAAATGCAGGAATATGTTTGCAAAGGCCTCAAACGGTATTGGTCCTTCCTTAAAAGGAGGCCTGGGCCAGGCGTACAGCTCAGCCGCACAGTGTCTGCTTGGCAAGCATGAGGTCATGAGTTCGATTCCCGGTACCAAAAAAAAAAGGAGTCCTATTTCACTTCCTCAGCTGTGTGTACTTCAGTGTGCTCTTCACCATGTTATTCTTCATAACTTTTATATATGTTAAATACTTATAGTAATTAGAAAACAAAACCTTCGCCTTTCCCCAGATCTGAGAAAGACCCAAGTAAAACACATGAGTCAAAGAGGAAGGAGATAGTAAAAATGGCCTTTTTTTGCATAATCTATAGAAAGCCCGGAGGTGTGAGGCTCAGTTTGCATAATGGAATAGAGGAACTGTGTGCAGCTAGATTTGTTGATTGCCAGGGCAACAGTCAAAGGCTCAGGAGGTGCTGGCGGGACGGGGCTCTGCAGTGCCAGGGCCCTACTGTGGAGAAAGACAGACAAAAATCACCTGGTTTGGCCCCTCCATTTAAGAGAGAAAAAGCCAGGCTCAGTAAATTTAGAGTCACTTATTCATTCACCTGCCCATTTAATGTTCCCCAGGCTAGGCGCCATGCCGGGTGTAGGGGAAAGAAGTTCAACAAAGATGAAGTTCTTGCCCTCCGGGAATCCACAAAGTAGTGGTGACACAGATATATGAGCAAATCATTGCCAGGGGCACAATCAATGCCATGGTAGAAGTGCATGCTGGTTTGTGGGTTGGCAAAGCCAGGGGTCAGATGGGGCTTCTCAGAGAGATGTTTAGATGAGTTCTCGGTGGATAGGTAGGAATTATCTAGGCCCTGTGGCAGGTGTTGAGGGTCCAGTGGTGAGCGAAATGGGTAGGGTCCTTCCCTGAATCAGGGAACTTACAGTCAAGGTGGGGAATTTCCATAAGTGCTAGCAGTGTTATCTGTGAGAATTTGTGAAGGGGGACAGATGCATTAGATCTCAAGCCAGATCTAAAGAACGTGGGCCTAACCTGTCAAAAGAGAGGGAACAGGCATTCCAGACAGAGGGAACAGCATGTGCAAAGGGCCTCAGGCCAGGAGTGAGCAGCGCCCTTTGAAGTAGTTGGACGGAGCTGCAGTGGCTGGAGCCAAGTGAAGGCAAGAAGTGAGAGAGACCGCAGCTGGGTCATTCCGGCCTTCTTATGGAATCTGCCTCACTTTATTCTAGAGCCAAAGGGAGCCACTAAGTTGTTTTAAGCAGGTGAGGGACATCGTCAGATTTGTCACCTGGAGAGATTGCTCTAGTTGCTTTGAGAGAACCTAGTTGTAGTACAGACAGAGAGACAATTTAGGAGGCCATCGTGGACGCAGGTGAGAGTGGAATTTGTGAACTGAACAGGGCAGGGGCAGGATTGAGAGAAGCGGGCAGGTGACAGAGGGTGGGGACTGGACTGGGACTCTAGGGCTGGAGGTTGTGAGATAGGAGAGAAAGACTTGATGCTCCCCAACAGGTAGTTTTTTGTTGTTCTTCCACAGCTGCTCTAAATGCCTGTAGCAGGCCTACTACATCAGGCAGCCACAGCCGCTCTGGGAGACACTGGCTTTGGCTGCAGCAGGCTTCTATCCCATGTGACTCTGTTCTGCAGTCCCTGGACAATTCTGCCTCTCTGCAGCCCTTTGCAGTCAGATCTGAGTGGGTCCCCTCCCTTCCCCATGACCAAACAGATAGCCTGACACTGAGCTTGTGCAAGTCCATCTTTTTTCCTATATAAGCAATATCCCCATGTGCTTAGCAGGGTCAGCCCGTGCTCCTTTTCCCTTATGCTGCAGCATAAATCCTAATAAAACCTCTTCTGGGTAGCATGTTTTTGTCTCTTCATGATTTCATTCTTTTTTTTTTTTTTCTGGTACCAGGAATCGAACTCAGGACCTCTGCCACTGAGCTATATCCCCAGCCCTATGATTTCATTCTTGAGTACAGCGTGCTAAGCTGGTACACGAGGAGCTGGTAACACCAAAGACCATGGTGCTGAAGGTCACCAGCAGATGGGACGAGTACCACCAAAGGTGGCTGTCAGCAGAGAACAATGGAGAGCGACACAGAATTGCTGGCCCTGCCGTCTGATGGCTGCTTGCTCTGGGTGGCAAGGAAGGCTGCTAATTTAAGAGTTCATAGGTGCTGGCATTCAAGGCCCAGGACTGTTAACACTAAAAAAAAAAAACACACACACACACTTTGCCAATTTGTGATTTCTGTGTGAACTGAGTAAGAACCCTCAGCTGATTGGTAAGCTGGTCTAGGGTTGCTCCCCTTTAGAGGCCCAGAAGATGAGGTTGGGCAGACTAGCCCACATCAATTTCCATCCTACATGTGGCTTAGGATGCAGACTAGCTAGCTGGTGGCAGTTAGAATCAGGACAGTACACTGTCCAGTGGGACCAGCAGGGCAGATGGAGCTGCCAGCTGGGGGACTAGAAAGTTCAACCTGAAAAGCTTACATGGAGGTAGGTGGGGTAAAAATCAGTGCCCATGTGTGACCACCTTGCTTTCTTTGCTCTGATTTTCCTTCCTTTTTTCTGCCTTCCGCTCCTTCCCTGCTGCTGCCTCCACCACTGCCAGATGGAGGACAGAGCATCTACTACAAGTTTAGAATGTGCATTCTCATGAAAACCCAATAATCACATTTTATGCAAAGTAATGAGTCCTGAACTCATCATCTCATCTTTACCTCCTTAGCATCATGTCTCCTCAGGGCTGCATGGCAGGACACGGCTCTGGTTCACCTGCATTCCGTGAATAAATAGAAGAATTAGATACAAACAATTCCAGGTTGGGTGTGGTGGTACGTGCCCATAATGCCAGCACACAGGAGGCTGAGGCAGAAGGATCGCTTGAATTTGAGGCCAGCCTGGGCTACATAGTCAGTTCAAGGCCAGCCTGAACTACATATTGTGACCCTGTCTCGAAAAACCAATCAAAGGAAAAAAATAAATAAATAAAAGAAAGAAACAATTCCAAAACAACACTCAAATAGTTATGGATTACTTTTTTTGAGACAAGGTCTCACTATGTAGTTCAGGCTGTCATTGAACTCACTATGTAGCTCAGGCTGGCCTCGAATTTACAGTGATTCTCCTGCCTCAGCCTCCAAAGTGCAGTGATTACAGGCGTGCACCACTACGCCCAGCATGGATTCCTTTAAACTTTCCCAAGTCAGTCACCATGTGAAATCCCTGCTGTGGGTGCCATCAGCTGCCCTGAGCTCTGAGTGGGCCCCAAAAGTGTTTCCTGGTGTCTGAAATGGGGAAACTAAGGGACTGCACCCCAGTTTTTTCCCCCACTGTTGAGTTGATTACAAATGCAGAGGCCCACCTTGAACCAGCGCAGGTTCAGAGCCACTGTGTTTCCAGATGCTGAAATGCTGACAATGGGCAGGGGTGATAGAATCACAGAGCAGTTGAGGGGTCAAGTGGCAGGAGGGGCAGGGAGCACCCTGGTGAGCACCAGCTCCAGGGCTGGAACACTCTCAGGACTCTCGCCTTCTCTGATTTTCTCCCTGCCTGGCAGCAGTTTCCTCTACACAACAGAAAGCACAGCTGCCCGCAGAACTAATTTCACCCCTAACAGCTCTGGCTCCCTGAGAGAGGGAGGCAGCCTTGAATTTTTATCCTGAGTGAATTTTTATCCTAAAGTCCCATTACCCATTCCTAGCCTTGGACAAGGGGCTGATAAGACCAGGAGGGTCCCTAGGGGTCATACTGGGGGGGGGAGAGGAGCAGAGCCCAGAAGGAGAGCAGCAGGTAACCAACCAAAAAAAGCAATCGATCCATGCCCTCCACTCTCTCGTGAGCACTGAGAGCCACACTGCCTTAGGAATGGGGGCCCTGGCTCCCTACCCTGAGGCACTTGCTCGGCAGCACTGCACCCCTTCTTGAAGATTCCTACTCATCACAGTGCAGCTGAGGGGCGCCCCACTTTCCAGGGCTGCTGGTGCCCTTGATTTCTCCTGCACAAGGAGTTGTGCAATTCTGTAGGTGACTCTAGAACCCAAACACGACTTTGTGCCTTTGCAGTTGTTTCTTGCTTTTACAGATCACTGTGTGATAATTGTCTTTTCTGGGCTTCCCTGACTCATTTTTCACTTTTTAACATGCATCTTGGTCCCCAGTGCTCTCACGATCTCTTTTATCTGCCCCACAGGACAGCATGTTTGTTTCTGGCTTTCTAATCCCTAAAGTCCAGGACTGAAGGACATTTTTTGCTTCAGAGCAGGGATTCTTGCCAGGCGTGGTGGCACACACCTGTAATCTCAGCACTTTGGGAGGCTGAGGCAGGAGGAGTTCAAGGCCAGCCTGGGCTACAAAGGGAGTTCAAGGCCAGCCTGAACTACATAGTGAGACCCTGTCTCAAAACAAAACAAAACAAAACAAAACAAAACAAAAAACAGAGCAGGAGTTCTTGCACAGTGATACGGGAGGCGATTTCAGGTGGCGTACAGGTGACCCCAGGGATGCTGCCCAGTGGAGGCCAACATACTCGTCATTCAGTCCCAGCAGGACATATGCCCAGTGCCCACTTCTCCCCACTCCTATCCTTCCCTCCTGGCCCATGCCTCGCTTACCCCGAGGTCCCTGCTTGACATCCCATCTTCATTTCAACTTTCTCATCCGCATACCACTGACCTTCATGGAACTCTTACGTTACGGCTTGTGTGTGCAGTGTCCTTCTCGGCCCATGTGTTAACGGCTTGTTCTCTGGGGTGTTCCTATTGGGAGGGGGTGGAACCTAGTGTGTATGTGTTTTTATTTATCATGAGGTGAATGGTTTTGCTCTGCCACGTGCTCCCTTCACATCCCTTATAGGCTCAAAAATTCCGGGGCCAACTGACCATGGACTGAAATCTTCTACACTGTGAACCAAAGTTACCTTTTTCTCTTTGTAAGATGCTTAGCTCAGGTATTTGTTACAGTAACAGAAAGCTGACTAACAACTCACAGCTTTAGAGTCCTCTCCTGATCCCCAGCACCCCTTCCCGGAACTACACCCTGTTCTGGTTTCCATGTGGGCCCCCTCCCCCAGTCCTCCTTCCCTAATGTCCAGTCCTACTTCACTTCTGGGCTCCACCCTCAGTGATGGCCTCTCTGCACCTGAACCCCACATGCACAGGCAGCACCCCAAGTCTGCTCACCTTACCCCCCTAAGCGTCCCTCTCGCCCTCACCAGCCCAGCTCTCCTCCCTAGGCCGGAGCCTGCTGTGTGCCCTCCTGCCCACGAGATTCCCAGGCCCTGTGGCCTTGCCCCCTTCTGCCTTCTCCTCGCCTCTTGGGACGTGGACCCCCACCCACCTCACGCGGTCCTCGCTGCCCCGTGCTCCTGCTGCACTCAGCCCTCCTCAGGCCGGTTTGCCCTGCTGACCACACCTTCCCTTTAGCTACTCATTTTCTTCCCAATACAGGAACTGAAGCGATAAAGGAATTGAGAGGGATGCGGAGGGACTGGTAACAGGCACAGGAAGCAGTTGTGTAGGAGGAGAAACTTCTGATGGTCTCCGGCCTTAGAGCAACTGTGGTTGAGGGCTGTTCATTGAATATTTCAAGATAGCTGGTGAAGAGAATTTTGAGTGTTTCCAACACAAAAAAAATAATAAACATCCGAGAGGAGGGATGTGCCGATTACCCCAATCCGGTCAGGACGCATTGCAGGCATGTTTTAAAATGTCTCTCCGAACCCCATACATGTGTACAAGTACTGTATGTTGGTTAATTTTCTTTTGTTTGTTTTTTTTTATATGGGTACAGGGAGTCGACCTTGGGACCTCGCGCTTGCCAGCAAGTGCTTGTGCCACGGAGTGATATCACCGGCCCTTTTTTTTTCCTTTATGTGGGTTCCTAGGAGTCGAAATCAGGATCTCGCGCTTGCTGGGCAGGCGCTTACGCTGCTGAGCCATCTCACCGGCTGGGCTAATTTTTTTTTTAAATCTAAAAAGTGGGTCAATTTTAAAGATGATGCAAATAACAGTATAGATGGCTCACGGATGCAGCAGAAAGTGGCGTTGGCATGTGGATGTGACTACGACCTAGAGGAATAGCTACGAACTCAGATGGAAAACGGCTGGCAACTGATCCGTTGGTGTGGCCCAGCTCTGCCATGAATCAGGCAACCACAGCCCCGAGCTACTGACACAACCATTCTCGTTTCCCCACCACCTCAGCAGCGCATGGCTGGGACTCAGTCTCCCCTGTGTGCCTGGGCCCAAGTGCGATACAGAGAGCTTGCTTGCCTCTGTGTCCCAGACACTCCCTTTGGAAGTTGCCAGCCCCCACCAAATCCACAGCTGTCGAAGTTGCTTGCAGTCAGTGGGTTGGACAAGTGAGAGCCTCGCAGCTCATGGGGGCTGAAGGCTGCTGAGTTGGGGTGGCGAGGAGGCAGGGATGGAGGGCGGGGCTGGGCTCAGTGACTCCCACCCATTCATTCATTTATTCACCTAGCATTCCTGAGTCCTGACTGTGTCCAGCACTGCTCCAGGCACGGGAAAGAAAATGGTGAGCACACTGATGAGGTCCCGAACCTCTCCAAGTTTATGACTGGACAAGACGTCCATAACACCTTCTAGGATATCCTGTAAGGTAGCGAGACAGAGTGTGAGATAGGAGTTAGGAAAGTCTGGCTGAGGAAGAGACATTTGAGCAGAAGTGAGGAAACAAGCCAGGTGGGATCTGGACCAAGAGCATCCTGGCCCCGGAAATAGCAAGGGCAAAGGCCCTGGGGTAGCAACAGGCTAGGTGTGTTCTGGCCACTGCTGCAGCCAGAGGAGAGTCTGAGGGGGAGAGTGCAGGTCAGGCAGCAGGAGGGGCTGGAGGGTGTGGGGTCTGTGGGGTCCGGTGAGGATTTGGGCTCTGAGTAATGCCTGCCGCCCTGGGGGTTATGTAGAGGAGATGTGGGGGACTTGCACTGAGTTAAGATCTCTCTGGATGCCTTCTAGGAGTTGACAGGGAGCAGTTAGGAGGTTGCCTGAGTTTCCCAGAGAAAATTGAGGAGAGGCATGGGCATGCTGGCAGGCAGATCTGGTCAGGTCGTGTGCCTGCTGTGGGTGACCAACGGTGAGAAATGGGGGATTCCTTTCTGCAAATGGAACTCATAAAGGCAGGAGGAGACAGGACCATCTCCCTAGCTATGGGGGCACCTGGCAAGGCTCCTCGGGCCGGGAGATAGAATATCCATCACTCACACAAGCTGCTCTGGGCATCTGCTGTTCCCTCTCCCTAGCATGCTATTCCCCTCCTTCCTTATCTGCTTCACTCTGCTCCTCCTTCGGGTCAGGCTGTAACCGCAGACGCCCCCTCCCCGAGGTCCTGGGGTTGCTCTCTTGGGCTCTGTGCTTTTCTTCACTTTGCCACTTAAAGCAACCATTGTCACTTAATGGGACGAGTCCTTCTTTGGTGATCCTTTCCCCATAGTCCACAGGCTCCAGCAGAGCCTTGCTCTGCTTTATGTGTCCCCATCTTTAGCCCTCAGCAGAGCTTTCTGATTCCTTCTCTCTCCCCCCAGGAATCAAAGAAAGACCTTCAGAGAAGGAGCAAGCTAGAATTCTGTCCATAGTGTAAATGGTGGATGAGACAATGTTACTAGGAGCATTTGCATTTTGATTTTAATAGTATCTTAGGTCATAGGAACAAGGCTCTAAGAATAGGAATTCAGACACCAGTCCAGGCATGAAAGAGGTCATTTGTTTTTAGGAAAGTGTTTGTGTGAAGAGGGGTTCTCACGTTCTTGGAATCATCTTCTATGGCCATCGGGTGTCTCACAAAAGTCCGTCATTTACTGCACTCAGAGGACATTTGACACCGATACTTTAGCACAAGGGGTATTTTAACATATTATTTAAAATTCATTAGGCTTCCACACTTTTAAAAATTATCATTAAGTAACATACCTGACATGCGTCTTCGTCCTGTCCCTGGCCTTGCTGCAGCCTTTCTCCCGCTCTTCTTGCTCACCATCAGTGACATGTGTCAGGCTTGATGAATCTAAATGGCCCCTGAGTTGAAGATTCTGGCTCATGTCAGGAGGTCTTACTCCTGGCTCACTAAATGGTGACAACTGAAGAGAGCTGCCCATCTCTCGCCATCTCTTCCCAATCCAATGTTGTGGGCCCTGGACCCTGGTTTCTATGGCAGCTGTGTCTCTTGTTCTTGAGGGATTACTGTGGTGACTGATGGCGAGTTTTTACCTGGGAGTCTACAAAGGCTTTCAGGAGCCTATGAACCCTAGGAATCAAAGAACTCAAATTTGATGAGTACACTTGTATTTTGTAAAGGTAAAAGAGGGAGGTCCACAGTTTTCATCAGATCTTCAAAGCAGTACGTTGACCCCCAAGTGTATCAAGATCACCACCTTATATGGCTAATCTGTATATTTCAGGTCAAAAGATCTGCTTTGGGGTATGCCCTCACTATATGTATGCCATGTTTATTTTGTCACCAGGGCAACCAGTTTATGTAGTGCATAATCAAATGTGGATTTCCTGATACAGATTGTGCACTTTGGAAGCAAGCTTTGAGGACAGAGAAGGTACTAGATTAATTTTGAGCAGAGAGAAGCTCATGTTTGGTGAGACCATCCTTGCTTGTAGGAGGTGACACTTTATTCTCCTTCCCTCTGCAACAAGATTCCAAGAAGTGGATTACAGGAAAATTTAGCCTCTGGCTTCCACATTTCATGTGACTTGGGCTTCAGAAGAGAGAGGAAGCTGCAGAAAGAGCTGTGGGAAGTGCAGGGAGCGGGAACCGCTTCTGCATCTGCTAATCTGCCCATCTATCAGATCTGTGTTTCAGTTAAGACTGAAATCACTTGGCAGCCACACGTTTCAGCTTGAGGTAATCCCTCGCTGCTTAAAGGTCAAGAAAGCCAGCCTGCTGACACAGGCCCTTCTCCCCTGCTGGTGCGCACTGCGCTGACTCTTCAGTCACCACAATGAATGAGCAGGCTGGCAAAAATAAGGTTTGATTGTGGGGAAGCAGGGTGGCAAGGAAGCATGCTGGAGTGGAAACACTGTTTCAGAGCCCGAAGATCAGGATTTGAGTTGGGAAAGCCATACTGCTGTGATCGTTAATTGTGACGGTCAATTTAAGTAAGACCTACCTCACAGATTAGTAAAGCTCCGGGTGTGTTTGTGGATGACTGACACGTAGGCTGCAAACTGAGGAAGGAAGACCCAACCTGGGTATGGGTGGCACCAACGAATACGCATGAAACTTGGGTAGAATAAAAAGGGAAAGAAGAAGGAAGTCTTCCCTTTTCCTCCAGAGGAGCTCCGCTCTTCACCATTGCCTCTGAACACTCATCTTCAGTTCCTTCAGGCTTCTAATGTAGATTTTTCAGCCTTCTAACATAGACTCTTCAATTTCCTGACATGAACTCACACCGGCCTTTGCAGTAAGTCCCAGGCCTTCGGCCTTAAACTGGATCCTCCAGGCCTCCAGTGCACAGGGACTCCATTTGCAGCTGGACTCTAGGCCATGTGTGTTATGCTCCGGCAGAAAATTTGTCTACATTTTGCTTGTGTCCTGAGACTTTGTGCGAGCCTGAGGTTAAGGGTGGCAATCTAATTAATCTGGTGGAGAAAATTTCAGGGCATCCAAACATTCATGCTGTAGAATGGTTACTGCTTGCTGCTTTTAACAATATCTACTGTGAGAAACAGAGCAAACAGTCCACTCAAAAAGTTTTCAGTGTTTCCAGAAAGAAAGTGCCCACAAAGATGGAGAAGAGGAGAGCCTGGTTGCTGAAAAGATTTGCATTAAAAAGAAAACAGGAGCACAAGGAGTGAGCAAAGCCAGCCCAAGAGAGAGAGACCACGAGGGCTACAGCCACCAGCAATGCTGCAGGGGCAGGGCGACCCAAGCCCCTTGGGGTTTACTTCTTGCTACAGCTTGCCTGGGCTGCTGGTCATGGAGCTACAGGATTTCATGTTTGCCCTGCTGGGTTTCAGTCTTGCAGTGGCCCCATTGGTTTCTACAGCCCCATTCCTTCTGTTAGGAATGGGAACGTTTACCCTGTGGCATTGGCGTATACGATATTACAGGGGCTTACAGCTAAGAGTCTGCCTTAAGTCTCAGAGAACTCTGAACTTGGACTTTTCAGCAATGCTGGATCTGTTAGGACTTTGGCAACTCTTACAGATGGACGAAATGCATTTTGCATAAATAGTTGTACATGAATCTTGGGGGGCCAGGGGAAGAATGTTAGGGTTTATATCTAGCTGTCCCCCAAGAACCTCATGTGTTCATAGGTGGAGCTTTTGGAAGGTGATTAATTATTGCGACATTATAGCTTACTTGCTGTTAGGAAGTGGGGTCTGGATGCAAGAGACAAGTCACCGTGGGTGTGACCTGAAAGGGTACGTTTCCCTTCCTGTCTCCTCCCTTGACTCTGCTTCCCAATTGCCACGCCATGAGCAGCTTTGATCCCCAAACCTGTAGAAGTTTGGATCCCTATCATTCCTTCACATGTCCCTTTAGAGGTGTGTTCTGAGAGGACCAGCTTACATCTAGAGCTCAAAACCCTGTGTCCAAGCTTCAGCCAAAAAAGTAATTGTTGTTTGCCAGAGGTAGAACTTGAGATCCAGTTCTCTCAAGCTAGGAAGCTTTGGCACCACAGTTCTCTATATTGTCAGTAGGTGGCAGCACCAACCCAGGACTGCCATCTCCATGGCTCCCGCGGGAACTCTGGGATTTGGGAAATGCCCCCTGGTGCTCTCAGGCTTGGTAGGCAGCTTGGAGACAGCAAAAGCACATCGGAGTCCCATCTCCACACTTAGCTGTGTGGCCTTGGGCAAGTCATTTCACCTCTTAGAGTTTGTTTCTTTATCCATAAAATGGGGCTAATATTAGTTCCTCAAAAAATACAGAGTGAACAGAAAATAAAGTGGTTAGTGGCTGTCCCTATCATTCCACCCGCAGCAAGAAGCTTAAACACCATAATTTTCTGCTTCCTCCATACATCACCCTTTTTTGTACACTTTCTCTCTCTCTCTTTTTTTTTTATACTCCCCTTTCTCTTTCAAGAACATCCCTAGTGCTCATTTCAAATAAGCATGGAGATAAACACTTTAGGAGTGAGGGAGTGAGAAGCAAGAGGTGATACATGGTACGATTTTTCTAGAATACACCTAACTTTTCTCCTTCCTTCCTCTCCTCTGGTCTTTTCTCTTCCTCTTCATTTTATTTATTCTACTCTTGGGATTTGCTTTTTTATTTACGAATATATGGTAATTGCTTGTTCTGTGCAAGCCTTTGGCTTCCTCAGAGACAAGTGAGGAAGCAAAGGGAGAGGACAGCAGAGTTACAAAGATACCCTGGAGAGAACCTGCCTGCCAAGGTCCACAGTCCCCTGTGCTAGGCTGATATCTAGGTGGTGCTTACCTGGCGCACCTGAACAGGGTGTGGAACACTAAAGCATTTCCATTCTGAAAGTTCACCACCCTTGCCCAAGTGCCCCACCATGAGCAAGGCAGAAGCGAGCCTGACCCTGCTCCAGTCCATTCAGATTGGCCAGTGCCTGGCTTGAAGTTTGAATATTGCCCCGAGGGGATGGACTGGTGTATTAGTCAGCATTGCAATACTATAGTGAAATGGCTGAGACAGATTAGAAGCCAAGAGAGTTTATTTAGTTCATAGTTGGGAGGTCCAAGTTCCAGTTCAGGGGGCCTCGCTCTTTGGACCTCTGGTAAAGATGGCGGACGGCAATGCAGGAGCTCATGGAAGAGTGAGCAGTTGAGAGGGATAAAAAGAGGGGGAGAGAGATGCTGGGGTTGCACAGTCCCCTTTGAGGGTTCACTCTCCTGTGACCTAAGGACCACCCACCAGGCCCGGTCTCCTAAAGCTTCTACCACATTCTAATAATGCTGCCTTGGGGACCAAGACTTCAACCATAAACCTCTGGGGGACACCTAAACCAATATCCAATCCACAGCAGCTGAGCTGCGTGCAGGATGGACTGGTGAGGATGGGAGTGAAGCTGGGGTTGCGTTCCCCCAGCTGAGCCCGGGGTTCCGGCCAGAAGCAGCAATGGGCCATGTCCAGGTCAGCTGCTTCAGAGGCTGAAGCAGGTCTGGCTGCACGCCTGGTTTCTGACGAAGCACAGAAACAGGCACTCCAGAGCCCTCTCAAAAATCGGTCTACTGGGCCGGTGAGATGGCTCAGCGGCTTAAGCGCCTGCCCGGCAAGCGCGAGGGCCCGAGTTCGACTCCTGGAACCCACATACGAAAAAGGGGCCGGTGATATCGCTCAGCGGCACAGGCGCCTGCTGGCGCGTGAGGTCCTGAGGTCGACCCCCCGGTACCCACAAAAAAAAAAAAAAAAAATCGGTCTACTACTGTGAGTCACTGAGAGCTAAGATCCAGTGCCCCGCCTCCTCCCCCTCCCCAGGAAACCCAGGTATGATTCACCAGTTTTTTGGTTTCATGACACGAGCTTATGGCTGACTTAAACAGGAAGGGAATTTGTTGGAAGGATAGTGTGGGGCTCATAGATTGCAAAAGAAGGTTGGAGAACAGGATCAGAGCAAGGCAGGAAGCAGGACAGTTCTCCGCCCCTGGAATTCTCTGGTCAGGGCTTCACAGCCAGAATAGAGGGGCCCCCATAATCTTTGAGGTTATTCTCTTGCTCTGCTTAAGTCAGATGCCTAAGAGGGAATCTAACTGGCCCAGCCTGGGTCACGCGCTTGCATCCAGATCAGATGAAGCAAGGCACCTTGATTTACAGCTCCACACCTGGAAAAGAGGCAACACTTGAAGAGGAAATTAGAGTGCTTTATCAGAAGGAGGAATGAATTATGGGAGGCAGAAAACAAAAACAAACAAAAGTGACTCTAATCATTTACATCCAAGTTCTATATCACATTTCAGTGGTATCCTGGGTGTTAGACCAGAAAAAACTAGGTCCCCATCCTAGTAGTGCTATAACCTCCTCTAGGCCACCAGCAATCAGCTCTGCTTCCTCAGGACAGGGGCCGTTAAGGCCTTGTGCCTCTGTCCCCTGGGGATAAGCAACCTGACAGAAGCCTCAGAGAAACCACAGGTAACCAGCCATAGTCCAGACTCAAGATGTGCAGCATGAGGTAGGCAGGTCCTGAGAATATAAGAATGAATGAACGAATAATTTCATATTTAGTATTCATTAATTCATGCCCTGCTCTGCTGGGTATTCAGGCTAGAATGGTAAACAAGACTGAGACAGTTTCCTCTTTGCCCAGGATTTAGGAAATAGCCTATTTAGACAGCCATTTGGCTGCCTGCCCACCACGGGCCACCTCTGGGTGGTTTTGTCCCTGATGTGGGTGGACATCTTGCCTCTATCGTCATCTCTCAAGGGTCTCAGGAGAAACCAATATGGCTGCCATCATGTTTGAGGCTGTAGTTCTGGAGGCTTCTTAGGAATGTGTCCACTTCCTCTCTGGTTCAGAGGATTGGTTTGTGGGTGGTGTTTGTGGCTTTGTGGGGGGTGGAGCACAGATAGCCAGCAAGGCGGGCAAACCAACTTCCTCTGTACATTCTCATGGAAGCAGGGCTTTGAGGAGTGGGCTGGAGCTGAGGCAGGTGGAACCAGTGGGCACCTTCTACAGAGTGCTGTGCAGGACTCCAGCTTATTTTTACTTTGATCCTGGACCCCGCCTCTGTCTGGTAGGTGATATCTGTACCCGACGCCAAAAGCTAGAAAACAATGTGACTCAGAGGACACAGCTCACCACCCTACCCTCCTCCTCCTGCCCCAAATTCTACCATATCAGTGGGAATGAGTTCTTTTGATGCCTGCCCTTCAGAGATCTGGTTGGTGCTCATTGCCCATACATGGGGTGAATGTTTATTTCTTAAAATTATGTTCGATTGTCAAACTAAGAATTGTCTTGGATTTTACATTCCTAGAAGGCAGGCACTGTACTGCATCCTTTCCTTCCCCTCTTCCTTCCTTCCTTCTACTCACTCATCCATCCATTCATCCATCCAGTTAACAAATATTTATTGACTCCTCACTGCATGGCAAGCTTTAGGCTACTGTGCAAGGGGCTGAGAATACAAAGGTGAGCAAAATAGATGCAAATTCTGCCCTTACAGAACATATGTTTCTTTTTCTTTCTTTCTTCTTCTGTTTCCGCCCCCCCCCCCCCGAAAACAGGGTCTCACTAGGCAGTTCAGGCTGGTCTTGAACTCACTATGGAACCCAGGCTGGCCTCAAACTCACAGCAATCCTCTTGCCTCAGCCTCCCAAGTGCTGAGATTACAGGCATGCACAACCATACCCAGTACAGAACTTCTGTTTCCAGTCATGGAGACAAAAGTTAACCCAGACACAACACCGATAATGTGAAATTTCAGTCTACGTTAATGGCTGTGAAGGGAGGCTGTGTGGTGCTAGGAAAACATAGGATCATGGGGTTCTGATTTGGCCTGGGAATCAGGCAACACTTCCTTCAGCTGATACTTGAAGAAAAGGTGGGTGTTAACAAGATGGAAGGGGAGTCAGGGTGAAGAACATTTCAGCTAAGACGGAACACTAGGGGCCAGACTCTGAGGACCTAGAGAATCGGGGAAGAAACAGAGCCAGCGCAGAGGAATAGAGAGAGGTAAGCTGGGGCAGAGGCTGCAAAGCCTCTGGGGTCCCACTAGGGATGATCGTGTTCATTTTAATAGCGACCCTGGGCAACTCTTACACCCCAGTCATACCACATCAGCAGGCAGCTGACAAGCATCTTATGTGAGCAGCGCTGACTTCACTCACAGATGGTGGGTTGATGGCAGTGGGGCTGGCATTGGGGGTAACCTGGTACTGATTTGATCCTCAAGCCAATTTCACTCTCCTGATGGCACAAATAAAAACAGCTGATCTTAGCTGGGTGCAGTGGTGCACGCCTGTAATCAAGGCAGGAGGATTGCAAGTTTGAGGCCAGCCTGGGCAATTTAGCAAGACTGTATCTCAAAATAAAAATTAAAAAGGGCTGGAGATATAGCTCAGTGATAGAGTACTTTCTTCATATGTATGAGCACCATCACACACATGCAAAAGTTATACTGTGTACAGTAATGGAAATTATCTTCCTCAACTACTATAGTTTTAACACATTCTTAAAATCAATTCACTTTTTAAATGAAACTAAATTTACTTGGGAAGGAATATGTATATCATTGTAATAAACTGGAAATTGTTAAATTTATTAATATAAATATATATACCAACTGAAATAAAATAAGTTTTATCTAAGTATCACCTAAAATCATTCTCTATTCCAGTTGTGTGTTCTTTGTTGTTGTTTTTTTCTTTTTTTGAAACAGGGTCTCACTATGTAGCTAAGGCTGGCCTTGAACTCAGCAATCTTCCTGCCTCAGCCTCCCAAGTGCTGAGATTATAGTCATGCACTACCACACCTGGCTTCAGTTGGATTTTGAGAAATGGGTAAGATCTCATTATGCCTTGTGTCTAGAGGTCCCCCCACCAAAGCCTCACGCAGTCATAGGTGGAGCTTTCTCAGAGGCGGCTGAATCTAGAGTGTGTGATGCTGGGATTAAAGGTATGTGATGACTAAATCAGCCCAATGATTGGTTTGGCACTGCCCTAATCCTGATAGCCTAGAGTATAAAAGAGGTGAAAAATAAGCTGCTAAGGCCCCTTGTTGCTTTGCTACCTTCTGCCCACCATGAACTGTTTCTCCTCTGTGATGCCATCTGCCACATGCCACCGTGCCTTGGAGCCAGCCGATTATGGACTGAAGCCTCTACGAAATGTGAGCTAAATAAAACTTTCCCCCTTTAACTTTGGGGGTCGGGTATTTTGTCTCACCAACAAGAAAAGTAACTAAGACAGATCTCAAGAAAACAAATGCAGTATAATAAAGTCATGCTTCTCATACACTTAGACCAGATTCACCTCATGCTGCTTATGTTAGAATTGCCAGGAAATCTTATTAAAAAAGGAGACTCAGCCGGGTGTGGTGGCGCAGTCCTGTAATGCCGGAGTTCAGGGAGGCTGAGGCAGAAGCATCGCAAGATTGAGCACTGCCTGGGCAACTTAGTGAGAACCTGACTCTAAATAAAAAATAACAAAAAAGCCTGGGAATCCCCTGGGTTCAATCTCCAGTACTGAGAGAGAGAGAAAGTAAAAGAGAGAGAGAGAGAGAGAGAGAGGCAGGGAGGCAGGCAGGCATCTGGGCCCCCGTGAAGTAGCACTGAACAGATGAGAGGAAATGTAAACATCACACACGCAGTGAGCAAAGGAATGGGCAAACTGTGGCCAAGGTCATGGGTTTTTCAGCGCACAGGGCCAGCGCACAGGGCTTATTTCCAATAGAGAGGGACGGACAGGTCAGGCTGGGGTGATGCCTCATGCTCAGGAGCTCTGGCCAGCTGCAGGGAGTCTCGGCCTCGGCACCACCCGTGCACGAGGCTGGGTGCTCCTTTGCTGTTGGAGTCAGCAGCAGCTCTCTCCAACTGTAACAGCTGAAAATGTCCCCTGTGACAGATACAGCATGGGGCTTCACTCCCAGTTAAGAACCAGGGAGGTAGGGAATGGTTGAAATTCTTTGTTTGGTTGTCTGTCCCTTGGACTTCTGCATTAGACACGATTAGGCTAAGCTGTAGCCAATAGAAAACCCAACTCACAGCGGTATAGCCAAATGATCTCTTCCACTTAAATTTGAAAGTTCAGAGCCAAGTATGGTAGTACATGCCTATAATCCCAGCTGCTCAGGAGGCTGAGGTAGGAGGATCAAAGTTCAAGGTCAGCCTGGGCAGAAAGAAGTCCCAAGGCAGGCTACCTAGAGCTTGCATAGTCGCTGCATTTCTGCGGTATTTCCAGGGACCCAGGAACTGTTTGCATACATGTTTTGTTGTTGTTTGTTTGGTTTGGTTTTTGCTTTGTTTTGTTTTGAGACAGGGTCTTAAGACAGGTTCAAGCTGGCCCAGGCTGGTCTCGAACTCAAAGCAATCCTCTTGCCTCAGCCTCCTGAGTGCTGGGATTGCAGGTGTGCACCACCACACCTGGCTACTTGGTTTTGCCATGGTCCCAAGATGATTGCCCCACGTCCAGCATTGCATCTGCCTTGCAGGCAGAAAGAGGGAGAAAGGCAAGTGCCTGCTGAAACAGCCTCACCTTTGAAAGAGTTCCCATAACCCCTATCTAGCAATTTCTGCTTAAAGCTGACATGGCCACCCCTAGCTGCAAGGCACACAGGTAGATGTAATCTTTTTATTAGGGCACATTGCCATCAAGCTGAGGGTTATGTAGCCAGGGAAAAAGAAGCAATGGCTTTAGGAGGGCAATGATGAGGAGCAATGATAACCTCAGCAGTCTGTCTGCAGGATCTTTTAGATGAAGCCAGACAAACCTACCGAGTAGCAATGGCTGGGGAAGCTTATTAAACATGGACCCTAGGGGCTGGTGATATAGCTCAGCGGCATAAGCACCTGCCTGGCAAGCACGAGGTCCTGAGTTCAACTCCTGGTACCCGCATATTAAAAAAACAAAACAAAACATAAACATGGAACCTCAGCCAGGTGTGGTGAGGCACACCTGGCTAGATGGATGTTCTTATTACATTTCTCTAAGAGGCTGTTCCTTATCTTTGTCCACTAATGGATTGTTCAAACCAGGGTCAGATTTTTTAAATTTTATCTTCCTGGAAGGAGATGAACTCAATCACATATTAAGTGGTTAAAAAGCAAGATCTTTAGGAGGGATGCATCTCTGTCCCTTGCCCACCCTAGCTCCACTCCCCTGGCACTCACAGAAAGTAAGTGAGGTAGGTGGTCACTACCACGGTGAGAATCTCCTCTACTCACTTGCTACCAAGCCTAAAGTGCCACCACTGGGTCAACCCCACCGGCCTCAGGCCCAGGTGCCTCTTCCAATGCCAGCCCTTCGGACAGAGATGAACGCATAGAAAACCTCTTGCCGCCTTGATGTGGGCCTCAGTGTACCAGCCCCTTTCTCTCTTCGGAATTCCTGAGCAGTTCTGGGGCACTGAAACCAGTGTGGGACAAGGAAACAGGGCACAGGATAGAGTCTGTCCCCAGAAGAACTGGGCCACCCAGCTGTTTCACCTCCTTCACCACAAAGCCACAACTGCAGCTTCAGCTGGAGGTATTAATAAACCTTGCTGGTAAGTTTGGGTCCAGCAGACAGCAACCCCGTCACCTTCTAGTTGAGTCTGTCTCCCTTTCTCTCCCCACCCACACTTCTCAGCCTGAGGACCAAATATCTGGCTTTCTCGTAATTTGCTTCAACACTCACTCAGGGAATAACACTGCTAGTAAAAGGTAGACACCGAGGAGGCAGCAGGTGGGGAAGCAAGTACTCTGTAGAACCCTCAGGTCAAGGTGAGTGACCACAATGCTACTTTGTGCCTATTTCTTGCCGCACAGAGCCTTCCCGTAACCTGGGCTTTCCCAGGGGGACATTGGTGCAGGCTGGCCTTGAACTCACAGTGATCCTCCTACCTCCGCCTCCCGAGTGCTGGGATTACAGGCGTGCACCACCACACCTGGCTCTCTGTGACCTTTTAGACCATGTTCCATACACATAGGATGCCAAAAACCTCTAAGTAAACAGCCCTGAGCTGGCTTCCAGGACCTGCAGCCCTCTTCCCCAGAAACTTCTTCCGAAGGGTGGACTTGACTGCTGATACACATGAGGTGCGATAAAAATGTACAGTGAATGTTTAAATTTTAGAAATGACAGCAATAGCCACATTGCCACTAATCCCCTTCAAAGCACTCCCTTCACGTTGAACACATTTATCCCATCATTCTTGCCACTTTCTGAAGTAGTTCTGGAAGTCCACTTTCATGAGGGTCTTTAGTTGCATTGTCATGACTGCCTCCATGTCCCAAATCCATTCAAAACATTTACCTTTTGTGGTCATTTTTTACTTTGGGGAAGAGTCAGAAGTCACACAGGGCCACATCTGGTGAATAAGGTGGGTGAGCGCACACCATAATGTTTTTATGGACCTTCTTTTCCATTAAATAGCACTTGGCAGCTTCATTCACCAGGTTTTTAAAACTGACTTATAACCCATAAGTATTTAGATGCAAGGTATGTGGCCTCTATTTCTACTCTTGCCTCAGGCCCTGCAGATGTTAGGGGCTGGCCTGACCCACTAACATATTTTGTTGGTCTGCAGACTATTTTTAAAATAGAGAGATTTCAAGGCTAGTGGTGTAACCCAGTGGTAGTCTGCTAGCCTAGCATGCATGAGGCGCTGGGTTCAATCCCCAGCACCACAAAAAAGGGGGTGGGGAGATGGGGAGGTTTCACACAAAAATTCGGATTTTAGCTTTTCTTGACCAATTGGAAGGCATGACAATCACAGTGCCTGAATTCCCACGTGGCAGCATGGAAGAGAACTGAAGGGTAGCTGTGCACTCGTGCCGCAGTTCACCATGCTCTCTACCACTCCCAGTTATCCTATGTCCAGGGAATTTCATGCACTCAGTGCCTGCCTGGCTTAGAGGGAGCTGAGTGAGGGTCAATGACCCAGCAGCCTGGGGAGCATTCCTGGCATGCGTAGGACTCAGGGATGATGAGATGTCCAAGGTCAAAACTCTGGAAAGTTCCAATCCCCGCTCATGGCTGCTTCTCGGATTTCCCTACGTGGAGGTGAGGCGGGAGCTGGCCTTTGCCCCAATCTCCGCCTGCCACTTCTACCAGGCTGATCAGAAAGGAGAAGTGGAACTGCTTGGGGTCATTAGAAAGTGGAGAATGAAAGGGGAAGCGCAGTCCTTGTCAAGAGATGGGAACAGTGCACGTGAGTGCATTTGTCGCTCTGGCCCTGAGTGTCGTGCAGAGGATGCCCGGCAGAGATCATGTGCCTTCTGCAGGGGGTTTCTGGGGAAAATCACAGTGCTACAGCAGGGGTGGGGAGAAAATCTCTGACTGGAAGGAAACTGCCCATGAGAAGCCAGGCTCTGGCAGGGTTAGCTGCAAAGAAAGCAGGACCTGAGGTTCTGCATCTCGCACTGTGAATTCCACTCAGCGGGTGCAGCACTGGGAGCCTCTGGCTTTTCTGCTCTGTTAGCAGAGGGATGGGAAAGAGCTGGACAGACCTAGCCACCAGAGAAGCCAGGCCCGAAGGAAACCGATGCGAGGTCCTCTTGACTCCCCGCCCCAGTCCACACCGTCTCTCTATCCGAGAAGAGAAGCCCCAGTCACCGTTCTGTTGGGAGACCAAAGGCTCAAAGTTCAGAGTGCAGGGGAAGAAAAGCTAGTACTCAGGGAAGGTCTCCTGGGCTGTCTCCCCGGGCTCTGAATTATTGGACTCAGCTTAACCCCCCCGACCCTGAATACCCACAGGCCATGGCTGCACAGGTGGGAGCCCCAGTCGTTGCCATGTGCTGCACTGGTGTCATCCTAAAGGACGGGAGAGATCTCAGCAGGAGAGGACAGTGCTGAGACTTGGCCCCAGAACGGCCAGAGCTGCAGGCCAGCAGATTGAGGCTGTGCTGCTTGAGGGGTGAGACTGAGGTGGCCACTGAAGAGGCTGGACCAAAAGCCTGCCACAGGGATCCCTGCTGCTTTGGTCCCCAGCTGGCTCTGCAAAGCCATATAGGTGGCCAGGCCCCACTGCAGCCGGGGGTGTGGCTCTTAGGCAGTGTTGTGAGTGCGGCTATGGGCTGCAGGTCCACAGGCCCCTGGTCCAGGGACCTCTGAGGAGCAGGGGGACATCAGAGCCGGGGCACAAGGAGTACATGGGTTTCAGGCTCTGCCCAAATCGGAGACAACCTTGAGTGACCCAAGCAACTCGAGATGCTCAGATGGCAGCCTGCTGAGCCCCATGGAGACAGGCAGTCACGTGCTTGTTATCAGTGCTCACTAAGGGGGTGGCGTCTTCCGCAAGGAACCTGTACCTCTAAGCTACCTGCCACCGTGGGTGTGAGACAGTAGTTTCGTGTCATTCAGACACCTGGCCCAGCTGGCTGGGAGCCATGTGAGTGGGAGATAGCAGGGCCCGCCTGGCTTCCATCTGTCCAGATGGCATTCGTCCCGGGCCTTCCCCCTGACCGAGAGCCACCACTCACAATCTAGAAAGCACACAGCCATGAGGGATGGAAGGACGGGGGTCACACTGAGCAGATCTGAGCAGGAAAATCAAGAAGATGCCCAAAGGGAGGATTAAAGATGCTTTGAGGGGAAAAAAAAAAAGAGCCCGACTTCCTAAGTACATGGACAAACCATGAAAAAGAAAGATATTTGCAGAGCCTGTGAGCTCTTCAGTGGTTAATTGAGGCCAAGGACAAAAAGAAGTTCCCAGCCCCACCGAATGTAGAGTTTCTAGGGACAGAGTGAAAAAGGGAAGCTGGTTTCTTTTAAAATATTTATTTAGAAAAATAAGCCAGCCTTGGTCTTCCTCTGTGAGGGGTCACTCAGGCTCAGTGTGTGATGTCCCTGTCCGCGGCTCCATCCGCACGGGGTCCAGCATGCCCCGGTTGGCTCTACATCGCTGGGGGCCTCCGGGCCCTCTGGCTGCTACAGTCCTTGCACTCAAATCCTTGTCTCGGTCTCTGCCACCGGGTCTCCAGGGGAGACAGGGCAGTCCGGCCACAGTCTGTGTCGCTCCCGAGGCCGCAGGAGCGGCGGGGGTGAGGGCTCTGTGCATTCCTCGCCGGAAGCTCAGGGCTGGAAGCGCGGGGAGCTGACGTGGGGCTGGTGGAAGGCATGGTTGCTGTACACCACTTCAGGGGGTGATGGGGTGCTGGTGGCCAGCACGGAGCACAAGGGCTCGTGGCTGCTCAGCACTGACGTGAAGTACTTCAACTCCTCCGTGAGCTGCTTGATCTCCTTGCGCAGGGCTGCATTCTGTTTCTCTAAGTCTTCGCTCTCCTGTAAGAGGGATGATGGCCATCAGTCATCAATGTCAGGGAAGGTGGCAAGGTCAGCCGGGCAGGAAGAGGTGAAGGGGAAGCCAGGTTTGTTTTTGCACAGCCGTGGAGAAGGGCATCGGAGAGTTTGTTTGTGCATGTGCACATGTGCTTGTATGCAGGCACGGGTGCATCTACATCAGTACATACATGTGTGTGCATGTGTACGCCCAGAGAGTAAGTTGAACCATATGAAACTGTGGATGGTTGTCCATTTTGACCTGTGAAAGTAGCAATTTCACATAGTTCAACCTGTCTTAGTCCATGTTTCTATTGCTACTGCAAGACACCAGAGGGTGGGTAATACAGTATATAGAAAACTGGTTTATTTAACTTGCAGTGCTGGAGGTTTAAGGACATGGCACCAGCATCTGTGTGGCTTCTAGTGAAGGCCACGTGCTTCTCCATGCTTGGTGGAAAAGAGAGAAGGCAAGAGGGTTAGTGGGGAAGAGACCCATGTGTAAGAGAGAGGGGACGTGCTAGTCTCTCTTTATAATAACCATCCTCGTGGTAACACGCTCAGTCCCATGAGAAAGGCATTAATCCCTCGTAAGGACCTGATCACCTCCAGAAGGTGCCACCACCTCTCAACACTGTTGTTACGTTGGGGACAAAACCTCCACATGAGTTCTAGTGGGGACAAACCACATGCAGCAAACCTCACTGAGGTGTACGTGTGAATGTACTCTTTTGTATACACGTGTGTACAAGTGTGTCTGAGGGTTGAGAGTGTGGCAAGCGTGTACCAAAGAAAATGGGCTGGTAGGCCAGTGCCTGAGAAAAGTAGTTTGTGAGAACATTTTATACCAACTTAATTTCTTTCCACTCTGGAACACCACGTGTTCTCCAAGTGCCTCTGGGGTCCGCAGTTAGTCTTACAGAGAGACATGGTTAACTGTCTGCTTTCCCTGGACTCCAGAACACGTAGGATCTTTATAAATATTAAAGGGTCAAAAGCAGCCATGGTATTCTATTCCACTCCCTCTGCCCACCCAAGGGGATGTGTTCCCTTGGGGATGTGTTCTAAGATGTTCCTGAAACTTAATACATATTATGTTTAGTACCCATTAGCACTGTATATAGTACCCAAGATATACCACATTTTTCCTATACCTATGATAATATTTAATTTATAAACTAGACACAGTAAGAGATGAGTGATAATTAATAGTACAATAGAACAATTATGCTGTACTAAATATGCTCTACTAAAATTATTTAAAGCTTATGCATTGTTTATTGCTGGAATTTTTCGTTTTAATATTTTTAGACCACTGTTGACCGCAGGTAACTAAAACTGCAGAAAGGAAAAGCTTGTGGGAGGGGCTCCTGTCCTCCCAGTGTGTCCAAAGCCTATATAGAAACACAGAGCCCCTTTTTCTCCAGAAAAACCTTTCTCCTGTTGCTCAGGAGAAACTTCAGATTCGTGTTCATCAGAAACACTCAGGATAAGGAGTGATGATTCCAGATTACATGATTTATTAATCAACAGTTGCACTAGGGTAATTAGGAGTTACTGGAAAACAATCCCACCTTCAGAAAGCCCAGGGAACTGCATTTCCCGTGTGATTTGAAGGCTCATGTTCTGTGACCTGATCAGGGAGACCTACTCGGCTAAATACCGGTGCCCACCAAGGAAGGGGAATACGGCATTGGCGAGGCAATTAAATTGCATTTCAGCTCAAAAACCAACCTGGTATTTGGAGACCAGGTCTTACTTTTTCAGTTCTAGTTGGCTTAGGTCAGCATTTCCAAAACTCACGTCATCAGAATTAATTTGAGGGCTAGTTAAAAATATATAATTACAACCCTTCCTGAAATCTAGAGGCTGGAATTTAGTGGGTTTGTGATTGGGGAGAGGGGCTGCAACATCTGGAAATCTGAGTTTTTTAGTAAGAGTTTCTGGTCATTCTCATGACCAAGCAAGTTTGAAAAACCCTGGCTAAGTATGACATTAAAGTTATTTTACATTAAATTTATTTTAATTATTGAGCCACTTATTAAGTGCCTATTTAAATGCCTGGCACATCATATGAATGCAAATGTTTGTTGACTGACTGACTGACTGGTAACATCAACTGATTCCATGAAGAAGTTGACTGAAAAATATGGTGGGTGGTGAGCAGCTATAAGACAACTTGCCATTTAAATTTGCTCTAAATAATCCATCAGGATCATGAGCAGCAGGCTGATGAGACAACTAGTTGGGACTTGCCGGTTACACTGCCAATCATCGGAACCCAGGAACCCCAGGGGCTTCTGTTTTGAGTACTGGAGGAGCAGAGGGCCTGGCCTTGACCATCAAGCCAGCTTCCATCCCTCTGCAGGACAGATCCAAACATGCTCAGCCTCTACCTGCTGTCTCCGGAACGTGGCACTGAGCTAGCGATCGCGCCCAGGACACTGCGAAGGAAACCCCATCTCTAGACCAGGACAGGGGACACTGCAGTCCGAGCTCCACGGCGCGGCCAGCCTGCTTATTTTACCGTGTGGTTGCTTCCTGCTGCCCCCCCCATTACCGAAAGGTAAGATGAGCAAGGAGATGAGACTTGGGGTGTTGGTAAGACAAGAACTGGGCCCCGGGAGTCCTGGCCCCTTCCTTGAGCCCGTTTCCTCGCCCCCTCTAAGAGTTTCCACTGGTGAGAACATTTACTGTAATCGCGGCGCTCCGAGGAGCCTGGGCAAACCCCAGGCTGCAGGGAGGGGCGGTGGGCAGGTTCTGACCTTCTCCCCGCTAGAGGCAGGCCCGGCTTTCGGGAAGTGACAGCGCCTTCTCCCCAGGCCGCTCTGCGAGCCTCTCGGCTTCTGCTCTGCCCCCGCCTGCCCGCGGATCCCAGAGCTGCCGCAGGCGTGCCTGACCGCGGCCTGTCGCCTCTGACCAGAAAACAACCACCAGTGACAAGAAACCTGACTTCACCTCGGGAAAGCCAGACTGCTTCCTGCTAGGGTCCCGAGAGAGAAACCCGCCCAGCCAGCGCAGGGGCCACACGGCCTGCCCTGCAGAGGCTCGCCGGAGAAAGGGCTTGACTTCCCTTGCGGGAGGAAGTGGCTGAGCCGGGGCCTCCTCCCTCCGGGCCGCCTGCTCTGGCTCAGTCCACTCGGACCCCGCTCGGAGAAATGGTGAACTGGAAAGGGCTCACACAGCTGGAGGGACATCTGGCAGAGGTGGCCCTGGGAGCAGCTTTTATCCAGAAGGCCAGCTATCACATCCTCTAACTTCCCCTAGCATTCACTGAGGGTGAGGAGGAGAGGAGGTTTGGAAGGAAATTTGGTTTCTACCACAGTGGCAGAGGAGTGGGCCCCTCTCTGACCCCCATGGAACTTGCTCTCTAGGTTTTGGAATTCATTTAGGCCCAAGGAGCTCCTCACCATAGCTCTCTGAGATGGACCCTGAGCCAGTTGCTGTCACTGCGCCCACTCTGCAGATGAGGACAACTGAGAGGATGGGGTGACCTCCACTGCATACCCACCACATGAGCACAGCAGTGACAGCAGCTGTTAGGAGAAAGTGGTGCAGGATTTGCCCCAAGACACATTTTCTCAGAAATTCAGAAACTGAGCTGTGGATCCAGAGGCCCAGAGGCAGGAAGGGGCCCTGTTCTCCACCATGCCTGCTTGCTTCCTCTGAGGGACTGGGAGTGGGCACAGTTGACATTGGTGGGCTCCATCAGTGATCCCTGAGAATGGGGGCCCCAGATTTTGGTCCTGGCTGGGTGACACTCCGTGACTCACTTTCCCCATTGAGCCCCACTTGCCTTACTTTAAAACAGGAAGACTGGACCAAAACAAGGATTCTCAACCCAAGCCACACACCGGGTCAGCTGGGCAGCATTACAATACCGATGCCTGGCTCTGATATAACAGGTCTGGCTGCAGCCTGGGCATTGGGTTGTTAAAGGCTCCCCAGGGATTTAATGGGCATCAGATGCTGAAAACCACAGGATTAGATCTCCAGGCCCCTTACTGTCAAATACTTCAGATTCCAAATTGGTTTCTTAAGTGTATCAGCAAACCAGAGCCTCCAGCACCCCCACACTGGGCCTGAAGTGTGAGTGTGTGTGTGTGTATGTGTGTGTATGCACACGCACATCGGGGACACATAAGTGTAGACTCCATTTATATGAGAAAGTTTAGTAGAAGCCAAATTTTTGAAATCACCTCACCTGACTTAATAATAACTAACCTTTATTGACTACTGCCATGTGTCGTCCCTCTTTAAAGTAGTTCACGGCTTTCATTATCCATCATCTTTGCAACAACCTATATGGTAAATAATATTATCCCTCTTTTACAGAAGAAGACAAACTAAGGTGCAGAGAAGTTAAGGGCCTTGTTGAAGGTCACACAGCTCGCGAGTTGCAGCATCAGGACTTGATTGAAGCAGTCTGGCTTTGCAGTCTGTCCCTCCCTCCTCTCTTGCCTTTGAAGTCTCTTTAACTTTGATGAAATTTGATAACTATCTCCTGGGAGACTTCAACCCTGTTAGCTTTTCAATTTCACCTTCCCTCTTTTCCTGCCTCCTACAAATCCAGATGCTAATGTGACAGTTCCTCCTCACCTGGTGTCACTTCTGTCATGAACCTTGGAGGTGACTAAGGAGAAGCTTCCTGGGGGCCAGGGAACACTTTGGGAAATCCCCTGTTGGAGGGGCTGAAGAGGGGTCACTCAAAGAGCTCTTGGGTGATGGGGAATCCCCAGGCAGTTCCCTTACCCCCCAGGCTGCCAAGTTAGGACAGAGACTAAGGGGACGGCTGGCCTTTCCTAGTTGGCTCTGGCCCACAGCTCTAGCAGGGACCCCCCAGGCATTCCAAACAGGGCTTGGCCCTCTGCCCTGCCAGCTCTGGGTTAGTGCCTTGACCTTCTCCGTGCATTTTCTAATCACAGTTTCCAGAAGGGTGAAAATAGTCCTTGCTCAAGAAAATAGTCTCTTTCTCAAGAGAACATGCAGTCATTTATTGGTAGGGTGACCTTTTTAGCTCACACCCACACCGCACTGAGTGGCATTCGAAGTTTATCCCACTCACCCAGCTATGTGTTCAGTCTCCCTTAGTTACCGCCAGCTCCTGTGCATCGATTGCACGTAGAGGGTGGGACCCACCGCTCCTAAAGAAGGCTTCGTGCTGAGACGTGGGTTACTTACTGAATAGAGGGAGGATCTACGCCTACATCTCCCACCACTCCTGGGGAAATCGGGCCCAGCACTTGCCTCTCACCCCTTAAGGAGAGAAGAGGAGTCCCCAAGCCACAGGTTGTGGCACTGAATGATGTACATGTCTGATTCTGGAAAAATCTTCATTTTCAGGCCTTTGAGCTAAAGCTCTCAGGCCGTAAGTTTCTTTGTCATCAACAGATGTGTAGCCAGATGTAAGCTCTCAGAAGTCACAGGGTTAGAAGGCTGTCACCTGTTCCTTGGCTTTCAGTACTGATTTCACTGACCTGAAATGTGAAAACTACTTAGGTTGGCTCAGTCAGCATCCATCCCAAGTACCTTCTCCTTGCTTTCTATAAGGGGCCAGGAAAAGAAGCACTCAAATACCCAGCGTCCATTGCAGCTAGGGATGATCATGTGACAGTTCTGACCAATGAGATATAAGCAGAAGTATGAAGGCAGAGTAGGAGTGAGGCTTCCCTTCCCACTAAAAAGGCAAAGCCTCCTCTCAAGGCTAAAGGCCACCCTCTAACCTCCCTCCACACAGACTGGTGCCTGGAAGTTCTGCAGCCATATTGCAGCCTTTGAGGATGAAAGCCACGTACCAGGTGGGAGTGGCTGTACAGACAGGAGGAATTTGTGTTGTTCTGGCTCTAGCTTGGTCTACCCATTTCTCAGCTTCTTGGTGTGTGCAAAAGTGAACTGACTCGACACCATTTCTATTATGTGTAGCTGAATATAATCCTGACTGGCCTTCCAGCTAGGGAGGTTACCACTAGCAAGACAAGTTTTAGAAAACAGCCAAAACAAAACTATTAATAATCGCCACAAAAGCAAAGGTTTGAGGTGTTTGTTTTGTTTGAAGCCAGCAGGCCAGTGGGACAGAATTGCCTCCAAATTCAGCCCACTTTCTACTGCAGACACCTGGCAGGCTTTGGGGTCCCGCTCCTGACTCAACCCTGGCTGCATGCTCCCATTCCCAGAGAGGTTTAAATTAAACAGTCTTCATTCCTGGACTTGCCGCCTACCCCGTCCCCACCCCAAGGTTCCAGTTTCATTGTTCTGGGATGGGTCATAGGCATCAAGATTTTAAAAATATTTCCCAGGTGACCTAATGTTCAGCCAAGTTGAGAATCATGTTCATAGCATATTCCTTTTAAAAATAATGATAACATAAATATATAATATTTAATGTTAGTACATTTATTTTATATTTTATTAAAGTAACTATAATAGATTACATAGAAATATAAAGATTTTAAAGAGTTGGGAAAAACATTTCTAAGTTAATTTATTTTTTCCAAAATAAAATGCCCACTAGGTACTTCACTATTCTGTTACTAATACATTTGGTGAAAATGATTTCCAGTAGCGCAGCATAATTCCTTCTTCCAGTGGAAAGGCAAGAGATAGGGGATCTGTTTAAGTATCATGAATTATAACCCTAGGAAACTTGTTACCCTTTGGATTGTTGAACTCATGAAGGCAAAAGCTACCATTGACTTATGTTTTGTTTTGTTTTGTTTTGTGTTTTACTTTTCTTTTCTTTTTTGAGACAGGGTTTCACTATGTAGTTCAGGCTGGCCTTGAATTCACTACATAGCCCAAGCTGACCTTAAACTCGTGGTGATCCTTCTGCCCCAGCCTCTCAAGTACTGGGACTACAGGCATGTGCTGCCACACCCGGCAGACTTGTATTTTATTCTCGGTGACGAAGACAGTGTCTGGCACATAGTAAGTGTTCAATAAAGTCATATTGCTTGACTACAAATTTAGAACCTGTAATACCTTCCCAAACCCTGGGAAGTGTTTATAAGGAAATTGGTGTCCGTAAGACTTGAGAGGGAGTGTTTAACCCAACATTCAAGTATATTAATAGCTTCTACCTTGTAATAGTTACAAAGGAGTCAAAGAGATTCATGTTTCAAAAGGTCCAGCCATGGCACGGGAGTAGCAAAATGACACTGCTTCCAGAACTCTGCATGTAACTCCCCCAGTTTGGACCCGAATTTCCTCATCTGTACCAAACAAAGGAGATTTGAGCAGTTGTGGCAAAAAGCCAAGGCAGTGAAGAAGTTGTTCTTCTCTATGTTTTTATAAACAACTAGAATGTAGGACTTTGTACCCATGCATGGATCAATCTATAGAAAGATTCTCTGCACTGAGATTAGGGTTCTCTGCACTGAGCGATTAACCTAAGTCAGATCTCTTTCTAAATCTTCAGTCTTTTCTGCCCAAGACAGAAGAGAAAATATAGTATTGCATTATTCTCTCTCTCTTTTTTTTTTTTTTTTTTTTTTTTTTAGTAGTGGGAATTGAACGCAGGGCCTTGCGCTTGCCAGCCAGATGCTGTGCAGCTGAGCTATACCCCAGCCCCAGTATTGCATTTTTCTTATAATTGCTTTCATTTAAACTCTCCAATAGCCAGTGAGGTGCTATTTTTTTTTGTGTGATCAGAATTTAGGTTCAGAGAAATCCCCCAGCCGGGATTAGAATTAACTCTGTGGCCCTCATCCCCAACCCAGCTCCTGTTTCCTACAACATCATTGCCTGCTGCTAACTCCTCATCCCTCTCTGTCCATGGCCTTGCACTGCTGCATCCTCCACACTCTGCAGAGCCCCTTTCCCCTCGGCTCCCCAGACTCCTTTTTTTTTTTTTTTTGTGGGTACCGGGGGTCGACCTCAGGACCTCGCGTGCCAGCAGGCGCCTGTGCCACTGAGTGATATCACTGGCCCTTTTTTCGTATGTGGGTTCTGGGAGTCGAACTCGGGCCCTCGCTCTTGCCAGGCAGGCGCTTACGCCGCTGAGCCATCTGACCGGCCCGCCCAGACTCCTTTTTGATTCACATTTGGTCTCCCATGACAGGGCCTCAGGGTGGCCTTCCCTGACCACTGTCCCCTCCCTGTCCCTTAGTCATTTTGAAAATCATACAATTTCATTGTCTTTGGAGCACTTTCTCATTGTGTGATTAGCACATTCATTTATTTGTCTGTTTTCCAAACTTCTAACTGAATGCAAGGCCCATGAAATCAGAGAGACTCTATCTTGTCACTGCTATATTCTCAGTGCCTGGAGAAAACTGTCCCCGAAAGAAGGAGCAGAGTAGGTACTTGCTGAGTGAGGAATCGTTCCTGAAGATGTGAGTTCCACTCCTGGGAATAAGGGCTGTGCTTTGATGGTGTCCTCTAGCTCTCCACCTTCTCCATGAATGACGAGCATGTTCCTCACCAACTGAGTACCCAGAAAATATGTCACTGTAGGGTCCTCAGTCGCAGGAGAGTCCCTTTGGGCCCCAGGAATCTTGGCCTTCTGCTTGGCTCTGAACTTTATTATTTCCTCAGAGTTTTCATAAGAGCTCCAGGTCACCTTCCTTGGTTCTCCTACATCTACGGTGACCAGACATTTTCTGGGACTGTCCCAGTTCACATGTGTTGTCCTGGTGTAATATTTATGGGTGCCTTCTTTTGCTTTCAAAAGTTCAAGGGGTAAGTTATAAGGTTGCCTTTCAAAACCTAATGCCCAAATTCCAGCTCAATGATACCTCTGTCCACTTCCTCAATTTTCTCGAGAATTCCTTCAGCTATCTATTTGACCATTTTCATCTCTGTTAAATAAAAATATACTATATGACTACATTAAAATGTTTATTTTTGTTTTGTTTTTGTGGTACTGGGGATTGAACGACTGAGCTATATCCCCAGCCCTATTTATTTATTTATCTATGACAGGGTCTCACTAAGTTGCCCAGGCTGGCCTTGCACCTGCAATCCTCCTGCCTCCTCCTCCCAAGTAGCCAGATTACAGGCATGTGTCACCATGTCCAGTTAAAGGTTTTTTTTCTTAAATTAAATATAGCCATGATTGGGCCGGTGAGATGGCTCAGCGGCGTAAGCGCCTACCTGGCAAGCGCGAGGGCCTGAGTTCGACTCCCGGAACCCACATACAAAAAAAGGGCCAGTGATATTGCTCAGCTGCACGGGCGCCTGCTGGCGCGCGAGGTCCTGAGGTCGACCCCCGGTACCCACAAAAAAAAACAAAACAAAAAAAATAGCCATGATATGAGTCCCCTAACACACCTGTTTTCATTGGTACATACTGTTGTCTTGTGCCTTTAAACAAACATGCATACATATTTTTACAAAATCTCAGCCCTAGTACTTATACAGTTTGCATTTTGCTTTCTGTCATGACTTTGTCACCTCTACACAATCACTGTAGTATTATTTTTAATGGCTACTTCATCAAACTGCTATCCACAATACTTAAATTGGTCTTCTAATGTTGGATGTTTGGATTGCTACCTAGGTGTTGCAATTATAAATAAAGCTGGAGCAAACATGATGATGTGTACTGGGTTTTGTTTTTGTTCAGTTATTTCCTAGGATAAATTTCTACAAAGGAGATTAGTGAGGCAAACAGGAAAATGATGCTTCCAGCTTGTGGTTAGCATTGCTGTAAAAGATACACGGTGTCATCAGTAGTGAATGTGTGTACCAAATTTACTACGCCCTGTGCCCTTTCACCACTACAGTGCCTAGAGCAATCTGTAGCTGACAAGGAGGAATCTTTAAGTGATGTAATTTTATTTTTTTCAAGTGATATAATTTTAAATAATTTTTTTGCCAACTAGTTTTATGATGGTTTCTCAAATTAATTTGTTTGTTTATATAGAACAGTTCTGTTTATGCTTGTTTCTTAATGTCATTGTAATATTACAAGTTATTAATTACTCAAGAGGAGGAATAACTTTCTGTGTATCTGTCTCATTATAGCATTTTTAACCAGGGGTGATTTTTTCTTTTTTCCTCTAGGGGACATTTGTCAAGTTCTGGAAATGTTTTTGGTTGTCATAGCTGGGTGAAGGGGTTTTACTGGCACTGGCTGATTTTACATTTTACAATAGTCAGGACAACCACATACACATAACAAAGAATTAATGGGTTCGAAATGTCAATAGTGCCAAGGTTGAGAAACCCTGCCTTAGTGTGTGTTGTTTCTATAATCAGAATAGGAAATTAGGTTATTTTCATTTTGGTAGGAAAAATGTTGTATAAGCTTTCTGTTCACTTAGTGATCACAGTCGATGTTTTTCTTTAAAAAGATGCTCTTTCTGCAGCATACATATTAACTATTTATTTAATTTAAGGTAAATATTTTCCCCAATATGTTATTGTCCTTTTCATTTTATACTACTACTTTAAAATCTCTTTTAATTAAAGAAGCATTTCAACTCCAGCCCCTGTCAATCTTGAACCCTCTTTCTGGGCTCTCACCATTTGCCTGTGTCCAGGAACCGGTGTGAGTCTGGTTGTCAAACACTCTGGGTAACGGCCTACTTCTTGGCTTACCCTTTGCAAAGGACAAATGGGACCAACGTCACCTATAGCAAAGCTCTGTTCAACAAAACAGCACAAAACAGAAGCTGAATGGTGGGAGGGCCGAGGTTTGTGCCCTTGGGTGTCCTCGAGAAAGTCAACAGACTCCTCATTGGAAATGGAACTGGTTGTCCTAAAAGATCTTTGGGTTCCCTTTTAATTCTGTGATTCCACGAACAAGGTAATATGACCATAATTATTATGATTCCCTCCACAAGACCTCATGTGAACCCAGATGAGTTCCTGTACTGAAGCCCCCAAGTCTGAAGCACCTTGTGTCCTGTGGAGCCAACCCACCCCTGAGAAGCGGGGTCAGACTGAGCCGTGCGGAGGAGACCAACTCTCCAGACGCGTGGGCTCTTGGTGACACTTTTTCTGCCCAAGAGAAAGAAGTCTGCATCTGCTGAGGATGGCTTCATAAGAGTCACACAAAACGAGCTGCTATGGGGTTGTGACCTGGGGCCTGGGCTCCTTGGTAGACAGCATCCTTTATAGACTCAAGACCAGTCCTGTCAAATATGCCTCCCAAACCTAACACATGCTAACCCACCACTAGTGGGATAAGCAATGGGGATGGTGACTTGCCTTGATGTGTTCTTCCTCCCCAAATAAAATAGTCAGCTTTTTAAAGACTATTTTAGACTACTTCTGATTTTTTTAAAAAGGGCACACATTCATCACCATAACAAAAATGCACAAAAGTAGTATACAGAAGGTAAACTACCCAAAATCCATCACTCAGAAACAATCACGATTAGCATTTTGGGGAATATCCTGACAAATATCTCTTTATAGAGGCACCCGTTCCCCAAACCCACAGACTTTACATCAACAAGATTATACTCTGCAAGCTTTGTAATTTGCCTTTTTCACCCAATGCTACCTCACTGACATCTTTCTAAGTTGGTAAATACTGATCTGCATAGTCATTTTAATGCCAGCATAAAATTCCATTATGTAAATAGATCACAACATGCTTAATCCCCACTGTTAACCACCTGCCCAATTTTATAGGATCAACGAAGTGTTTATTTTTCACACATACTGAGGACCTGAGCACTCTTAGATACTATCTTTGCTTTAAACTCTTGCAGGTAGACTTAATGTCTCAGGTTACTCTCATGTAAGATGCTAATATTTATTGCTGCACAGCCTTCTCAAAAATGGCTTATCTGATGTATTTGTAGATATGTTTACTTTCTTGGCCAAACCTAATGACGGATGGAAGAAAAGTGTGAAATTTGGAGGACATTGCTTAAAAAACAGAAAAATAAATTCAGGAAGAGATTCAAGGAAGAGGTAGGCTAGGGAAGATGTGAGTTTGGAGAAGGAGGCAATGTAGTTTAGTGGTTAGGAATACAGGTTCTGAAGTTGCAACTGTACAACCTTGGACAAATTATTTAACCCAATGCAGGGAGTTTTTTGTGCAGATTAAATGAGATATTGCCAGTAAAGCACTTAATGCACAGTGCCTCATACTTGTCTCCTATTACTATGTTCTATCACTGTGTTCTTCTACTACTTCTATTACCACAGTGTCTTCTATTACTATGTTTCAAAAAAGATATTCATAGCAACAGAGGCCTGACAAAGGCACCTCTTTTCCATCGATGGTTCACTAACTTTCCGTTGAACTTTTTAAAGGTGGAACTAGCCAGAACATTCCTTCTATGTCTTATTGACCTGTGACTTCTCTGTGCCAATAAGTACTAAGGCATGGTACTAAGGCAGAGGAAAAGAATTCCAGGAGTGAAATAGGACCAGAAGCAGCCTTCTCTCCCAGTTGTTCCCAGAAGGCCAAGAACAACAGCACCATTCTATGGGGCCCAGGAGGTTAACATCTTTGCTGAGTTCCTTTTTCTCTCTTACTCAATTAATTGTAAAAACATTATTTCCCACAACATTAGCTCAAAGCTTCATTTAATACCTAATTTATACTCATGATTTTTTGGGGGGTCATATATGCATTAAACATATGTCTGGAACTTGTAAACCCCTCTCTTTTCATTGTGTAAGATTCTTCAGGATCCAGCCCTGGGAAGCACTTGGCCCATCTTCATCCAAAGGAATGTCTAAATCTCCAGCTACAGAATTTGGCCCTATTACTCTAACTCGCTCCCAGTTCCGTGCTTGAGGTCAGATCTGACCTCCCAGTGGCACAGCTCTGAGCTAACATTGCTGTCTGCCTCTGTCTCCTCTACTTTTAGCCTTTTCATGAATTATGCTTCCTGACTGATCTCAATTCTCTTTTCCACTGACCCTGGACATTGACTCAAAGTCCCCTCTGCTATAAGCCATCAGAGAGCCATTACAATCAACCAGGTTGGCTACACAAAGGGAACCAGCTTGCCATTCTTTATAATGGCTCACCTAGTACTGTGGACCTCAGGCTCACTCAAATCCCAACCAATGGATGGTTCTCCGGAAGGACTGAGATATTTACGTAGGATGTTCAAAGGACAAAATGTCACCATGCAAGACTGACTGTTCGATGTGTGGTGTCAAAACTAAAAAAGGAAATCATCCTAATGTATATGTAGTAATGATCAACATTGAGAATTTCAGTATCTATATTATAAAAATAAAAACAAATAATTTTTAAAAACCCAAATTAGTAAAAGGGTAAAAAAATTTGCAAAGTATCTCCCCCTTGCCTTAAATCTTTAGTCTTACTTCTCAGAAATAAATATCATTAACAATGTTTTGGTAATCTATTTGAAAAATTTTGTTTGTACATATGTACTTTGTCTTTATGTACATATGTACTTTGTCTTATTAAAAACACAAATTGGAACAACCTAGGTATCACTTTTATACCTTTTTTATTTAAGAGTAAAGAAACATGATAATCTTTCCAGATAATACATTCAGATATAGAACTCTTTCGTTATTGTAACAGCTCCATAGTATTGCACTGAATGGATAAACAATGATTTATTTGATCACTCCATTACTGGTGGATATTTAGCTTGGTTCTTTGCTAAAAGAAACAATTTGGCAATGATTATTGTTAAATGTATAGGGTTGAATAATCTATGGGTATGGGTGTGTCTGCGTGTACACTCTGAGTTGGCAAAATGCTGGGCCGTGAGGTATGTGTGCTGTTTTGGATGGACCCCGTCAAATTGCCCTCTCCTGGGGTTGGGCCAACTAAATTCCCCCAAGGACTGAGTGATGGTTCCTGCTTCTCTACTGCTTGGCAGCACTGTGCATTAACAGCGTCTTTCATCTTTGTCAATCTGGCAGAGAAATCTCACTTTTGCTTTAACTGGCATTTCCCCAACTAAGTGAGGGCTAACATATTTTCACATACATGTTTGCCATTTATTTCTCTTGCTCTGTAAATTACCTGTTTTGTGGCCATTGCTCATTTTTCTTTTGGGTTGTTAATAATTTTCCTGTTCATAAGAGCTTTCCTATACTAAGCAAACATGCCTTTTTAGGTCATAAGTATTACAGATATTTTTCCCCAGGTTGGCAATTGTCTTTGATTTTGCATAGAGTGTTCAGGCTGTATAGAAATTCTCACTTTTATATATAAAGGTAATGTATATCATCTTTTCCTTATGGTTTCAGAGTTTTGTGTTTTATTTGAAAAAGACTTCTTCATGCCAAGATAAAAATTTTTAAGACTTATATGCTTTTTCAAATTTCTTTACTTTCCTTTAAAAAAAAAAAAAACACTTAATCTATATGTGTTGTCCAAGGAATAAAAAAGTCAGCTTTGTCTCTTTTTCCTCGGTGACAACCCAGCAAGTTGCCCCATTATTCAACAATTCAGCTTGCTCTTGCTGGTTTGAAATGCCATCCTGACAGTTTTATATTCGTAACTTAGAAATTTTCCTGTGTATTTGGGTCTTAAAATTGGAATGGTGGCGTGTTTTTCTGTGTCCCGTGCTGTTCAGTATTCTGTTGGACCCACATTGTTTTACTTTAGTCAGCTCGTCTTCTCTCATTACCCTTTGTCTTCAGAATTTTCCTGGCAATTTTCACATAGTTCTTTTCTCACTGGAAACATAAAATAGCTTATCTACTTCACCCCAATTCCTGGAAAACCCTATTATATTTTTATTGGGATCATATTAAATTTATAGATTAATTTCACACACAAAAATTATCTTTATATATCTTTCCATTTAGTTTTGAATCTTTTTGTTTTGGTTTGGCTTGATTTTTTGCGACAGGGTCTCACTATGTAGTTCGGGCTGGCTTCACCCTCATGACGATCCTCCTGCCTCAGACTCTCAAGTGCTGGCATTACAGGTATATACCACCAAGCCCTGCCATATTTGAATCTTTTAAAAGTCACTTAGGATAACTTAAAAGTTTTCTTTAAACTAAGCCCTTCATATTCTTTGTTAAATATTTTACCTTCTTTTACATGTATTGTTGTTGGTATTATAAATGGGATTTTTCCTTCCATTAAATTTACTAATTGGTTATGGCTTGCAGATAGAATAGTTATTACTTTTTGTATTAATTTTGGACGTTCTCTGCATTCTCTTATTATTTCTAATAGTTTTGGCTGATTATTTTGGACTCACTTATTAGCGACTAATATTTTTAGAGACTAATTGGCCAAATTATGCCTTTCTCATCTCTAATCAGTGCCTCCACTCTACCTAATACGCCCTACAGTTGCCTGTGGGAGAAAAGGAATGTGCGACTTTCGCTTGTGTAAAGTATTAAACCGAAGGGGAATGAAAACAAAATGTAGACTCTGTTCTTGCCACTCTGATGAAAAGAATCACCCGATCAGCTTTACATCAAGTGAGTAAATGCTGGGGGTGTTGTATTACAGTCATCAAAAGAGGCTTCTTCTCGCCTCTGTCATTACAAAAGCAATCAGCTTACGATGTCTTGATGTGAGCCATTTATAGGACAATACTTCAAACGTCAAATGGCAAACACTGCCTCATCTCGTGGGGAAAACAAGATAACTATTTGTGAACTTTAAGATAGTTAATACGACAGCAGTGGAAACCAAGGAAACAATGTCATCTCAGCTGATGTGAGGCTAGAACTCTCCCTAACATGAGTACGACCTTTATTTAATACTGTGCTCTTGGTAGCTTCTAAACTCTAGTCTGCACAGTCTCGGTGGCTGGGCCCATGGCTCTGTCTGAAAGCCAAAGATCCCAGAACCTCAGCTCGTGGAGCGGGTATGGAAGAGTCAAGGAGAAACCTAGCCTTAAAACCTAAGACACTAGTGGTAAATTGGAAGCTTTTCTACCTGAATCGCAAACGTGATTAAGAGGATAATGGATGAAGAAAAGTGACTGTTGACCAAGAGGAAAGGGACAGTTTAAACCACAGCCAAAACCCTCTGTTTGATGGTGGTGACTTACATGTTCCTGCCAAGAGCTTCCACCAGAGGCCAGGACACCTGAGTTGCATTGGCAGCAGCCATATGGGGCATATTGGTGGGTCATTGATGTGACCTGCCCCCCGAGTAAAAGCTGAGGCGCTCAAAAGAAGTAGTAGGGGAGGGCTTTGTGCTCAGGTGTGGGGAAGGTGGGAACACTCAGAGGCTGAGGCCGGGGTGTGAGTGTGGGTGTGTGGGCTACATGACTAGGGGCTCCAAGGACCCTCCGGCTCGCGAGATTTCATAGTATAGTCAGTGTAATCAGGCTGAGTCTCTTGGTTCTGACTCTTGTTTTATAGAGAGGGACGGCTGAGTCAGAAACTAAAAACTTGCTGCAGCAGACGCACATACATGTGTCACCTCATAAATACACACACCCTCAGGGGCTGGACAGACACAGTGGGTTGAATTTATAGGGACCTAGGATGCAGTTCAAGATACGCAAGACTCTTCTGCTCATATGTGAGGAGGGATGATGCTGTCACTTAGTTGAGATTATTTATGTTGCTTTTTTTTTGTACTAGTAACTATTATTATAATTCTTACTGTACTTGAATTTTTTTGAGTATTTATTGTATGCCAGGGGCTGTTTTTGAGCCTTTACCTGCACTATATGAGGCTGTTCCCATCATTTCCCATTCTGCAGATAAGGAACCTGAATCTAAGTGAGATTGAGACCATTTTGGGGGTCAGAGCTACAAATTGTAGAGCTGAGATTCAAACCCTCTCCTTCTGACCACAGAATTGTTGAGCTTTACTTACTTTCTATTTCTAATTCTTCTTCTTTGGTGGGGGGGCATTGAGACAGCGTCTCACTATGTAGTTCAGGCTGGCCTATGGACTTACTATGTAGCCCAAGTTGGCCTTGAACTCACAGTGATCCTCTTGCCTCAGCCTCCTGAGTGCTGGGATTACAGGCGTGTGCCACCACGCCCGGCTTCTTCTTTTTTTAAATATTACAAACTTATAAAGTTTACAGCAGTTTGCTGGACTACTTGCACAAAAAAATATTTTATCCTTTTAGGTTTGTTTCATTTGTTTATTTGCTTGTTCTAAAATATTAGAAAAGAATCAGAATCAAATAGAGAAAGTGAGTGATCATAGATGTCCAAGCTTAAAATAATAAGAAGGAGAACCTAAATTTCAAGGAAAGCATGGAGGCCATGTAGGTAGCAGGGGACCAACAACTTAGCACTTTGACCATTGGTCACTATTGGTACAGACTGGCTGTCCACTCATTCTTTTTCATTTACTTATTTAACACATATTCGTGGACTTAAATTACGTTATTGTGCAATGGAAGACATCCCGAGCCCATTTCAAATAAAACCCAAGCATCATTCAGAGAGAGAGCTGCAGCCTGTTCTCAGTTTCCTGAGATGCGAAAGGAAGCATCCTCCCCAGCACCCAAACCTGCATCTTTCTTATTCTTGATAAAGTTAAAACAGCTGTGTCAACTAGCTGATTGCCGTGCTAATCACGCAAATAAATAACAAGCTTATTCATTTTTGGTGCCAATGGCCTTTTTGCCACTGAAAGAAATCCCTAAACCATTAGAGGCAAGGGAGTGTCCCAGGAGGAAGGCAGAAGGGTAGTGGTGCTAGAAGAAGGGATCCTCCTGCACGAAAGTGGCAGGAACCAGTGAGGTAAGTAGGTTGAACAAGATGCCGGGGATATAGCTCAGTGGCACAGCGCCTGCCTGGCAAGTGCAAGGTCCTGAGTTTGATTCCCGGTACAAAAAAAAAAAAAAAAAGAACTGAATTAAGGGGCACAGTGAAGGGAGGTAAGGTGGTGAGGAGGGGAAAGAGAAGCTGCTCTGCTTTGTGAAGCCCACAGCCAGGGCCTAGAAACACCGACCTGCAAGTCAGCCCCACCCAAAGCCCTCGGCCTGCCCAAGTCAAGAGTCAAAGCCTTCTCCAGAAATGTTTGAAACTAGTGGCAACTCAACCAGTATGATGACCTGTCCCAGGTTAGTGCATTGGAGACTGCGTGTTTCACAGATTCCTTGGGATACCATGAATGCTAGAAATTTCAAAATAGAACTTTAATGATGCTTACAAAAGGGGATTAAGGTATAGCATCACAGAGACCTCTTTCTCCCAAATGTGGGTACACGTGGGTTGCTGCTCTGCTGCCCTCCAAAAGATTGAGATTATGTGTGGTCCTAGTACTGCAGGGTAACAGGCTTCCCAAAGCACTTAACACCTTCTGAGTGTCCCCCGGAGTCAGTCATCCTTCTGCTCTCAGTGGCACTTGAAGGATGGCACTCTTTCTGGCTGCCTCCTCTCAGAGTAGGTGGTTCTGGGATTCCAACACCCAGATCATCTACCCCATAGGCCCTTCCAGGGTAGAAAGGCTCGTTTCTCTGCTCAGCCTCCTGGCCCATTCTCTGCCACAAAACTTCTTCAGTATACTCATAGGAGGGCCTTTTCTCCCCACCTCAGTCCCCTGCAGTCCTCACGCTCTGCTTACTCTCTCTCTCTCACACACACACACACACACACACGTTTGCACGCAGGGGTCTGGAGGTCTGTGGGTGGGTGTGGGGAGCAAGAGAGTGAAGGAGAGTAGGAACACTTACCAAGTGCAGCGTGTCAGCTTTCTGTGTCTGTCTCTGTCGGCTTTTCTGGGCAGCAATGCGATTTTTCTCTCTTCTCTGAACTTTTCTCACATCATCAGATGAGTCCTGGGAAGCAGAGACAAGAATTAGGCAAGTGTACGCCTGTCTTCTGAGTTCAAGCAGGCTGTCATGGCATTTAGTACCCACCCACCCATCCATCCATCCACCCACCCACCTACCCATCCACCCATCCACCCACCCATCCATCCACCCATGTACCTATCCATCCACCCACCCACCCATCCATCCTTCCATTTGTCCATTCATCCGTCCATGTCTTCATCTCTTCATGTATGCGTCAATCTCCTTATTCACCAAAGCCCTGCACCAAAAGGAGCACTCTTTTCCATATCCTGTTATGCATCCTCGGTTGTCTCTATGCCTTTTTTGGCCAAAAGCTACAGAAAGAAGAGATCTTGAGGTCTCAATAGGGCTTTTTTTTTTTTTTTCTTCAAAAATGGTTAAAAGCAATGAAGTGGGTTTCATCACCTCTCCTCTTCTTCAGGACTGTTCTGTTCCACCCTCACTTTCTCATTTTTTTAGCCTAGAACCTCTTGCTGTTCTTTTTTGCTTTTTTACTTTTTTTTCCCCAAAAACTTTGTTAAGCACCTACTATGCACCAGCTTCTGTTCAAGTGCTTTCAGGGGTGTTCTTGTTTAGTCCTCCAATTCTGTGAGGTGTGTATCATTATTTCCATTTTACATAGGAGGAGACTGAGGCTCTAGGAGTTGGCCACGAGCTCACAGTAATCCGGAAGTGCTGCATCTCCTGGTCAGAGTGTGAAGCCTTTCCAAGACCCCCTCACCACTGTCACCTCACTGCTTTGTACCCTAGGAGGGTCTGCCACACCTGCAACTTTGGACAGAGGGCATCACCCCAGGTCTGCTTTTTCTTGTCTTTCATTGCCTTCATTGTGCTCTGCTAGCATGACCTTCTGCATGGCTCTGAGCACAATGCCCAGTACAAATGAGATGCCAAGGAGAACATTACAGTGGAGTTACCTGCTGTGGTTTGTTATGGATGGGGTTTGGGAGGATAAAGAGAAATTTGGGTGTCTTCTAACTACACCTGTAGATGGGCATGTCCTCTGCTTGGCCAGAGATGGTAGTCGCAGCTCTTTCTAGATGCTGTAGGATAGTATAGGCATCTAAAGAATTACTTCTGCAACTCCTGCACATTTTGCAGGCCAGAGGGGTGCACATCCTTCAGTCAAGACTCCATGGTCCTCCATGTGACCCATACTTCCAGGTGATTGCAACAGGAGGGTATTGGGTTAACTGGGAAGGAAGTGCTCTTCCTCTAAGGGGTACAGGGGACTAGGTTACCATGGAAGCCATGAGTAATTTCCTTCCTAAGAAGAGTACAGTTTAGACTTCTAGGCAGCCTGAGCCACTCTGATACCATGTTGAGCAGAGGACTGGATTGTTGTCTTTCTCAAGGTCTCCAGTGGGATTTTGTCCAACCTGCTGTTCTTCTGTTAGGCAATTTTGATAGACGCTGTATCAGATATTAATATACTTTTATTTTAGCTGCAGTATTTTGAAAACCCCCTGATATCTGTGCTAAGGAGAGAATGCAGGTTTTAAACCACGGAGATGGGAAAGAGTTTAATCCATGGATACATGTTGGATGCAAAGAAGGAGGACTTCCTATAGTGAGGGAGGTCAGGAATGTGGTAAAGAGAAAGAAAGCCCCAGACAGGCATATTTGTGCATGCCTATAATCCCAGCTACTTCGGAGGCTGATGCAGGAAGATTGCAAGTTCAACTCCACAGAGAGAGAGAGGGAGAGAGAAAGAGAGAGAGAGAGAGAGGCTCAGAAGCTATGACTAGATAGGGTACCTCATTTTTTGGAGACCTTCCAGCTGAAAACTTTGGCTTGGAAGTCAATCTAGACTCCAAAGAGTCCCAGAAACCCTTCCTCCCTTTCCCATTCTGTAGATAAGGAACCTGAGCCTTAGGGAGATTGAGACCGTTTTGGGGGTCATTGGCAATGTCTCCAAGTCTCCAGGGCCACTTTTCATTTCCCTCCTCCTGTCCAGAAGCCACAGGGAAAGAGGTGTGGGCTGCGCTCCAGCATCCCTCTCTGCCCCCTAGCTGTGCTAGCAACAGAGGCAGCGCCTGGGCACACAGAGCCTTCCATGCTGGCTTCCTCCTCCTTCTGAACGTCTGACCCTTTCCTCTCTTCTTCTCTTGCCATCTGGGCTCTTCCTGGGAAACTACACATCTAGGGCTTGGCTCACACGTGCCAGCAGCTCACTGAAAAGCTCCTGTGCTCACTTTTCTACAGCCTTGGAGAACAGTACACATTTTCCTCTAGTTCTTTGATATTCATCTTCCTCTTTGCTTCCTAGAAAGCTTCTTGGTGGGAACTAGGTGGAGGTAATGGGCTCACTTGGGGGATGGAGAGAGAGAAAAGGGCTTTGGCAGACCAGTGAAAGGATGAGGGTCTCCGCTGCAGCAGCGCACAGCTGAACTGCAAATGCCATGTCTGGGGTCTAATAGGGTGCTCATACCACGAGCCACTTCCTCCCTCCATGGCTCCCAGGGCAGGACCAAGAAAGCCTGATCCCATTCCTGCCCCCCGGGGAGAATCAGAGGTAGAAGAGAGGGACAGGGAGACTCTACCTGCTTGCCAGGGGGAGGAGAGCGGCTGAAGCTGGAGTCACTGCTGTCGGAGTTATGAGGCATGGCTGAAGTCTTTCCGGTGCTCTCTCGTCAGCAGCTGGCCTCCTTTCCTAACTGCCCCCAGGCTACCAGCCCTGCACCTTTCACAGGTGCCTCCCCTGCTCGCCCTGTGGCCACCACTGACCCCTGCGTCCTCCTTGCTCTGGGGTACAGAGGGACTGCTCCCCACAGGGACATCTCGCTTGCTTTGGGGCTTGCGCGCGCACTCTCTCTTGTGGTTTCTGGTAATTCATGCTGGAAGTCACATGGGCGGAAACTTCAACAACTTAGAAGGTAGTTTGAGAGAAAATATATCTGGGAAAAGACCCACTGAATTATGTGAAAGAAAAAAAAAATACACAAAACCCCAAATACCTTTCGACAGTTTGAAAGCCAGAGCAGCTCTCTTCAGTGATGAAGATAAAAGAGAAAAACAGCCAGGCAGGGAAAAACCCCAGCCAGAATTAGCACATCGGTGTTCTGTCAACATGGCAGAGAGGGGAGGACAACCGGGAAAGAGTTTCCACTGTCACACGACTTGCTTTTCAAACCAAAATAAAGCGATCAGCTTGGGATTTCTTTTTGGTTTTCAACTGAAAGCACCTGCCGGTCTTGAGCTAGGTTAGACTTTCCCCTCCCTTACAGTCCAGCCAGCCTTGGGAGGGTTTGGGGACAAAGTGGCCCCAGGGCACTGTCCTTTCCTGACTGTCAAATGCAAGAGGCTGGGGACGTCTGAAAGCCATAGGGATGCTCTAGAATGGACACGCTGGATGTTTATTCATTGCCCATTCCTCTTGGCAGGCTGCTTACACTTCGCAGAGAAAGGATGCCTTCCCCAAGAGAACATTTCAGGAGCCCAAGCCCGGCCCTGAACCTGTACGAGTCAAGGCTGCCAAGTCAGAATCCAGAAAGGAGAAAGAGTGGAAAATAGTGACAGAAGTGCCAGACTTGGAGTTAGACTATGATTTGAATTCTGGCTCTTGCACTTTGTATGTCTCTGACCTTAGGCAACTCACTGGGGCTCTAGGATTGCCTTTATCTCCATCTGCAAATGGAAGATAATCAAGCCTGCCCTCTGCCTCTCCTGACTGTTGTGAGGAATGAACACTAACAGGGATCAGAATGCCCTTAGCAAACTGTTAGGATGCTAGCAAGCTGGTAGTGGATTGCTAGCCTTGTATGAGCACATTCACAGAGCTTTCAATTAGCCAGCCAAGTCTCACCTGAGCATTATGGCTTTTTCAAAAATCCTTGCCAGTGTGGTGCAAAGCCAAATGCTCACCTGGCTTAATTTTAGGATTGACAGGATGTTATGGCCCTTAAAACACTTAAATTTCCGCCCTAGGACAGTAGCCTCCTAAGGGTAAACTGACCAAAGCAAACTTCCTTCCCTCCTGAAATTTATGATTTATCAGATGAGGCAGACAATGAACAAAGAAGTTAATATAGAATAGATCGGAGTGTGACAGGTGCTGTGCCTAAAAGTGAAGTCTGGTGGGGAGTGAGGGAGTTCCAGGGACTGGGGGTTGCTATTTTGGTAAGGTGGTCTCGAAGGCCTTGATGAAAGGGTGACATCTGAGCAGAGACACGAAGGAAGGAAAGGGATACAGGTTGTCCAAGGGAAGAACATCCAGCCAGGGGCATCAGCAAGCATGCGAGGTGGGGGTGGAGCATCGAGGAACAGCGCGGGGAAGGTCAGTCTTGTGAGATCAGAGAGGCAGTGATGGCTAGAGACAAAGTCAGCAATGTGAGGGAGTCATGTAAGCCTGGAGGCCCCCGGGATTTTAGCGTTCATTCTGAAACAACTGGGGAGCCAGTGGAAGGTCTACCCTCCACCTCCACTCTTATTCTCTACCTCAGCTACGACACACTACCGCATAGAACTTACCACATTTTACTAGTTATTTACTCGTTTTCTTCCTGGTTCCTTCATTAGAATGTTAACTCTACTTATGAATTTCTCAATTACTCCACCAGATTTTCACTGAGAACCTACTGTTTGCCAGACAATGCTCTTAATGGCGGTGAACCTGTGGCATGTGTGTTATTTGTTTTTCTTTTAAGATAAAATATGTTAATATACGAGTTAATATACGATGTTAATATACGAGTTTTTTTTCTACACTAAAACTTCAGTATTTGGGTTTAATTGCAGTGTTGGCAATTTTGCCATAAATTTGCAATAAATAAGTGGGTTTGGGGTTGAAGTTTGGGTACTCATCTCTAAAAGGTTTGCCATCACTGCTCTAAGTACTACAGTTAGTCAGCAAAAAAATTTGTCCTATTCTCTGAAGGAGATGATGTACCAGTTAGCTTACACTGACCAACAAACCGAGAAAAATCTCGATGGCTTAAAACAATTACGTTTTTAGCTCACTAGTCTATGGGTCATCCAGAAGGTTCCAGAAGGTTCCAGAAGGGTGGGTTAGGCTGAGCTCAGCTTGGTCCCTCAGACAGCTGGTAGATTGGGTGGTAGCTGACTGGGCTGGGAGGGCTTTTCCTGAGCTTATTCTCCTTCACATGTTCTCTGATCCCCTACAGGCTGGCCTGAGTTTGTTTACATGGCAGGTACAGAATTTCACAGGTAAGAGCAGAAGCATCCAGAGCTTCCTGAGACCACTCTCAGAACCAGCACCATGTTCTATGCACTACCTTCCACGAGCCAGAGTTACTAGTGTGGCCCACATTCAATAGAAATAAACTCTGTCTTGATGGGAGAAATTTAAGAAATTATGGAAGTGTCTGCTCTCTCCCCTGAATGAGAAGTATGAGAGCAAAGGAGTGATGTGCTCTGACTTAAGTCCTCACAGGATCTCTCTGGACATAATTGAGATTTTTTTACTGAATGTGGAAGTGGGGAGACCATTTAGGATTCTAGCACTGGATTATCATAATAACCTAAACAAAAGATGCTGGTGGCTTAGACAGTGAGGTGGTGATGAAGGGGGTAAGAAGTAAGCTATGTACAAAACAAAGACTGTCTTGCATTAGTCATGTGCCCAGTAGGTGCTTAATAAGAGTCATCAAGTGAATAAATGCGAGAATGCACTCCCGTACAACTGCGCTTATAATTTATGGCACTTAGTACCTCCATTGTCTTATATCTTCTCTCAACCTAGTATATCGAAAGTGCTTTAAGGACAGTAATGGTCCTTTTGTGTTTTATTCCACTTCAATTAACTTTTGTCACGTACTGTGTAGCAGAAATCATAAATATGAATAAGACAGAGGCCCTGCTTTCTTAAAAAAGGGGAAAATAGTCAAACATCCAAACAAGTGCTTGTAAGTTTTATAATATGCAGATGAAATTCGTAGCTCTTTGGACTTTCTACCATTCAATAGTCAATACTTGCTGAATGAATGATTGCTTGATTCTGTGATGTTCAATCAATATACTCAGTTAATATTTAACAGAGACTAAAAAGGCAAGACATACAAAATGATCTCTTACGTAAAAAGATAGGTCTCATTCAGTAGTTCTACTAACAAATTATTCTTACATATTTAAGATTAAAAATCAATACACATTTGGGTATCCAGTACTAAGCTTCAGAAAGAAATTCTGAGCGGACCTGAAGGTCCCTGTATATTCCTTCCAAAATCCATTCTCTTCTCACCCCATGCAACCCATTATCCAGAATTAGTTTCTATCATTCCTGAAAATTTTTCTGTATTTGAACCACATATGCATGTATACTTAAGCAATTATAGCATCATCCTGCATAATTTTTTTTTTGTGGGTACCGGGGGGTCGACCTCAGGACCTCGCGTGCCAGCAGGCACCCGTGCCGCTGAGCGATATCACCGGCCCCTTTTTCGTATGTGGGTTCCAGGAGTCGAACTCGGGCCCTCGCGCTTGCCAGGCAGGCGCTTAAGCCGCTCAGCCATCTCACCGGCCCCATAATTTTAAACTTTTAAATTGTTAATATTTTGAATCGTAACAGCAAGGTCTTAGATATAGGCATCCGATGGCAATTGTTTTGGAGAGCTCCATGAAGCCACCAATATAATAGTTGTAATACATCACCCAGTTAACATCATAGTGATAAGGTAGTGTTTTCTGGATACTTCAGTCTCTTAGGACAGCATAAGACCCATCCAGGGTCCTGGTACAAGTTAGAGAACAGCGACAACTCTAGGTGGGCAACTGCTTGCCAAAGCACATAGCCTAGCGAGGCTCCTCTTGACCTCTCAGAGGGGAACCCTTGAACAGAAAACAACCTGCACAACGGTACCAGCATCCCTGCCAAGTATTACTTACTATATGCCAAGGCTAGTACATGAATGGACTCATTTAATTCTCACAACTGTCACAGAAATAAATCTCCTCTCCCTTCCCCATTTTATGGATGTGGACTACTGAGGCACAATGAGTGTAACTTTCCCAAAATCATAAAGCTGGTTAAGTGGATGGGGCTAGGACTCAAGCCCAGATAGTTTAGCTCCAGAGTCTGTGCTGTACTATCTCGTGGTTTAGTCTTACCAAGAACTCGTATCATATTTATTCTTCAGTTTACAGATGAGGTAAGTGAGGCACACAAGTTTGATAACTTGTCCAAGCTCACACACCTGGCACGTGGCAGTGTCACGATTTGTACTCAAATAGTCTGATGTACTCAAGCAGTTCTCCATGGCCAAGATACACCATGCACCAGGTTATGGTTAGAAAAGTCCCCAAGCCTACCATATCTCTAAATCTCCTGTCATTAAATTATTTTATGAGGCTTGGTACTCTCATCACTGCAGTCATATAATAACTTTGGTGGCACTTAGATACAGCTAAACGTGGCATAAACTTTATAGAAACCTGTACAGGTAAAACATTTTTTTTCAAAAGATCTCTCCAGTGCGGGCTAATGACCAGCAGGGGCGTGTAAGATGGCAGGATAATATAAATTAAAATGCTGGAATTGCCTACAGTTTTTAAAAGAAGTACAGCTGGATTAGCTCGGGGATAAAGACTCCTCCAAAGGTTCTGCATGGTTCCAGCACAGTTAAGAGTAAGGCAGAGCCTCCTGTATTAGTTATTTATTTCTGCATAACAAATCACCCTAACACTTAGCAGCTTTAGACCATAAGCGCCTATTAGCTCACATAGGTTTGGAGGGTTAGGAATCGAGGAGCAGCTTGGTCGGATGGCTCTGGCTCATGGCTTCTCATGAGGTTTCAGTCAAGCTATTGGCTGGGGCTGTCTTCCTCTGTGTGGAGACTGGACTGAGAGATCCAGTTTCAAAATGGTGCACTCACATGACTGGTGACAAGAGGCTTCGGTTCCTCCCCAAGTAAGTTTCTCCACAGGGCTTCCTGAGTACCTCCAGGACATGACAGCTGGCTTCCACATTTGCGGCTTTGTTCTAGTCATTACTAGTGAGGCACTACGTCCAGCCCACACTTGAAGGGGTCGATCGAAGCTCTACCTATTAAAAGGAGGAATTCTGATGAATTTGTGGGCTTTTCTAAAAACTACCATGTTTCCCAAACTGACTTCTAAGGGAATATTTAGCTGCTGTAAGCATTCTGATGTGAAACCAAAGTGGGTCAGGGGGAGCATTCTGGTCCTGGCTTTGCCCCCCACTGGCTTTCTGACCTTAGGAAGGTCTCCTTCTCTCTCTGATCCTCTGTTTCCCCCATTTGGTGGCAGGTCATGGCAGAGAGGAAGTATGCTAGAGTATACTTTGTGAATCTCAGTTTGGCCAGAGAAAAACAAAAATCTCCACCTCACTATTTTATGGTGATGATTCCTATGACTGAGAGCAATAGACTCTGAGCCAGAAGCATCGTGGCCCAGTTCTCCACTTAATTGCTGGGTGATCTCAGTGATCATTTAACCTCGGTGATTATTTAACCTCTCTATGCCCCAATTTCCACATCTGTAAAATGGGAGAATATAATCTCATCAGACTCATAAGGCTATTATTATAATGTTTGAATGAGTTAATGTTTGTAAAGTCCTCTGGACAGTATATAGAAAACACAATATATTTGCTAAAATGGAAAAAAAAAAAAAGACTTGTAAGGCCATAGCTAAATATGACAAGTGGAGCACCTGGGGAAGCTGCTCTCAGGGAAGATTGAAGTGATTTTTTTTTTTTTTTTTTTTTTTTTTTGTCTATTTGAGACAGGGTTTCACTATGCAGTTCAGGCTAGACTTGAGCTCACTTTGTAGCCCAAGCTGGCCTCGAACTTACAGTGATCCTCCTGCCTCAGCCTTCTGAGTGCTGGGATTACAGGCGCTTGACACCACACCCAGCCTGAAATGATTTTTAATCAGGGCAACACACACAGCACAAGCACTCATCAGTCAGAACAGACTTGGCCCCTGCTATGTCAAGCAAATAATTTTTTCAGTGGCTGGATCACAGGGAGGTGGGAGAAGGGGTGGTTCTGAAAGTGGAAAACTCCAAGGATTTAAGGACACAGCTGTCAGCCTGTATTTCAGTGTGTCAGTAACTGGTATCATAACACAGGGCCTGTTGGATCAGCCTTGTTTAAAATCAAAATGATACACTGCACATAATTGGACTTCTGAAGATAACTGAAAATAATTTTTTTTTAAGTGCAACAAGCCAACTTGATTCATATCAGTTCAGTTCTCCCATCCTTTGCTGTTCTCAGTGCCAGGACAAGGGAGACTTCAGTCCAAGCCCAGTGAATCAGCCCATTATCAAGGCCTTGAGATCTGATATTTTTTAAGAGCAGGGTTGCTCTGGCCAAATCCTTACAGCAATGAGAAGAGAGAAACTGAGTAGGAAGAAACCACAGGAGACCGCCTTGCCCTGCGGGCAGGCTGACTGAAGAGCTTGGTACCTCACCTCCACGTGAATCATTTCAGGAGCAGCCCTCCCTGCCTGGAGGGAGGTGCGAACTCCCAAGGCCAGGAAGAAGGACGGAGATACCACTGTGGGCCCCACCTGCAGGTATTGCAGGGGGTGGTCTGGTGCGGGGTCTGAGCGCGGGCATTTTTTAAAGCTCCCAGTGGCCCTAAGGCAGCATTTAGACCTATGGAAAGGATCACACACAGTGCCCAGTAGGGGGCACTTTGTAGCCTCAGGTGCACTTAAGCCTCTCTGACAGGAAGAATAGATGCCACCCGGCCTCTCTTTCTTCTCTTGATTTTTTTCTCACCTGTCTGGAGTCACACAGGAGTGGGCACCCCCTCTACCTCATTAGCACCCACACACCAAGTCTCTAGGGTTAGTGGGCCCCTGAATCCATTCTCATCAACTGCTATCATCTCTTTGGAGTTAATCCCCAAGTTCACTTCACCAAAGCATGCCAGACAAGGGCTCAGGGAGGGGCAGGAAGTGTGACAATACCCCCTCCCCCACCAGCTCTCACCAGTGCCCTCTGAGGCTCCCAGGGCCCCAGGGTGCCCAGCCGGCAAGGGGGCTTTGACCTTGGCCTAGCAGCTTTACTCTCCCCAGAGCACTCACCTCACATTCCCTAGCAGCCTTTTCTCTAATTATTAAAGATGAAACCCAGGAAGAAGAAAGCAGAGTCTCCAGAGAGGGTATGCAAATGTCCCCAGGTTCCCAGGGCCCCACACCAAGGTGGGTCCTGGCTGAGGCAGGAGGGCTAAGCCTTTCCCACGTGCTGCGGCCCAGGGCTTCCCAGCCAAGCCAGAATACCTAGGCGTTCCCCTCTCCCTTGTCTAGACCACTGACTGATTCATTGTCACTCAAACACACTTTTTTCTAAGTGCCCCTTGAGGGCTAACGGGGAGGGGGGGCGATGTGCTACCAAAAGATTGGCTGCTACTATTTATTATTTGAACTAAAATTATAAAAATCCCCTATCTGCTTTAATTTTTTTTTTTTTTTGGATGGAAAAAGCACACTATGGTACACCTTCACTGCTTATAACATGGCTAGAGGGGATTTTTCACAAAGTTTCCCAAACAAAGAGGGAAAACATTTACCTGAGATAGAATTCTCTGGTGAAGGGGCCAGAGCGGGTAGCCAGGTGATGACAGGGGAAGTGCCCCCTGCGGAGTGGCCCTGGCCCAGCCCTCTCACTTTCAGCCCAGATAAAGCCTGAAGGAAGCTTCTGAGAAAGGTGCGGCTGCCCGGCAGGAGCACCGGCTGAAGCAGCCTTCCTTGACATTCTGGCCAGATAATTCTTTGTCTCGGGACTGTCCTGAACACAGGGTGTTTAACGGCATCTCTGGTCTCCAGATGCCAGTGTAACCCCACCTGTGAAGTTAAAAGTGTCTCTGGACATTGCTAAATGTCCTGTGGGGAGGGGCACAATGCCCCAGGTGAGAAGCAGTAGGTCAAAGAACTTGCATCCAAAACTTTCTGTTCCTTTTGTCAGTCGAGACCTAGTGGCTTTCTTACAACTTTCCCCCTGAAGTTCAGGGAATTTCTGGACAGATGTACTTGCTCCATGCAGCTTCTGGTTCTCCACGGTTTTTATTTTTATTTTTTTGTGGGTACCGGAGGTTGAACTCAGGACCTCGTGTGCCAGCAGGCGCCCGTGCAGCTGAGCGATATCACCGCCCCTTTTTTCGTATGTGGGTTCTGGAAGTCGAACTCGGGCCCTCGCGCTTGCCAGGCAGGCGCTTATGCCGCTGAGCCATCTCACCGGCCCTCTCCATGGTTTTGACCTGCTTCATCCACGGATGGGCGAGACCTACTGATGCAGAGCCCCTGGCCATGCCCAGAGTGGACATCAGAGTTGAAAGTGGAAGGTCTCCCTCTGCCCTGTGCCTTCCGACAGGAGGGCAGGAAGTGAGGCCTCTCAAAGATTGAGAGAGAGAGGCCTCTCCACTTTTTAGTTAAATACCAGATTAAAAAATGATGATATATCAAAATGAAGGAACATAAAATGGTGTATTTTAAAGTGTTGGACTTGCACTGGAATCAGATAATTATGGGAATTGCCCAATTATTAGTTCATGGCTGTCTAGAAGTGTTGCCAACAAGCAGTGAGCAGTAACCCTCATAAGCACCCTGAGGTCCTTCTTCACTTGGGGCTGGGGGTGCATCTCTGGTCTCATTGGAGTAAGGTGCTTTGTGGATGTGAGGCTTGAACCAAATGACTTCCCAGCATCCTTCTGTTGCCCAGCCCTGTGAGGATGTGGAGAGCGACATGGTGGAAGAAGAAAGTGAGAGTTCAAGAAACAGCCTCTCAACTTTGGGTTCGAATATAGAATGGAATATTATGGCCCACTTCACAACCAGGTGATCTTGGGCAATCACTTAAAACTAGATGCCTCAGTTTCCCCAACTGCATAATGGGAATGATGGTGCCACAAAACGCATTTCAGTGGCTTAGCACAATGATGAGTGCCTGATAAGCGTACAGTGCCTTTTAGCTATCACTGTGGATATTGTTATTTTATGTAGCCTGAATGGAACTGGGCCTATCCCAGCGGTGTCTGGGCACATCACAAACCAAGTTTCTGAAGTCCTCTTCACTCAGTTTGCCCGCAAGTCACCCTTCTCGAAGCTTCTGTGATGGTCCACCTTTCTCTTCTGAGGCCATTCTTTGTGACTGCTTTCCAAACCTCACAGCTCTTACTATCTCACTGAACAACTCTCGTCTCCCCCTCCCAGCCACATGTCCCCTGTCCTTCAGCTGGGCACATGCAGGCTGGGTTAGTGTGGCTAACCTTTCCCATGCCTGCGTCTCCATCCTCTCCTGGCTCCATAGGGCAAGAATCCCATGGCTACAGGGCCCAGAGATGCTCGCTTCTCCAAGGCATTGGTTATCTGTTCCCCTGCTGTTGGATGCTTGAGTTGTTCCTAGGTTTTGACTAGGATGAAGAAAGTGACTAAGAAAGCTCATTTCGTTTCTATTGAGTGAATGCCTGGAAGGAAATCCCCGCAACTTTGCTGTATGCATTTGTTAGTTCTAGTCACTTTTGTGTAGATTCTCTAGGATTTTCTTTGATGATTATGTTAACTGTGAATAAAAAGATAGTTTACTTTTCCTTTCCAATTTTTTTCTCTTTTTAAAAAATTGCATTTGCTTTTTTGTACAGTTCAATGTTGAATAAGTATTGAGAATAGATATCCTTACCTTGTTCCTTGTCTTCATAAATAAGCATTCAGTCTTCCAGCATTAAATAGAACGTAAGCTACGGGAGTTTTTGTAGATGTCCTTTAATCAGGTTGAGGAAATTCCCTTCCATCTCTTGCTTGTTAAGAACCTTCCTCTTGATTGTGTTTTGCATTTTGTCACTTGGCAAAATGACAAATGCCATTTCTAAATCTATTGATATGATTCTATGGTTTTCCTCCTTTATTCCATTATGATGATACATTACGTTGATTCGTTTTTAAATGTTAAACCAGCCTTGTGTTCCTGGCATATACTGTACTTGCTCATACTTCTTAGTGTATTTTTATTTTGAGAAATGATTCAAAAAGTATGAAATTTACTCTTTCAAAGTTCAAAATTTGGTATTTTATTTTATTTTTGAGACAGGGCCTCGCTATGCCGTCCACACTGGTCTTGAACTCAAAATCTTCCTGCCTCAGCTTCCAAGTGATAAGATCACAGGCATGAGGCCAGGTGTGGTGGTGCATGCCTATAATCCCAGCACTTTGGAGGCTGAGGCAGGAGGATCACTGCAAGTTTGAGGCCAGCCTGGGGAACATAGTGAGTTCAAAGCCAGCTTGAACTACATAAAGCCCCTGTCTCAAAAAAAAAAAAAAAAAAAAGATCACAGGCATGAGCCACCACACCTGGCTTCAAAATTTAGTGCTTTTTTTGTTTTGATTTGTTTTTTGTATATTCATGGAGTTGTGGAACCATCACCACTATCTAATTTCAGATTTTGTGTATGTGTGGGTGGTGCTGGGAACTGAACCCAGGGACTTAAGCCTAAATATTTTTATAGTCACCCACAGTAACTCTGTTCCTGTTAGCAGTGTCTCTACCTGCTCCAACCTCTGCTCCAACACTTTACATCTACGGATTTGCTTATTCTGGACATTTTACGTCACTGAAATCATATAGCATGAGTTTTTGTGACTGGTCTCTTTCACTCAACATGGTACTTTCAGAGCTCAAGCTCATATAGTAGATATAAGCAGCACATTCCTTTCTACGGCCCAGTAATATTCCATCATGTAGAAATATTGCACTTTGTCCATTTGCCAGTTGGTGGATATTTGTATTCTTTCTGCATTTTAGTTCTTTTTTTTTTTTTTTTTTTTTTTTTTGTGGGTACCGGGGGGTCGACCTCAGGACCTCGCGCGCCAGCAGGCGCCCGTGCCACTGAGCGATATCACCGGCCCCTTTTTCGTATGTGGGTTCCGGGAGTCGAACTCGGGCCCTCGCGCTTGCCGGGCAGGCGCTTAAGCCGCTGAGCCATCTCACCGGCCCCCTGCATTTTAGTTCTTATAAATAATGCTGCTACCAACTGTGTACAAGTTTTTATGTGAACACATGTTTTTGATTCTCTCAGGCATATACCTAGGAATGGGATTGACAAGCCAAAGTCACTCTATATTTAACTTTTGTGAAACTACCAGACTGTTTTCTAATCAGTTGCCTCATTTTACACTGCCCTCAGCAGTGCAGGCTGGTTTCTTTTTCTCTAGATTCTCACCAATACTAGTTACTCATCTTTTTGGCATAGGCATCTAATAGGTGTCAAGTGGTATTCATTTGTGGTTTTGCTTTACATTTGCCTAATGACTGGTGATGTTGAACATCTTTTTTTATGCCTATTTTCTAGAGTAAATATGTCTACTCAAATCCTTTGCCCACTGAAAAAGTGGATTTTTTTTATTGTTGAGTTGTGAGTGTTCTTTATACATTCAAGAGACTAGATTTTCATTAGATATATGATTTGCAAGCTTTCCCATGATTATCTTCTTGATAGTGTCTTTTGAAACAAAAAATTTAAATTTTGATGAAATTAAGTTGTATTCTCATTCTTTGCTTGCATTTTTTGTGTCATATCTGAAGAACCATTGCCTTCTCAAGACAAAGATTCACATCTATGCTTTCTTTTCAGGGTTTTATAGTTTTAGGTCTTACATGTAAATCTTTGATCTGCTTTGAATTAATGTTTGTATGGTATAACACAGGGGTCCAAATTTATTCTTTTGCATGTGTATAATTAGTTTTTTTTTTTTTGTTTTTTTTTTTGTGGGTACCGGGGGGTCGACCTCAGGACCTCGCGCGCCAACAGGCACCCGTGCTGCTGAGCGATATCACCGGCCCCTTTTTCGTATGTGGGATCCGGGAGTCGAACTCGGGCCCTCGCGCTTGCAAGGCAGGCGCTTATGCCACTGAGCCATCTCACCAGCCCTGTATAATTAGTTTTCCCAGCACAATTTGTTGAAAAGACAATTCTTTCTCTATTAATGGTCTTGACACCTGTTATGGCTTACATATCATGTACCTGTTATCCAAGCAACTCCCAAAGCCCTATCTCTGAGTGCGTGAGGCATTAGAGGGACAGCTGGATATACAGTGGACCCTTGAGTTATGACTGGCCTCACACATGAACAACTTGGGTTGTGACTGTAATTTTAGGTTTAACTTATGACCAAAGTTTTGAGTTATAACCCAAATGTGGGCTGCTTGTGCAGTTGTAAACTTGCGATGCCAGAAAAGCACATGTAATCACATGTGTCAGTCTGAGCCCAGACATGTGTGTTCGTGGATGTGATTTTGGTCATATATATGTATATTTTTAAATTTTTTATTTATTTATTTTTGAGACAGGATCTCACTATGTAGTTCAGCCTGGCCTTGAACTCACTATGTAGCCCAGGCTGGCCTTGAACTTGTGGTGATCCTCCTGCGTCAGTCTCCCGAGTGCTGGGATTATAGGTGTGCGCCACTATGCCCAGCTAGTGCTTCATATCATTGCTACAATTTCTGCTATCAAAATGGCCCCCAAAAAGCTAGAAAAGAAGCCAAGGAAGGAAAGGAAAGTAAAGAAAGCAATCACGATTGAAAAGAAGGAGGAAATTGTGGAGAAATATGAGAGTGGCATTTGTGTGACCAATCTTGCTAATATGTACAGCATGTCGAAATTCACCATTTTGACAATGTTACAGAGAAAAGATTTATATAAGGGATCTAGTGTTGCTAAAGGTGTTACTCGAATTAGTAAGTCATGATCAACAGTGTTAGATGAGGTAGAAAGGCGACTATTAGTGTGGAAAAATAAAAGGCAGGTGGCAGGTTATAGCCTGAGTCTATAATTTGTGAAAAAGCTAGGGCTATAAATGCAGATCTCGTAAAGGATAATCCATCAACAAGTGACAATGGTGAAACATTTCATGCTAATAAGGTTTCATGATTTTAAGGTGAGAACTAGGGTTCATAGGCATGGTGAAGCAGCCAGTATTGATAAAAGGGCTGCTGAAAATTACATACACCACTTCAAAACAATGACAGACAGAAATGGCTTTTGCTCTCATAAAGTTCTCAACTGTGATGAAACTGACCTTTTGTGGAAGAAAATACCCAGGAGAACATACATTACCCAGGAAGAGAAGAAAATGCCACACCCCAAGCCTGTGAAGGATAGGCTAACCTTATTGCTATGTGCCAATGCTAGTGGTGACCTCAAGATAAAGCCTCTCTCTCCTTGAGTGTTCAGAAAACATAAAGTCATGAAGAATAGGCTAGGGGTTACATGGAGATCTAACGCAACAGCCTGGGTAACAAGAATACTTTTTCTTGAATGGATGAGGGAGGCTTCCTGTCCTACTGCTAAGAAATATCTAGAGGACAAAGGTTTCCCACTCAAGGCTCTCCTCATCATGGACAATGCTCCTGCTCACCCATGAGATTTGGAAGAAGAATTGGCTGAAGAATTCCCATGGCTCCCAGTCGAGTTGCTCCCACCTAATGCAACTCCTTTACTGCAGCCTATGCACCAGCAGGTCATAGCTAACTTTAAGAAGCTATACACCAAGGAACTGTTCCTGAAGTGCTTCCAGATGGTCTCAGATACAGATTTAACCCTTAAAGAGCTCTGAAAGGAACATGACAACATCCTTCCCTGTGTGGGGTTCACTGAGAAATCCTGGGCCAATGTCTCTCTAAGTACACTGAGATCTGCCTGGAAGAAAGTGTGGCCTAAAATTCTACAGGAGAGAGACTTGAAGGTTGTGTAGAGGAGCTCGAGCCTTCAAATGACCCTGTGGTTGATGACACTGTCACTATAGCACAGTCCATAGGCTTGCGGGTAGACAGTGGTGATGCTGAGGAACTGGTGTAAGAACACGCAGAGGAACTTCTACAACTTCTGGCTGAGCAACAGAGAACGGCAGCTGAGGAGCTCTCTGAAGAGGAGGGGGAATCAACAATCAGTGGAGCAAAGTTCTTCTGAAATAAAGGAAATCCTGAAAAACTGGACAGAGCTACAAGCATTGTAGAGAAGACCCACCCAGACAGAGAAAAAGCCAATCATTGCATTCACTTGCTTAATGACAATGTCATGTCACACTACAGAACAGTGTTAAAGACAAGACAGAAGCAGACAGCCTTAGACCATTTTCTAGTTCTGAAAAGGTTGAGACCTCGTGAGCCAGAAGCAGGTCCCAGTGGGCTACAGACTCCCCCGGGAGAGGAAGGGCACCACAGAGCCAGGTTCCTGCTGTTCTCATGGAAGGGGACTCTCCTTCCACACAGTGACACCCTTCCACTTCATCCTCCCTTCCTGCAAGCCAAGGATGTCCACTTGAATGTGAGTACAGTATGAAATTGTTGTTTCTGGTAAACTAGGCACATTTTATAACTTCTGTGTGAAGACACTAGGAAAATTACTGGTGTTCCTGGTAAATTATGCACATTATACAACCCTTTTTTATTTTGAAAAGGTTAGTTAAGGGGTGCATTGGGAAGTTTGGAATGCATTGTGGGTATTTCCATGATTTCTTATGGGAAAAATAGTCTCGACTTACAACCAACTTGAGTTACAAGCAGCCCTCATGAATGAATTGAGTTTGTAAGTGAAGGGTCCAATGTTCTTATCGCTGGATTTGTCCACTGATGAGCTTGTAACCAAATGTGATATTGGGAGGTGAAGCCTGGTCTGAGGAGGTGGGTGGCTGGACTCTAGGTCTCTTCCATTGGTGTATACGTCTACGGTTATGCCAGTTCTACACGTCTTGTAGTGAGTTTTGAAATTGGGATGTGTGAGTAGTTCGACTTTATTCTGTCTCAAGATTGTTGAGGCTACTCTGGAACTTGTGCATTGCTATATAAGTTATAAGATCAGCTTGCAAATTTCTAGGAAAGCAAGGCAGCAGGAAAATAATACAGATTACATCAGATCTGTACATTGATTTGGGAAGCACTGTCCTCTTAATGTTAGTATTCTAATCTATGAACATGTGTATCTCCTCAATTTTTGATCTTTAAAATTTGCTTTTGATAATGTTATGTAGTTCTTTATATCTACAGTTTGTGGGCTGGGGATGTAGCTCAGTGGTAGAGCACTTGGCTAACATGTACAAAGAGCTGGGCTCGATCATCAGTATTGAAAAAAAGCATATTTACAGTTTGCGCTTTTTTGGTTTAGTCCTCAGTTTTCTCCCCCACCCCCCTTTTTCTTCCTTTTTGGCAGTAGTGGGGATTGAACTCAGGGCCTCACATATGCTAGGCAAGTGCTCTACCACTAAGCTACATCCCCAACCCTTTTCTTCTTTTTAAAATAAATTCTTTTTTATTATGAATACAATTATTTTCTCAATGTTATTTTTGGATTATTCATTGTCAGGGTATAGCAATATAATTGATTTTTTTTTTTTTTGAGACAAGGTCTCACTTTGCAGTTCAGGCTGACCTTGAACTCACCATGTAGCTGGACTTGAATTTATAGTGATCCTCCTGCCTCAGCCTCCTTAGTGCTGGGATTATAGGCATGTGCCACCACACCAGGCAATAATTGAATTTTTTTTCCTTTTTCTTTCTGTCTTTTTGAGACAGGGTTTCACTGTGCAGTTCAGGCTGACCTTGAACTCACTTTGTAGCCCAGGCTGGCCTCAAACTCACAGCAATCCTCCTGCCTCAGCCTCCCAAGTGCTGGGATTACAGGCGTGTGCCACCACGTCTGCCCAATAATTGAAATTTGTATATTGAGCTTGTATTCTGTAACTTTGCTGAACTTGTCTATTAGCTTTAACATATACATATTGAATCCAACAACACTTATTTATTTGTTTATTTAGGGACACATTTGTGGCTTCCTTTGGACTTTCTATATTAAGTATGCAGTTTTCTATTTCTTTGTTGATCCTCCTCTTCCTAGTTGCCCTATCAATGAAAGTAGGATTTTAGAGTCTTCAGTTGTTATTGTTGAATTGTCTATTTCTTTTTTTAATTCCATCAGTTTTTACTTCATGTATTTTTGGAACTCTATTGTGGGGTGCATGTATACTTATGATTTATATCTTATTGATGGATCAACTTTCTTGCTGAGGTAAAATGCCCTTCTTTGCCACAGGAACATTTGTCTATTTTGCCTGATGTTAGCATAGCCACTCTGGCTTTTGTTAGACTATTATTTGCATTATAAATATCTTTCTCTTCTCTTATATTCAATCTCTTTGTGTCTTTGATCTAATGTGCCCCCTCTCCTTCTGCCCTCCCTCTCTCCCCCCTTGCCAATCTGCTTTTATGTTGGAGTATTTAATTCATTTATATTTAAGGTAATTACTGGTAAGTTAGGATTTATATTTTTATTTTGCTTCCTGTTTTCTATGTGTCTTATGTCTTTTTGTGCCTCTATTCCTCCATCATTACATACTTTTATATTAGATATTTTTTAGTGTACCACTTTACATATTATCTATCTGTCTATCTATTTATCTATTTATGCAGTGCCAGGGATTGAACCCGGGGAGGACTTTGCATGTGCTACCTAAGCACTCTGCCCCTGAGCTATGTCCCCAGCTCCTAATGTACCATTTTAATTTCCTTGTCAATTTTTTACTGTATTTTTGCGTGACTTTATTACTGGTTTTCCTTGGGGGTTACAATTAAGATCTTACAACAATCTGGTTTGGGTTAATATGAACTTTAATTTTAAGTTTGCGTATTATTTCCTTTAATAATATACAGCACTTTGCTCCTATGTAACTCCATTTTCTCCCTCCTTTTTGTGCTAACGTTGCATTAAATTACTACTTTATACATTAAATGCCCACAAACATAGGCTTCCAGTTATTGCTTTGTATAGTTATGTTTTAAATCAGATTGGAGAGAGAATTGTTATGAACAAAATATAAATTTATATTGTGTTTTATATTTTCACAGGTAGTAACATTTAATGGTGCTCCTTACTCCTTCTTGTGGGCTCAAGTTACTGCCTAGTGTCCTTTCATTACACCCTAAAGGACTCTCTGTAGATTTCTTGTATGGCAGGTCTGCTAGTAATGAATTCCCTTTGGTTTATCTGGGCATGTTGTAATTTTCCCTTCACTTTTAAATGGGTTTACTGGGATATAATTCACAAATCATATAATTCACACTTTAAAGTGCACAGTAGAATGGCACTGAGCATATTCAGAGCTGTGCATCCATCACCACAATAAATTTTAAAATATTATTACACCAAAGAGAAACCCTATACCCCTTAGCCATCCCCCCAAATCTGCCATCTACCTATCTACTCATCTAGACAGGCACAACTCTATTTTTTGTCTCTGTATGTTGGTCTATTTATTGATTTAATTTATTTTGTAAATGAACCAACTTTTGATTTCATTTTTTTCTCTATTGGTTTTCTCTTTTTCTTCATGTGTTTCTCTATTTTCTTTGTCATCAGATGGGTGTAGTTTGCAGTTTATTTCTTCTGATTGATGTTGATATTCCATTGAACTAATATACTCTAATATTCAATTGTTGATGGAATTTTTTTTTGTGGGTACCAGGGGTCGAACTCAGGACCTCGCATGCCAGCAGGCGCCCATGCCGCTGAGCGATATCACCAGCCCTTTTCTCATATGTGGGTACCAGGAGTCGAACTCAGGACCTCGCACTTGCCAGGCAGGCGCTTATGCCACTGAGCTATCTCACCTGCCCCTGTTGATGGAATTTTGGGTTGTTAAGCACATCTTTGATGATATGTGCATAGAATTGTAATACAATTCTCTGCTTTTGTACTCAGAAGCCTGAACTGTTTCAGTGAGTGAAGACTTGCTGCTTTCAGCACACTTGGTGATTTCCATTTTTCAGCTCAGTATAAGAACAAAATATTTACATTTCTCATAATTAATATTAGTACTTTCACTTTTCTAGTTTTTACTTTTTAAAGGAAAAAGCAACATGCAATAACATATTAAATAATTACACGGGAAGACTGCCATACGAGGGGCAGAGCTGCTGATACTCACCTGTTGGAGAGCTGGAAAAAGCCACCAAATATCCCATCCCTCTCCAATTCCCATCGGAAAGACAGAAAAAAGGTTCAGTAAGGAACCGACTCAGAGAAAACCTGATAATGGAACATGAGAGATCTGCTGTATTTCTAGGCGATCTTTTTAAAAATGGAAATTGCATTCTTTAGCTGAAAAGCAAAAATTCAAATTAGCACATGAAAGGAGACTGACTAGACAGAGTGAGGGAGAGAGACAATGGCATAGTGGAGAACTATGCAGCCATTAAAAATGATGTTGTGAGGGGATGATAACAACTATGGGGATGCAGTTCACTGTGAAGAGTGCTTTTCCAGCACGTGGGAGGCTAGGTTGACACTATACCACAAAGAAGATGTTCACGATATATGAAAATAATACAGTAAATTAACCATATAATTTAAACTTTAAAGTCATACACTATACAATATGTTAATATATAAATAAATTAAAAAGCATATTTTTTTGGTACTGGAAATCAAACTCAGGACCTTGTGATTGACAGGCATTAAAAAGCATATTTAAAAACAATATATTCATCATGCTCATATTTTTCCTAAGAAAATACATATGTATTTAACTAGGAGCCTGTACATCAAAATGATGACAGTGATGCAAACCGTATGCATGTGTTTTCTAGTTGTTATGGTTTGATTGTGTCCTGCAGAATCTACGTGCTGTAACTAAGTCCCCAGTGCCACAGTGCTGGGAACACAGTGGGACCTAATGAGAGGTGTTTAGCTCCACCTCCATGAATAGATAAGTGACATCATGAATAGATGAGTGACATCATGAATAGACGACGAGTGATGTCATGAATAGATGATGAGTGACACCATGAATAGATGAGTGATATCATGAATAGATGAGTGACATCATGAACAGATGATGAGTGATGTCATGAATAGATGATGAGTGATACCATGAATAGATGAGTGACGTCATGAATAGATGACTAGTGATGTCATGAATAAATGATGAGTGACATCATGAATAGATGAGTGATATCGTGAATAGATGAGTGACATCATGAATAGATGATGAGTGACATCATGCATAGCTGAGTGACATCACTCTTGCCCTCCTGCATCCAGCCTTCCTCCCTGTGATGACACAGCAAGAGTGCCCTTTCCAGATACTAGTACCTTGATATTGGTGAGCCATTCTTTTAAAAATAGAAGAACGTACATAAACAAAAATTATCTCATGAGAGTATTTGTGAACAGAATCTGGTGACACCAAATTCCCTGTGAATTAATTCAGAGAACATTTTGTTTGTGTACAGAGTGTATAACAGCCCCTCTGTGTTCACTGTCATTCTCCAGCGTGACTCTGAGAAGACACATGATTATCATTTCTCTTTTAATCTACTAGGCGGTGTCGCTTTCTTCATGAAGATGTATGGTAGGATTAAAGAGCTTATGGGCTGAGGAAATAGATACACCAGTGAGCTTTCTGACTCCGGTATGTAAAAACTACATTTAAAACCATCTCTTGGGCTGGGGATGTAGCTCAGTGGTAGAATACTTGCTTAGCATGTGCAAGGGCCAAGTTTCAATCATCAGCGCTGCAAAAACAAACAAAAATTACACAACATCTCTCATCTCAGATCCAAGATGGGCTAAGCCCATGTGCTTGACATGGAAATACCACTAAAATAATGGCGAGGATATGGAGGGGGCAAAACCATACCGCTGCTTAACAAAGGAATAGAGGAAGGAATGAGCAGCCAGGAGACATTCTGAACAGCTGTTTCTGGATAACAGAAAATGGGCAGAACCACAGGGAGAGGGAAACCGTGGAGGAAAGAGTCTTGGCAAGACATAGTAGTGCGTGAGTGCCCAGAGCTGGAATGGGAAATGGGGCAAAAATAAAGCTGGGTACCAGAGTGAAGCCTGGAGCAGTGTGATAGCCATCAGGTGCAGGTGGGTATCGAGCCCTTGAAACATTGTGGGTCCGCATTAAGGTGCCCTGTGAACGTCAGATGTACAGTAGACACCAGAGTTTGAGGACTTAATACGAAAACACAACATAAAATACCACTTAATTTTTGTTGAAGTGAAAGTTTTTTGGGTGTATTGATTAAATAAAATACTAAAATTAGTTGTTGGCTTTTCAAACATGGCTCCTATAAAAATTAAGATTAAATACATGGCTTGCATTATATTTCTACTAGACAACCCTTGTTTAAAGGAACATCTGAACAAGTTCCCCACACATAATCCACCTCCAACATAGCACTAGGGTTTACTCTTTTGGGAAAACTAGAGAATGCAGACTAAAAATATTTGATAATTTTCCTGGGAATGACTTGATGTTCCTATTCTATTATATGTGTTGATGTGCATGTGTGAGTGCGTATGTGTTGGACCTTGCTTGTACCCTGCCCCTGTACTGAAGTCTGACAGACTATACACTTTACCTACAAATACAGAACTTTTATCAAGATGTCTAAGAGCTGGATGTGGTGGTACCCACCTGCCATCCCAGCTACTCAAGAGGTCGAGGCAGAAGGATTGCCAATTTGAGGTCAGCCTGGGAAACTTAGCAAGACCCTGTCTTAAAATAAAATTTAGAAGAAAGAAAGGAAGAAAGAAAGTGAAAAAGAAAGTAAGAAAGAAAGAAAGAAAAAGAGAAAGAAAAGGACTGGGAATGTAGCTCTGAGGTAGAGTTCTTGTTGAGAATGTGTGAGACCCTGGGTTCAATCCCCACTACTTTAAAAAAAAAAATCTCTTAAGGAAACAAATCTATACTCCAAGAAATCCATGACATCTCCCTGTATTATTTAACTTAGTCCTTCATTCCTAAATATGACTGGACAACCAAGGGTCATCAGCTGTATTAAAAAAAATGACTGCACAAAAGAAAGGACAGGCTGGGTATGGTGGCACATTCCCTTAATCCCAGCACTTTAGGAGGTTGCAGCACTATGGGAGGCTGAGGCAGGAAGATTGCAAGTTTGAGCTCAGCCTGGACAATTTAGTGACTTGGCAAGACCTTGTCTCAAAATTTAAAAAGGACTGAAGATATAACTCAATGTGGAGGCCTAAGTATGGAAGAAAAGAAGGAAAGGAGGGAGGAAGAGAGGGAGGACAAACTGAAATAAATAGACCATTAACCCTGAAAGAAATTGTTATGGTTTGTATCTAGATGTCCCCCAAAGCTTCATGCGGTCGTAGGTGGGGCTTTTCAGAGGTGGCTGAATCTAGAGTGTGTGTGCTGGGATTAAGGATGCGATACTGGGATTGACTCATGGTGCCATGCTAGAATTAAGACTGCTCCACTCTGAGTGTGAGTGCTACCCACCCTATAGGATGGGTAGGATATAAGGGACAGAAAGAAGGCCTCTGTTTGTCACTTGTCACTGCTTGTTGCTTGCCTTGCTGCTTGCTTCCTCTCTACTTCGCTGCTTTGTTGCCTTCTGCCTGCCATGAACTGTTTCTCCTCTGTGCTGCCCCTCTGCCATGCCACCCTGCCTTGGAGCCAGCCAACTATGATCTGAAACCTCTACAAACTGTGAGCCAAAATAAACCTCTCTTCCCTTAACATGTAGTGTTGGGTATTTTGTCTCAGCAACAAAAAAAAGTAACTCAGACAGAATTAGAACTAATTTACTTTTGAAATTATTCTTGAAAATACTCAAGAAGATACAGCATCCATAAAACCAGAGCAGACTAGAATTAGAGAAGGGCAAGTGTTCCTGAAAATTAAGATATGTTTGTGGAAATGAAAAACAATTTGGAAAAATAACTAATAGAAAAGAGTTCACCTGGAAGGTTAAACATTTGACAAATAAGAAAACCAGAAAGAATAAATGGAAAAATAGAGAGGAGAATATGATGAAATAGCCAAGGAAGATTTCTCAAAATTGAAAAAAAGACACAAAACTTCCCCAAATTGAAAATGCAAATGGAACAAACGTAAAAATGTCCATACATCTTTGTGAAATTGTGGCATACCAAGTATAAGGAGAAAATCCTAAAACTTTTGGAGAGAAGCAACAGGTAACTTACCAAGGAGCTTCCGTTTGGCATCACACTTGGCATTATCAATGCTGGCTGGCAGCAGACAATGTCATAGGCTCTAAAGTTCTGAGAAAAGTATTGCCTGTAAGATAGAATTCTATACAGCCAAAATATCAGTGAAGTTTGAGAGTAAAATAAAGACATCTTAAGACACACAAGGACTTAGAAAATCAATGTGTGACATCCTTTTCTCAAAAAGTTGTTGGAGAAGGTAGGCCAGCACAATGAAAATAAAACCTAAGAGTGACATGGGATCCAAGAAAGAGTGCAAAGAAAAGTAGCTTCAAGACCATCGTTGAGTAGCATACCACACACACCACACACACACACACACACACACACACACACACAGACTGAAAGGAAAGAGAATTTGCTCTAATGTATAGTATGACTAGAAGCCAGTTAAGACATTAAAACCAAAGGCAATGTACAAACTTGAACTGATTTTGGATTGTAGAAGGATAAAAAATACATTTTGCAGACAACTACAATATTTGCTATATGGGCTATTTATTATATGATATTAAGTGATTGTTAAATTTCTTAGGTATGATAGTTTATATCCTTCTTTAATGAGATACACACTAAAGTATTTAAGTGTGATGTGTCATGTTATCTATAAGTTATCTTCTCGTGGTTTAGAAATAAATACGGGATGTGCGTATATGTATATTTTTAAATGATGAGCCTAGAAATGTATATGGATTTTCACTGTTTATGTCAACTTTTTTATTAGCTTGTGCTTTTTTTCCCCCAAAATTTTAAAAAGTGGGTGATTAAAATGCTACATGATCTTGGTAAGAAAAGCTTGTGTTCTTTTGACATTGAGATGAAACAAAGGCTATTTAGAACTGTAGTAAAACAGACATCTGTACAGAAAATTGTACCCTGAATATGAAGAACCACATTGTAATATAACCTGAAACAATTGGTAGACTGTAACCAAAATATCCATTTGACAATTACTCTTGGAGCAACCCCCTTCCGTAGGCTCAGCTTTAGTAGCATAGATTATCTTTCTTGTCTGCAGGTCAAACATCACTATTTAGTTCTGCAGTAAAGAATACAATAAAAAATATTATAATTACTATCTGCTGTTTTCAATTTTTAGAAATAATATTTGAATAAAGTATGGAAGGCCAAATTATAGTACCAAAAGAGAATGTAAAAATTCTAACAATCCCATCAATAACAAAGTAATGGTAACACGATGTTACTTATGGTGGTGGTTTCTCAGTTATTAATATCATTCTCTTTTCTTTTTCTTTTCTTTTTTTTTTTTCATATCCAGGTACCAGGAGTCAAACTCAGGACCTCACGAGTGCCAGGCAGGTGCTTATGCTGCTGAGCTATATCAGCGGCCCTGCACATTCTCTTTTCTTGTCTGTTTGCTGAAAGTAGTTCTACAGTAAAGAAAATATGGCTGGGTGTGGTGGCTCATGCCCATAATCCCAGCACTCTTTAAGACCGAGGCAGGAGGCTGGCAAGTTCAAGCCCAGCCTGGACACCTTAGTGATTTAGTGAGACCCTGTCTCAACATAAAAAATAAAAAGGGGGGCCGGTGAGATGGCTCAGCGGCATAAGCGCCTGCCTGGCAAGCGCGAGGTCCCGAGTTCGACTCCTGGAACCCACATACGCAAAAAGGGCCGGTGATATTTCTCAGCGTCACGGGCGCCTGCCGGCGCGTGAGGTCCTGAGGTCGACCCCCAGTACCCACAAAAATAAATAAATAGATACATAAATAAAAAATAAAAAGGGCCTGGGGACATAGTTTAGTGTGAAGGCCCTGGGTTCATTCAATCCCCAGCACCAAAAGAAAAAAAGAAAAAGAAAAAAAAAAAAAAAAAGGATAATTGTTTAGCTGACCAAAGTCAGAAATAGAAATGAGATAGAGACATGGAGATGGTTATCACAAGTTCCCCAGAAAACACTCTGAGATCTAAGACTTGGGTGCTGCAGGATTTTGGAGACTTCTCAGAACCACTTGTGAGGGTTGAAGAGGCAGGACCAGGCTGGCCTGAGCTGTAGACACAAGAAGGCCCCAGCCAATACCGCGGGGAGCTTGGGAGGAGCTAGGTGGCGCCTCAAAGTTGCCCCGCTCAGCTACGGGCTCACTGGGTTCCTAATCTACAGCCCACACCGACAACCACGGAAGTGGGCTGGCCTGGGGGAGGAAGCTCACCCTTAGGCTGGGCATCTCCCTTGCTATTTGCTGCGGGGGAAGGGAGGCCTGGGTCCTGGAAGGGATTTGGACTGCACACTACAGAACCTACCACAAGGGGGAAGGAGACTGACTGTGAATTCTCCCTGACTCCCACTGTGTGCACAGGACACACTGTACACGCTCACAGACCAAGAAACAGAGATTTAAGCATCTTGTTTGGAGTTACAATGATTCCACTAGATACTATAAATAAAAATATAAATAAAAAATTGAGAAGAGGAGATTAAAGTATAATTGAGTCAAATTCTTCAATGTTCAAAGTGAAGAGGGAGTCTTTTTTAAATGTTTTTGTTTTGTTTTGGTTTTTGTTTTTTTTTTTTTTTTTTTTTTTTTTTTTTTTGTGGGTACCGGGGGAACGACCTCAGGACCTCGCGCGCCAACAGGCGCCCGTGCCGCTGAGCGATATCACCGGCCCCTTTTTTCGTATGTGGGTTTCGGGAGTCGAACTCGGGCCTTCGCGCTTGCAAGGCAGGCGCTTACGCCGCTGAGCCATCTCACCGGCCCTGGTTTTTGATTTTTTGAGACAGGGTCTCACTGTGTAGTTCAGGCTGGCCTTGAACTCACTATGTAGCCCAGACTGGCCTCAAACTCATGGCCATCCTCCTGCCTCAGCCTCCTGAGTGCTGGGATTACAGGCATGCACCACCATGCCCAGCTCTCTTTTTAAAATTTTAGAGTAAACTGAGAAAAAGAAGTATAAACATATGTTAGAATTTTTCCCTAGATGTGGTGGTGCATGCCTCTAATTCCAGCTACTCAGGAGGCTGAGGCAGGAAGATTGAAAGTTTGAGTGCTGCTTAGGCTACTTGGTGAGACTATCTGAAAATACATTTCAGAAAAGAGGACTGGGGATGTTGTTCAGTGGTAAAGTGCCCCTGGCCTTGACCACCAGTATGGCAAAAACGAACAAACAAATAAACAAATGTAAACACATATATTAGAATTTTGAATATAGCTGTGAGAAGAATAAAACCAAGATATTATTTAAAACAACATTTATCTCTAGTGAGTGAGTCTAGGGACAGGTGAGGAAAACTTCGACTTTTTCTTTATCCTTTTGTACCTGTGTGAGTATTTCAGGAACCATTTACATCAAGAACAATGGCAGCAACAAAAATGCTTCAGCTTAGAACTGCATGGGAGTTTCCCCTTCTACCCCCTTCCAATAGACAAAGTCAGTGGGTTCTGACCTGTCCCATCCGCACCTCATCAGAAAGTACTGCTGGAGAAGCATAAAATGACCAGTATTAGAAGGTATTCGAGAGGGTGTTTGCTTTTGTTTTTGTGGGCTTGTTTGTTTGTTCTTTGAGACAAGGTCTTGCTTTGTAGTCCAGGCCGGCCTTGTATTTGCTATGTATACTAGTCTGGCCCAGAACTTTTGAGCTTCTTGCCTCAGCCTTCCAAGTGCTGGCCTTGCAGGCATCTGCCACCATGTCTGATTTAAGTATTTTAAATTTTATTTTAAAATCAAACCTAAGTCTGAGCATGGTGATGTACACCTATAATCCCAGCACTCAGGAGGCTGAAGCAGGAGGATTGCCTTGAGTTCAAGGCCATCCTGGGCCACAAAGTGAGTTCGAGGCCAGCCTGGACTACATAAGCAAGTTCAAGGCCAGCTTGTACTACATGGCAAGACTTTGTCTCAAAAAAAAAAATCAAAGTTAAAACCTTTTGGGCCGGTGAGATGGCTCAGCGGCTTAAGCGCCTGCCCGGCAAGCGTGAGGGCCCGAGTTTGACTCCCGGAACCCACATACGAAAAAGGGGCTGGTGATATCGCTCAGCTGGCACATGAGGTCCTGAGGTCGACCCCCCGGTACCCACAAAAAAAAAAGTTAAAACCTTTTAACCTATATTTTTATTATTTTATTTTATTTATGTATTGTGTAACCAGGCCTGTAGTTTTGAATGAATATGGGAAGGCCGCCCTTTTGGTGAGTTCTCATTCTGGGTTAGTCCTGGGTTGGTTAGCAGAGCTGAGTCCTTCCAGCCTCTGCAGCAGGTAGAGTGATGGCGCCTGGAGCTGGGACTCCTGATGCCCCCAGATCTGAGGTGACCTGAGACCCTGCAGAAGCCGTAAAGCCTGGGTCCTAGCCACCAAGTAGGACAGGTAAGAGTAGCACACGTGGGTTTTTTGGGAGAGGGAAATGAGTGGATGACGGTAAAGAGCTTAGGCCATGCACGTGCTCACTGCTCCATGGTCAGAGGTCTTAGTGTCCTGCTGCTAGTTGTCACAGCTGTCCCTGGGTTCCTCTGAAAACTCAGGGAGGTGCCATCTGCAGGCCTCTCGAGGTATTTATTTCCTCCAGGAGGAGCTCAGCTGTACAGAATAGGTAAGGTCCTAGAGACTCTGGTAAGCAGCCCCCAACCTTGGGCCCAGACAAGGCAAGCACTCCACACCCAGCTCTCGGTTACCTCGGTGGCACTCACAGCCCAAGCCCCGCAGGTTCCGGGGATGTGGCCCAAGGGCCCAAGACCCCTGCACAGTGTGAGGCCTCAGCCACCCTCTAGCCCAGAGGTCCCAGTCCCAAACCAAGCTTGACCATCTCCTGCTGGGCTGGGTGTCCAGGACAGATCACCCCGGCAGAAAGTGAGCTTGCTCCACCCAGAGTGTCGACAGGAAGACAGCAGCCTCGGGGACTCTGTGTTTTCTGTTACAGCCCTCAGACCTGAAAGGTCCAAGTTCCAGTTAACTAATAGGACAAAAAGACATGCGGTCTTGGTGGTGCACACAGGCAGCCATTCAGACGGGATCACCGGGCATGGGGGCTTCTGGAAGCCTCGGCTCAGGCAGCACCCAGCCTGGGCCTGCTGCTGAGGTTTCTCAGTCTGAATCAGCAGCGCAGAGGCCTCCAGTGGAGGCTGGTGACAGCTCAAGCCACAGCTGCACATCTGGCTGGCTCTGAGGAGAGGCGATGGTGCCCCACACACTCTAGCGGCTCCTGATCTCCTTGGTAGATCCGTCTGTAATATGTGCTGTGGGGTGAGGAGAATAGTTTAGGATCTCTATGTATATTTATTTTTATCCACACAAAAAAAGGCAAGAAGAAAATAAAGTCGTAATCATATTTAACATATTGGTACAAGAGCAAATATCTATTTTTACATATATACTCTTTTATAAGTGATTATAAATATGCTTTACATTTCTATTATAATATGCAGTTTTTTTTTTGCACACTCCAAAAAATTTAACAGATGGAGTTAGTGAAGACTGCAGCTCTGCAGGACAAAGCTCAACCCTCTGAAATTGTCACCCTCCCTCCCTCCCTCCCTTCCTTCCTTATTTCCTTCCTTTTTTGCAGTACTGCTGATTGAACTAGGGCCTTCTCACTGAGCTACACCTCCAGTCTTTTTTATTTTTTGAAACAAGTTCTCACTAAATCACTAAGTTCCCCAGGCTGAGTGTAAGCTTGTGATGCTCCTGCCTCAGTGGGCCCACAGGCATGCGCCACCACACCAGGCTTCTGGCAAGCTTTCTAGCCAGAGCCAGGGACCTCATGTTCTAGCCGCTTTGGCCACCACCATTCTCATTCTCAGCTCTTCTGTTCTGCTGTCCTCTGTCCCTTCTGCCCTGCTCAGCCTTGGCACCACCGCACAATAGCCATCTCCACTAGGAAACAGTCGGCACCTAGGTTGGATGTCCTTGGGGGGTCATCACTGCTTGGCATCCTTCGTCACAGCATCTATGTCTCTCTGCTGTGACACTCTAGCCACATGTCCACCTCATTCACTAACCACGGGCACAAGCGTCTCCTTTGTCTCTGTTCCCCGGTACCAATGCCTGTGGCTGGAGTGACCACTGGGGTTTCTTCTCTCCCTCTCAGTGCCATGAAGACTGGTGACCAAAAGTCATGGCAGAAAACAGTTAACATCTTCCCCAGAGTCCCATCCCTTCGGGAGCTGGGGTCACATTGGGACCTGCAGGCTAGGTCTCCCCTCAAGTCAGAGAAGGAAGTTGCCCGGCAGCAATGCGCCCCCCTTCCAGACTCTGGTTCCTCAGCACAGCACAGCCAAGGACTTCCCCTGGAGGCTCTGTCAGAGGCCAGGGCAAGCGAGCTCCTTCTGCAGAAACCCGATAACATCAGAATGGCGAGGGTGCCAGGCAACAGACTGCCCTTCTCGTGTGACTGGAAGAGAGGCCTTCAAAAGAGGCAAAGGCCTCCTCCTCAAGGCCTCCCGGGCACAGGTGTGGTTGGCGTCTCATCACCACTGCCTTCTACATGGGCTTCATCCCTCCACTCCCTACACGCTCGCCTTGTCCCCATCTCCAAAGATGTGTGCCTTGTCCTGGCAATATCACCTGAGCCAATATCACCTGAGTTCAAACCATGAGAGGTACCTGAAGAGTGCCTCAGGGTCAAAATTCCAAACCTGGAGAGAGGCTGTGGTGACTCCAGGCTGAGTGAGAGGTCCAGGAGTGGGTGCCTCGGTCACTCACAGGGGAAGGGGCTGCTCTTACAGACAGAGCTGTCAGGGCCTGTCCCTGTGGAGGTGGCTGGAGCGTTCTCAGAGACTGGGGTGGAGGGTTGTTGCAGCTGAGTGCTGCTCTCCAAAGTGACATCTGTATGAAGTCCATAAGGAAACAGAAAAGAAATAGAAGCTGAGTTTCTATTCAGTGCTATGTGCTTTAACAAATATCTTGGGCCGGTGAGATGGCTCAGCGGCATAAGCGCCTGCCTGGCAAGCATGAGGCCCCGAGTTCGACTCCCAGAACCCACATACGAAAAAAGGGCCGGTGATATCGCTCAGTGGCACGGGCGCCTGCTGGAGCGCAAGGTCCTGAGGTCGACCCCTGGTACCCACCAAAAAAAAATCTTAAAACTAACGAGTCAGGGCCGGTGAGACGGCTCAGCGGCTTAAGCGCCTGCCTTGCAAGCGCGAAGGCCAGAGTTCGACTCCCGGAACCCACATACGAAAAAGGGGCCGGTGATATCGCTCAGTGGCACGGGTGCCTGTTGGCGCGTGAGGTCCTGAGGTCGTCCCCCCGGTACCCACAAAAAAAAAAAAAAAAAAAAACAAAAAAAAAAAACTAACGAGTCAGAGCTTGGCATGGTGGCACACGCCTGTAACCCCAGCACTGAGGCAGGAGGATCAATGTGAGTTCGAAGCCAGCATGGGCTACACAGTGAGTTCAAGACCAGCCTGAACTACATAGGTAGACCCTGTCTCAAAAAACAAACCAAAAGGCCGGTGAGATGGCTCAGCGGCTTAAGCGCCTGCCCGGCAAGCGCGAGGGCCCGAGTTCGACTCCCGGAACCCACATACGAAAAAGGGGCCGGTGATATCGCTCAGAGGCACGGGTGCCTGTTGGCGCGCGAGGTTCTGAGGTCGACCCCCCGGTACCCACCAAAAAAAAAAAAAAAAAAAAAAAAAAAACCAAAAACCCCACAAAGACTTAAGGAGTCAGGTTAGGTGTGGTGGGGCACACCTGAAATCCTAGCTACTCAGAGGCCAAGGCAGGAGAATCGCAAGTTGGACCCCAGCCTGGACAACTTAGTGAAACCCTGTTTCAAAATAAAAAGGCCTGGGGATAGCTCAGTGATGGAGCATTTGCCTAGCACGCTCGAGGCCTTCAGTGTAGTATCCAGAACGAAACCGAGGAGCCTGCTCCCTAGAGAGGATGTGGAGGAGTGCGTCTCCTTCAGGCCCCTGGCAGTCCCTTGGTGCCACTGGGAACTCAAAATGGGGCAGAAGGTGGAGAACATGTGCTCCTGCCCTGCGGAGAGTTCATGGATAGTTGGGAAAGTCACAAAGAAGCCTAAAGTAGTGTTAGAAAGCCAAGTCTTTCATGTTCCAACCACCCCTCAAGGCCAGAGCACATTCCTCCTGTGCCTCGGGGAGGTCTCCCCTCACCACACCCGATTTGGTGTAGACAGGGACATAGTGTGGTGTGGTGGCGAGGACCAGAATCTGAGAATCATCACCAGAGCGCTGGTCCTGGCCCTGCTGCTGCGTGACCTTGAGGGTGCCCTTAGTCCAGCCCCAGTGACCTCTTCTATAGGCTGAGGATGCTTGATCTACTATGGGGGAATTCTCTCCAGATTCTTAAAACTTTCATCTACGGAAGATTTTCTCTCCAGCTACTTGGAACTTTTTTAGAATGGAAATCAAGTCTGTGCATCACTATTCCTTTCCAGACTGTCTTACTGTGTATTGGTTTGAGGTGAAAAACGCAACGTAGTGGACTGGTGAGAAGCTCGGGCTCCGAGGATCGACTTCCCTGTACTCTGTAGCATCTTCCCGCTGGTGGAACGATCTAGAGCACGTTGTCTGGCTTCTTCTGGTGGCACCACTGGCTTTGCAAAACCAAAGACCTCCCAGCTACAGTGGTTTTGCACACCGGGGAGCTCATCAGCTCTGCATGACCAAGTAACATCTGTGTTTTCTTCTTAGCTCCATCTGGGATCTTGACTGACATCATGGAGCAAAGTTCTGCAACTCTGGAAAATTTAAGCTGGAGGCTTCTGTTACTGGCGCTGGGATGGTTGCCAAACTTGGAATTATACTGTTAAATAAATCCCATCAAAGATATCCTGTGACCTTTTGGATTCTAGTGGGACTGGAAATCTGCCAAGTCCCATTACCTTAATGTCTGAAGGGAAGTGAGCAGAGGTCCTAAGTGTTTTCAAATATCTTGATACTTTACAGAAGAGGAAGAAAAGGAAGAAGAGAAGGGGAAGAGAAGTAGAGAAAGAGGAAAGGGAAAAAGGTGAGGGGAGGCAGTATGGAACAAGAAGGAAATGGCACTGAAATTTGACAAAAGAAAAGAAATCAATTATTAACCCCCCAGGACTGGGCAGAGACAAGCCCAGTTACTGCTACAACCTCAGTACTCAGAGCTTTGCATACTGATGAGGTCGCTACTTTCTGTGCCTAGAGATAAAATCTCGAGATGTCAAGTGTCAGCGATTAGAGGGGCCTTGAAGCTCCTCAGAACTGTATGAAAGGAAATTCATTTACACTGAAAATGGGACCATCTCTTATGTCCATTTATGCACAGATAGACCTCATTTGAAATTGCTTAAAATGAAATCAAAACAGTTTAATGATAACCCCTGCCTTAGTTCAGTTTCTAAGAGAATACCAAAGAATGGGTCATTTACAAAGGAAAGAAGCTCATGTTCTGGATGCTGGGAGGCCAAGATCTCCGCATCTGGTGAGGACCTTCTGCTATACAATGTGTGGTAAGAAAGCAGAAGGGTAAGTAGGTGCACAGAGAAGCGACAAGGCATGAGGATGGCCTTGCTTCATCAACATCCGCTCTCCAGGTTACAAAGCTGGTCCAGATAGAGTGAGAATCCATTCATTCTGGGGAGAACCACCCTAGCCCCAGGACAGCAGCATTAACAACCCCACTATCTCTTAATGGTCCCACCTTCCAGCACCACCACCATGGCAACCAAATTGCACCATGAGTTTTGGAGGGGACAAACCATGTTCAAACCACAGCACCCCGCTGGCAGAAAGGGGTGAGGGTTCTAGAGTCAGGCAGACTGAACTGAATCACACAGCTCTAATACTTGTCAGCTGTGTAATTTTGGGTAAATTACTTAATTTTTCAGCACTTTAATTTTCTTACCTGAAAAATGAGGGTGTTACTGGTATAAAAATTGTGGAGCTGTTTGGAGGATTTTATGCCTGGAGTTGCACTTGGTGAGTGGCAGTCACTGCCATTATGATTATGATTGCAGGTGACATCCTGTGAACCTACGCACACCCACACCATGGTCGTTGTCTGCCTTCACAGTAATGCCCAGCACAGTACTGGGCACACAGTATTCCCTGAGCTGAATTGATGAAGCCTGGACCAGACTACTGCCCCTCTGAGGGCCCCTTACTGAGAGTGTGAGACCAAAGGGGTCACAGTATGTGGCAAGTCTTGGGGCAAATGTCCAATGACCACCACCGCTCCATGCCCTCCCAAGAGACAAGAATAACTTGACTCCTTGACTGGCCATTTTGCGGATTTTATCTCACTGGCCATAGAACTGGTTAATCTCAATTTTGTCAACTTGATTGTCCTGGGAGCTGCCTGGGGGATTAGTAAGACACACTACTGGATGTATCTGAGTAGGTCATGGAGGTGTGACCTTGGGTACTGTATATGGTTCCTGGGCTTGTCTTTTCTGGCACTGTTTCCCTGCTCTGCTTCCTGATCACCATGAACCAAACAGCTTTGGTCTGTAACACTCTTCCACCATGATGTTCCTGCCTTGGAACCATCTGACCATGAACTGAATCCTCTGAAGCTATAAGCCAAATAAACCATTTCCTCGTTAAATTGTGTGTGTTGGGTATTTGGTCCCAGCAACAGGAAAACAGACTAATACAGAGGCTCTCCAAAGCCACACTTTAAAACAGAAGGAGCTGCCAGGCACTCACATCCCAGCCCAGGTCTTAACTATGCAGAAATATAGCAAGTAGTAATTCCCTAACACCGCAGTGCGAGAGAGACAGGGCCCAGCATTTCCATTCACTGGTGCCAAGGTCTAAAAGTCACACCTCCAGGGCACATGGTCAGTGGGCAGTGGTGGCTGAATCTTCTCATCTTTGAAGAAAGGTGACGTCTATGGTCTGTTACCATCCACTGAAGTCAAAAAAGGCCTCAGCAGTAATAAGCGCACTACGCTCTGTTATCCCCAGCAAAACCTCAAGAAAAAATACAAGTGAGGGGGACTGCCCTCCATGCAGAATGAGGCACATGCACACCTGCTGGTGTAAATCTTTGGAGGATAATCATAGAAGTGGTTTCACTGAAACCAGATTTCTTTTAAAATAAGTACCTCCAGTTTTTCTTTATCACAAATATATATATTTATATATTTCTAATAATCAGAGAGGTGTTTCCTGAAATCATCACCGTAGCTGCAACTTACTGAGAACCTACTGTGCTGGAGCCGTGCCAAATGCTTTACGGTCATCATCTTGCATGAGGCTCATGTCACTCTGCCAGGTGCTGTGTAATGAGGTCTGTTTTACAGATGAGGAAGGTGAAATGGGCCCAGTCTCACACTAAGTTAAGAAAGAGTTAATACCCTATGTATAGGTGAGCTATGATTAAACCATGATAATTGGGATAGAAGGAAACCCCCCAAAATAAAAACGGGATGTTTTCCCCCTCGGTCAACAGTTCCAGTGTTTGAGGTGGTGGATGCACTTTACTGCAGATGGAGAAGCTGATTTCAAACAGGCCTTTGCAGCCTCGGGGTCAGAGTAGGAAGCCGGCACAGTGAGGTTACAGACTTGTCAGCGTGGTGATAAATTCCCAAGAATAAAATGCCCTCCCAGCACTTTCTCAGTGGCTTTGCCAACTGCTGGGCTCGTGCAGGGAGAATTTGGGGGAAACCCCTTCTCCAGCTCAGACTGGCTTTGGTTCTTTGTAAATCTCACTGCAAACGTGCTGCTTTGGAACCTTGGGTGTTTTTCTTCTCTTTTACGAATCAGCACAAAATGGATGTGGGTGGGCCAGAGAAGCTTCTGGAATACAAATCTTGTTGGGATCTAGTGCTCCTGGGTCTGTGGACTCCTCCTCCCTTGGATTCCCTGCCCCATTAGGTGGCACAAACCCAGAACCGCTTCAGCCCAGGCCCCAGGCAGCCCACCCTCCCCACCTCCAGGAGCCTGGCCCAGAGAGAAGCCTCCCTCGTCCAACCCACAGCCACCTGCAGGGTCCCCGAAACCTTTGCACCTAATGGAAGGAAGGAGGATGCGGTGCCCTCCACCCCAGGCTCAGCTTCCCCAGGGGCATCGTGAGACAAGTCCTGGCTACTCTCCACGAAGGGGCCCTGCTGCAGCCACCCCTCCCCACCCTCCCCAGATTCAGTGCCCCTCCCCTGCTGGTGAGGAGGCTGGCACCTGACACACTGGCCCTGGATAAAGTGCCCCATCCAGTCTGTGTCCCCTACGAGGCCACTGTGTCTGTGTCATTGGACTTTTGTGTCACCCAGAAGACCTGTGTGTAACAATCCCCTTTCATGGATTAGACAATCAGTGGAGGTGGGAACCACGTATTGACTTAGCAAGGGGCTGGAGTTTCTTGCCTGGTCGCCTCGCTGGATCAACCCCTTGTCCTGTTAAATCAGATTTCTCCTGCAAGGGCAGGTACAGTGTCTAGGGACAGTCACTCTGATCCTGGTTGCCACTTTCATCATGGCGGGCTGTGGCAGGGGATCTGCAGCCAGGGAAAAGGAGCAACTGGATGAGCTCAGGGTAAGGTGGGTCTGAGAGGCACCTGCAAGCCCCCAAAGCTGCTCACAGCCCCCTCCCCACTCCCATCTCAGCCACAGGCCAAGCAGCCACTGGGGACAGCGAGGGGGAGTAAGAACAAAAAGGGATGATTTTTAAAACACTAACATTTGTCCTCAAATAGACTTGGCTTATTCAGGGAAAAAAATCTACTTATTCCCAGAGCCATCCAATTTTCAGTGACCTATCATTTCACCAGCTTTTCTATTTTATTTGTTTCCTTTTCCTTCCAGTACCTGAGCTACATCCCCAGCCTCTTTTCTATTTTTATTTTTGAGAGAGGGTCTTGCTAAGTTGCTGAATTGCCTAGGTTGGGTTTGACCTTGGCGATTCTCCTGCCTCAGCCTCCCACAGTGCTGGAATTACAGGCATGTACCACCACACCCAGATCATTCCTTTATTTGATATCATATTCCCTTTGTAAGCTACTGCAAAGATCTTGGGAAGTGAACAACATATAAATCATAAATGAATAAACGCAACTTCTCATGTGTATCACTGCAGTGGTTATCCGTTCCAAAGCTCAAAACTCTGCCCTGTGGGGCACATGTGAGTAACGGGCAGGAGGAGGATTGGACTGTGGGATCCTCTTGGGGGGCCAGGTGCGGAGGCACAGACAACCTGTGACCACACGCAGGGTCTCAGTTCCACTCTTAGAGAGCAGAAGCCCTGACCTCAACCTCAGAGAGCTCTCCAGCCTGGTTCCCAGGCACACTGGCCAGAGGTTCTGAAACTCCTTGCTGACAGAGGAGGGGCCTGGGAGGCTCTTGACCACTTCCTCTGCCCCTCGGCCATTCGCCCCAGACACAATCCGCTAACAATTCCGGGGCACCTGCTTGTGCAGGCTCCGAGTGAGGGCTGGGGACTTGGCAGTGGCGCGTAGCCCGTGCCCTAGAGTGCGCAGTTTATTGGGAGAGATGAGAGCAAATGTTCTAATTCCAGAGAGGAAGGGCCGAGGAGGAGAATCCAATCCAGACCTGAGGACTCAGGCTTTCTGCCCAGAGGAACTAAAATTTAAACCAGGACATTCAGGCTGCAGGAGTTAAAGCCAGTTGTCTCTGCCTCCCAGGCACAGGGACACAGCCTAGGAGCACATTTCCCAGTCTGCCTTGCAGGGCGATGTGACAGTGCCCTGGGGCTTTAGGTCAGTGGACTGTGGACAGCTGAGAAGCGCCACTTCCAGCCTGGCCCAAGTTCCTGGCTCACTCACCAGGCAAATGCAGAGGACCAGAGCCACACAGGAAAGCAGAACCACAGCTGGAAGGAGTCTAGCCCCGGGTGCACCCCATGGAAGACATGCCTGGCGAGTGGGAGTGCCCGCATGAGTTACACACATGCGAGGAGTGAAGTTCTATTGTGTAAAGCCCCGGAGACCCCGGCTTACCCATCGCAGCAACTGACGTTACCCTAACTTATAACCAAGTAGGACTAGGGGATAAAGTGTTTTAGAAAAAGATATTAGTAAAAATCAACTGAGCTTTAGGAAATAGCAGTCAACAAAATGGGGTGAATGAACAGAGGCCCCAAATCAATGGAATCAAACTCTGGCTCCCTGCTTCCTAGCTGTGTGTGATCAGGGGGAGGCAGCGCTATAAACTAGGCACTATCACTTCCCGGCCTTAGAGATGAGGAAATGGAGGCACAGAGATACTAAGTAACCAGGTTAATAGCTGGTGGATAGTAGAGCTGGGGTTGAAATCCAGGAAGGCCTGGTTACAACTTCCGTGTTGCAGAACAGAGAGGTGGAGCGATTTGTTTAAGGCCACACAGCCTCACAGTACCTGGGTTGGGTGTCCCAACGCAGGTCTCTGTGGGAATCCAGCGCAACCAGCCCCTCCAGCTCCCTGAGGAGCACCAGCCTTTGCACGGTGGCAGGTGTGCTGGTGGCTTTGGCAATAATGACATTCAACAAAACCAAACTCCTTGAGCAACCATAAGAACGCAGCAGGTGAGTGCATCCCAGATCCCCCCCAATGACGGACGAAACTCAGCCATTTCAGGCTGTGAAATGGGGCTGCGGGCTTCGATTATTTACAAGAATGATATTTCCACAAAAGCTTTAGAAGGGATCACCCTGGAGCACCCTCATAGAGTTTAGAAGGGTTCCCAACTTCAAAACAACGAAAAAGAAAAACAGAGCAAAGTAAAAGTGATTCTAAGAAATGGGGCCTTCCGAGGGACAAACCTAAAGTAGAAGTAATTGCCCAGGGAAGGATTGGACCTGGGACTTGCAGGGGCTCCAAATAACCACCAGAGGGCAGCAAAGTCATTGATCAGGAACAGCAGAGACTTCCGGGAATCCTATTTAAGGGGTGGGCCCTGGACAGGAAAGGTAAAAAGGGCCTCCTCCTCCTCCTGCCTCACTCCAGGAGCGTCCACAGGCCATTTAAAAAAGAGTGAGCTCTGCACTTGTCCTTCAGATCATGTAACTGATGCATAATAATTGTAGGAAATTCGGCCTGTAAAAAAGTGAACCAAACCACTATAATCCCACCGTCGATGCAACAGCTGTTAGTTGTGAAAATGGATATAGATTTTGACATAGATCCAAATATTCAGTTTTTAGTTTCATGAAACCGATATCAGTCACTATATTCACACTGGTGGTCCACTTTAAAAACCCAACGACAAATATGTATATATAGCCACATGTACGTACAATATGTATTATCTTTTGCCCAAGGGTCTCTCACTGGCCTAGCTGTGCACCCTCTTGGACCAGACCTCACAGCGGCCAGAACAAGAGTGAGAGGCTGGCACAGTGAGGGGCAGGCCGGCAGGAGCAGGATCCTCTAGGGTGGTGATGGAGAATCTTTTAGAGCTTTCAACGTTACAAAAAGCCCGCTGCAGCACTTGTGCCATGGGTTCGCCACCACTGCTCTGGGGGCATTGGTCACTCTGCCAGGCCGCTTCATAGTCTGCATCTCAGCAGCCTGCAATCTTGCAGAAGGGAAGTTGTAGAGCTTTCTAGATCAAAAATACTCCCCTGGTGGAGCAGGTGCTTAGAGTTCGTTGAATTTCCTCAGAATGAGTCACACCGAAGGTGTGAATGACTGGCAGGGCTTAAGGAGTTACCACTTCCTGATTCAACAGGGTACATAGTCCTTTAGCTCTGACAGAGGTGTGGCTAATGGGACTCAGGAAGCAGCACTGGGCAACTTCTTTGTCTGCGGGGTGACCCTTGATTCTCAAAAAACCTGCCAGCACCCTCGTGTGCATTGTTAAATGAGCTTCACGCCTGAAAACCCACTGAAAGTGCAACGATGCCTGAATCTATCTCAAACGAGACACAGGTGTTCACCAGGTGGAGGGAGGGCCATCCCCCCCACCTGGATTTATAAGCCACACTTCCTTATTCACAGAAATAGTTGGGACACCACTGTCCCCCTAACGGAATTCTCTTTGTCGTGTGCTTTGGAGTGAAACCAGTCTGGTTCTGGCTCTCAGCTCCACCGCACCCTGCGTGAACGTCCTCGGGTAGGTCACGTGACCCTGGGCAGTGTAGGCAGAGGCCAGGTGAGTGGAGGGAGCAGTGAGGAGGCAGTGCCAGCTGTTCACTGCTGCCGGGGTGGGACGCGAGGAGCTAGAACAAGATGGGGCTGGGAGAATGGGCCTGAGAGCCACAGCGGGGGAGGGGGGGCACCACGGGCTACTGTAGGCTCCTAAGCAAGAGTTCAATCACTCATGATACATAATATTAGCTGCTTTACCCGTCGCACAAGGGCTACCAACAAAGCACATTTAAGGAAGTGCTTTTCAAATTAGGCCTATGTGTCATTGGCATCATGCTCTTCCATGTGGGCGACACTCAGCAGCTCCCTGTGGCAGCTTGGCAGACTTCCCACCCCCACTTGCCACCGCAGCCATGCCCAGGAGATGATTCTAGGGGTCCCGCTGGGGTCAGCGGGGTGTAGAGGGAGAGGACAGAGGAGGAAAGGAATGGGTTGGGGGCACCTGGGCCCTGAGCAGAGGGGTGACGTTGAGAGATGAGAGCTCCCATAGATGGGGCACCCGGACACTCGCTCTGTGAGGACTGTCATGGAGTTGGGGCACCTGCTCTTGGCACCACTGCAGCATCCCTGTCATTCTGCCCCCACGCTCCAGCTGCAAGGCAGCAGGACAGAAAGGGAAGGGCCTGGGCTGTGGGCCACACAGAGCTGGGTCCAAGTCTAGCGTTCTCTCCAACACGTTCAGCACTGTGGACAGGCAGCACCAACTCTCTAGCTTCGGTTTCTTTGCTAAGTGGAAAAAAAAAAAAATCTCCTTATTATGTTCTTGAGAGAATTATATGAGATACACACACTCAGTACATAATAAAGTGGATTTATCGTTACTAGTATGCTTTCCTATCTCTTCTGCTGGATGGAAGGCTCCGTGGAAGACCCAAATGGTGCCACATGCACTCATCTTCCTGTAATAAGCAGGGTGGGCGCGTTGTTAGGCCCAGTAGGCACAGTGCTGAAAGCCTGTGGGACTTTCAGGAGCCCATGAAAATGTTTCCATTTATTTTAAAATCAGAAAGAAAAAAGAAACATAACCCACTGAATTGCGTGTATCTTTATATCAATGCGATTGTAAAACTATTAATTTTTTAATGGACAACGGGGTCCACCAGGGCAAAGGGCCACAGGCTCAGTGAGGCCCTAAGGACAAGGGCTCAGGTGGACAAATCAGGTGGCATCCCAGCCCCACCTCTGAGCTGAGTGTGACCTACAGGAAGGACTGAATTTTCCTGCCTGCCAGTTTCTTCATGTGAAGAAAGAGTCATGAGGAATGTCACCTCCCCCATAACTGAATTCTACCTTCTTGTCATGTGTTACATGTGCAATTGTGTATTCAACGTCTGTCTTTCCCCCTTAGCTGGGGGGGCTCCAGGAAGCTAACTGCCTTAATGTGTGATGTCACTTATGGGGTGTCATAGCCCCATTTTACAGAAGAAGAAACAAATCTAAGTGGTCAAGTGACTTGCCCCATGTCACACAACAGGAAGTGGCAGGTGCACCAGGGTTGGAACCCTGGGACCTTCACTCTTAACCATGGCCTTCAGCTGCAGTGCTCTGCTCAGAGCCTGGAAGACAAAAGGGAAAAAAGCAGGTACCTTGAGGACGACACACTCAGTGCAAACCTGAGGTGCTGAAATGAAGATTTGTTTCTGGGTAGGTGGCTGGGACATCAGGAGGCAACAGGTCCTGGGGAAGAAGTCTTTTTAGTAGACAAATATTTTCCATTCAAGAAGGGAAAAAGTTCAGACGGAGAGAATGGTCTGACCACATCAAGCATCACCAGGCTTCTCCCTGAGGAGGTTCACCCTGGGAAGCCGGTCAGCCCAGCTCTCCCCGGGGAGGAGGAGCCAGCTAGCTCAAAGAGGGCTCCCCAGACCTCTAAGCTGTCGATCCTCACCCCCCACAGACCATGTGCTTTTCAGCTGGCCCCTCCCTGCCCAAGCAATTTGTGCTATCCTCATACATCCAGAGGAATTGGCTTTTTGTCTTTCCATTTGAACTTTATTTTTATGATACTTATCTTTTCTGGTTATAAATAATACACACATCCTCATCTTAGAAAAATCAGAAAATACCAATAAACATGCATAGAAAAGAAACAAGTGAAAATCACCCATAATCTCACCATGCAGGCATGAACTTATTTAATATTTTGGTATATTTCCAAGCCTTTTTTCATTGCATATTGTGATTGTTAATAGTGCTATGTCAAATTGACTTGAGTAAGAAAGCCTAGCACATTAGTAAAGCTCTAGGGGTGTCTATGGATGATTGACATGTAGGCCAGCAAACAGTGGGGAAGACCCACCCAGGTATGGGTGGCACCAACCAATAGACTTGTAGCTTTGATGGAATAAAAAGGGAAAGAAGAAGAAAGTGTTCCTGTTTTGAACAATTCCAGTCTTCACCATTGCTTTTGGATATCAGTCTCCAGTTTCTTCAGCTTTCCAGTGCAGACTCACAGTGGCAGCTCTACAGTGAGCTTCCAGGCCTTTGACTTTTTATTGTTCCTGGATCTCTCTAGCATGCAGAAGGCCATTTTGGATTCTTAGACTCTGGTCCTTCAGATGGCCCTTGTGGACACTTCCACCTCTGCTTCTGTTAACTTACCCAATAAATTCCTTCGCATAATTATACATATATTTTCTATTGATTCCGTTCCTCTTCAGAACCCTAACTAATACACATATGAATACATATTTGCCCCCAAAACATTGAGGTCATATATAATATGGATTTTTTAAGCCATTAGGCAGAAGCTTCAAGAAACACTATCAACAAACAATTAGAAATAGTGCTATTATGATTAAAATATATAAAACAAGGTGTAAACTTGGGTTTAGCGTTCCTGACTTCTTTCCAGATATCCAAGGTTACTGTAGTACACACAAAATAGGCAGCAAGTAGTCAAAACAAGACCTGTGGCTGGGTACACACCTGTAACCGCAGCACTCTGGGAGGCTGAGGCAGGAAGACTGCAAATTCAAGACTGGGTAACTTAGTGACTTAAAGAGATCCTGTTTAAAAATAAAAATTTTAGGGCCAGTGAGATAGCTCAGCGGCATAAGCGCCTGCCCAGCAAGCGCGAGGGCCCAAGTTCGACTCCTGGAACCCACATACGAAAAAAGGGCCGGTGATATTGCTCAGCGGCACGGGAGCCTGCTGGCGCGCAAAGTCCTGAGTTCGACCCCCCGGTACCCACAAAAAAATAAATAAATAAATAAAAATTAAAAAATAAAAATTTTAAAAGGGGCTGAGGGATGCAGCTCACTGCAAAGGCTCTGGGTTCAATCCCTAGTGGAAAAAAAAGTGAGGCCTTTGTCTCAGTAGTGGATGAACCTGACCATTGTTTCTGTCCAGTGACAGAGGAATCTCAAAATTTCCATGTGTAGCAGCTACTAGTCGGTTGTTCACTAAATCCATTACCCTTTCCCTGGGCATACAACTAGGCTACCCTCTCTTGCAGTTAGATGTATCCATGTAGTTGAGTTCTGGCCAATGAAATGTAGGTGGAAATGTGTATTAGTCATCTATTGCCATATAACAAAATATTCCCAAACTGGTTTTGGCCAGGGCTTCAGTCTCTGAAACCTTCACTGAAGCAGGAGGGTTTCCATCAAGATCACTTGGGAGGGGTTCTAGTCCCTCCCCTCCAGAGGCAGCTCCTCCATAGAACTCCTCCTCCCCCTCCTCCCCCTCCTTCTCTTCCTCCTCCTCCTCCTTCTCCTCCTCTTCCTATTCCTTCTCCCCCACCTTCTTTTCTTTTTTCTTTTTCTTCTTCTTCCCCTTCTTCTTCCTCTCCTTCTTCCTCCTCTGCCTCCTTCTCTTCTTCTTCCTCCTCCTCCTCCACCTCCTCCTCCCTCTCCTCCACCTCCTTCTCTTCCTCCTCTTCCTCTTTCTACTCCTTTTCCCCCACCTTCTTTTCTTCTTCTTCCTCCTCCTCATTCCTCCTCCTCCTCCTCTTCTTCTTCTCTTTCTCCTTCTCCTTCTTCTTTTGGTTTTTTGACAGGGTCTCACTATGTAGCTCAAGCTGGCCTTGAATTCCCAGTGATCCTCCTGCCTCAGCCTCCCAAGTGCTGGGATTACAGGTATGCGCCACTATGCCAGGCCTCCATAGGACTGCTTGAGACATGGCTTCCTCCACAGTGGATGATCCAAGAGAGAGACAGCACCTAACCCTGGGGCTGCAGTCTTTATAACTGACTGACATGCCATCGCTTCTGCTGAACTGCATGTGTTGGAAGTGAGTCCCTAGGGTGCAGCCCGCATTCAAAGGAAAGAGAATTAAGCTCCACCTCTTGAAGGAAGAGATATCAAAACATTTGTAGTTTTATTTCAAAATTGCCATAATGTACTATATGCTGCAGTCAGGCCTGCCCATAAAACCCCTGCACAGCCCTCCAACCTCTCTTTCCTCCTCTGCTGGCTGAATGGAAAAGACTCTGATATCCTGGGGTCAGGCAGCACTGTCTGGGAGGACACTGGATCCCCAGTGATGGCAGAGGGGAGCACTCCCTACTCTGCTACTGTTTGGGCTTCCTAAGGGGAAGAATGAGCTCTTTATTGTGATGCCATTGAGATTTGAGCTTCTCTATTGTGGAGGACCACGTGGACGGCTGTCCTTGAAAGAAGAGCAATTATCTTCATTTTAGCTAAACCTGGCCCTGTTTCCACGTACTGATATGTACAGAGCTGGCTGGGACTTTTCCTTATCCCTTCAATTGGCTTTAAGCAATGCAAATCGGTCCAGCTGAGGAGCGATGTGTAGTCTTTGAAGCAAGGCAACAGGTCAATGTTTCCCCGCCCCTGTAGCTCCCAAAACACGTGTCTGAGCCAGGCAGGATGGAGAGCCATGCTCCACGCTGTCGGTTGGGATTGAGCCTCGAGATAAGAGACTATGACTTCCCAGGGCATAGAAGATTACACATCAGAGCTAAAACACTCACCCCAAAACATTAGATACTACCTTGAATTGTGTTATGCAGATTACTCCTTCTGCATATCCTTCCCTCTGCATATTGCAAAGGTGATTTCAGGCCATCTACCTAGCCCAGCTCACGGTATTCACGGACTTTCCGCCATTCTCACAGTCACTCATCCTCGAGCCACTCCCCTCGTCAAGAATTAATAAAACCTGGGTTTGGCCCTGGGTTGGGGACTTTGTTCCAGTAACCACCATCCTGCCTGGACTTAGGACCCCCTTGACTCCCCACAACTATAGATATGCCTTAGTGTTGTTATTCTCGCCATGGGTTGCACTAAAAGTGGTAGATTAAAATTAACTCACTAGAATTCCAATATCTTTTCCATGAGTTTACAAATATAAACTTCCCAGACCACAACAAGAGCAAGAAAGGGCTCTCTATACTCTCTGACAGCAGCGAGCTGTCACGTGAGGAAGAGATTTGTTTGTTTCTGTCTTCGGGCTCATGTATTAGGAAACAATCTTTCAAAATAATAGAGTTGCTTTACAGAAATGATCTCTTCCATTGTACAGAGAGGTTGAGAGCCCTGACCTCAGAGAAGGATCATATTCCCTAAGGCTTGGAGAAAAAGAATAAGAGACTCAAGATGCAGGATGCCAGACAACAGTGAGTACCAGAGAGGATGCAGGAGCTAAAGAGAAAGGCACCTCGGGTGCTCTGTAGCGAGCCCAGAAGAACTGTACCAGGAACTGTTTACAGCGAGTGCTTGTCTCTTAAACACAGGGGGAAAGAATACAGTGGAACGCAGACCAAGAAGATCAAAGAAAGTGAGTAGGCAACATCCTCATTTGAGTGATGTATGCGGGAGAAAGAAAGGAGTGAACACAAAGGAAATAAATGTATGAAGATGTTCACTGTGGCCAGTTTTATAACTACAGTGAGGGAGAAAGGAAAAACCTAAATGCCTATTGTGATAGTTAATTTTATGTGTCAACGTGACTGGATCATGGGTGCCCACATTAAACATCATTCCTGGGTTTGCTTTATTTTTCCATTATTTACTGATGACAAATACTCCACATTCATGATTCTCTCCAGTCAGAAGTTCTTGGAGAGGACGCTCTCAGCCTTGGGCAATCAGAGAATGGAATCAGCTGACTCACCTGTCCTGGGAATGGCCCTGCAGATACTGTAGGTTTTAAACTGGCCATAAAACCTACTGTGACCTCGTCAGCCAGGGCCACATTTATCTAGATTGACACATGATCCTCGGCATCAAGGATGTGGCTACCCCTGGAGCATTTCTGCTGCACATACAGGTCTGAACTTGCTGGCCACAGCAAGAGCAGAGAGAGAGAGAGAGAGAGAGAGAGAGAGAGAGAGAGATTAGCATTTGAATTAGGGGAATGAGTAAAACAGTTGTTCCTCCCAGCCTGACTGGACATCAGCCAATCCACTGAGGGCCTGGAAACAAAAGATGCAGGAAAAGGGAATCCATTCCTTTCCCCCTGCCTCACTGGAGGAGCTGGGACACCTCCTTTCATCCTGTTCTCTTGGACTGGGGTTTGCACCATCGGTTCCCCTCGTTCCTGTGCCTTTAACTTGGGCTGGTTAGACCACCAGCTCTCCTGCATGTCCAGCTTTCAGATGCTAGGTGGTGGGGCTTCTCAGCCTCCATATTTATGTAAGCCGATTCTTTCCATTATCTCAACCCCTTCTCCATGTATGTGTGTGTGTGTGTGTATACATATATATTGAAATATGAGTGTACATACATGATGGTATATATATGTACACATTGATATATGTATCCACACAGTTCTTAGTGGCTCTGTTTCTCTGGAGAGCCCTGACTGATTCACCCAGCAGTATGGGACCAGTTGGAAACAGGATGGTTCGTGCGCTGCACGGTGTGCTGTGGGGCTAGGCCAGCAGGCCTGGAGACGGCATGAGCCGTCTCCGCGCAGCACTGAGCGCAGCTCAAGGCATTAAGCGTCCTGATTAATAGTGCTGCTTTGTAACAGCGGGCCTGAGGGGCTTCAGGATGGCTTGTACTAACTTGTCAGCAGTATTTATTTTTATTTTCACTTTGCTCAGCATTGTTTATTGATAACAGTGAGATTGACGATTTGTACCTGGTTTTGGTGAGACTCCAGGAGGTCCCTGCTGATGGGCCTGGCAACACACCAAGAAATATGTGCACATGAATGGTGGGCACAGGAAACCCTGGCGGAAGCTCCATTTTGAGCTTTCTAGTCCTGAGATGCTCTGTGATCTGCAGGAGAAGGGTGTCTGCCGTGGTCTTTGCAGAGGGAAAGCAACCAGAGCTTGCACCTCGCATCTCCAGACCCTTGCTGGCTTACTTGAGTGCAGTTGCTGCGTTAACGAGCGTTTTTCTTTCAATAAACAGCAGGTTTATAAGCACTGTCAATCTGAATCCTGTGGCTCTTCCTTAGCAATGTAATGACCACTGTTAGTACACAGAAGACGTAAGCAGTCATGGTGCTCAAGAAAGCATGATGGAGGTCCATAGCATAAATGAAATATCAAGTTGCAGACTAATATGTAAAACATGATTTTGTATTTATTTCTTTTAAATATGTGATGCTATGTACATATGCACATCTAGGTATATTTGCAGAAAATAAGGGGAGAATAAGGAAGTGTGAATACCACATTGTAAATGGCAGTTCCCTTATTGGAGGGTATGAGGAGCAGAGGAATGGAATGGGCCGCGATGTCTACTGCTATAGTTTGAATGACTGTGTCTCCTCCCAAATTCATGCTGAAACTGAATCCCCAAGGCAACCATAGTAAGAGGTGCAGCTTTTAGGAGGTGATTGTCACAAGGGCTTTGCCCTCAAGAATGAGATTAAGTGCCTTATAAAAGGGTTTGATGGGAAAAGTTCACCCCCTCTGTCCCTTCCACACATGAGGACACCGCATTCCTCCACTATAAAGTGTACAGCCGCAAGGTTCCATCATGGACGTGAAAGCCAGACCTTCACCAGACACCAAACCTGCCCACACCTTGAGCTTGGATGCCCTGCTCCAGAACTGTGAGAAATAAATTTGTGTTTTTTATAAATTACCCAGCCGGTAGCCGGGGGTGGTGGCACATGCCTGTAATCCCAGCACTCAGGAGGCTAAGGCAGGAGGATCACCAGGAATTTGAGGCCAGTCTAGGGCACATAAGTGAGTTCAAGGCCATCCTGTACTACATAGTGAGACCCTGTCTCAAAAAAACAAAAACAAACAAACAAATTATCCGGGCTGTGGGATTTCTTTTTTATAACAACACAAGTGGACTAAGGCATAAATAGGTACCAGAGATGTGGGGGTTTGTTTTAGTAAATACTTATAAATGCAGAAGTGGCTTTGGAACTGGGTAAGGGGTAGAGGCTGGAACAGTTTTGAAATGCACACTGCAAAAACCTGTATTGGCATGAACAGACATTGAGAGTGATTCTAGTTGGGGCTCCGAAGAAGAGGAAAGCTGCAGAGAAAGCTTCAGTCCTGGGGATTATCTAAGTGGCCACGAGAAGGGAGCTGGTAGAAGTCTACGTTACCAGGCCCACCTCTGTCTGCTCACCACTCACAAGCCAATATTCAGGAGCTGAGAGTTGGTATGAAGGAAATCCAGTTTATTCAAAGGCCAGTTTCTTTGACTATGTTCCCGGGGAACTCAAGTACACAAAGCGGAGGGAAGCTAGGTACAGATTAGGACAGTGGGTGAGAAGACAATATGCTGAGCGGGGTTTTGTTATCCAGGACCTGTGCCATATTTTTCTTTGGCTGGAACATTGTAACTTACCTTGGTCTCCTGTGGCTATTTCCTCTAATTCCTTAAGGAATACTTTTCTGCAAGTTAAGTACCACCTTACACATTTTGATACAATCTGAAGGCTACAAGATGTTCTGCAAATCTAAAGAAAGATTATTTAGAAGCTTACATCTTAATCATGTAGGTTTGGCTTCTCTTTAGAATTCAGAATGCCAGGAGGATTGCTATGGCTTCTATTAACTGTTTGTTGTAAAATTCAGGGGCCAGTTTTGAAGAAGACAACTTTTTATGGACAGGGTGAGGAAGATGGCTTTGAGAGAATCTAATGCCACCGCTGACCTGACAAGAGGTGGAGCTTGGGTGGTAAGGTCAGCAATGGGGGCAGCTATAAATACTTTACTTGCTTGCCCACTGTTCACGGCCTGCTATGTCACCTAGTTCTTAACAAGCCATGGATGTGTAGTGTCTGTGACCCAGGGTTGGAGATCCCTGGTTTAAAGACAGAAGTTACAATCGAAAGGGAAGCAGAGAGCCAGGTATGGTGGCACACACCTGTAATCCCAGCACTCAGGAGGCTGAGGCAGTAGGATTGCTACGAGTTCGAGGCCAGCCTGGGCTACATAGTGAGTTCAAGTTCAGCCTGAACTACATAGTGAAACCCTGTGTCAAAAAAAGCAGGGGGGAGCAGGACACAAAGATTTCTGGCTGCCTCTACCCAGATTTCAAAGGGTACCTTAGCAGGCAGGAACTGCACAAGGTATGGGGCCACCATAGAGAGCCACTGCAGGGCAGTACCTACTGGAGCCATGGGCACAGAGCAGCCCCAGTGCCCTGACAACTGTAAAACAACCATCGTGTAATCTTAGCCTCGGAGAGCCACAGGCAGGAGACTCCAACCCCGGAGAGGTGTCTACTTATTTTATGTGATTTAAAGAGAGAGAAAGATGAGGGCCACAGACTTAATTCAATGGTATAGCACTTTACTATCACATGTCCATGAGGCCCTGGGTTTGAATCCCAGCACTGCAAGGAAAAAAAAAAGTGCTCATAAGTCTCTTAAAAATTAATATTTTAATATTAATCTATGGTTATTTTTGGAGCAGTTTTAGGCTTATAGAAAAATGGGAGCAGAAAGTGCAAAGAGTGTCTACACCCTCACTCTGCCCATTCTCCAACCCTCCAGCTCCTCCCTGACAGTTTCTCCTGTTATAACATCTTGCACTGGTGTGGTACATTGATTAGAGTTGAGAAGCCAAGATGAAACATTATTAGTAACAAAAATCCATAGTGTAAATTAGGATTTACTCTACAGTTGCACAGTTCTATGGGTTTTGACAAATGGATAATGTCATGCATCCACCATTCCAGCATCATTCAGAATAGTTTCGCCATCTAGTAATGTGCTGTGCTCCAGTTATTCAAGCCCCTCCCCACTTCTTTGAGTCCCTGGTATCTACTGATCTTTTTACTCTTCTATACTTTTGCCTTTTCCATGATGTTAAATACTTGGAATCATATACAGTATGAGGCTTTTCCAGATTGGTTTCTTTCCTTTAGCAATATGCACTTAAGTTTCCTCCACATTTTTTAATGCATTGGTAACTCTTGATTTGTTTTGTTTTGTTTGCTTTGTTTTGTTTTGGTGGTGCTGGCGACTCTCACACACTAGCAAGTGCTCTATTACCAAGCTGTACCCCGGTCCTTCATTTCTTTTTATTGCTAAATAATATTCCATTGTATGAATTTACCAGATTGTTTATCCAAGATGAAGAACATCTTGGTTTCTTCCCACTTTGGGCAGTATGAATGGAGTTGCTATGAGCTTTTGTGTGGACATAAGTTTTCAGCTCATTTGGGTAAATATTAAGGAGTGCAATTGCTGGATTGCATGGTCAGAGCATGTTTGGTTTTGTAAAAACCTGCCAAACTGCTTTCCAAAGTGGCTGTACCATTTTGCATTCCCACCAGCAATGAATGAGAATTTTGTTACTCCACACCCTTGCCAGGATTTGGTGTTATCCGTATTTTGGATTTTAGCCACTCTAATTTGTATGTAGTGGTGGGTAACTCAGTTTAATTTACAATTCTCTAACGACATGTGATGTTGAGCATCTTTTCATGTTTATTTGACATCTGTGTATCTTCTTAATGAGGTGTCAGTTTAAATCTTTTGCCCATTTTTAAAATTGGGTTGTTTGCTTTCTTATTATTGAGTTTTAACAGTTCTTTGAATATTTTGGATATGAGTCCTTTATCAAGATGTAATTTTTGCAAATATTTTCTTCAAGTCTGTGGCTTTTCTTTCCATTCTCTTAACTATAGGTCATTTTGAACACTTTTGTGTTTTCCGAGTAAATATTTAAGTAAAGAAGATGAAGGTAGACAGACCTGGTTTCATTCAGTTGAGGCACCACTGCCTGGTTAGACTACTAGTATAAATTTCCTGTTGAGGAGGAATTGGCTGCAAAATGAAACCCACACCTATAGGTGATACTTGTAAACAGCTTTCATATTTAGGTATTTAGTAGATACCATTAATTATTTATCTGTCAGTCCATGATGAAAGGAACCCCTTCTTCACAAGCCCCATTTCCTGATCCTGTGGGAGGATCAGGATCGGGAGCACAGTTTATAGGGGCCATCTGCTCTTTGGTGGGGAGCCTCAGGGACAGAGTCAGCCCCAGTGCCGCCTGCCCCGCCGCCCGCCTGATACAGACTGGGATCTGCCCTCCCTGATCAGCCCGAAAAGCCCTCCCTGAAGAAGCCAAAGTTTTCCCTGGTGCTTATTTCGTAAATACAACCCAGGAGCTGTGACCTCGGACTCCCTTCCTCCGTGGATCCCCTTCCCTTTTGAACAGGAAAGCACCATCAAGAGCTCAGGCCCAGACTGCTTTAGAAATGCAAAGATTTCAGCTACTGGAGGGGAATGCATTTGAGGAAAGTCTCTGCTGATTTCCTCTGTGGCTTTGAAGAGGAAGCACTTTTTTGGAAACACTGTTCAAAGTCAGAAAGTTCAGCTGCGCAGCTCCCTAGGCCCCAGGAGGCTCTTCTCCCGCAGCATTATGCAAATCTGGGTTAATAGAAGGCTGGGCTAAATCTTTATTTCAAGAAAAGAGAGGCAGAGCAGGAGAATAATCACACCCTTAGCATTTGGGCTATAAATACCACAGTCAGCAGAGCTGGAAGGTAGGGGCCTAGGGAGACTGGATCTGCAGAGGCCTGTCAAGTCTTTCTCAGGAAGGATGTCAAGCTAGGATCGAAGGACTACAGTGGACGCCAGTGAGAAAAGCCTGAGAATGAGGCTACCACTGCAAGGACAGTCTCTGGTCACCTAAAAGAGGCAACTAGGGGATGGCTGAGAATAGTTCATGCACTAATGGGCTGACCCAGGGTGGGCAGGGATGCTGTAAAAATATTGAAATCCTTAATATTAAAATATTAAATGTGTGGGCTACTCTTTGGTGGTGGGGGTGGGGGTAATAAAATGGTCACCAAATCATGGTGTATGCCCAGCGGAGAAAGGGTTTGATTTTCTCTTGGACGTAAAGTTCTGTAGGCTCAAGGGTCCCCTTACTGTTATCCTAAACCTGTCCCCGGTGCAGATCTTACCATACAGATCTGTCTGCTCCCCAAGGGACTGTGCCTGCACAGGAGGCAGGAATTTTGTTGGGTCCATGTTTGCCATCCAGCCTAGGAGCTCAGTAAATGTTGACTGAACTGAATCCAGTGGTGCCAGCCATGGCATGTTGAACAAGTGTCTTATGTAGGCCTCTGTTTCCTCATCAACAAGGCAGGACATAAAGATATACCACTTACCTCACAAGAACCCAGGAGATAAGCCACGTGTGGTGGCACACGCCTGTGATCCCAGCACTTGGGAGGCTGAGGCAGGAGGATTGCCATGACTTTGAGGCCAGCCTGGGCTACAAAGTGAGTTCAAGGACAGCCTGAACTGCATAGTGACACCCTGTCTCAAAAAGACAACACAAAAACAAAACAACAGCAACAATAAAAAAAACCCCAGCAGATGCTAAGTACTCAATAAGAGTTCTTATCTGTCCTTTGGTTCATTGGGAAGCCACATTATCTGCTGTAATTGTGCACAACTTTCTTTTTTATCTTTTATTTTTTCAGTGCTGAGGATCAAACCCAGGGCCTCACTTGCCCCGGGTGAAGGATAGAATGTTATGATTTAGATCTAAAATGTGTCCCCCCACAAATTCTCGTGTATTCAGAGAGGGATTTTGGAAGGTGGTTGGATCATGGGTGTGCTCTACTCATCAGTGGATTAATCCATTGATGAGTTTATGGCTAAATGTGCTGTTAGGAAATGGAGCCTGCTAGGAGATGGGTACCTGGAGATGTGAACTGCTGTATACTCCTGTTCTTCACTCCCCTATTCTCCTTCTGCTTCCTGATCACTGTGAGTTGAGCAGCTTTCCTCCACTATATCATTCCATCCATGCCATTTCTACCTTGAAGCCAGGTAACCATGGACTGAACCCACTGAAACTGTGAGCCAAAATAAACTTCCCCTCCTATAATTTGTGGGTATCAGGTATTTTGTCTCAGTGACAGGAAAATGACTAACATAGGGAGCCATATTTTCTTCTGTAATTGTGCACAACTGTTTTTCCCTTTTTTTTCAATGCTGGGGGCCAAACCCATAGCCTCATGTCTGCTAGGAGAGCATCAACTATTGAGCAACACCCCCAGTCCTTACAATTCCATTTTACACCTGGATAATATGAGCCTCTAGACCTTTATAATCATTATCTACCCATCTACTCTTGAACTCAATACAATGAATCAGGACATTAAAATTAAAGTTTTCTTCTTCTTTTCTTTTTTTCTTTTTGTTTTTTTGGTTTTTTTAGACAGGGTCTTGCTATGTAGTCAGGCTGACCTTGAGCTCACTATGTAGCCCAGGCTGGCCTCGAAATCACAGTGATCCTCCTGCCTCAGCCTCTGAGTGCTGGGATCACAGGTGTGCACTACCATGCCCAGTTCTAAAATTAAAATTTTGACTGACATACCAAGGCACAATAAAGGTGAAGCCAGATCACTATGCACACCCTGTACATGTTCTAAAGAACCAGTTCCAAGATGACTGGACCCTCATCCCGTTTGAGCATATAACAAGGGCTCTGAATGGAGACAAGTAGAAGGCTCTGCAGGGCAATTTCTTTGGAGAGATCCTTGTGGTGCTGAGTCCTCACCCTTCCTCAGGCAGGCGGGAGGGACTCAAGCCATGTGGGGAGGGGGCTTTCATGGGGCCACTTGAAGAAGTAGGTGTCCTGGGCTACACACATACCCTGTGTGTCTCTGGGTGAAGGATGCCCAAGTCTTCTTGAGGCCTGGTGAGGGGAGGACATGCTCAAAGTGCCATAACCTGTCCTTCATTTGGAATGAGATGCTATGCCCCAGACTGGACCACTGGGAATGTTACCAGTGTGGCAGGTCCCGGAATCTGCGTGGGACTTCTTTCGCATCATCTCATGCTTGTGTGCCTTATTAGGCATCAAGAGTACCTGCCACTTTCTACAGTGCAGATCTGATTAGTGCAATGCTATTGATACAACAGGAGCAGTATGTCACTGTGGAGTGTCAGGGAGCTCAGGGGGCCCATGGATTCTAGCACGATGTGGAGCTGGAGAGTTAACATAGTCCTTAAGCTAGACGGTGAGCAGGTACCTCTGTCTTTCCCATGTAAAAGTGACCTGATGATGTGAGTTGAGAAGAAAAATTAATTCTACTGTAATACCAGCTAATAGAATTGCAAAGAATGCACTTATCAACTGTATTTACTTTCCATCACTGTGACAAATTGCATGATATAATCAACTTTTAAGAAGGAAAGGTTTATACTCTTACGTGAAATACATCAGACTCACGTGTAAATACCACATTGTTTCTCTAGTGTGAGAAAATGAAAGTGTAAATAAGAACCAAAATGTATAATAGATATTGAGAAAGGGGAAGAAAATATTCAAATGAGAAGGGGAACAAGGAAAGGGGAAGGAGGAAAGGAAGGGACAAGAAAAAAAAAGAGAATAGAAGGAAATAAATGGAAACAAAGGTTTTGTAAATAAGGAGGGATTGAAGGGAGGGGAAGGGCATGAAAAAAGAAGAAGAAGCAAGATATATCATATACAGGTACAAATTTTCTATGATGAATGTTACCATTATGTATATCTAAAATGTACCAATAAAATTTTTAAAAATCTAAAAAAAAGTTATACACCGTGGTTGGGGGAGGAAAGGTTTGTTTTGGCTCATTGTTTTAGAGGCTTCGGTTCTGGTTCTCTTGGTCCTGTCCCCTGTGGATCTGTGGCAGGGCAGTATATTGTAGCACTTGGGGTGTAGTGGAGGAAACTGCTCACCTCACTGCAGCCAGGAAACAAAACCAGAGAAGAAAGGGGCTGGGTCCCCATAACACTTCCACTTCCAGTGACTTAACTGCCTCTTACTTTCTCCATCTCCTAAAGGTTCCACCATTGCCCGATAGCGGCGCAGGCCAGGGACCAAGCCATTATCACATGGGCCTTTGGAGGACATTGCAGATCCAAGTCATGACACCAATTAAAGAGAGCTATTTCTGATCCTCCTTATCAATGGGAATTGAGAAGAATGCATTTTCTGAGTGACAGAGGCTGTATTATCTGTTGTAATCATGATCAGTGTGGTGGCAGAGACAGGTTAGGTTTATAGTTCATCACCCTCACCCACCATAATCCACCTTACCTTTGCAGGGATCCGATAAATGAGTCCAAAGGGTTTTGACTGGGACCACCACTACCTTGGCATCCTTCAAGTGTTCACTGTTTTCTCTGTACTTGGTCATAGGGCGCAGTATCATTTTTGACTTACTATCTTGGCTGGGGTGGGACTGTTTCAAGTGCTTCTACTTGGCTTTTCCTATCAAAACCATCTTACTTCACCGGTCAGGGAATGAACGTGAAGGCTCTGCATCACCTCAGCATCTGTCCCATGTATACACTCAGGAGTAGGGAGGTTATGACTATAATACACCATTGGACCCACTGTGAAGCAGGCTTGGGCCAGAACATCTTTGGTCTCCTGGCCTCAACACTATGACAGTGTTTCAGGTACCCTGGTATCGTGTCATCTCACATCCCTAGTGTTAATGGTTACCTTGGGACTCAACAGTCCTCAAAGGAGCTGTGAGTTCCCTTCCATCCCCTATACACTGACACTTTAGGAAAGGATTGGGGAAGTGTCTCTTGCATGTGTGTGATGGTAATGCAGGGCTTCTACTTCAAGGCATTCAGCATCACTGAGCTCTAGGTCTGTGAACTGGCTTAGATATAAGAGTCAATGAGGGCCTTGCTGCCCATGATGCAGTTATGCCCTTTGTGTCCCTGCCAGGCCTTTGCAATTCCACAATCCCCAGTGATACCAAGGAGCCCTCATTCTGTGGCAGCTTCTCCCACCAACCTAGGCTGCAGAGGAAGCCAGCAAGAGCTCTCCAAGGTGCTGGTGTCCCCTTACCATGCACCACCATCGCCAGAGTGAAAATACCTTTGGCTTCCTGAAGACAGAGTTAGCTGCTGGGTGCTCCAATCTTACTTAACAAATCTCCCCAGAATCTTTCAACTACTTCCTTAACCCAGGGCATCACACCAATTTTATGTTATAGGAGTATCATGGTGAGTGTATATACCCACATTTATTCTTTAGAATATTTCTATTGATGAATTATTAATTTAATTTTTATAAGTTTTATTATGTTAAACAATAAGTATTCAACAGGAAAAATACAAAAAAAGTATTAAATTTTTAATATTTATCAAATGTTTATAAAAAAGCATCAAAATTTTCAACATCGACTGTTTTTTGGTTTACAAAATCTAAAAAATAACAATAGAAATAAATTCCTATATGAACTGCAATAAAAATACCAATAGAACCCTACAACAAAAATAATCTTTACTTCAATTATCACGCCCAGGGCTGGGGATGTAGCTCAGCGGCACAAGTGCCAGCCTGGCAAGCACAAGGTCCTGAGTTCAATTCCAGGAACAACAACAAAAAAAAAATTATCACACCCAAGGCAGTCTTCACACATGACAACAGTACATTCCATATATGCATATCACTTACACTGAGAACACATGTGTTTTGCTTTCTTTTTCGTGTGGCGGGCCATTCTTGTCACTTCTATTGTCTTCCTCTTTTGTCAGGTGCTTCTTACTATATTGTACGATGTGCACTTAGCAGGAAAATAAGATATCAATAAAATAAAACATCAAATATGTAATGAGTGCTTAGAAAAGAGATCAACATTTTCACATCAGCTGTTTACTTGCTTACAAAACCTAAAAGATAACATCAGAAATAAAAACTTACATGAAGTACAATGTAGCTACAAACAAAAGTCTACCAGATAAATAATCTTTGCTTCAGTTGTCACACCCAAGGCAGTCTGCACACAAGAAAACTGCATGTTCCATGCACAAGCATCACTTACACTGATAGCACGTATGTTTGACGCAGTTGACATCTTTTTGGTTTTCTTGTTGTCGTAGTAGGTCTTTGTGATGTTGCATCTGCCTGTTCACCTGTCAGTCACCAGTGTGCCCTACAATTTTTTTGTGTAGTTCCCTGGGCAGAAACATTTTGTTTTTCCTCTGTTGTAAATGATCTCTTATGAGCTCCAGTCCCAATCCTCTAAGAAAATTTCTCCATGATATTTTGTACGTGTTATTTTCTTTTTCTTTTTTGTACTTGTTATTTTCTTTGTAAACTATCAAACTATTTATGCCACACATTTAGGATCGAGTAAAACACAACCACTGGCCACCACTTTGTGTTTCAAGTGACATCATGGTTGCTCCATAACGCATCACAACATCTACTCCATCTTTGGTTTTGTTGTAAAAAGCTACCATCAGCAAGCACCTGCCCGGCAAGCGCAAGGTTCTGAGGTCGACTCCCAGTACCCACATTAAAAAAAAAAAAGCTACCATCTCAGCCAGGCATGGTGGCACTCACCTGTAATCCCAGCACTCGGGAGGCTGAGGCAAGAGGATCACCACGAGTTCAAGGCCACGCTGGGATACACAGCGAGTTCAAAGCCAGCCTGGACTACATAGCAAGACCCTGTCTCCAAAAAAAAAAAAAAAAGTTACCATCTCAGGCTTCTGTTTCTTCTGTTTCGTTGAGGTTTTAGTACAGTTAGAAACAAAGGAGCTAAGTCACTCTCTTCCCTTCCCTTCATTCAACTGTAAATGCCACGCCACCCTAAGACAGGGAAGTTGTGTGAGCCACCTCCCTTCTCTTCATTCAACCATAAACACAACTCCACCCTAGTGATTATTCAAGTTTCACCTTAGGAGTTCGCACAGATTGCTGACATCAGTAAAGATAGACTGGGTCATTTTAGCCCACTCAACTATAACAGTTTCTCTGTCAATTTTTCCATCATGGTATATTGTTGACATCAGCTGCACCAGTTTGTTTTTCTTTGCCATATATGAGGCTAATATTATATCTTTCTGAAATCCAAAGATTGTACTATACAATTCTCTGTTCTGAAATTGCAGTATTTCATTGGGAATTTCTGCTTTACTCTTGCGCACAGTTCCTACGCTGGTCAACTTGTTCTCTGTTAGTAAATGTAACATCAATTAGAAACTGGTAAACTAATTGTCAATTGTCACATTCTGATTAGTTTGGGAGATGGGAATAAGAAGTCTGTTCACAACATCATTCAGTTTATTACTGGTATAGGGGAAATGCTAGATGTCAGATATTCCAAGTTCATGTTCCCCGAAGTCGAAGAATGAATTCCAAGGAAGAACAGTGGTTAAGAGTAGGAAAATTTATTGAGGAAAAGGGATGAGGAATAGGAATGAGGAACAGGAATGGGGAATAGGAATAGCTACTGAGAGACAAGAAGGGGTCCCAAATGGGTTGCCAATGAGCCTACTTCTCAAAGGAAGTTTTATAGAGAAAAATCATGAGGTGGGTACAACATGGGACAAAATTGTGATCAACCAATAAGATTACAAGTATACTCACTTAGGTAATATTGATCCAATAGTAGCAAGGACATATGAATGACATCATTAACTTGGTCAATAATCTATAGTCTTTGTCTTGTCTTCAATCTTAATCTTAGCAGTCTTAGTCTTAGTCTTAGTCTTAGTCTTAGTCTTAGTCTTAGTCTTAGTGGGTGGAAGAGGTTAGCCCATGCCTAATGAGATAATGGCTTATTAACATGGGAAATCTCAAAAGGTGGCACTGGTAATCTCAAATTTCTGTTTATTCTTTAGGGAAGTATGTAAATCTGGCCATTGTGAGTTTAATCTTCTTCAGATGCTCCTCTAGCCACAATTTTGATGTGTTCTCATCTTTTGCAACTGACTCACTTGAGAGCCTAGCCCTGTCAGACTGCCTATAGTAGTTCTACCTAATTTAGCTGTCTATAATATTACCATGCGAATAAAGACCTGGTGGCTGGGGCTGGTGAGATAGCTCAGCGGCATAAGCACCTGCCTGGCAAGCGCGAGGTCCTAAGTTCAACTCCTGGTACCCACATATAAAAAAAGGGCTGGTGATATCTCTCAGTGGCATGGGCACCTGCTGGCACACAAGGTCCTGAGGTCGACCCCCAGTACCAAAAAAAAAAAAAAAAAAGACCTGGTGGCTGAGTTCCAAGGTATATGTCTAAATAGAAAGTATAATATGTCTTTGCAACTACCAGGGCACATATTTTTACACCATATTTTGGAGGCTTTTTTTGGCATATACTGCCTACAGCTACAGCAACCAGGAAATGCTGCAAGCTGTTCATCAATTATCATGTATTCAGATGATGTGTAAATTCCTTGATGATTAGCCACAAGTCTCTCAAACAATGAATGGATAGCAACCAGATTATCAGTTCTTTTTCTTTCTTGGTGGGTGGTTTTGTCATCAACCTCAGGTAATTTTGAAGGAAATCAAATCTCCTCAGTGTCATTGTTAATTTACAAACCTCAAGGCCATATCCATCACTTCTCCATAAGTCTTTTACATTCCTGTGATTACCATGAGAAAGCCCTGCTAAGTACAGCAGACCTATGAATGCTTCAGTTCAGTTAATGAGGTGTCATAATAAACACATTTTTGAGTATGGCTATCAGTGCATACAGAATGTTTTACTGGTATTTCATCATTTGTGTATTTCACAAAATCCCGTAGCATTTAGTTGGTTACAAACAATTTCCAACACTGAATGGCAGTGCTGGCATTCTGTCCAACCCCTGCCAAGATCCTCATTATATTTTTGGACCAAGATCTAACATTGGATCATTCCATTTGGTTGTGTGACCATTTTGTATCATTTTGACTAGTCAAATATGCACTCACACTGCTGTTTTCATCATCATCTGAATCAAGGAGGTCTGCATTCCCTGTGTCTGTATTGATTAATTCTTGCTCCATTTCACTGTCACAGGAACTTTGGCTCACATGGCCAATGTCAAAGTCATCATCATCATCCATGCATGAATCACCTGATGATTCACTTTCGACATCCAAAATTTGTAAATCTGGTTTTTGATCTGCCATTGTACTGAATTGGACTACTTCTACCAGAAAAATCAAAAGAAAACTTTAAAAAAAAATTCTAAATTCACAGAAATTTAATAATGGGTAAAACTCACCTGTTGCTGCTTTGGAGCTCCTGTACACACCTTACCATTCATCTGCCAAGTGGGTGAATGCACAGATGTGTTCCTGGTTTCCCCAGGCCCAGCTACTGTGAGTCACACCCACATTCCATCATGGTAAAGTACATGTTTACATGATAGAAAAATGGTGTGGATGTATTTTACTCCCCACGATGAAACATGGGAAACATGCACAAAAATGTTACACTGAGCATTACATGTGTAAAATCCCACTTTGACACTTTTGTATACGTGCACACATCTTGCCATTTGTTGTACCAAATGGGTAAACACAAAGATTGCTTCCTGTACCCCTCAGGCACACCTACTGAGACCTCACAACCATACTAAAGTACAAATTTACATTAGAAAAGTATGATATGTGTATATTTAACCCACCCTGAAGCTCCATTTTCCGACAAGGCAGTTCTAGAATCTCCACCTCATTTACTTTGGGTTAATACCACGTATAAGCTTTGAGGAACAAAACTAGCAGTATATGAAGATACATTCCAAGTCTTAATGCCACAATCTCGAACCTTGACTCACAGGCAAGTGCTCTCACATAAAAGAACTCTCCCTTTTCTAGACTTTGGCATCACACCTTCAAGATCCAGCCATTCCCATATCTTCCCCTGATTCTTGGTAATCTGTGTCAGACTGTTTTTCCTTCAACAAATACGCTATTTTCTTCTGCAGCGGGAAGTCTATTTCTCCAAATGAGGTTGTACCTGCGTGTGACCTTGCTTATCTTCCTGGAGCTGAGTGTAGCAAATGTGGCTCTTGAGGATAAATATCATGATGTAGGTTGCACTGTTTCAAGTACAATCTTTGCAGGTCTCCAAGCAAGGGGAGGCTCATCTCCTCTAGTAAAGGGTAAATCTCCTCTAGTAAACTCCATCCCAGTTAGTCACAGAAGGCCCTAGAGGCATTAACTCCCTGAATTTCCAGGTTGCATATAGGTGACAAGGATGGCCATGGGTGCCCCAAAGGATGGGAAGTGAGAGGAACAGGCGTGGACCTGTGAGAAGGCACTGTCAAGCTGCACCTGCATGAAGGGGCTCCTGCCTGTCAGATGGTCACATGATAAAGCTGGAGCCAGAGGGTCACCAGCAGAACCCCGAACATGTCCTCCACAGGTGAGTGGGAGGGTCTACTGCTTAAATGCAATTTTGCTGCCAATGGTCCAAAGCATTGGGGGTTGTTTCTTTAGGAATCACTCACAGAACCAATTTAGGAGACAAAAAGGAAAATGCGTCTATCACAATATTCAGTTTAAGCGAAAACAGTATGCCCAGCTTAGTTAGCATCCTTATTAACTGTAATTTAAACATTCCTAAAGAACCAAGATATGCCAGTATGGTAAATAAGCTCATTTCAAAATGTTAGAACTGTAATATAAAAGAACATGACTAGCATCAATCTCACGATTTAATACACATCTGTGAACAACTGTGTAATTGTGTAACCTGCCTATGTACCTGAGTGTTGTGCATATAACTATGTTTGTGTCTGTATTGTTTTACATATCTGTGTTTGCATATGTGTCTGTATACTGTACATCAGCGATCTACCACGTGCTAGGCATTGTGCCAGCACTGAGGTGCACCATGTAGGAAATCTATCTTCACAGCACTTACACAGGAAGTTGCTTATCTTGCCAACTAGTGTGAAAGGTCAATGTTAAAAACCTCTAACATACATACCTATATGTATTTATTAATCAGTACTGGGGATTGAAGCTAGGGCCTTCATGCTGAGCTACATCCCAGCCTTTTTATTTTTTATTTTGAGGCAGGATCTCACTAATTTGCTAAGTTGCCCAGTGTAGGCTTAAACTTTCAATCCTCCTATCTCAGCCTCCCAGAGTGCTAGGATTTCAGGTGTGCACCACCACACCTGGCTAGAACCTCCACCTTTTAACTGGCGTGGTAGGCAGAATAATGGCTACCCCAAAGATATCCTTGTTTTAATCTCTGGAACCTGTGAATTTGACATTTGGCCAGGGAGAATAAGGTTGCAGATAGATTAAGGTTGCTGATCAGTCTTAAAATAAAGAGACCGCCCGGGATTTTCTGGGTGGGCCCAATGTGATCATAAGGTTCCTTAACAGATAGAAGAGGGGGCAGAAGAGTCAGTGTCAGAGTCCAGCCATAGAACATGGAAAAGGCAAAGCAGTGCCTTCTCCCCTTGAGCCTCCAAAGGAATATGGTTCTGCCAACACCTTGACTTTAGTTCCATGACACCACTGTAGCATTCTGACCTCCTGTAAGCTGTAAGATAATAAAATCTGTCTTGTTTTAAGCCATTAAGTCTGTGGTAATTTGTTGCAGGAGCAACAGGAAACAAATACACCAGTGACAACTGGGTTGGTGTCTGTAACAGGCTCCCCCCATGTTCTGGCTTCTAGACCACAGCGCCACTTAAAGGTACGGTGGAGTTGCATCTCACATTGGGGTTGGGTTGAAAAGTCAGCAGCTAAGGAGGAAATCTAGAGTCCAGATAGAGCTCAGGGACCAGGAGCCACCGAACCAGCAGATCAACACTCCCCAAGGTGACTTCCCCCCAGGGCATGCTCCCCAGGGGTCCAGCCAGCTAAACTCCTCACACTATTTTGTTTTTCTCTCCCTCTATGCGTACAATTAAATTTGCATAAACTCAGCAAGTGCTGCAATCCACTGTAATTTCAGAATGGTTTTTATTTTCTGAGTTTGCTAAGGAAGGAATAAAAAAAAAAAATCCAAACCCTTCTATTATTTTGTGACTTGCTTTCCTTTATCGAAAAACATACTAAATGTACAGGGGAGTGTGGAAAGGAATACGACCCACATCCTTGCGCACATAGCTCAGCTCTGACAAATTCTAATGTTATTCTACATTTGATGACAGTCTTGAAAATATAAGTGAAATGTCGCACGTATAGTTGAAACCCAGTGTCCTATTTATCCTTGTGGATGATTTCCCTAGTCCCTACCCACTGGCGGGAGCAATCCTGATTTTGTTATTTATAGCATTCCTGTGCCTGCGTTTAACCTCTATTACCCAGATCTGTGTGCCCCTAAACCCTAAAGAATCCATTCACATGTTTAGAGGTGCTATGTACATACCAGCCTTACACACTTCCTTCCCCTACCCTCGAGCTCCACATTAGCTTTCTGAGATGCATCCACACTGATACCTGTACCTTGTTTCCTTTTTCTAACTGATGAATGCTATTCCATTTTATGAAAACATCGTAATTCGTTTATCCATTCTTACAGTCCATAGACATTTATGTTGTTTCCAATTTTTCTTTAATATAAAACAAACCATCCATGATCATTCTTGTATATTCCCTTGTTAGAATTCTTCCCAAGTATATATTCAGGAGGGAACTTGCTATGGCAAAGGGTGTGTTTAGATTTGGCAGTCCTGGTTATTCCCCAATTGCTTTACACAGTAGTCACCCCTATTTCCCACAGGCAGCATATGGAAGTTTCCTTTAATCTGCATCCTAAACAACACGTATCAGTTTCTGCCCATCTGATAGCTAAGGGTTTTGACCTTCTCAGGCCATGGTGGCACACATCGGCTCACAGATTCTCATAGGAACCCTGGGCAGAGGTGGCACAGATCTTATTTATGACACCTGGCCTGAGAAGGAGGCCCCGAGGGCCAAGGCTGCAATGATGAGCCTAGCACAGCTGGTTGTGGCCACTGAGGAGCTGAAAAAAAACAGGATTCTTACACCCCAGGCAATCAACACACCATGGAGAGTAGACGCAAACACTATAGCACAGCTGTAGAGAACAAAAGATGTTCAGATAATTGGTATGGTATAGGGTCTCAATCATATGCTAAATTGCCCAGGCTGGCTGGAACTGGTGATCCTCCTGCCTCAGCCACCCAGAATGCTGGGATTTACAGGCATGCACCACCACGCCCAGCTTGGAGCTTTGTATTTCATAAAACATTTACATCGATTCCTTCTTTGATCCTGACAACACTCCTATAAGAACGATTTGGATTGTTGCCCTTCTCGCTTTACAGATGAGCAAAGTGAGGCCTAGGGTGAAGCAGTAGAAGACTGGATCTTGCATCTCTGTCTTCTGCACAAGCCCTTGGAGGTGGGCATCTAAGAGCTGGGGATCCTTGCTGTGGACTGTGAGGCCTGTGCCATCTCAAGGCCCCCTGCCAAGCTCCCCTGGCAACAGCGGTCATAACACAAACTCAGCATTTCCTTTCCTGGGGAGGCTCAGCCTCGGCTTTTACACAACCGAGTCAAGCAGCAGTAACAGCTTGGCACTGCCACCGACAACGTCTTCCCCTCTGGGTCTGGGTTTTCTCATCTGAACATAGGACAACATCTCCGACCCCACAGCCAAGTTGTGCGACTCAGCTGAAGCGATGCATACACAGGCTCAAAGAAAACACTCAAACGCTGTTCTTATGGCGAAGACTGGACTGTGGCTTCCGGCTGCACCCCTGGAGGAGTGGTGGACCCAGGGGAGGAGGAAGACACCGTGGCAGGCACAGCCAAGAGCCAATCACTGATTCTGAGACAGCCCATCTGCGCAGCCCAAGGAGCACTCTGTTCTGGAGAGGGTGACTCTTGGCACTCAAAGGGGAAGCACAGGAGCCATAGTCAGGTATCAGTGGCAGTCCTGCAGAAGCATCCACCAGGGCACCTGAAGGCTCCCAGAGTCCACAGTTTCCTTTTCCCCCTCACTCAAAATGCAGAAGGATCGAAGCCGACAGTGAGCTGACCAGGCCAGGCTCGGGACAGATGATGCCACACACACTATGGGCAGGAAACTGAGGTGAGGAAGTGAGAGACCAACCATGTATCAGTGACCTATTTTCCATTTCCGTCTATCCCAGCAGGCCTCTATCATGACTAGGGAAGCAACACAAGGTTTCTTGCTCTTAACACAAAGCCTCATCATCAACTAGTTATCTAGCTCCAGTGCTAAGAGAAAAAACACAGGATTACAAAGTAGGCATTTGGACTGGTGGGACACACCTATAATCCCCGCACTCTGAGAGGCAGGAGGATTGCAAGCCCAGCCTGGGCAACTTAGTGAGACTCTGTCTTAAAATAAGAAATTTAAAAAGAGTTGGAGATGTAGTTCAGCATGACGTGTGGCTATGAAGGTGGAAATGCCCCTGGGTCAGGCACAGATCTGGTAGGAAATCCTGCTCACTCGTCACCATGGGACTGTGTGGAACTCTAACCAGCCTCCCCAGAAAGTAAATCAATAACCATGATCTCATCTACAAGCTCCCTGTCCCAATCAGGTGAGACATTCAACCACAGGGGCACTCAGAGTCAGCCAGTGACAGGAGGGGGTCATGGGTCTCTAGAAGCACAGTTCAGATGCTAACCTGTCCCTTGCAACCAGGATGACTTGGATAAGTCATTTGCCCTCTCTGAGCCTCAGCTGTAAAAATGAGAGGAATAATGCCTACTTTGTCCTGTTGGGAGAAGTAAATAAGACTACATGTACTTGTCACACTATAAGGCTTCCAGAAATGGTGGCTACAAGCTTAATCTCCAAAGCTTGTTCTAATTTTTCATCTGCGAAATGGGGGCCACTGCTGCTCCCTGGCAAGGCTGTCGCGCCAATGAAATGACACACTGCATGAAGAAGCACGAGATGAAGTCACCATGGCAGCAAAGACCAAAGTTGGTCTTGTTTCCCAGGGGTTACTCGATGTCCTGCCGAGTGCCTGTCATGCTTCTGGTAGCACTCAGCAAACATCTGTGGAACAAATGAATGAAACAAGTACTCTCAAAATGGTAACTGTGGACCTCTTATATTTCTCTGAGCCTCAGTTTCCTCACCAGTGAGACAGGCCTATCAATACACACCTGGAAGGGTGGCTGTGGAAACATAGTGCCCACAGCCGATGGTCCAAATGCTCTCTGACACTGGGCGTGTCTGCGGGACCCCCTCCCCAGGCAGACACCACTCAAGGCAGCTGGGTAATAACAGCAATGTTTACTGAGCGATACAGGACTGAGTACTAGGAAGGGTTCGCAGGGATGGAAATGCACCCCGCCCGCCCCGGCGATCCCTGACACCCAGAGAGACTACGGTACTTAGGAGTTAACACAACGGCCATAACTGGTAAATATCTGTCCACAACAACCCATAGCATATTTATACTGTATCGCATCAAGTGATTATAGAAACCCATATATATATTGCTTGTATAAAATCTTTTTTTTGTAAAAAATATTAAAAAAAAGAAAGAAAGTATAAAAAACATGTGCAGTTGAAAGCCCTGCCAGGACAGCCAGTCTGTAAACATTCAGTGAGTATGTGCTTTGGAAGGGCGCCTGCGCCTCAGTGCCCACAGCAAACTCCAGCAGGGCTGGCGAGGGTGAGCCCAGCTGCCACCTCCTTGGCAGGGGCGTCATGGCTCCACAGCAGCCCCCTGTCCAGCTTTACGTCCAGTCAGGGCAGGGCGGGAGGATTGCAGTTCATGCTGAGTTCCATCCTCAGTCACGTTTTGGTTGCAACTCATGGCTTTTCCTGGCTGTCTGGTGGTCCCTTGGGTGAGTGCCCTGCTAGAGAGGTCGGAGGAGCACCCCAGGCTGCCTGGCTGGACATCTCTCTGCCCCTGCCTCCTTCAAGCTGGGGCCCAGGCAGGACAGTCCTACCCATGGGTCAACTTTGGTCTCAGCACCTTGTCCCTCTGGGTTTCTCCAGCTTGTTCCTCCCCTTGGGTGGCTGATCTGAGTTTCACAAAAAAGCCCACTGGATGCTGTGCTGAGCTTCATTGTACAGTTTTTCAGGTACCAAGGAAGGGCCCTCTGGGAGCCCATCCTCCTCCTCCTTCCCTGTCTCTCCTCCTCTTCCTCCTCCTCCTCGGACTCCTCCCAGCCCATGGTCACTTCTTCTCCAGCTGCTCCAGCAGTGGGTTGCCTTCAGACTCTGGCGTCTTCACGCTATCGGTGCGGACGATGCAGGTGGGGCGGTGGCGGTTCAGCATGAGGATGAGCTGCTGCCGCTCCTGCTTCAGCTCCTCTATCTGGGTCTTCAGCTCGGCGTTCATGAGCTCCAGCCGCTCAGACTCCTGCACACAAACAGAGGCATGCTGTAAGCGGTCACACAACCAGTTCGGGGCAGAGGCTCTGCCTGCAGGGCACTCTGGGCTGGCGGCTGCACTCCCCACCTTGTTTCTGGCTGCCTCGTTCCCAGTAGAGGTCGAGCCTCTGGGTTAGCTGTCTTTCTACAGGCAGAGCTTATCCCACTCACGACACCAGCCTCAGTCACAGTGGCCTCCTAGCTGTTGCTCAAATATGCCAAATACTCACCTGCCTCAGGGCCTTTGCACAAAGTGGGCAAAGAGTGGAGGCCGGGTGGATCTAGTGCAGGTCCATGGAGGGTCCATGGAGGGGTCTGAGATGCCTGACAGGTGGCAGTACGATGGCCAGCGCTTTGATGTGTGATAATGTGAGGTGGGGGATATTTTGGTCTGTGGGATCAAGGAGCCCAGTGTGGTCGTGTGGTTGCTCCCAAAACATGTGCTTTCTGGCTATTAGTCTATAATTATTTGAACAGTCTCTTCCACATCCCCTGTAAGCCAGAAGCTTAGTCCACAGACAGGCATTCCACAGTTAATCTGCTGGTTCCAAAGTAAGGCTCTCAGGAGACCTCAGGTGAGATTTCCAGGGCACCGCCACCTCATGAAGAGGCTCTGGGGAAGGGAGGAAGCTTGGCGATTGGATGGGGGCGATGGGAGCAGGTGAAGGCATTGACAGTGCAAGACCTGGGGCGTCAAACAGCAGAAGAGAAAAGCATCTGAAGGATGTTCCCCGGACTGTGTCTAAAAACTTGGGACTTAAAACTCTTCGGCCTGAGAGCTGACATTTATCCATGGGCCAGCAAAGTTTTAGGCCAGTGGTTCCCAACTGGGAGTGACTGTGCCACCCAGACTGCAGACATTTCTGGCTGTTGGCACTGGGGGAGGATGCTCCAGGCACAGGGTGGGCATGGGCAGGGATGCTGTGAACATGTCGCCATGCCTGGCGCAGTGTTCAAAAGAATGAACTAGTCCAAAATGCCAGCGGTGCAGGGACTGTGCAACCCGGAGCAGCCAAAGAGCGAGCTGTGGTTGCAATGCATGTGTGACAGCTGCACAGCCTATGAGCCTATGAGCTTGCCCTCCACTCACCAGGGTGCCCTGGGGTTCCAGGAGCATTGGGAGGGGCTCAAAGCTTCCCCAACAGCCGGTCAGACTGAGCCGGTCCGCGTGCTCGTCTCCCTTGGAGGTGGCAGCGTGAGCTCGGCAGGAGCTCAGAACTGCTAAGGGAGGCAGGCCGCATGACCAGACACCCAGGGAAAACAGCCTTGGCAAAGGAAAACAATGCTCAGGGGAAACATTGAAAACCAGCTATGGTGGATTTTAGTTCAACAGGCTGAGACATGACTGGAAGGTTGGCCTGGAATAGTTCTCAGAATTCCCCAAAAAACCCGTCTCAGAGAGCCAGGAGAGACCCCATGGGAAACCATGACAGTTTGTGACCCCGCAGTCCACAGCAGTTTGGTGCCAATTCTGGCCACCTGCTCACCTGGCCTGGCTTGCTGGTGACCTTGGGAATGTCTCACAAACTCTCTGACCATCCAGCTCCCTCCAGCCCACAGGGTGAGCTCCATCTTCAAGGTCAAGGTCACCTGAGCCTTTGTCTCCAGGGGCTGTGGGACAATTCACCTACCCAGGAGTGTTTGCTGAGGACCTGCTTATACAATGAATGCTTGGGGAATCCACAGGCCATGAGGCCCCAGCATATCTCTTGTGGACCTTCTATCACCAGGGGAAGAAGAAATCCATAAGCAAGGCAGAGCTGCCTGGAGAACCATCAGCCATCCAGGGCTTGGGAGACCTTCAGAGAGGGCTAGGGTTGGGGCTGACCTTGGTCTTGAAAGATGAGTTGACTCTGGCTGGTAGAGAAGGGTGGGTAAGGAGCTTCAGGTAGGGAGCCCTGAGTGAACAAGGCCACGGACACAGGGAAGTACAGGGTGTGTGGAGAGGAAGCAAGGAAGGTGGGCTGAGAGCCAGACGGTGGCTCTGGAAAGCCTATAGGTTTAGAATCAAAGCCCAGAACAAGTTTCTTAACTTCTCTGAGCCTCAGTTATCTTGTTTGTAAAAAAAAAAACAAAAAACAGTGGTGATCGTGGTAATTAGATGAACACACATGAGGCAACTTGCTTCACCCACAGCTCTCACAGGGTCGCAGTTATCTGTCGCTCATGTAGGATGTTAGAGACACGGTGGGACGTCCCTAATTCTTCCCGCTGTCACACCGTAACTAAGCAATTTTTACTTTTATTCCTTCTGTCTTCAAAGAGTTATTGGTCGGGGCTAGGTACGTACTTATTGTGTAACTATAAGTTGTGTTCAGGAGAATCTTTTTTCAACCATGACCGTAGAGGTGGTTTGTGCTTTTATAACAGTGATTACACGACTTGTTCCCTAATGAATGAAGACGGAAATGGGCTAGGATCTTCCACATGTTAGTTATGAAGTGAAGTGATTCTGTCTGCATTTTTCGTTTATTGTTTTGACTTCTGGTAGATATTTAATGCTCTAGAAAAATCAAAACCACTTGGTGTTTTAGAGTACAATTAGAGCACGTTAAGCTTCTGCCTCATACACTCTAGTCAGCAAAGTCAGCTGAAAAAACTATCAGGTGAGAGGCTGAGTGTCTTGGTTTCATCCTGGCCACGAGACCTTGACCGAGACATTTCTGTCACTGGGCCTCAGTTTCCTCTCGGAAAATACAGTGATTGGTCCAGGAGACCTTAAGCACTAAGATTCTCTGTCTTTATATAGAAAACAGAAGAAAAAATTAAACTAAGGCACATAAAATAGAGTTCCCCTGACTTTTTTGTAAGAGTTGTGAAGCAGCTTGATGTGCCCTTCTGAGCCCGAGGGATGTCTAGATGGAAATCCTGGCTCTGCCGCCCGGGAGTTACGCTACTGTGAATAATTTCTAACTGCTCTCAGTCTGGGCAACCTGAATAGTGCTGGATAGCAGAGGAAGCCCTGGGTTCCTGGCCCGCTGCCTTGGCCACTGTGTGATCTTGGGTGAGTCCTGATCTCTCAGGGTCCTCGTCCATGGAATGGGGCTCCTTGTCTCATCCTAGAGTCACTGTGACTGTCCAGAGCAGAGTGGCTATGAAAAGCACAGAATGCTGTGGGAGCATGAGACGGTATGATCGCTACTGAGCACTGGAGAGTGTCCTGCACAGCAGTGTGACAGGGGCCAGCACTGCAGAAGGGAGAAGGCTTGGCTGGTCAGGCAAGAGTCCTCGCTGAGATGCAGAAAGATTCCTGGGCAGATCTGAGTATCCAGGGGTCAAAAGTGGGAGGATGACTTTTTGTTTTGGTGGTGGGAATCAAACTCGGGACCTTGTGCTTGCCAGGCAGGTGCTTGTGCTGCTGAACTATATCCCCGGCGCCCTGGGAGGATGACTTTTTACATGTAATACATATATACACACATTCTCTCTCTCTCACCTGCTCATACACACACACACACACACACACACACACGAGGTGTGATTCAAACATATAGTGAATGTTTACATTTTTAAAAATGCATTATAGTGAAAGACACATTGCCATTAATCTCTCTTGCTTTAAACACACCTACTCCATCATTTTCCCCACTTTCTGAAGCAAGTCGAGAAGTCCTCTTTCGTGAGTGTTATAGTTGTGCTATTGGGGCTGACTTAGTGTCCTGAATTGATTCGAAGCATATACCTTTCTTGGTCATTTTGGCTTTGGGGGAGAGCCAGAAGTTGTACAGTGTCAGATCTGGTGAATAAGGTGGCTGAGGACACACCATGATGTTTTTACGAGCCTGCCTTTCCGCTGGACGGCACTCAGCAGCAGCATTCACCGTATTTTTTATTATACCTTGTGAAGACACTCATGAAAGAAGACTTCCAGAACTGCTTCAGAGAGTGGCAAGAATGATGGAATAAGTATTCAAAGCAAGGGGGAATATTTTGAGGGGTATTGATCGCAATGGGTATTTTACTTTAATAAATGTTTTTAAATTTAAATATTCACCATATATTTTGAGCACCTCTTGTATGTATCCCTTTGTACCCTGAGCTGTGCAAATATTTTATGTATATTAAAAACTAAATTACACTGGTCATGGTGGTTCATGCCTGTAATCCCAGCTACTCAGGAGGCTGAGGCAGGAGGATCACTAGTTCAAGGCCGGTCTGGGCAACTTAGTGAGACTCTGTTTCAAAAATAAAAAGGGCTGGGGATATAGCTCAGTAGTAGAGCATTTGCCTAGCATGTGTGAGGCCCTGGGCTCAATCTCTAGTACTAAAAAAGGAAGGGAGGGAAAAGAAAAAGAACCCTTTGACAACCTGCCTCCCTCCCGAGTCCTTCCCACAGCTCTCTCTGACCACCAAGTCATCATCCTAATGGGGACACTCATGATAGTGGCAGAAGTGCCATAATCACTGGGTCAGGACCAGACTCATAACCAAAACTGTCCCGGCAACCCAGCTCTGGGCTCACCCTACAGGGAAGGGCCTGGGCCTACCTGCCTCTCCTTCCCCGACTTAGTCCTCCAACTGGCAGCCACACTGCTCTTCTTTTCAACACCTTAAACACATCCTTCAACAACACCTCTTGCCTTTGCCTGCGCTGCTGCTGGGAGCCCTCTACACCCCATGTCCTCCACCTTGTTACCACCTGCTCCTCTGATCTCCCAGCTGAAGCAGTCTCCCTCAGCCCAGACTAGCACAGGGCCCCTCTGTAGTTCTGATGGGACACTCAGCTTCCCCAACAGAGCACTCAGCACACATTCCCGCTCCTCATTGGCCATCTGCCAGCCCCCTGCCCACATGGCCCACCTGTCCACGGAGCAGCGGGCATGCCTTGGTCATTCGCTGGATGGAAAGATGGATCAGCAAATGGGTGAGTGAATCCCCCCCTCCACTTGCAAGCAGTGTGACCTCGGGCAAGTAACTTGAGCTCTCTGAGCTATAGGTCAATCTCCAGAATGGGAAAACTAATATCTATCTCACTGGAGTGTTATAAGCATTAAATGAGGCTGTGAAATGCCTGGCACACAGTAGGTGCTCAGCAAGAGTTGCTGGAATGAAGAGCAGCGAGTGTCGCTCATTTGGCACCAAGTATTTATCACACTGGTGCATCACTGGTGCACTGGCCCCTTGGGCCCTTCTTGCCTCTCCTTGGCTGCCAAGTCCTGGGAGGCAGGGGTCCAGTGTGAAGCCTCCCTATGCCTCACTGCGCCCCGACCAGCCCGCCCACTGTGCGGACTCAATGATGGCAGAAATGAGGCGCGTGATAAACTCCACCCATCTCGATGGCTGTGGCTTAGAAACTTCTTGAAGCCTGGCAGCCCGGAGTTGTACACCATCTCTTCCGAGGGCTCTCAGCTCCAGAACTGGTGCTGACAACCACTCCCCGCCCCAGATGTTCACCGCCTAGAGGTCCACACAGCCTATGCTGCCTATGCCTGTGGACTCAGAATAGCTCTCCATGTGCCGCAAGCATGAGAAAAGTCTCCCAGATGCACAGCGCCAGAGAACACCAAGGCCAACCCAGCCTTGTTTCCCCAGTTCCCACAAGTGGGCAATGGCTGCTACTGCCTGTGCACCCCCCACCCCACCCAGTGCATCTGGCCCAGTATTGACATTTAGTATGTGCATAAAAACTTATTGAATCAGTGAATGAATGAATGAAAGAATGAATGAACCAACCAATGAATGAATGAATCTGAGCCAATACGGAGGCGTGGAGGTTAAGGACAAAGGCTCTGAGGTTAGCTTGGGTCTCAGTCTTACCACTTGGCTACTGACAGACCTGGCCAAGGCACTTAACCTCACTATGCCTTAGGTTCTTCATCTGTACAGCAAATAATGAAGGTCCTATCTCACATGGTTACTAAACCAATGCAACGAGAGCAGATACACAGCATTTAGCATAGTGCCTAACTTTACAAATGCTGGCAATACGGTCAGTTATGGTGTCCTGGTAGAATAGGACCTGTCATTATATATGGTTACCATTAGTAGTTAGTGATGAACCAATGATGGGGCTGGGGCTTGGAGACTACTGGCCTGGACTAATCAGCTTTCTGGTCATGTTCCTCACTGCCAGCTACCATTTTTAAGATGCAAGGAAGGTCTGAGAGAGAAGACTCAGGGGAGAGAAGGAACAAGTACCCTGCTCAGCACATTCCAAACGGAAAGGGCAAGGAGGAAAAGAGGCCTCAGCCTGTGGCTGACTCTACAGGCAAAGCTGACCTCCAATCCCTGGAGGCAGCAGCAAAGAGCTTATCTGGGGGTGGGGTGGGGTGCCTGGTGGGATGCAGGGCCAGGTGAGCCACCTGCAGCTAAGGGAGTGAACTTTTCTCTGCACAAAGTAGCTGACCCTGCTGTCATGTCCACTGCTCATTTGCATGTTATCACCTGGCTTCATGAGCACCACCCTAGACAGCTATGGTGGCCACAGGGACCGCCATATGGATAGTGTCAGTCCTGGTGCCAGTCCAATCAGCACCCAGTGGTGGGCACCTGGCTTCTCTCACCTTCTTTTCAGGTGCCCGGTTTGCCTGGGTTTAGGGAGAGGTTATCAGGTGCCAGAGGAGGGCAGGGGGCTGAGGTAGCATGGGCATCAATTCCACAGCATCTGGCGGTGTCTCCTGCTGCAGAGGGCACCTGTCCCACTCGAGCACGGGCAGTTTCCCACCCCGCCTGGCCCACGGTCCTGCTCACCCGCTGCAGAAACTCCGTGCGCTCCTTCTTCTTATTCCGGCACCGGGCCGCTGCCACTTTGTTCTTCTCCCGGCGCCTTTTCCTTCGTTCCTCTTCCTCATCTAGCTGCAAGGGCACAGAGCCACTGATTAGACACCGAGGCAAGGACGGAAGGGGGACGGTTCCCCTTCCTAACCCACATCTCAGCAGCCAGTGATCGCTCACAGCAGCAGCCTGCTGGCTGCAGAGAGGCTCTTCGAGTGGGTGGGCATTGTGGGCAAGAACCAGAGTCCCGCAAGAGCAGGGCTACCTGGTTCTGCCACAGTTCAGGGAGCCGGGAACCTCCACTCCCAGGAGGTGGCAGGGGTGGGGTGGGTTCTCCTGCTTGACCCAAGTCCTCTTGGCATGATTTTCCAGGCCAGCATTTCCTAGGCACTTCCTTTAAAAATGCCTTGGGCACCGACACAGGTTTCCTGTTCTAGCCCTACTCCTTATACCCCTCGGACTACCACCACCCTCTCCTCTTACCTTCTGCTGGGATTTTAAGCCCTCGCTGCTTGGAACCTACTTCCTCAGGCTGCCAACAGTCTCCCAGCTACTTTGCTTGACTGTGATCCTTTTTCCTGCCTTTGCCTATCTATTTCTTCCACCAAAATGCCAGCTGTGATAGAGCTGGGGGACCTGGGGACACAGCCCAGGGGCCTCCTGAGTCTCCAGGTGTGCTCCTCCTGCAGGACATGTAGGGCACTCACCACACATGAAACAGGCCCAAGAGATGGGGAGGTGGAAATTCAGTCCCCACCACCAGCCCTGCCTTGGAATCCAAGTGGCAGCTGTTAGTGTTTCATTAGTAATGACAACAACAGCCGGCATTCCTTGCCCACTTTGGTAAACGCATTAAACAGACACCATTTAACCCTCACAATCAAGTCTTATGAGGAAGCAGCTGTTACTGTCCCATTTTACAGATAGTGAGTCTAAGGCTCAGTAGCTCAGTCTATGTCCAAGGCCATACAACAAAGAAATAGTGAAGCCAGGATTTGAACTCTGGTTTCTCCAGCTTCAACCTCCTTGCACTTGATTACTGGTCTCCAATGGTCCTAATCCATCAAGGTCACATTAGTGTGGTGCCTCTTGCTGTCCATTACCTACTAGGAAAATCTGGACACTACATAGGGCCATCTGGGCTGGGGACAGCTCAGAGTCAGAGGCCACTAAAGAAATTGTTGGATTGTCCTGGGCTTGCCAACTCTCACTTCTAGGGTGGAGCAGGGATGGGGGATGACTCTGGCAGCAAGGTCTCAGCTTAAAGGGCTGCAAGCCAAGAAAATAAGCAACCTCTCTCCATGCACTCCCAGTATGCTCTAGGATCTCAGAACAGAGGCCTGGGCCAGAGAGCAGCACAGGGCAATGGCACAAGCCTGGCAGATCAGCTTCTTCCTTCTCACCACCTCTGGGCTCCTCCTGACCCACACTCACCCCCAGAGGCTGCCAGAGAGGTGCCTCGTCAACGCCACCACACCCAAGCACCTCCCAGCCCCTTGGCCTCTTTTGGAACGGAACCAGAAGTGACAGCTCCTCTGGCTGACCTGCATCTGGGAAAATAGAAACCTGGCTGAAAATGATTCCGCCCAACCTCAGCCTCACCCCTCCGCGGGCCGAGGTCACAGTGATGCCAGGCAGGGGGAAGGAACTGAGGAAGTGGCTGGCAGCGCAATCTCCCCTTGGCCAAGAGGGTTTGCCCACAAACTGCCAAGAGATGGGTGCAGCCAGGCACTGCTGGGCTCACAGGGTCTGGAGCCTCCCTCTGAGCAGCCCCTGAGTCCCTCTGTCCCCTACACCTGGCTCCACCCCCAGCCCTGCGCAGGACCTGATTCCTGAGTCAGAATCAAGGAGAAGCTGCTTTGGCAGCAGACGCAGAGACCAGCACTGGAAGGAAGTCCACCGGACCAGCTGGGCCAGATGGACACCCAGGCCGGGGGTGGGGCGCCTCGCCCTCCACTCCAAACGCCTGGCCCTTCTCCAGCCAGCCCGCCCCTCCCAGCCCCAGCTGAGAGGACCTTCCTGTCCCACTTGGTAAACTCCTACTCTACCTTCAAGAGTAAATGTCACCTCCTCTGGGAAGGCTCCTTTGACCCCCCAGATGGAACCAGCTGCTTTTCCTACAGCACCGTAAGAGTCTATGGCATCTGACCACTATCCTTAGGCACCCTATCTGCCCACCTATTCTGGAGGATGGGGACCTAAGCATGGCACTTAGTGGGAGCTCAATAAACCTAACTCTGATGAAACAATGGAATAAAGGATTCCAGATAAAGATGCTGCAGGCTTGGATTCTTTACCTTAAAGCCACTCGCTGCCTGTGTTTGCATCTGTATAACCTTTCCCCTAGAGGCTCACTAGGGACCTGCAACAAAGAGGACCCTCGTGTTGGTCACCTCTCCTCATCCAGTCTGTCCTCAGGCCCCAACCCTGGCCACAGGTGACTGAGCAAGCTGAGCTGGGCTACATTCACCCTCCTGGAAATTTTTTTTTTTTTTTAATTGCAACAGGGTCTCCTATGTAGTAGAGGCTGGCCTCGAACTCACGGTGATCCTCCAGCCTCAGCCTCCCGAGTGTTGGGATTACAGGCATGCACCACCACGCCCGGCATCCTTCTGGAATTTGAAATTAGACTGAAAGATGCTGAGTGCTGGCAGCCAGGCATGGGCACAGGCCTGTAATCCCAGCATTGGGTGGGTGGGTGGAGGGAGAAACGCAGCCTAAGGCAGGAAAATTGCAAGTTTGAGCCCACCTTGGGCAACTTAGTGAGACCCTGTCTCAAAAAAAAAAAAAAAAAATATATATATATATTATATATATATATATGATGGTGGGGGACAGGCAGGGCCACCAACTTCATCCATGTGCCCAGAATCAGAGGGATGAGGCTGCAGAAATACAGAGATGAGCAGAAACCAGACAAAAACGCTCAGCTATAAGGAGTCAGGGAGACCAAATGAGGAAGAAAGCCAGGGTTGGACCAGGGTGAGTGAGCAAGGTACACACGGAAGGGGGCCCTCCCCACTCTGGGGCTCTAGCAAGCACAGGGTTGGCACCAGAAAACACGCATCTCCTCATTGTCATGCCTGGACCCCTCATTTGCTCACCCTGGCCCTGACCCTGGAAGAGAGAGCACCAGAGACGGAGACACATGCAGAACACAGAGAGAGGCAAAGATGGGTAGAGAGATGCTAAGGCAGAGAAGCAGAGCCACAGAGAAACATGGAGACATGGACAGAGGCCAGTGCTATAGCCACACGGAGGGCCAGGCAGCCAACAGGCAGAAGGCACACAGAGCAACCACCCTGGTCCTCTGGATTCCACCACTGGTGAGCCCTGACTATGCTCCCTGTGCTTGGGGTCCATGATGGATACCCCTGAATCTGTCCTGAAACTTCCTCCTTTGGCCTGCAATGATGAGTTTCAGGTTTCTGCCACGTGCCACCAAAGGATGCTCAGGACACCACAGCTCCACCCTTGTGAAGCCAGGGGATGGCAGGTGATAGTGGAGGAACAGAGGGTAGTCCTCACTGATCCTAGGGGAGAAATCCTATCCGGAACCAATGCATCTGGAGCATTCCAACCACTGGGAAACTGGCAGAGCCTGGACACAGAAGCGCCCCTATATACCAGCCATAAAAAGCAAACAACCCAGGAGGGAGGGATGGGAGAATGAATACCCCAAAATCTCTCTCCTGCTGCTGGTGCCTCCCATTGGCCAAGTTCAACCCAAAGCCAGAGCACAAGGGATGCTGGGTAGTGCAGTCCATTCAAAAGGACAGCCGGGGCACACAGTAGAGTCAACAGGAATGGATCGGATGGATGGATGAAAATACCCAATGCATGGCTCTAGCTATGTGACCCTTAGATGCCCACTCACAGTACTGCTCCCTGTCAGGGCTGGCAGGCAGGAAACAATGACAATAACAGCCAAGGAACAGGTACAGGGATCAAGGTCATCCCCACAGCTAGTTCGTCCCCAGCACTTGCCGGGTGAGCACTGTGGAGTACTTCAGCCCCTTGAGGCTCAGGGTGGTCTGCAGACAGCCGTCAGCCCCACCTGAGAGCTGGTGAGAAAGCAGTTCCTGACCCTCCCTAGACCTACTGAAATGGAATCCACGTGCGGTACGATTCCCAGGCTGACTTGTGTGCACAGGGAAGTTTGCTCCGGAGGCCATTAAGGAGCTGCCAGAGTTCTCCACAAACACCACCACCGCCACCATCTACATGGTTATTCAACCAAAAAGAAACCCAGGAGTAATCCGTAATCCCTCCTTTCACATGGTCCATTTAGTGGCTTGGAGGATTCCACCTGCAAAACACATCTGTGGGCTATCCACCCACACAACTTCACCCCTGCTGCCTCCGTCCTGAGCCATGAGCATCACACTGGTCCTAAGGGCTCTCCCTTGGTAAGCTCTATTTAAAACCTCCCACATCTCCCATCACACATGGAATAAACCCTAGGCAGCTTTGCAGGCCCACGGGACTGAGGAGACCTGGCCCCACCTGCCCCTGTAACTATCTACTGCATGGCTATTCTCTACTACTCAGTTCCAACAGCACTTTGCTGACCACCCCGGTCTAAAATAACCACATCTTCTCTGCCCTGTTAGCATCTCCCTCTTTACTTCCTCCGGGTACTTTTCACTAATTGCACTTACATTCGCCACATGTGCATCTGCCTGCCACTCCTCAGTCTCCCCCAGAATGCCAATCTATTTACAGTTCATCTATTTACATAAATACCTTAGTCTGTCCCCTTCACTGCTATCCCCCAGCCACTAAAGCTAAGCATGGCACAGAATGGGCCTTCGATGAATATTTATTAATTAAATCAAAAATATTTCCTTCTCCATTTCAGTAAACAATCTAGGACAGTTCTACTGTCCCCTCTACTTTTACAGACGAGGGAACTAAGGACATGAAGGCTGTCGGGATGCTCGATGACAGCTCAGGACTCCCACCCAGGTCCTCCGGCCCCGGAAGCCAAGTGCTTTTGCTCTTTGAAAGGCAGGCAGACTGTGTGTCTTCCCATACATGTAACAAGGTCCCTAGCCTTTCCAGCCACATCCTCATGATGAGAACAGAAGTCAACAGAAGATTCAAACCGAAGAGCAATGATCATTTTTGCTTTTTTTTTTTTTTTTTTTTGTGGGTACCGGGGGTCGACCTCAGGACCTCGCGCACCAGCAGGCGCCCATGCCGCTGAGCGATATCACTGGCCCTTTTTTCGTATGTGGGATCCGGGAGTCGAACTCGGGCCCTCGTGCTTGCCAGGCAGGCGCTTACGCCGCTCAGCTATCTCACCGGCCCCCATTTTTGCTTTTTTTTTTTTTTTTTTTTTTTTTTTTACATAAAAACCCAACTTTATTGAACATAGGAATAGATGGATTTTCAAATTAATTAGTTTTACTTTATGGTTATTAGTTTTGAAGCTATCTGATCCATGGTAGAACTTACTAACTGGTACTATATGAAGATGTTTGTCTATTATTTCAATACTGTATTCATAAACAAATATATTTAAATCTAGATAGAAACATTTGTGATTATATTAGTGCATGGTAATCCCTGCTATTTGCACTGCTCAAGCTGGCAACAGGGGATCAACTGCTCTACAGCAAATTTGAAGCACAAGCACAAATTTGAATTTTATAAAAAATTCAGTTTTACTCTTATTCTTACTTTAGTGGGAGCTGACATCTGTAACTTACAGGCAAGCAAATACTTTTGTTTTCTACCTCCTAGCTGAACAAAAATATACATAATGTATTGTTTTCATTAAGCAAGACTTGCTTTTTATATTTCAATGAAATGCCATGTAACCCTTTTGTGAACAAAATGACCAGGGCACTAATGAAACCATCTTTGGAGGAAGTACTTAATATGTATATCTTATTTAAATAAATCCTCCAGTAAGAAATGGAGAATTCACCACCTTTACTCTGAAGGCTTTGTAGTTATCTGTCAAATTTCTATGTGCAGCCTACCAACACTCCCTTATTGGAAATATCAGTATTTCCGTATCATAGTTCTCAAAAGGACTTGAAAGTCTCAAAATTCTGTGTCTCCTTTGGCTTGCTTCTCTCTTGATTCCACCCAGGCTTTATTAATGGTTCGCTTCATATCGTCATCTCCATCTTCATAAATTTTCTTTAGAACATTCATTAATCCCTCACTAGGATCTGTCTCAGCATCGTAGGATGGCTTTTCTTTTTCTTTGCATTCTTTTTCAACCTGAGTCAAGTACTCCCACCGAGTGTTTTCCGCCTTCTTTCTACACAGGATAAGAACTGTATCCGTCTTGATTTTTTTTGAACTGCCTTCCACTGAGATGGGTTTCAAGAGATTGTTCACAATCATAGAGTAGCTCTTCCCATTTAGATTCTTTACCAAAAGATCAAATGACCTCTCTGTAAAATGCACCTGCACGTTCTCAGCAGGAACTTGATGAACTCCAGTTAAGGTGATGTAGATTTTCACAAACTTATCTGACTGATCCCATCCATAATTACTGATTTTCACTGTATATCCTGTTGTGATGGGAGCAACCACAGCAGCTGGTTTGTCACTGTCAAGAAGTTCTGGTTTCTTCTGTGATTTTTGTTGCATCTTATTCTTTATTTCTGTTTCAATCTTGGATTTTTCAGCTGTCAGGGCATCACGTGTTCTCTTCCTAGTAGCCTTTTCCAGCAACGCCTTTACCTCTTCTAGATCACTCTGCAACTCATCTTGTATATCATTTAATTCAGATGCCCAGTTTCACCAATCTCCTCCAGAGCCGAAGCCATGGTCGGGCGGGGTCGGACCGAAGGCCCGGGCTGCAGGCGTGCACGCAAGGACAGGAACCACCGGACCCAGCGCGCTCCCCGCGAGCGTGAACCTCACCAAAGCGAGCCGCTGGGCCGGCCGCCGTGCGTGCACCCGACCTGCGCGAAACCGCGGCCCGCGCTCCGCACGCGGTCCCCATTTTTGCTTTTAACTATGAGTTTTTTAATTAAAAAAAAGTTACTGCACAAGGAACATGAACGTGTAACATTTAAGCTACCTGGTTAAAGGAGGGGGCTTGGCCACCCATGGTCATGTTTCATGGGTGCTGCCTTCGCCCCATGCAGCTTTGTCAGTGGCAACATTAGCCCAGATGTGACCCTGGATTCTTACATTTCATAAGCATTTTCAAAATTATATCTTGTGAGACCCACTAACACACAGAATGAGAAAGAGAAGTGATACATTCAACCCAAGGCCTTGGAAATACAAACGAAAACAAAAACAAAAACCTCACATGGACAAAACAATAAGGGAAAAGAACGATAAAGCAGGTAGCAAGTAAAAACAGAGAAAAGCCCAACCTCACCCTAACTAGAGTGGCAGAGGTACGAAGGTCTTCATCTCAAACTGAAAACTGTAGCTTGGCAGAGAGCACCAGCCTTGCCTGAGACTCAAGGCTCTGGGGAGTCTTCCGGGACTGAGTTCCCCAAAAGCTCTGCTACAGAATGGCTGTGATCCTGGGCAAGTCCTGCGGTCTCTCTTCCTCACTGGCACACGGAAGGCATTGACCCTTGCCAGGCAGGGTGGAAATAAGGACTAAGTTCCAGCCCAGAGCCTGGAACAAGGAAGGGTTCTGCAGATGTCACCTTCTCTGCCCACCTTGCTAGGTAACAGGGAGGCAGCGCATGGCCCGCAGCAGCACGCTCAACCTCCCTCTTTGGTGGAGGTGGCATAAAAGGAGAGCTGGGGAGAGGAAGGGGCAGGGTGAGCCAGCCCTGCAGTCTCCAGATCTAGCCCTGGGCCTCAAGCCACCAGCCAGGCCCGTAAGAGCCCTCCCCAAGCCCACATGGAGGAGCCACATTCCAACACCAGGGACCCATGAGCACCCTGAGAAGTAAACACCCGAATGCCAAACATACCAGACATTCCCCCACATAAACAGGCTGCATCGAGCCAGGGGCTGTGGTCCAACCCACTCCCTCCTCACGCCATGCGCAAAGCAGGACAATCCAGGGATGCAACCTCAGCCAGGCCACAGCAGCCAGACTGGGCCCATGGCCTCCTCTGCTTGCAGTAGGGCAGGATGAGGGATGAGGAAACCCCAAAGGCCCTTGTCCAACACCCTCGCTGACCCCCTGCAGCCTGTAGGGGCCAGGCCTTCCCTGCTAGCATCTCCCCTGGGGCTGAGCTGTTGGAAACTGTCTGCCTTGGTCTCTCCCATCTTCTCTAGCCAGGCCTTCTTCCTCAAATGCCCCAAGTCTGGACTTCGACTGCTTCAGTAAACAGTGGGAAAGGCTTACAGAGAAAATTTAAGACAAATGCTCAGTCTAAAGCTGGGTTGGGAACTCAAGTCACCTCCAGGAGCCAAGCAAGAAACTGTTAGTGAAGGAAGAGGCTGGGATGGGCCTGTGCCCACTGACTCCCAAGGAAGGGACACCCCAACAAGCCCCAGCACGACGCAAGCTAAGTACTGCCAAGTCGTCCAAGTTTTCAAGGCTAACCAGAAATATGAATTTTTAAAGTAAAATCTCCCAATGTTTAATGTCGGCAATGAATTCTATTTTGAAAGGAACACTGCAAGCTGAAGAAAACACATCAGTGGGTTGTGCCAGCTAAGTTACGACCTTTGGCACACAACGGACCCCAGCAGGGCTGTCATCAGAAGCCTGGGTTCTTGTCATTGCCGTGTCTGGGACCTCGGGCCCATCAGTTCACCCCTCTGGACCTGTGTCTCATCTTCAATGAACATACTAGCTCCCGCTTCTCACTGGCCCCCAAACCCCACCGCACAGTGGGCCCAAGGAGCCTCAATGTACAATTGCAAAAGCGCAGCTCAGCAAGATAAAGCATCACCCAAGACTACTGAGCCCAGAAAGGACAGACTCCATTCTCCCAGGCTGCCTTGTGTAGAGCCAGAGGGTCTGAAGCCTCCCAAGTCCCCTTCCAGCTCTCAGTCCCTGGGTTTGTACCCACTGGACCCTCCCAAGCAGGGCTGGCTTCATGGTGGGGACAGGATGTAGACTGGGTTACTGCATTCAGACTCTCAGTGCCAGAAAGGGGCTCTCGGCAAGCTTATAGCCCCATTCCTAGATTTTACAGATGACAAAACTGAGGCCCAAGGAGGGAAAAGGCTTGCCGTGATACTCACACTTGAGAACAGTGACTGGGTCCTTGGGGACAAATTCAAAGGACACTGCTCGGTGCATGCTCCTGGGCTTCCTGGCCGCACTGACTCTGCATCACCCTATCCCTGGATTCTTTCTGCCCTGGACCAATGACACTGAACTTGTCTGCCTCGGACACTGCCTCTCCAGGCTCTGGCCTGGGACCTCCTTCCCCTTCCAGGTGAGCCGCCAGCCTATCCTCCACCCGCTGCTTTCTCATTCTGTGTACGACCTCTGGATCATCGCTCCATTGGCTCCTATGGCTTCACGACCTCCTGTACATGAATGCCAATCAAACCTTCCTTTCCAGACCCAAACATCCACCTGCCAGGCAGACAATGAGTGTGGATGCCCCTCAGCCCCTCGAGGTCCTTAACCTCCACTGATTTCTTGACCTCTTCTCTCCGTTCCAGCTGGCACCACTGCCCACCCCTTCCCTGGAGTTCCTCTGAGGACAGGCCTCACCCCTCCCCTGTCCTGGTCATTTTCTCCAACTGTGAACATACAAGCTGTCCGACTGCACACCTCAAAGCATCCTCAGATTGCTCCCCACTGTCTAGCCCCACTGTCACTTCCCGGCCCCTTCCTTCTCTCTTGGACCACTGCCTGCACCTCCCAGCCCTGCATGACTGCCCTCCAGCCTAGCTACTGGAGGGAGCTCGCTTAGGCGCAAACATGACCAATTACTGGTCTTTAGTGGTGAAGAGCGATAAATTGTAAGTTCCTTGGCCTAAAGATAAACCTTAAGCTCTTTACTATGTCAAACAAGGTTCCCTGTGGTTTGACCCAACCCGCTGTGGTCCTACCTGCAGTCCGTACCACACCTCTGCTTTACGTTCCTGAAACACCAAGCTGCTGCCTACCTCAGGCCTCCCTGCCCCGTGCGCCTTTGCCCTGCTGTGCCCATGGTTTGCTTCTCTTCTCTCCTGGACACTCAGCTGGAGCAGCACCTCCCACAGGAAGTCCTCCCCAATCTCATGCCCTCCAGGCTTCTGAAGCCATCCCTCCACTCAGAGCTCCCACACAACGCTAAGCTTATCCTGGCCGCTACTGTGCTCTCTTCTATCTTCAGTTTGTCTCCTCCACTAACCTGGGCATCCCCTGGGGACCAAGCTTGTGTCTTGCTGACTTTGTATGCTCAGTACTTTGCAGAGCTTGTGGCAGTCAGCAGCGCTCTCTAAATGTTTGATAAGGGAGGGAAGGAGGGCGGCCTGACCCTAGAGCTGGTGACCAGGACTTCTGACTCCCAGCCCAGTGCTCTTTCCACTTCCCTCCAGCTGCCTCTCAGCACCAGGATATAACCAAACCCACGCACTGGAGCTGTGCTCCCTCAGAGCAGCTCAGCCAACCTCCAGGTGAAGGCTCTGCGCGAGAGCTGGCAGAGGCAACGGCTCCACCTGCCAAAGTGATTCACTCGGCTCTCACAGCTGGGCTTGGGCGCGGGTGGTCGAGGCTGCTCAGTGCTCGCTGCATCTGCAGGAAATGGTGGGGAGGTTCCAGAAGGGAGAAGACCCAGAGGTCCTCCATCTCTATCATCGGGCCAGGAGCTCCAGTTCAGAGCACAGGAAGGAGTCTGTCCAGTCTCTGGGCTGGACAGTGGCAGGACGAGCCAGAAGGCCACAGCTTTCTGGGAAAAGGCAGGGCTGCCTTCTTTGTGAACGGATAGTCCAACATGACAACATGAGCTCTGTCAGGCATTAGGGCCCACCGTGGACCCTCCCAAGCTGACTGCTCCATCCCCTCCATGACTCAGCAGCAAGAAGCATTTCTCTGACCTTGGCCCTCTCGATCCCCTTCCCATCCACAGGAAAAACCTTCTTCTAGGTTAAGAGAAACCTTCTGGTTTTACGAACAGAATAGGGAAGGGCTTTTCTCTCAAAAAGCCACGGAGAATGGCCTATTCCCACCGCTAAGAAAAGACAGTATTGTGTTTGGAACAAAGCCTGCAAGAGCGGCTGGGCAGGGTGACACCCATTTGTGGACAGTCCTGCTAGGGGAGGGCAAACACTTCCTACGAAAGTGAGAAAGAGTCCAGGAGACAGGAAAAACCACACTGGCGCAGACAGAGATCCTAACATTGCGGAGAAAAAGAGACAGTGAATGCCAGGAACTCCTTTTTGTGGAGGAGAGCTATTTGGAGAATGATGACTTTTGTTGAAATATGTCTATTTCCAGCTCATTTCATATTTATGATTTTGTGGGGTCAGGTTTCCCACTAGGCAATCAATCTACTTTCTTGCCCTACTGATAATCACTTCAAAAGACGACAAAATGAGAGAATTAGTGGCCCCCACAAGACTCTCACTAGGTAAGAAGCAGAATATATCTGGCAGGGAAAACCCCATTTTCTTCTCAGAGAGTTAATAATCCAGTTGAAACTAATTCTTTAACAACTACAGCAAATGGTGTAATATGCCTGGATTATACTGGGTCAAAAATGGAGAGACAAGCTCTTTTAAAGTGACTCTAGGTACAATTAAATGAAAATACAGCTGCCACACAGAATATTTGTGAGTGGGGCTGTTGTGAAAGGCCCAAATTAGCTAAAGTAGACCATTTCAAGTGGCATCCTATTAAATCCTTCGGAAGTCATTCGTTTTTCATCATGAAGATGAAAAACAAGGTCCTTGCTTAATTATTCTCCACCAAGGCACTTCTGTTGAATCTGTATGCAGGGTGTGCAGCTAAAACACAGATTTCATCCAATTTCATTCAGTCACAAAGCACAGATAACAGACAAATCACCCCACAGAAAGGCAGCCTCTACACGGAGGGTACTGAATGCCAGCTAATAAAAATCACACCGAGGCAGCAGGGCCAAGCAGGGATACGTGGCCTGGAAGATGAAAGGATGATTTCATCATGAGTGATACATGTAAGGATTTAGATGCAATCAAAGTTCAGAGAGGTGGTAAAGAAGGGCTTGGCCACCCCAAGACCGACAAGGTGGGGTAGAGTTCCCTCTCTCCACAGGCACAGAGCAACTCCTCATTCACAGACCAGAACAGCTGAGAACTCCAGGTCACTGATAGCGAATGTGGGTTCCTACAGAATCAGGACAACTTATCTGACTCGCTCTCCTAAAACAATAAAGCAGCCAGCCATTGACAAGACCAGCAGTTTAATTAATTTGGAAGTCCCTTAGGATGTGGTCACTGGTGAAGCCAGGGCAAGGAGTTTCAGACCTGGAAAGAGCTACTTCAGAATCACTATGGTAGTTGCTGACTCAGACAGCCACCCGTGCCTTGCAAAGACTGAGGCCCCACACACTTTAAGGATTTCTCAGTGGCAGAAGCTAGAGATAGGTTTGAAGGAAAATGTGGCTTTAGACCCTTGTGGCCATTCTCATAGGTCCTTTGCCAGTCAGAGCTGGAGGCGCAATCACGTTATCTAAATATTTAGAAAGCATCCCTGGAGGATGTACTGTAGTATGGATTTCTGGGCTCCATGGTCAGCTTCAGTCTAAGACCAGAGATCCTACATCCTGTATCAGTAGGTTTAGGGCAAGACCCACGAATCTGCACCCCTAACAAGCTCCGGATGCTGGTGTCACTGGTCTGTGGGCCCCACTTTGAGGAGTGCCAATATATACCAGTGGATTTCAGATTGGTGTGTGGGTGTGTGTGTGTGTGTGTGTGTGTTTTACTGGGATTCAACCCAGGTCCTTCTCACTGAGTGACATCTCATTTTTTATTTAGAGACAGGGTCTCACTAATTTGCTAAGTTGCCCAGGAGCAAAAGTCTCTTGTTCAAAGGATACCACAAAACACTAAATTTACATAAAGGTAGAATTCCATTCGAGGGTTTATGATTGTGTTATATACTTATTATAGTCACTCTACGAGAACAATAAGATGTGTTTGGATTAATATAAAACTTTAAGCTTACAGGTTAAGTGGGACATTTGCAGGTTTCTGATAGCCTCAGCACCCAAATTATTCCTGTTTTGTTTTCCTTAGGAAAGATCAGTAGTTTGTTACAAATGGCAGATTCGCAGGCAGCTAGGTAGAGAGGCAGAGGTGGGTAGGCAGATTCTGGATAGTGCTTCATCAGCGGCCTTACTCTTTCATAACGCTCATCAGTTAGAGACAAGTAACGGAAGGGCTCTGTTCTGAAATCTATGCAAAACAGAGCAACCTGGCACTGGCTGTCACCTTGGTGGTGCTCTCCAAGATGTTATATTTCATAAATAGTAGGTGCGTGCATGTATGTGGATCTTGTTTTCTTTTAAATAGAATAGATTAAACGAGGCTTTAAAAATGTGGCCCTGGAGCCAAGTGTGGTGGTGCACATCTGTAATCCTAGCAGTCGGGAGGCTGAGGCAGGAGGACTGCTACAAACTCGAGGCCAGCCTGGGCTACACAGTGAATTCAAGGCCAGGCTGAACTACATAGTGAAACCCTGTCTCAACAAACAAACAAACAACCTTGGCAAGTGACTTAATCTAGCTGTTAGAACAGATCAGAGAAGATGAGGTCTGGAAAAGAGGTTTACGACGCGAAGTGCATTGTCTGGGTTAGTCTCAAAGATGCCCACATTCCTTTGAAGTCCTGGCCTGGTCCATGTTAGAGCCCCCTGCCAGCCTGTACAGACCCACGGACTCAGAAGGCTCTCCAGGGGTCCTAACGAACAGCAGCCAGTTGGGAACACTGCTCCCCTGCAGTCCTGCCCCCAGAGCCCTCAGAGCCCACTCCTTGCTTCTGGATGACTACTAGCAGCAAAAAGGAAAGGCGAGAAAATGACCCCACAGGTCCTGGCTTCCTCACTGCTGCTGGTCTAAGAACAGGATTCAACAAGGGCAGCTCCTGACTCTGGAGCACCTCTGTACACGGGTGATTCGCTACATTATCCCTTCTAATCCTCCCCGTTTCCCTGTGGCAGATGTTATGCCTCCCCATCTCAAAAACAGTTTTATTGAGATAAAATTCACGCACGTCATACAATTTGCCCAGTGAAATACACAATTCAACAGCTTTTAGTATATTCACGGAGCTGTGCAACTACCACCAGAATCAATTTTAAAACATTTTTATCACCCCTGAAAGACACCCAAAAGCCTCAGCCATCACGCTCATTCCTCCCATCTCCCCAGCCCTCGGCCCGCAGAGGACCAGTTCTACTTCCTACCTCTGTAGATTTGCTATTCTGGGCACCTTATATCTATGGAGTCATGTAACATGTGTCCTCTGTGACTGGAGTCTTTTACTCATGACACTGTTTTCGAGTCTCATCCATACTGTAGCATGTATCAGTACTCTCTTGATGGACCAATTATATTCCATTGTATGAATATGTCACATGTTATTTATCCATTGAGGCACATCTGAGTCATTTCCACTTTGGGACTATGAGGAATACTATGAGCATATTTTCCTTTCTATTGGGTGTGTGTGTATGTGTGTGTGTATGGAACTGCTGGGTCACATGGTGACTCGATCTTTAGCCTTTTGAGCAACAGCCAGACCATTTCCCAAAGTGGCTGCACCATGTAACAGTGTCACTAATAGTTCATGATCACAACTCCTTCCCATCCTCACAATACTTGCTTTATCTTTTTTATTGTAGTTGCATAGTAGGTATAAAGCAGTATCTCACCATGGCTTTGGTTTGCATTTCCTTGAGGGCCAGTGTAATTGATCATTATGCTCACTAGCCATTTATATATTTTCTTTGAACAAATGTACACTGAGATACTTTGCCCACTTTCCAACTAGGTTATCTTTTCATTATTCAGTTGTAATAATTCTTTATATATTCTAGATACAAGTTCCTTATTAGATCTATGATTTGCAAAGATTTTCCTCTCATTCTGTGGGCTTTTTTTATACTTTGTGCCCTTTGGTGCGCAAAAGTTTTTATTTTTTATTTTTTTTGTGGGTACCAGGGGTCGACCTCAGGACCTCGTGCGCCAGCAGGCGCCTGTGCCACTGAGCGATGTCACCGGCCCTTTTTTCGTATGTGGGTTCCGGGAGTCGAACTCAGGACCTCATGCTTGCCAGGCAGGCGCTTATGCCACTGAGCCGTCTCACCGGCCCAAAAGTTTTTAATTTTGACGATGTCTAATCTATACTTTTTTTTGGTTGCTTGTGTTTTGTTGTGTTGGGGGGGTCACATCAATGAAACCATTGTCTAAGCCAAGGTCATAAAGATTTACAGCTGTTTTCTTCTAAGAGTTTTATCATTTTAGCTACTAAATTTAGATTTTTAATTCATTTAGGGTTCATTTTTATATTTAGTTTGAGGTAGAAGTTTATCTCCTCCTATTTAAAAAAAATCATTCTGGGGGTGGGAAGCAACCTTGTTTTCCTTGAAGTATAAAATCAGTCAATGTTGGTGGGTGAGATATTAAATTTGTAAACACAAACTCCAGTCATCAAGCCAGCCAAGGAAAGGTTCATGGATGATCAGAACCCGAAAAGTATTTGAGCTTGCCTCAGTTTAACTTTTTACTTACAGTCCAAAATCTGCACCCAGGTTGTCTCACTCTCGACCCCTACTCAAACTTCTCCCCAGACCTTTATCTGCAGTGGCGCTAACTAGACCAGCGTGCTTTTCACCCCACAGCGACTGCTCACCTCATCTCTCACGACATTACCTGGAAGAGCAGGCCTGCTCTGCACTGACCAGAAGGGGCCTGGGGGTGGGAAGTGGGGACCCATTTTGTGCAGCCCTTCACCCACCCCAGCTTCCAAGCTGTTCTTGGATTACTAGAGATCTGGTAGCCAAGTGTGAAACACAATTTAGTTTTCATTCTCTTATCTCATGTTCGAGAGCCAACTATCCAGCTTCCTTCTTTACTGCTGACCAGGCGGTTTTCCCACAGAACTAAAAATCCTCCATATACTCCCATCTACTTAACAGTGCTTTTATTTTCTTCTTCATTTTCACAAGGGAGACTATGAAAGCTCAAACATCTAGTGATCTGCCCAGAGCCTAACTATTCCAATGCAATGCGGTGCTTTGAAATGGCATTGTTTCCCAAGAGCCCAGGGTCTTTATCTGTTGCCATGGGAGGCAGGGAGAAGGGCTGCAGAGACAAACAGTGAGGAGGTTGTCATCCAGAGCATGCATAAGCATGTGCTTAGTAAAGGGGGCCCTGAAGCCAAAGGACAGGGCACAGCATGTGACAGGAAGTGCACAACCTTGAAGAATGGCTAACCCCAGAAGAGCCCCAGGACCTCACACCCAGCACCTCCACAGCCTGCCCGAATCTGTCCCAATTTCCTTCTAGGTCTTTCTGCTGTAATCTTGGACCAGTTGCTTTGTGCCTTTTAGGCACAGTAGCGCGGCGGGAGATTTGAATAGTTTCACATTATTCAGCAAGGTAAGCCTCACCTTGGAGAGGACTCGGTTTCCCAACTATGAGTCCACAGTGTCAGTGGACCTGGGGACACCAAGGGAAGATGACCAGCACTAAGTGAAGAGGCCACTTCATAGGACTGCTAAAAAAACTAGTGATTGATAGGCATCCAGCAATGACGTTAACACCACAGGAACGAGACGAGGGGCCACACAAAGCAGCTGAGGGGCAAGAGAGGGCTGAAGAGCCTTCCCCTCACAGCGTGTGAAGACAGCAGAAACTCAGCTGCATCTAAACTGCATAAACAACCAGAAACAGGCAGGTCAGCTTGCTTTCCCGAATCCCAGGCCACAGGCTCAAAATGCCCTAACACCAGTGCTGTCCGATTAGATGATTTGCTACAAAGGCACCAGTTTCTATAAAGGTAATCGACAGGGATGATGTGCTACACACAAGGTCATCCTTGCATACAGCACCTCTCTTAACCTTCTTGATGCAATTTTATGAGTTTTAGTTTCTGTCTTCTATAAATGAGGATACTGATGCTCTGAAGAACCAGCTGACTTGTCCAGAGTCATGCCAGGCATATGTGACAGAGCCAGAACTTTAATCCAGATGCTTAAATTCAAACCCAGACCCCAGAAGCAGCCCCTCTGGTTAGGCTGGAATGGTGCCCTGCTCCCATGACAACTGGGCACCTCTGAACACAGGCTGCCCAGCACTGCCCGGCATGGGGGCCCCTCCAGGAAACGGAAGCCCAAGGGGAAAGTAGCTGAATCAATTATAGAAACTCAGATAATGGTCACATTTGAAAAGTGGATCACAATCCACCTTATGTGTGCGTCTTATCGCCAAATATCATGTGAAACCTTTACCTGCATTAATTCATTTAATTATCATAGCAGCTCTAAGAGGTAGGTAGTATTATTATTGTCCCCATCTTAATATGGAAAGTCTAAGGAAAAGCAGTAGGAACTTTCAAAAGTGACTTCTGCTAAGAATGCACGGTCCAGCTACATTCCGAATGCCATCTCTCCAAGGGACCTCATGCTGGGACAACGGCAAGTATGACCAAGCCTATAATTTTAAATAAAAGCTCTAGAACTCTCCTGAATGCTCAGAGTGTGGTATCAAACTAGACAGAGTATCAAAAGGGCCAATGTCAAACACACTACTGCTAGTCACTATCAATCACTGTCCCTCAAATGTAATTGTTTACTGAGGAGAAAGCCAACCACTTTTAGAAACGTGCTAACAAAGTGATGGAACCAAAGTAGGAAATCAGGATTTCAAAGATGAGTTGGGAGATTCTGTTCCAAGAAAGGACACATTGGATCTTTCCGCCAACCAAGTAAGACAAAAAAATGCATCAGAGCCAGGGGGAAGAAGGCCAATGCTATTCCAAAGAGCCACAAATTAAAAACCAATTATGCAAGGCTTGCTAAAAAAAATGTCAGTGGGATGCCTTTATGCTTCAAGTCACTAAAAACACAAGCAAGCTTAGGCCAGTGTTTACCCAGCAGATCATCTGGTTTGGGGCAACTCTTTATGCTTAGGCTAAAATGTGGATGAACATCTTAGTCTCTTTTATGAACAAACTTTGGGGAGATCACCTCTGGCTCAGAGTAAGCCACCTTCTGAGTCCTCCCTATGACCCATAGATTCCAATTCACCCTCCACTGAAGACCCCTGAAATAGTCTAAAAGGCCCTGGAGAAGTTGGGAAGTCACTTCCCAAAAGCACCTTACTAATTTCTGAGCCTACTAAGCAAATATCCAGATTCCCTAAACTGTACCTGTAAAGATTCTGATGTCAGTGGCCTGCAGTACAGTCCGGAAATCTAAATTTTTAGGAAGTTTCCCAAGTTAGTTTGATGATCAGCCAAGTTTGGGAATGGCTACTTTGATTTTTATTGTGTTTCCTTGTTCTTCTGCCCAAAGACATTTAAATTCAGAAATAGAAAAACGATGGAATAAGAACAAGGTAAGAGGGGCCGGTGAGATAGCTCAGCAGCATAAGTGCCTGCTGGCAAGCACAAGGTCCTGAGGTTGACTCCTGGTACCCACAAAAAAAAAAAAAAAAAAAAGAACAAGGTAAGAATTGGAAAACAGAGCAATCAAGACACAGAAAATTTAAGTGACTTGCCAAGTTGACACAGCCAGTAATGTCCAGATGAACAAACAGGCATTAAAAACACAAACCTCATGAGGAACTGCACGGTCTGACAGAAGTAAAAAGAAATGTAGGATGTAGGCTCCTGCCCTTGTTTTTAGTTTCTAAGCCCAGAACACAATCTCAAAAATAGGCTGGTGACACAGACAGCATGAAGAACACCAGGTGCAGGATGACAGGGAGTGGTGGGGACCGCGGTGAAGTGAGGACAGCACAAGATACACAGGGCACACGCTCTCAGTTCCAGCCTCTTGCTGCACATGGGGCTGTGGACCTGGAGTGGATGGATGGTCTAGCTTCTCCAAAGAAACCGGAAAGGCTGTATTTCCCAGCTTTTAAATATAGCAACTCATTCAACAAAGAAGAGAGGAGAAAGAAGGAAGAAAGGAGGGAGGGAGGGAAGGAAATAATAGGAATAAGGGGAGGGAAAGGAAGGAAAGGGAAGGCAAACCAAATAAGATTCATGTGCAGGCTGAAGAAAGGAAGAAAGGAAGGAGGAAGGGAAGGAGGGAAGGAAAGAAGGAAGGAAGGAAGTGAAAGGAAGGAAAGGGAAGGCAAACCAAATAAGATTCATACACAGGCTCAAGAAAGGAAGGAAGGAAGGGAAGAAGAGAAGGAAGGAAGGAAGGAAGGAAAGAAGAAAGGAAGTAAGGAGTGCAGGAAGGAAGGAAATGAAAGGAAGGGAAGGGAAGGCAAACCAAATAAGATTCATGTGCAGGCTGACACCTGGCCCTGGAATGACAGTTCACAACCTCTTTCCTGAAAAGTCACCCAGGCAGTCTCCTTCGAACGCTTAAGCCCCCTCCTGAGCACTTGGAGTGGCACAGAGGGTGAGGGTCCTGTCCACCAGGTTGAGTGAATACTTGGTGTCCAGCTGAGTATGTAAGGGTGGGGCTGCTGGCCTCCCTCCCCTCCCAGCTGAAATGCATTCCAGGTTCTGAGGCGCGGTGTGGTCACAGGGCCACCGCAGCCACTGCAGCAAAAGACCTGAGCAGATGACCAAGATCCTCAGGCCGGTACAGACAGGATGGTTGAGCAGTCCAGATGTCAAGGGCTGCAGGACAATGAAAGAGGAACGGTCTGGAGAAAGCCAGAGAGCAAAGCTGTCTTAAAAAGGAGTATTGGAAAGGAAAGAAGAGAAAGAGACCAGAAAGCGTACAACAGTGCAACTCACAAGAGCTAAATCTTGGTATTGGTCCACCAACAGATGAATGGATAAAGAAAATGTGGTCTTTATACACCAAGGAGTACTACTCTGCCATAAAGAAGAAAAATGTAGGAAAATTGATGTACTGTACCCTGAGACCATAATGTTAGCTGAAATAAATCAGACACACAAGCTTAAATATCGCATGGTTTCTCTTATATGAGAAACTCAAAATACATAGAGAGCAAAACAAAAGATAGATAATAGGGAGAAGGGAGATAGATCTTTTGCAAAAGGGAAGGGGCTCAAGAGATGGAAGGAGAGGGGAGGGAGGAGCAGGGATAAGGATGGAAAAAAAAGAATTGAGATGCGTTCCGTACATGTACCAACTCCCCATGAGAAATGTAACCACTATGTACTACAAACATGTCCTAACAAAAAAACAAAAACTGAAAAAAGTCAATAAAAGTCCTTTAACCCAAGATGTCCCCAAAAGCCCTGGCCAGCCATCAGAAGAGCAGCTTGCCACTGTCCATCCTGTTGGGCTGCTTAATTTTTCTTCATAGGACTGACCGCCACCTGACCTTTTACATTGTGTATTAATTGGTTCTTCTCAGCTGCTCTCACAGTAATATACAGTTTCAAGAGAGGGAGGATTTGATCTGCTTCGTTTGTAAATCAGGCCTAGTGCTTGGCACACAGCAGATGCCTCGTGTATGGGCTGCAGGCAAGCACTGGTATTGAACCAGTTTAACAGTATATGTGAACCGGATAATAACATCAGCCCAAAGCACTTCGTAATCCACAAACTTGTTTAACTCAGTTCCTCAGATTTTCTTTCACTGAACTGCTCTGTGCATTTGGAAGTGACCCAGGAGACGCGTAGCTTCTGCAACGTAGGCAGCCCAATCAAGAGCCGGATCCCCGAGCTGCCTGCACCATGGCTTGGCTAGAGCCCTCTTGGAGCCTAGAGGACAACCACACTACAGGACTCCAGCGCTTGCCGCGAACTGGGCTGTCTCTAAATTATCAAGTGCTCTGCGGCCGGGTTCATCGGGCCTCCCCAGCCCCAAAGACCCGTCATTGGTGGCCTGGAAGGGACAGAGTGAACATAGAGGCAGCAGTGAGACAGCAAAAGCTTTGGCACTCCGTTCAGACTGCCTGGTTTCTCTCTTACCCTGTGGACCTCAACTGTAATGCGATGGCGACTTCACAAGGTTCTTGTGTGACATAAACAAATGTCTAGTACTGTGCCCGCCTGGAACCTAGCTCAGGACAAGGGCAATATGGCTGGGACAGCAACAGCATTGCCATCATCATCCAGGCCCCAGCAGCCCAGCAGCATGATCCGAGTCACTTAATCTCCTCACTGGGCCTTAAATTCCTCTCCTCTAACATGGGGATAACCTGGAGGAAGGAATAAATGAGACCATGTGTGTTAAGCACTCAGCACAGGGCCTGGTTCATACTGAATGTTTCATCGATGTGAGCTGGTGCCTTATTATTATTCCAGAAACTTTTACTAGTCTAAAATGCCAATGTGAAAATTTGCCATATGCAAATAAGTCTTCAGAACATAGCTTCGACAGCTGCAGGTTTCTCTCCCCGCTTGCTCTGGGTTTTCGTTGCTCCAAGGATGAGCCCCGCCTCCGAGATGGGACTAGGACGAGTTGGGAGGTGAATTCTTAGCACAGGGCCCGCCACCTTCTCCTGTGAGGCATAATCGCTGCCGATCCAAGTATCACATTGCCCCCGCAACACTGACAGCAAGAGGACATGCAAATATGCCCTAAAAACGGCTTGCTATTTTCAGGGCCTGGATGGTACCCGTTTGTGGGTGCCTGCAAGGACAGCATGTCACTGTCAGGTACAGGGCATTTGCTACCAGTTTGGGGGTGGCTGTGAAATGTAAAAATACCCAACCTGAATAAAGGCCATTTCAAAAAAAAAGGGGGAAGCTCTTCCAGGGCCTTTTTTGAGGAGATGGCAACTCAGTCCTCCACGCAAATGCCAGCTGGGCCAACCCCCGCCCAAGGCACCTGGCTTCATCAAGCCACTCACGGCATCAGGACGCAAGGACACTGCTCAGCTACAGGCTCACAATGGCAATTCTACCGCGGAATGGTCCAGAAACAGAGACTTTGGGGTTACGGAGCTGGGAAAGAAACTAGCAGCAGGCCAAAGACAAGGGCCCTCCATGAGAAGAACAGGAAGCCAGGAAATGCTATCAACAGCACAATAATGATTGACAACGTCAATTTGGAAGAATCTAATCACGGTCTACTCTCACTTTATAATCAACAGTCATTAGTAGGCACCTTCTGTGTACCTAATGAAGGTGTCTCAAGCAATAAAGGCCACAGGAAGGACCAGGCACTGGAGGTAGATGAAGGCAGCCAGCAGTAACAAATGCAAAACCAACAGCACAATCAGGACCAAGTAACAGGGAAGTGGAGGGGCTGGTGGCAAACTGGAGAAAGGAAAAAGTGAGGTGGCTCTCTCCACTCCATTTAGTACAGCAGCTGCCATGCCTGAGCAGGGCAGTGTTACCAGATCTTCCCATTTTTTAATTGCAACGTGTAAGTGAAATGTTGGTTCAAGTTGCTTTTTAAATACTGCACAGGCCAAACAAAACATATCTGAGGGCCAGATCCAGCCCACAAACGGCCAGCTTGCCACCTGTGGCCAGGCCCCCAGAATCCCTTCCTTGCAGTTTTCATGGTGCTCAGGGGAGAGATGAGCTGAGCCATGGTTGCACAATATATGCAGCCCCTCCCCAGGGACCGTTCTGCACTTGGAAGCCCCTCTCTCCTCACTCCAGAGCCTCCACGCTCCATCCTGGGGTAGGAGCTAGGCCCATCTTTGCCTCTGAACACTCCCCCTGGACAGAGCCCTGCACAGCTGATACTCAGAGATACCCCATGCCCTGCCCACCTCCCCTCACTGGTTCCTTCCATCTGGTGGCTACTCTGCCAGGCGCCCGTAGAAATGGTTCTTCTGGGGCACTCACCAGGGAAAACATTTGAGCAAATCACAAGTTTGGGCCAGCATGTACTGCACTGATGCTGAGCCACGCTGGGGACTTCTGCTTCTCATTGGTCCCTTGGGAAAAGCTGCCCTTCTGCATGTAAGGTTTGAGAGAGCTGCAGGTGCAAGGGACCAGGGCGGTGGGGGGTGCATGGTGCTCTGTGTGTGGGACCTTTGCCACCCTTATCTCAGGAAGATGATGCTGGGGACTGAGGCCATGCCTACCTCCAGCAGCTGCTAGATAAGGGAGGCCACGCCATGTATCTTCCAAGTTCCCTGGTTCAGCCCCAAACTGGGTCCAAAAGAGGTGAAGGTAATGGTGTGATGAATAATAATAAGTTTCAGAGATAACTCAATATTAGCATTCTCCTCTACACTTTTCAAAACTTGCACACATTTCCATTATCTCTGGCCATCTAACACCCCAGAGAGATTGCCAAGAAGTCATTATTCATTAGCATCATCATGCTTCCCTTGACTTCTGAAGCAGCCTCCTGACCTAACCTTGAATGTGTCCATGAATCCCCAGGGGAGATGGTTAAAATGCAGATTCCGACTCAGTTCTGGGGTACGGCCTCGAACCCATTTACACTATGGGTCTTCATGCCACATTCTGAACACAAGGCCAGGGTTCCACAGCATGCCACATTTAGGGACAGTTCTAAGAGTCTGGAGTAACAGGACGCACTCACCTCACTTTTCACGGGTTGGGGCCTCTTGCCCAGTTTCACCTCCAGGAAGTGCAAGGGTGCAATCATGGCCCCAATATTGCGGATGTCGGCGTATTTCAGCTCCTCTGCAGTTAGAGCCGAGCTGGGGAGTCCCGTGAGGGGGCCAAGCCCTGGCAGAGAGCCTGCGGTCACAGAAGGGTCTGGGATCTGCCCAGGCATCATAGCAAGAGGAGCAACAAGCCAGCCTGGAGTGGGCAAGAGAAAGCAGTACAGGACAATCAGCTTTGAGGCCAGGAGCTCCACACCTTGCTATCCCCTCTTTTGCCAATGTTCCCCTGAATCCCTTCCCCTCCTGGGTGTTCTTCCTGCCCATAGGTCCTTTCTGTTATGGAGGAAAGTCAATTGATTCACACCCGTCACCCATCCCTGGCACTGCTGGGATTGGCCCCTCCCCCAAGGCAAGATTTAACCCAATCAAAGGCAACATTTATTCAGCATTTGCTCTGTGCTGGATGCCTTGATAATCCTTCCACCTGCCTCACTAGCGTGGTCTAGAGCCCCTTGCATGGAGTAAGAAGACAGGACATAGAAGACAATTCGTTCAAGGCTGTGCACAGTTAAAGCTGGCGAGGCTGGGATTTAAATGGCACTGTACGGCCTCTGAAGAGACTGACTCTAGCAGCGGGATCTCAAGCACCTTGGTACCTGTTTGAGAGGGAGCTATTTTTGGCCTGGCCTGGTGCCTCCCCTCAAATCACACGTCCTATTCTGCATACTTGTTAAGACTTCTTGAATACAAGACAAAGCAAATCCAAGTTAAAGGTGAGCATGAGGGTGAGTGTGTGCGCGTGTGTGATGTCTGTAAGGAAGACACTGAGGCAAAGGAGATGGAATTAATTAGCACGTGCTTTCCCAATGGAACCCAGTACCAGAAAATTCCTCCACAGCCTCTCCATTCTCACAGCAAACACGTACTCCAGCTCTGCCAGACCCAAGAGGTTTACCAGAGAAGACAGGCGCAGGCACGAAGAAGGGCATAAACGAGACAGGTCAGCACCATGGGAGTTCTTATTTCTTCCCTCCTTTCACTGGGGGAAACTCATGGGTAAAAGTTGGCCATTGTTTTCAAGGCACAAATAATGGTGAAGAAAGCTTGCCTGCCAACAAATCCAGGTATGTCTAGGCCCTCAAAGGGCTCCTACCCATCCACCCATCCACTTGCTGAATAGCTCCTCCAAGCCAGCAGGGCCTCAGTACGGGGAGCGCAGACGTGAACAGCTTGAAAGTAGCCTCGTTAGGAGCATTCTAGTCCAACACTCCTCAAGCATTCCAGTACTGCAAAGGAAACCATTCCTCCCTCTTCCTGTCAGCACAGGGCCATAAAAATCCAAACCTCACTGTCCTGGAGATCCCCAGGGGAAACCTTTGACCTATCCTTCCATCTCAACCTGTTACCTTCCATGGAGAAGGGCGTATTTGGCAAACAGAGGAGATGTGATGTCGCCAGGCCATGCTTCTCTGTTGGGCAGAGTTAACCCATTCATATGGTCATGCTGTCCTCACATGGGAGTGGCTCTAGCGGGTAACTCCCAATCACCTCCCCTCCTTCAGGTCCTCAGGTCTAAAATTCAGAAGTGGACTCAACAGGGAGCCCACTGTGGCCCCCAGCACAGCCACATTCTCCCTCCATCTCCATTTTATTTTCAAGGGTGGCATCTCATTCTCTAGCCAAGTCTTAGGCCTGATTCTTAATCAGTTCTGCACTTTGTGGTGGGGTGGGGGTCTAGTGAGTGATTTGCATCCTCAACCCACAAAGGCTTCTACTAAATGTCATTTTGTTTAAAGAAAGATGCCTGTGGGATGGGAATATAGGTCAGCAGCACAGCACCTGCCTGGCAAGCGTGAGGTCCTGAGTTCGAGTCCCGGTACCAAAAAGAAAGAAAGTAAGAAAGGTGCCTGTGAATGGACAGTGTGCCTGCCACCCATCCCTGGCACATACACAGCCTCTGCCCATTCCTCCCTGTGCTTGTAGCCCCTGCCTCCTGCCCACATTGGTATTTATTTGGTCCCCCAAGTTCTTTCATCTGTGCCCCGCCTACTCTATCTCTGCTCCCTTTAGCACCCCCCTCTGCACCCCGTATCCTTTCTGCCCCTCCTTAGCACTCAGAGTCCCCCTGAGAAGACCTCAGCCTCATTCACGATGAGTGATCATCTCAGAGCCAGGGGAGGCCCTGTGCTCATACAAACCACATCCTCATTTTGCATGTGAGGAAGATGAAGCTCAGAGAGGTTAAATGACTTGCCCAAGGTCACACAACTAGAGAAGGACAGAACCCAGGCTAGATTCTTGGCACCTGGATTTTAGCACCTGCCCCTTTTTTTGTTTCCCCTCCTGGAGTCCAAGAGGTGTGGAACCCTGCAGCAGAAAGGACCTTTCACGCAGGAGCCCGGAGTAAAAGCTCGCTTTCCTCGAAGAGGACCTCCTACAGAGACTAAGGCTCAGGAAGTTCCCTGAATAACCCCATGGCAGCCTGAGTGGGGGCCCAGCTAGAAACATCACCCAACACCTCTTTACCAGGGGTCTTCAACAGGCTGTGGTTCTCCAGCACTCTGAGGTCAGTGAGGGAGCCACCCTCCACCCCCCAACGCTGGGCCTGCAACACAAATGGGGCTGTGACTGCCACACCAGGACACGGCTCCAGGTACCCTGGATGGGCTGCCCATCTCCCTGACCCTCCTCCGGGGAGGACAGGAAACTAACCGGTGCAAGGACCCACTCTGGTGCAGCAAAGCTTTGCCTGGGCCCAGCCACGCCGCCCCCTGGCAAGCAGAGAGGTGATTTCGGGGGGCAGACAGCAGTTGTCTGTTGTTCTTTGGCTGACCCCAGTGCCCAGCTTCATGTCTGGCACAGAAAAGGCAACGAAGAAATACTTGTTGCAATGAACGAATGAATGAATGAATAACAACAAATCCATGGCAGAGCAAAATTCAGCAAGTGGGTTAGGATCTGCCTCTGGAAGCTTAGAATCTTGTTATCCGGCCATAATTTCACCTCCAGGTTCTTCCTTCCCACAGTAAACCCAGGAGAAATACCGCAGAGGCTTCCATACGTTTCCCCATCTAAGCCATCCCTGGAGACAGAAGCCAGACCTCGCTCTGTTCCAGGAACGATAGCCTGCTTGCAGCTTCTGTTTATCTTCGTGCAGATGGTATAAATGAGGCACGAACAAATGTTCCCAAAATATAATGAATTATCTGCTACTGGGGACCCCTCCCCAAGGGATAGCCACCCCTGGGAGTAGTGGCCCCATAAATCCTTGCAATTCCTGCTCCCCTGTGAACCTATCCCAGTGCCAAGGCCCACACAGGGGACCAGGCACCAGGCTCTCCTTTGTAGAAGCAAAAATCTTCCTGTCTTTCCTTCCCCTGCAAGGGAGCCCCTAAGTGCTCAGATACAAACCACAAAGTCCTTAACACATGCCATTCCTTGGAGACAACCGCAGGACTGACATTCACCAGTGAGAAGTTACCCCAGCTGTCTCGGGGGGGTGGGGAGAAGGTGGAGGAGAGGAGCTGCTGCCTTTCTAATTGGATCCTTATTAACTGCAAAGAGCTGGCTGGTCATCTAAGACTGAACGGCAACTTCGGTGATTTGAAAAATAGAACAATTTCAAATGATTTAAGGCTCTATAAAAGCGGGGCTCGATGGTGGCAAGGACCCAATAACAGCCAGAAGGAACTTACCCACTTCAAGGAAGATATAGGAAAGATGACAAGAGGTGAAATCATCTCCCAGACTGGATGTTCCATACGGAAACAATTTAGTGGGAAAAGGAGAACTACGCACTAAACGCTTTAGGAGAGGAACTCAAGAGATTTTTTCCCTTCAGGGCCCAGGAGGTCTAACAGGCAGATAAACACCCACCACGTCTCCACACATAATGGATGCATACAGAGCAGTCACTGTGCACTGGCAAAACACCAAGATCGAGAAATGAGGCTCGTGCCTCAAAATATAGGGCTAGAATCCAAAGAGACTTTGGCAATTTGGGACACTGACCAGGAATAAATGGGAAGCCAGCCAGTGAAGAAAAGCGAGGGAACATACAAGTCCAAGATGGGTCCTGACAAGCCAGGCACAAATAAGACAAAAAGCATTCAGAAGGTCACAGTGGACCCCAAGCTGTAGCTGAGCCCAAGATTACGGGTGAGTTGATGCAGCTCCCTAAAACCCAGCTTGCGGCAAACCAGGCCAGATGGATTCAAGTGGAAAAAACTTGAGGAAAAGATCTGCTATCTGTATCACTCTGCTCTGACTGTCACGGGGACTTGTAAGGACACAGTTGGTGCTGCATTGTAGAAGCAGGAGAAAAAGCCACAAAGCATTTCAAGTCCAAAAATATCTACTGGGAGATATTAACATGAAGAGAATTTCAACCCAAAGAATAAAAGATAGAGGTAACTTATTCAGCTGGCTCTCTATTTTCTTCTCTGGTTTACCATATGTGAAGCTAAGCCTTCTTTTTAATGGGAGAGTCTACAAGCAGTCCTGCTTAGATGGGTCACACTTGTACAGGGCCATTCTTATTAAAAGGACTCAAGTATCAGCCTCTTCACCTGCAATAACAAAAATAGCTCTTTTAAAAAAAGGACAGGTTAAAAGAGAAACTTAGGAGCTATATCACGAACTTTCTGTCCATAGATTTTAAGGGAGGCTATAAAACCCCCACCAGTAGCAGCTGCCCTGGGCTGGCATAAGGAACGGGAATGAGGCGCGTGTGGGTGCAGATGGCCTCTGGCTCAAGGCTGGTGTTAAGATGAGGTGCTGGAAAGTGAGGCATGTCGTGGAGTGAATGAATGTACACGGGCAAGACATCTGATCAAGAATAGGGTTAGGAGTCAAGGGCAGGGAGCCAGCAATAGAGAATCTGCAAGAGTGGGGAGTGGGAGGTCCAGGAGCTAGAAAAGGTTCCTTCAGAAGGATGTCCCCAAGATCTACAAGCAGGGGAGGGGAAGCTTTCAAGAGGGATGGTCTAAGTATAAATTCTCACTGTCCCTTACTAGCTGTGTGGCCTTGGGCAAGTTCCCTAACCTCTCTGTGCCTTACTTTCCTCAACTGTAAAATAAGAATAATGTCATTTGCCCAGTAAGGTTGCCAAGAGGGTTAAATTAGTTAATATTTGGAAAGTACCTGGAACAGTGCCTGCACACAATGAGTATAAAGTCAATGTAACCACAGGACCTTCCTTCCTGCAGGGATATTAGTACTAGATGACCTCAAAGTCTCTTCTGGATTGTTCCAATTTAACAATGGTCTCCCTTTCCTACAGCCGTGAGGATGATTCTCCCCAGAGGAGTCTCTGATCTCCCACTTCCAGCCCTAGACCCCAAGAAGGCAGGGCCACGCTGCTTCTAAGTAGGCACAAAGCACACAGGTCAGGGAAGGAAGGTGCAGAGGATGCCCAGCACCAGCATTCTGCCTTGATTTCCTCTACGGTTCCTCCACCCTGCAGGCCAGAACACAGCTGCATAGCTCACTGGTCACAGTGCACTCCCGCCAGCCTGGGTTTCCAGCCCTGCCCCAGAAGCATGGGGCCAGCATCTTCTGCATCCGTCAGTCACTGTCCCTGTGCTGCATGGAAGGGGCCACTCCTCAGGCCTTCCCAGAAAGACAAAGAGGGGTCGCTGGGGTCCTGGAGAAGCCACTGTGTGCTGGCAGGCATGATTCCTGCACAGCGGCTGTCTCAGCTGCACAAGGACCTGGAACATTCCTCCAGGAGACTCCTGCACTTCCCTCACAGAAATGCTTCCAACAAGGCCCTGTCTATAAACCCAGCTTGATACTCTGCCCAATGTAGGTGCTCAATAAATGACCTAAATTCATTTCTACCAGGAATCCACATTCTGAGGCACAAGAAGCAGCTGGCCACCAGCCAAGCTTTCTCTCTTCTCTTCCTGCCTCAGTTCAGTGCTGGTCCTTGGGGACAGGGGCTAAGAGCACAATACTGGACCCGGACACACACACACACACAACATGTGTGACCGCATTGGTCCTTTTAAAAAACTGCCACTGGCCAGCTAAAGCTTTGGAAATGAAGCTCAAAACTGAATTGAACCTATGGGTTGCAGCAAGAAAATAAATTTATTAAAAAAAAATCAAAATGGTGGGCTGTGGCCAGGCCTCCCACAGTCAGCAATAAGCGTAACAAAACAGACTAAAAATTCCAAGCCTGGGTCACTAAGGCATTTGTCTCTGCTGAGTTTCGAGAGGCCAAACCACACACACACACACAGAAGTGCACACACACAGGCATGCACACACACACATACACACAGAGGCACACGGAGCTTGGCAGCCCCCAAGTTCCAGAGCTGGTAACACAAGCCACGGAACTGTCTGCCAAGACAAGCAACAGAATGAGCCAGGCCCAGTTTCATTGGCCACCATACGCTGCATATGGCCCGGGACGTAGCCAAAACAGTGTTCTCACCCTCCTCAAAGGCACAGGAGACCCTCTGTTTTTAAACACACCTCCACAGAGCCTTAATTAAAGGAAAATGGAAAAATAATGTGCCTGCTGCTCTCCCCCTGCCTATACAGGTATGTGCACACACGTACCCATGCACACTCACTCTGTTTTTCTCTTCCTCCCATTTTTGGTTTCAAGTATAATTCATTCTCATGGAAAAAAAGCAAACTGCATCCTGCAGCAGAAAAGCAGAAAAGAATGTAGCTTGCCCTCAGCCCTGGCTCTGCTTGCTTAAGTTGAGTTGGTCTGAATGAATACAGAGTAGACCAGCCTAGAACCTGTGTTGGCCCCTTCCTTTCCAGAGTGGAGCTGGAAAGCGAGATGGTGGCAGCAGGGCGAAGTGAGGGGCGGCGGGGGGCACCACTGCAACACCAGTAGCCCCACAACAAGCAAGGCCCAGAGAGCCTGGGGAGGATTCTGCAGGCTGGAAAAGATACCACACATCCTGCAAACAGGTGGGAGACAGAACAACAGACCCAGGGAGACAGGAGGAGCATTCCATGTTGGCTGCCAAAGCTGGCAGTGATGAGTAGGAGACTCTTATCCAAGTCTTTCCTAGGGGACATCCTCACCACCATGTCCACATCTCCTCAGAAGTGGCTGCAAGCAATCTAGGAGAAAAAACAGAGACCCTCTCACCCAGGCCTGCCAGCAGCCCTTCAAATCACACAGCACCCAGCTCTTCAGGAAGACTCTGGAGCTGCCTGCTCCTCTGAACCAAAGCCAAAAGTGGAAGGGGAACAGAAGAGCCTTTGAGAAATCCATCCTCCCGACTCCAAGCAAGGCAAAACCTCAACCACCCAGAAGCATGAGAATAGATCTTGCTTCTCTTCCCTGGACCTCAAGTTTCTATAAAATCAAAGCTGTGCTCACAACCAATACCTGGTTAAACTCTCCCCTAGAAACCTGCAGGGGAAGATAAGCCTTCCATCCAAGCTGCAGCCAGATTTGCTTGAAAAGGTGAAAGCAATGGTAGGCGTTTTTTAAACCCTCAGGGAAGGGAGGCAGGGGGGAAGGGAAAGGATCACAGTTCTTGCAGGCTTTAAAGGAACAAGCAGGTACCCAGACACAGTTCAGTCCTAAGGCCCTGGAAGAGAGGGCTGGGAGTCAGCTCCAGATGCACACACCCACAGTGCCAACCCCTTTGAGACACAGACCTAAGCACCCTGGCTGCCACTTGGGAAGGTGGCATGATGGCAAGGCTCAAACAGTCATGCAACTGCAGCTGACCCAAAGGTTCTGTTGATTTCCCCTTCCACCAGCCCCTCCAGTCTCTAGCCCCACGGGTGGCCCACCCATCCCTGCGAAAGAGCCAAGGCCTCCTGGACCTCCTACCAGCTCCAGGGACCTAGGCAAAGCCTGGCTCTGCCACCCTGGGGTCCAGGTGGAAAGTCCAGCCTCCTCTGAGGAGAAAAGCAGAAGGCAGCCTTCTAAACTGGGCTGGTTACTTAAAGAAGTCAGCCTTCTTCTTTATGTAACCTGGCGTGGGAGACAGGGGAGCCCAAAGGGAACCCGGGCCACCCCGAGGCCCCCTGCTAAGTCAGAATCCCGGGGCAATGGCCCTGAGAGAAGCCCTCTTCGCCGCTTGAAACCCCAGCCTTTCTCAACACCTCCTCCAAGTCCTCCAGGAGTGCGCTTCCTCCCCGCGAGGGAGGCAGCGACAGGGACAAGACTTGCCAGTGGGTTCTTGTCATGCTCCCCTCACCCCCGCACCACCCTGGCCGTTCACCCTCCAACCCCACTCCCACGGCCAGGTTCCCCGGACAGTTCTCCCAGCTCACTCCGCCTTCCCCGGCACCTCCCTGCACGGGGGAGAAGAGGCGGAGGGGGAAGGAGGGAGCGCCCCGGGTGCCAGAGGAACGGACGGAGCCTCCCGTCCTGGGCCGGGAAGCCACCCGCTCGGGGTCCTGGGGCTGCAGGAGCCTCCCGGCGCCGCGGGGCACGGAGTCCACGCAGGAGTGGCCGCCCAGGTGCCCCGCGCACCCCGCCCGGCCCGCCCAGCGCCCCGCGCGCCCTGGCACCCACCGTGCAGAAGCCGCGCGCGGAGGCGGCGCGCCCAGGACCCGGGCCCGGCTGCAGGCGCCGTGCCCGCCGCGTGCCGCTGCCGCCCGGTGCCCAGGCCCGTCCCGGCCCGGGAGCCGCCGCGGCGCCAGCCCCGCCGCCTCTGCAGCGGCCGCCGAGCGTCCCTCCCGCAGGCGGTGGCGGGCGGCGGGACGGGTTGCATCAGCCCCGGCTATATAGCGGCCCCTGGGCGGCGGGGAGGGGTCGGGAATGCGGAACCGGCGGGGCTGCCAGCTCCAGACGTCAGAGGGGACGGAGAGGAAGGGAAGGAGGGGACAGGGGAGGAGGGGGTGTGGAGCCGGCGCTTCACACCCACTGACCTTCACCGCCCCCGCAGCCTCCGGCGCGCTCCTCCGCCCGCAGGGCCGGCGGGGGCCCGGCGCGCCAACCCGGGCTCCACCACGGCCCCCGGCGCTGCCACCCCGCGGCGCAGGAGCGGGCGAGGAAGCAGGACGCAGCGAGCGGTTATGTAAGAGCATCCCCCGCGCTCCGCCGCCCGGACACAGGCGCGCAGGGAAGGCGGCGGGGCGACCAGTCAAGAGCCCCTTCCAGGAGCAGCGCTTGTGTTGAACCATCTTCCTTGTCCTGAGCGCTTTCCCCCAAACCCAGGCAGAGAGAGAGGATTTCAGCACTGTTGCATCCGTGGACCTTTGAGGAGGTGACCTCGCAAGCCTGCGAAGGATGGGCAGAGGATTAAGGCACTTAGGGTCATCTGTCGGGCCATCACAGACCCCCTCCTCTAGGGCTGCCGCCTGGGGCCACCACTTTCTCTGTGGCTGGCCAGGTTCACCCAGAGCTCTTTGCCCTCCTCTAGCAGGCAGGCTTTTCCTGTCCACTGACAGACACCAACGGCTTCCTCCCCAGTAAGACTGCCATGGCCAGCTCCACTGCCACCTCCCGTCCTCCTAGACAGGAAGATGGAAAAGGAGACTCCAGGGGGCATGCGACAGCCACAATGCCCTCCATTCTGCAAAGGCTAGGACACAGAGTCCTCAGGCACAAACGTGGCACCTGACTTTGTGGCACTTCCTTCCTGCTTCCTGACACCCTGCGTGCCCAGCCAGCCTCTGCCTACCAGATAGGAGTGGTGATGCTACTCCTCAGCGACCTTTAGCCTCCTTCTCAGAGTGACCTGGTAGGTCATCACCCACAGCGGAAAGGAAGTGAAAGAAAAGTTCACGCTTCCTTGGAGTGCAGATCGCTCAGAGTGAAAGAAACAAGACACCCCCACAGATTGGAGCACATAAGCCAAGCCCCACGCGCTCTCTGCTGAATGCGCAGCTCCTTGTTCCCCCAACACTGAAATCTTTTTTATGCAAAGACAGACCCTGTTCTGATGACATCGCCTGTCCATTTTCACCATCACCCTCAGTACCCTCCCTCACAACACCGGTGTAAGAAAGAAGAAAGTAAGGCCCTAAAAAACATGCATGGGAAACTGAGTAGTAATGTGATCATCCTGTGGAAGAACACGACTCCAGGCCCCAGAAAGGCCAACTGTACCTTTACTAGAGCACGAAAATCAAAGCCGGGTTCCGTGAAACTGCCTTGTGATGTTTCTCAACAAGACCAGGCCTTGGACATTTATAGGGAAGAAAACACTGAACGGGGGCAATATTACTTTATGCTGGGACTTTGAAGAAATGAAACTGATCTACGTGCAGGGACTAATAATTAACGTGTGCGGTTAGAGCTGGTCCTCTCCAGGGCCTGGTTTGGGCCTCAGCTAGGCCTTTGGGAGTCCTACTGGGCCTTTGCTTTCCCTCAAATTAAATAAAGTTACAGGGATGGCACCAAGGGTGAGTGGAGATCTTTAGCCCCTTCCATCGCCCTGTAATATCCATTAGGTCCTCCCTGTTATTTGATATGGATGTTTTTCAGTTTTATATGGGATGTTCTGCAAACGCAGCCTCAGACCTCGCTCCCAGCCACATTGCCCCCTCCCAGACCCTTCTGCATTCCCTGCCTCTGAGAGTGGCTGGAGGGAGAAGCCATAAACTGGCTCCTCTGTGTAGACATGGCCTGCTTTTCTCTGCAATTGCCAGGTACAACTGATCCACCTCTGGCTTTTAAGGACAACAGTAACCTGGCCTAAGGCAGTTTGAATTTAGGTTTCCTGTCCCTTGCAACCAAAAAAGTTCTGATTAAGACACCCATCCCTGGCCCGTGGACTGACTCAGATATTGTCGTGTCTCCAGAGTGAAGCTAATGAAACTGGAATTATGTGGATCTACTAGGAAGAGAAGCAGCCAGAGGCGGAACCAGAAGTGGCCACAAGCTACCACATGCAGGGGGCCTGCTGAGAGCGAAGTTATTGCGAGAGGAGCCGTGGAGGGGCAGGTGGAGGGAGCGCCAGTGATGTCTGAATCCACCCATCATCCCTAACTCTGAAATTTTTGGTTAAAAGAATCAGTAAATTACACCTTACTTGAGGCAGCTTGAATTTAGGATTCCTATTACTTGCTACTAGAAAAGTCCTCATTAATAACTGGGTTTTGTATTTGTCTTATTTTGACTCCTTTGTTTTAAAGTTTAATGGACATCGATGAATCCCAAGCTCTTTGCAAAGAGGAAAAAGTGAAATGATCAAGTAAAATAATTAATTCCCCAGAACCAAAGGAACTATCAATACCAAGGAGGAAGTGATAGTTATGAGTAATCAACCAATCCACTAGTCTTTATACTAGTTTTTAGTGAAAATCTGTTATGTGCCTGTGAGTGGCACAGAGTTTAAGACACGGGTCCTCACCTGTCCCATCTAGTTAGGAAGAACGACTTAAAAATGAATGGACAGAAAGACTAAAAGTATCTAAGAACTAATTAAGTGATACAGTCTATTAGCACAGTAGGAATCCAGACGGGATTACTGCTTCATTCTCTACTCAAACTGTACAGGCCAAAACTGCAAACTGCAGATGCTCCTCAATTTACACGGGGTTATAGACTGATAAACTCATCCTAAAGTGAAAATACCATTAAGTCAAATGCATTTAGTATGCCTAACCTACCAAACACAGCTCCACCTAGCTACTATAAATGTACTCAGAACACTTACAATAGCCTACAGTTGGGCAAAGTCATAGAATACAAAGCCATTTTTATTAAAAAGTATTGAATATGTCAAATCGTAAGTAATTTATTGAATACTGTACTGAAAGCAAAAAATAGAATAGTCACATGGGTACGCTTTCATGCCATCGTGCAATTGAAAAAGCGTAAGCTGAGCTCTAAGTCAGGGATCATCTGTAGTAGCTGACAAGTAGAATTTGGCTTTTCTTTTTTCTTTTTTTTTTTTCTTCAGTATATCAAAGATTTAATGGACACACAAAACATCTGTACTTCTAACTTTTCCTGAAGAAAAAAAAAATTAAGGTCTGGCAACATTGCGCATGTGTAATAGCTGAGGTAGACTAAGTTTTGCTGCAAAATTCAGTGACTTAACACGAGAAAGGTTACTTCTTACCCATATAAGATCTAGTGAATCGGGGTGATTCTCCAGGATAGCAGTTCTCTAGGTGATGGCTCCGTGTTGTACCTCCATGTCACAAATACATTCATGGCCACCGTGGCAGACAAAGAGAAGGCCAAACACCAGCAGCCAAATCATGTCTCCCAGATTGACTTACATCACTTTAGCTTGCATTTCATTAACCAAAGCAAGTCACGTGGCCGTTCTTAATTTCAAAGAAGTAAGGAAACTTGGTAACCCTGTGTATCAGAGCAGAAGAGAAGCAGAAATGACTGAAAAATTAGTATCTTCACCCCCTTATGGCAGTGATGGGCTAGAACACACTAGAAGCTGTCCCCTTGAGGTGGGACCTAAAGCTCATGTTTGACAGTTTCCAACCATCCTACTTTATTCATTTATACAGCCTGCCTCCTGCCTGGCCCCTGGAAGCAACTGATTTTGCAAGTTCTGGTATAGACAAGGCCAATCTCAGTACCAGTCTTCCAAATATTCCTGATGATCCAGGAGTTATCACAGCTATTTTTTTAAGAACAGATGTTTTATCTGCTTAGAACAAAAACAAAAACATATTCCACAGAGAGTTTTTCAGATGAAAGGCAAGATGATATCATGAAATCAAACAAGAAATTGAGACTAGCTGTTATATATTCTGTAAATGAGAGACATATCATGATGATTTCTTACTCCCGCTGTTTCTTTGATCAAACACCTGCCACGAAACTAGGAGAAAGGGGGCCTCCCACACTCTGTCCTAGGGTGGGAGAAGTTACATGGTAGTGACTTAGGGGGGTTATAGTTTTTAAAAATTCACATATGTGAATACGTATACAAGTAGATGTGTGTACATATACTGTATATCCAAGGATTTGAGAAGAATTGTGAGTTAGTAAAAGAAGGGCTTTTCTTCCTGCCAAGGAGGAATTTTATAAAACCTGTCTAAAGGTTTAAGAATAAACCAGCACCTACAGAAATGCAGCCTTCACTGGGAAAAGCATAGCAATTTCTGTTTACTCCCCTAACACATTAAGGCTTTAAAGGGTGAAGAGATAGTAACTTCTCTGGTTAAAAGGATGGGGCAGGTGGGGTTCTGGAGAGGAGGAATATGTCAGATTCATGTTAGACTCGTGTGGTCATAGATAGGGTTTTTCAGAGGTGGCTGGATCTAGGATGTGTGATGCTGGGATGGAGGATGTGATTGATTCAAGGTGCGATGCTAGGATCAAGGCTGCCCCACCCTGGGTGTGAGTGCTACCCGCCCTAAGGGTTGGTAGCCTGGATAGGATACAAGGGACAGAAAAAGGATCACTGCTTCTCATTTGTAGCTTCCTGCTTGCTGCCTTGCTGCCTTGCTGCCTTTTGTCTTCTGACTGCTATGAACTGTTTCTCCTCTGCAATGCCCCACTGCCACGCCACCCTGCCTTGGAACCAGCCAACTATGGACTGAAACCTCTACAAACTGTGAACCAAATAAACTTTTCCTCCTTTAACTTTCATCATCAGGTATTTTGTCTCAGCAACGAGAAAAGTAACTAAGACACCACCTTTGACTCCTTCCTGTGGCTCTGAAGGGGTGTTAATACCGGTGCCTCATCATCCCTGAGCTGGCCAATAAGGGTAGTCCCACAGCCACAGTGATTGGTTCAGGGGTGGGCATGTGACCCAGAAAGTGCCAACCAGAATCTTCCCTGAATTTTCTTATGTGAATGCTAAGGATGAGGGGAGATCATTCACTTTAAAACATGAATATAAGGATGTCATTTGTGGCTATCAGTGGCCATTTTTCCTATCACATGACAAGAGTCTGACCAGAAAAGAACCAAGGAAAAGAACCAAGACATTCGAGATAAATGGCCACGAGATCATCATTTGAGTCCTTGACTTTAAGCTACCATGAGAACTTGCTGAAGCAGTCTTTGGGTGAAGTCAACACATGCCCTTTCTCTTTCCTGCTAAGATAGTTTGAGTTGGATTTTCTAACACCTGCCACCGAAAGAATGCTGAGGGATACAATAAATAAATGATCCAAAGTCAAGCTCATAAAGGAATGCTGAACTGACACCATAGAATTGTATCTGTTTCTATTCTTGCCTCACTCATCAAATCCTTCTCTTCTTCTGAAAGCCTAAAAACAGAACTTCTCACAGCTCGAGGTTCAGTTAGTTATTTAAGTAATTTATACAGATAACCTCACTTGAATGTTTACTCCGAATCTGCCCCACCCTTATTGAGGAGGCAAAGCATAAAGGAGATACCATCCCCAGCTATAAAGAATGACAGTAGAGAGGCCCAAGAAGATGGACAATCTTCACAAAAATGGGGAGATGAGGACTGGGCCAGTCTAGGGAAAACTTTGTGTATCCTGCTCCCAGAATATTGTGTTGCAAAATATGTCCTGAAAACACAGAGAGAGGATGAAAGACCCACACTGGGGCTGTCATTGTGTAAGTTGCCCATATATAGGTGGTCCCTGAAGTTGATAACAGGATTATAGATAGAATTACTAAACTCCTTTAGAATGATGTTTTAGTCATATGAAATTTCAAATCATAGATAATTAACAAATAAGTGATGAGTTAATGAATAAATGAAGAAAGAGAAGCTGGTCTAGGACACAGTCTTAGAAGATGCTGATAATTAATAAACTGGGAAAATGAGAAGAAGCAAACAAGTTAGGAGGCAAACAACTCCATGGAAGATTGAAGAAAGAAAGGCACAATCACAGACTACCCAGGCTTCTCCAAACTCTCCTTAATATTGGTTTTGCCATTATCATGGTCAAATATGTAGCTAGCACAGTGAAGTATAACACAGAAACAAGACCCAAAATGAGTTTGTTATATTTGCTTAGATCTGGTAGGAACATTATAAACTTACAGATGAATCATTATGAGGCCTCACGTTATTTTTAAAAGAGGTCGTTTAATTTGAAAATGTAGCCAGGTATTGTGCTGCATGCCTGTGATCCCAGTTCTCTGGGAAACTGAGGCAGGAGGATGGCAAGTTTGAGGTCAACCTGGACAATTTAGTGATGTAGCAAGACCCTGTCTCAAAGGGGTTAGAGGGCTGGGGATATAGCTCAGTGCAAAAGCACTGGATTCAATCCCTCAGTTCTGGAAAAAGAAAAGAATAAAAGGAAAGAAGGAAGTGTAGACAGTCAGACGTATAACAGTGTTTCCACCTAGCACCCACAATGTTGCCTGGAGGCAGATGAAGCCCTTCTCCATTTTTTCCTTTCTTCTTAATCCCTGTGCCCCCACTCCCAGAAGTGTTGCTATAGATTGCTCAGACTCCTCCATAAGAAGTTTGGACTTTACCTTCCTCATCTGTTAGATGGGAATGCTCATCAAATATGATATTTATAGGGGCCGGTGAGATGGCTCAGCGGCTTAAGCGCCTGCCCGGCAAGCGCGAGGGCCCGAGTTCGACTCCCGGAACCCACATACGAAAAAGGGGCCAGTGATATCGCTCAGTGGCACGGGCGCCTGCTGGCACGCGAGGTCCTGAGGTCGACCCCCCGGTACCCACAAAAAAAAAAATATGATATTTATAAAACACCATATCAATACCTGCCACATGCTGTGAGCACAGTACATCTGGCTCTATTCACCAGCACCATTATCATTGTTATAACCATCAACATTTATAGGTTTCAGCCAACCCAAATCCCATTGCTATGGCCTTCTCAAATTGAAAGGGAAAAACTGTACAAGAGAAATTGTTGTTTTTAAAACTTCGTTCTTTTGAAACTGTCTAGCTCTGTAACTGCTTCATCGCTTTGTAATTACTTTCTTGACCTCTGTAACCGTGGAAGCTTAACTGAACATGTGGATGCCTGATTGTACCATTGTACCAGCTTCATGAACTGATAATCATTAATCTACCCTTCTAATCGATGATCTCACCCTGCTAGCTGATCAGAAGGACTGCCAGGCTGTTCTGTCTTGCCTTTGTACCTCCTTTGTACCTCCTGCTTGTGCATCACATAAAAGCCCTAGACCACCAGAGATCGGGGCCTGATATTCTGGGAATGATCCCGATCAGTGCCCACCAACGTAAATAAATCTGCCTCCAAAGCTTGGGTGTCATTTGGGTATTTCTGTTTGCCATTGCATCTGGTGTGTCAGCAAGGAAGACCAACTGTGCTGACCTTTTTGGTCACTGGTCGTGGCCTTCGCGACAAGACAAGGACCTTTTCAGGTCCCAGTGGGACCCTCAAGATTTCTCGAGTCCCCTTGGAGGTCTAGAGGAGGATTTCTGACTCCCTGCTTGAGTGGCTCACGTTGGACCCCAAAGGGAGGAGATCACAATCTGTCTGTCTGTCTGTCTGACTGCCTGATCCCAGTAAGACCTCCAGGTGCTCCCCAGTTAGTCAGTCTTTCAGCCCTGCTCAGTTCGAGCAGAAAAGCTTGATCAGCTCTTGTTAGTTAAGGCCACCCTCCAGGGAAGTGGGTTGGAATGTTTAACTTCTGAGTGCCTGTTGAATGAACGTGTGAGTGAGTGGAACAGACAGCATAAGCAATAGGCTGCTCCATCTGTGCACCAAGACTGGGAAGCACTGGTCGAGGTGGCTGATTGGGCCCTCACCTGCGGTTCCATGGCAGTCGACATATGGCATAACAGAGGCCTCGCACCCTCCTTAGCTAAGTTGCGCCTAAGTCCCTGTGAGGGGTGTAGCCAGGCGGGCATCTGAATGGTCTCTCTCTGAGGGGCACCCACCTTTTGTCTGTTGCACCATCATTCAAGGGTACAGAACACACATAGGAAGTCAGAGATGGGAATTAATTAGTCAAAACCCGCAGTCCCTGACTGTAGAAAAAAGGGCTTTTATGGAGTTAAAAATGAAACCAAACCACTCCCTGCATCTCAAAGAAAAAAAAAAAAAAAAAAAAGAGAAAAGAGGCCCATTCTTCCTGAGAATTCTGCCTTGGTACCCTTGTCAGCCACTGCAGTTGCACCTCCCTCTCCCAACTCATTTACTTCCAGCCAATTGAAGCAGTTCCAGTTCATTGCCTGCATTCAGCCACAGAGGCCCCCCCCCAGAGACACATCTATCCTGGTCAGATGGCCTCACCTAATGCCCACCGGAGATGACTGTCAGCAAATCCTTCTGAGTTCCACATTTTGACTGAGGAAAGTTGGACTGTCAGCCCTGACAAATGAGTTGCACCCTGTCAGGCCTGAATAGATAGGACAGACCAAGCTCTATCAAATTGGGCCCCTGAGAGCCTGTGGTCATTGCAAAAGTTGGGGGCAAACCTGTGACTTTCCTGGTAAACAATGGAACAGAACTCTGTCTTCAAAATTTCCCTCTGTCAGAAAGTTGCCATCGCCAGGGCAACTGGAACTTTTGCCTCTTGCCCCTTCTGGCAGGCACAAACTTGTAGCCCATGAGGACATCTCCTTTATACCAAGCCAGTCAGCCTCCCTCTTGTTTAATCCTGAACTTTCCACTTTGACGATTCCCTGAGAGGAAGATGATACCTGCATCAGCCTGAGACAGATAACCACAATCTTGAAATTGTGAAAACTCTCCTCCCAGAGGTATACACTAAAGACTCACCTCTGGGCCTGGCCATCAATCATGCCACCTCACGGCAACCCCCATTGCTGTCAGATGTCATGAGAAGCACAAATAGGCATCTAGCCACACATCAGCCTGTTAGACTGTTAATCACCTTGGGCAAGATCTCTGTGCCATCAACAATGCAGTCATCACCTTGCTCTCTGCAGTCCCTGACCCATACACCTTTTTTGGACTGTTCTAGATTTTAAAAATGCCTCCCTCCCCCTTCAACTGGGAAGATCCTGAGGCCAGCTCACTCAGACTCAATAGCCACAAGGGGTTAAAAACTCTTCCACTATTTTCGGGGAGGCTCTAACAACAGATTTAGCCAAGCCACCGGCACCTTTTCTCTGAGAGAGCCTGTTTCTCTGTCCCTTCCAGCTCCATCATGGTCCACTGAGCAAACTGTATAGACTGTCAAACTGCTAAAATACACCTCTCCTGCCTGTAAAGCCAATTCAAGATCTCCAAGCTGCTAATGCCACTGTGACTGCCCTCCGTATATGTTGCCTCAGTCTTCTACCATCCACAGCCTGCTGGTACACCTCCCTGGACCTAAATAATGCCTTCTTCTGCCTTCAGTTGGCTCCTGTCAGCCAGCCCCTCTTCGCAAAGACCTCAGTTCCTGACTCAAAGTTAACTGACCTGCTGGACTCAACCTCCAAGAGGTTCTAAAACTTGTTTCCTTTGAAAAAACACTTCTGATTAATGATCCTGCTGGAAAAGCACAAAAGCTCTGTTACAATATCTGGCAGAAACTGATTACAAGAAAAAAATTCCACAAATTTCTTGGAGCTGCTGGCTTTTATAAAATCTGGATCCTTGAATTATAAAACCACCATATACCTGCACACAGAGCTGGGCCCAACAGACCATGACTGCCTGGCACTGTCTGATAAACCATTCTCGAGCCGATCAGACTTAAAAAATAACCCCCCCACGGACAGATGCTGAGTACACCCTGCTTACAGATAGAAATAGCTCTGTTAGAACAGGCTAAATAGGCTGTGGTCACCTTGGACAAAGTTATTTTGGCCAAAGCTCTCCTGCTACTGCTTCCTGCTGCTGTTTGGAAACCTGCCACCAAAGATGCAGTGCCAGACCTGCCACCACAGTTTGGTCTGCAAGCTCAAGCCACAGCACTGGCACCTGTACCCCTTGCAGCCAGCTCAGGCTTCAGAGTCTGTGTCACTGGTCCTGACCTCATGCATTAGAGTGGACTCTCCCCAGTTAAAGATATTTAGATTACACAGAAATAAAACATAAAACTAAATGCAGCTTGTAACCAGTTAAAAGACCAGCTATATCTGTAGACGTTCCTGCACACACATATAGCCCAGGTACATATTAACTACCTCTATAAGTTTCAGAAATCCAGCCTTAGATCTGCTGAAAAATTCACTTGGGCAGCTCCTCTGGGGCTCATTCTAAAGGGACAGCGCACTCAAAGCCTTGCTCCTGTCACTCTGGTTGCTGACAGGTCAATGCACGGCTGAAGCTTGAGGACAGCGTTCACAGGATTCCAAGTGTGATTGCTTGTCCCAGTTATCTCCCATATGTACTTGATATTGTGTTACCCAGCTTGATTCTTGCTCCCTATCCTCTTATTGACTGTAACTTCTTTTCTTTTCTTTTTTTTTTTTTTTTTTGTGGGTACCGGGGGGTCGACCTCAGGACCTTGCGCACCAGCAGGCGCCCGTGCCACTGAGCGATATCACCGGCCCCTTTTTTCGTACGTGGGTTCCGGGAGTCGAACTCGGGCCCTCGCGCTTGCCGGGCAGGCGCTTAAGCCGCTGAGCCATCTCACCGGCCCTTGACTGTAACTTTTGCCTTGGCCTTGTGGACAGTTGCCCCAGAGGGATGAAAGATAACCACCAAGGCTCTTTTCCTTACTCTTTATATGGTTTTGTTAATCAGACTTGTTATTTTAAACTGTCTTCTTCATCTAAAAAGCCTAGGGCTATCAGTTATAATTAGAAAATGTTTGATGTTACTAATGTGCTGACATTTAATGTTGGGGTCTAAATTCTGGCTCTGTTTAATTTAACCAAGGGAAATCAAATTGCCACAACCCAAGCTCCTGTTGAGTTTCACCTGCTAAAAACTGACACCTGGGAGGTAATTCAGTCCAAAGTCTGGAATGGACAAGGTCCAGTAATTCTCAGATTTGATCTTTGCCTAATTATTACCATTCCAGACACATGGATGCCCTCTTGTCAAAAAGAGCCTGGAGGACCCCATGGGGAATCCACTCTGGTGGCTTTTGATTTCTATCTGTGCCCTGGAGACAAATATGGACACACAGGCTGCAGATCCAGAATGGAATATAACTGCTTTTCCTTGGGAATGTGTGTTCATAGCTTCCTATCGAGGGGGGGGGCCAATGATGATAGAAACAGACCACCTTAAGGTCACCCCTCAATTAGCTGAACAAGAACAACGAAGAGGAGTTTGTAATGTCCTAGGAGAAAACTCCTGTTTCTATGCTAATAAGTCTGGAATAGTCTGAGATGGTCTGCAACAATTACAAGAGAGGTTAAATAACCGGGCTCAAGAACGAAACCAGAAACAGGGATGATTCCAAGGTCTATCTGATTTGGGACCATGGCTGAAACCCCTTCTGGGACTCCCGACAGCCCTTACGTTAATTCTCCTGATAGGGCCCTGCCTGATTAGTTGGATTACATAAGTTGAGAGTTACCCCTTCTTATGCAGCTTTAGATAAAAAGAACAGCCCCAACATTGAAAAAGATTTTTCTGAGTAATGACAAGAGGGGGAAATGAAAGGGAAAAATTGCTCTTTTTTTAAAAACTTTGTTCTTTTGAAACCGCCTAGCTCTGTAACTGCTTCATAGCTTTGTAATTACTTTCTTGACCCCTGTAACCACGAGAGCATAACCGAACATGCAGGATACCTGATTGGACCATTGTGTTAAGCATCATGAACTGATGATCATAAATCTACCCTTGTAACAGATGATCTCACCCTGCTAACTAGGCAGAAGAACTGCCACGCTGTTCTCTCTCGCTTTTGTACCTCCTTTGTACCTTCTGCTTGTGCATCATATAAAAGCCCTAGACCACCAGAGATAGGGGCCTGATATTCTTTTTTTTTTTTTTTTTTGTGGGTACCGGGGGTCAACCTCAGGACCTCGCGTGCCAGCAGGCGCCCGTGCCGCTGAGCGATATCACCAGCCCTTTTTTCGTATGTGGGTTCTGGGAGTCGAACTCGGGCCCTCGCGCTTGCCAGGCAGGTGCTTACACCGCTGAGCCATCTCACTGGCCCAGGGGCCTGATATTCTGTGAATTCCTGATCAGTGCCCATCGATGAAAATAAATCTGCCTCCAAATCCTGGGTGTCATTTCGGTGTTTCTGTTTGCCATTGCAAAATCTGTCAAACCAATGGTGATTTCTCCTTCTTTTGACATTGTGCAGCTCTTTCCTTCTAACATCTAACCAGACACTACTTTAAATTCTGTTCCGTATTTCATATATGCATTGTCGTTTGAATATGCTTGAAGTTACTTAGAGGTAGGGACAATATTTTAACATTTAAAAACTCCTATAACACCTACCATGTGCTGAGCTTATAGTTGGCACTCAATAGACATTTAAATAAATGATAGTCAGGGACCAAGAAATAATTGCTTGTTTCCTTGCTAATGTTGAAAGCAATCTGGGCTCTTGGCAATTAAACAATATTCATAGAGCAGATGCTGAGCGGAGATGTAATTATCAGTCATACCTTGTACGGCACTAACTGGTAGAATATTAAAGTGAGGAAGGGGCCATATTTTACAGAACAGGAAATTAAAGCCCACATCGATGACACAGATCTAGCTGAATGAAAGTTATGATGGGAATAATTCTCAGGATTCTTTCTGCAATGTGTTTTAAAACAACCACCAATAAAAAGTTATTTCAGCAAATGTTTATTGAAGGGGGGGAAAGTCCCCTAGGTTTTTTTTGCCAGAGGTGGCGTTTCCTCTGACACTCAGCAGCCTTGGTGGCATGGTGGGGAGAGGCGGGGAGGCCCTGAAGGGGCTCTGACTGGGCCCCTTGTATGGGCTGGGTAGAGGCGGGGTGAAGGCAGCTTCTAGGAAGACTCCTCGGCTCCGCGACGCCTGTTCTTCTTAGCACTCAGCCCTCAGTCAGCCAGAGGGGGCCTTCCAGAGAGCACTGCTCGTCCCAGTCAGTCCCTGCACCAGGGGAGCCCCAGGTTGGGCCCATACAAACTCACCTCTAGAGACCAAAAAGAAAAAGGTTCTCATCCTCATTTCCTGGGGAATCTGCTGTCCTCAGAAAATGAGGATAAAATGTTTATGATTAAACAAACATGTAAGTGGCAATGTCTCTGGGCTGGCCTCAGGGATGGGGCAGGGAGGGAGGTCTTGGGACAAGGGCCTCTTTGGTAGCCCTAGCTGGGCTCACAGGCTCCCTTTCAGCATCCAAGCCCCAATTCCTCTACCCTCCCGCCTCCCGCTGCTGGTGTTTCTCTATCTCTTAAACACACCTCCCTAATCCTCTCCTTCCTCCTTTTTAAAGCCTGCCTTTCCTTTCAAATACTTCCTCAAATGCCAACTTGTTATTTTCAAGCTCTCCCCTTCAAGATCTTTCCCCAAGAGCTCAGACTGAAAACATATTTCAGACCACAAGCTCCAATTTTTTTTTTATTTCTTCATTCAGTCGTTCATTCATTCCATAAATATTTGATTGTCTATATGTGCAGGGCTGTTATCACCACAAAATGATGAACAAGACAAGTCCAGTTCTTGAATTAGGTGAATGAATAATTAGTCAATTAACTGAATAATTGCAAGCATAAAAAGGAGAATTAAAACGTGTTACAAGACAGGTAGAAAACCATTGAACCAACCTTCCTCTATATGTCAGAAACTCATCCAAATCAGCTTGGTGCACCAGGGCTATCCCACTCATGGGCATGGAGACAGGCACCCTTTAAAAAGCCTCCCTGGGGGCTTGTTTTGGGGTACAAGAGCCCGTTCCACCTTTCCTTTCTCTCACAGGTCAAAGTTTCAATGCTAGTGAGCATGGCTGCAGACTTCGCTGCCCAGCCCTGATTCTCTCAGACCCATCTTGGGATCTCAGATTATCATCAGTGGTCATATATGCAGCTTTCAACTAATGACCATGTCTTTCAAGACTAATGCATTGTGTAAAGCAGCAGAGCATAATGGTAAGGAGTGCAGTCTCTGCCTTAGCAAGTTACTTAACCTCTTTGTGTTCAATTTCATCATCTTTTAAAGGATGTATGTGTGATACTATCCAAGACATAAAAGTATCATAAAGATTTAATGGGTTACTGTCCACTTGGAATGATGCTTACCACATTGTAAGGGCGTGGAGAGTCAGGTCTTAGATGGAGAGCATGGACTTCCCTCCAGCAAGGTGTCTCTTCTTGGCTCCTAGAACCCAGCCTGCATCAGAACCTCTGGCTGCTGCTTACCTGGGAGGAAAGGCTGGAATTTTTTCAAGGGGACAAGCTGCTAGCAACAATAGAGATAGCCTAGAAGCTAGATAGACAAAGGCACTGAAGCCAACCAGCCACTCTATGTGCTGCTCTTAATTCTCTAACACAGGGAAGCGTCTCACCTTCTCATTGCTCCAGTCATGAGCCGAGTTCACCTCTCCTGACTTCTTATGTGGCTCTAGACAATATCATTACTATGCTTCAATTCCATTCTTTGATGGCAGGGAATAATATTCCATAGAATCATAGAATTTGAGCTAAGCATTGTTATAGAGAGAAAAGTTAGGTAGAAATATTATAGGCAGTCAGACAGGGCTAGGCCCTTGAAGGAGCCAGCGTAGAAGATGCAATACCTTGTAACCGTGGGGGAGATAGACACCTCTTGCAGGGGGCCAGACCTCAAGACAAAAGATGAAATGAATGTACCCGTGAGCCACTGACCCACCCCTTCCAGAAAAAAAACCCCCCGGTTCTGTTTCATGCCCACTTGCTATGTGACTTGCTTCCCCATTCGATCCCCATTTAATCAATATTTCCTGAGTAATTATGCTCATAGTCTTATTAGTTGACCATAGTTTTGTCCCACCTCGTGCCCACCTTGTGATTTCTCACTTTTTCCCACCTTGGACCTGCCTCACCTCGTGGTTTTGCTCTATAAAAATCCCTAGAAAAGGCGGGGTCCTCAGCAACCAGCTCCGGACCCCTTCTGTCTCTCAGGCAGAAACTTTCTTTCCCCAATAAATATATTCTGCTCTTAACCATTGTTGTTCCTAAAATTCATTTTTTGACTTTAGAGAACACAGACTCATACCAGACATCTAGCAGGATGGGGGTTTCTTTCCCCTATATCAGCATGACCTTAGGGGTTCCATATTATACCCTCTTAATGTTCCATTAAAGGAAACTGAGATCCAGATAAGTTGTGTGACATGGCAGACTAGGGTGGTAGAAATAGTGCCAGATGCAAATCCCAGGTTCACAACTCACTTTCTTCTCTGAGGATCATTACCCTTGTTGCAAAGTGGAGGTAATAATTCCTCCTTGTAGGCCAGTAGGGACATAATGAGGCCATATAAGGGTGCCCCTAACCCAGGCCCTGCACACTGCCGGTTGGGTACTCAATAGGACATCATCCAGTGTCATGTGACTGCTCGATAATCCCTTTCTGACATTCTTCACTAGGTTGCCAGGAAAATTAAGCCAAGAAACAGAAGAAAGACTCAAGATAGAAATACCACATAATTGTTCTGCACTGTTGATGTTAACTACCCAGTTAAGATCTACTGAGCCCATATGGGAAGCTGGCTAGGTACTGGGAATCAAAGGGTTGATGTCCTTGGAGTTACCCATTTGAGACTGGGCCTCTCAAAGAAGAAAGAGCTTTTCCAAACCACCGTGCTTGGCAAGCCTGGACTCCAGGACGAAACTCCCTTAAGAAAGGTTTCATCTCCATCGCTCTCCCTCCCTCCCTCTCTTGTACTAAACATGAAGCAAAGTAAATGTGTGACCTGGGGCTTGGCTCTCAGCTTTCTCCAAGTGCAACTGGGAACTGGAGCCCACGAGTGCTACTACTGGGACAGCCGCTCAGGGGTATTGAGCTGGGACAGCTGCACCCTTTCCCTGAGGGGAGACACACCGCCTCAGAACTGCAGCCAAGCACCATCAGAGCGCTGATCTAGCCGCGGTGCCATCCAGAGATGAGTCAAGGCCCCCATAGCCAGAGTCAAAGGAAGCCAGCCAGGTGCTCTTTAACAGACAACCTTGAAGGGGGAGGTAGGAATCAAAACCAAATGAGGCAGGTGGAAATTCAAAGCTCTGGTCACTGGTGGGAGAAGACAGACTTTCTCCCTTACTCAGGTTTGTTTTGTTTTGTCTGTTTTTGTTTTTGTTTTTGTTTTGTGGGTACCAGGGGGTCGACCTCAGGACCTCGCGCGCCAGCAGGCACCTGTGCCACTGAGCGATATCACCGGCCCTTTTCTCGTATGTGGGTTCCGGGAGTCGAACTCGGGCCTTCGCGCTTGCCAGGCAGGCGCTTACGCCACTGAGCCATCTCACCGGCCCTGTTTTTGTTTTTTGAACCAGGGTCTTGCTATGTACAGTCTAGCCCTGAACTCACCATGTTGCCCAGGCTGGTCTTGAACTTGCAATCCTGCCTCAGTTCCCCCAGCCCTGGAATTGTAGGGATATGCCGCCACATTCAGCCTTAACAGTTTTTAAGATGGAGAAACCTCTTCTGTAGATCTCTCTTCCTATCTCACTTGCTAAAAGTGAGTCACACGCCCACCTGTAGGCTAATTCCTGGCCAGGAGGCTGGGATGATCCTGGTTGGTTTTGACGCACTCTTCTGGAGGAGGCTGAGTCTCTGAACTCAGAGAAGGGAGACTCTGTGTGGGGAAGGAGAGAGAGAAGTTGGACCATTAGCAATGCAACCAGTGACCCCTGCTCCAGGGATCCATTCACATCCAGCAAAAGGAGAGCATGTTAAAACTTCTAATAGATCCAACACAGTTTTGAAGCCAACCAGCTGGGTCCCAATTGTGCCTCTTACCAGTTAAAAACTCTTGAGTGGTACTCAGCCTTGGAGAGCCGTGGAGTCATCTAACAGGACTTCTGTGAGGCTCAAAAGAAGCAATTTAATGTTTATGCAAGACTTTTGCAGACTTTAACATCCTGCCCTGTAGGATTTCCTCTGTGACAGTGCTCAAGTGTGGCTGCTGGGGTCAGAAGATAAGACTGCCCTAAGCAGTCTGATCTAGCGCAGCACTTTCTTCCCCAGGGCAATGTCAGAATCAGAACACTGCTTGACTGGCTATGGAAAGAATGGGGACCAGGCCAACTGCCCGGTCACTCGAGCAAATGAGACATGCGGTGTGTCACTGTTTGTCCTCCTACATCCATTGGAATGGCCCTGCAAAGAGAATTTTCTCTGGGCCTCAGAGCATGCGTGGACTTAAAACTCTAGTTCTGGGAAAGATCTTCCACCCGGGTGCAGGCTGGAGAGAATTCACCCTGTCAGACATCTGACTGTCTGTCCTGCATGCAAGCGATTGCTATGGCCAGAAGCTAGCAACGGCTAATCGATTAGAATCAGCTCTTTAAAAGGTTGACATTTTAAGTAGCAGCTAATATTGATTGAGCTCTTACTAGATGCCAAACACTGCACTAAATGCTTTAGATATATTAATTCACTTAATCCTCACAGAAGCCTATGAAGCAGGTATTATTATTAATTATTATTATTATTATTATTATTATCCCCATTTAACAGCTAAGGAAACCAAGGCATAGAATACCTAGCCGGCTTGCTGACAGTCACAGCTGGTTAGGCGACAGACCCAGGACTCCCCACAGAGGCTATCTCTAAAGCCCATGTGCTTAACCATACATCATACAGTGGTTTTTTGTGTATTTTGTTTGTTTTGTTTGTTTGTTTTCTTTTAATACAGGGTCTCATTACGTAGCGCAGGCTGGCCTTGAACTCACTATGTAGCCCAGACTGGCCTCAAACTCATGACGATCCTCCTGCTTCAGCCTTCTGGGTGCTGGGATTACAGGTGTGCACCACCATGCCTGGCATTTGTTTTGTTTCATTTTGTTTGTGTTTTCAGTAGCGTTTGTGGGGGGAGGAAGTACTGGGGATTCACAATGAGCTACATCCCCAGACTTTTTTTATTTTTTATTTTGAGACAGTCTCACAAAAGTGGCTAAATTGCCCAGGTTAGGCTTGAATTTGTAATCTTTCTGCCTCTGCCTTCCAGAGTACTAGGATTACAAGCATGTATTACTACCCCTAGCTTAGACTTTAATTTTTAGAACAATTTAAGTTACAGAAAAACTGAGTGGAGGGTACAGAGATTTCCCGTATACTCCTATCTTCCTCCTGTCAATAGCCTCCCGCACAGTGGTCCATGTGTTACAATGCATGAAACTACACTGACACATCATTATCACTCAAAGTCTAATTTCCATTAGGGTTCACTTTTCACGCTACATTCTGTAGGTTCGGACAAGCGTACAATCACATGTACCCATCTTTGTAGCACCAAACAGAATAGAATCATTGTCCTAAAATAAATCCTCTGTCCTTTGCTAATTTGTCCCTTTTTTTCCCCTAACCTCTGACAACCATTGATCCTTTTACTGTCTCTACAGTTTTGGCTTTTCTAGGCTGTCAGATAGTTGGAATCTCACAGTATGTAGCTTTTTCAGATTGGCATCTGCCTCTTCACAACAGGTATCTAAGATTCTTCTGTGTCTTTTCATGGCTCGAGTGTACATTTCTTTTTTTATCCCTAAATAAAAGTCCATTGTTTGGATGTACCACAAGTTATTTATTTACTTACCTAAACAAGGACACCTCAGTTGCTTGTCAGTTTTGACAATTATGAATAAAACCACTATAACAACTGTCTTAGTTGCTTTTCTTATTGCTAAGACAAAATACCCAACACCCAAGGTTAAAGGAGGAAAGGATTATTGTAACTGCTTGTAGAGGTTTCAGTCCATAGTTGGCTGGCTCCAAGGCAGGGTGGCATGGCAGAGGGGCATCGCAGAGGAGAAACAGTTCATGGTGGGCAGAAGGCAGCAAAGCAGTGAAGCAGCAAGCAATGACAGCAGCCCTCTTTCTGTCCATTATATTCTAGCCCTAAGGGCAGGTAGCACTCACACCCAGGGAGGGCCTTCCCATTATCCACACCCTGAATTACACCAGAGCAATCAGTGGACTAATTTAGTAATCGCACATCCTTGATCCCAGCATCACACACTCTAGACTCAGCCACCTCTGAAAAGCCCCACCTATGACCAAATGAGGCTTTAAGGGGACATCTAGACACAAACCATAACAATCTGTGTGCAGGGTTTTATGTGATCATAAATTTTCAACTCCTTTGGTAAATACTTAGGAGCATGATTGCTGGATAATATGGTAAGAATATGTTTAGTTTTTTTCAAGAAACTGCCAAACTATCCTCCAAAGTGGCTACACCATTCTGTCCAGCAAAGAATGAGAGTTTTTGTTGCTCCACCAGCAAATAGGACCAAAGCCCTGATCAGCATTTGGTGTTGTCAGTGCTTTAGATTTGGGCCATACTCCAGACACCTCTTCTTGTTGTTTTAATTTCCATTTCCCTGATGACATATGGTTTTGAGCATCTTTTTGTGTGCTTACTGGCCATCTACACATCTTCCTTGTGAGGTGTCTGTTCAGGACTTTGCCCATTTTTAAATCAGGTTATTTGCTTTCTTGTTGAGTTTTACAGCACAGCATTTAAGAATACACTTATTGATTCAGAGAATGCAGGGGATGGAAGGACCTCAGGAATCATCCATTCCACCCCTCTTGTTTTATATATGTGAAAACCAGAGCCCAGACACTCAGGAACAAAGCTGAAACCAAAGCCCATGCATGCATCCCTCACCACTGCATGTCATCAGGCCATTTCCCTTGTGAGCAGCTGGCTCTCAATGACAGGAATCACTCCTGACCACCCATCCTGCCCCCACACAGTGCCTGGCGCATGCTCCGTGCATGTCTGTGGGAGAGGAAGAGATGACCTTCTCTGGCATCTATCCACCTTTCCAAAGAGCAGTAAGACAGGGAGAGTAAGAGAGGGAGAGGAGAATTCACACCCCAGATCTCCCATGGCATAATGGGGGAGCAGAGGCCAGGCCAGACTGTAATTCTCAGTCTTGGCTGTGCTCTGCACCAGCCATGGGCTTGTTAAAAATTGGGTGCCAGAGCCCCATCCCCAGGCTGGGGATTTGTATGCCTTTTTTGTGCTTGCTAACTACCAGGTGTTGAGCTAAGTGCTTTATACACTTTATCTTTATAAGATACACTTTATCTTATTTAATCCTTCCTCATGCTCTTCTATGATGTGGGTCTTGTTATCCTTACTCTGCAAATAAGGAAACTAGAGTTGAGAAAGGTTAAGGAACTAAAATGGCATCACACAGTTAGTATGTGCTGGAGCTGAGGTGTGATAAAGACAATCCAACTGCTTGCTGAGTTGTCAACTGGCCTTTGTCCCACATGTGAGTATACAAGTGCACATACACACACACACACACACACACACACGGTCTTTACACTTAACCCTCTGTGAACCCTACATTTTAAGCCCCAGGAAGCTAAATAGCAGAGAGTGACAGACCCCAGAAGGCTGCCACAGGAAAGCCCATGGCAGTGGTGATGGCAGGGACAGTCCCTGAGAGCTCTGCTTGAGGTCAGACTCACAGCCCATCAACTCCACCACGGACCAGAGACTGGGGACATGAGCACTCTCGTTCTGATTGGCACACCACCCAGAGGGAGACCTCACTCTTGTTTAAGTGAATTTGTAATTGACATGTAACATACAAACGAAAAAGTGAACAACTTGATGAACTCTCACAAACTGAACACCCCTGGCATCTTGGTCCATTTGGGCTGTTGTAATAGAAAACCACACAACAGCAACATTTTACTTCCACAGTGCTGGAGGCTAGAAAGTCCGAAGTGTAGGTGCAGCAGATCCGGTGTCTGGTGAGGGCCCCCTCTGTGGTTCGCAGACACGGTCCTCCCAGAGTGCAAGGAACAAGGCGCTCTGTGTCTCTTTAGCTCCTAAATGGGTGCTCCACCCCTTCATGAGGAATCCACTCTCCCAGCCCATCACCTCCTAAAGGACCCCTCCTAATGCCACCACAGTCCAGTCAGGATTTCAACCTAAGAATTTAGGGGGCGTGAGCGTCGCCTATGACACCTGGTAACCAGCTCCACTAACTTGGTAACAACCTCATCACTGGGATTGTGGGGCATCTTTAGGCATCTGTGGTTGTCTTAAGGAGAGTCACTGAGGACTTCAAACATTTTTGAAACCGATTTTATATCGCAATTAAATATCTTTTTACAAAGGTGATATTTTAAAAACAAAAGAAAAAACAAGCAAGCAACATAACAACAAAAAGCAACAGAATACCACAAGTCTAAAGAGGACTTCAAATCACTCTGTTGCTATTTTAAATAAAACGTGGGGTTTTTAGGAAGCACATTGGTATTTATTCCAGATCATTAAATCCCCGGAGGGGTGGCTCTTCACATTTAGACATGTTGGTTTTCTCCCCAGGGCAGTCGGTGTAAAAGTGGCAGCAAAGAGAAGGGGCCCTCTGTCCTGGGCCACCTTCATATTTCCTATAGTGGAGCTCCTACTTGTCATTATGTACCAGTAGCTCTGCTCACAGGGTCAGATGGAGAGGCCAGTTAAGCGTTCTGACATAGGCTCAGCCATCAGACAAGTCTGGCTCCACCTCAGCTTCTACGGCCGCCCAGCTCAGTGACCTTGGGCGAGCCACCCCACTTCCTGGGCCATCAGTGTGTAAAGTGAGTCGGTGCGATGTGATTGTAGTGGGGGAAATAGGGCGTGGAAAGTGATTAGAGTCATTGCCATGATTCCTGCACCTAGGTCCTGAAAAAGACGCAGAAAAAAGAGAACAGTTCAGATCCAGCACCAAGGCAGGATGGGAAGGAGAGAGGGAAGGGGAATCATAGAAATCATCCTGCAGACGGGATATTTATCACCCCCCTGCTCTGGGAATGTCGAGGGGCTGGCTGATTCCTGTGGGTCAGGAAAGAGATGTCTTCGCCAAGCTAGGAATAAAAATATTGATTCTTGAGTTGAATCCTGAAACCTCAAGCTGTCAAAGTCAGCAGTGTGATGGTCCCTTCATCTAGAGGGTCTCTCGACCCAGCCTAAATGAACACTGTCAACCAGGAAGTTATCAGCTTGTCTTAGAAACACCCAGATCCACATGAGATTGGCTTAAGGAGAGGTTGCCATGACAACTAGGAGCTGGTGGCTGGTAGAATTTGAAACCACTCACTCCCCAAACTCAGAGATGTCTTACAAGGAGCCTGGCTCCCTGAGCCTAGACGTCGGGGTCCTGAGGGCAGGAAAGAACACACGGCCCTGCCCATCCCTCCTCTCCACACAGCACTTGGAGCTCACAGTTCCCTAGAAGCCTTATTAGACTATGCGAGAGTGGGGAGAAGGCAGTCTCAGGGTAATTGCCATCCCAAAATAGCTCTCTGGAAATTATCAGCCTCAGGGCCCTGGAAATCAGTCAGGACGCTAACCTTGGGCTCCTCAAAGCAACAGACAAAAGGGGCCCTGGACAAATTGAACACTTGCATTCTGCTCGTTCTCTCCTGTCCCCCAGTCCTCCTTGGGATGTCCCCACAGAGCACTATTCCACTAACAACTACCCTGGTGTCATAAGGTAGAGGTGTAGGGATTATACTTCCCAGGGACTTTTCATTTCAATGAAGACTCTTGAAAATCAAAATACGTTCAGCCTCCTTTACTAAAGGAATAAATCTTCTAATAGGGAGACTTCTGGGACCCCTAAGTGTGGGGGTGAGTTAAGAAGCAAGAGGAAGGGAATTGAGGGAAGATATGAGAAATACTCTTACAAGAAGGCTATAGTTCAGCTTTAAAGTCCAGCAGGTCTGGTGTTGAGTGGTCTTGTGTGACCTCGGTAGGAGTCTCAGCTTTCATTTCTACAAAGTGGAGTCATAATGCTTAACTCACGTGACTGTCAGCACAAAGCCTGGCACAAGGTCTCAAGGCCTCAAGTAGGACTAGTTAGAAAGACTACGGTTCATGCCCAGCCAAGGACCAAAACGGGTCCAACAGTCTGGGGTGGGTGGGGCAACTCATCAGCGGAACCATCTCTAGCTGCCAGCATTAGACTATGGTGGAGAGGGAGGCTGGGAGAAGGAGCACACGAAACAGCCAATACTTGGGTGCAAGTATGCTTACAAGCTGTTTCTCCAATAGAGGACACAGAAAACTTGAAAGTGCTGGGCTCCTGGAGAAGGGAAGAGAGACAGAAGCAGGGAGGACCCCCTGCTGGTCACTGTCTGGTCTGGGGACTCCCAAGACACAGGTGCTGCAGAGTACCATAGTTAGGGGCAGAGAAGGCAGTCGACAAAGGACCTACCTTCTCCTCAAGATGTCTCCAGGCCTGGCGGTGGCACCCTCAGTGTGCAAAGCTCCGAACTGCTGCTCTAACAACCAAAGTGATTGACTTGTGTGAAGCTAGCATAGCTGCTAGCCACAGAGGGCGTGAGCTAGGAGAAGAATCCCAGTCCATCTGGGGGAAGTTGAGATTTGAGACCAGCCCCCAGACTTGCCCCCAACAAATAAAGTCTCAGCTGACTTTGCCAAGAGGCCCACCACCCTTTCTTCTCTTCTGGGCAGCAATGTGGTAGAGCAGAGATAGCAGGTCCATCCCAGCTGGCCACTTCCGGCCAGGTGACCGGGGCCATCGACTCAGGCCTGTAGCCTTAGGTGCCTGTTCTGTGCAGCAGCAGGGTAATTCTATTTGCATGGATTGTGGAGTTAAACGTGTCTTGCCTAGAAGCAGCGAGGACACAGACCTGGGACCCACAGACTCTCAACAAGTGACTTCTTCTATGGCAAGTCAAGTAGGTTCCATCCTCTGTTTTTTTATCTCTCCCTACACCCCTGATGACATCCTAAGAGGGATGTTATCAGGCATGCTGTCAGTTGAAAATAACAAAAATCTACCTAGCAACGCCTAATTAGGTGTTCATGTTCCTCAAACACAGACAAGCCTGGAGGTAAATAGCTGCTGGCTCTGTGCTGTAGCTCAACGAAGTCCAGGCTGCTATCTGAATCTACTGGCCTTCTCCTCACAGTTAAAAGATGATTGTTGCCACTCCACACCTCACAGCTCAAACCAGGCAAAGAAGAAGAGGAAGGATGGCACCTTTTACAAGATAGTTTAAAAAAATGTAGTTGCTTTTATTAGAAAAAAAAAAAGGAAAATATTCCCCAGGATTCCCCAGCAGATTTTTACTGGCATTGTGTCACACAGTCACTTCTAGCTCCCAGGGAAACTGAGTAAGCAAAATCTTACATCTTCCCAGCTGAAGAGCAGAGACAGGCCAGGCAGCAAGCAACTGGGAAGGGCGGTTGAGGAAGCCACCCACAAGGCCCTCCCAGCTGCGCACCAGGTGAAATCAAGTGTTTCGTGTATTTATTCAACAAGAAGTTATCAAGCACCAGCTGCGTGCTGCAGAGTACTGAGTAAATCAGACTTGGTGCTCTGGGATGGTGAGTGCTGGACCTGTCCCTGGCGGAGGGGCTGGGAAGGAGGAGCACAGGAGCCTCCTGGATGAACGCTGGCAATGCCCAGAATAAGCAGGCATCGGGAGAGAGATGGGCAGACTTCCCGTGCCAGACAGCAGGAAGGGCATGTGCGAAACCCAGCAGAACATGAGCAGGGCAGCTGAATGTGGTCCTCGGAGCTGACGGAAGTCCCCTCCAAAGTCTGTTCAAGAAGAAAGCATCAAAAGCCAGACACACAAATGGGGCATGAGTGCATTTGACCGGCAGGATCATGAAACCACACTCTGCTGGTCCCTTCCCGTGGGGGAGCCCCAGCCCCACAGCTCTTTGAACACAGAGACAGTGAGAAGCAGACAGGCCTGCACAGCAGGGCGCTGCCAACTTCAGCCGCCTCCCAGCCACCAGCATGGGGAGGGGGACCCAGCCTGGGGAGTCTCTGCTTCCCCATCGCTTATGGCTCCTCACTGTCGCCCCCTTTGGTCTGGTTAACTGCTCACCCCTCCCATCTTATTTCCTTGCCTCTTCCTCTCCTCCCCCCTCCAGGAGAACTTTTCTTACCATCCCCCATCCTGACATCTGTCAACTCCTGGATGCTCCATGTACCAGAGGTTTCCACCTCGCAGCTCTTACCACACCGGTAATTTCACATCTGCTTGTGTAGAGTTTTTAAAAAATCAGTAACTCCTGGTAGACTGTGAGCTCTACGAGGGCAGGGTTTGAGATTGCTTGTACCCACTGTCATATCTCTAGTACCTACCTTTGTGCCTGGCACATAATAGGAGCTCAAGACATACCAAAAGCTAGGCCATACCGAACTGACAGCATTTGACCATCAGTACCCTGTAAAATGGCAATTTCATATTCTCCCTAATATCTCTTGAATGAATGAATGAATGAGCACTGTCCACTGCAGCCTGGACATCCACCTTGGGACTGTCAGAAAGGGCTGGGTTTTTTTTCTTTTTTTAAACCAGGCCTGGTTGCACATGCCTATAATCCCAGTGAAAGGGAAAAACTGTACAAGAGAAATTGTTCTTTTTAAAATTTTGTTTTTTTGAAACTGCCTAGCTCTGCAACTGCTTCATGGCTTTGTAATTACTTTCTTGACCCCTGTAACCATGACAACATAACCAAACATGCAGGATGCCTGATTGTACCATTGTACCAAGCTTCATGAACTGATGATCATTAATCTACCCTTGTAACAGATGATCTCACCCTGCTAGCTAATCAGAAGAATTGCCAGGCTGTTCTGTCTCGCTTTTGTACCTCCTGCTTGTGCATCATATAAAAGCCCTAGACCACCAGAGATTGGGGCCTGATATTCTGGGAATGATCCTGATCGGTGCCCGTCGACATAAATAAATCTGCCTCCCATTCCTGGGTGTCGTTTCAGTGTTTATGCTTGCTGTTGCATCAGCACTCTGGGAGGGCTAGGCAGGAGGATCACAAGTTTGAGCTCAGCCTGGGCAACTTAGTGATTTAGTGAGAACTTTTCTCAAAAAAAAAAGGCTGGGGAGATAGCTCGTGTGAAGGTCCTGGGCTCAATCCCCAGTACCACAAGAAAGCAGTTTTTCCTAAAAGTGTAAAGGACTGAGAATCTGTCCCCTGGTCCAGCTCTAGACTTAAGCAAAGTTCCTCATGCTGTAATGGGCATCCAGAGCCCCTGGGCATCTTGTTAATGTGAGAATTCTGAGTCAGTAGGTGGGGTGAGGCCTGAGATTCTGCATTTCTAACCAGCACCCAAGGATGCCATGAAGGGCCAGCCAGAGAGCAGGAATGCAGTCTGGGAGCTGGCTGGTGAGGGTCTTTCGTATCACACCAGGCCCCCTCTTGTTTCTTTTCTTTTCTTTTCTTTTTGAGACAGGGTCTCACTGTGTAGTGCAGGCTACCCTTGAACTTGCTTATGTAGCCCAGGCTGGCCTCAAACTCACAGCAATCCTCCTGCCTCAGCCTCCTGAGTGCTGGGATTACAGGTGTGCACCACCACACCTGCCTGCCCCTCTCATTTCTTTCAAGATTCAGAAATTTACTTGACTGTCAATTATTACCGCAGGGAAAAAGGTTGAGATGCTGTCCTGAAAATGAGCCCTCTGAAGTCTGAAACTTTTTCTGTTGTTGGCAAAAATAACTCTAATGTTAAGGTTACTATCTTGCCTTCTTAAGCAGAGTACATTGCACAAAATTTGCCTCTTTTCCCTCAGTCTTTCAGAAAAGTATTAGTGAACTATATCATTTACATAAAGAAAGCATACATATGCAGTTTAAATAATATAAATAAACATCAACAGATCCACCACCCAGGTAAGAAAAAAAAGATCACAATAGTACCTTATAAGTCTCTTCTTTCCCCAAACTATACGTTAATCACATCCTTGTTTTCTATAAATGGAATCCTATTTATGTAGCTAATCTTGTGATTAGTTCCTTTTGATGAATATTGTTTTAAATTCATCCATGAAAGCAGATGTGGCTTTTGTACCTTCATTTTCTGTGCTGTGCAATATTCCATTGCACACACAATAACACGTGTTCATTCTATTGGGAGGTGGATATCTGAGGGATATCTGAGTACTACTGTTAGTGCTTCCATGAATTTTCTGGTATATGTCTCCTAGGACCATCACAAGAGTTTCTTTCTGCACGCAGGTATGGAATTGCTGGGTCAAGGACCCTGTGTGTGCTCAGCTCTGAAAGCTGCCTTTAAACCAGTTTCCCAAGTACAATAGGAGAACCCCTATTGTTGCTCATGTTCTCCAGCATGGGGCACTGTACTGTACTGAATTTTCCTAACTGTATTGGCCACTTTCCCATCACTAGAACATAGCACCCAACACCCACCATTTAAAGGAGGCAAGGTTTATTTTGGCTTATGGTTTCAGTGGGTTCGATCAATGGTTGGCTGGTCGAGGCAGAAATGGCATTGTAGAAGGGCCTGGCAGAGAAAACTGTTCACAGCATGGTGAACAGACAGTAGAAACCTAAGGGAGGAACAAGGACAAGAATGTACCCTTCCAGGTCAAACCACCAGGGACCAGCCTCTTCCAACCAGGTCCCACCTCCAAGTGGCACAGTCAACTATGGACTCATGAATGGGTTAATCCACTGATGAGAAAGTACAGAGCTCTCGTGATCCAATCACCTTTCAAAAGCCACATCCCTGAGCATGAGAGTTTGGGGGGACATTCTAGATCTAAGCCATAGCACTTTCTCTTCATGATGCCAGCAGTTTTCTTGAACACTCACTCCCCCAGGCCGGGACTGAGCTGTAACAAAGCTATGACTGCTACATTAAGTAAGCCCAGGCAGTGGGCGTTCTGATCTACTCGTCCTAGATTTGTCTGACTTTAGCTCAAACTGACGAGGGTCTTCTGGTTTCTAGCAGAATTCAGACCACAGCAACACTGCCCTCTCCCCTTCAGAGATGACCCTTCAAATCTGCCCTGGAGTGGGAAGTCCTCAGTCTACGTTCTCCATGGAATATGGTTTGACACCCAGACCAAACGGCTCCAAAGGAGGTCTGAACGACTGGCTCTCGAGGAAGTGTATCAACTCTAGGCGATGAATTTTGTGATATTGATTTCATCTGTGAACAATCTTTTTGTGTTTTGTTTTTTTTGAGGATTTTTGTCTCTTTGTTTATTTTGTTTTGGGTTTTATCCCTTTTCTAGCTCCTGATAGTTTTCTGAATAGCTGTGGTTGCTGTATAAATGACCTCAGCATACATGAAACGCTGCTGTCCTTTGAACATACATACCTCTAACTGAATTTTGGATTAATGTAATTAGATCTGTGTTTAATTCTGGTTGCCACCAGCCCCCCAAAATAGGATGGCTTCTACTAGCAGATGGCGCATATCCCTATGACAAGAGACACCAAATATTCTGAAGAACCCAACTCTGCCCCTGCCAGAAACATCTTCAGAGACAAAGGTGTTAGAAAATTCTGACTTTTAAATGGAATTCGTGCCTCACATTGAGTTTGAGTTAATAGATTAGTCAGTGGATGACTTTGATGGCAGAGCCAGCCATCTTGGAGAATTTACTATTAAAAGGCATTTTTTCTTTTGAGACAGGGTCTCGCTCTGTAGTCCAGGCTGACCTTGAACTTACTATGTAGCCCAAGGCTAGCCTCAAATTTGAGGTGATCTTCCTGCCTCAGCCTCCTGAGTGCTGGGATTACAGGTGCACGTCATCACACCTGACTCTAAAAGGCATTTTTGACAGTGATTAAGACTCTGCACTACTGACCCATCCTGGCAGATATAAGCAGAAAAGAAATGTATTAATAAGCTATCGGGTAACTCAGAATCATCAGGTAATGTAGAGGACAAGGTTGAGACCATGCAGCAAAAATAGTGGCAGAACTGGTCCAGTGAGGCCTCACCACTGCCACCAAGCACTGAGCAATTCACCTCACTTCCTCCACACCCCACCACTGGACTCCAAATGCCAAAGAGCCTGTATTGCATAGCCTGGTCACATGCCCTACTTATCTTCAAGAGAAGCCGGGAAGACACATGTGCTATTCAGGCTTGGGTTCTACTCTGTGTGATAGAAAACTCAGAATACTTGTGGCACAAACAAATAGAAATTTACTTTTTTCTATGCAAAAAAAAAAAAAATTTTTGAACACCAACTGTGTAAGGCTGCTCTGAAACTCTCAACTCTGCCCTTACATGCTGCCTGTGGACCAACATGGCTGCTGGAATGTCTGCCATCAAGTCCATATTCCAGCCATCAGGAAAGAAAAAAGGGCAAGAATGATGACCCCCTCCCCATACAACCACTTCCTGGAAATTGCATAATACATCTCAAAGGTTGAAACTTGGTCACTTGGTCACAGCTAGCAGAAAAAGATGTGGAAAATATAGTCTTTGATATGGGTAGTCAAGTTCCTAGCTAAGATTGGAGATTCTCTTATGAAAGAAGAAAGGGAGAGAGTGTACATCAGGGGAGGTTCCTGGTGATATCTGCCACTGCAAGTTCTTAGCATCTTTGTCTTCGGTACTAGGATGTGAGCTCATTTCCCTACTATAACTCAGAAACGCGTGTGTGTACAGGGTGGGATTCTCTCCAGACACAGACTGGGATTCAGAAGCTAGATGCTATGGTTTGAATCTTCAGTGTTCCCCCAAATCCTGTATGCTAAAGCCTTAGTTACCAGCATGCAGTGCTACTGATAGGGGATGGAAATTTCAGAATGTGGGGCCCTGAGGAAGGAAGTTAGGTACTGGGGACATGGCCTTGCAGGGGATCCTGGGGTCCCAGCCCTTTCTCTCTCTTTGCTTCCCGGCCACCATGAGATGAGCAGCTCGCTCTGCCACAGCTCCCTGCCATGCTATTCTACCTCACCACAGGCCCAAAAAAGACAGCACCAAGGGGCCATGGACTGAAACCACGAGCCAAAATAGACCTTTCCTCCTTAGAAGTTGATTTTTCTCAGATACTTGTCATGACGACAGAAAGTTAACATTCTAGACAACCAAAAAAGATTGAGAGAGAACACCAAATGTCAGAACACGCTGCCATTTCTTCTGCCCTAACCACACCCGTGAGAACTTTCACTGACTCCCAGAGCGTGGGAGCATTTGAGTGAAGGTGTGTGGAGAGGAAGCTGGGCCAGGGAGCCGAAAGAGCTGGAAACAGAGGTGCCTGCACCAGCAAGTCTTCTTTTGGTCATAGGTATGTAGAACCAGGACCCACATGCCATGCATCTAGCTATTTAAAAGTTATCAGCCAAGCTAACAAATCATAGAATATGTCTTATCCACCTGCCTTCACAAATGGTCCTCCATCATCTTCTGAGAGGCAAATGTGAACTTAGCATCTCCTGACTGCTCAGGTGACAGCACAAGGAGAGACAGCCCCAGCTCAGGGCCTGGCTCCCTGGGGTCCCTACCCTCAGCCAGGGGCCTTCCCACATGCATGTGCCAGGTACCAGTCTGCAGCTCTGTGTCCTGTCCACCCCCACACAGGCAACATTGAGAGTGGACCATGGGAAGAAGCCACACAAGCCGTGGAAGTGAGCTTGGGCTGTGCGGGCAGAGACCATGGGATCCTGGGCCCTAGGAGGACGGTCTGGAGCTGTGGGTGTGGGTCTGGGCCCTGCTTGGGCATCTCCCTTGCCTGGGTCTCGGGTGGCACCGGGTCACGTCGTCCCACTGACTGAGCAGACTTGTCCATAAAGTGAGTTGGAAATAAGTGGAAGCTATTTTGAGAGTTTTACTGATTGGATCTGGGATCTAAAGATCCCCTCAGGATTACTGAGGATGGGGGAGGGATTGCTGTAGCTGTGACTCTGCACTGGGGGAGGATTCGGCCCTAAGCGCATTTCCCGTCACCCCCGGTAACAAACCCAAACCAAAAACCAAAACCAAAATAGAACAATGCAAAACAGAAATCCCTCTTGCTTCCCTGCCACACTCAGCCTATTTCTTTCTCTCCGGGCTTCCTTAGTCCCAAGCCCTCCAATCAGGCTCCCAGGCCACTCAGCCTCTCCTGCTCGCTCCTCCTCCCTGCCCCACCTTCCCTGGCTCAAGTCTCGATCCCTGCCATGGTGACAGGAAAAACAATCTAATGCTTGGGCAGATGAGAGCTGAACAGCAGAGCCCTTCTGAGAAGCGCAGGCTAGCAGGGAACCAGGAATTTCCATGATGAAACAGACCAGAGGGAAACCTTGGCATCTTGGAGCAGTGACGAGGAAAACCTCGGGGTTGGAGAAGGAAGGGGCCTCCCAAAGTCCAGAGGAGGCTGCTAGTAAAAGAATAAGGAGGGTGCTCTCTAGAGTTGTAAAAGGTTAACACAGTTCCCCACAAATGCCAACCAGTCCCGGAGCATTACCAAATACACTCGGTATCTCATGGGACAAAGTTTGAAGGGAGGTGAGAAGTTGGGGGACAGGTGTCAGGAAAATACAGGCCCCTCATCTGAAAGGAGCTAAAGGGTAACTGTTTTGTGGAGTTGAACCCAAGCATTGCAGGCCCGGAGGAATAGGATGGTCGAAGGGCTCAGGGAGCCAGGCTGCAGTGGCTGGAAGGGTGTGCCCACACTGATTTATTGTAGCATGAAGAAAGCTGGTCATGTGTTTCTGGCCATAAGACAGGGCAGGTGAGAAGAAAGAAGGGAAAGAGGCTGGGTTCTGTTTCCTGCAGAGGGGTAATGGGAGGGCTTCCAGGGCACACATGCACCTCTCATAAATGCCCATGACCCTGCTGACTTGGCTGACGCCCACCTCACAGGCCTGTTCCCAGTGACTGGCTCCCTGCTATCTGGCACTCGGTCTCCTGGCACCTGCCAACAGCCAGGAAGCTGGGTATTGGGGCTGCAGCTCTTGGAAGCTGCTCTGAAACAGATGACTAAGCTCTGGGGAAGAGGTGGGTGCATGCAGCTAACGCCAAGCTCAGCCGGAACCTGTACGCTGTCAACTTCATCCAAGTCAGCATCCACCTCAGTGCCAACCGTGCCCCAGGTTCAGCCCCGGGGTGGAATGATGGCGACATATGGCCCCTGCTCCAGAGGACCGGGTGTGCGCATTAAGACCTGCAGTGGAGCAGGAATCCTCAGGAGCAGAGGAAAGGGGGGCGGGAGAAATGATTTTACAGGGAGCGAGAGGGGGAAGCATCTCCGTAGTCAGGATAAGAGTTTTAGGCTCCTCCCCCCACACCCCCTTCCTCACGTGCCCGCATCCAGTTAGCCTGGCTTCTTGTCTGTGGCCTTCAACTCTGCCGCCTTCGCCTGTCTTAGCTCAGGCCCACATTTCAGGCTTTCGGATAGCTCTTGGCCTCAGCACCCCAAAGTGACTTCCTGCAACTCAGGTCCAATCAGCCTACTCCCCTCCTTGAAAACTTTCTATGATGCCTCATTGCTCCAGAATAAAGTCAAGGGCCCTCACTGTGACCCAAAGCTGCCTAAGGCCTTAGGGTAGAACAGGCTCAGTGTAGATTTGACTGCGTGGTTCAACAGTATCATCAAAGCCCCTGCTTCTTCCTGGATGTTGTCTTCTCTGTCCTGTATGGTGCTGCCTTCACGTTCAGGCAGGCTTTTCTCATGGTGACAAAATGGCTCCTGCAAGTCCTGGCCTCGCACCAATACTCCATGAAATATAGGAGAAAGAGGGAGTGCTACTTTCTCTAGAGCTGCCAGCAAAGATTTCTCCAGTTTCTCAGGTATGAATGAGTCACTTGCCTCCTCAGACAAGAAGGGATTATGATGATTAGTCTATACTGGGGCTATTTGCCTCATCGCTAGGGCCTGGGTAGAATCAAATTCCTCCTGTGTGTATGGGAAGTGTGAGGAAGGTGGATGCTCAAAGGAAAATGGGGAAGATACCAAGAGAGAATGGATACTTAGGAATCCACTACAGTACCCACAACAACACCTTTCCAACATCTCCTGCCTTCCTGCTCCACCGAGCTACTTCCTGCTCCCCAACACCCCACATCATTCCATGTCTCCCGAACCTCTGCACTCGCTGTGCCTTGTCCTGAGATGCCTCTCATTCCTCCCGCTCAGTGAATCTCTCATCCTTAGAGCCCTTGCCATCAGCACCTGCCCTATTCAGCCGTCATGATCATTTTCAGGACAGAACTAGGTTCCCCTTCACTCCCAGCACAGTGCCCTGCCTGGCACATGGTAGGTGCTCGGTAAAGATGTACCGAGTGAATGCGTTCTGCAGAGGAGACAACGGTATCGCCAAGGTCTGTGACGAGGAACCGGCATGGATTCAGAACCTCTGCCAAAGTCTGAGGTACCACAAATGGGAGCACAGTGGGGACGTGTGAAGCTATGATGAGGTCAGGGAGTGTGGTGGGCCAGGGTGGCACTTTGTCCAACGTCCTCTAGCATCATCCTCAGAAGCAGGCTTTCCCAGGCTGGCAGGAATGTTTTAATTCCCAGAAGTGGAAAGGGATCCATCAGACCATCACTGCTGTGTAACTGTCCTGCTGAGAAAAGACTGCAGGGTCATGCACTTGGCCACTCACACCTGGCTGGCTGTTACAGTCCTGTTGTCCCTTAATAAATTGGCTTCCTGGTTACCATTCTAATCTGCACTTTAAAGCATAAATTGATCCCTGAAACCAACACTACCAGTTGATTCCCTCTATCTTTTCTCTTCCTTAATCAGAGAACTCCCAAATTTTAATTTGTCATGTGGTCCCCTAGACTACAGACTTACATTCCTCAGCCTCCCTTGCAGCTAGGTAGGGCCATGTGACCAAATCCTGGCCAGTGGGATATAAGGAAAAGTTGCGTGTGTGTAACTTCTTGGAAGTGCTATCAAAAGGGGGGCGTGGACAATGTTTCCTTCTCTTTTCTTTTTCTGCTGGCTGGTGTGTGGATGCACTGGCTGGAGCTGGAGCAGTCATCTTGGGCTGTTCAAGAGTTTGGAAATGAAGCTTATTTCTGGTAGATCCACAAGGTCACGGGAGCTTGGGTTGAATATTATCACACAGTGCTACATCACAGAGCCCTCAAGGTCTACCTGGACATTTAAAAGACAGAAATGCAGTGCTGTCTTATTTAAGCCACATTTGACACCAGCACTGAAACATAATTCTAGCCTGGTACAATGCCCTGGAGCCGTATTATACTGTATCTTTTTACTTTTTAAAATGTTACTGCCTTTCCGGTTACATTCATGGCCCATGCCATACTTGACCGTTGGACAGCACTTGCCTGCGTCTTGCCACCGCTGTCTGAACTGACAGAAATCAGATGATCTAGGTGAGAGATGATCAGAGACTAGGCCTCACGCTCACCCAGCAAGATACAGACTGGCTCAGCCTATCTGCCTTCTGCTTCTTGCAGCCCCTCACCCTATTTGCTAAATGAACTTAGCTGCAACCCAAATAGGTGTAAAGCTTGGCACAGAACATGGCTAAGCCCAGAAGGAGTGAGAAAAGGAAACAGAGGGCCCTGGGCAGTGTGGAGGGCACACCTCTGGGGTCAGGCTGTGGGGCCCAGCTGAGGCACCGGGCCACCCACACGCCTGTGCGCCTCTTGCAGCAGCAGCAGCAGAGAACCACATTTCAACCTCACCACACCTTGGAAGGCCTCAGAGGGCCTTTTATACTTGGACCTCCAGGAGAAAGAGAACCATCTACCCTCGTTCCAACTGGCTTTTGATCTGACAAAGACAAAGGGGCGTGGACCCTGTCGGGGTCCCCACAGGACCACACAAAGATTTTCAGTAGTTGACCCATGTCTTGGTCAACAGAAGCCACATTAAACCTGAAAAAGCAAAACTTCCTGGAAGAATCTAGGGCTATTCTGGAAGCCACAGGCACCAGGGCTTCTCAAGAACAGAGGCCTGGGAACTGGAGGGTCACTGGGAACCAGGCAGAGCCCCCTGCACCTGCCATCTGTACTTCCGCTTCATTCTCCTCCCTCAGCTTCCCCCCCACCTAACACACGCACACGCACACACACACGCGTGCGCACGCACACGTACCTTTTTTGTTTATGTCTCTTCTATTCAGGGACCAGGTCAGATTGACTGGTGAAAGCTCTGGCTCCAAATCCCCAAGAATCTGATTGGCCAAAGCTTGGACATGCGTTGATGTCTGGCCCATAGGAAAGAGTGGGTAACGTGCCTCAAGTGTCTGTCGCAGGCCCATGTCTCTGTGCACCTCCTCTAGGAAAGGAAACTGTATGATCTGGGCAGCTGGCATCAGAAGTGTCCGTCACACCCAGGAGCAGTCACTGATGTCCCTTTGCTGTGTAACACCCTCAGCACTGCTGTGTCCCCCATTGTCACCATCCTCATCCCAGTGAATGCTTCCCTTGGGCCAGGTGCACTTGCAGCCCTCAGTGTGCCCTGCTTCACCGAATCCTCTCTACAGCCTTGTTTTACACACGGAGAAACTGAGGCATCGCATGCCCAAGAACACAGGGATGGGCAGAGCTGAAACTCCGGGATCTGCTTCTAGAGTCTGAGCTTTTAACACAGTCTCTACTCCCTGCAAGGGAAACCAAGGCAGTGTGGACATCCCTCCCTCCTCCATAGGGCTGGGGGTACAAGAGACCTCAGTGCGGGGAAGACCGAGCCCCCGACCCCTCAGTTGGATGAGCTGGGCGAGGGAGCGTCTGGTTTCCCAACAGCAGCAGGATGTTCCGGGCTCCCCATCTTATGGGCCAGCCTATTTCCTGGGCCTTCAGGGATGGGAGACAAGTGACGGTCACAGGCAGTTCTGGAAGTGACACTAGCCATGTCAGCTTCTTTGTCCCTTTCCAGCCTCTTTCTGATCCACCACCCAGAATGGGTATTTCATGAGACAAGCCTTGTCAGCCTCTATCCTATTAATAAATCATTCTAGCTTCCCATGCGCTCAAGGCCAAGTCCAGGTGCCTCTGATCGGCCCACAAGGTCTGGCAGCCCCAGGCCCTCCCCGCCTCCATTCCCATGCCCTCCACACTTGGCCTTCCCTGCAGCTCTCAGCCGCACGCATCTATTTTCCATGTTCATCCCGCCTTTCCTCACACAGCTCCTTCTGCCCAGCACCCCATTCCTGCCTCTGCCTCCATCCAATGAGTTCCTTCAGGTCCCAGCTGAAATGTCACAGCCTCGGGGCAGCATGGGTGACACCTGAGGCTTGTCCAGGCCCCTGTTTTGTGATCTCGCCACTCCCTGGCTCCCCTCCCTGGACTGTAAGGCCAGCACGTGAGTGTGGCAGGCTCAGTAAATATCTGCTGCATGAACACATGAAAGGGAAAGGGACGGGGACACGTCGGCGTGAGCCAGAACAGCCCCAGGAGGCAGCACAGAAATGTGCCACAGTAGCCAGCCATAGACAGACCTAGAGTGCTTGGGAGCACTGGGCCAGGACCGGGACCGGAAACTATCCTGGCCTTTCCGGAAGTTTTGGAGCACCGCTGGCCTCCTCAGGGGGTGCTGACCAGAGATGTGGGTGGACTGAAGCACCCAGAGGGGCCCTTCCTGCTTGGGCAGAAGATGCCCACGAAGGAGCCATGGAGACTCCGGCCCGGAATGGTTCTGATTGCCTCCAAATTTGGCCTCCACTGCCGCACCTCCACTTCTTGATAAGGGTTAATCCAAGCAAATGAAATTCTTCCATAAAATCAACATTCCGGTCCTCAGGTTCAGGCTCAGCATCTTGAGAAGTTGTAAGAGTCCTGCACAGCATGGCGGAAAGAGCACTGAGCAAAAAGACAGGGTACCCAGCTTCTCCTCTCTGGCTTCCTTTTCCTCTTTGCAGAAATCAGAGAGCCGAATCATGACTCTGAGACCCTTGTAAAAAGGCTATAATTGTGCAACTCTTTTAAAAACTGAAGTTGACCTTTAAGGTCCTCAAATAATTTTCTACATGGTAAACAAGAAAACCTACTTGCTAACATTTTTTGAGGGGGTTTGGGGGTACGGTTTGAGACAGGGTCTGACTTTATAGTGCAGGCTGTCCTTGAACTCACTATATAGCCCAGGCTGGCCTCAAACTCTAGACAATCCTCCTGCCTCAGCCTCCCAAGTGCTGGGATTACAGGCATGTGCCACCACCCTGGCTCCTGCTAACTATTTTATAAAGTGATTTTTGTGTTCCATAAGAGCCAAGCTCTTTCCATGCATGGCCTCATTTACATAGGTGGGAACCAAACCCAGAGATGGCAAGTAATTTACCCAAGGTCGTACAGCTGGTAGGTGGTGGAGTTGGAATCCAAGCCCAAGCAGAACAGACACCTCTGATTATTAATCTGCCCCCTCTGATTATTAATCTGCCCCACCTGGTGGCCCAAGCAGCGGGGGATTAACACGACATACTCATAGGTATCTGAGCCAACACAGTGAGTCAGAAGTATTAACACTGCCTTGCCGAAGGTGGGTAAAGTGTGAGCTGCTGAGTCCTCCCACGGTGGAATTCAATATGAGCAGGCGAGATGTGTCAAGAAAACCAAGTCAACAGCAACAGGGTGTCTCGGTTGCATAAAGGCTCAGTGACCTGGAGAAATTCCGAGTCTGCCCACAGCTTAGCTCTCACAGCTCGGCAGGGGGAGGGGTAGGCAGGACCTGCTCAGCGCAGGAGCTGAGGTCCGCCCACGCTCCAGGCCCTCTCTGCTCTTGGGGCCACGGGGACCAGAGCAGACAGAGCCCGGTGTGAAGGCCGCAGCTGCCAGTGCCCTGGCCTCAAGTCTGCAGCCCTTGAATGCAGGACCAGGGAGCTCAGGTGTTGTGACAGGCAGGCAGACAACAGAAGGGGGTGGAGCAGGAGGGTGGGGACTGCAGCCAAATGTTGCCTTACCTGTCACCCACTCCACTTTAAGGTGAATGGGTAACGGTAGTACACACCTGTAATTCCAGCACTCGGAGGCTGAGGCAGGAGGATGGTATGTTCAAACCCAGCCTGACAACTTGGCGACTTAATGAGTCTTTGTCTCAAAAAATAAAAAAGGGCTAGGGATATAGCTCAGTGCAAAGGCCTTGGATTCAGTCCCCAGTGCCAGGGGAAAAAACAGAATGGATAACACAGACTTCATCTCAATCTTTGCATGAAATGTGTGAATTTTTTTTTTTAGTACTGGGAACCGAACTCATGACCTTGCACTTGCCAGGCAGATGCTGCGCAGCTGAGCTATATCCCCAGCCTGTGTGAATGTTTAAATATTGGAAATCAGGTTCTTTTAAGTTTCTTAAACCCATAGCGGGGTGAACAATGCACATACACATGAGTAGACCAGAAACAGCCAGAGGGTCCCTTTGCCATTCCTATTTTCCATGTCACCAAGAGGAGGCTTCTCATCAGTGGGCTAAATATTTGAATGTCACAAAGCTTTCTCCTCTAACACTGTACCCACTGCTCCTTCAGGGAATGCAGAATCAAGAATATTCCATAACTTCCAGATCATTTGCTGCCTCAGCCATCTCCTCTGTGAAGACCAACGCTGTACAGACCATTCCACAGGGACGGAGCAGGCTGGAGGTGAGCACTGGAAAGGGGGTCCACCAGGGGCTGTGAGGATCTTGGTCCCCTTAGGGGGCCGGGGGACCCTGATCAGAGCACCAGGTTCCAGTTGAGGGAGCCAAACAGAAAGGAGGTGTCCCCAAAACTCCCATTCCCCCCTCCTGGGCCTTCAAGGGCAGTTTACTTCCTCTATTGTCTTCATGTCAGACTCCCAGAGAAGGGCGAAGGGCTGAGGGAACCATGCATCAGGAGGAAGGGCTCTCTCCAGGCCCAAGACAAGACTGAGCCAGGTTCTCTCTGCTCCAGGAAGAGCTCAGGATGCCGACACCTCACAGACTGCAGGGGGATCAGAACTTTTCCTAGCTATCTTGAGTAGGATGTCAATCTCTGTGTTTCTAAGACCACAAACAAACCCCAAACCTCAAAAGCTGCAAGCAGACATTCAAAAGAATGTAACTTTGTATTAAACCCTGGTTCTTTTTAAAGCAAGTGACCACACTTCACCTAAGTGGAACTTGGCCATCTGACCACTTTGCAGACCTCTATGACTTGAGCTGCTAAGTTACCCTTATGAATGTCACTCCCTTCATTTATGAAATGAGGATAAAGTCCCTACCCTGCCTACTAGATGGAATTGCTGTGGGATTCAAATGAAATAATGTATGAGACATACTTTCCAAACCCAGAAGTACTTCAGAAATGCAAATTGTGATTATTTTAAGCTTCTACATGGCTGAGAATGAAGACTTCCACCCCCCAAGTCCTATGAAAAGCCCAATAGTTGTCATAATTGCCATATGTTAATGCATATCATTTATAGGAGAACATTTCAGGCCAATGCTTTGGGGCTATTTACTCTTGCTGTAAACACAATTTCAACAAACTTCTTTTCTAAGTAGATCAATTACAAAAGGGAGTCGCTTTCTCGCTGCTGGAACAAAATATGTGATACCTACAACTTCAAGGAAGGTTTTATTTTGGCTCACCTTTGCAGGAGTGTCAGTCCATAATCAGTAGGCTCAAACACAGAAACAGCGTGGTGGAAGGGTCTGGCGGAGGAAAGCTGCTCACATTGTGGCAGCCAGGAAGCAGAGAGAGATAGAGAAGGGAGCAGTTGAGGGGGGAGATACACCTTTCCAGGCCACACCTCCAGTGACACATCTTTCCTGACCAGACCCCACCTCCTAACAGCACACTCAGCTGCTGAACTAACAGTGGGGGAACCCACTGATGAATATAGCGCCCCGCAGTCCAATGCATCTTGCAAACACAAGAGGTTTTGTGGGACAACCCAGATCTAAACCATGACAATATTGTTTATAGGAAAATATTTCAGGCCTGTGCTTTGGGGCTATCTATTCTTGCTCCACCTACAATTTCAACAAATTTGATTTCTACGTAGAGAGATCAATTACAAAGGAGAGGGCCGGGGATATAGCTCAGCAGCACAAACGCCTGCCTGGCAAGCACAAGGTCCTGAGTTTGATTCCCAGGACCAAAAAAAAAAAAAAAAAATTACAAAGGAGAGACAGGCTGTCTGAGGCACTCAGATAACAGTCTGAAATAAAAATTGCCTGATAACTATATATAATATTATATGTATATAAAAAATATTATATGTATATAACTAAGTAAAACACAGTCCTTATTCATATATCCTTAGTTTTTACCTGCTGTCCTTTCTGGTTCCAGAATCTCATTTAGGAAGTCACATTATTTTTCATTGTCAAGTCTTCCCCTTCCCATATGGTCCTCTTTGGGAAGAAGGTGATATGCACAGCCCATCCTTAAAAAGTGAGGTGTTTTGTCCCAGCTCCTTGTGGGGGGACAGTGTCTACATAAATTATTTAGGAGTTTCCTGCAGGACGTATTCCTCTCTTCTAATTTATTTACTTACTTATTAATATCAACATGGACCCATGGATGTTTATTTATTTTGTGCTTTATGGTTAAAGTTGTTCACATTGTTCCTATTTTGACCACAGAGAGTTCTTTTGGCTGATTCCTATATCTTTTTCTTAGATTCCCATTGCTATGGAGTTTGGAAGAGTGTAAAGCACTGCCTTACTTTCTGACATTACAAGATTCTCCAGGCTCATCTTGTACGTTTCTTGTCCCAGCTCTAGAATCAGCCATTTCTCCAAGGGGTCATGATTCCCTTCACGGGAGAATGGGATTAGAAACCCGGATCCAGGTATTAATTGTGCTCATTGCTACTAGGATGTTATTGCTTCCAGAACCTCTCTGAGGATGAAACATTTAGCTGTGTATATGCTGCTATCTCTAAATATTTCTATAGGTAACAATCCGCCTCTATGTTAACTTAAACAGGAGTTCATACATGTGTCTCCAACCCTAATCCATTACAACCTGGATCACTCCAGCCTCCTCCCTTGCTTATCTCATTCCAACAGCAAGAAACTTGGCTCCCATCGTTTGCCATTGAATTACTTAATTGTTCCATTCTTGTATGTGTGTACAGTAGTGCTGGGATTGTTAACCCATATCTCCTTAGGAAACAACTTTATCCACTGTATTACAGGACCTATTTACTATTCCCATTTCCTTTAGCCTTACAGACTCCACTCATTTCCAAAGTACTTAGGTCAGCATTTACTGGCATTCTCTTTAGCATGGTTTTCCCTGAATTTGTAAGATGGATTCTTTTGTAGCAGTCTGCAGTCTCTTCTGGGTTGTCCAACTCCCTAAATGATTTTTTTAAGTTTAGGTACACTAAAGTTCATTCTATATGTCATAAAGCTCTATGGGTTTTGACAAACGTATAGTCATATGTCCACCATTATAGTATCATCCAGGATATTTCCACCCCCCTAAAAAATATCCTGTGCTTCACCTGTTCAACCCTTTCCCTCTACCCAAATCCCTGGCAACCACTGATCTTGTGTTGTCTCTATATCTCTAGTTTTGTCTTTTCCAGAATGTCCTACAATTGGAATCATAGTTTGTAGCCTTCCCACACTGGCTTATTTTGCTTAGCAGTATTTAAGTCTCCTCCATGTCTTTCCATGGTTTGAGAGCTCATTTCTTTTTATTGCTGGATAATATTCCATTGTATAGGTTACCATGGTTTGTTTATCCACTTACCTACTGAAGTACATGCTGGTTACTCCAAATTTTTAGTGGTTATAAAGTTGTATGAACTTTCACACACAGGCTTTTGTATGGATATAAGTTTTCAGTTCATTTGGAAAAATATCTAGAAGCATGGTCACCGGATCACGTGTGACTGTGTTTAGCTTTGTAAGAAACACTCAAACTGCTGGATGTGGTGGCGCACACCTGTAATCCCAGCAGTCAAAAGGCTGAGGCAGAGGATTGCTGCAAGTTTGAGGGCAGCCTGGGCTACATAGCGAGACCCTGTCTCAAAAAATCCAAAAGGAAAGAAGCAACCAAACTGCCTCCCAGCATGGCAATGCCACTACCATATGAATGAGAGCTCCTATTGCTTCATATCTTCACCAACTTTGATATTGTCAGGTTGTTTTATTCATTTTTGGTCATGGTTTTCATCATTCTAATAAATATATATCTCATTGTTATTCAAATTTGCAGTTTCCTAAAAACTAATTTTTTTTTTGTGGGTACTGGGAGTCGAACTCAGGACCCCGTGCTTGCCAGGCAGGCACTTATGATACTGAGCTATCTCACTGGCCCCCAGAAACTAATTTTTAATAAATAATATTGAACGCATTTTCATATGCTTGTTCAACATCAGTGTATCTTCTTTGGTGAAATGTCTGTTCAGATCTTGTGCTCATTTATAAATTGACTTCTTTTCTTATCTTATTGTCAAATTGAACATCACTTAGATTTTCTCCCGTGTTTCCTTCTAGAAGTCCAATATTTTTGTACTTAATATTTACATCTGTGATCTATTTAGAGCTAATTTCTCTAAAACATGTAAGGTATGTATCTAGACTCTTTTCTTCCTTTCTTTTTGTTTTGTTTTGTTTTGTTTCATTATTTTGCATTGGACATCCAGTTATGCTAGCACTATTTGTTTAAAAAAAAAACAACTTTCCCCTTTCCATTGAATTGCTTTTGTTTCTTTGTCAAAGATACTTTGAATACATTTCTATTATCCAGTTGCTGAGCTCTCATTCTTTCACAAATACCATAGTCTTGGTTACTGTAGCTTTGTAGTAAGTCATGAAATCAGTTATTATGAGGCCTCTAACTTTGTTCTTTTTTAGTATTACATGAGCTATTCTAGGTCTCTTACCTCTACATATGAATTATAGAGTCAGTTTGTTCATATGTATAAAATAGCTCACTGGAATTTTGATCAGAATTATGCCAAGAGTAGATATTAAGTTAAGAAGAACTAATATAACAGTATTGATTCCTCTGATTCATAAACACAGGACAGCTCTCCATTTGTTTAGATATCCTCTGGTTTCTTTCATCAGACCTTTTGTTCCCACATACAGCTCCTGTACCTATCTTGTTAGATTTATGCGTAAGTATTTCACTTTTTTTGTGTTATTCTAAGTGATGTATTTTTAAAGTTTTATAGGTCATTGTTGGTAGATAGAAAAACAATTGGATTTTGTGTATTAATCTTGAGATCTGCAATCTTGCAATACTTGCTAATTAATTCCACAGACTCTATGGTTTGTTTTTTGTTTTGTTTGTTGCTTTTGTTTTTGTCAAAGTTTTGGAATTTTCTACATAGAAAATCAAGTTTTCTGTGAATAAAAAGTTTTGTTTTGTTTTGTTTTTGTGGGGTTTTTTTGTTTTTTGTTTTCTGTTTTGAGACAGGGTCTCACTATGTAGTTCAGGTTGGCCTTGAACTCACTATGTAGCCTAGGGTAGCCTTGAACTCACAACCATCCTCCTGCCTCAGCCTTCCAAGTGCTGGGATTACAGGCATGCTCCACCATGCCCAGCCGAAAAAGTTTTGTTTCTTTATTCCCTTTTTTTCATTTTATTTCATTTTCTTGACTTATTGCACAAGCTAAAACTTCCCACACAACATTGAATAAGAGTAATGATAACAGACATACATATCTTTTTCCCAGTCACAGGAGGAAAGATCTGATTTCTCACCATCAAGTATGATGTTAGTTGTAAGCTTTCTGCAGATTTTCTAGTAAGTTGAGGAAGTTTGCTGAGTCTTTATAATGAATAGAGAGAGTGAATTTTACGAAATACTTTTTCTAAATCAATTGATAAAATACTATTTTTGTTCTTCGGTCTATTGATGTAGTGAATTATATTGACTGATTTTTGAATGTTGAACTAGTCTTACATACCTAGAATAAATCCCCCTTGGTCATGTTGCACAATTTTTATACATTATTGGATTTTATTTGCCTGCATTTTGTTAAGCATTTTTGCATTTAAATACATGAATGATAGTAGTCTTCAGTTTTCCTTTCTTGTCATATGTTTTCTGGCTTTGATTATAGGACAGTGCTGGCCTCAAGTAATGAATGGGTTAGGAAGTCTTCCTTTTGCTTCTATTTTCTGGAAGAGATCATGGAGAAGTGGTGTCTTAGCTACCGAGACAAAATACCCGACACCCAAAGTCGAAGGAGGTAAGGTTTATTTCGCCTCACAGTTTGTAGAGGTTTCAGTCCATAGTCGGCTGGCACTAAGGCAGGCGTGGTAGAAGGGCATTGCAGAGGAGTTCATGGCATGGCAGACAGCAAGCAGCAAGCAGCAGAAGCAGCAGCAGCAAGTCTGGCTTCTTTCTGTCTCTATATATTCCATCCAGTCTGCAAGCCTATTGATTGGTGCCACCCATACCCATGGTGGGGCTTCCATTATCCATACTCTTAATCCCAGTATCACTCCCTAACCCAGTTGCCTTCAGAACTCCCCACCTATGACTGCAGGAGGCTATGGGGGGACTTCTGGATACGAGCCATAACAAGTGTATCATTCTTCCTTAAATGCTCAGTAGATATCAGTGCTGAAATTATCTGCGATTGGTGCTTTCTTTCTTGGAAAATGATTTATTTCTTTAATAGCCAGATGTGGTGGTGGTATAGTCTCAGCAGTTGGGAGGCTAAGGTAGGAGTACTGTCTTGAGTTCAAGGCCTGCCTGAACTACACAGTGACTTAAAGGCTAGCCTGAGCTAAATAGCAAGATCCTGTCTCAAAACTTAAACAAACAAACAAATAAATAAATAAAATGAAAAACTGCCGGGTGTTGTGGCAAACACCTGTAATCCCAGCACTTGGGAGGCTGAGGCAGGAGGATCACCATGAGTTCGAGGCCAGCCTGGGCTACATAGTGAGTTCAAGGCCAGCTTGAATTACAGTGTGAGAACCTGTCTCAAAAATAAATAAAGGGCCAGTGAGATGGCTCAGCGGTGTAAGCACATACCTGGCAAGCGCAAGGTCCTGAGTTTGATTCCCAGTACCCACATAAAGGAAAAAAAAAGGGGCCGGTGATATCGCTCAGTGGTATAAGCGCCTGCTGGCAAGCACGAGGTCCCAAGTTTGACTCCCGGTACCCACATAAAAAATAAATAAATAAATAAATAAATAAATAAATAAATAAATAAATAAAAGCTAATTTCTTTCATACTCATAAGTCTATTCAGACTATTTCTTCTTGTGTAAGTTTTAGTAGCATGTTTTTCAAGGAACTATTTAGTCCATTTCATCAAGTTATCAAATTTGAGAGCTGCTCATAGTATTCCTTTATTATCACATGTAGTGTCCATGTGTTCCATAGTGATGACCCCACTTTTATTTCTTATATTGATAAATTTTGTCTTCTTTCTTTTCCTCTTGGTTATCCTGGCTGGAGGTTTACCATTCTGAATGACTTTTTCTCTTTTTCTTTTTCTTTTTTTTTTTTTTTTTTTTTTTTGAGACAGGGCCTTGCTATGCATGTATGCATGCAGGCTGGCCTCGAACTTACTTATGTAGCCCACGCTGGCCTCAAACTCACAGCGAATGACCTTTTCAAATAATGAGTTTTTGTTTTATTGAATATATCTTTTGTTTTCCTGTTTTTAATTTTACTGATTTCTTCTATAATTTTTTATCTTTCTCTGCTGCTTGCTTTAGGCTAAATTGCTCTTCTTACTCTGGATTCCTAAAGTGAAAGCTTAAATATTTCTTCTTTTTTTATTATCTAACATATTGTATAAATTATATCTTTAGATATCTCTTTTTGTCTAATGTATGCATTTAATGCTATAACTTGCCCTCTAAACTCTACTTTGACTGCATTTCACATGTTTTGATAAGCTGTATATGGGCCGGTGAGATGGCTCAGCGGCTTAAGCGCCTGCCCGGCAAGCGCGAGGGCCCGAGTTTGACTCCCGGATCCCACATACGAAAAAGGGGCCGGTGATATCGCTCAGCGGCACAGGCGCCTGCTGGCGCGCGAGGTCCTGAGGTCGACCCCCCGGTACCCACAAAAAAAAAAAAAAGATAAGCTGTATATTTGTTTCATTTAATATTTGAAATTTTTTTCTTGAGATTTATTTGGCCCATGTTTTATTTAGTGATGTTTCATTTAATCTCCAAATATCTGTGAAACTTTCAGCAATCTTTGTGTTATTGATTTCTAGTTTAACTCCACTATGTCAGAGGACACATTTTATATGATTTCTGTCATGTTCAGTGTGCTTTATAGCTCATAATGTGGTCTATATTGGTGAATGTTCCGTGTGAGCATGAAAAGAAGATGTATTCGGCTGTTGGTGGATTGCATATTCTAACTTGAGTTGATTGGTATTCTAACTTGAGTTGATTGGTAATGTTGTTCAGGCCAACTACATCTTTACTGATTTTCTCTGTTTGATCTATCAATTACTAAAAGAGAAGTGTTGAAGTCTTCAACTGTAACAGTGTATTTGTCTAATTCTCCTTGCCGCTGTATCAGTTTTTGCATCATGTATTTTGAAGCTGTATTGTTGGCTACACACACATTAAGGATTGCTGTGCCCTCTTGGATAATTGACCCCTTTTTCAATGTGTAATTCCTCTTTTATCCTTGATAATTTTCTTATTCTGAGGTCAGCTTGGTCTGAAGTTAATGTAGGTACACCAGCTTTCCTTTTTTAGTGTTAACATGCTTTGTCTTTCCATCCCTTTAGTTTTAACTTTTCTGAGTCATGATATTTAAGATGATTTCTTATGGACAAGATATGTTTGGGTCTTTGTTTTTAATCTACTTTGGCAATCTCTGTCTCTCAATTTATATATTTAGACCATTCACATTTAAAGTGATTATTGATAAACTTGGATTAAGCCTATAGTTATTTTCTATCCATTGCATTTGTTCTTTCTTTCTTTTTTCTTTCTTCCCTTTTTCTACTCTCTGAACATTCAGTTGAGTATGTATATGATTTCACTTTATCTCCTTTGTTAATATATCAATTATACTTCTTTAAAATTTTTTTCAGTGTTTGCCCTAGAGTTTGCAATATGCAGTTGTAATGAATATATGTCTACTGTTAAAGGACACTATATTAACTCACATATAATACAGCACCTTGTAACAGAGTGTTTCCAATACATCTCCTACCCCTTATGACATTGCTGGTATCTATTTAGCTTATCCTTATGCCATAATCAACCAATAAATTGTTTTAATATTATTTTAAACAGTTAAATTTTAGAACAATTAAAAATAAATAAAATTTAATTTTACCTCCATTAATTCCTTCTCCAATGCTTTTCATTTCTTTGCGTTGTCTGATTCACTATCATTTTTCTTCTATCTGAGGAAAAATTTAACATTTTTTACAAGGCTGATCCTCTGGTGATGAATTTCCTCAGTTTTTGTTTTGAAAGCTTCTTGAAAGCTTCTTTAGTTCCCCTTTACTTTTAAAGAATAATTTCACTAGATGTAGAATTCTGTTGGTGGCTTTTTTTTCCTGACACTTTAAATATTTTCCTCTACTCTCCTGGTTTGCAAAGTTTATAACAAGAAATCCTCTGTGATTATTACCCATGGTCCCCTATAGATAATGTGATTTTTTTCCTCTAGCTCCTTGAGGATTTCCTCTTTGTCTTTAGTTTCCTGCAGTTTGAATATAATTTGCTTAAATGTGGGAACTTTTTGTATTTATTGTATTTGGTGTTTTCTGAGCTCTCCATATCTATGGTTTGGTATCTGCCATTAATTTTGGAAAATTATTGGCTGTTGTTATCTCAAACATTTCTTCTGCTCTATTCTGTCATTTTTTAACTTCTAGTGTTCCAATTATATGAATGTTATACTTTTTGAAATTAACCTATAATTATTGGATATTCTAGTTTTGGGTTTTTTGTTTTTGTTTGGTTTTTGTTTTTGAGGTGTTCTTTCATTCTTTTTTCTCTCTTTGCTTTTGATTTTGAGAAATTTCTATTAACACATCTTCAAATTCACTCATTCCTTTACTAACCAATGCAGTCTACTCATGAAGCCATCACAGGCACTCTTCATTTCTGTTACAATGTTTTTGATTTCTAGTATTTCCTTCTGTTTTTTACAATTTACAATTTTCTTCTTATATAATCCATCTGTTCTTCCATATTGTCGACTTTTTTCATTAAAATCCTTCATATATTAGTTATTTTTAAATTCCATGCCTGATAAATCCAAAATCTGCTTCATTCCTAATTTTGGCTCTGACTCTTGCTTTGTTTTTATGGACTGTACTTTTTTGTTTTGTTTTGTTTTTAATCTTTTAGTATGTCTTGTAATCTGTTGTTGTTGTTGCTGTTGCTCTTGTTCAAAGCCAGGTATGATATATAAGGTAATAAGAATAGAGGTAAAAAGTCTTAATGTGAGGTTTTATATTAATCTGGCCAGAAATTGAGCTGTATTTAATGTTTTATTATAACTGTAGGTATCAGAGCCTTCTAATTTTTCTGTACTTTTTGTCTCCTCTTGTCTTTGGGCTTTCCTAAGAACTCCTCCTTAAATAGAGTCTGCCCCTTGCAGCTCTTCTAGCTGCAATCTGATTTTATCATACTGATGCCCTATTTACACAGTGATGAGGTACAAGGAGAAGTGTTATAAAATTCTAATAGCTTAATTACTGCCTTTTCTGGGCCTGTATCTCTAGCCTGTGACCTTAACATATGTATCTCAGATTCCTCCTCCCTTCAGATAAGAGCTGGAGTTGAGTCAATGTTTGTCCCTCAGGTAAGCTAAGACTCTGATAAAATCATTCCCCCCAGAAAGTAGAACTTTGTTAAGAAGAATGCTGTGAGTGTATTTCCAAATGGAGTTTCTCCTTCCTCCTGGCAAAGTCACAAGGAGTTCTTTCTTTGCTCTTCATTGTGAAAACTTGGTAGAGATCCTGGAGGGAAAACTCACAACAGTGTGAGGATCCTCAGATTGCAGCTCTGGGACTCACAGTTGTTCACGCTCAACCTCCAGCTGTTTACCACATCATGCTCCTATCAGATCGTGCTCCAGGCTAGTCTCAAACTTGGAATTCTCCTGCCTCAGTCTCCCAAGTGGCTAGGATCACAGGTGTGCACCACTGTACCTGGATATACAGTATTATACAGGGCTCCATCTCTCCTGCTGCAGGAAAGATGATCTCAGCTGTATCTCTCTGCCCCTTTCTGTCTCTAGAGGTTAGGGTGGTAGTTTTGCCCTGCAGCCTCAATCTCTGATGGATCTGAGAAATTTGATAATTTTTGTTTGTAGTGCCTTCTCTTGCTGTAAAGACAGTAGTGACAGCTTCTAAGCTCTTTATATTCCAGAATTAAATTCAGAAGGCTACTGGGTTTTTTTAATAAAAGCATTATAAAATTTAAAATACAATCAGCCTTCTGTATCCACTGGTTCTGTGTCTGTGGATTCAACCAGATTTTAAAACTTTTTAAAAGTTACATCAGCACTGAGCATGTGTAGACTTTTTTCTTGTAATTATTTCTAAACAATACAGTGTAAAAACAACTGTTTATGTAGCATTTATGTGGTATTAGGTAATGTAAGAAATCTAGAGGTGATTTAATGTATACTGGAGGAAATGCATAGGTGATATCCAAATACTATGCTTTCTTTCTTCTTTGCAGCAATGAGAATGGAATCCAAGGACACTTGAGCACTGAGCTATATCCCCATATCTTTTTAAATTTCTAAAAATTTGAAATACAGCCTCACTAAGCTGGCCAGGCTAGTCTCAAACTTGGAATTCTCCTGCCCCAGTCTCCCAAGTGGCTAGGATCACAAGTGTGCACCATAGTACCTGGCTAAACAGTATTATGTCATTGTATAAAAGGGACTTGGTATCCTCAGGGGTCCTGGAACCAATTCACCATGGATACTGAGAGACAGTTAGTTGTCCATTAACAGCCTGGATCTATCTAGGGTGGGTCAAAACATCCTCTACACGAGATCATAAGGGCAATAGAGTACTATAATAAGCACCTAAGGCATAAAAAAAAAAAAAAAGGCCAACTCATGTTCCAAATACCCTACTAAACAAAGTAAAGAAGAATGTGTGTAGTTTTGAAAGCCCATCAGTATGATTTCAGTTTAAGTTTAGCACCCAAAGATTAAACCTTTTAACGCCTTAGAACAATTTATCCTTCTGGGGTGCTGAACAACTGAGATTTTTACCATACAGCCTCAAAATAGCTGAGGAAGAGATTCTAAATCAGGTTGATGTCCTCCTTTTTTTTTTTTTTTTCTTAGTTATTATGTAAGAGAACAACTACACTTCAGAACATTATACATAAATTAGCCTCCACTTAACTGCCCCTGGGCCAGAGTCCTGGTATCAGAGATGGGACCCCAGCTCACTTCCCAAGGGAGAGGTGCCCAGCTCCACTTTAACTTGGAAATCTCCCCTGGGATCCTTCTTTCTGTGAGAAAATCTGGCCTCTCAGAATTCCCACAATTATCCTGGGAGCTGTGTTGCTAAAACAAAGGTGCTATCCCTGATGTAGTAATGAATTCATGGAACTGCCTAGTGGAATAAGGTTACAGGGAGGTGCTGGAAAACTTTTTTTCTCTCTTTTCTTAAAAAAGCCAGCCTTTCTTTTTGTGAGTATATGTACACACACACACACACACGCACACACACGATTCCTCTAACCTGAAAATTTTTCACTTTCTGACTACCCCAAATTATACTGAGGCCTGGCTTTTGCTCTTCTCCTTCTGAGGTCCAATTACATTTCTCAGAATTCAAGGGGTTTTCTTGGTCTTACTTGCATGGCGTTCCTCGTGTTTGACATATGATAGTATCTTGTCTTTTCTTCTAGACTGAAAGCACCTTAAGGCAGTGCCCTGTTTTTCTTCATTTTAAGTCTTATATCTCCCCAAACACCTAGAATCCACAATGCCTTGCCCATTCTCAACAAATGCTTATTGTTTTCACTTACTTCTGTAATAATAATAGCAACAGTGGTAGTAGTAGTAGTAAATATCACATATTTAGCTCTTATATGTGCCAGGCACCATTCTAGGTATGTCATATGTATTAATTCACTCAATCCTCCCGACGACCCTAATATTATCCCCATTTTATAGATGGAGAAACTGTTGCATAATTTGGTCCAGTAAATTTCCCCAGGTCACAGAGCCAATAAGTTACAACAGAGCTGAGATTTGAACCCAATCTATATTGGCCCCACGGACTCTCTTCCAAACCACTTGGCTGTATTGCCTTCCCCAATGCACATAGGACCCAGATATGATTTATCAGTTTAGTCCCCCCCAGAACTATCCTTCACTTTCACAGCAACAGAGCACCTGGTTGGGATATAAAACAGTTTCCACTTTCCAGCAGGACTTTGTCTGTAATTATAATTGCATCACAAATGAGCTCCGTGGTTATTGTCTTCACCCGAGCAGTTCTTACACATCTGCAAAGCCTCATGTGCATAAGGTGTGCTTAAAAGATACGGTGAGTATTTAACTTTAAAAATTTATTACAGCCAGGTGTCATGACACACATCTGTGATCCCAGCACTCGGGAGGCTGAGGCAGGAGGATCACCACAGTGGGCTACATAGTGAGCTCAAGGCCAGCCTAAATTACATAATGAGAGCCTGTCTCAAAAAAATTTTTAAAAAATAGCTATTATAGTAAAAGACACATTACCATTAATCCCCCTCAAAATACTTCCCCTTACTTCAAATACACTTACTCCATCATTCTTGACACTTTCTAAAGCAGTTCTGTGAATCCTCTTTCATAGGTATCTTTACAAGGTGTTACCAAAAATACAGTGAATGCTGCTGCTGAGTGACATCCAAAGGAAAGGCGGGCTCATGAAAACTGTACAGTGTGTCCTCATCCACTTTATTCACTGGATCTGGAACCATGCAACTTCTGAATCATCCTCAAAGTAAAAATTACTATGAAAGGTAAATGTTTTGAATCGATTCAGGACATCAAGGCAGCCTCGATAATACAACTGACGACTGAAAGAGGACTTCCAGAACTGCTTCAGAAAGGAAAAAAAACTGATGGGATAAGTGTGTTTGACATGAGATAAAGTACTCTGAGGGGGATTAATGCCAATGTGTTTTTTTACTGTAAAAGTCTTTTTTAAAGTTACATATTCATCCTAGTTTTCAATCACACCTTGTATGTGGAAGATATAACAGGGAGGAGGAGCTCCATTTTACTCCTTTCCAAATTTGAGATCCAGAGGGGAAAGGGCAAACTCGTAACACTGGTGAAAAAACAAGGACGTGTTCCCAACCTCTGACCCAGATCACTTCTTTCTCACTTTTCAGCTATCAAGACTTGAGCCACAGCCAGGCGTGGTGGTGCATGCCTGTAATTCTAGCACTCAGGAGGCTGAGGCAGGAGGATCACCATGAGTTCAAGGCCAGCCTGGGCTACATAGTGCGTTCATGGCCAGCCTGAATTACAGTGTGAGAACCCGTCTCAAAACAAAAAACAAAAAACAAAAAAACCTTGGGCCACATGGCTGCTTCCCTCCTATGAGCTTGTGAGCCCTGGTCTATCCCAGTGGCCCTGCAAGCCCCGGTGTGGAGCACATCAGAAGCATGGTGCTTGAAAGTTACTCTTTGACTTGCGCTATGGGGCTGAGACAGGGGATTAGTAGTCAGGATCAACAAGCCTCTAGCTGAAAGTCATCTCCTCTGAGGGTTCTGTAGGTTCGCTAAAGGTTTCTCATACCTTAATATGCACAGAACTACTTGGGGGAATCTCACTTAAATGGAAATCATGGTTCAATAAGTCAAGGTGAGACAAAGTTCTGCCTTTCTAACAAGCTCCCAGAGGATGCTAATGCTGTGGTCCATGAACTGCACTTTAGTATCAAAGGACTGGATTAGCTGAATTTCTTCCCTTCACTTAGCTGTTTAAGAGTTTTGAGGCTCCAGGTGTAGAAACAGCCTTAAGATTCAGCTTTGTAGGTGTTAGTAGTAGTGATGGTGGCGTAGGAGATGCCCCTGACACTGGCAGTGAAAGTTCTGGTGTGGTGATAACGACACTGCTAATGCTGCTGAAGATGGTGGTTATGGTTTTGGTGGGGATACTGGTGGGAGGGCATGTGGTGGAGGTAAAGGGGGTACTGACAGTAGTGGTTGGGTGTGTGGATCGGGATGATGCAGGAGTTGGGAGGTTGGTGATCACGGCGGTGGTTATGTCGGTGGTGTTGTTAGTGGTGATAGTGGTGGTAGTGGTGTCAGGTGAAGATGGCGGTGGGGATTGGATTGTGGTGGTGATAAGGATGGTATCGGGAGTGAGGATGATGTGTGGTAGTGCTGGTGGTAGAGGTGATGGTGGTGATAGTGACAGTGAGAGCAGTGGTTGTTTTGGTGTTACTGATGGTGTTTGTGGCAATGGTGGTGATGCAGGTGACCACAGGGGTGGTGCTAATTAGCATCATATCATGTGCCGTTTATGGTGTTCAAAGCACTTTTTCACTTGTTTTCTGATGATACAAAAAAGAAGAGAACAGGATTCAGAGTCAGAAGACATGAGTTTGAGATACAATTCACCACCTACTGGTTGTATTTGGCAATCATATTTTCCCTCTGCACCCCAGTTGCCACCTCTATTATTATCTATAGGGGTGATAATATCTCTCAGGGTTGTTCTGAGGCTCACATGAGCTGCTACCTAGAACAGGTTATTATACTACAAATACACAAGGTTTGGACACGCATGTGTAAACATCATATTGTCTCCCTAGTGTGAGAAGCTGAAAGAGTAAATAAGATCCAAAATGTACAATAGATACTGTGAAACAGCAAGAAACTGTTTAAAAGGAAAGAGAGACTGTGATGGGGGAATGGAGAAAAGAGGGAAGGGAAAAGAGAAAAAAAATATATATATGCATATAATACGAGATAGTTAAGATAGAACGGGGTTTGGACAATTGAATGCTGATATCTTGTAGTCTGAGTAACTAATTTAAAGATAACAATATGCAATGTATTAACCATTGTTACCCTCCTATTATGTTGTTTTGAAATTTTGTTCTATGTTTTTTTCTCTTTAAAATAAAAAAAAAAAATACACAAGGTTTTCAGATTCTGATCTTCTTGATCAGGTGCCTAGCTGAGCAGGCAGGGGCCTTCCAGGGACAAAACCACTTGATGTGTCAGCAAAGCCTGTGGTGTGATGTGAGAGAACCAGGATGGCTCCCAGCCCTCAGGCTGATCGCTTTGTTCTAACTTCTACCATCATTAGTTGGCTCTGTGGAGCTAATTGCCCTATTCCTTTTGTGCCTTTGTTGATGTGTACAGATTTCCAAATAAAAGTCATGCCTGGTGCGAGCAGAAGGATATCTGAACATGGAATGAGGAGGTCTGGAGTCCACCCTCAGCCCAGTCACTGTCTCTGTAGATAAGAGACCCCCATGCCTCCTCCTCCTCCACATCTTGTGAAATAAAAGGGCTGGACTGGCTGTCTCCAGGGATGCTTCCAGGTGCAAGAAACTATGGCCTGTGGTGTGGGTGGGCTCCCTGGACCGTCTTCCTCCGGGATAAGGCAGATAGCACAAAAGCCCAGTTAGAAGGCTGGAGTCCCAAGACCCCGTAGCCTGAGCCCTACTATGCCCTGAGCTAGTTTCGGCCAAGGAGAGGGAGCACCTGTGCCTGCGGACTACGCCAGGCCTCAGCCACCACCTGCAGCCCCTGGCTCCACATTAGCCAGGCTTTGTTTTGGAAACGTATGGGGAGAAATTTATTGCTATAAGCTGAAAGTTAGTTGGCCACATTCAGGACTCAGCTTCCCCCTTCCCTCAGTCCCACTGGCTACAAAAGGAGCTTTGTCTGCCGTGGGGTAGCCCGCCCAGGATGTGACCACAGACAGCATTCAGCCTCTGACAGGCTGCAGCGGCTGCTCAGAAACACGTGACCCCCCAGCACTAACGCGTTGATCTAGGTCAGGGGGCTGGAACTGGGGCCGCCACCTCTGAGGAGGAGGCTGGGGTGAGCACTCACTGGCTGAGGCCACCCTTCTTCTCCTATACCTCCCGTGCCCACCCCGAATAGACAGAAGTTGCTAGAAAGACAACCAAGTGAGCAAAGTGATTGTCCTTTCTCTGTGGTTCCTTCTAGTGTTACATTTTAAGGGGCTGTCCAGGGTCTCACCTGGTCAGGAGAGTCTGACAGGTGAATAGGGTGGGCAGGACCTTGTATTCAGAGCCTGCAACATCTCCCTTTCTGCCTTCTCCCCAGCTTCCTGCCTAGCCTAGCGGCTGACCTGGGAGGCAGAGGAAATTCTGCCTCAGGCACCTTGCTGCTCCTGGGATCCTCTTTCACCCGGGTTCCCAGGGCCTTCACGGGCTCCTCCCGCACCATCCTCATCCACAAACCCAGCTTTTCACTCTTCCTGTCCCCAGAGGCTCCAGCCTCTACTCTCAATGGGCCCTCATGATCGGAAAGCAAACTTTAAACCAACCCATGCTAGTTGTGATTGCCCTGTGAGCAAGGATTATGTCTTCTCCCTGCCCCCAAGCTCTCCACAGTGCCTGGTATACCAGACACCTCTAATACATTTATGCAATCGTGAGCTAAATGGGAATAAACATGGGCGAGTGAGTTATAATTACGATTACCCCTCTCATGGGTAAGTGCATTTTGTTCCTTTAAATCCCGATGTGAGAGAGATTTGATGGCATTTTCCACTGGCCAAAAGATCTCATCTAATAGGTGTCTTCCCTACAGGTTAGTGGATCCTGCCTATGGCGGGCATGGGGGCCGCTTGGTGAGAAGGAAGCTGCACTGGTGGGACAGAGGAAGGAAGCGATCGGTTTTTTTCTTTTGGCTTTCTGAAAATGTTGCCTAGAAGCAGCCTGTATTCTGCCCAGGCTGCAAAAAGAGAATCATTCAACACTGCGGCTGCCCCAGCTGCAGGGCAGCATTGAAAGAGCGGTCCATCCACTGGCGGCCGGCCAAGCATGAGGCCACAGCTGTAGTACTCAGCAGAGGAGAAAAGTCGGGGGGAGATGAGGACAGCTTGTGGCGGGAGATGAGAGATGGCTCTGAACCTGAGCAAATGCGGGGAAGGAACTGGAATCTGACCCACAGACGCTATGGGAAAGGCTTTCCAGGAAGAGAGAACAGAGAGAGTCAAGGCCCGTGACTAGAAGACGTAGCTGTGTTGGGCAAAAAGTTTAACAAGGTACTGGGTATATGAAAAGAGTAATTCAAAAGAAACCTGAAAGGTCAGTTAGGATCCCATTATGGAGGCCCTTAGGCCATGCTGAAGAATTTGAGTTTTATTCCAGAGGCAATAGAAGCATTTTAGGGTCTTTTAGAAACAAAAATGTGGAATAATTAGGGAAATAAACCAAATTTATCTGGGCATCAAAGGGTAGGAATTTTGCTGGGTGTGTGGCACGTGCCTGTAATCCCAGCATTCGGGAGGCTGAGGCAGGAGGATCACTGAGTTGGAGGCCAGCCTGGGGTACATAGTGAGTTCAAGTCCAGTCTGAACTACATAGCAAGACACTGTCTTAAAAAACAAAACAAACAGGGCCGGTGAGATGGCTCAGCGGCATAAGCGTCTGCCCGGCAAGCGCGAGGGCCCGAGTTCAACTCCCGGAACCCACATACGAAAAAGGGGCCGGTGATATCGCTCAGCGGCATGGGCACCTGCTGGTGCGCGAGGTCCTGAGGTCGACCCCCGGTACCCACAAAAAATAAATAAATAAATAAGCATAAGAATTTTACAAACGTTATCAAGTGTAATCTTCACAGTCACCCTATGAAGTTAGTGACACTAGGAATTTGCCCAAATCACACAGATATTATTTCCCACAGAAATTCTTGATATGTATCTCTTGTGCATGGATACATTAAATGAAATGTATCCATAAATGAAATGTACTCCAGCAAAACCAGACTAGATCTCAAGGGAATAAAAAGGGCATTTGAGAATACAAGAAATGCTGAGATTAAACCAAGAGTCCCTTGAAAAGAAGTCCCAAGGTGACAGTTGTTTAGTGAACCTCGGTAGAGGTTCATGCTCCATAAAATGTTCATGCTCCATAAAATGGGTTCCAAGGAGAACGTTTCTTAGGCAAAAAGAATGGATTCTAAGCAACACATAAAGTAAATAAGAAGCAAGTGATAAACTAGGCATGCTAGTGCATGCCTGTAATTCTAGCACTTTGGGAGGCTGAGGCAGGAGAATCTCAAGTTCAAGTCCAGTCAGGGCAATTTAATGACTTAGCTAGACCCTATCACAAAATTAAAAAGAAGAAGGAAGAAGGAGGAGGAGGAGGAAGAGGAAGAGGAGGAGAATGAGGAGGAGGAGGAGGAGGAAGAGGAATCTAAGTGGTAATTGGAATGTGACAACAAAGACCTAGTTTTCTTTGGCCCAAACAGAAAAAAAAAATAAAGCAATCAAAAACTTTAAGAAAAACAAATCATTAAATAAGAAAGGCATGAGTCAAACTGAAGTGACATAAGACGTAAGATGCAATTGAGCAAATGGCAGTAATAAAAAACTCTACTTGTCCTTTGAGTGACACAGATGTCTGCTTTTGACATGTAAGGAAGGAAATATAACCATAGTCACCATTAGGCCTTGTGTCCATTTACCCACACAAAACACTCTACTAAATGCGATTGGTTTTAGCTTTTAGAATGGACCACAGACAAGGAAGAGAAAAGGTCACTATGGTTTCAGGACAGATGTAATGTTAGCCCATTTGACAGTGTAAAAATGAATAGCTGAGAGAAGAGGTGAGAAGAGAGGAACATGGAGAGGGCCAGGTGGTGATGTTAACATCCATCTCACAGGTTAAGGAGCCACGTACTGTTGAGGGCTGGTGAAGCAAAGCTAGTGACAAGGCCAGGCGTGGTGGCACATGCCGTTGATCCCAGCACTTGGTAGGCTGAGGCAGGAGGATCACCTCGAGTTTGAGACCAGCCTGGGCTACATAGTGAGTTCAAGGCCAGCCTGGACTACAGAGTGAGACCTTGTCTACAAAAAAAAAAAAAAAAAAAAAAAAAATGCCAATGGCAGAAGAACTAGAAATAATGACTGTACCAGTCAGAATTCAGGAAAAAGGGAACTATGACAGGGATCGGAGTTCACACAATTACAGGAGCCAGTGGCACCAGTCTAGGGGACACGCTGCCTCTGTGTCCGCCGTTGAAACTGAGGTCAGCGGAACTGGCAGCTGGGAAGAAAAGGTGGAAGTGGGGAAGAGGAAGGACAACCTGGAACCACAGGGACAAACTGAAATCTGCCTCTGCCTCTCTCTGCCTCCACTCTCCATGAAGCGAGTGATGTTGATAAACCGGAGCCCCCGCAGGACCCAGGTGAGCGGAGGAGAACGGGGAAGAGCTGGAGGAGCCCAGGGCAGCGCCCACCGGTGAGCAGAGCGTCAGTGAGCTGCAGACTCACTGAAAGCAGCTATCGCTTCCCTTCCGCCTTCCAGACGGGCACAGACTTCCCCTGACTTGGAAAATGCAGGGGAGAGAATTGGGGAAATGTCCCCATTTAGTTAATTTGACACAACACATATTTAATATACTCTGAAAACATGGAGGAAAGACAAGGGTGATGGATGGTTGCAAGCTGGGCTCCCTGGAAGCAGATGCTGAAAGGGTTCGGGGCACCCTGACATTCATTAGGATGAGAGCTATAAGAAAGGGGATGAAGAAGGATGTGGGGTGGGCGGGAGACGTCAAACTGCAGTGCAGACCCAACCCGATCTCCACCAGCAGCCTGAGCGCTGGAGTGAGCACTGACCATTAAAGTGTCCCAGGACCAACAGAGCCTGGCCTTTCCCCTCTCTCCCTGCTCAGTCCCTGACGGGCTGTGACTTCCAGTGACGCAGCTCTGTGCAGCGGAGTGGACTCTGAAGAAGCTGGGGGTGGCAGCTGGCTGTTGGCCGCACGCCCGAGAGCTGGGCAGCAGGTTGTTTGAAGAGGGTTCAGGGCGGTGCAGCTCTGTGTCTTCGGATGAGCCACGTCCTGCTTTATCAGAGCAGGGAGCCAGGGGACGATGCCCCCCACAGTTCCACCAGAAAACAGCGGAACACCCAGCCCTGCACACCGACAGGTTCCACTTGGGTTCAACTAACTATTGGTCAAAAATAATTGAAAAACAATTCAATTGAGTGTGGCTCAGCGATGTAACACTTGTCTAGTACACATAAGGTCCTCAGTTCAGTCCCAGTGCACAAAAAAATTATCTACTGAACACATAAAGACTTTCTCCTTACCATTACTCCCTAAATACATATTACAGCAACTTTTTACATGTTATTTACATTGTATGAGAGAGTACATGAGTAATGGTTTGAAGTGTATGGGAGGACATGCATAGGTTATAAAGGAACTTGGGCATCTGCGGATAGTGATATCTTGGGGGTGGTCCCAGAACCCATCCCCCACGGATACAGAAGACAACTGTATCAGCGTGGTGCCCAGAGCCATGGAGGTAAACTGGCAGAACCAGAAACTAACACTTAAAAGGAAGCAAGATTGAACGAAAGATTGGAGGCTGCCTTTTAATCGTAAGTCCTGTTCCATTTATTTTTCCAATTGCATCCTTGTAGTTCTTCGATTAAGTTGTCATAAAGTTTTAAAAATTCAGATCTGTCTGGCCTAAAACTGCATCCCAGAGTCACATCCCAGGGCAGCCATGGCCAGGCCTATTTTGAGACCCGGACAGATCTCCCGCATTCTCCATGGGAGCCAGACACAACTCTAAGTGCCCAGGGGTGAGAAGCCAGCCTGGTCCTTCAAGTTGCGCCCCAAATGGATGGGTGCCCCGGCACTGGGAGTCATGGGAAATACCGCGTCACACTGGGTGGTGGGGAGACTTGCCATCACTGAGAATAAGGGTGCCCTTGTGAATATTCACATTCCTCTCGAGCTTTAACTTCCATGGTTCAGGCTGAGCAGCAAGGTCCTGCCTTCTGGAAGGCATCGTGGTTGGCTTGGCATAGAGGAGGATGGGGCCTCTCCCATGTGGAGCATCCTCTGCTTGGGCTGCCAGTGTGCCAGCCCCGGTTGATCAGATGATGGTTCTTGTGTTATTTATGTATTTATTTTTCATTTACATTTATTTTCAACTGATATATATGTAAATATTGTAAATATTTATGGGGTGCCATGTGATGTTTCAATACATATATACATTGTATATGTTCTAATCATGTTAAATATATCTATCACCTCAAGCACTTATTATTTATAGTGTAAACATTTAAAATCTTTTCTTCTAGCTTTTTGGAATGCATAATACATTATTATTATCTATAGTCCTGCGACTTTCTGTGCAACAGAGCATGAGAACTTGTTTCTCGTGTCTCGTAGTATAGTAGCCACTGATCCACCTTTAGCTTTCCCTCCCATCCCCTATTCTCCCAGTTACCAGACTCTCTGGTAACTACCACGCTGCTCTTAACTGCTATGCGATCAACTTTTTAAATTCTACATATGAGTGAGATCACGCAATACCTGTCTTTCTGTGCCTGGCTTATTTCATTCGACATAATCATCTTCATTCCAGCTATGTTGCTGCAAGTGACAGGATTTCATCCTCTTTATGGCTGAATAGTATTCCATGGTGTAAATATACCATGTGTTCTTTATCCATTCATCAATTGATAGACACTTAGGTTGTTTTCATTTCTTGAATTTCCTGGTTATCGTGAATACAGCTGCAATAAACATGAAAGTGTAGATGTTTTTTCAATGTACTGATTACACTCTCTTTGGATACATAGCAAATATGGGATTTCTTGATTATATGGTAGTTCCATTTTTAATTTTGTTAAATCCATACTGTTTCGATTTTTTTTAAGTTTTTTAAAAACCTCCATACATTTTTAGTTTTATGAATGGAATATAATGACAATACTGAAAGTTTGGAGAATAAAGAAAAGTTTCCCATCACCCCACCAACCTAACACAGTCAGTCATTGCTTTCTTGCCATATTTTTTTTTCATTTCCTTGTCCTCTTTGTCTTTTTTTAAAAGTTATCACATTATACATTGTATATAGTCATCATGTTATACACAAATTTTAACCCTTGCATCTTCTGTTAAATTTATATCACAAGAATTTTTCATGTTGTTCTATGGGCTTCATAACTATCATTTTTAAAAGATAGTAATAGGCCAGAGAGCTGCATAATATGAGACCAGGGGTTTTGTCTCAGAACCTAGGAATACAGGATGCTGGTACATACCAGACAATGCGTTGTTTTTTTGTTTTGTTTTGTTTTTTTTTTAATTCATAAAGTAAAAGTGTTAAGGTTGAGGCTGAAAGTCCAAATGGTATGGTGCAGGCTTTGGTGAGGCCCCATGGCTGATGGCAGGAGGAAGTGACACGGCTCTAACCCGGAACCAGAGCACACACACACACACCCTGAAGGATGGAATGAGAGATTAGGCCATAGTTTGTCTTCCTAGCTTCCAACTGCGAGGTATTTAAGAAATTTGTTTTCCAAACACGTTGCCCTATTGTCCCTACCCGCACACCCCACACATCCTTTACTATTTTCCTACTTTATTCAATTTCCCCAGGACACCCCCAAACACTGCTCTTTGCCACCTCTCCCAAATCACACGGGCTCCACACATGGATCCACACACGGGATCCACACATGGATCAAAAATCAGCCAGGTATGTGCTGAGTTTGGTGTTGAGTTACCTTGGCCAAAAGGTGTTAAGGCTGAGTTAGCAGAATGGGAAGCACCCCAGGCCGTGTGGGGTCCCTCCTGAGCTGGGGCCTCCACATCCTTCAGAGTCCACCTGTCCTATCGACACCATTGTCGCCACTGAACATGCTTCATCCTGACACAGTGGCCCAGACCCTGCCAGTTATTGCGCCTCAGTGCTTACGTTTTTCATGTGAATTTAAACATTCAAACATCACAAACAGGAAATGGAAACACGCACTCTGCCATGGCATTGTAATGAGGTTCAACTGGGTTCAGCACGTCCCATACTTACAGATGTATAAAAGCTTTCCAACTAGGATCACTTCCTCAGGTCTGGCCATTAGAGCCAAGACAAACTGTGTTCTCTGAGCACTGGGAAGGTTGCGGAGACTTGTGTCTGGGCAGATGTTGAATAACCACAGGGCGCACCCCAGCTCTGATTAGCTGGACCAAGCAGGTAAACCCAGGTGCTCACTGCTGTGTCCCAGGTGCTTCTCCGGTGGTCTCAGCCCCTTCTGTAAGAAGAGGGAAAGGGCAGGGAATGGTCTTACATCTTACTCACATCCCAGTGGCGGAAGCATAGCCACGTGGACATCATAAGGAGCAAGATGAAGCTGGGTAGCTGTGCCCAACTCAAACTCAGGAGTTCTGTTCTTAACCTGGGGGCAATGGCTACCAGTGGACAGACAGAACATTCCAGCATATAAACCACTGCAACTCACAGGTGGGGGACAAGGGAAACCCAGCGAGGTTCAGGGGCAGCTGCCTCTTGTTATCCCATCATTTGCTCCCTACTCACTCCATAGAGCTCCTGGCCAGGATCTCCCTGAATGCAGCATTGCCAGGGACCTGGATATGACCCATAGTATACTGTGCTTGGACAAAATAAAATCGTTTGCATAGAAACTGGCCTTGTCCTGTGGGAGCTTACATCTTAAAAGGCAATAAGACCACATAACCAGGACATGCTGACCACAGAACAAAGCATGAAACCAACAGATGACTGGATAGAAACCCCTTAGCTATTCTTCAAGCTTAGCCTCCTTTCCACCCTCTATAGCCCACTGCCTCCCCTGTGCGCTGTTCCTCCCCTCCAGCTACTCTCCCAGCATGCCTTGCACACATTTACCTCTGTCCTCCGCTCTGCTGGTCTAGCTCAGGTAGCAACTCCTCATCAAAGTACCCTGTATCTCCCAAACAAAATAAGTCTCTTTCAGCTCTGTAATTCCAAAGCACTGTGCTATGTGCAGACCAAATCACCATCACATGCTACTATGACTGCTTGTATGTAAACCTGGGTCACTCCGCATGACCTAGAATTTCATCCTATCTTATACACCCAATGCCTAACACAGTAAGCACCTGGAAAACAATAGTTTCCCAAGCTTAATGAGTGAATGCCCCTTCCTATGTGTCTTATCTCTGGTGCAGAGCACATTGCCTAGCAATAGTGTTCAATAAATATAGTTTGATTGGTTTAATAAGAACTTAATAAAAATGCAAATAATAGATCTACCCAGAAAAGCAGAAGCAGGTACAGCAGAGACTGGACTAAAAAAGTATAACTGAGGCCGGGGATATAGCTCAGTGGCACGGTGCCTGCCTGGCAAGCGCGAGGTCCTGAGTTGGATTCCCAGTTCCCTCCCCCTCACCAAAAAAAGGTACAACTTTCCTGGTGCCAAATAGGCCAGTTGCACTGATTGGAGGTTTCCAGAGTCCATAGGTCTCATATATCAGCAGGGGCTGCCAGACACATGCTAAGTCTTGCAGTGCATTTGGCCAATTCTATGGAGTTTGCTCTCCTTTGGGCCCCTCCTCTTCTCCCCTAGCGTTCACTTGCTGAGCCTTGGTTGTTGGCCTGCTGCTCTTGTCCTCTCTCCCATGCCTCTCAGGTAAGATTTAGCCCCTCAACAGGCCACTCCCTGGCTCACCTTGTACCCTTGTTTCCAAGCACAGTGCATGGCACTAAGGTAGAAAACTGAGCAGATAGATGGGGACCCTGTCCACATGCCACATAAGCCTAGCAGGAACCACACGAAGCCAAAGAACCCCAAGGTGACAGCCCAGATGTGCGTGTCACCTTTTCAGAGTAACATCTGCCTTCAGGACACTGGGCACTCCACACTCAGCATGCCTTCTCTCCAGTACCTAGATTCAGAGAGTATGTATGTGGGTCCACCTTCTGAGTCCCAACATGTTACCTGACAGCTGGGAGCACATCATTTATTGTCTCCAAATCTGCCTGTCATCTGCAAAATTAGGTCAGTAACAACACTTGTTCTGCCTACCTTTCAAGGTCAGAGGAGGACTTAAAAATGCACGTGAAGGGACTTTGTAAGCTGTAAAGTAATAAACATAGTTTATTACTATCGTTATAATTAGTATTATAATCCTAAGTTAATTTTCCTCCTAATTTGTCCCTCTGATCATCAACAGTGCCAACGTTCTTCCAGTTCCTAAGCCCCAAGTTTATCTGTTATTTCTGGCTTTTCAGAGCCCTTTCTTCTCTTCATCAGACATTGAAGTTCCTTTTCCCTGTTGAGTGACAGGGAATTTCCACATGACATCATGTGACACATGATTCCCAGGGCCAGAGTCCTCCATTTCTCTGATCGTGGTGATTGGTTCTGAAATGAGCACGTGACCTAAGCCAGTCAATTGGAATCCTTCTTAGGATATTCTCATCAAAGTTATGAAAGAAAGTGGCCCCTTTCTGCCAGGAAGATGTGAGTCTGGGCCTGCCAGCAACCATCAATCCCAGAATGTGGAACAAACCTACGTAAAGAATGAAGCCAAGTCAAAAGGAGAAGAAAGAGAAAAACTGTCCCTTGAGTCTACCTGTTCCTAAAACCAGCTGCAGCCCCAGTCTTCTCTGGGACACAAATGAGGACAACTTCCTTTTACAGTTGGGTTTATCCCCTTTGGGTTTCTTCCCCTTTGAGTTGGGTTTCTGTCACCCCAAAACCAAAGACTCCTGACTAATGCAAGACTCAAAACATAGGTGATATGTTTTATTTATCCCTTTCTTTCAACCCCAACACTTAATCTGGTGGAGTTCATATTTATTCCTCCCACAACATGTTCCTTCCGCCTTTCTGGCCGCATATGGAAGGGGCTTGCATGGGGAGAGCTGTAGGATTCAACCCAGACCGATCTGGGGGAATCCCCCTCCACTACTAACTCCTTGGTCATGTGACCTTGAGCTTCTCTGGCCCTCAGTATCTTTATCTGTAAAGTGGGACAAATAATCTCTACCACGTAGGGTTGTTGTGGATATGAAATGAGAAGATGTCTATAAAGGCTGGGGGAGATCACAAAGAAGCAGCTATTATTACTATTTTTACTGTAGCCTCCTTGCTCCAACAATAAGGGGAAGGAGTTGCATCAATCCTGTCTGCATTTAGGGCCCTTAATTATCTTTCTCTGAGTTCAAACATCAAAAGGTGACCATGCCCAGTCTGAAAACATCAGGCCCAGGCTTCTGTGGTTGCCTGGGGGCCAGTGGGTGGGATGGGAGATGCCAGGCCTGCTGGAGGAATGAGGTCTGGATGGGTTGGTCTCCCAGCACCAAGGAGAGGTACCACTGGTGAGGAAGCCGTAGCTGCCCGGCAGCCAATGAGAAGCATGTAGGCCCAAGCATCCATCCTCCGGAGGCCAGGCCATTGGGTCAGGCCAGGGCTAGGATACAGGACTAGTCCTCAGCAGGAGAGCCCTCTCCCGGGTGAGGCTGAAAGCAGATCAGTGCATAGCAACTTGGCACCTTCACGATCTTCCGAGTGTGTGGTTGGTAGGCAGCTACTGGCCTGAAGAAAGAGAACCAGGCCAGGAAACTTGTAAGGTTCCAACCTCATTTGCAGTTGATGAACTATGTGAAGTTGAGAAAGGGGCCTCTCTGGGCCTCGATCCCCTCACCTGTGAAGGGGGATGGGAAAGGAGGTGGCAGATGTTCTCTAAGCTCCCTCCAACATACAATTTGAGTCCTGCCTCAGGCCCTACGGGGTTAACGATGCTTGCCCAGCCCTCACCCCAGACTGCACTAAGGGTGTTGTTTTCAAGGAATCTGAGGTGGGAGGTAGGCGTGGGGAGGGGCAGTGAATTTCCGTAGCTGTTTATCCTGGGAAGAATGATGAGGTGCGCACAGAGAAGTGGGAATCCCAGGGGAACACTCTTCCCACTGGACAGTGCTACCTCTGTGACTCCTCCACATGGAAAAAGGTGAACCAGGAGCTAGGGGTGAGCGTCCCTGCTTAACAGCTTTCCACTTGTTTACCCAAAAAATATTGTTCCATCATAAAAATTCCCAAAATAGTTCCTTGCCTGGCCAGACTGACTGGCAGGCGCCCAGCTTGGGAGCCCAGCCCCGCTGGAGACACGCTCCGCGGAGGTGAAATTAGCTGGGAAGGTCTGGAGCTGGTGTTTGAGGACCACCAGGCCCACACTTCCTGTGGGGTGGGGCACCAGGCCTAGGGCCACAACCCTGGGGGGCTCTCTGAGGGGCTCTCTGGGCAGAGATAGGATTTTCCCCAAAGGCTGAGCAAGCTTATTTTTTAGCTAAGCAGGGCTTCCTCTGCTTTTGGGGGGCCGAGTGTTTCACGGGCTGCAGGTGAGACCCGTGCTCCCCCTTGCACTGGAATGCTCTCTCCTGTACTATGGCTCCGGCTGCTACCTTCTCACCCCACACAATGGCAGCTCTTCAGAGAGTCCTTCTCTCCAAAAAGGCCCAAAGTGAGTCTCAGTTGCAGCCTTGTAGAATTCTGCCTTTTCCCTTTGGAAAACTTACCACTGTTTGCACTTACAAACGCTGGTATTTCCCAGAGTCTGTAAGGTCCTTGGGCGGAGACCTTAACTTAATACTTACCCCACTGCCTTGCACAATAATGGGTGCTCAGTGTGTGTTGGGTGTTGGGTGAATGCTCCCCCTGTCTGTGACTCCAGACATCTCCCAGTACATACCAGTCTTGTGGTAACCTGTGTCTATTTGGAGATGAGAGAGGGAGGGAGAGAGATAAATAAAAATGGCTTCATTCCATTTGCCCAACTGATCTCCCCTCCTGCTCCTCCTAACCAGAGCAGGACCTCAATAGGAAGGCAGGACCTAAGGAAGACGATAGATAAGTAACAGATTTATCGCCACTGAGGATCCTCGCTGCAGCAGCTCAGAGCTTCCAAGCAAATGTGGGCAGATATTCTCATAGCCTGCCAAAAGGCATTGCTTTAATAGACAGACCCACTCCATTCCTACCACCCCATACCTTAAAACTGTTTTAAGCTTTGCCAAGTGGGAATAAATTCAACCTCAGAAAACACTGATCTGCATTTTACTGATCAGCAGCATGCAATCTACCTTAAAACAATGCCTTGCCTTGCAACTCAGCTTCAAGTACCCACACCACATCCTAGGAAGAGAGAGAGAGAAAGTAATTTGAAGAATGAAGATGTTTCCTTCGGCCATCGCACTCCGTGAATACAAGCTCTGCTACAAAAATCAGTAAGAAGATGGCAAATGTTTCCACAGCTAGTCTCTGTTCCCACAAAGCCTGGCACCTTATGGCACCGTTAAGTGGATTGTGATGTATCAGATGTGTATATTTCATATATCTTGGTCCCTAGATTCAAGGCAACAACTTTGTGAGGCATAAAGCTATCTACATCCTATTTAATAGAAAAATTATCTTCAAGTGTAATTTAACTGGGCGTGACCTTCTCTACATGCTGATTCCAGAACCTGACCTCCACTTAGCATCCAACTACATTGTTACTGGCATCCATTGTGGGGAAATCAGACCCTAAAGACAAGCAGAGGGAAACAGTTCCCCAGAATTCCATCACTCAGAGATAATCATGAATTTCTGAAGGGCTTTCTTTTCTTAAAAAATTTTAATATAGTGTTAAGATTTTAATTGACATGTAATAATTATACATATTTATGGGGTACAGTGTGATATTTCAGTACTTGTACACAATGTGTAATGATCAGATCAGAGTAATTGACAAATCCATCATCTCAAACATTATCATTTCTTTGTGTTAAGAACATTCAAATTTCTTTCTATTAGCTACTTCGAAATATACAATTAATTGCTGTAAGCCACAGTTACCCTCCTGTGCTATAGAACATTAGAAGTTACTTCTATCCAACTGCACCCCAGGGAGGCTTTCTAAAGCACATGTGTGCAAATGTGTATTTATTATATCAAATTATAGAGTACAAACTTGAAAAAAGTTTTCTGAAATTTACAAGTTGTGGGGTTTTTCAAATACAATAGACTTTTCAAACTCTTTCTGAATTTTCTGCACTGTCAATATTTGTATCAGTTTTTCTTTTTTTTTTTTTTTTTTTTTTTTTTTTTTTGGCAGTACTGAGGATGGAGCTGAGGGCCTCACTCATGCTAGGTAAGCGCTCTACAACTGAACTGCACACCTGCCCTTCCCCCCAAAAATCTATCTGACTTCCTTGATCTCAAGCAGATGATAGGATTCATTGGAAAAAGTGCCCCAAAGAACAAAGCCCAATCTTTATCCTCTCCACAGTTCCCCGTGGAGAAGCAGGTCCAGGAAGATTCTGAATCGCTTCCATAAATCAACCCTGAGCTCTGCCACCTCAGGCACTGAGCTGCGCCCCACACTGTACCATATGGGAATAGATAGCCTGGTCAGCAAGCAGCTGTTCCCTCTCGTGACCACATGACATAGAGACTACTGGAAAGAATGCCTAGACTAAGAGAGTCAGAAAGCAAACAACCTTCTCTACCCCACTAAAGCCATCTTTAGTTTGGGATTGTTCTTCTCCCAGTTGAGGACAAAGGGACAATTTGGAGAGCAACAGGGGTCAGTTTCAAGTGCCAACTAGAAAACATATACGTGTGTGTGTGTGTTCGACACACTAGTTTTTAAGGCTCTAGTTCCATTTTGTTTTGCTTTTTTTAGTACTTGGTGGTTGCAGATCTAGTCCAAGATTGGCTAAGGATCTGCGAAATCTGTGGTTTTGTTTAAGTATTTGGACTTCGACCTTTGAATGGGTACATAGAGGAATTAACTTTACAAAGAAAACAGCTCTGCTCAGATGAAAGAAAGCGCCAGCCGCTTACTCCCTTGAGTGTAAAGCGACTTCTATACCATGGCCAAATGGACTACTGAGGAATTTGATAATTACGTTCCCCGTTAGAATGGCACATATTCACCTCTCAGATTCAAGAATTTGCTTAAAAATGCAACTATAAATAGTGCAGGTACTTCCAGAGTTTCTAACATCAGTCTTCCAAATTTCCTGTACTTATGAATAGGCTGTTGTTCAAAACCACCCAACCACACTCAGAACTGGATTCGTGTGAGCCAGTGCCTCATCACCACCTTTGTATTTATTTATTTAACCACCTTGTTCCTGAAATAATTTAAGGTGGCTTAAAAAAAATGTAGCATAATGAAAGCAAAACAATAGGTAAATGAAAAAATAAAGAAAAAGAGGAAACCAGAAAGAAAAAAATTAAGATGAAGATGCTAAGAATTAAATTTTAGTTATGCAGGTAGTGAAGGTCTGTGCATCTGCTCAAGATATAGCTGCAAATTTGAATATGAGCTTCCTAGCAGGTCAAGAAAAAGGAGAAAAGTGGCATGGTCTGTTATATGGTTGTGTGTGCATAAGCCAGCTATTTAAGAGAAGCACAACTATTCCTGGAACAAAGACCTAAGAGAAATTTCTTTCATCGATCCTCATAAAGAAAACAATACTCTAACCATAAATATGACAAGGAGTCCCCCAGTGTTGTCTCTTAAAACATCCCCTGATGTAAGCTGGTTGCTTCTTAACAAAGGAGAATTTATTTAAAGCATCTCTGCAAAAGACCGAAACCACATAATTGAGACAAATAGTTGATGGAGTCAAGGATACATTTTAAGAACTGAGGAAAGAGATTGCGTAGCCTTCAGACAATGCTCATTGAACTTTACTTCTCCCAACCAAGTATTCATGTGCCCCGTGACCACAAGAAGTCTATGGCTGCCTCCTCCTAACCAGCACTCGTGATGCCAGATCAGTACCGCTCCACTTGCTTTAACTGTAGCCACGCCAGGGCAGGCTCAGTGTGGCTGATGGCTGGTAGAGACAGCGACCACACCTCAGCCTATCATCCCCTGTCTTCTCTGGGGTAAGGCTTGCAATGTCAACTTCTCTCCTTTTCCCACTTTATCACTGGGACCTCGTTGGGCCTATCTTGGGATAGCTTTCTCACATACGGGAGCTCATAGCACAACTGAAATTCTCTAAGACACCCACCCATTGCTCCAGACCCCATCTTTCCCCTTTGAGGTACTCTCCAATCACTCTACCCACCCTCTCCCTCTTCCTTTCCTACTCCCTAAATGTACAGAGTTGACCCAATACCCCAAAAAGCTTCACATTCATCTATGGAGTTCTGTATTCCAGGAGGTTGTTGGAGAAAGCAGATCCTTGTCCAGCAGGGTGTTTCTTCATGGGATCACCTAGGACTGAGCAGGCAGGATGATGCTGGCATGCTGGATTCTGGGCGTCTCTCACTCACATCAGACTCAAGGAAAACTCAGGGCTCTCCACTGTCAGTGGGGTTCGAGCTACATGGGTGGACATTTACATTAGCTCTCTTCTGCTTCCCTTCCCTCCCCCCCGACAAAATACTTGCCAAGAGACTCACGTACCAATGGCATCCCTACTAGCCTACACAGGCAGTTTCTTCGTTAGCCCTGTTCCAATACATACATAGTGATTTCAGAAGGAAATGTGTCTCTCTTCTTTCCTTCACTGTATTCCATTTATGAGAAAAATCCCAAGCCCCAGTCACATCAGATCATCTTAAACAGAGGGCTAATGATGTCTTAGAGGAGAGACAAGAACGTCATAAACGTAAGAGCAAAATTAACCGTGCTCAAGAACCAGGATCATCAATACCCAAAGCCCATAGAAAATCTATAGACCCCATCTACAATATCACAAAGCCTTCACTACCTCCATTTCTAACTGAAGCTGCTCAGCCCTACCTCCAGCATCCATGATAATTAAAAACAACTTCCTACTTAGTTTTATAGTTTTCCATTTAAGCACTGATGGTGCAAAAAGTAGTGTTTCATATTTGCATTAACATTCACGAAGGAGCCAAAATTCTTGTCTCACTGCCGGGTGGCTCTGAACCACCGGTGGTACAGTATGACTATCCCATTGGGTGGCATGGGACAATCCCATCAGGTGGTACAAGCCACCCAATGGGACAGTCATGCACGTACCAACAGTGGTTCAAGCTGTCAGGAACATGTTAATTCCACATGGGCAGTATTTCAAGTATACCCGGAGTTAACCAAGTTTCAGGGATTAACTAAACCTCATAGTTACCATATATAACACTGTTTTATGAGAAAATGGATACCCAGTTCTAATAACCATTTTATAATTGAACTTCTGATATACAAAGTTAGGGACTTCCTATCCAGTATCACATATTCAAAAAGCAAGCATTGGGAACACTGACGACCATTGGCAATAATGCCTGGGAGTCTAAAGGACAGATGCTTCCAGAAATGGTCTCTTCTATATTTTCTTGAAACATAGGAGCACCAAATACTCTGAATCCTTCTATGTGCACACAAGAAGACACACAAAGATATACATACATACCCCACAAGAGTTCCAAGGCGTAACAGCTGGATCAGCTGGTGAGGCGCTGTTTGCAACAACAGGTTCTGGTTTGTCATGCAGGGATTTGCATTCAGGAAAATGCGGTTGTAAGCTCTGTCTGGAGAAGTACTACAGGCACTGGGGCAAGTTGTATTTTTTCCTTTCAGGCTGAGAATATGTCAACCTTTTATCAATACGATACTGCTTGTGCTTTGGATCATGAAGATATAGACATGTATCTGTATAAAATTAAATTACTGATGGGTGAAATGAAAAAAGAGGATAGAAACGTAGTGACCTAAAGGATGGGCATCCTCAATCCCTGACAGGTTTGTCCAGGAAATGTGTGACTGAGGGTAAATTACCTCATCTCTCCGCCCCTCAGAATGCTCCTCTGGGAAAGGGAAGGCTCGAGCCACCTATATGAAAGAGCCCTTCCAAGCCAAATGTGTAGAATTATGCCCCTTAGGCAACCCTGAGCCACCTCGCACTGGTGTCCATGCAAACCTGGAGCGCCAGTCCCCAAGCTGGGAGCCCCTTACCTATTTCCTAGATAAAAAGCGAATCCAGTTCCCACATAGACAAATGTTTGCACACTCTCACCTCCTCTTTCTCCGAACATTTGGCAGCCTCCTGTATACACAAGCTCGCAGAGCTGCATGCTGCTGAGTATAAACAGTGACACTGGGACCCTGGAAGTATGGGGAAGCAGCTGATGGTATCATAACAAAAGGCAGACCGCTTGGGAATCGCATCCAGACCACACAGCAAATCCACTGAGTAACGCTGACTCCCTGCAGGAGGAGCCCGGTGTTTACCCAGACTGCTCTTTTTTTTTTGCACCTGCCAACTCTGCAGCCCTGGAGGCCCAGACAGCAAGCCTAGAGCTTGGTGAGGGTGGACTTTTTGTCCAGTGTCCCCCCTCTTGGAGCAGGTGGCTCCTGGGAATGTTCTCTGGCTGGAGTCTTAGCCACACAACAGTCAGAAAGAGCCCCTCCTGAGTCCTGGGCTCACAGCACAGAAATGCAGCCTTCAGGATAAAGTAGGCAGAGAGGAATGTTGCATGGGGTGGTGGGCGCAGGGAGGAGGCTTTTTGGATGCTTGTGTTACATCTTTATCTTTCTAACAAGTTATGGATGTGTTTCTGCCACAGGCATCTAAAGACCACAGCAGGAACTAGAATACAGAACTAGGCCTACACTGCAGGCTGAAGAAACTATTCTGCTGCTAGACTGTAAGCCCCACAAGGGCAAGAGTGTCCTCTAGCTTTCTGTCTGTCTTGCCCACTGTTATGAACATGGCTTCACATTCACCAGGCCTTCAATATGCATTGTCACATGCTTGTTAATTCACCAAAAAGCAGGCAGACTAGAAGGAAGGAAGTTTATTTTAGATAAATAGTGAATGGAGTTCAGGCCAGGAAAAAGGAAAAGATGGTCAAAATTGAGAAGCAAGTGGAAAGGGAGCTACACTGCTTGGTGTATCAGTGCTGGAGCTTCGCCACAATCATAAACAATGATCCCAGAAGTGACAGGGGCATTTCTTAGCTACTGTTTTTCCCCAAAATTTTAAATACAATATATTATGGGGCAAACTATTAGCTCTCGGGGTATGACATGGTGCAATTTCCTTTAAAAATGCCCAGCCTAGGAAAAGAGCCTTCCATTGGCTGAGAGCTGGAACTTGAAATCCAGTTCTCCTGGGGGCAGCTCCCAGCCAGGCCATGGACCCCGTGCCCCAGAACCCAAGGCAGCAGAAGGCAGTGGAAAGAGGACGAAGAGAGCAAGGCTCAGACTCCAGGACCACTTCTCCAGGCCCTCTTCTGTGGATGGCTCTCTCCTCTTTGATTTGTTCTAAGCTTTGAAAAGTAGGTTCTGGAAGCTGTGATTGTCCTGTACCCCTAGGACTTTAACACCAAGAGAGGTGTGAAGCTGCTGAAATCAGATGGTGCCATTAACAGCAGCAGGGTCCCCAGTTGCCTGGCCTCGTGAATTTCACAGCCCAGCCTCTACTTGGGCCTCCTGAGGGCTTCTTCTACCCAAGGCCTGCAAGGCAAATGGGGCCTGGGCACCTCTGGCCTCTGCTCTCCTATTTTCCAACACAAAGAAATTGGCTCAAAGACAAATGTGGGCAGACCAGTGTGGGCTTTTGAGGACTCAGGGAGATAATGCATGGGCAGTCTAAGCACAGTGCCTAGATAATAGGCATGCACTCAACAAATATGTATTAGCATTTATTATGTGCCAAGCACAGTTCTAGGAACTGGGAATTCAACTTGGGACAAATTGAAATCCTGTTCTTCCTGAGCTTCCATTCCACTGAGGGAAGCAGAAATATACAAACAATGTAAATCAGGTGCTCTGAAAAATAAAGGAGGCTGAAGGGATACGAGGCTGCCATCTCAGGCTGAGGTCCACGTAAAGCCTCCTGAAGAGGTCCACAGAGTAACAGCCTCCAACAGCACCCAGAGCAGAGGTGGCTGCCCCCCCAGGAAAGTTCTGTAGTGAGCTTGGCTGGGCCTGAGCACCGTGGGAAGTAATGGGGAGAGTTATGGTTCTGATCTAAACTGTCCCCCCAAAGTCTCGTGTGTTTAGAAGATGACTGGATCATGGGGAGGCGCTGTACTCTCATCAGCAGACCCATCCATTGATGAGTTCAAAGCTGAATGTACTGTTAGGAGGTGGGGCCTGGCCAGAAAAGGGGGTCACTGGGGCTGTGACCAGGAAGGCTGTGTCTCCCTCCTGGCTCCTCTTTTCTCTCTGCTTCCTGCCATGGGATGAGCAGCCATCTTCCACTGGGCCCTTCCTTCATGCCCTGTGTCTGCCTTGGAGCCAGCTGACTGTGCACTGAGTCCTCTAAAAACTGTGAGCCAAAATAAATCTCTCCTTTAAACTGTGGATGTTGGAAGCTGGGCATGGTGGTCCATGCTTGTCATCTCACTACTTGGGAGGCTGAGGCAGGAGGATCACCAGGAGTTCAAGGTCAGCCTGGACTACATAACAAGACCCTGTCTCAAAAAAACAAAAAACTAAATAAATAAATTGTGGGTGTTCGGTATTTTATCCCAGCAACATGGTAGCTGGCAAATACAGGGAGAGAAGGAAAAAGTGATTTGTTCGTTATCCATCTCTCTACCTTAAATTTTGGTATGATTTGAATGAAGTTTCTGGAGCCTTTCCCTCACCTGCTTGAAGGGATCACTCGTAGTCCCAAATGGCTGCCTATTAAAGACTATTGCCAGAGCCTCAAATCAACACAGCAATCCACTGTATCTCTCTTCTAAAAGGCAGTGTCTCCCAGGTACTGCCTCAGTTTCCCCCGTGATCAGTCCTTATAAGCCTAGAAGCCAAACCATTCAGATCAAGTTTCTGATCTGGCACTTCTCAGCATGCACCACTGGGTGAGAAGATTCTTTAACCTCTGTGGACCACAGTTTTTTCCTCTGCAGTATGGAGACTGGTGATGGCTGTGAGGGTAATAAAATGGGATTATCCAAGAAAACACTTAGCACAGAGCCTAGTACTCCAAAATGTTTGTGACAGACCCCAGGTCCCATCCTTTATCTCTTTGTATACTGCAGTCTTGACCTTTTAACCTCTCTGGTGCCAAGATGGCTATAGCTGCAAGATTTTCGAGCCCTTACACAAAGAAGCTGAGATGCAAAGACCATTAATGGTGTATTTCTATACTGGAGAAGCAGGAAGAGATATTTTTGGAGAAACTGGAGGAGACGCTCATCCCTCTGGAAAAGCAGCAGCTCTCGGGAATAGCTGCCGTTGCTGTCACCTAGGTCCTACCCATGCTGTTTTCAGGAAGAGTTTCCCAGTCTCCCCTGGAGAACAGGCACCCCCACCCTCAGGCCCACAGCTCCAGATGGAGGTCTCCCCTGACTCAGCGTGGAGCACGGCCTGGGTCTGCACCATGGGCCTCTCCTCCCACAGTTCAGACCCCCTTCGCCATCTTCTCCTTCGATCTCCCAACTCTGGAAAGTGACCAAGATGCAGGCCCAGACCCCACACCACTCTCCCTTCGTAAGCTGCTCCTCTGCTGGGTCATTACCCTCGTGGCTTCAGTGACCACTTCTGTGAAGACAGACTCCAACACCTGACCTCCTTCTAACTAGGATATCCTGTCCTTTTGAACCTCCATCCTTAGAAGGGGCTCAAATTCCCCCCACGAAAAATCAGCTCTCTCCCAATTTCCCAATGTCTGTGACCTCTTCTGTTTGTTTTCACTTTATGGGGAGCAAACTGTAGCCAGGACTCTGGCTCCAGTCTCGCCCTCCCTGGGTTGGAATGAGTGGTCCGTAACAGGGGAGCAACCCCAGATCTCAGTAGCTCAGCACAATGTCAGTAAACAAGTTGTGTCACTACCCATCCCAAAAAGAGGCAAGCAAATATCAGGCAAGAAAACAGAAAAGCCCAAATCTTTTAACCAAGGGAAAATGACATTGTTTCTGCCTAACCAGTGTCTACCTTCTTTACTGTGGCAACAGTGCCTGGTTTTCTACTAGGGAATATCTCAATTTGGATTCCTCAGAATCAGACCCTGACACACAGAGTCCAGTGTGAGTAGTTTATATATGGGAGGTAATCCCAGGAGACACCACTAGGGAATTAGAAATTTGAGATAAGGAAGGAAGTCAGTAAAAAAAGTATGTTACCATTCAAGTGACCACTCAGAGCAACTAGAACTTAATTCCACTGGGGACCCCTGAGAAACACAGTAGAAAAGAGCTTCTTGGGAGTTCCACCTCAACCCCAAGATGAGAGCTGCTATATTTATATGCCAGCTCTGTCCGCCTCTGGTTGAGAACTGCTCACGGGAGGTGCTGACTCTCCATCACGCTGGCCTTTCGGGAATGTATCCAGCATGGGCGCGAGTGGTCAGAGAAAGCCCTTGGGCTGTGAGGTACAGGAGTTAAAGTTGGAAACTGAACCAGCATCCACGGAAATGGGAAGGGCCAAGGGGATAAGGATGGAGCACTATCTTAGTCCATTTTCTGCTACTTTAACAGAATACCCGAAACTTATAAATAGTAGAAGTTTATTTGGCTTATGAATTGAAAGGCTGAGAAGTCTATGACAATGGTGCCCAGAGCCTCCTTGCTGTGTCCTAACATGACAGAAGGGCAAGTGAGCATTCGTGAGCAGAGCAGGTTGGGTGAAGTATCCTTTTATCAGAAACCTCTTCCCACATTAACCCACCTTGACACAATGGCATTACAGGAATTCATTCATGAGGACTCTGCCCTCACGACTTAATCACCTCTTAAAATCCCCACTTCTTAGTACTGTCAATGGCAATTTAATTTCAACATGAGTTTTAGAGGGGACATTCACCCAATAGCAGGCACCAACAGTATCTCCTACAGTGACTGCATTAGTCTGTTTTTCATTCCTACCACAAAATGCCTGGGGCAGACTACTTTATAAGGAAAAGGAGTTTATTTTTGACTCACAGTTCTGGAAGCACAAGGCCTAGGAGCCTCCTCGACACTGAGACCGCATTGCGTAGAGCATTGTGTGGCAAGAGAAGAAAACTGTCTCTCTGTGGTCTCTTTCCCTCTCCTTCTAAAGCCACCAGGATTCGGTCACAGAGGCTCCACCCTAATGACCGTATCTAATCTAATCAGTTCACAAAGGCCCCGCCTCTAAACTCTGAGTTTCCACTCTCTTGATACCATTAAAGTGAGAATTCGGGGGCTAAACTGCTCCCTGAATTGAAGGGAGGGACAATGCCTTTTGCACCACACCGGCAACCATCACTGGAGTAGGAGCTGAAATTACCCTTCGGACCATGTCCCAGACCTGATCAGTGAGAAATCCCACGCTCCGCTGGCCACAGTTATCGTCCTCGTAGGGCAAGGGGACAGTTGCTCACCACCCAGGCTGAGCCAGTCATCAAGCCAAGTTCTGCGGGAAATGTTTGGTAAGAGATTGCAGCACCGAGATGATGTAAACCTTGAGTCGCCAGGGACCACCATGTGGAGAAAGCCTGCCAGGAAGTGAAACTAACACAGACAACCCAGAGCTGAGAGGCAGAGAGACACTGAATCTCGATGATATCTTCCGAGCACCTGGATCTAGTCAGGTGTCAAACTCATGTCCTGGGACTTTTTAATGAGTTGAAATGATAAATCCTCTTTTTATCTTAAATTGACTTGATCAGCTATGTCTATCACCTAAAGTAAAATGGTCCTGAGTAACCCATGGAGCAATCAAGATTCTCCAAAGTATGGTACCGATTCAAGTTTCTGTTGCTTTCACCTACAGTTATTCTATTCTAACCCTGCACTGCTTCCAGACACAACTGACTATCTCTGGCATGGATCTTGTTTGGGTACACCCCCTTCGCCCACTCCAAGCGCAGCCCACCTCATTCCCACCAACCCCCGGGCACTACTGCTTCCTCTCTACCATCTGTAAGCCTTACTCATTGTTCAAGGCCCGGCTCTGGTCCTGCCTTTCTGCAAAAATATTCCAACTACCCCAACCACAGAAGTCCTCTGAGCTCCTTGTCCACTGGTCTATACTATTCGTTTGGTGCTTATTATATAGGACTTGGCCATGCTTACAACACTGATGTAAATATATATTCTCCTGGCTCCACATCAAGACTAGAAGACATACATGTGATTGTTTGTGTCTTTCACAGTGTTCCAAATGGACTACTACAATGGTATTCAAAACAACGCTTTGGTTGACTCAAATCTCTTTTTGGAAGTATCTTAAAAATAAATAGATGGTGATTGTCATTTTGGTTGGTTGGATGAAGAACCTAGAGCACATACATTTCTTACTTCTCCATTTTGCCTGAAACTAACTGAGCTTAATGCTTGAGGGTGGCCTGCCAGGGAATCTGTCACTCCCCATACACAGTCAGGTGTGCTGCACAAATTATTTTTTCTTGGATACCCCAAGCCAAAGCTTGTGGTGAGTATCTACCACCCCTGACTTCCCAAAAGCCTTTACATAATCTCTCCACTTTTTAAGGATATTCACACTGAGTGTGTGTGTGTGTGTGTGTGTGTGTGTGTGCATGTGTGTGCATGCATATATTTAGATATTTCTCAGCTTTCCTTGCTCCTGGTACAAATATGTGGCTTAAGCTTTGCCACATGACATATTGATTTGGACATGAGCTCCATGAGGAAACAGGAAGGGTACAGGCACACATTTTGTGAGTCTAAGTTGTAGCTGGTGCAATAGCTGGAGGTGACAGTGACAGCTCCTTGCCTTTAGTAGAGGTAAACACATCCATGATTGGCAGTGGTAGTGGCCCCCTACCAACCTAGCCATGCTGTGTGACCTGGAACCTGTTCCTCTAGCTTTTCTGACAAGTCTGCAATCCTTCCAGCATCCCCAAATAAACCTCTTCTGGCTTAACTCCGAAAGTGAACTCTGTCCTCTGCAACGGGACATTCTAATCAATCAACTGATGTCTGCTGCTGGGCAGGATGGCCTTCTCCGTGTTCCCGAATGGAAGTTATGTCACCCTCCCTGGCTGACAGCCAGCTTCAGTTCTTCCATAGGTCAAAATCTCAAGGGCCCTTGGCTTTATCTGCTGTCGCACTCCTGGAGAGAAAGGTTCCTGGTATCCTGGAGGATTTTCCTAGCCCGAATAAGGATTTATTCATTCACTTTTAGTTTGTGGAAGGTTTCACTAAATAAAAGTAAAATCACTCTGCATCGCCTAAAGATTTTCATGACACTGAAAATTCAAGGTTAAAAAGAAATATTCCACTCTCTCTCCCAGTGTGAAGCTGCCTGAACTCTACAGACCAAGTTCCCCTCCTCGGGTTCCTCTGCTGGCTTCTGACTCAGCTAATTTTCCCCTTCTCTGGGCCTCACGAAGACCTTCCTCATTTCCCTGCCCTTGCTGCTGCGTGGGGCCTAAGTCGTATTTTCCCTGATTGTGCCCAGTTACTTCCCAATAAAATTGACCACGTGTCTGAGAGCTCTGAGGCTCTGATGCTGGTGTTAGGGCAGAGGCTCATCCTTCACAAACACCCTTCTCTTCTGCTGGACTCTGAATTCTAAGGAAATACCTTTTATCCCTCTGCTTCCCTCTCTTCTCTCCATTTGGCTCCAGACAAGGCCAAGGAAATCCCCAATCAGCAAATTGGGCCGCTTGTTCAAATTTTATGGCCTTCTTTGGGGGTGCCAATGGGGCAGAGCTAATGGGATCATGGGGATTCCCTGATCTTCTGCTGCAAAAGCCCATGCGTGTTAGGTTTATCTCTCTGTGGTCACCAAGGATGTTCCACAGAAATTCTGCCTAAACACCCTTCCCATTATTCATTCATCAAACATCTGTTCCCTGCAGAAACAACTCTGGACCGAAACCCCATAAGGGAGTAAGTTCTGGGTGGCTTGCCCATCACAGGCAGGCTTTGGTCCACAAGTCCTTGCCAACAGCTTAAGGGGAAACGAGGACCCATGAGGCCCCCGACTGTCAGGTCATGTGACCTTCTTGGCTCCATTACAAGGACGTTCTGTTCCTCTTGGAGCGGTAGCTCTTCTGAGGAAGTGACTGTGTCATATCTGGGACAGGAAAAAAGCTATTTCGATCCCTGAAATACTCAGTCACAGAGTTAGCGCAGCCTTTTCAGGAACTGCTTGGGGAGTAGAGGAAGACCGGTCCTGAGGGAAGATGACTGGAGCATGCGTTGCTAAGCAAAGGAGGACCAAATGGAGGAGAAAAGGGGCAAGGTTGTCACATTGATCCTCCAGAAGACACACTGCTGGCCAGCCACGCAATGAGGCCGGGGTGGGGTGGTGAGGAGATCGATACACGTGACCCCAAATCAAGATGCAGCGGTATCTCTGCATTCCCATGCAGATGGGGAAGAGGAGAAACAGCCTCACACTCATAGCAGGCTTGGGTCTTGCCAGAGTTTGGGTCTAGAATGTTACCCAAAGGCCCACGTGTTAAAGGTGCAGTCTCCAGCCTGTGCCACTGTTGGGAGTTTTCAGAATCTTAAAGAGGTAGGGCCTAGCGAGAGGTCTTCAGGGCATGGAGGGTGTACCCTTGAAGGGTTCCTCGTCTTCTCTTTTGTATTCTGGCCATGAGATGAGTGGCTTTGCCATTTGTTCTCTGCCATAATGAGCTACCTTACCACAGTCCCAAAATCAATGGGGCCAATAGGTCACAGACTGAAACCTCCAAAATTGAGCCAAAATAACTTTTTCTCTAAGTTGAAGTATCTCGGGCTGGACATGGTGGCACATGCCTGCAATCCTAGCACTCAGAAGGCTGAGGCAAGAGGATTGCCACGAGTTCAAGGCCAGGTCGGGCTACACAGTGAGTTCAAGGCCAGCCTGAACTACATAGAAAGACCCTGTCCCAAAAAACAAAAAACAAAAAAAAAAAAAAAAAGAAAAAGAAAAAGAAAAAGAAGTGGAAAGCTAACATAGATCCCAAAGTACCCTGAGCGACGGGATTGTTCCCAATAGCTGTGAAGAGCTCTGCTTGGCTGGCAGGCCTTCCCTGGGTGCAATGAGAGATTTAAGGAGACTTATTTGTATATTTCCTTCAGGAATTCTGAGAATCAGTCCCCGAACTTACCATTTTCACATCACTAGCATAGACTGGGGGAAACACGGGTTAAATCAGAAAGCTCATGGACCCACACATGCTCACCTGTCAGTGGTTTGGCCACCACTTTGAGGAAAAATGAGAAAGGCAGAAGGCTTTTGTCCTGGGAAGATGATGGTTTTCAGGGCTGGGCCATATACCTGGGCCGCTTAGCACATTGCAGGTGTTCAACACCCAGCAATTATTGGGTGAATGGGTTAATTTTACATGGAGAAATTTTGTGGCAGTCTAGGTTCTCATTTTCTTCAAGAACATATACTATGTGTCCATCTGAGTCTCAGGGTAGCAGAAAGATCCTGAGTCTGGATTTCATTTCTTACCATTCAGTCAATTATGTTAATCTTCTTTATTTGCCTGATAGGTCGAGGAAAAAGAAAAAAAAGAGGCACTCAAAGGCAGAAAGGCAGCCAGGCGTAGTGCTGCACACTTGTAACCCCAGCACTCAGGAGGCTGAGGCAGGAGGACCACCATGAATCCAAGGCCAGCCTGGGCTACATAAGCAAGTTCGAGGCCAGCCTGCCCTACATAGTAAGACCCCAACTCAAAAAAAAAAAAAAAATAAAAGGTAGAAAGGTAACAAGTCTCATTTCAAACCTAGAGTTATGTGTTTATCTTCAGGAAACCCAGGCCCCATCCAGCGGTCTCTCCATTATCATACAAAAATAATATCCCAAATCCAGGCCTGGTAGTGCACGCCTGTAATCCCAGCACTTGGGAGGATAAGGCAGGAGGACAGCCATGAGTTCAAGGCCAGCCTGAACTACATAGTGAGACCCTATCTCAAAAAAAAAAAAGGGCCAGTGATATAGCTCAGTGGCATAAGTGCCTGCCTGGCAAGCGTGAGGTCCTGAGTTCGACTCCTGGTACCCACATATAAAAAAAAAAATCCAGACACTCCAGGGCAACACTATTTTAAGCATCTAGTTGGAGATATTTGGCATGCTTGTAACTCTCTTCCATTCTGTATCCATGACAGACATCACTAATCTATACCACTGACCCACAGAGTCTCTCAACACCGCATTCCAGGCAGCCACTACCAATCAATTAGAATTCACAAATGCAAAGAATTCAGTTTCACCCTTACTCTAGTCCATGATGGTATGTGATGCTTTTATACCCTAAATCAATCTGGAGATCCTAATAATACTCTTTGCAATAATCAGTGAACATTGAAATTACAGAATTGCAAATCTGAAAGGGAACTTAGAAGTCATCTAATTTAATTCAAAATGTAAAATGAGCCTGGAACATCCTGTATTGCAGATGAGGAGGCTAAAGTGCAGATTAGGCAACTTGCCCAAGGGAAGAGTGTTAGTTAATACCATTAACAGCCCCTTACATCTGCATAGCACTTTAGAAACAGCAAAGTACTTTTGCCAAGCATCTTCTATCATCCTTCCTTCATTCATTCAGTAAATATTTATTGAATTCCTATTCTGTTCCATGTGCTGTGCTGGAGATTAGGAAGCCAGCAGTAGGGGGAGGTGGGGGAGAAAGGAAAAAAGGCAGAAAGAAGGAAAGAAAGAAAGAAAGAAAGAAAGAAAGAAAGAAAGAAAGAAAGAAAGAAAGAAAGAAAGAAAGAAAGAAGAAAGAAAGAAGAAACAGGAAAGGAAGGCAGGAAGGGCCTTTGACTCCTTCCATACATCAATAGAAAGCATTAAAATTACCCTATGACAGTGGCTGTGTGCTGCAGTGGGCACACAGAGCCCTGTCTGTTGGCACGTGAGCCAAGTCACCCAACCAACCATCAGATAACAGTTGTTTTTTTCTAAACTAAAACCTCAGTATTCAGGTTTAATTGCAGTGTTGGCGCTTTGCGATATATAATTGGTTTCTGGGTTGCAGTTTGGGCACTCAGTCTCTAAAAGGTTCGCCATCACTGCTCTGTGACCTAAGCAAGGAAGATAGTACTATCCTCAGATTTTTAGGTACTGGGTGGATAATGAGAGAAATTAATATGACGCTACTTAACTATGGTAGATCTAGAATTCACAACATCCTTCAAGTCACCACTTTTGGATGAGATCACTACTACTGTGATACGTGGGGACCAAAGTTCCAGACCTATTAGCCATTTCTTCATCAGCTCTCTGCTCATTTTGAGCTGCTCAAAGTATGAAGGAACCTTCCTGGTTCTACTCCTCTATTTAAAGAATGATAGTAAATTCTCCATATCCTGTTGAAACAATTTCAAAAGGCTTTTTTTTTTTTTTTTCCTGAAGACCTGTGACCTCCCTGCCCCCACAGCCCACACAGTGTGGTAGGAAGAACACAAATATGGGAATGCGAAGCCCTGGGTCTCGTCCCACTGACCAGCTGGTTCATCTCGGACAGCATCAAGTCTCTAGGTCTCCATTTCCACATCTGTAGGTTGAGCCATGAGGTCTCTAAGCTTCCTTCCCACTGACAGCTGAGGATTCTGCCTGACCAAAAAAGAGTCAAGCTGCTCAAACATACTTCACCTCTTCTTTGACCAGATGTTCTGTGTAACACCTGGCTCTGCAGCCCAGACCCACCAAAAAAACAGCAGTTCCAGCAAAGGTACTAAAACCTAAAGCAAACCTAAAACCTCCAGCAAAGCCTAAAACCCCCAATCTTAATCATAGATCCAGCAGATTGTGTGACCTGAGGAAACCAGTTCAACTTCAGCCAGCCATGGTTGCTTCATCCTTCACGCAACAGTGGTCCAGCCAAAGGAGAAGCCAGACGTTTTTTTTTTTTTTTTTTTTTTTTTTTGAGACAGGGTCTCACTATGTAGCTCAGGCTGGCCTCAAACTCACAGTGATACTCTTACCTCAGCCTCCCGAGTGCTGGGATTACAGGCATGCGCCACCACACCTGGCTGAAGCCAGATATTTAAATGCTTTAAAATCATTATCATGTACCCATCAAGGGGAAAAAAGAGTTGTCCTAAGTTACTATGGAAAATGATGTTTTGATTGAAATCTATGAAGCTAAAGACAAAAAGAACTCTGCAGGGCCGGTGATATAGCTCAGCGGCACAGCGCCTGCCTGGCAAACACAAAGTCCTGAGTTCAATTCCCGGTACAAAAAAAAAAAAAAAAAAAGAAGAAGAACTCTGCAAAAATTCTGTACTTTAGTTAATAAATTAATTTCCCATAGATGTATGGGTTAGCAATTCTCAAACTACTTTAGATGTATGCCAAGGTTAAACAAGTGAGTAAATAAATTGTAGATTATGGGAGTCAAGTTTCTCACTGTCAGAGAAAGAAGTGACAATGAGAGAAGGTGGGACATTAGAAGGAACCCTGTGAGGTTGGGTTAGAATCAGAGATATAGTATGAACCCACTTTTATTTAACTATTTATACAGATAGGTATAGAAATAAATATATGCCAGCAGGTCATGGTGGTGTGCACCTGTAATCCCACCACTCAGAAGACTGAGGCAGGAGGATTGCTGCAAGTTGGAGGCCACTTGGGCCATATAGTGAGTTCAAGGCCAGCCTGAACTATACAGTGAGACCCCATCTCAAAGAAGGAAGGAAAGAAAGAAAGAAAGAAAGAAAGAAAGAAAGAAAGAAAGAAAGAAAGAGAGAAAGAAAAAAGAAAGAAGAAAAGAAAGAAAGAAAGAAAGAAAGAAAGAAAGAAAGAAAGAAAGAAAGAAAGAAAGAAAGAAAGAAAGAAAGAAAGAAAGAAAGAAAGAAAGAAAGAAAGAAAGAAAGAAAGAAAGAAAGAAAGAAAGAAGGAAAAAGAGAAATGCACACATGTGGATAAGTACATAGACAGATTTCCTACCTCTGGCCCTGAGAGGGACTAGAAGCAATGACATCCCAGGAGCAGTGAGCACACCCAGCAGTCAGAAACCTGGTTTCTAAATCCCATTCCTCCATAAAAGGAATAGGGCTCCTTGAGGAAAGAACTGGTTCTAGAACTGAAGTAGGGAAAATATGAAGTGAGCCTGGAATGTGCAGTACCAGAAAGTGAGGAAATGGAAAGGAAACAAAATAAAGGTGTATCAAAAGGACACAGGAGCCAAACTGAAAGAGTCCCAATGACTAAGGCTAGAACAATTTGAGCAACAAGATAAGAACAGTATGGAACTATAACCCAAAGAAAAAATAAATATCCATGAGTGCATACTGATTAAGAAAATAACTGAATAAATAAATAAATCACAGAGGCAAGACAATGTCCTTTATTTGCTCTAGGAAAAAGAGCTTCATTCCTCACCCTTTGAGTGTGGGCTGGACCAAGAGAGTCACTTCCAGTAAGTAGAGTGCAGAAAGGGGAAAACAGGAGCTTCACAGGGGAAAAATTGGCAGAGCCACCTTAACCATTTCGTTAAAGTTAACCTCACAATTGATAAGTCACACTGATGTCATGTACCACCCATGTGGTGCAAAGAAAAACAGCATTTCACCTCTGTGGTGTTCTTCCCAAAAACCCATTACCATGGTCTAATCATGAGACTGCTTCAGACAAACCCAAATAAGAGACATGCAATAAAACAGCTCAGTGTCAAGACCATGAATAATAAGAAGCTTTTCATAGATCAGAGGAGACATGAAAACAAAATACAATCTGGTATTCTGGATTGGATCTTAGGACAGAAAAAGAACATTAGTAGAAAAACTAGATAAATCAAAGTATTATCTGTAGTATAGTTAATAATATAGTACTGTGTTAGTTCTATAAGCTGTACCTGAGAAAATGAACTGATGAAAAGATAAAGGTTATTTTGGCTCACAGTTTTAGATGTTCAGTCCATGATTGGTTGACTTCCTTGCTTTGGGTCTGTGGCAAGGCAACATACTGTGGTGGGAATACATAGTGGAAGAAGCTGTTTACTTGATGGTCGTGAAACAGAAAAAAAGACAGGAAGAGGAAGGGGGCTGGGCTCCCACAATCCCCTTCAAGAACACACCCCCCCCAATGACCTAACTTCCTTCCACTAGGCCCCACCTTCTAAAGGTTCTATCACTTACCAAGAGCACCACTGGCCAGGACCAAGTCTACAACACATGGCCTTTAGGAGACATTCAGGATCCAAACCGTAGCATATACCGATGTTAATTTTTTAGAAAAGTTACTCAGGGAAACATTATCTGTAGTAAAGGACCATTATAACTGCATTTAAAGGTAAGACCAGAATTCTAAACCACTAAATACAAGGTGCCTGTCACAGTGGCCAAGGACCAGATATGCCACTCTTTGAAACAAATTCAAGGAGCAGGCCAGGACAACAGCAGAGAGGCTTGGATGAGAGCCGATGGTGGTGAGGGGAGAGGTGAGGCCATGAGCAATGAAACCTGCTCAGGCCTCTCATGATTTCTCAGTGACATTAGCAGGCTGCCCCAGGAAGTCACTTTGTTGCACTACTCAGTTCCTACCTCTGGACGAAGTCATCCTGTGGAAAGCCGTTTCAGTGAAAGGGACCTGTTCTGTGATCAGGATCCATTGTCACAGAGAAAGAAAAGTTCTTCTCCCACACAAATGCCGGGCAGGAAATGGTGCCAAATGATCACAGGACCCTCATTTTCTGCAACAGTGATTGCTTTGTGTAAAGGGGGCAAGATGCCAGGGCAACTGCTGGGGAAACTGCTGGCTGCCCAGCACTGTAAGGTCCTGAGCATTTGGGGAATTTCAGACTTAGGCCACGGGAAGAAAAAAGAATGCCACCATGTGGTCTCCATCAGCTTTGGGGGATACTTTTCAGGGCAACAATGGAGAAAAACTGTCCTGCTTCCAGAAGCCATAACAGCACTGGTGGCATAAGAGAAGAATCCTCGAGAGAACACAACTTTTAAAACAAAATGCCAGGCCGGTGAGATGACTCAGTGGCGGACACGCCTGCCTGGCAAGCGTGAGGGCCCGAGTTCGACTCCCAGAACCCACATACGAAAAAAGGGCCAGTGATATTGCTCAGCAGCACAGGCGCCTGCTGGCGCGCAAGGTCCTGAGGTCGACCCCCGGTACCCACAAAAAAAAAAAATAAATGCCCCCTGGAATGAATGGGTCTCCAAGGTAGCCAAGTTTCAGGAGAGAAGGCTGATTCCTTGAAGAGTTTAGTAATTTGGTTTTCATCAAAATGTTTTTAAAACGTGTGACTCACTCCTCCACTTCTTAAACAGAGCTTGCAAAATGCAAATTCACCTTTCCTTGGTGGTTGAAAGTCAATACAGTGAACACCGTTTGTACCGCGTGCTGAAAAGTGAAACCAGAGACACAAAAGTGCTTTCAGCATTTGGGACATTTTGCTGAATGGGTGGTGATGTCAACAATGGCCCTGAAATTTGCTTTCTTGAAAGAATCCCTGACATCAGCTTGTTTTTCCTTCAGAAAAGTGCAGCGCATGTTCCTTCTTTACAAAGGCAAAGCAGGACACTGGCCCCAGAAACTGTGCGACCTTAGCCAAGTGATGTCATCTTTTAGTGCTACATCTGTAAAATCAGGAATAATGTTTTTAAATTAGATAATGCATATTTAGAATCTGCGTTAAAACCCATGCTTGGGGGCCAGTGAGATGGCTCAGAGGCATAAGCACCTGCCTAGCAAGCGCGAGGTCCCGAGTTCGACTCCCGGAACCCACATACGGAAAAAGGGCCAGTGATATCGCACAGCAGCTCAGGCACCTGCTGGCGCATGAGGTCCTGAGGTCGACCCCCAGCACCCACAAAAAAAAAAAAAAATGCTTGGAAATGTCGGCATAAACGAAGTATTCTCAACACTTTAACTGCGATGATCACTATTTGCAGATGAAGAACTGTCCCCAGATCTGGTTAAATCAATCTACCTCCTTTTGCTGTGAGCTCACTAATACCAGCCTGAGGTCTGGGAAGCCACGCTGCTGGTGACCTCATCCCCTGGGTCTCATGTGGCCACCAGCCATCGTTTCCCTTCTAATCAAGGAGGCTCGCCCCCAGCATGTGTCTTTTCAAATAAGGAACTGCAGATAGAGATGCTTCCCTGGGTCAGGTCCTTGCTGGACCTGGGGTCTTTTGCAATCCAGGTCATGACAGCCAGGAAGGAAGTGCTCTGCCAATATGCACTCAGGGCTTTGTCAAATGGGTGGCCAGATGGTTAGGTAACTGCTGGAGTTGCAGAGGGGAACAGCGACTCTGCCTACTGTAACCCTGTTCGCCTCAGGGCCAATCCATGGGGTGAAGGGGCTTGGCTAAAATGGAACAGGAAGGACCTGGGAGGTCATGGCTTGAGGACTTCATTGGGAACTTGGGGACTCCAGGCAGCCAGGGTATCCGCTGCCAAGCCCATGTCGCACTTTTCCTCTAAAGCCCTGGAGAAAGTCACTCTCAGGGCTCAAAGTTCTCCTTTGTGCCAGTGATATCACCTGCAGTTTTCCAGGGGAGTTAGCACCCCGGGCACCCTCCACCCCCACCCCGGGGTACTCAGAAACTTCTCTCAAAGGGGTCTAAAATCTGGGGGCCCCTTTCTCTACCACCTTAGGTCACCCTCCCCACACCCTATGCTTTCCCGAGAGGCCCCGCCTCCCAGCCCCCACCCAGGATGCTGGGGGCGCACCTTGCACCAGCCCCTGTGGGATGGACAAGCCTGGGTGGGCAGACCCAAGACTGCCATGATCGCAGCGGCACTGCACCCTGCAGGCGACAAAGGGTACCCCCACGTCCCTGCAGCCTGCCTGCACTCTCGCTTTGGTGGATGCCATCCTGGACATTTCTGGGCTCTGTCACACGCACTGCCTGCCCCTCTTCAGCCAGGCTCAGAATCCTTCCCTCTTTTTGGTTTGTTTGTTTTTGTTTTGTCAATTGTAGTTTTTTTTTCCCCAAGGAATATTTAACAAACAAGGTAGAACATATAACTTTATGTTAAAGCAGCTACTGAGTAAAAAGGACCTGCTTTGTGTGTACACTCAGTGCAATGAAAAACTACTGAATTAGAATTCCACAACATCATAATTTGAATAGATGCCAAGTTTTCTCTTCTTTTTCCATGTGTGGGAAAAGAAAATTCCTTTGAAAATCATTTGAAGCTCGGACAAAAATTCCACAACTTTATTCCTCAGGATCATGCTGTAGTCTTCAGGGTTCAGATGATACAAGGGAGGCTTCTGTTCAGCCTTTCAGGGAGGACGTTCCGGCCCGCATGATCTCATCGACCTGGAGGATGCTGGTGGTGATCACGGTGCAGGAGTGAAGCAGCCATTTCTTCACATGATAGTTCTCCCAAACGCCTGCTGCTGCTGCTGCCATCGGCTCACCTGTGTTCAAGTCCACACCCACAAGTTGACCTGACTCTGAATGCACCGCTTGAATTTTAACTAATCCTTCCTGAAGGTCATAGCCAGAGTTCTGAGCAAGGACCTTGGGAATGATGAGCTTGGACTCCGAGCTGGGCCGGGCTCTTTCACTGGCCTTGTGTTTAATCAGCGCTTCTGCCATTGCCGCTTCTGCCTTTGCCACTTCTACTGCGCCAGCGCCTGGAACCATGCAGCCATTGTCGATAGCATGTGTTCTGTTTTGTTTTTTGAGACAGGGTCTCACTATGTAGTTCAGACTGGCCTTGAACTCACTATGTAGCCCAGGCTGGCCTCCAACTCACAGTGATGCTCCTGCCTCAGCCTCCCAAGTGCTGGGATTACAGGCATGCACCACCAAGCCTGGCCTTCAATAGCATTTTTGACAGTCCTCAACCCATCTCTTATCTGAGTGAGAGTGTGCTTATTTGGTCCTTTGACCAATAATGTGACAGAGCAGAAACTGTTACATTTCTCAGTAAAGGTGAACGTCTCTTCTCCCAAAGTATACTCATAAACCAGTCCTGCATGTCCCAAACAGTCCGGCTTTAGGTCATCAAAGGAATTTAGAGTCAACGCACCACAAGCAAGAGTCAGCCTCTCCGTATTTCTCCTTTTAGCTCTATGTAGAGCTACTATACCTTCTTTTGCAAGAGTGTCAAAGGAAAAGGGATCAATTCCCTTTTGATTAATAACAATAAATCCTCTATCTGAATCACCACAGACCTCTTTTTTTTTTTTTTTTTTTTTTTGAGACAGGGTCTCACTTTGTCGCCCAGGCTGGCCTTGAACTCACTATGTAGCCCAGGCTGGTCTAGAACTCACAGCAATCCTCCTGCCTCAGCCTCCACAGTGCTAGGATTACAGGCATGCACCACTATGCCCAGCCAGTTCTACTATTTTTTAACTCTATCTTCAGTGAATTTTCTTTCAGCTTTTACTAGTTTTCCTCTCTCTTCTGCACTCTTGTAAAAAAAAGCCAGAATTCACTTCTGTTTTCTCATATTCCAAGGAGACATCGCATATGAAGATGTACACATTTTCCACTTTTTTTTCGCATCTAGATGCTGTGCCCCATAGTCCAAACAAGCCCTCTGATTAAGCTTGTATCTGTTTCATATTTAAGTTTCATCTCCATGATTTCAACATGAATGGGCCAATAGTTTCATCTTTTTTCCTAATGGCCAAAATGGAATCCACTACAGTCTCTTTTAGGACATCTGCCAGTTCAGCATGAACTTCAGTACATAGAGATATTCTAGCCACATCTATAAGTGTTTCCCTGTCCCTCTCTCTGCTGACTTTGACTTGTTCCAAAAACTGCAGGGCCGGGCTGGTGAGATGGCTCAGCGGCTTAAGCGCCTGCCCGGCAAGCGCGAGGGCCCAAGTTTGACTCCCGGAACCCACATACGAAAAAGGGGCCGGTGATATCGCTCAGCGGCACAGGCGCCTGCCTGCGCGCGAGGTCCTGAGGTCGACCCCCCGGTACCCACAAAAAAAAAAAAAAAAAAAAAAAACTGCAGGGCCTTTTCTTTTGCAGCTTCAAACCCTTCAGTAATTATTCTGGGATGAAGATCCTCAGAAATGTAGAGATCTGCCTGCTTCAGCAGCTCTCCAATGATCAGGACATTGGAATTATTTCCATCACCAGTTATATCCTGTGCTGTTGCTACTTGCGCTATTAAGGAGGCTTTGGGGTGTTGAATTTGCATTTTGTGAAGCAGCACATTGTCATCTTTAGTAAGCTTGATGTCTCCAGCACAAGAAACAAGAATCTTCATGTTGCCTTTAGGCCCCAAGTTGGTCCTCAGCACATCCTGCAGTCCCAGCATAGCGCTGATGTTTACCTCCACTGCCACTTGCGCATGGGCCACCTTGGCCTTGGGGTTCAGGGTCTTCCCTGTGAGCATCGCTGCCCCAGCGGAGGAAGAGTGGGGAGACCCGCGTGTGGTACGCAGCCCCAGGGAGTTCTGTCCGTGTCTTCTGGAAAAGTCTGGCACCCACTGCTTCTTAACACACATGTACATGCTCACCTGCCCCCACCTCTCCTCACCAGCAAAGAAACTCCCACAAGTGGTGAGCAAAAGGCCAGGCGCGTTGGGGGAGCCCCTCTCCTGGAAACTACAGGGGCAGCACAGTGCTCTAGCGCCTGGCATACTGTGGGTGTGCCGTGCTTATTTATTTTTACTCTTCCCTTCCTCTTTTTCTTTCTCACCTTCAGCTCCTCACTCTCTCTCTCTCACCTCCCCTTTCTCTCTGTCCTGCTCCATCCCTTCTTCCCCCATTGCCTGCCTGGCCTGGCCACCCAGTAGGCCTCAAACCCACCTCTCCCAGCCTCTCCTGGCCCCACAAGCTGCCTCCATCACAATCCCGCGTGTCCCTGACTACATGTCTGTAGACTCTGGCTCCTTCTCCACCCTGGCCACCCGGCCTTATCCAGGGTGGCTGGTCAGATCTACACTGACTGGATTGTCCATCATTGCCCCCCAAGGTACATAGAGTTGGGGGGTTGCAGCTTTATGGAACACCACCTCCTCACAGTTTTCAAAACACCACCATATGAATTAGTGTTCCTTTCACTGGGTGTAACAACCGTATTACATCTATTAGCGATGTGTTCTTTGACATCTGTACAGGTGAAATGGTCCATGTCGTGATTTTGCTTCAAAGTAACACGGGAAGCCAGTGAGCAGGTGGGAGACAGCATGTGCGTGGCAAGGAGTGGCCGTTACCTGATGTTTCTTGGCACTAGGTCATGAGTGCATGAGGGTTCCTTATATCTTCTGGCTACTTAAAAACTATACGTAGGCCATATCAGGAGAAAGGAAGGGCGTCATGAGCAAAGACTGGGAGAACGTGAATAGTCACTGAACCTGAGTGAGGAAGACATGTGGGTTTGTCATGCTATTTTCTCTATGTTTGTGTATGTTTGAAAGCTACCGTGACAAAAAACATTTTTAATTTTTTTAAAAGATGCCACCTTATCACGAATCCCCAGGTAATGTAGAATGGGCTGTGGGTGTGCTGCATGCGCTGCTGCAGTGTTGAGGGACAGGTGCCTCCTCCAAGTCCTCCAGTGTAGCTGCTGCCTCCTCTCTCAGATGAGCTCCTGCACCGCTCCAGAAACCAGCACTTCCCCAGCTCGGCGCTGCTGCCTGCTCACCTTCGTGCCTCTGCCCATGCGGTGCCCTCCACGGGGACCACGCTTCCCTGCTGGCTCATCCACCCACCTCGCTCTCCCTTAGCCTAGGGCCTGCTTCTGTCAAGCCTTCCCTCCCTGGCTTTGTGCCAGCACGGAACCTTCTGCAGACCTCTGTGTCATCCGTTCACCTTGAGTTCCACTGTCCTTCGCATGCCTGATCCGCGCCCCACACTAGGCTCGTAGATCCTCAGAAGCAGGGATAACTTTTCATTCAACCTTCCACCATCACGACTGCAAATGCCACCTATATACTCAGGACTCCTCAGTCAGCAGCACCAGGCTTCACCTCCCAAGCTGCAGACCCCGAACTTCTTCCATGGATGTTCTGCGGGCCACTGAGAGTCCACGTGTCTCAAGCTGAACACGCTCTGTCAGTTTTACTCCTCCCACTCTTCCTGGGCGGGTGCACAGAACCCTCCTTCCAGTCGCTCAACCCACAAGTCAGAGCTCTCCTCTACGCTCCTCCTTTCCTCCACTCCTGTTGGTCCCACATCTTCCATGGTTCTCAAATGCACCCTCCTCTGTCACCCTAACAGCCCCTTCCTTGTGCAGCCACCATTACCTCACACCCAGGGGGCTGCAGAATCATCTCACCTGTTCTCTGAGGCTGCACCTCCATCCCTGTCTCCACCGAAATCCTGATCTTTCTAAGTTGCCCTTCCTGAAATGCCAGTATGATCCTGTTATGCCCTAATAAAGTTATGCCATGTCTCCCTAAAGTTCAGATTCCTAGGCTTTAACATGCTTTACAAGGCCCTTTGTGACTGACTTCAGCTTGTGTCACTCCCTGTCCTTTCTCTCCCACTCAAACCCTGCTCTCCAATCCCCAATACACAGGCACAATAAGCCCCAGTCATCTGGAAGGGCTCCCAGTTTCCAGCCAGCGTCATCTTTCCATGTGGCACTGACAGCGTTGCTTACCAAATATCACGCATGCTCCCCACATTCCTACCCGGAGCCACTGCTTCAGGATGACGGTTGTGAGATGAAGTCATGTGATCTTTCCAAGGCTAAAGCATTCCAGCTCCAGTACCACCACCAACTTCACCACCTTCCTCCTCCCCCCTCTCCTTTTCCTTTCTCTCTCTCTCCCTCCCTCCCTCCCTGCCTCAGCATGTGAACCATGCAGGGACAATGGAGCCCTCAGATGGACACACCCTGAATCTGAGTCACCCCATGGAAGACTGAGTCCATGCTGTGCTCACATCGGACTGTGCAAATGAGAAATAAGCTTTCCTCGCATTGAGGACTAAGAAGAGCTTGAGGGCTTCCCTTTTCCCACAGCATAACCACCTTCTCCAGCCCACACTACTCTGCTTGGAGCAAGTTTCCCTGCTGCCTCTCCACCACCACCTCCTAGCCTGGATTACTCTTGTTTGTCCATCAGATTTAGCTTACTCGTCCCTTCCTCCTGAACCCCCACATCTATTTCTAAGGTCCATACTTCGTACTTCCTTAGCACCCCATGAAACCCCTCTTAGCACTTTGTACCCTATATTGTAACTGGTCATCCATTTGTCTCTTATTCCCCATCGGGTCTGAGAAGGTGGGCCCAGGACTTTCCCCTCACAGCTGCATGTGAAACACCTGACACAGAGCCTGCGTGTAGTGTATTGAACAAATATTGGTCCAATGAATGGATAAGCTTTGTATTCATAGGACCTAGTGCCTAACTCATCAAATATTTGATGAATGAATGAATAAATGAATGAATGAGTGACTACTCAACTCTCAAAATCCAATAACAACAACAAAAGATTTGGGGTCTCAGATGCCATCTGCCTGAATGTTGACATGCCAGCGGGTGTGAATCCTTATTTCATTTTCCCTTTTCCCTTCCCTTTAGACAGTGTTACAGTGAACACTTTAGCATACTGTTTTTGGGTGATAGTTGCACAAACTGACGTAGAGAAAGTGCTTTAGACACTACAGTACTAAGACAAGGTTAAATATATCATTTGCCTCCGTAACAATTTACCGTATTAAGTTTTGACTATGCTTCATATCACGTACCTCTCTAGTCAAAGTGGTATTATAAACATTCAGTGACAACAAATCAGTGTTAATGATAAGTCCATGATCCTCTGCAATGTGTTTGAAAACACAGACCTTTTGGGTTAAAAGCTTTAACATCTGTTAGGAAGAATTTGTTACATGGGTTTGGAATCTCTGATTACTTCCTGTATGAATGGTACTGGCTGTTGACCACCAGACACTTGACTGCAAATATCTTTTTTCCTGTATTCCCATGTGGAGGACCACCTGGATGAATCTCGTTGAAAGAAGAGCAATTATCTCCATTTTGGCTAAACCTGGCCTTATTTCCATGTACTGATATGTACAGAGCTGGCTAGGACTTTTCCTTATCCCTTCAATTGGCTTTAAGCAATGCAAATTGGTCCAGCGAGGAGCTGATGTGTAGTCCTTGAAGCAAGGCAGCAGGTCAGTGTTTCCCCACCCCTGTAGCTCCCAAAACATATGGGTGAGCCTGGTGGGATGGAGAGCCATGCCCCACCCTGTCGGCTGGGATTGAGCCTCAAGAAAGAGGTTATGACTTCCCAGGGCATAGAAGATTACACATCAGAGCTGACGCACTGACCCCAAAACTTTAGATACTATCTTGAATTGCGTTATGCAAATTACTCCTTCTGCGTGTCCTTCCCTCTGCATATTGCAAAGTTGATTTCAGGCCACCTATCTAAAGCAGCTCACGGTACTCACAGACTTCCCGCCACTCTCACAGTCACTCATCCCTGAGCCACTCCCCTCCTTGAGAATTAATGAAAACCAGGTTTGGCCCTGGGGGGAGGCCTTTATTCCAGTAACCACCATCTTGGCTGGACTTAGGACCCTTTGGCTCCCCACAACTATAAATACGCCTTAGTGTCTTTATTCTCGTCGTGGGTTGCACTGGAAGTGGTAGATTGGAATTAACTTGCTAGAATTCCAATAACTTTTCCATGGGATTACAAATATAAATTTCCCAGACTGCGACATGGACTGGGAAGGGCTCGCTATATTCCCATATTTCTAGACAATGATTTTTGTAAGACAACAAATTTATTCATTATAGATTAAAAAAAAGAAAAGAAAAGAAAAGATTTGGGTTCTAAAAAATAGACCAATACTTAACCTATGAAATTATGACTATGGACAATTTTTGATACACAAATTAGTATACCAACTCCTCAGCTCCACGCTATACCAAAGGTCAACTGTTATGGTTTGTGTCTGGATGTCCCCCAAAGCCTCATGCACTTTTAGATGGGGCTTTTTCAGAGGTGGATAAATCTAGAGCTTGTGATTTATTCATGGTTCATTGCTAGGATTAAGGGTGCTGAGATTAAGTGTGGGTGATTGCTGGATCAGTCCATTGATTGAATTGGCACTGCCCTAATCCCAGCAGTCTGGATAAGATATAAGGAACAGAAAGAGTCCTCTCTTTTGTTCTTGTTGCTTTTGCTGTCTTCATGGCCATGAACTGTTGCCCTCTGCCATTTGCCAACCTGCTTTGGAGCCAGCTGATTATGGACTGAAACCTCTACAAATTGTTAGCTAAGTAAACCTTTCCTCCTTTAACTTTGGGTGTTGGGTATTTTGCCTCAGCAATGAGAGGAAAGTAACTAAGACATCAACTATTTCACTTTATTGAGTCTTTAGTCTCTTTTTTGGTAATAAACTATTTAAAAAATAATTGAGGAATTGGGAGAGTAGAAAGTTCCTATTTTTAATGACTTATACACAGCTGGGGAAACCAAATACAAAAGTTGAAAACCTATAGCCAAGCACCCCCTCCCATTTCACATGTGTCTAACTTTCTCCGTCACCTGTTGGAACCACAGTAGGTCCCACACTGGGCATTAGAAGAGCAGCTAAGTAAACAGGGCCAGCATCTGAAGCTCTGGTACCATTTAAGGCCGCAGCTGTCCCGCAAAGCCACAGATACTACTGAGGAGTCAAGTGGCTGGGAGGGCCCGGAAGGGGGCTGCACAGCCCCTCTCCTTAGCTGTCGGATGCCTGTGGAGGCAGGCAGGCCCTTCAGCTTCTCCATTTATCATCTGCAGTGGAGCCAAGAACTCATGACTCTGGGTGCCCAGGGAAGGCTGCTGTAATTTTCTCCAAGGGTTTCGGCTCCATCCAGGTGAACCCTTGAGAAATCAGAGGAGAAAAACATCAATGAGATGCAGTCAGATTTATTGGACATGAATATGCATGAGTCCCTGAAAGGGACTCATCAAAGAAGCGTGCATCCCAGCTGATGCCTTCAAGGGTCTGAACCTTGGGGGGAAAAAACCACAGAATTGAGGACATGAGGGAAAAAGCAAAAGGATGACACAAGGCAATGTATAATCAAATACTACATTATACAGTTCAGGACTTACAAGGGGTCAAAAATGCAAAAGAATGTTGGGATGAGATGCCAAAGATAATGTTTGATGCTGGAAGTCTGCTCTGGGCCAGGTTCTACATATATTACTGGTTCATTTTCACAACCCCTACGAGATAGGCTCAGAGAAGCTAAATAATTTAGCCAATCTGACAGAGATGATGAATGCCAGAGCCAGAATTTTAACCCAGATCTAACCTCAAAGCCTGTATTCTAGGCCGGCTCATGTATAGCACCTCATTATGGGTATGATTTGTTAAGATTGAGACACTGAGCTAACCTTCACGTGTATCGTTTTTAGCCCCTGCACTCTGTCTAGAAGGGAAGCTGTGCCAGTTAATCTTGATTGTCAGCCTGACTAGATTAAGAGACTCCCTGAGAAGTGACTGCATTGTGAGGGCACTAACCTCATCGATGGGTTAGCACATTGATGAGTTCATAGCTGACTGAGCTTGAAGAGGAAGGCTTAGATAGAGGAAGTGGGTTATGGGGTGAGACCTTGGAAATTATATCTGATCCTTGAGCCCTTCCTCTCTGGCTTGTTCCCTACTCTCTGCTTCCCCAGTGCCATAAGTTGAGCAGCTTTCCTCTGCCATGCCCTTCTGCCATATGTTTCTGCCTTGGAGCCAGCTAACCATTGACTGAAACCTCCAAAACCAAGAGCCACAATAAACCCTTCCTCCTTTAAGTTGTGGGTATCAGGTATTTTGTCCCAGCAATGGCAAAGCTGACCAATATGGAGATATTACTAACTCTATTTGACACTCAGATAAAGGTAGGCTCAGAAAAGTTGCTATGCCAACAGAGATGCAAGGAAGGAAATTGATAAGTCCCTCATTGCAAATATGATTCAATTTGATTCAAAGTCTGTGTTTTCTCATTTTCTCTCATTATTGATTTTTATTTGAACCAAAAATATTTTAAAGTTACACATGGGTGTGATATTTTAGGACTTGTGTACATTTCACACTTAGAGATTATCTATTTCTCAGAGCCAAGTAGACAACCAATTTTACTGCAGCTCTACTGACCAAGATCACAGTCTCTGTTAGCCCTACATTGGTTATTTCTATAAAATGTCATAGATGAGCCATTTGAGGTGAACTTCACTTTATGGGCTTTTGTGGCTTCTCGGTATTTTCCAATTGGCATCAAGGTTTGTAAAAGTATATAAAACAGGGCCGGTGAGATGGCGGCGTAAGCGCCTGCCTGGCAAGCACGAGGGCCTGAGTTCAACTCCCGGAACCCACATACGAATAAAGGGGCCGGTGATATCGCTCAGCGGCACGGGCGCCTGCTGGCGCGCGAGGTCCTGAGGTCAACCCCCGGTACCCACAAAAAAAAAAAAAAAAGTATATAAAACACTCCTATCTGCCAGGCAGAGTACTAACCTTTTTCCTCTTCACACAAATTTCATTCCATAGAGGAAGATACTGAGGGTCGAGGAATTAGGTTACTTACTCCAGAATAGATCATACGACTAGTTACTTGTAGACCAGGTTTCCTGCATCCAGCACCAAAATGTGTTTTTATGTCTTTCTCTGTAAAAAATGACAAGCCAGGCATGGTGGTACTTGCCTGTAATCCCAGCACTCAGGAGGCTGAGGCAGGAGAATGCCCACAAGTTTGAGGCCAGACTGGGCTACATAGCGAGACCCTGTCTAAAAAACAATTTTTTTTAAATGAGAGCAGGCCACTCCTTAAAGCAAATTTTGAAAAAGTTTTAAGCCAGTGAATGTTCATTTTTTATACAAAAATAGGTCCACCTCATTGACTTCATTTGTTTTTGTTGTTGTTTTGAGTCTTTTTGGTTTGGGGGATGTTTTGTTTTGTTTTTGAGACAGGATCTCAATATGTGGTTCAAGCTGGCCTTGAACTCACTAGGTAGCCCAGACTGGCCTTGAACTTGTGGTAATCCTCCTGCCTCAGTCTCCCAAGTGCTGGGATTATATGCATGTGCCACCATGCCCAGCATTCATTACATTTGTAACTTTGACAATTAATATCTTCTCTGAGCCTCTAATTTCTCATTTGTAAAACATGAGTAGCTAGCATGGTGGTGCATGCCTGAAACCCAGCACTCTGGGAGACTGAGGCAGGAGAATTGCAAGTTCGAACCCAACCTGGACAACTTAGCAACTTAGTGAGGCCCTGTCTCACAACAAAAAATGAAAAAGGATAGGGAATGTAGCTCTGTGCAAAGGCCTTGGGTTCAATTCTCACCACTCCAAAAAAAAAAAAAAAAAGCAGCTTTTGTAACATAAGGCTATCATTAAGATGAGATAGTGCTTATAAGATACCTAATACCATGCCTGGCATATTATAAGTATTTATTATTTACCAGGCCTTATGCTGTGTATTAAAAAATAGAATATACAATAAGACTCTAACGTGTATGTGGGAAATAACTATAAGGATATAGAAATGAATGGAGAGATGAATGGATGGTTGCATAGAATTGGAAGTAGATAGTGGGAAAAGTCTGAAACATACACCAAAACATGAACATGATTATGGGAAGTTTTTATTTCCTTTTAAATCTTTCTATAATGAACATGGATGAATTACTTCTATAATCAAAACAAAGAAAATCTTAGGAAACCAGTTGGGAGTGCAATTCATTTTAGAATGAGAAGAACACTTGCTTTTTTGTTTGGAGGAAGTAATAAAAGTTTATAACCCTTTAGAAGGTGCATTAGCGTAATAGCCCCAGTAGGGGGAAAGTAGCTATTTCCTAGCAAAGCTGAGCAAACCCAGCTGACCTCATCAGCAGTTCCTGTGACACCTGGTTCTAGAACAAGGACATTAGAGTTCAAAAGCAATGAATTTTAAGTGGCAACCATCTGTCTGCTGGCCGCCTGAAGAGGGCGGTTGGCTACTGCTCAAATCACATTTCTGGTTGTCCTGAGACCAAGCCCTGCTAGGACTCAGAGCCTCCTGCATCCCAGCCATGATGTCGGCATCCTTCTCTGACGGAGCCCTCACAGGAAAGCAGGTACAGAAGCCGGAAGCGGCCGCCCATGCTCTCCCCACCTGGGAAGGCACAGGCAGCTGCTAAGCAAGGACCCACCTGGGCTGGTGGACAGAGGAAGGGGCAGTTTCCCCAGGCAGAAGCAGTGGTTCTAGGAAGACAGTGGGGAGAGAAAGAGGGATGGCAGCAAGGAAGGAAGCTGAGTCCCTCTGCTTCCCCAGGACTTTCTCATCCAGTCCTCCTCGCAGACTCTGGCACTGGCAGCTCCCTTCTGCAGGTGAAAGGTGACAAGGAAGTGAAGCACCCACAGCTACTGCAAGAGAAAACTGTGGCACTTTCAAATCCCCAGCTAAAACGGGTACCTTTTCAGCTCTGGGGCTGTGCCATGCTACAGTGCAAACCAGATCCGTCTCCATTTCTGAATGTCAACTTAATTTTTAAAGTAAAATATATTTTAAAAAATATAAAAAGGCATCTGCACATCAGATAGAATACCTCTATAGGCTGAGGTTGGCTGCCCTGGATGGAGTCTCCCACTGCCTGGCTAGGCCTGATGCCACCTGGGTATGCTGTCGGGGTATAAAGTCTCAGGTTCACCTGGAGAAGTGACATTTTCCACTGGGCTGGGGAACTAACCCCAGAGAAATAAGAAAAACTATACAGGATTTCAGATGACCAGCTAGAGATGAAATGGGCTGAGACTATGTCTTTTGTTCTCTCTGACCACATACCCTGTACTCTGCAGCTGTCGCCTGGTCAGCAGGCTTGCTCTAAGCAACGACTATGTATCTACATATGTTGTTCCAGATCCTGGGGCTGTAGCAGGGAACCTAACAGAAAGAATCCCTGCTCTCGTGGGATTGGTACATGACCCCTCAAGGAAGATGAATTAAGAGAAAAGTTAAGCAGGAAAAGGAAACTAGGAGAAAAGTAGGATAGGGAGAACAGGGCCCACTGGCTGCAGGGCAGTTTCAGTGTGGGCCTCTCAGACAAGGCACAATTTGGACAGGGACCTGATATCCGTGGCAGGCCATGCAGATTTCTGGAGAAGGCCAGTCTAGGCAAAGGGGACAGTCTAGGCACAGGGGACAGCAGGGGACAGCAGGTGGAGGGGCCTAAGCCCTGAATGGGGAGGAAATATGGCCTACTTACTGCAGGAACAGCCAGACCAGGCGGGGTATGGGTGGGAGGAGAGGTTAGAAGAGTGAAGCAGAAGGGAGTGGGGATGGGGCATGGCCAAGACAGATTCTGGGGATGAGATGGTCACGAGATCTGCCGCTGCCCTCAAGGGGCTTGCAGCCTGACCCCGTGCCTGGCTGGGTCTCACTTCTGCCTACAGATGTGCGCTCAGCATCCTGAGATCTCCTCGTGCCCCGGTTGACCTCAGAGCCTGCTGGCTGCAGGTAGGACGGGAGAGCCAGAGAGCCCCACTCAGCGCTTGGCTACTACTCCCTGGACCTGCACCTGTGCCAGCCACTCAGGACTTCATGTCTTAACACAGAGGGCGGAGTCAGGCCTTGGCATTGGACCCAGAAGAAGTCTGCATTAGTGTATTCAGGTGTCAACTGAGTAACTCCAGGCACTAGGTCCTGAAGGAGTGCTGGGGGCATCCATAGGTGAATGAGAAGAGATGCAGGTGACCCTACCCAACAGAGACCCATAGCCCTGAGGGGGGCACAGACAGACAAACCTACCATTAGAGCAAGCAGGTAAGTTCCATGGAGGCAAAACTGGAGACTGGGCAGTGGCATGCTGGGAAATGTGTAACAACAGCTCTCCAAAAAATATGAGTGTATATCTGTATGTTTACGGATAGTACTGATATGAAGGGAATATAGCAAGTAATTTATAAATGACAAAATATATGGTACCCTGTTATAAATTCTGTATGGCCAATTGCTTTTTTTTCTTTTTCTTTTTCTTTTTTCCTTTTTTTTTTTTTTTTTTTTAAGACAGGGTCTCACTATATAATGCAGGCTGGCCTCGAACTCACAGCAATCCTCCTGCCTCAGCCTCTTGAGTGCTGGGATTACAGGCGTACACCACTATACCAGCAGTCCAGTAGATTTTTACAAAATATTTTCAGTGACTTTCACTGAGCACTTGGTCTGTAGCCAACCTATAATTGAACAGAATATTAGTTGGTATTATCTATGTCGAAAGATAAACTTGAAATAACAAAAATGTATGTCAATAGGAGATAGATACGATCAAGGTATGTTATATGCATGTAAGAAAATATCACAATGAAATTCATTCTGTGTAATTAATAGGTGCTAATAAAAACATATGCCAGAACTCCACTTATTTATCAATGACATGGGCAATTGCTTTGTTGAATCGGATAATAGCTTTTGAATATTGAAAGAATACTGAACACTTTTTATGCTATTCACAATGCAACAGCTGCAAACACAACACTTTTAAGTTTAATATGTATTATGAACACTTTTTCCATTACCTCTTTAAGTTTAGATAATCAACACAGCAATAAATCAGTGCCAGATTTATAGTGTTTGCCAGTTTTCAGGGTGTAACTACTTCCACAAGCTACCAATGTAACACCGCGGAGCACAGATTTGGGATGAGATGAACAGTAGTCTGTAAATTATATAGTATTTCTGCCATATGGATATAAGACAAAATAACCCCAAGAGCCAAGGTAATAACAAAATGCAGTAATTAGGAAGTGATGGGTTTTTAGTATTTATTACCATAGCTGAATTTTTAATAGTGGTGGAGTTTAACAACAGTTTGCAAAATTCCTGAAAATTTAACAGTCAACTCTTGTGAGACACATAGGTGAGGGCATGGGACACAGTGGTGAGATGCTAGCCTAACTTTAGGGTGTCAGGCCAGCTGAGACTTAAAAGGTCACGTAGCTAGGTCAAATGGGACCAGGTGTCTAGGCTACAGAAACAGCACATAACAAAGTGGAGGATACATCATTTCAGCATGGAGACACTCAGAGAGACTGCGACAGTAGTTGCTATTCCAGGAAAAGGCCTTGAATTGGGACAAGAGCGGGACCTCCAGATCTAGGTAGTTGTGACCCCGAGGCTTTACAGGAGGGAGGGAGTAACTGTGCATGCTGGGGGAGAGGACTAGGGGTGGGGAGGCAGAAAGAGGGAAAAGAAGGGGAGAGCCGAGTGCTGGGCCCTGTACCATGGAACCTCACCCTAGACCAGCCGCCTCCCTCGGTCGTCAGTAAGTGCTGTACCACTGAGAAGCAAATCACTTTAAGAGTGTAATTTCTTTCTTTCTTTTTTTTTTTTTATGTGGGTACCGGGAGTCGAACTCAGGACCTCACGCTTGCCAGGCAGGCACTTATGCCGTTGAGCTATTTCACTGGCCCCTAAGAGTGTAATTTCTTGCAAAAAAAATACATAAATAAAATAAAAAGCAATGAAGGGATTAAGAGCAGAATATATACATAGGCCCAGAAGTGAGAGAGCAGAGAGTCTCCTGAGAACTGAATATGGTGCATTCCCTTAGCCCGGTGTTTGAGGCAGGAAGTGGGAGGGAGGCCAAGGCCCGGAAGCCAGGTTGGCAGCACACATCCTGCCATGTGTACTACCAGGCCCTGTGTACTGCACTCCTGTGCCCTGTGCTGGGCCTCTGTTTACCTCAGGTGTGGGTGCTCCGCAGTGAGCCCCACAGAGTCTCAGCAATGCCCCTGGGAACAGGCCTGGATGCCCTGCGCTTCACCCGTAATGGTGTCTCCTGGGACCCAGAGGCCCAGCATGACCAGGCTCAGGCAAAGCTGTCTCTGAGGAGACCGCAAACACCTGTCCCTTGGCAAATACTGACCTTTACTGCATATCAAGCACCCCAGAGCAAGGACAGCAAGAATTTCCCCTAGCCGCAGAATATTCTCTCCTCAGACCTTTGAAGTTCATGCTGTGATGACACAGCAGGCCTAGGGCAGTGACTAACCAGGTTTAAAGTGAGTCTTTCCATGATGGGGCGAAACCCTGGGAAAAGCCAGCTCCTTTTGCAGGGGGGTTGTTCCCCCATCTGCAGTTGGCTCATCCTGGAGTCAGAGTTCTCGCCTTCCTCTTCCCCATTTTCTGAAGCCCCCAGACATCCCGTTCCTATGGGAAAGGCCCTCAAGGCCCAGAACCCAGCTCTGAATTCCCCGGCCCTTTTGCCCCTGGGCCCCTGCCTTCCAGGAGGTACAGATGCAAGGCCTGTCACATGCTCATCTCCCGGAGCCTACAGTGCACTGGAGGGTCACAGACAGTTGCAATGTGATGCGACATGCACTGTAATAGAAATAAGCCCATGAGACTGGGCACTAATCCTGCTTGGGCACGTTGAGAAAGTTGTCCAGAGCTGCTGGCCGGTGGGTATAGTATTAGACTCTGAGCAGCACTCACCTGGCTGAGAAGGAGGAACAGGGCATTTCAGGGAGATGGAATAGCAGGTGTGAAGATATGGGAGAAGATGGCCCCAGAGCATCTCATGAATGTAGTAAATTATGCTATTATTTCCATTTCTACACCCTGATATAATGTCATGGCCCCTGGGATTTACCTGGTCAATGAGTTTGAACAGCAGTGATACCCATGTCATTTCCAGACAGAAAACTGTGGTTCAAGAGCCAGGGCCCTCTTTGCCTACCTCTGCAATAGTGGAAGCCCGTTTCAAGATAGACTTCAGATAGCCTGGATCCCTGATTCACCATAGTGAACGGAGGCCCCTGTTGGTCTGCAGTGGACATATAGTGTGAGCAAGACAGGAGCCTGGCTTATTTGTGACTGCAGCATCAACCAGCCTGTTCCTAACTGATACCATTGGCATGGCTCAAACAGAGGCTGGCATCGAGAATATCAGGAGATAAGCCTGCACCGCTCAGCTTGTTCCCTTACTGTTCTTTCTCCAGATCTCAGAGAGCTACACAAGCTGTAAGTGAGGGGATTCAAGTCCAGCTCTGCCATTTACTAGCTCTATAACCTTGGAAAGTTCAGTTAATCCCTTTGAGCCCAATTTTTTAAGGGTCTGTAAATTGAGAATAATAAAAATAAGGTTACATCTTCACAGGGCTGCTGTGTTTCCTGAATGAATTCAGACAGGGTTCACGCTGAACCTTCCCTATCCCAATGAGTATTCTTGGGCCACTTGTTCCAAGTACCTGCATGCTTATTAAAATGCAAATTCCTCCTTCCACCTCTATCTCCACCCTTACTGAACTGAATCAGACCTCTGCACAAGAGGCCCAGAACTTCACACTTTCAGGAGACACTCCAGGTCATCTTTTGCATGCACAAATTAAAGAATCACTGCCCTTAAGGTTTTGATTGACAGTCAACCTCCACACTAAGGAAGGATCAGCGCTTGGGGTTGGTTTTGTCTGAGGTCAAGAATCTCCAGCCTGAAGATGACCATGTGGCCACAGTGCCTCAGATAAAAGCCTGAGCCTGGAAGGCTCAGCATGACTCAGAGATCAAGTAACCAGCTCAGTGTGTCCAACTGCAGCGGCAGTCATCAGCCCTGCAGCCATCCTAGATCAGCGCAGCCCAGCCAGGTGGTGAAGCCTACTTCCTGGGCATGTGGGACCAGTCCCTTTTCCTTCAGGACATGGCTGCTTCTTAAGAGAACACAGACCACATAAGATTCAGGCAGGGAGGCAGCTGCAAAACCAGACCCTGATAAGAACCCTGCTAAGTGTATAGAGCTGCCCAAGGGCCTGGGGGGAGAAAGATGCTTTAAACTTGTGTTACTGCACAGACTGGTCCCAGCAGCTGTCCTAGCCAGCAGCTTCCTCTCTACATATGCCGCTGCCACAGGATTCCTCCTAAGCGCTGCTCCAAAGCACACGAGCTCACGAACACAGTGGCTGCCTATGGCCACCTGCCTGTGGAATCAGGTCTTAACTTCCTGCTCTGGTTCTTGGATGCCTCCAAGTTATATTGCACCTTGTCTTCCCATTCTTACGTCACTACTTCCCCAGCCTACCAAGTTCTCTCTTCTCCCTTGTCCCTATAAATCTGGGAGGGGAGTTCTGGCTGATCCCCTGTACTGGTGCTGCTGGTGTCCTAGGAAAACCTCTTCAGGATCCCCTGAAACAAGATACAAAAATCTGGCCCTTTTGCCTCAGAGAGTGCAAATCTGTGGTCCAATCCATATCCAGAGTTCCATGAGGCCCAGGCTGTGCTGTCCCTGAGCCTGTTCGCTGGGCTTTGTCCTCTACCTATCCTGTTTTTCTCCCTTCCTCATATATTTCTTCTTCAGAAGTCACCTGCAGGCTTTGCATCCAGGAACACTTCCTGTCATTTGGGAAATTACCTTGATGCCACAGCAGCCTCCAATCACACTTCCAGCAAGCTGCCCCGGAGGTCACCAAACAGAAAGGCTCGCAGACCACGTTAAAGTCCTTGAATTGCACCACTTAGCTAATCCATGTAACACAGCAAGAAGCAAGGGAAAGGAGATGGGACAGATGGACACACTTAGAACAGCTGAAGACAGGTGGGAGAACCACCCTGTGACTTCCAGGTCACACAACATTCACACATTCTATTCCCTCTCTGCTGCATCCGCCCTCCCTCCCACTGGTGTGGTTACAGGGATGGAGTTGTCCCACAAGAGGGACAGCTGGAAGGAGATACCATGAGTCAACACACAACCTGGCTGTCCTGGGAAGACCCTGGGCCCCGGAACACCTCTTCACACGGCAGCACCCCTATCATTCTGCTGAGCAGCTCTGGGTTTTATCTATGTTTCTTAGACATAATGAGTGTCACCACTGGGTGGCCAATTTAGGAGTAACACTGCTGCAATCTGGAAAAGATAGGACCTATGCCCTATAAACATTTAAGGTTTCCTTGGTCTGTTTCTTGTTCTCTGTAAGTAACATTCTCATTTCTTTCATCACTTTACACTCAACACACAAATTCCAGCCAGGAGTGGTGGCTCACTCCTATGATCCCAGGCTGAGGCAGGAGGATTGCCATGAGTTCAAGACAAACTACACAACGAGATCCTGTTCAAAAAACAAACAAATGAGCAAAAAAACCCCACAAAGTCCACTTATTCTGCATCTATCTCATAAGCAGAATTTCTCTCATTTCCTACAGCAGAATCAAATATTCTTAAGTACTACAGCATACACAAGACAGTCCTGTTTTCCAGAGTTACTACCTCTTATCCATAGATGTCATAATTCTTTGTGCCTCCCCTAATCTAAAACCACTTTCTTTGATAGCAATTGCCAGACTAGCATTTCACTCAGGATCTGAACGCTTGTCTGGCTCCAAATCTGATGTTATGCCAGGTGTCATTTGTCAGCATGGCTTAGCTCCCCTGCAGATGGCAGGAGTAGGGACCGTGCCTTTTCTTTTTTTATCTCTATATTGTGTTCTCTTTCTCTCTGTCTCTCTCTCTCTTCCCCTCTCTCTCTCTCTCTCATACACATGTGTGTGCATGCACACACACACAGAGTGCTTGTCTGTTGTAACCCCCATAATGATGCTAGTGGGGCTCAGCTGGATCCATTATCATTGAAGAAAGAACACGATCAGCCTGCTTTCCCACACCACCATCACTTGACTTGAGAAACCAGAGGCCAAAAACAAGCTTCCTCCTCCAGCGAAGCTCCAAACAAGGCCTGGACTAACTCGTGGTTTGCATGAGCTAGGGGCCCGATGAAAACTGTGAACACCACTAGCTGGTTGTGATAATCCCAGCAGTTGGGAGGCTGAGGCAGGAGGATTGCCAGGAGTTAAAGGCCAGCATGAGCTACATAGTGAGCTCAAAATCAGCCTGGACTACACAGTGAGACTCTGTCTCAATTAAAAAAAACAAATAAAACTCTTCTATGGACTGGTCAGGCTCATATGCCCGAGCTTCACTTTAGATTCCAATCACTGAGTCCAACCCACACAAAAGTTGCTGCAGACAAGGGCTTGGGGAGGGCCCCTCTGCTCTACCTGACAGCTCCTCCAGCCCCTCAGGAGGCTGGACTTTCTTCACTGCCCACAGGGTCACCCCCTCACAGTCTGTAGGGCAGCCTCTCTCTCTCCTTGCAGCCTTTCTCTGTCACGTGGGACACTTTGGGATGACGGTGATGGTGCTGGTGGTGGTGGCGCTGGCAGTGGAGGTGATGGCAGTAGGCACCAGAGAAAGAGTCACGGCTTGGGTTCCAGGAAGCAGACTGCGGCCAGCGGGCAGGTTGTGCTATTAGGACCAACACCTGCAGAAAGGGAGGAAAACGAAGAAGAATTAGGCAAAGGAAGAAGTCGCGCTGAACTGGAGCCCAACAAAGGCCTCTGCCCACCCCTTGGAGAGCTCTAGAACTGGCGTGGCCCAGCTGTGTGTTGTCGTGAATTGAGGTAAGTGTCTGGGCTCTGGTTCCTCATAGATCAACCATCAGGGGCAGTCTGCTCCCAAAAAAGAGGCCATGACTGTGGGCAACATGGTTTCCCTCAGCTGGGGCAACCCCTGCAAAGGGCTGGCAACAAAGCATTCGCAACAGCTGGAATAAGTCCTCTCTTTCTGAAGGGTGCTCTGTGCAAATCGCAGCACCCACAGCGAGCACTGACTACACAGGACCGTGTTCAATCTTCACCACACTCCTCCACAATGTTCTCCTTTTTGTGTGTGGAAACCGTTGCATAGAGAGGCTAAATGACCTGCCTAAGGTCACACAGACTGAGTGGTAGAACTAGGATTTAAACCTAGGCAGTGGGTTAAATCCACCGTGTGTAGGCCCTGTCCTCAAGATGGCTTCCACAGAGCTCACAAGATGGACCTGGGGCTCTGTGCCTCTGTGTCTATACCGCGAGGGGAGAAAACGTCACTTCTGCATCCATCATAAGACTTGAGCATCACGTTTCCCACTTCACACCTGAACTGAGCACCGGGCAAAGCATTGCTGATGATGCGATTGGCTTTGGACAGTGAAACCCCTCTGGCGAGAACAGGAAGTCCGTGAAAGATCTGGTTATCTTGCTTGATGAAACTATACTTCCGTCTTCTGGCTTTAGTCTGGAAGCGCCCCGGGCACATGCTGACAGGATCTACAGGGTGATCAAACTTGGTCTAGGTATCGATGAGGAGGACCCCACCCCAAGAACACCGCTGCTCCGTAGTTGAAGAATAGCTGCCTCTTGAAGGAGATGCTGGCACTTGGTGCATGGAAGAAGCAGGCTCCGCGCCGCTGAAGAATGACTTGTATACACGCTCAGTACTTTACCTTCGTTTCCTCTGATAATATACAATATTTTCAAGGATTTTTTGTTAGCATTTCACTCTGTATGGCATGATAACTGTTTAAGGGGAAGATAATATTTCTTTCTACTTTAAGTGATATTGTGATACTTTCAACTCTAAGCAGATCCAACACCGCTTTTTCTAGTTTCACCTAGGCCTATTTTAACAGGATGAGATGCTTGTTTTAAGACATTTAACCTACTGTTAACTTTCTGTGGCCTAAAGTGTTTATTTATCAAGCCAGATTCCTTAATAGACCAAATCTTTTGTCTCTGAAGTGTTGAGATACCTTGATGTCTCAAAGGAGTATTTGTTAAAATAGTTTGAGTTTTTGTCCTGTAGGATCTACTTTTATATAAACTTTCCCCCATAGTTTCAATTTTGCGTGTGCTAGTTCTCTAGAAATATGTTAAGCTGAAACAACTTGATGGCAGAAATGCCACAGGGCTTGTTTTCCAAAGAAAAGTACTGTTTTGAGGAATAAAACTAAACTTTCCTAGGTGTATTGTAATGCTATTTGAAAAATAATTCAGAACAAGGCTTGTGAATGGAAACAAGCAGGTCACATGCTGCTTTAAGAGGTAATAAATACATCTGAGTTAAAAAGAAAAAATGCCCCCTGGTTCTCCATCCGAAAGGAATGAGGGGAGGAATGGAGAGTCTACCACACACTTCCTCTCAGGGGCCTCCAACGCGAACCCCTCTTCTCCCCTCCCCAGGGGCTGATGTCATCTTCTCCTCACCCCCTGCCTTTTATGTCCTTCATCCACCTCCACTCTGCTGGGGGAAGTAAAGTGCCCTCCGTCCTTGGGAAGAGAAGAACAAGGAAAAACAATAACCCTGATGACATTGAATGGGATCTGGGCTTGAAATGAAGTATGCGTATAATAATCAGATCTGTGCGTGCGTGCATGCGTGTGCATGTGTGGTGCCAGGGACGAATCCAGGGCTTCCTGCGTGCTGGGCAGGTGCTCTGTCACGGACCCCATTCCCACTGATAATTGGATTCTGAATAACAAATACAGCTGAGTTAAAAAGAAAAACAAAAAAACAAACAAACAAAAAATGTTCTGCACAGTCTCAGGTAAGCTCCTTTGGTTGCACTACCTACAGCAAGCCCCCACTCCCACCCCTGTCACTCTCTTCCCCTTCCCCTGCTTTATTTTCTTCCTAGACCCAATCTCTCGTTGGATGCATAATGTTTCATGTTAATTTACTTGTTTGATGTCTCTTTTGCGTACTATAACAGATGCACCATAAGAGCAACTACTTTATCCCCTTCATCACTGAATTTCTAAACCAGAGCCTGGCACATAATAGATGCTCAATAAATATTTGTTGGAAGGGTGGACAGGTAGCCATCTCCCCTGTGTTTCTGCATTAATGGCCTCAGCCTCCTCTTCCTCTTTCAGTGGCAATACCAAAAACCTTCTTTCGTCTTCAACTTTAATGGGACAAGGCTGGGAAAGACAGCTGGAGAGAGATGAGGGGCAACACCATCCCACCTCAAGGACATCACAGGCTGTCCTCAGGCTCCAGAGAATGCAGGCCCATAGATCCTGGTTGCACTGGTCTGTTTCCTGTTGCTAATAGCATGATGCCATATACTGGGTACATTTCAGAGGAAAGAGGTTTGTTCCAGCTCACAGTTCCTGCCCAAGGTTGAGGAGCTTCGTCTGGTGATGGTCTTCTTGCGGGCAGAGCCCTGGGGTGGCACTGGCACCACATGGGGGACCTGGGGAGCTTGTGTATATACATATGGGCGTGTCCCCTGGTCTCCCTCCTTATAAAGCCAACAGGATTCGCCAACGGGCTCCACTCTAATGACTTTAATCCAAATCACCTCCCAAAGGCCCCGCCTCCAATCCAGTACTACAATTGAATTAAATTTCCACCCTCTTAATAACTCACAATGAGGGGCCGGTGAGATGGCTCAGTGGCATAAGCACCTGCCTGGCAAGCATGAGGTCCTGAGTTTGACTCCAGGAACCCACATACGAAAAAAGGGCCGGTGAAAAAAAATTCACAATGAGGATTAAATTTCAACATATGAAGACTTGGGAGACACAATCAAACCATATCCAAATTCATAGCACCAGTCATCTCCAGGTGGTCCCCAGTTTTGTTTTTTGTAGTATTGTCCTTTTTTTGTATTTTTGTGTTTTTGTTTTGTTTGGTTTTGGTTTTGGTTTTTTGAGGCAGTGTCTCACTATGTTAGCCCAAGCTGGCCTTGAACTTTCAGTGATCCTCCTGCCTCAGCCTCCTGAGCACTGAGATTACAGGTGTGTGCCACCATGCCTGACCCAATTTCACCCATCTTTTTTTTTTTTTCTTTTTTGTGGGTACCGGGGGTCAACCTCAGGACCTCGCGCCAGCAGGCGCCTGTGCCGCTGAGCGATATCACCGGCCCCTTTTTCGTATGTGGGTTCCGGGAGTCAAACTTGTGCCCTCACGCTTGCCAGGGAGGTGCTTACGCCGCTGAGCCATCTCACCAGCCCTCACCCATCTTTAGAGCCAAATCTTTAAATGATGCTCATTGCTCTTCCCCACTGTATGTCATTGTGACGTCATGCAATGTCACGATAAAGAGTTTAGCAACTGCTTATTCTAATCACTCTCAGTGCACAATATTCTTAATCACTTTCACTTCAATCTTCTCAGCAATAATGTCTGCTCCCACACAGTGGTGCTCAAGAACCTAGCATTAGAGTCAGATGGACCTGGGTCCAAATCCTGACATCACAACTTCCAGCTGTGTGAGTTGGGGAAAGCTGCTAAACTTCCCTAGCTGTAACATTATTCTCGTATAATGGCTCAGGAAACAAAGACCAATCGATAAACATGAGTCTTGTTATCTATTAAAAAAGATTCACCTTGTATGATTCCTATGAGGCATGAAAAGATGCAGGATGTACTACATCCCGCATAGTGCTTGGTGGATGCTAATATAACCTGTTCAGAGATTAATGACTCATTTCTTCAGACTGGAAGAAAAGAGTCGCCTTGAATAAACTGTCAGCAGTTAATGAGACTCTGCTGGTGACTGGGGTTCACCATGCATTTGGGTTCTAAATCCCATCCACTTCGAGCCAGCACTGTGTGGTAACTACCATTTCCCTTTAGGAAATTTGAGAGGTGGTATTTTGACATTGTTTCATTTTGTTTCATTTCCTCCTTGGGCTTAACCTGTTTCTCAATTTAGCCAGAGCAAAAGAGAGAAGTATTTGAAGTCGCTGTGACAGTCGCAGTCGGCCCCTGAGAACAAGTCCAAAATTCTCTCCTTATCTCCAAAGCCATTCATTTAGGCTTCTTCCAGTGCCTCTAAATCCCAGATACAATCCTTTCCTCGGTTTCCCCCAAGCTTCCTCTTTCTTTTTTTAACTTGCCTTTGGCACTTGGGTACCTGAATAATGAAATAACATATTAATCCCATTTCAGCCCTTATGGTGCACTTCTGTTCGCACCAAGTCTTCATGTTCGGTGTAAGGAAGATACTGAGTCCTCCTTGGGGACTCAGAAGGGGACAGGCGAGGCCGGGTGTCGCCCTCCAAGCGCACGCCACTGTCTGCTCGGGTGTGCTCCGTGGCAGAGCACTTACTTGATCCTTAGCACCAAAAAAAAACAAAAAAAGTCACCACCTCCTGGTGCAACAGGAAGACAGTCTTTACGGACAGACACACTTTATTGTGGCAAAATAGGTAAAATAGACACAACGTAAAGTTTGCCGTTTTAACCCTTTTTGAGCGCACAGTCGGCGGCATTATGGACCTTCACGCTCCGTGCTGCCCTCACCGCCACCATCTCCAAGGCTTTCTCGTCTTCACATACCAGACCTCGTACTCACTAAACACCAACTCCCCATCTTGCCCCCGCCAGTCCCCCCACCCTGCTTTCTGTCTGATGACTCTGACCTCTCGGGGACCTCATATAAGTGGAATCAGACCGTATGGGTCCTGTCGTGTGACAGAGTCTTGCAGCAAGGTCTCCGGAGGAAGGGTTTGAGACACTTGCCTGCGCTGCGCTGCGTTTGCCGGGCTGACGTTACACACGGCCAGGAAGGCTGTCTGGTCTTGACCTGAAAGGAACCCGCCCTCCGGGGCACGATCACCCATCACCAACAACCCACAGACCAGGCTGGCGCTTGCACGCGGCCCAAAACACCAGGCCTGCATAGCGGAGGTTTTCTGAAGTCGTTTTATACCAGAGGCTATTATACGGGAACTTTGATCATCACAAGCTCCTGAAGGACACAAGGTATTTCCACATCCCACCTCTGAGGGGCCCAAAGTCCATACATGCGCACACGTGTGGCTGTGCGTGTGTATGCACATGTGTGATTTTGGGTTTTCTGTTTTACAAAAGTCTGCAATCCACTTCTCCACTTCCATTCATCTTTTGCCTAGGAAGCAACACAGCTGCAAATGCTTTCTGCCCGCAAGGCCTCCCAGCCTTTCCAGCGGCCTCTCTGCTGCTGCAGTAGCCGCCTCCTTCCCTCTCAGGCTGGCTTCTCCCAGCCCAGCGTCCCCAGGCCTCTCGAGCACCCTCTGGCAGAGCGGAGCCGAGCCGAGCCTTCTGTATGGTTTCCATCACTTGGAGAAGTGCAGCTCCCCTGGGCACCCCCACCGCCGCCCCCCTCTTCGGGCTTCCCCCTCAAGAGAACTGGCTCTGCCGCTGCTGGTAAACGGACGGCTTGTCGCCTAGGTAACGGCCTGGCCTGGAGTCGGATGACGCCATGCCTGACTCCCCTTCCAGCCTCACCCACATCTGTTTGTTTGGGCTCCAGCTGCTTTTGTTGGGCTTTGTTTTCCTTGTCAGTTTGAAGCAGCCTCTTTGCTGATTGGCTGCAGGAGGCTGAGATCGGAATCCCTGGGATACCAGGAAGTTAGTTCCCTGTCTGGGCAGGCATTTCCTGGCACCTGGGGGTGTTTCTTCATCAGAGTAACAAGATCTGGAAGGGCCCGGTTTGTTGACACATCCTGGTCCCTCAGGCAAAGCAGAGCCCGCAGAGATGGAGTACCAGATAATCTGCAGATGCTCTGATCCCCGCAGCCGCCTTCCTTCAAGAGCACTATCACCACACCGCGTGGGCTTTGAGGGTCCCACACTCATGACTAAAGGCCAGCCTGTCATTTGATAAAACTGAAGAAGCAATACGGAAGCTGGGGAGTAAAGCAGTGACCACCAAATGTTGGTCAACAAGTACCAACGCAGAGACAGGAGCAGGAGGTTCTGGGACGCTATTGCACACTAGGGCAACTATAGATAACAAATGTACTGTCCATTTCAGAAAGACAGATGAAAGGATTTTCAAAGTTTGCGCCTTAAAGAAACGCTCAGCCAAGTGTGGTGGTGCATGCCTGTAATCCCAGCACTCTGGGAGGCTGAAGCAGGAGGATCACAAGTGTAAGGGTCAAGATCCAGTGTCAAAATGAAAAAAATTTTTAAGGGCTGGGGATGTAGCTCAGTGTGAAGCCCCTGGGTCCAATCTCCAGTATGAAAAAAAGAAAAAGAGAAAAGAAATGCTCAGTGTTTGAGGCGATAAATACACTACCCTTGTTGGAACATTATGCAATATACGTATGTATCAGAATATCATATGGCACCCCAAATATCTGTATGATTTATATATCAATTAAAAATAAATGTAGGGGGCTAATGGTGTAGCTCAGTGGAAGAGAACTTGCCTAGTGTTATGGTTTAAATATAAAATCTCCTCCAAGCCAGGTGTGATGGTGCACTCCTATAATCCCAGCACTCAGGAGGCTGAGGCAGGAGGATTACTACAATTTCAAGGTCAGCCTAGGCTAAATAGTGAGTTCAAGGCCAGCTTGAACTACATATCAAGACCCTGTCTCACACGCACAGAATAAAAAAGTGTCCTCCAAAAGTCTCAGGTGTTCAGAGGTGGAGCCTGAACACCTCTGGATCATGGGGGATAAGTCCATAGCTGAATGTGCTGTAGTGAGGTGGGGTCTGGTCAGAGGAGGCAGTCCCTGGGGTGTGACTTGAAGAGTGTATGCTTGTCCTCAGCTCCTTCCTTCTCCCTCTGCTTCCTGGCTGCCATGGGATGAGCAATTGTCCTCTCCACCATGCCATTTCTGCCTTGAAGCCAGCCAATCATGGACTGAACCCACTGAAACTATGAGCCAAATAATCTTCTCCTCCTTCAAGTTCAGTGTTGAATATTTTGTCCCAAAGACGAGAAAATGAATGATACACCTAGAAAGCCTGAGGGCCTGGGTTCAATCCCCAGAACTGCAAAGTTGGGGTGGGGAGAGAGAAAATAGGAGGGGATGGGAGGGAAGAAGGGAAGGGAGGGAAGAAGAGAAGAGAGAGGAGGAGAGGAGAGCTCAGCTATCTATATTTTAGCTGATTGTCGTGGTGCATGCCTGTAATCTCAGCAGTTAGGAGGCTGGAGCAGGAAGATCACAAGTTCAAACTCAGCCTGGGCGACTTAGCAACTTAGATTGTGTCTCCAAATAAAAAAGGGCTGGGGATGAAGCTCAGTGCAAAGGCTTGAGTTCAATCCCCAGTGCTGAAAAAGGAAGGAAGAGAGGGAGGGAAAGAGGTGCTCACTCACACAGCACTGCACCACCAAGAAACTGTGCAGAGGCTGAGGAGTAGGTGCGCCAGCCCCTGCTACTCCATGCTATCTGCTGCCCTCGGGTTTCCCCTCCTATTCCCTGTGCTGAGCTTTTCTCATCCCTGACACAGGCTGCTGGCTGTGTTCCCTCACTGTTCTAATACATGATTCACCTTCGGCTCAGTGTAAGTGTGCTGATCCCTTACAAAGCCAAACAGAAATAATGGATGGAACCTTTACAAAACCCTTCCATTCTGCTCACTCTCTTTCTACACCTTCATTGCCTGCAAGCTCCATTTCCTCTTTAATTCTTAATGTACAACCCTGAGAGCAGCTGCTTAGAAAACAGGCTAATGAAATCTGATCGGTAAATTATCTGTTGGCCTATCATAAAACATCTCAAGCTCAGTGTTCCATCTTCCCTAGCAAAAACACAACTCTAATACACAGTGCTCTTATAATTTAAAATCTTTTTATGAAACAGACATTTTAGTTTCTTTAAAAAATCATAAGAAATCATAAGAAAGTACAGGTTGGCAGCTGTGGTATTTTTTCAAGGAGAAATGACTTTTAACAAATGAAATAGTGCACTGGAAAAAATATCCACTTCTGATTCACTAAGTCCACAGATACTAGATGTGGAAAAACTTGCGCCCAACAGTAAATGTTACAAGCACATGGGGACAATTTTGATTAGGAACTCAACCCAGCCAGCATGGTGGCTTACACCTATAATCCCAGTACTCAGGAGGCTGAGGCAGGAGGATCACAAGTTCCAGCCCAACAGTGATTTAGTGAGACTGTGTCTCAAAACTAAAAAAAATTAAAGAGGGTTACAGATGTAGCTCAGTGCAAAGGCACTGAGTTCAATCCCCAGCACCACACACAAAGAATTCAACCCAATATTTTATAATTGACACTAATCAAAAAAAATTTACACTAATCATAACAAATTTTGTTACCTAAGTTAATATATACACTATTAAACAAAAAAGAAGCAATACAACATGTTGACAAAGAAAAAACAAAACAAAACAAAAAAAACTTGTTGACAGAAAACTCCAGCTATATAGAAATATCTAAAATAAATAAATCTGGCCAAGCATTATAACACACACCTGTAATCCCAACACTCTGAAGGCTGAGGCAGGAAGGTTACAAGTACAAGCCCAGCCGGGACAACGTGGCGACTTAGCAAGACCACATCTCAAAATACAAAATAAGGGGCCAGTGAGATAGCTCAGCAGCATAAGTGCCTGCCTGGCAAGTGCGAGGTCCTGAGCTCGACTTCCGGTACCCACATTAAAAAAAAAAAAATACAAAATAAGAAAAAGGCCTGGGAATATAGCTCAGTGCAAAGGCCCTGGGTTCAAGCCCTAGTACTGGAATGAAAGGAAGAAAGAAAGAAAGAGAGGAAGGAGGGAAAGAAAGAAGGAAAGAAGCAGTTATATGTCATGCATGTGGTGATAGACATTTAAGTGAATTTCACATCAACACTTAGTATGGTTTTACTTCTATTATTCAGATATCTGTAGGAACAGAAGTCTGGAATATTGTATGTGTGACTAATTTAAAAACATGGCTTCTGGCCTTTGTCCTTCTGGCCTTCATCCAGTTTTGACCTCCCAAATAATTCATTTTAATAGCTTGCTTGGTCCTGGGGTTCCTGAGTTTACTCCATACCCTCTGCCTGTAGCTATACAAGGTGTTTCACCCTTTAAAGCAGTGGAGGGGAAGCCTCAGTTCCTTGTTTCAAAAATGGGGATAAATAATACTCTCTTAGCCCAAAGTTAAAGGAGGAAAGGTCTATTTAGCTCACAGTTTGTAGAGGTTTCAGCTCATAGTCGGCTGGCTCCAGAGCAGGGTGGCGCAGCAAACAGACATCGCAGAGGAGAAACATTTTGTGGTGGGCAGAAGGCAGGAAAGCGGCAAAGCAGGGAAGCAGGGAAGAAGCAAGCAACAACAGAAGCCCTCTTTCTGCCCCTTATTTTCTATCCCAACAGCAATCAACAAGTTACAAACGAGAAGCAGTGACCCTCTTTCTCTCCCTTATATCCTACGCAGGCTACCAACCCTTAGGGCGGGTTGCACTCACACCCAGAGTTGGACACCCTTAATCCTAGCATCTTGCCATGAATCAATCCCAGCAGCACATCCTTAATCCCAGCATTACACACCCTAGATCCAGCCACCTCCAAAAAGTCCCACCTATAACCGCATGAGGCTTTGCGGAGAGGGGGGTATCAGATACGAGCCATAACGAATATTAACCAGCCAGGTTGTAGAGTATTTAGCTCAGTGTGGGCACTTAGTGAGCTACTATCATCATCAACACTCGCCTGCACCTTTTTTCTGCAGATCCTGACACTTTTTTCAGTAACAGAGACTGAACCCATGCTAGGCAAGTGTTCTACCACTGAGCTACAGTCCCCAACCCCCACTCCCTCATTTTTTGAAATTTTGAGACAGAGTCTCACTAAGTTGCCCAGGTCGGCCTCAAATTTGAGATCCTCCTCCCTCAGCCTCTTGAGTAGCTGGGATTACAGGCATGTACCACTGCACCTGGTTGACACTCTTTATAAAAACTACATTATTAGCTAGGTGTGGTGGCGTACACCTGTAATCCCAGCACTTGAGAGGCAGAGGCAAGAGGATCACCTCAAGTTCAAGGCCAGCCTGAACTACACAGATAGACCCTGTCACGAAAATAATAAATAAATAAATTTTAAAATTATATCATTGATTCACTTAACAGACATTTACTAAGGACCTCAATGTGCCAGGTACTGTGCTGGACAGTAGAAAGAAAATAATAGGATGAAAAAAGACATTTTTGTAGTTTCTGTACTAGTGAGAAAGGCATTAGACAAATATCCACACAAAATGTAAAGTTGCATCTGTCCCATGTAGATGAGGTCTCACACCCTCAGACCAGCCATTCCCCAGCTAAACGCCACAGAGGATGTCCCTGCAGCAGGGAGCAGAATTCCCCAGCCAAGTCCTGCTTATTCTGATCCACAAAATCATGAGATACAATGAATCACTGTGTAAAGCCCCCAAAATAAAAATAATTACAACTGCAGTAATGACTAACGCATTAAGAGAACACGAAGCAGAGGAAACAGACCCTTTCTTGATTTAGGGAACTGTAGTTAAAGTAGGTTTCGATAGAAGAATGGAATGATTTGACTGGCCCCCTGCTGCCAACGCCTAATGCCAAGCCCAGGGAGGACGTTCTCAACGCACCATTCTCTTTCCCTGCAGAAAGAGACCAGGGATTCTTTTTCTACTAAACGCGTTTCGCTGAATAGTGCCCTCTGCTGGCTGGGCGCCCTTTCTCCAGCCACGCCACCTACCGCGGCAACTTTTAAAGGGGTTGGTAGGCTATGGTGGTCCTTCCTTCATCAGATGCGTCCTGCTCACCCCGGCTCTGGGCATACAGCCTGACTCACACACAGACTGTCCACCCTTGGTGGGGGCAGGCAGTCAGTCCAACAACCTGGCCTCTCTGGGAGTGTAGGGCAAACTAACTCCCATTTGATTGATGAGGAACTAAGGCAGAGAGGGCAGACAAAACTTTGCTCTTATTGATTTAGGATGAGATTTTAGGGCTCAAGGAAATAAACTCCCACAAAACGTTCTATTAGGCCCAAACTCCTAGTTCTCCATAACCACACCTTGCTCCTGGCCCTCTGAGTCCCTTTTGGCTTGGGAGTCTCCTCCTCGTTTCCTAGACGTGTCATTTTCGTCCCTACCTCTGAATCCTTGTGGCCCCCAAAGCCTTTCTCTGCCACTTCATCTCCTTCCGGTCTCCTCTTTCCCAGGACCCGCCAGCCTCCCCGACTCCCTGCCCAGGTAGCCCTGAGACTGGACCACAGCACAGAGCTTCGGGGCCAGCTCCAGGAAGACACTTCATTGCATATCCACTGCAGCGAGGGCATGGCCTTCCGAGGGATCAGATCTCAGCTCTGCCCACCTTGTAGTCCAGTGATGTGAAGAAGGTGATGCCATCCCAGCTACTTTTCTCACCAGTACAATGTGGAGAGCAGTTCCTACCTATCAGGGCTGTCTGAAATGTAAATGATGGGTTGGAAGCGCTTAGCATGCAGTAAACATGGCACATTACATATCTAAGTTGTTGAATATGTTCAACGTGGTCACCTGCTTACAATGCAACATAGCACTCAAAGTGTCTCGAGCAAGCTTGGAGGCACCATAGAGATGTAACCTGGCTCGTGTGCAGGCAGGGCTCCCTTGGGAGCGCATAGTTACCTAAAGGCCATGACATTTTCAGGAATCTACACATTTTAATTTCTTTTATAAATCAGAAACAGCAAACTTCTAGGTTAAAAAGGTTTTAATATATAGTATTTATATGTTTGTCTTTATACTATTACAGTTATAAAATGAAATTTAAAGGCCAAATGATTTGTTTTGTTTTTTGTTTTTTGTTTTTTGTTTTTTGTGGGTACCGGGGGGTCGACCTCAGGACCTCGTGCGCCAGCAGGCGCCCGTGCCGCTGAGCGATATCACCGGCCCCTTTTTCGTATGTGGGATCCGGGAGTCGAACTCGGGCCCTTGCGCTTGCCAGGCAGGCGCTTAAGCCGCTGAGCCATCTCACCGGCCCCTTGTTTTTTGTTTTTTGAGACAAGGTTTTGCTGTAGTTCAGGCTGGCCTTGAACTCACTATGTAGCCCAGGCTGGCCTCAAACTCACAGCAATCCTCCTGCCTCAGCCTCTCTAGTACTGGGATTACAGGCGTGTGCCACCACATCTGGCTACAAATGATTTCTGACAAGGGCAGCAAATCAATGGAGAAAGAACATTCTGTTCAACAAATGGTGCTGGTAAAACTGGATCTATAGATACAAAAGAATAGAGTTGGGTCTTTATCTAATACTACATGCAGGGCCGGTGAGATGGCTCAGCGGCATAAGCGCCTGCCTGGCAAGCGTGAGGGCCAGAGTTTGACTTCTGGATCCCACATACGAAAAATGGGCCGGTGATATCGCTCAGCGGCACAGGCGCCTGCTGGCACACGAGGTCCTGAGGTCGACCCCCGGTACCCACACACACACAAAAAAAATAATAATAATAATGATAATAATAATACATGCAAAATTAACTCAGAAGAGGGCTGGAGGTGGAGCTCAGTGGTAGAGCATGTGCTTAGCATGCAAGGTCTTGGGTTCCATTCCTAGCAACAAAAGAAGAAAAAAGAAAACTGAACTCAAATGAATCAAAGACCTAAATGTAAGACCCAAAACTATAAAATTCTTAGAGAAAAACATAAAGTAAAATCTTCATGACATGGGATTTGACAATGTCTTCTTGCATATGACACCAAAAGTATAGTCAATAAAAGAAAAAATAAGATGGACATGGTGCTGCCTGCCTGTAACCTCAGCACTCTAAGAGGCTGAGGCAGGAAGATCACTATGAGTTTGAGGCCAGTCTGGAATACACAGTGAGACCCTGTCTCAAGGGGAGGGGGCTAAGGAGGTATCTCATTGTGAAGACCCTGGGTTCAATTGCCAGTACTGCAAAAAAGAAAAAAAAAAAAAAAAAAAAGAATGGAGAGTTCCAGGGACTGAGGGCAAAGGAGAATGGGGAGTTATTGTTTAACACATTAACACATACGGTTTCAGATGGTGGTGATCGCTGCACAATACTATGAATGTACTTAATACCTCTGAGCTATGCACTTAAAATGGCTAACACAGCAAACTTCATATTACATTTTTTATCACAATTTATACAAAATAGGCCAGGCATGGTAGCACATACCTATAATCCCAGCACTTGGGAGGCTGAGGCAGGAGGATCGAAAGTTCAAGACCAGCCTGTGCTATATAGTGAGACCCTGTCAAGAAAGAGAGGTAGGAAGGAAGAAGGGAAGATAAAAAGAAGAAAAAGAAAATGTGGGGAATCTGAATAAACAATGTCAATTAAACACATATATGACTTTGATTTTAATTAATTTACCTGGAGGAAGGCGCCCACAAAAGCAAAAGTGTCTGGGGCCCACGAAAATCATAATGCAGCCCTGATGAAGAAAGGTCTTTGCCACTCAAAAGAAGGGGGATGCCAAACAAAGAGGCAAAGAGAAAAGAAAACCACTCAGTAGGTGAGTATGGGGTCCTCCCCCCAGCCCTGACATCCTTCAGTTCCAGGAAGTCCTTCTGCCTCGGGAGGGCAGGGACCTTTTTCAGGGTGAATTTTTCAGAATACATTTCCTAACTCTAGCAAATCTTGTTCCCCGCTAATGTGGTGTTTTGAACTCCACGCGTAGGAGCTTTACCTCCTGAGTGGAAAGTTGTCATGCTCTCTAGTGGCCGAAAGAGGGCGCAGCGACTCAACCCTAAGTGTCGAAAAGACAGAGGCGGGGAGCGCAGGCCTGGCCGCTCAGTGCGGCCCGGGAACCGCAGCTTTCTCCGGTGCTTGCCAGAGCTGCAGAGTCTCGGGCCCTCCCCACACCCCCGTGGCAGAATTTCCGTGTCAAGGTGTATACACTTTACAGTTTGAGAAACACTTAAAAGTGTCTAGTCCTAGAAAGGGAAGCTGCTTCCTCCAGGGACAGGAAAGAGGAGCTGGCCCAGAGCCCTTACCCCCCAGATCTGCGCCTGCGACCAAGCAGCCAGCAGCCAGCAACCAGCAGCCAGTAGCCAGCAGGGTGAAATTAAAGCCACTGCCAGGCGTCGAAGCATTTTACCGGTCACCAATGCACTGTCTTGTTCTTCTGTTTCCATGAATGCTTACTGAGTGCCTACTGTGTGCTGCGCATAGGGAGCAAAATAGAGCAAAACCAGACCCTGCGCCCAAGGGGGACCCCGAGGGCGCGTAATCCACAAGCACCCCTGACTGCAGCCCTTGAGCTCGCTGTGCAAGAACCCAGAGGACCTGAGAAAGCAGCAGAGGGAGGCCGGCGAGGGCGGCTGGTCCACGTGGGATGGTTGGGGAGGCCTGTCCAGGGCAGGAGCTTTGACCCTGAGAGCCCAGGGATGCCTGGGAGTGAGCCAGGGAAAGGGAGTGGCGGGGAACAGAATGTACAGAGATCACACCGCGGGGAGGAACACGGCGCACTCAAGGAACTGGAAGAAGCCGGGCAAGAGGAGGCCCAGAGGAAGGCAGGAAGCAGCAGGGGGCTGAGGAGCCCTCACAGGAGTGGCCTCCCTGGTCCCAAGGGGACTGCTGCTGGGTTCTGCTGCCCAGGGTCCCTGCTCCCCGAGACCCCTGTGGACATCCCCCCTCTGCCCACTGAGTTCTCGCGTCCCCTTAGGTCTTTCCCTTACCCAGTCACACAGCCCTTCCCTCCCCCATGGTGGTCACTTCTGCCACCCCCTCCCCAGCGTCCACCCCACTCACCCTTCAAACCCACTGCATTCGCCTCCCAGCTGGCCCTGGCAGTGACTTCCATCTGCAGGACAGGACGACCTCTCCCCATGAAAACAAGACAAGCAGTAAATCAATCAAACACCGCTGCCACTGATGAGCAGCTCACCTCGTGCTGGGCCACGTACCACCCCCACAGTGCTTACACGCAGTCCTCTGAGCAACTGCCTCAGGTAGCTACTGTCCGTCCAGTTTTATAGTTGAGGGTACCTTGTTTCCTCAGATGACACAGCAAGCAACTGGTTGGTTGATATGGGTAGAGTATCCCTTATCTGAAATGCCTGGAACCAGAAGTATTTTGGATTTTTAAATATTTGCATATGCATAATGAGTTATCTTGGGGATGGGGCCCAAGTCTAAACATAAAATTCGTTTTGGTTTCATATCCACCTAATACACACAGTCTGAAGATAATTGTGTGCAATATTCTTAGTGCACCTGCATTTTGACTATGACCTTGTCACAAAGTCAGATATGGAATTTTCCACGTGTAGCCACAAGTCAGTGCTCAGAAAGTTGCAGATTTTGGCCAGGTGTGGTGGCGTACATCTGTAATCCCAACTACTCAGGAGGCTGAGGCAGGAGGATCATGAGTTTGAGGCCAGCCTGGGCAATTTAGTAAGACCCTGTCGTAAAAACATTTTTTTAAAGAAAAGGACTAGGGATGTAGGTCAGTGGTAGAATGCTTGCCTACCATGGGCAAAGCCCTAGGTTTAATTCTGCCCCCCCAAAAAAAGTTGCAGATTTTGAAGCATTTCAGATTTTCAGATTGGAATGCTCAGCATGCACCACCCTCGTGCTTGACAAGAGGAACTGCACATCCTACTATTTGTCACTCTATGACACTACACAGCTACATTTCAAAAGCCTCAAGAATGAGCCATCCCTTTGGCTCACCCCTGAAAAAGTAACGCTGGGTGTGCACAAAAATGTAGCTGCAAAGATACTACAGCCAAGAATTCATAAAGCAAAACATTTACAAACAACCCACAAGTCCAAACACTGCAGGACTGGTTAAATGGTGGGATTTTCGTAACTAGAAACCTCTATGGCTATTCAGGTGATTATGTAGGGAAATACCTGGTGTCCACAATCTACTGTGTTAAAAAAGCAGGCACACGTTTGTAATCCCAGCTACTCAGAGGCTGTGAGGCAAGAGGATCACACATTCAAACCAGCCCTGGCAACTTAGCAAGACTCTGTCTCAAAAGAAATTTTTTAAAAGGGACAAGGATGCAGTTCATCCCTAGAGTGTTTGCCTCGCAGGTGCAAGGCCTTGAGAGCAATGCCCAGTACTGCAAAACAAACAAACAGAAAATAGTATTATATGTCTCTATCGTAAAAACTGTAGTATATTAACTGAAATATATATTGGCAGTGGTTACTCCTGTGATGGGATTTCAATCAATTTTTATTTTCTCTATTTTTTATTACTGAATTTTCAAAGATGTTTACCAGGAACATCTATTTTTTTGGGAAATAAAGGGCAAAGCAAAAAAAAAAAAAAAAAAAAGTAAGGGTGTTTTTGCACCTTCCCATTTATTATGTTCTGTTTTCTATTTTAAAATAAACATACTGCTGTACTGAGAACATTTTAAAAATATTTTTACTTATTACAAAAGTAATATATGTGCTTGCCAGAAACAAAACCTCAGAAAGTACAGACAAGCAAAAAGAAGAAACACACATTCCCTCCTCCCCAGGGACAGCCCATTTTCCCTCTTTCGTGACTCTTCATAGATTGGGGGGGGTTGTTGCTTTGGGGTTTTGTTTGTTTGTTTGTCTTTGTTGTTGTTTCGTGTGTGTGTGTGTGTGTGTGTGTGTGTGTGTGTGTGTGTGTGTGCGTGCGTGCTGGTAATCAAACCCAGGGCCTCACAAATGCTAGGTAAGTGATCTACCACTAAGCTACACCCCAGCCCAGCTGTGGTTGTTCGTTTGTTTGTTCGTTTGTTTTTAAGATAGTTTCTATTGTCTGTCGAGTTCCACTCTGGGGGCTGCTCCTTCCGGCCCACTCCATTGCCGTTACTGGAAATAGGAGTTTGGAAGGAGGCTAACAGATACCTCTGTGATACCCAAACGGTTCTGAAGACAGGTTTGTCAGGGCCTCAAACTGTTTGGGATCCCCAAATAACAGCTTACTTAGTGATAGGGCCCCTGTCCCTGGCCTGTTTGGGAATACAAAACTGGTATGTCACAGGGGACAAGAGCTGTCAAGTATGAGGACCTTAAGCGTGATTCCCAACACATCTGGGATCGCAACACCCCATCGTTGTTTGATTTTTGAAACCCTGACTCCCCTTCAAAAAGTACTCAAAGAAATGGTACAGGGGCCGGTGAGATGGCTCAGGGGCATACGCGCCTGCCCGGCAAGCGTGAGGGCCTGAGTTCGACTCCCGGACCCCACATACGAAAAAAGGTCGGTGACGTCGCTCAGCGGCACGGGCGTCTGCTGGCGCGCAAGGTCCTGAGGTCGACCCCTGGTACCCACCAAAAAAAAAAAAAGAAAAGAAATGGTACAGCATTCGCCCATGGCACTTAGTACTGTTCTGTGCATTAAAATTCATGTGGCAGTCATAACCCTCCTTTCCGCTATCCTTGAGATAATTGCTGTCAATCAGTCTGGGGTGTCCTCACTCAGGGTTAGGAACAGCATCTTGGAGGAGTTGTGTGGGCAGGTTCCACCCATGCCAGGCCTGGGAGTCCACCTGTAGGGGCAGGATAACCTGGATGGTTTCCATGGCCCCCCCACATACACATGTACACACGCATCAACAACGGGTTTCCAAGGCCCACCCAGCACACACCCTCTCCTGCTAAAACCCCTCTCCTGGCATCCAGCCCAAGGGCCCAAACCCTCGGCAAAGCCCTAGAGCAGAAACTGTTCCTAGAGCTGCCATATGAGTCAAATCATTCCTGGTTGCTCCAGATACTGCGATAGCGACCCATGGCCCAGACCCAGGGCCCACCTCTCCCTGGAGCTCTGTACAGCTGGTCTCATTGCTGTTCATTAAGTTCAATCTTTCTCAAGATTTGGAAACTCCTAGTCTCTTTTCTATGGGGCTCGTCTCATCAATAATAATAACTGTAGCTTTTGTTTATTATGCTCCTTCTAAACCAGGCATTTTACAAATATGTAACATTCACAACAGTCTTTGGAGACAGACAATTGTCGTGACTTCACAGATGAGAAAAGGAGGATCCAGGAAGGTCACAGAACTGCCAACAGAAATAGGAATCAACCCAGATCTGCCTGACCCCAAAGCTCATGCTCCACCCCAAAAGGATGGTCCAGAAGGGAACACAGAGATCGTCATTTTCTGCATTCCATTCATGGGACAGCTAAGCTGAAAAACCCGTTTACAAACAGGTATATAGTACTATATACCAGGCACTGTTCTAGTTCATTACAAATAGCAGCTCAGTTAAAACTTGTAATGCTATAAGATGGGTACGTATTTGTACAGAGGAGAAACCGAGGCACAGAGCAGAGAATAAACCTGCCCAAGGCCACACAGGAAATAATGGAGTCTGCACGTGAAGCTGACTCTTCAGCCTGCCTTCCTCTCCAACGCCGGAGCAGAGGACCCCTCTCTTAATTCTTGCCCCTTCAACCTTCCCACACTGCACCCTCCCCCTCAGTCTTCTGAGAGTCCGCTTCAAGCTTCAGACTTCCTCATCCCACTCTGGGTGGTGTTGGTGTTCTCTTGTGAAACTGCTTTGTGAAACAACTTATTGTGCAAGGCCACGTTTTGATTAGATCACTATCTAGATTCCCCCTAAGAACTAAGAGTTCTAGAAGCTTTAGCTAAGCAAAGGCTTTAGGTTGTTTCTGTGGAAATTAGTCAACTAACAAGGATGTATGGAGAGCGATTTTTGTCCCCAGCCCTGGACTAGGCACTCTGGGGTTTAGGAACACAAAAGACACACAAGACATTTCCCCCACCCCTAAGGAAACAACAGTAAAACAAGAGAGCTCATAATCACACCCTGTGTGCTGGCTTTTATACAGCCATATTTCATGAGATCTATAGCATAGTCCGAATATTTCTTTTGAAGGAAGGTAGGATGTGAAATAGGGTTTGAAAGATGGGGTAGGTTTTGATATAAAGCAGTCCTGGCAGGAGAAACTACAGAATGTTTTTCTGCATTCACATGGACCAGATCCTCAGAAATAAACCAGAGGAAAAAAACTAGAGCGGTTTGTGTGTTTTATTTTGGTTTGCTTTTTGGCTGCCAGGTTTTGCTCTTTGCATCAGAGCGAGCAAGGAATACCTCTTCCCCAAGCCCACAGCGCAGAGAGGATGCTTCTGGAATTGATGGAGGGTGCTCTATCTGCAATGACCAGCAGGGGGCAGAGCTGTTATTCTTTGGTTAGGGCTCCAAGTAGCAACAGAGAGGAGGTGAAGGGTGGCAGACCCCAGTGGGTCTGGCTAGAGGGTAGCTGTTGGGCACTCAGTGCGAGCCGCCCTCAGCGTCAGCTTGGATATCAGAGAAGAAGGAGAGTGTGAGAGGAAGCTGGGTGAGGCTGAAAAGGAAAAGACGGACACGTGAAAGAAACATCTTCTCGGCCACCATGAAAAGTCCTTCCAGACAGCAGGACAGGCCTTGGTTTCCAGGGGCCCGGGCTGCTCAGCCTCCTGCCGCAGTCTCGACTGAGAAAAGCTTGATGCATGGTGCGGGTAACTGTGAAGAGTGACCAACTGCTAGTCTAAGGCTGATTCGGAACAACCAATTCCAGTTTGGTTGTCTCTAGACCAAGACAGCCAGTTCGGCCACAGTAAGGAGGAATACTAGTGGCTTTGGGGAGGACACAACTCTTAGCCACCACCCCAGTCCTGGTGCCATGCTGTGCTGTGTATGGCAGTAGAAATGTGAGTGGCATCCTTTAGGTACCCTGAGGTCAGTGTGTAGCTTAACTGTACACACAACCAGCTGGGCCAGGCCAAAGGGTCCTGAGGTCACAGGAGCACGGGCAGTTAGAAGTCCCTAAGAAGGAACAAAACTTGAGACCAGAAATCTGACTTTTAGTTGTTGCAGGCTAGCTACATAAGTTTGAATGGGTGAACCAACTTCTCTGAGCCTTAGTTTCCCCATTTGTGAGAAACCCAGGCTAAATTAGATAATGACCTTTGATGTGTCTTACAGCTCTGAAATTCTGAAAAACACCCATTCCTCCGGCCAGAGGAGATGGGGAACCTGGGGGTGCGGGAGGGGGTGACAGGAGTTCTGCGGAATCACCCCTGTGCACCTCCACCCCTGCAAGCGGCAGCCCTGAAGAGGCCACTGCGACACTGCCCGCCCCGCCCCCATTCATGGCCCAGCGGAACACACCCACGGCTCCTCAGAGATTTCTGGAATCTGACTGGATCCCTACCAGGAATGTTTATTGCCCTTTATATCTGCAGATCGCTTTGCATCAGCAACCCCGCCGCGATGTTAATCATCCCACTATTCCCTCCGCCTTGGAGAGGAATTGCGGGGTTCTGGTTTTAGGAAGGTGAAATCTGCCTGGGATCCATTCAGTAGCCAGTTAATTAAAGTTAATGAAGTGCGGAGGAAGCAAAGAGACACAAATCGTTACTGCAGAGGTCAGGACGGGAGGGGCCGTCACAGAACTTCACCTTTACACCTGTCAGGGAAGGGGGCGTCAGAGGACCCGGGCTGCGAGCATCACCAGGCCTGGAACAGGGAAATGGCCTTCTCAAGGTCATTTATCCTCCAGCGGGCAGCAGTGACCCCACAACCCCAGTCTTAAAAGCTTTCCACTGCACCATGGCGAGAATTTTAAATTCAAACCTATAAAACATAAAATAGGCGAGGGATGGCTGTTTCCGTGATTTCCGGGCACAGAGAGTGAAAATCGTGATCCCAGATCACCCACCCGGAAAACGACACAGCCCCAAGTCTGGACTGCAGCCTCAACAGGCAGAGACCCAGAACACAGGCGACCTGCACGTCCCCAGCGCCCGGCGCCCCCGCCCCGCCTCTGCCGGGCGAGGGGGAAAGGGCCAGGGCGCGCGGCCACGTCCCCCGCCGGCGTTCGGCAGGGGGCGGGGCAGGGGCGGGGCGCGGCGGGAGGCCCGCTCCCCCTCCCTCCCGACCCGCGGCGCCGCGGCTGCGCCAAATATGGGCAGAGCGGAAGCGGCGGGCAGACGTCACGGCGCCGGGTGGGGGCCGCGCTGCGGGGCCGCTGACGGGAGGCGCTGACGGCGCTTACGTGTCACCCTGGAAACCAAACAGTAAATAGAGGACTCGAGAGCTCCTGGCACCGCCTGCCCCAGTGACCTGCCCTGGAGCAAAGGACCGGAAGCTGGGAAGGGCCGGGAGAAACCTTGGGCTGGCAGAAGAAGGAGGGGGCGGGAAGGGTGCGGAGAGAGTGGAGTTGGGGACGCCGTGTGTACACCCCTAACGTCCCTTTCGGTGTCCATGGGAAGCCGGCTCCCCCTCTACCCAGGAGGTAGCAGGGACGGGCCAGGAATGGCAAGGAGCCCTCCCTCGGTGGGCTTCCGCCCATCGGCCTGCAAGGTCGTTGGGCTATCGGTTTCGCTCGGTCTTTCCTCACTAGAGCTAAGAATGCAGGCGTTCGAGACACGCTTCACGGGGCTCAAGATTTCAGCGCTGCCACTCCAGTTGGATGATCTGGAGCAAATCACAATCGTTCTGTGCCCCTAGGCAGTGTCACTATCTATAAAATAAAAATAGTGGCAGGATCTACCTTAAAGAGCAATATTGAGAACTTATTAAAGGAAAAATAATGCATATATACAGCTTGGGAGAGTGCTACGGCACATAGTCCTGTTTATGTTCATTCCTCAGCAGCAGGAGAGAAGCTTGCCTAGTACTGGTAGTCAACTATTAAGCTGTAGTACTGATGTAATGTTTTGTTTTCTCAATTCGTCCTTTAGATGTTTTGTTTTTGAGACATGGCCTCACTACGTAGTTCTGGACGGCCTTGAACTCATTATGTAATCTAGGCTGAATTCATAGTGATCCTCCTGCCTCAGCTTCCCGAGTGCTGGGATTACAGGTCTGTGTCATCACGCCCAGTTTTGTCCTTTAGTTGTTGTTTTTTTTTTAAGATATACATAGTGATAAAATTCATCATAGGGAATTTGTACCTGTGCATGGTATATCTTGCTTTTTTTCCCATTCCCCTCCCTTGCCTTCAGCCCCTCTTCCCCCCTTTACTTACAAATGGAAACAAAACTTTTTTGTTGTTGTTTTGAGACAAGGTCTGGCTATGTAGTTCAGACTGGCCTTGAACTCACTATGTAGCCTAGGCTGGCCTCAAACTCACAGTGATCCTCCTGCCTCAGCCTACCAGTGGAGGATTACAGGCATGCACCATCGCACCTGGCCTGTCCTTTAGTTTTAAAATAATTGTTCCTGGAGTGGTGGTGCACACCTTGTAATCCCAGCCCTTGGGAGGTCGAGGCAGGATGACTGCAGTGAGTTCAAGGACAGTCTGGTCTACACATTGAGACCCTAGATTTTAAAAAATAATATTAATAATATAAATTAAATGAACAATTTTAAAGGTATTTTCCATTTTAAAGATCATATTTAAGTCTAGTAAAATTCTCATGTATTAAGTAAAATGTGCATTTGCCAAATAATATGACAAAACATTACACTTCTTTCCAGTTTAAAAAATTTTAAATACAAATACTCCAAGTGATCAAATAAAGTAACAAAACTGTCAAAGTAACGGGAGATTAGTTTCCAGTTACTGTGTTATCATCTCAGTTCTTTATAGAGCTGCTTAAACAGATCTTTCTTTTTTTTCTTTTTGGGTGCTGGGAATCGAACTCATGACCTTGTGCTTGCCAGGCAGGCGCTGTGCCCCTGAGCTATATCCCTAGCTGCTTAAACAGATTTGAGTGTTCTGTACTCCAGTAGGGTTTGGAGATAGCGGTGTGTACACACATTCAGAACAGTCTCAGATTAGTCTTCAAATGAAGGTACACAGCTGAGTCTATATGTTGGGAACCAACTATTAAAATAACAAGTTCGCTTCCATGTCGAATACAATGCTTATTAAAGGATAATAAATGAAGCTTACATATCAAGCTCAACAACTGTTCAGAATTTAAGGATTTTTTTTTTTCAGGAAGGTGTATTTTGTCACAACATCTAGAATGTCCATCTCCTGTTGTTCATAAAACATCAAATCAACTTTAGTTGATTTTATAATTATTTATAAATTCTAAGCAGGTAGTGTGACCCTTGTGGATGACAGACCTTGGAGTCATCCCCAATAATTCCTGCTTTCAGATGTCTTTGTTTAATTCCCTCCCTTTGAGTGCAAGGAGAACCTGAGACTTGCTTCTGAGCAGTAGAAAATACAAAGGTGATGGAAAGGGCACTCCATTATTACATCACAGTACACAGACATCATCTTGGTAGTACAATAGAGAAGTTCTCCTTGCTGGCTTGATGAAGTGAGCAGGCCTGTAGAGGAAGCTTCCATGGCAGCCTCCAGAGCTCAGAGTGGCCTCCAGTCATCCAGCAAAAACCCAGAGCCTGTTTCTTAGGCATCCACAAGGAAATGAAGTCTAAAAGGAGCCTGGAAGCAAGCTGACTCCTCACCATTCAAGCGCCCGGCAGAGAATGCAGAGCTCGGCTTGATACCCAGCTTGCCATCTTGGGAGACCATGTTCTGTTCAGAAGAGGTGTGGAGTCTGCCAGCTAAGCAAGTGTCTGTACCCAGACTCCTGACCTGTAGAAACTGAGAAAATAGATACGTGTTGTTTTAATCTGCTGATTGTGATCATTTGTTACCTACCCTCCCTGCCTGCACCTGGGACAGCTGCTCCTGCCTCACTATGCTCGGTTTCCCACTGTAGCACTGCATGCATTCTTAGGCCTTCTAACACAGCTCCAAGAGAGGATGCCAGGAATGTCAACCACACAGCTTAATCAGTGTTGCTTCCAAACATTAAGCACCTATGAATGATGTGGGGTAGACCCCCCCGGGCATTTGCATAGCAATAGTCCAGTGTCATCAGAGTTTTGAAATGGAAAGGGAGCTTTGAGCCCTTTGAACTCCACTCCTGATATGGCATAGGAAATAATCTCAGAGGAATTAAATTGTGTAAATACATCAGTGGGGCAGTTTTTTGATTGTTTGTTTTTTCGGTACTAGGAATGAACCCAGATCCTTCACACTGAGCTACATCCCCAGTCTTTTATAGAGACGCAGTCTTGATAAGTTCCCAGGCTAGGCTCAAATTTGTGATCCTCCTGCCTCAGCCCTCCAGAGTGCTGGGTTTAGAGGTGTATGCCACCATGGTTTAGGGGCAAATTTTAACATTCCAACCATGTAGTTCTGCACTTTGGGCTTTAGGGTCACAAAGAGCTAGATTCAAATCACAGGCCTGCTACTTACCAGTATATAACCTTGGTCAACTTATTTAATCTTTTCTAAGTCATTTTCTTCATCTTCAGTAAAATGAGGGTACTAATAATATCTGCCTCCTAAAGGTCTAAATGAGGACATCCATTGGACAAGATAACTCTAGTATGCCCATTGTGTGCCAATTGCTGGAAGTACAATGATTAGCAAGGAAGACTGGTCCCTGATTTAGTACTGCCTGACAAGCACATAGTACAGCCTGACACATAGCAGGCATGTGTGAAACGTGAGCTATTATCAGTGTTTTATCCTAGGCTCCAGGTTCCATCCCAACCATATGCCCCCAGATAAGACCTACATATTCACACCATAGAACCTCTATTTCACAATTCCAACTTCCCATCTCCCCCTTGAGTGTCCCACAGGCATTGCAAACAACATTTCCAACATGGATCTTACCTCTGTATCCCCCAAACTGCTCTTCTTCCTATCATCAGAAAGTCATTGGTGGCACCCCAAGCCTTCCTGTGTGAAAGGCCTGATAAACCAGGGAGTGAGCTAGGATTCCTCTCTCCCTCACCTCCCACATCTACTCAGTCACCAAGTCCTGACAGTACTACCCCCTACTTACCTCTTGTTCCCTCTCTGTTCCCACCACCACTGCCTTGGTTCAGCCTTCACGCAACCAAATACCAGGTTCTTCGTGATCTGGCCATAGTTACCCCATCTTGACCTGTCTCCAGACTCCTCCACTTCGATGCTGCAATACTGCTGTAAATGAAATCAAATGTACTTTCGTGATGTTCTGTAATTTACATCCCCACCCTGCCTGCCCCTGTGCCCCAACCCCCACACTTTATAGTCTAGAAAACCAAATGTGTTGCTCTATGAGCCTGTGCCTTTACAGTGCTACACTTCTGCCTAGAATCTCTCCACCCCACCACTTGCTCATTTAGCCCCATCCACTTTCAAAGCCCAGCTCAGAAGTCACCTCAGAGACTCCTCCAAATGGAGTTCATCCTTGTATCTGGTGTTGACTTCCACTACTGTATTGTATTAGAATGTATGTGACTAGGGCCGGTGAGATAGCTCAGCGGCATAAGCACCTGCCTGGCAAGCGCGAGGTCCTGAGTTCGACTGCCAGTACCAACATAAAGGAAAAAAAAGGGGCCGATGATATTGCTCAGTGGCATAAGCGCCTGCTGGCAAGCGTGAGGTCCTGAGTTTGACTCCGGTACCCACATTAAAAAAAAAAAGAATGTATGTGTTTATGTTGTCTTTCTCCCTTACTAAACCACAAACCATTTGGAAATAAGACTGACTTCCTCACATCTGAATCCAACATATGATGCACAGTAGACACCCATAAACTTTTTATTATATGAAGTGAAGTCCATACTTGCTCCCCTGACTCCTATTTCCCTAAATTATAAAGATAATAACAGCTAACCCTTCCATCATACATCTGCAGGCCCACTAACATAATCAGCACTGTATGCACACCCATTAACTTAATGCTCACAGCAGTCCTGGGAAATGGGCACAATTATCACCTCCAATTACAGATGGAGAAAGTAGGGTATAATATGGTTAATTGGCCCAAGGTTAAGGAGCTAAAACTTAAAATTAATATATGATCTGAACCACTCTGCTATATTATATCTAATTCCTCAAATCCACATTAATTTATCATACTGTTTGGTAAATTTATCTGTGATGCTAGTCTCATGACTGACTAAAAATCTTGAAAAATAAACATTGTTTCTGTAGATCTGACCATAATTTGTTCCCCAAAATAAACACAGCAGCAACTGGAGCCTGGGACATTTACTTTTAGGATAAGGTGTTGCCTTTACTCCAGACCCTTTTAACAGAGCCCTTTTCACATGCGCCTACTTTAATGTTTGCTTGTTCATGGTGCTGGGGGCGGAACCCAGAGCCTCCGACATGCCGGACAAGTGCTCTACCACTGAACTACATCCCCAGAAACTGCTTCTAATGTAACCTGCAATTAAACCCCTGTGAGTTCTCAGACTTCCTAATCACCCAACTGAACCAGACCAAGGCACCATGAGCTGAAAGTTGAAAGGGCATAGTAATTAAGTAGCACTGATGGCCATAAGGCCAGGAAGCCCTTTGGGACAATACCCAAACCTTTTTCTTGTCCTTTTCCTCTTGAGCAACGGAACTATGCTTCTTAGATAAAGGAAAACGTCTTAGTTTAGTCCATAAGTAGGAGATTGGAATCACGAGATGAATTTGTGTTACAACTAAACTAATCAAGACAGAAAAGGTTGCTGCTCTCATAAAACTTACAGTTCAGTGGTGAGGGGCAGAAAATTTTATAAAGAAAAAGAAAATACAGCTTGGGTGTTACAGAGAGTGACATTCGCTGTGAAAAATAAAGCGGGATGAGACGGGGAGAGAGAGTGTGTGTAGAAGTTACCGTAGACAGTAGACAGAACGACCAGGGAAGAGACCTCCTTTGAGCTGAGTCCTGAATGTCAGGAAAGAACCAACCTGGGCGAAGGCCCCAGGCAGAGGGATAGCAGGTGCAAATGCCCTGCTGCAGGAACAGGTGCTGTGTGTGTCAGGAATGGGAGGAAGTCCTGCTAGCAGGGTGCTTGTCGGGAAGAAAGACTTAGATGGAGTTGGAGAGGAATCAAGAGTCAACTAATGTTAAAGGCACGACGGCGTGACTCAGAGCCCTCTGCTATTCACCATGCAGTATGCAGAGGGATAAAGCTCCGATCTCAAGCATTTTTTGAAGAATTTGGTTAGTCTATGTTTGGAAAGAGCCTCACACATAGTTTAAAGGTTGCTTTTGCTTTTTATTTTTTTACTTGAAAAGCATTGAAACTCCAGATAATTTCCTTAATCATCTGAGAAATTTGACTGTGCCTTAGTCTCTTCTTTGTCCATTAATTAAAGATAGCATAATTGATTTACTTTCACTCACACATGGGAATTGCTGTTGATACAAAATCACTGTTATTAGAACAAATTGTTAAATGCTACCCTTTAATTTTGATAATTGCACAAGATGAAGTAACATGCAAAGATGATGCAGAATCTATAATCCACTGTTCTACAGAGATAAATATTTGTTTTTTCTACCCTTTTTTCCTGCCTGAAATTAATTTTGATCCCGGAGCACAGTGGCAGTGCCTTAGCTGCAGAGGAAGTGCAGGAATTCCAGGAACCAAGGATAGAAGGGAGTGGAGGGGAAAGGGCGTGTTTGCAGCCAGACATAAAACATGTGAAATCCCCATTGCTTAATGTCCTAACAGGCCCTGCAATAGAAGTTACAGAATATGAATGGCATGTATTTCTTTTTGTGGGAAATAGGGTAGAATTTTTTCATTCACCCACTGAGCAAAATATTCATTAACCAAGTACTATGTGCCCAGGCTCTGAGCCAGGTCTGGTGGTCCTCCAGTGAGCTAAATTGGACATTTCCGTAAGGTGACCCCTGCCCCCAGCCCCTTCCACTCTATATGTATGTCTCAAATCAGTGTTAATGGCGATGTCCTGACATAGCTGCTTCTTTGGGACTAGTGCGAGACCATCTCTTAGAGTAGGAACTGAAGTCTTCCAATGTCAGTCATCCATGGAGTCATTGTACTGAGTCAGGAAAGAACTTGGAAAGAGTACTTAGAAAGGAATTCTCTCTCCCTTTCTCTCTCTCCCTTTCTCTCTCTCTTTCTCTCTCTCTCTCTCTCTTTCTCTCTCTCTTGCTCTCGCTCTCGCTCTCTCTCTTTCTTTTTGAGACAGGGTCTCACTATGCAGTTCAGGCTGGCCTCGAACTCACTAGGTAGCCAAATTCAAGCCACTGGCCTTAAAGTCATCCTCCTGCCTCAGTCTCTCAAGTGCTGGGGTTACAGGTGTGCACCACCACACCTGGTTCTTTTCTTCTCTCAAGGCCATGAAAGTGGTCGTCAGGGGGCTTAGCAGGGTATTAGTCCTGCAGAACCTTATGACTTCTGAGAAGAGATTCCCTCTCCTTGGAGCGCCCCCTCCCTCATACTGGAGATCAAACCCAGGGTCTCCAGCATGCTACACTAGCACCCTACCACTAAAATACATCCTCAGCTCTTTTCATTTTGAGATAGGGTCTTGCTAAATTGCACAGGCTGGCTAAAACCTGTTATCATCCAGCCTCAGCCTTCCTCATAGCTGGGGTTACAGGCATGCACTACCACACCCAGCATTCTTAGAGTATTAGTGCAGTCTTGTTGATGGAGCGGCCTCGCTATGATGAACTGGAAGAAGGATCTGTGTTGGAGCTGTCAAAGGGAAAGGTGTAGTGTTCCTCTGTAGTCAGCATGGCACTGCCACAGGATGTCAATGAGCTCCCCCAGAGCAGGTCAATGTTCAGCAGGAGGGCCCTGAGAAATCTCCTTCCTCAGGTTATTGCCTTTCGCTTTACAGGAGCCAGCTGGATTTCTAACAGGCTATTTCAGATCTGGGTGTTAATTACAATAATTCTGCATTTAATTTAGGTCGTATCTAAAGGACATAAGATATTTGCCCTTTGGACAGCAATGAGCCTAAGGCTACTTTCATTATTGCAAGACAGGCAAAGACAACATGTAAGTGGTGTGTGATATGGGAGTGGTCCAAAGAACCATAAGTAATTTGCTGCCAAGTGTCAATTATTGTGGAAGGAGCAGGGAGGACATAGGTGAGAACCTCAAGCTTGATGGAACTGGCATTTTAAACTCAAACTTTTAACTTAACCAATTGTGACAGCCCCGTGACACCCAGTGATTTTCATTATCACCATTGCATTAAAAGACTGGCCTTGGGGCTTTCCTTTCATCCGTCTTGTACAGGAGCAATCTCTGGCTCGCAAGCTCTGTGCCTGTGACACTCCAGAGCAGGGTACAAGGGCAGAGTCCGCTTTCTGCGTGGGTCATATACGTGTATGTAAGTGCCCCGTTACCAAAGGTAATCCCAACAAAGGTCATGTTCTTCTTTAAGATGATAATGTTTCTAAGTTAAAGCTTATGCAAGCCATGTTGACTTCTTATTGAGCCATATGTAACTTTTCATTTACAGAATGATCAGACATTATTTGTACTGTTTGAAATCTCTTGGGATTCTCGGAGCCAGCTCCTTCCTCCCCTGCTGTCAACCGAATGAAGGCATCTGGTATTGAAGCAACTTCAGAAATGACAATGCATTTTCTACTAAGGAATAAGACAATGGTCCACTTTCCTTTTGAGAATTAAATAGGCCAACTAAATGTATACATGTTACAGTTAAGTACCGAAGTTTTCTTTTTAACAAGCAAAAACTTTTTTAACCCAAGTATTAAGAGGTAGTTCAGCATGATGAGTAGAATAAAGAGTGGGAAGTAAAGATTATAATCTCCAAGTAGAATATTGAGAAAGCCATTCATTCCAAGCATTCTTCAGTTGGCTCACTAAGGTAGGTAGTAATAACTGTTCACATGATTTTGTGGTAATAAAAAGTTAAAATAGGGCTGGGGGTGTAGCTTAATGACAAAGCACTTCCCCAGCATTGCGTGAAGAACTGGGTTCGATGCCCAGCACCGCAAAAGAAAAAAAGGTTAAATACTTTGTGGAAAGCTCCGATCTGTTTTCTCAAAGGATTCCTTTAAGATCAAAACATCTGAATTAGCCTGGTGTGGTGGCACAGGACTGTGAGGCTAAGGCAAGAGGACCAGGCAAGTTTGAGGCCAGCGTGGGCTACATACGTGAGTTCAAGGCCAGCCGGAAGTATATAGTAAGACCCTGTCTCAAAGTAAATAAAAACTTGAATTTAAGATTGACACAACTAGACTTAAATATTGCCCCATTGGCTACCAAAACAAAGAAAGCAGCAGGAAGATGTCTCCCCACAACAGCTACTGCACAGCAGGTTTCTGCCTCCTGAACCAGTTAGTAGAGAATCTTAGCAATGCAATGTGAAGACACGCATTTAAAAAATATTCCAAATTCAGCTCTCAAGTTTCATTTTCCTCTTTGATAAGGCATCAGACAGAAGGGTGTGTTCCCCTCCAGGAGCTACTCTTCTTGACAAACTGGTCTTCAATGATACCTTTCAGAATCTTACAAAACTCCCAGAATGAAAAGAGCACAAGGTTGGTTGCATTCAACTTAAATGCTTTTATTGACAATATCTTGGAACAATAAGCAAACAATGCTTAAATTTTTCATTCGAATTCACTTTCCACATGTCAAAAGACCTCAAGGTAGAAAAAAATAAAATAAAAATATAAATATCTGAGAATCCATCTTAATAAATAAATTAAAAACACAATAAAACGTTTTCATGGAAAACTGTTAATGTCAGAACATTCAGACCACCTCAACAATGCATGATCAGTAACATTACAATGAACATTGATGTTGAAGAAAAACTACAGTACATGGATATAGCTATTCATTTCTATCTACTAGAAAATAAAGTCATATCTTTTTCTTAGTTAAATATTGGTCATTTCTAATCAGAACACACTATTGCCAGGAACACAGTAGTTATTGTTAAAATCAGCTGCACTAGATACAATTTGAAAATATCCAGCACCAAGTTAATTCCAATAATGAACCCAATAGATTAGTTAATGCTATGAGAAGACTAAGGAGAAAGAGAAAGAGACACAGACCCAGGCCTGGCTCAACATGCTACTAACTACCAGCTCTCAGATGTGTCACTGGGAACAATACACACTCCATGCGTTTTGCTACATCTCCGGAAGAGGTAACTTGAGTCCACCCGTGGATGCTTTCAAGTCCTTGAGGCCCACAGCCTGGTGTGTTTCACGCACAGATAAGGTCTTCCCTAGGTCTACAGGAACCCTCGAGGGAAGACGTGTTTCTCCTCTCTGAAATGCACCAACTTGGGCAGTGGCACTTGGGGTGCCAGCTGCCTCCCTTCCCTGCCCGCTCACAGGGCCAGCAGCGTGGGTGAGCTCAGTGAGTCAGAGGAAGGCTCATTGCTGCTGCTGCCCTTGCGGTGGGCAGCTGCACAGCTGGGGAAGGAGTCAGCCTCTGGGTAAGTGAAGACGAAGGAAGACGTATAAGTGGTGCAGCTGGGAGTACAGGTGACCACTGGGGTGCACAGGGGCTCCAGCTCTGTGGCCATGGGCCCCATCCCCAGAGAGCCACTGTGCAGGGGCTCCCAGTCTGCTGCATAGAAGGAACCAGACAGGTCCATGTCAGGCACGGAGCGGGCGGTCTCAGAGCCACTGGGCCTGGATGACGCAGGGAACATGAAGTCATCAAAGGGCTCTGCCTTCAGCTCCATGCTATTGATGCTCTTAACGGGCTCCACCGATGTCTTGGGCTCGGGGTCATTGAGGAGGGGCAAGGTGAAGGCCTCGTCAGACTCTGGGGTGGCAGCCTCCTGCAGGCCCCCACTCAAATCCAGGGATGCCACAGACATCTCTTCTGGAAAGCCCAGGTCATCCGGGATCTTGCAGGCAGGTCGGTGAGCTGCCAGAATGAACTCTAGTTTTTCCTTCTCCTTCAGCAAGTTGGCAATCTCAGTCTGCAAAGCAGATTTCTCATCTTCAAGTTGGTCTGTCTCCTACAAACAGAGAGATAAAGGAAAGCATGAGACACAGTTGTACACAGGGTCCTGCTCCCTTATGCCCAGTCTCTAACTCTCCCTCTAAGTTTTTAAAAGGCATGACCCACGGCTCTACCTACCGCTTGGAGTGTATCAGTCAGCTCCCTCCTCCGGTTTCGGCACTTGGCTGCAGCCATCTTGTTCCTTTCCCTCCGGATTCTCCTTTTCTCTTCTTCTTCAGGAGATAACTACAATGATAACAGAAAAGGCCAACGTTCAGTAACAGTGTCTGCCATTCACCCATCCCTAATGAAACTGTCTCCCACAGCCTTCACCTCTCTGTGAACCTTTCTAATCTGCAGTTGCAGGCTGGGTGTGACTTGCGTTTAAAGCAAGATTCTCCACCAGGGAACAAAGACAAGCCCAGGCTAAAACATGAGGTAGGAAGCTATCAGGGAAGAAGCTACCAGGATACTTCTTGGGGAGTGACTACCAGAGTCGGACTTGGGATGGAAAAGCATTGGAGCTGGCAATCGGATCAGGAAGTGCAGTAAGTTCCATCCGGGCTTCACCTCTCTAACTGGGTTCCAGACTCTGCCAACATCTTCTCCACCCCACCCCCACTGCAGAAGGGCTCCTCACCTGTTCCACCTTGCCCCTCCTGCCGATGCTCTGCGCTCTGCCTCCATTCATAGTCTTCACGGCTCCGACCCTGGAGTAAGCCCCAGCAGGGGGAGTGGGGACCCCGTAAGGGTGGGGGGCTCTGGTCTGAGATGGGGCCACAGAGGAGACCAAGGCAGGCTGCACCAGCCACTGCAGGTCCGGGCTGGTCGAAATGGCAGTCACCGTGGGGATGAAGTTGGCACTGGAGACAGCAAGATCCGTACAGAAGTCCTAAAACAAAACAAAAGGGGAAAGCTGACGTGAGCGGGCAGGTTTTAGACACAGGTGGAGTGATCGTAGTTGGTGCCGCATGCAGCAGGGAAAGGGAGAGAAACAGTCTTGTTGCAGACTGCCCAAGACTTCTTCTATGCCTCTCATCCGGGATGAAAGCTCTCCCCCTTTGCCCCCGAGAAATCCGCAGCGCAGTGCCTTTCCCTTCCATCCTGCTGCTGCCTTCCCGTTATCCCTTCAGCATCACTCGCTTGAAAGGAGGTTTGTTATAAATATCCCTGACGTCTGAGCTGACGCAGGCGCCGCTCCGGAGTCTCCAGAATGAACTCGCTTTTGATCAATGAAACTGCCTTACACACCGCCCGCCGCACCCTCCTCCCTGCGCCTTCCTCCCGGCTGCAGACTGCCTGGGGAGGGGGGATTGCCGCTTTTTGCCGCCTCCCCAGAGGAGCCAGGTTCCAGTTAGCAAGTCTCTGCTTGGGACACGTTTGCCCCAGCTAATGTCAGAGACAAGTCCTGGAGCGCGGTACGGGGGGGAGGGGGCAGGATGAGCCTGTCGCGGGAAGGAGAACTAAGTCTTACTATGACAAGCGTGCGTGCGCTCAGAACAAGTCCCAGGCTCCCAACCTAGAGCTGCTCCGGCCTCGGAAGCCTCCCTCTCGGGCAAAAGGGAGACTCTGACTGGTGTCCCTGAACGTCCCGCCCCGGCGTCTCCAATCCTCGGCGACCCCAGCCTCCGGGTCCCGCAGCGGCACAAAGCCAATCTTACCTGCGCGTTGACGGGAGAGCCCATGCTAGAGAAGGAGTCGGCCGGCGAATGGTAGTATGAGAGACTGTCCCCAGCCGGGGAGGCGCTGCTGCAGCGGGAGGACGCCGCCTCGTAGTCAGCGTTGAAGCCCGAGAACATCATAGCCGCCGTGAGTGAAAGCCGGGCGAGGGGCCGAGGGGTGGAGACAGGTGGGAGCTGCGGAGCAGAGCTGGGTGGGAGTACGGTCACTGCGCGTTCGCTGCGCCGCTGCCGCCTGCTCTGTCTCGGCTTCTCGCCTGCTCGCTGTAGATGCGGTTGGAGTACTAGGCGCCGCAGCACAGCTTTTATAACAGCATTTTATGAATGAGACTATACGTCACTGGGCGCAACCACTGTGACACAAGGGGGGAGACGCGTGCTCCGTGACGCCTCTGTCGCCGGCTGGCCGCTGCTGCCGCGCTCGCAGCCACCTGCCCCCCTTGTCATCTGCCATTGCCCTATGGATATTTTGTGGTCAGGGTCTTAGGGGTCTCTTGGGCCTCTCCCTATGTGGGACTTCGAGAGGGCTCCCCCCACGACTACAGGGAACGGCCGTGGAAACCTGCTGACGCAGATGTCCTAATATGGACATCCTGTGTAAAGGGGGGAGGGATTGACGGGAACTGCTCGCGGGCTGCAGCCAACACAGAGGGTGCAACGCGGGGGGGAGGCGGGGGCCGCGGCCGGGGGAGGGGAGGCGAGACAGGCGGAGAAGGCTAGCGAACATTCGCACCTGGTTCAATGCAGGACCTTGTTCCCCGGGTCGGAAAGGATGGGGCAGAGGTCGCCTCTTTACCATTGCCCAGAACCAGAGAACAGTTTTGAGGCTCAGGAACAGGAGAAACAGGTACACGGTCCTGAGGGCTTGAAGCCTCGCCTCTTGAACAAATGCGTTCATACCCACATCCCCCCTAACTCAGTGCAAAATGTGGGATCAGACCCTCAGCCCCCTAGCCTCAAACCCCGGGGCTCGAGCACTACTAGGACTGCGTTTGGAAGAGAAAGTGGAAGACCCAAAATAAGAATACGATAACCTACTTTATCTACGATGCTGGGTTCATTCATTCATCCATTCATTCCTTTTTGTTTTTAAGGAAGACAGTGCACTTATTTTGTTTCTTGGCCATGTGTAAGGATATTAGTGTTACTGTCATATCCAAGACACGAGTTGATAAACCTTGTGCAAGACCTCCATGCAAGGATGTCTGAGGGGTCCTTTGCCTTGTATCCATGTTGGGGTCAGAGGGTTGCGTTGTGTGGGCATGGGGGTCAGTTCGGAATAACACAGTGGGGTGAGCTTCTAGGGATATCGCAAGTCTGCACTGGGGAGACGCGGAGGATGAGTGGGTGGAGCGGCTGGTTCGATCCCGTCAGGAAGCTGCGCTTACAGGCAGCCCGCAGCGGGTGATTTTCCAGCTCGGACTTGGAAGGGGGAGGACCTGGGGGGAATGGAAGCATCGTGCCTAGCAGCGGCCAGGCGGGAGACCACGACTGCGGGGGCCCCAGGAGCGGCTCTGCGTCTCGGAAAATGAGGCTTTGGGAAAGCAAGGTGCCCCAAAATGCGCCATCCCTCCAGACGCCCCCAGCCTCCTTGCCCCGCTGCAAAGGACAGCCGAGGTTACGCTGCCCTCGCTGGGCCCCAGAGCGCCGGCCACCCCTGGGGCAAGAATCTGCAGGTCCCCGCTAAGCCGCTATATCCCCTCCCCCACTCTTTGGGCCGGGGGCTCAGAGCCCAAAGTGGGCACCCAGACAGAGGGGAGGTAGGATTACGGCAGGGGACTGATCGTTAGGGGCTTGCGGGGAGCGGAACCGCGAATCTGCTTCCCGCCGCCGCACCCGGGAGCCAGGAGATCCTGCTATAGATAGTAACAGGGAAGCGGCTGTTTACAGCAACACAGCGCCGCCAGGGCCGTCTCCAGGCGACGCCGCGCTACCGGGCGCGCCGTCGGCCCTGCGAAGTCGCGCGCCCTCGCGGCTCCCCAGGGACCTGGGCCTTCTCGGCCCGGCTGCTGCCGCTCCAGCCGCCTGACATCACCCTCCGGTCCCGGGCTGAGCGCGGCTCGCGCGGGGCTGCACGCTAACCTCCATTCTTAGAGATCCGACCCCGGCGGGAGACGGGAGGGCAGGGAGGCGGGGATTCGTGGAACTGGGCCACTTGCTATTTTTGCATTCCCTGTCACAGGCAGAGGTGAAAACAGAATTTCATCACTGTATGTCACTGGTTTATATTGGTGGGAATTTAAGCTTCTTTTTTTCTTTTTCTTTCTCATTCAAAAGGAAGGAAGGGAGAAAAGGCAAAACACACATATAAACAGTCCTCTTGGAGCTGCTCTGAATCCTAAAGCAATTCTGTGGCCTTCAGGTCTCCTAATACTATCATCTGTCAGGCTATTTCACTGTCCTTGATTATTGGAGAGAGAGAGACAGACAGAAAAGATATGAATCCATCTCTCCTCTTATTATTAGCTTTGACAAAATAGGTCAAGCTTTGAATTTCTGGGTCTGCCCTTGCCTTCCATTCACAACTGGATCACAGAGCCACTTAAGAGAAAACCTAGAATTATTTGATTTACTTCTCCTTCAAGTCCGAAGCAGCTCAGGCCAACACCTAAAAGATGTGTCAAGATTTTATATCCAGGATTTATTTCATATATCGCTTATCCTGCTTTGCCAATAAAGAAAAGCAACAGGGTCTTTGGGTGAACCTGACTCTTCCAAGATAGCTTAACTCTTTCCTTCCTGGCACTATTATGCCCAGAGAGCTGAAATTCAACACAGCCATCCTCTAAAAAGGACAGACTACATTCATTCTTTCTTTTGTTTATTTGATCAAGAACCATGGGCTCCTGCAGGCCCAACAGTAGGCTGGAAGCCGATGCTGGCTGTACTGAACAGGGTGGGTCTGTCCCTATCCTCACAGAGATTCCAGCCTCGTGGAGAAGGTGGACAAGTCAATTGAGGGTTGCAGAGCAGCAGTAAGAGCTTTGGCAGAGGTAAGAACAGGGAGCTACGGAACACAAAGAGGGTTTGCAGACAGGTCCCAGAGGAACTGACTGCAATCAGAGATGGGGCCTGGATCTTCTGTCCTCTGGGTAAGGAAATGATGGGGATGCAGAGGGCCAGAGCACCATCAAGGGAGCAAGCACTCAGCCAGGAGCTGTGAGATGCCATGGTGCAATCTCAGATTCCCTCTTCTCTCCCACTAACATCCACACCTCTGATGGTTCGAAGATATGTGCACACCTCAGCCTGCTCATGATATCTATTTCAGGACTGCAAAATCACGTGTTAAAATGTGGAGCAGCAGTGGTTTCAATCCCCAGCACACCAAAAATAAATAAATAATTAAAATAAAATGGAAAAGGAAGCTGGGGGTGTAGCTCACTGGTGGAGTATTTGCCTAGTATGGGGAAGGGGCTGGGTTTGACCCCCACAAATAATAACCATAGTAAAAACAAATAAAATGAAGTTGATCCAGCAATCCCGCTCCTGGGTGTGTACCCAAAGGGAATGAAATTACTATGCTTAAGGAACGTGTGCGCTCCCATGTTCATAGCAGCATTATTCACAATAGCCAAGATTTGGAAATACCTTAAGTATTCATCAACAGACAAGCAGATTTGTAAAATGTGGTATATATATACCATGGAATACTATTCAGCTTAAAAAAAAAAAAATCAGGGCCGGGCATGGTGGCACAAGCCTGTTATCTCAGCATTTGATGGGCTGAGCAGGAGGATTGCAAGTTCGAGGCCAGCCTGGGCTACATAGTGAATTTGAGGAGAGCCTGAACTACATAGCAAGACCCTATCTCAGAAAAAAAATGAAATTCTCTGATTTACAACAACATGGATGAAGTGAAAGGACCTTATGTTAAGTAAAATAAGGCAAACACAGACAGATAAATACCAAATGATCTTATATGTAGAATAGAAAAAATGTCAGACTCATAGATATAGCGAGTAGAAATGTGGTTACCAGAGTGCAGGGGAAAGGGGTGGTTAGTAATCGGGGCGGGGGGGGGAGGCTGGTCCACAGATACAAAGGAATAAGTATGTATGTTCTATTGTAGTGCGATGACTATAGTTAATAGTAATGTATATTTCAGAATAGCTAAAAGAGGATCTAAATGTTCTCACTGCAAAGAAATTATAAATATTTGAAGTAACAGAGATGCTAACTATTCTGATTTAATTTTTCCACAATGTATACATGTATCAAAATATTTTGTACCCCATAAATATATACAATGATTTTTTTTAATTTAGGAAAGCAAAATTTATTTTTAATCACCAGAAAATAATCAGTTTGTGAGAATTAATTTTTTCTAATGATTTATCAATTAAAAATAAAGCATTTTTTTAAAAAGCAGAGCATACACAATGTAGCATAAAAATAAAGGCAAATCAGAGCCCATGTGTGAAATTATCTCTGCAGTAGGCAAAGGTCAGAGTGACTTTGAGACAGGTGTGTGCACGCCTCTGTGACCAAGGTGCCTCCTCCGAGCAGGGCAGGGATCCCATGCTCTGGATGAGTCTGAGCACGTAACACCAGGTATTGTGTGATTAGCTGTGTGCTGAGTTCCTCCAATCTGGGGATCCAAAAGGAAAAAGGGGGATAAAAATCTCACACCTGGCTTTTGGAATTGAAATTGAAAACAAATTCACTTGTCCTTAGCTGATTTTCCTTATCACTTATGGATTTTTTCCTATTTTGTGCTAGAGATTGGACGCACATCAAGCAGTTCCATAACTTTTCAAGTTGGGTAAGCACTGTTTAGCCTGGTATTGTTGCAACATTAAGTGAAAGGCTGCTATCTGTGTCGCCTACGTAAATGCTGCCGCACACGGCCTGTCCCCAGCACGCAGAAGTAGCTATTTAGTTGGGGAAGTGTGGTCAAGTGGTGAAGGGCTGTGGTCAGAGCACGGGACCAGAAGTCAGGAAGATGCGCACACCAAGATCAGTTCCTTCGGGGACTTGGGGAAGTCACTCCTTAGACTTGCTTGTCAACTTTTGGCCTTTGTCTCTTTCACATACTGATATTGCTTGACATCTAGCACAGGGCTGGCACATAGTAATGTTCGATAAACATTAAATGGAAAGATGAATGAATGAATGAACAAATGCCCTCATCTAGGCAAGGAGAACATAGATCAGTGGTGGCAAACCTATGGCACACATGCTGCAGCTGGTTGTTTGTTATCACTGAAAGCTCTAAGCAGTTCACCATCGCTTATGTAGATGATTGTCCTTAATGGGTACTTAGAAAGGAAGTCGACAATGCTCTTTAAATCTTTAGAAAGACTAATAGGTTGAGTCTTCTATTCTTGGGTATGCATAGGCAAAAATTGGGAAAGAGGAAAAAGCTGTTTGGGCTATTTTCAACTGGTGCAGACTATGTGTACTGCTCTAGTGGTTCATGATGGCAGATCGAACTCAGCTTTGTTATGGAGCCCCATGGAAAGACAGCCAATGTCCATACATAAATACCACATTGTCTGCAATGACAATGGCCGCGTTAGAGCGCCCTTTACTTTATTCATTTTGAAATGTCTGCACCCAACAAGGAGGAGAAGCGTTCCACAATTCCTGCTGGACTCACACACACGTGAGCCCAACACAGGGCCTTAGAGGTCAAGGTTACTCACCCTATGCCTCAGATTGTGAGCAAAAACATCGCCCCTATTTAGAACAGCGGAGGCACAGAATTGCTGCCATCAATACCCACACGAAAACGCTGCCACCACAACTAATTAGTGCTAGTGATTTATCCTCTTTGGGAATAATTCTGTTCCCATTCTGAACAACTCTTGGCTTTCTGACAGCAAATGATGATTCAGTGGGATCCCCGTCCTGCTGCTGATGCGAACATTTAAACAAAGCTCTGTGTGGTCCGTGGGACACACTCCATCTGGAGCTAGGGAAACTGGGACCAGTTTCCAAAAGACTGACGCGCTTGAGCCCAAGCCAGCAGTATCTTTTCCCGCCACCGCTGTGCACGAGTCTATCTGCCATGCCGAACCTTGCTGCAGAAACGAGAGCCCACTGTCAGCAGTCACACAAGTCTTCTCCAGGCTATCAGCTCCACAGATGTCCTCGGCTGACCTTCTGTGGTTCTGGTGGACTGAGCTGCTGGAATTCCTAAGGAACTAACCCCACCTACGTCACTAAACCTATAGGACAACAACACACCCTAAGAAACCTCAACGGCAGGCCTCTCATCCAATGAGAAACTCTCATGCTCAGCATGGGCAGGGCTCCAAGGGACTGGCACCTGACATGCTAGAAGTGTTGTGACATCTCCTCCACCACCTTACTCAACAAGGCGGATCTTTAAAGAGACACTGATCATTGTAATGCCAAAAAGTTTCCCATGTCCTAAAGCAGAGAAATCCTGACCAGTATATAGAAAATCAGAGTTAGGCTCTCTTCTGGTATAGAGATCATAGTTTCATCCTTGATGTGATAATTTTTTTTATCTTAGTTTAGTATTTGATTGTGTTATATAAGAAAACTTTAAAAAAAAAAAAAAGACAAGAAAAGAAAACTTTTAGCTGGATACACTGGTGCATTCCTGGAATCTCAGCTACTAGGGAGGCGAGGCAGAAGGATCATAAGTTTGAAGCCAGACTGATTAGCAAGATCTTTTCTCAAAATAAATAAAAAGGTCTGGGGATATAACTCAGTGGTAGAGCACTTGCCCAGCATAAAATACCACATAAATAAAAGGTCCTGGAATTAATCAGCACAGAAAGAAAAAGAGAGGGGAAAGAAAGGAAATAGTAGGAAAGGGAGGGAGGAGGGAGGGGAGAAGGAAGGAAGGAAAGAAAGAAAGAAAAGAAAGAAGGCCAGAAGGAAGGAAGGGAAGGAGGGAGGGAGGAAGGGAGGGAGAAGAAAAAAGAAAAGGAGAGAAAAGAAATTTCAACTCCAACTCCCAGGTCTGATTTTTACACTGACAGATTAGAGATCACTGGTGAAATTCCTCACATAACTCCACTAAGAATTCCACCTTCAGACCCTGGCGCACCCTGGATTGTGAGGTAATCAGTTAAGATGAGGACAGATCATACACTAAGAGAGTCCACCCCCACCTAGGAAGGCTCTGAACTAAATCATAACCCTGAACAGACCGTTGTCCCTCCAACCTGCTTCGAATCCAACTTCTAGAATAACACTTAGAAAACAAAAGAACTACACTCCTTTGGGGGGCTCCAGGTCCATGGCATCCGACCCCCTGACGCACCTTCCAGCTTCATCTTGAACCACTTTCCCTCACTCCAGCCTGGCCACACTGGCCTTTCTCTTCCTCAGTGTGCCAAGGTGGTTCTGCCACTGAGCAGTCATACTGTCCCTCTTCCCCACCCCCCCACCCCCAATCATGACACAGCGACTCTTCCTCATACCAGTACCTGCTCAAATATCACCTTCTCAGGAAACCTGCCTTGCCCCTTGTGTCCAACGCTGCACTCCTCCTTGGCCTTCAGTCACTTTCTGTCACATTACCTGGTTTTCTTTCCTATTGAGCACTTAGTGCTCGATATCCTGTTTGTGTATGTGTTTTTTCATTGCCTATCTTCCTCCACCAGTCCATTAAATTCACCAAGAGCGGGAGCTTATCTGTCCTATTTAGTAGGTGGTCCTCCATGCTGACACTAGTAAGCACTCAGTAAGTGTTTGCAGAATGAGTGAATGGTAAACAGAGGGCTCATCAGCTGTCCTTGTGAGTGGGAAGGCAGCATAGATTACCTTTTTTGGACAAAGGGCTTTAATGGGTGACTTTTTTACCTGTGCCCTCCTCAGGTGGAAAGAACCAAAATCCTGGTCAGTACTTTCATTATCTGGCATAATAATTTAGATGCTTATCAACCCAGGGGGTACACCCATCTTTAGAACTGCATAGACCCATGATACCTGCTGTTTAGATGTTTCTAGTTCCTGCCACACAGAAGGGTATGGGGTGCTTCAGTCTTACATCCACAGCTACCCTGCCCAGAAACATTCAGTGAGACCTACCAAGGCCCTCGGTTCGATCCCTAGCACTGGAGAGAGAGAGAGACCGAGACAGAGAAAAACAGAGAGATTGAGAGAGACAGAAAGAGAGAGAGAGATTACTTGTTTTTTTTTTCCTGAGTGGTTTATACCCTAGATCCTTTTCCACAAATTCAGCCTAATGTAACAAGTTACGTTTTAGAAAATATTTTGGCTGTAAGGGTAAAAATCCAACCAATGATTTAAAATCAGTGGCCAGAAAGGCAAAATAAAATTATGCCCCAGCACTAAAATGCTTATAGTATTCTCCCAAGTAATTTAAAGTAAAAAAGAATACAGAATATAGAATAAATTTTTATTTTTTAAAGCTACCTCATGCTGAGTGTGGTGGCACACCCCTGTAATCCAACTACTGGCAGGAGGGCCACAGCTTGGGCAACTTCGCAAGAACCTGTTCCAAAAGAAAAAAGAAAAAGGGCTGAAACATAGCTCAGTGGTAGAGCACTTTCCTAGCATGGTGAGAACCTAGGTTCAATCCCCAGTAATGCAGAAACAAAACAAACAAACAAACAAACCTCACCTTATAAGTGCGCTGATATCACACCAGCATGAAAGTTCCCCAAGGGAAGGAGGACTTGCTATTTCCCCTGTGTAAGGAACAGTGCTTCATACAACACACGACTCTCCTGTTTCATTCTCGAATGCGCCTGCCCCTCCTGCTCTAGCACGCACTTACAGTACTGGGCTTCTTCAGCAATGCAGCCATGACTGAGCACATGGCTGCAGCTAGGTCAGCATTTGTTGATTGTTTGAATTGCACAGAACAGAGGGACTCACATGAAGCCTGTGTGCAATGCCTACATCACAGCACCATCTGGGCTGAGCTGATCCGGAGATCAAACAATAAACACACACTGCACGTGCTCCTGCCCATTTCACACTGGTTAGTGTGAAGGTGTGACATGGCCCCCAGTACTCTTCCTTTGAATCGCTTGGCAGAGCCACTGTATTCTTCTCTCCAGCTTCATCGGGTGGCATGGAGTAAATTACGGGTTGTCTGCCCAGAGGACATCTGCGGGTGAAGATTTGCTTTCACTTGGGCTCTGCTTTCTGTGAGGGAAACTTCACAGCTAGGGAGGCTCTGGGAGCTCATTTGTTATTGGTACTTTGGCATCCACGTCAAGTTCATTTGAACCGGGGCTCTGTCCAGTTGGTGCATGTGTGAGCTTAGAACTTGGAAAAGAGAAAAGCAAGGGATTATGTGATAGGCTGGGGAAATGGGGCAGTGCTTGGTGGTCTCCAGCTCACACTCTACCCATGGACCCACCAACGCAGTGCCAAGCCAAGGCAAGCAGTCCATGCATTTCTAACCCACTGCTGGCTCATATGGTAGAATGACGAGGAAATAATGGAGAAAACCCAAGAGTTTCACATGAAGTGGTTTTAGATTGTATGTTTAGGTAAGATCAGTCCTGAGGTGTTTTCATATCACACATCTAGTTTGAGATTAGTTTAATTGTGTTCTTATCTCCTGCTTTCTATTTTTCCATTGGCTTCAGAATTCCCTCCAGGGCAGAAAGGGTTTCACATGCCTCAAAACATTATTTCCTTGTATAAGAGCCAGAAAAAACAATTACCTACAGATATTGGTGCAGGGCCTCTGCAAAAGTAATCCTTATTTCAAATTGTACAGAGTCAAGCATCCTATTCATTCATCTGCGCATGCATGTGTTAGTGCGTGTGGTAGTATGGATTGAACCCAGGGCCTTCGCACTGAGCTACATCCCCAGACCTTTAAAAAAATTTTTTTGAGATAGGGTCTTGCTAAATCACTAAGTTCCCCATTCTGGGCTCAAACTTGCAATCCTCCTGCCTCAGCCTCCCAGAGTGCTGGGATACCATACCTGGAAAGTATCCTATTATTTATTTGGCATTCATTTATTGAGCACCTACTACATGAAATTTGCTAGAATTAATTGTAAATAGAATAATTTCCAACTTCCAATTGTAAGATGAAGCTTACAGTTTAGTCACAAAAATGTCAGATAAAAGTAAATGCTGGGGCCGGTGAGATGGCTCAGCGGTGTAAGCGCCTGCTTGGCAAGCGCAAGGGCCCCAGTTCGACTCCCGGAACCCACATACAAAAAAAGGGCCGGTGATATCGCTCAGCAGCAGGGGCGCCTCCTGGCGCGCGAGGTCCTGAGGTCGACCCCCGGTATCCACACACACAAAAAAGTAAATGCTAGTCTAGTAGTTAAAATAAAAGGATGTGTTATTTTGGATTGGGTGGAAGGAGGTGACATTTGCAATGAGAATGAGTAAATGAGAAGAAAGAACTAGCCATGGAAGAAGAGGGAGCAGAGCATTCTGGGCAGAATAAAGGCTTCCGGGTGAAAGGTTAAGTATGAAGAAATGCCCTTCCACCACTCGGTGCTTGCGAGGGACACCTCCAACCCTACAGTACGACTTGCAAACAACTCCCTATCCCCCGCCTCTTAGACTTTAAATACCAACTTTTGGGTCGGTGCTGCCAAATTTGGAAATTTCCCAGCTCCTCACAGCTCAGTTTCCTCCCTTTTTGTCTCAACACTGCAAACAGGACATCAAGAGTCGTATTTCATTCTCACGCAAACATAGCCCCTCCGGGCCCTTATAGATGGCTCCAAGGTAACTTGATAGCTGGAGAGAGCTTTCTCCAGAGCTGACAGAGTCTTAAATGGAAACAGTCAAAAACAGTAAACCGCCCTGACCCAGACTTTGAGGGCTTACAGAGCACCCGCCACCTTTTTTTTTTTTTTTTACAGGAATTTGAAAACAGGCGCAGTCCGTTTTGCCCTTGTTGGAGAGCTACTGACAGTAAACAGAGTGAAGCTGAGAATCTGTGCCATAAAACAGTAGGATACTGAACAAACCACACTTTCTCACCCAGGGCCCACTCCCCTGGATTCTGCTGGTTTTTACGCAGGGTTCAAGCAAGTACATTGGGAGTTTTATGGGGACTAAATTCAAAACATTTGTTTGTTGAATTATTTGGGTTGTTTTTGTTTTGTTTTGTTGTATGTTTGTTGTGGTACCGGTGATCAAGCCCACAGCTAATTTACCAATGAGCTACTTCCCCAGCACTTTTTATTTCTATTTTGAGACAAGCTCTCAATAAGTTGCCCAGGCTGGGCTCGAACTTGTGAGCCTCCTACCTCAGCCTCCTGAGAAGCTGAGATTACAGCCATTGGCCACCACACTCAGTAAATTCTTTGTTATTTTGATTGTACTGAAGACCACTCCACAAGCCACTATCAGAATCCACCCGTGTTCGGTTCCTGTAAATATTATGTCTGCACTAAACTATGTGAACTATTCAATAGCTGGAATATGAAGTAGGCTGTGAAAACTTGCTAATGAAATGACATAGAAGAGGTTAAAACTGAACTGAGAGAAAATTTTAGTAGGAAGGAGAAGGTGGGCTAAAGGTGATGTGTGTGCTGGGTTCTGGAAGAGGGTAGCTCCACCCTCAGAGATGGATTTTCAGCACATGCTTATTTAAATCCAGCAGCAGATGTATGCTGACACCTTCCTGAAGGCCCATGGGGTGACTTTCATTACAGCAAGGACAAGAAGTCCTGTTGAGTTCCCAGAGAGGTCATTCCTGGCACAGTTGGTACTAATTGTTCCAGACAACGGAGACCAAGGGAAGCTGAGGCAGTGACTACCAACTGTCAGGGATTCCTGGGAAGGGGACAAACTACAGGCGAACTAATGCTGCCTTGCATTCTGGTGCTGCAAACTTCAGATGCGGGGGTCTTCTCCTACCATTGGCAGTCCCGGCCTGGAGCACAATGCCTTGTGAAAGGCATTGTGACATAGAATTAATGACCTGCTAGCATAATGCGTGTGTTCTCTGCTGCCACCGCCCACTCTGCGCCGGTCATCCTACCCCTGCAGACCTCAAACTTCCCACGTCCCATCCTCAGTAGATGCTGTACTTACCCCAGGCCCTCAGGCTTTCGGAAACTTTAGTTCCACCCTAGATTTTTCATTATTTCTGCTTAATGGGATTTGTAATAATACATGTTCATTTGTAAAACAATTGGGCTCATATCTCAAAGATAAATTCCACAAAGATGCGAGCCTTTGTATTGTTCACTGATGGTGCCTCCAAGCACTTGGAAAAGGCCCGGTCCCAGAAGCTGTTAATTGTTGAATGAGTTTGATTAGTGTCTACTCCCTCATGCCAGGAAGGTGTACTCTTTGCCTTATTTACTCATCATTGACTTTCTAGACCCTAACGTATTATTGGCACATAATAGCTGCTCAAAAATACTTTTTGAATGAATGTAAATAATAATAGCTAATATTGAGTGTCTGCTCAGGAATTGTGCCACATGCTTGACAGAGTATGTTATTTAATATGCATCACAATTCAATGATGAGATATATTATTAGGCCATTTTGGTTGAATAGGCTCAATACTTTTTTTTTTTTTTTTTTTGTGGGTACCGGGGGGACGACCTCAGGACCTCACCCACCAACAGGCACCCGTGCCGCTGAGCGATATCACCGGCCCCTTTTTCGTATGTGGGATCCGGGAGTCGAACTCGGGCCTTCGCGCTTGCAAGGCAGGCGCTTAAGCCGCTGAGCCGTCTCACCGGCCCAATACTTTTTAAAAAAAATAATGATCTTATCATTTTCTAATCCACAGTGGATAATTGGGCTAACTTTCTCCCCAGTGCAGATGTTCTCTGGTGACTTAAATGAATTTATTTCCTTAGGTACTTACCAGGGAGTGATTGATAAGAGAACAACTCAGTCTCATGGGCCTTAATTATGGTTCTGGTTCTGTTGCTTGCAATTAAATTATAGCCTCAGCTTCTAGATACATTAGGCCTGGGGGGAATATATATATGTAGCGTTGGATATATATGCAACTCCGGAACATGTAAAATAAATGCTCCCACTGCTAAACTAGACTCAGGAAAAAAGTATGGGCTGAACCTCGCTCAAGATGCTGGTTAAACTGGCTCTGCAAGTATCTCCTGCACCTGCCTGTGACAGCAGTTGGAAGGCAAGTTTGTTCCCTCCCCTGGGAACTGTGCCAGTCTCTACCCTTCAGCCCCATCTGATCTGGCTAAACCAGACACACGGCAATCAATAATACCACCTCCCCACGTAGACCTGAAGTGTTCGGGGTGGGACATGGTCCAAGCAAGTATCAATCAACTAACAAAGCTACTTGCCCCAGAGTGAAAGTAATTCTAAGAGAATTCCCAGCTGGGAAATTGATCAATTTTTGAGTTAAACTTTTCCTCTCTGATTTCTCTCTCTGCTGTTCACCACTGTCAGCACCATGCCATGGATTGAAGAAGAAATAGACCTGTCAAAGGAAAGTAGGAAAAATAAAAACAAAGCAGAGTTTTTATAAGGCTACATATATTTGATTTTCAAGGGCTATCCTCTAGTCTCAGATTATGTCCTTTTGACTTTTGTAGTGTTAAAATATCTTCTCATGATGAGAAGTGGTCATTGCTGTTCGGTAAAATTAAAATCAGTAGTTTACTCCTCAATTTAAAAAAAAAAAAAAAACGCTTTGCTTGTCCTTATAATCCTACAGTACGAGAACCCCTGGATTACTATGCAGTGCTGTTTGGGGAGGGTTTGAGTAAGAGTGGTGAGAAAAGCGTCTCCCCTGGTCATTTTCAAGTAGAGTGACCGGCCTACCTGGCGGGCTCCAAGCAACCTCGCTCAGCAGCTGGCACAACTGTGAAGGCTGGCTTTAAGATGAAAACCTTCTCTGGGCTTCCGGCATCCCGTCTTTCAGACCTGCCCAAGAGCCCGTTGCGCCAGCATAGCACCGTCTCACGGGGCGAGGGGACGTGTCTGGTAACCGAATTTACATGAAACTTCAGGGGCTTCCTGATCACAAGAGAATATTTATTTATTTATTTATTTATTTATTTATTTTGAGACCAGGTTTCACTATGCAAGAATTTTTATTTTAAAACTGACACCTGAAGGGAATGTCAGATGCTTAACCTAAAAGAAACCAATGCTGACAGCAAAATTATAGGGACAATTTTAGGGACAATGAGGGGCATATCAGCTGGAAGGTGGGCATTCAGCCAGTCCAGCTATGAATTCCACTTGTCCATTCCACCCTGACCTTGCTCCATTTTCAAGTCTCCTCATCTTGCAAAAAAATGTTTAAACTTGAGGGCCGGTGAGATGGCTCAGTGGCATAAGCGCCTGCCTGGCAAGCGCGAGGGCCCGAGTTTGATTCCCGGAACCCACATACGAGAAAAGGGCCAGTGATATCGCTCAGCGGCACGGGCGCCTGCTGGCGTGCAAGGTCCTGAGGTCGACCCCCGGTAGCCACAAAAGAAAAAGAAAAAAAAAGGTTTAAACTTGAAAATGCCTTCTGCTTTATGGTGTTCAAAGCCTCCCACAAATGTTACATATGTAGTGTGACTGTTACAATAATCCTGGCAAGTAGGGCAGGAAGTAATGTGGCCATTTTTATATCTGAGGAAAGCCAGATGTGAGGAGCACAAGTTTAAGAGTTTCATTTCATCATGGCTGGGATGTAGAAGAGCTACAGGACATACTTGGGATTTGAAAGGCAAGGGAAGTCACTCTTCTTATACCTCCTGGCCTGTGCCAAGGCCTCTTTTGCTATGGCACTAAGATGGAGAGGTTCAGGCGGGAGATATTAATAAAAATCAAACATTTATGCCAGGCACGGTGGCACACGCCTGTAATCTCAGCACTCTCAAGAGGCTGAGGCAGGAGGATTTCCTTGAGTTCAAGGCCAGTTCGAGCTATGTATGGAGACCCTGTCTCAAAAAAAACCAAAAAGAATCCCATATTTATACAACAGGTGGCATTTCCAACTAAATCACTGTATCATTATAGTTCTCTTGAGTCAAAGCAGATGTAGGTTCAATGCATTCTCCAGATCCATTTTACTGATGGGAAAATAGGTTTGAGAGATTGTGTTGTGTTTAGGAAGTCAGCAGCATAGAAGGACATCCCTGTCCTTATGTTGAATTTGGTCAGCAAAACAAAGCGGCTCTGCCAAAACACAGGATAGGAAGAGTGTGTGTGTGTGTGTGTGTGTGTGTGTGTGTGTGTATGCATGCATATATGAAACAAACTGCTCCTTATTATGCCATTAAACTACAATCCATTTGGTATTTCCTGGAAAATTTCTCTGAGCCACACACCATAGGGTAAGATCAATTTTTTGTTGTTGTTTTTTTTTTTTTTTGAGACAGGGTCTCATGTAGTGCAGGCTGGCCTCAAACTCACAGCAATCCTCCTGTCTCAGCCTCCCGAATGCTGGGGTTACAGGCATGTGCCACCACGCCCAGCTTTGTTTGGGTTTAAAAAGACAGAACTAAAACATAGAATCCTGGAGTTTATAATCAATGCCCTGGGGGTAGGGTCATAAATCTGGTTTGGTAGAGTCAAATCTAGGTGCATACAGAGTCTGTCACTCTCCACCTTCCTTCCCTTTTCCTCATCCATACTGAGAAAATACTCTCAGTTACCTCTTCCAGGTTTTCAGTCCTCTTTAATGCACAGTGTAAATATTGCCTCATTACTCCTTTTTCGGTGTAACCCAAATATATTCGCTCTCAGAGACCAAAACACTCTGTATTCCTGGAAACGGGAAAAGAGATAATAGAATTAGAAAGAAATGTTTGATGGTCTAAAAACTATCTTGTATCAGACTTTCAAATATTCCCTGGCAGTGTCAAGACAGGAGGGAGTCTTGCCTGGCACTTTAATATATTGACTGGGTAAATAGTAAGCACTTGCAGTTCCTGACTTAATCAGAACGAAGTTCGTTATGGTAAAGAGTTGTGCCCTTTGCTCTTGTTTGCATTAAGCAAGCTCCCAATTTCATTTAATTTCACTCACATCTCTGAAGGAAATTATAGGCTGTAAGGCTGGCCAAGGCATGGGGGCAGGAATTAGCAAGGATATTCAACCAAAGCAGATAAAGGGGAAAGAGAACAGATACCTATCCTTCTTATCAATCCCAATCTAGGCGAGTAATTTTACTTTCTTATTTTTAACTTGAGGTTTGTATCTCTCTCTCTCTCTCTCTCTCTCTCTCTCTGTGTGTGTGTGTGTGTGTGTGTGTGTGTGTTTTAAAAACATGTTATCGGGTCATCTAAACCTTTTATGAAACATTTCAGACTTGTATGTGCATGAGCTGGTGGAGATTTATTATATTTGACACTATAACTAAAGATGTTAAGGCTTTCTTTTAAGCAGAACTCAATTGAAACCCCTGAGGCTAGATCGCTATCTCTTGCCAGATGTTTACTTGATTTCACTCAAGAGAGTCCAGGTAAGGTTAAAACTGTGTCTGGAGCTGAGGATGTGTGCTCAGTAGTAGAGCACTTGCCTAACATGCACCAAGCCCTAGGTTCAATCCCTAGCACAGCAAGAAAAAAGACAGGGACAGGTAGAACACTGTTTCTGGAGACAGTGTTTATCCCTGGGAATGTTTCACTCTATCAGTAAGTTAGGATTAAGAGGTGCACACTGCAATCCCAGCCACTCTCAAAGCTGAGGCAGGAGGCAGAAAGGTCACCGGTTTGAGGCAATATAGCCTGGGCAGTATGGCCAGAAACCCTCTCAAAGAAAGAAGGAAAGAAGGAAGGGAGGAAGGTGGGGGAGGGAAGAAAAAAGAAAGATCTGTAAAATGGGATCTGTTCTGTGAATCTCTGTGAGTGAGAGCGGCTGGAGGGGGGAACAAAATATAGCTATGTAATAATATGCTCTCCTCTATATATTTTGTCATCTCTGTCCTCCATATTTTTGGAGAAATCGAACAGGCCCCTTGTTCTGAATTAAAAGGGGCAGAGAAAAGAATAAGATTTAATAAATTAATAACTAGAAGTACCTCTGGTTTTTTGAGACAGGGTCTCGCTGTATAGTTCAGACGGGCCTTGAACTCATTATTTAGCCCAGGCTGGCCTCAAACTCGCGGCGATCCTCCTACCTCAGCCTCCCGAATGTTAGGACGACAGAGGTGCGCCACCACGCCCTACAGGGAATCTTTTATATGTATTCAGACTACAAGGAACCTGGACATTTCTGGGTGGGAATATGGATAAATGATGTCATTCGACAAAATTAGGACCAGATGGGAAAATGTAAGGTGAGGGGGCACTGAATCCAGCCACTAGGTTATGAGAGGCCCCGACTGCTCTTAAGAACATAAACAAATGTTAACTATGAAGGCAACACAGTTTCTGCTATGTGGCATTTCTGAAGTGATGAGGGGTAGGGACAGGGGTTATAATACCAAATATTGCGCTGTGACAAAAGCCAGGCATGAAACTCTCGACTCCCACGATAGACTTGATCAGAGTGAAACTATGTCATCTGTTAAACTGTAATAGGTAGGAGCAAACTGCACGTTCAGCACGTTTTCTCCTAGATTTCATCCTTGGCGACGGATCTAGACCTCAGATTCCAAGATCTGTTAGAGAAATAAACAAGCCAGAGACAACAACCAAAACAGCAACACATAGACCGGGCACGGAGACGAAGCCCCGCCTTTAGAGGCATCGGGCCAATCAGAAGCCTGTTGCTGGGGCCCCGTGTCTGGCCGCCTGAAGTTCCCATGGAGACGGAAGATAGTTACACACTAAACACTGGGGACGTTGACGTCTATGCACTATATCCTTGGAGACGACAGAGCAAACGTCATCCCCCTCGCCTCCCCGCCCTGCCTTAGCGCCAGCCGCTGAAGGAGCGACGCTGGCGTCGCCGTCACGTGCTGCACGCGGGGAGGGAGGCCGAGTAGGCGGGGCCTGTTGCTATGACTGCAGCTGCGGCTGTTGATGTTTGGAGCTGCAATTAGAAAGTGCTGAGGCGGCAGTGGGGCCAGAACCGATTCAGGAACGGCGGCTCCCGCCCCCGGGCCAGAGAGGTTTCCCCAGCCCCTGGAAAGTCAGGACACCCCCTAGGCTGTCCCAGCACGCCTCAGCCTCGGGTCCGGAGCCAAGATCTCTCTGTGCTACCCGGGGCTGAAGACTGAGGGCCAAACTTAGACCACTCCCTCCACCCTCAGTTGGCTGTCATTGTCCGGGTGACCTCCCTAAACGCGTCTCCTCCGGACGGACCACAGAACAACCACTGACCAAACTTATCTTGCCCGTGAAACGGAAAGAAACCCATCTTAGAAAACTCCCACTGTTAGAATAATCCTCAGAATCAAGGCGAATCAGAAAGAAATTTGGCCTTTTTTTTTTTTTTTTTTTTCTTTAAAAGCAACAGGACTTAAGACATTTTGTTCCTTAGAGTTTGCTGAAGACTTGAGGGAGGGGTTCCTAATAACCTCATTCAAGAGCAGTGCCTCTCAAAGGAATGGAAAACTCAGAAATCCCTGAGGACTGTGATTCCCAAAAATGGCAAGGCCTGAAAAACCTAGGTCAATAGCAACTGAAAGGCTGGTCTGCATATTGCTTAATTCCGCCTTGACTACACAAGCCAGCCAAGTATGAGAAATCTCTGTGTGCCAGCCTCCTTTTTGTTCTCACAGCTCTGGAAACAGTTACAGTGAGATTGAAACAACAGATTGTAAACAAAACTAGACCAAGCCGCAGAGAGGTAAAGGGTTGAAATGACCACTGAAAGGCAATCACTGTGAATAAAATGTAAAGTTTAAGTGATAAGACACAACTGAGGGGCCCAGAGCTTTGAATTTTCTCCAGAAATTACAACCTGAATTTAGGGCCAGAGAGGTAGCTCAGTGGCACAGCACCTGCCTGGCAAGGGCAAGGTCCTGAGTTCGATTCCCGGTACCAAAAAAAAACAATACAACCTGAATTTAAATTGTCTTGACGGGGAGAGACAGACAGGGTATTATTTGCTGGAATTAAAAAAACAGTCAGTGGGGCAAGTATCCATAGAATGTGTTTCAGAGGATGGAGACATAAAGGAGTTCCTGAAAATGAATGGCATTTGGGGTTGACATCCCTCCATTCCTCCACCAACACCTGTCCAACCCTGTTTTCCATCTTGACAGACACAGCTCAGGGTTCCTTCTGTTACTCCACAGCAGCCCTCGCTGAGCACCTACCCATGCTGACATTGTACCATCTGCCAGCAGAGGCTCTCCATTCCCATCCAACGTTCCCTTGTCCATCCTCTGGGCCGGTGAGATGGCTCAGCGGCTTAAGCGTCTGCCCGGCAAGCGCGAGGGCCCGAGTTCGACTCCCGGAACCCACATACGAAAAAAGGGGCCGGTGATATCGCTCAGCGGCACGGGCACCTGCTGGTGCGCGAGGTCCTGAGGTCGACCCCCCGGTACCCACAAAAAAAAAAACAAAAAAACCTTGTCCATCCTCTGACCCATCCATTACTCACTTCCCTGACAGCCTTCTCTAAACAGCTCTCCCTCACCTCCCTTCCCACTCTGGAGCTACTCCCCAAGTTTCTACCCAGTTGGCCGGCACTCCCCAATCCTTGCCCCATCCACCCATTCCCACCATAATGTTTTCCAAGTCTGGTCCTTAATAAAAGAGAGGAGCCTTTTGCAAAGGGAGAACACAGAGAATGGGATAAAGCCAAACACAGCATTTAAAATCCCCAATAATAGCTGAGATGCATACCACATATCCAACCATAATGCAGATTCTGCTTATTAGAGGACTATGCAGAAAGCAGCAATGTACTAATTCTGCCATTTTCAGGGAAGCAATGACAATTTCTACTTTTTTCTGTCAACTAATGGTCCAGCTGGAACCCTTTGAGAGTGTCGGCTACCACCTACCCTCCCAAACTTCACCTAGCACATAAAGCAGGGGGAAAAGTGAAACCTCAATTCAGGTTAAGGGGAAAGCCTGCCTTGGGGGGTAGATTAGATTGTATCAATTTTTGGCATGGCAATGAGTGATTTGTGTTTTGTTTCAGATGTGATGTGTGTGATTTACCCCCAGGTACCAAAATAACCCATTTTACCATTGAAAAAGTAGAGCAGCAGTCCTTAGCCTCCAACTTTAAATCAGAGTTAAGTTATAGTGAGACAGTTTTGTTTACTGTATGATTCTATCGCTCTCAAGGTCTGAATTCCAGTTCTTCAAGCTCATCAGGCACCCAGCAAAGCACTGACAGAGAGTTTGGGGGAAGGAAAACATGAAGATTTGGCTAATGCTTTTCAAGTGACGGAACAATGTACAGTACTCTCGTGTATGTTATCTCATTTTATCCTCCCAACATCCCTGAAAACAAGGTTCTCTGTTTCTCATTTCCACAACTGAAGAAACCCAGGCTCAAGTTAAAAACATGCCAAGGATGCAGTACAAAGCTTCCAATCCAGGTGCCCATTTTTATTTTTATTTATTTATTTATTGGTACCAGGAATCAAACTCAGGACCTTGTGCTTGCCAGGCAGGCGCTGTGCCGCTGATCTATATCCCCGGCCTAGGTGCCCATTTTTAAATCTTTTGCTCTTCCCATATCCCCATGATGCAGTGGAATGCACCCCAAACAGCAAGTTTTCCTTTCCACAGAAAGACTCTAGCCCCCTTTCCCAAACGTATTAAAAAGAAAAGACAAGGGAGATTGAAGATCTTTTGTGAGGTTTGCTGGAACGTCATGAAAAGCCGCTGACACGGTACAGTAAAAACAAGGATCCATCCCTGCCTCTTGGGACTAACCTACATTTACTCATTGGCCCGAGATCCAAGCAGACAAAGAGAGACAAGCCTCAGAGCACACGCAGCTGAAAAGTCTGGGCGGGTTCTGGGAGACTCTGACCTGCTCCGGGCTAGGGAGGGCTCTATCTGAGTTCACAGGCTACCTGGAGAGCTCTCCCTTGATTTATCAGCAGCTGTCACTTAGGACCAGCCCCTCCTCCTCCTTCTCCCCATGCCTGACCCTGCGGGGAAGCACGTCCAGCACGAATTCCTCCCAACCTCGCATGCCTTTAGGATTTGAATGTGTTTGAAGAGTTCCCTCCTTGACAAGCAGGATTAGTCAAGTGGAGTGGGTGGGAAGGGCATTTGCCCTGATCCAGGACGCAGAGGAAAGGGAGACCCTCCTCCTCACCACGTTGGCAAGCAGCTCCTGGAGCGTCCGTGTGGGTGGCAATGAGTCTAGACAAGCCAGAGGGTTTCTTGCTGGACAGGAATGCCCACGGGCCACACCTTCCGCAGCCCTCAGAGCACCTTATCCTGTCTGGACCCGTGAGAGGGGTGGCAGTGCCAGGGAGTGGGTCCTCCTGTGTCTGGCTCCAGCAACCGGTTATTGTGATGATTCTATTTGTGTTCCCCGTGTTCTGTTTGACTTGGCAGCGGGGGAGGGAGAGGGCAGCAGGTTCACTCCAGTTTGTACTGGGTGGTTCCTGTAGCCACAGCCAGGTGGTAAGGCAGGCCGCTTGCACTTGCACCAGGGATGCCTTTCCCTGGGGGCCCTCGGTGTGCAGAGGTGAGTGTGGGAGGTACAGTATTTCCTTTTTCTGGGCCAGCCGGGTGTGGCTGGCATTTCACCTTTTCCCGCATTACTAACGTCAGTCACCCAGGTTTGGGTCAAAGGGCAGGCTTACCAGCCTCCGCTCATCCTGAGGTCCAGCATCGGGGACTGGTGATCCAGTTTATTTGGACTGGATCATCCCGACTCTACTCCCCAGGGATTCAGAAATCCTTGGTACGACATTTGTGCTGTACTTGGGAGACTGTCATCCCCAAAGTTGAAATAAGGACTTTGCCACAGCATGCACACAGTAGAGATTTTATTTGTTTATTTTTGTTTGTTGAGACAGGGTCTTGCTATGTAGTCCGGGCCAGCCTTGAACTTGGTGTGTAGTCTTTGTAGCCCTGGCTGGCCTCAAAACTTGTGACCCCTTTGCCTCAGCCTCCCAAGTGGTGGGATTACAGGAATGTATCTCCACGCCTAGCTAGGAATTCTTTTCTCTTTTTTCCTTAAAGATAGGGTCTTGATATGCAGTTCAGGCCGGCCTTGAATTCAAGGTGATCCTCTTGCCTTAGCTTCCCAAGTGCTGGGATTACAGGCATGTGTCACCACGCCTGGCAGAGATTCTTTTTATTCAGAGTGGTAGCATTTGAAGAGAACAGACTTCACTGGGCATGGTGGTGCATGCCTATAATCCCAGCACTTGGGAGGCTGAGGCAGGAGGCTTGCCTTGAGTTTGAGACCAGCCTAGACTACATAGTGAGTTAAAGGCCAGCCTGAACTAAGTAGCAAGACTCTGTCTCAAAACAAACAAATAAATAAACAAAGCAAAACAAAACAAAAATGAGAACAGACTTCAAGCTCAAATATACTCAGTGTCGAGCTCTGGATTTGCTCCTTTAATTTGTATGCACTTCTGTCCAGAACTAAAATCTCTAACATTATGTTACTACTTGCCAGGTAGTGTTCGAAGCATTTTCATTAAAATACACTGAAGCCTCAAAACAGCCTAAGGAGATGAGTAGGTGAATATTATTATTATCACTGTGTGCGTGGGGGGTGTTGGAGATGAACCCAGTGCCTCACGCATGTGGGATGAGTGCTCTGCCCCGAGCGATGTCCCCAGCCCTTATCATCTTCATCCCTTACCATCCCCTCTTACATCCTCTTTTACGGAGGCAAAGAGGGATTAAGGAAATTGCCAAAGCTCTTTCAGCTTTTATGTAACAGCACCAGCATTTGACAGAGGGCATCTGGCTCCAGAACCCATGCCCTGACCATGGTGGTCACTGCTATTCCTGGAGGGCCATTCTGCACTGGAGTTGGCTGCTGTGCAGGAAGAAGACACAAACATGGCTGCCCTGTGCCCACCCTGTGGTCGCCATGCTTCACCTCCAAGGCTCCCATACCAGTTTGGGATAGCGCCTCCCTGCTAGTTAGGAGTTACTCTTGCCAGGAACCCTGGGGTAGCCTTTCCTCGAATGTAAGCATCTTCCAGCTGAAGGATCTTCAGACAGGCTCTAGCTTCCTCTTCACCTGGGCCACAGACAAGAACAAGGCCAACACACCACCATCCGGGACCTGTCATGAATGAGCACTCTGGGCAGGAAGTGAGTGTGTGCCTCTTGGAGCTCCTTCACATGCTGGGGGCTGGTGGGGCTAGGTGGGGGTGCTGGGTGTAACCATGCATGTTGAGCTGGCATGGCCACAGACAGCCAAAGAAGAAAGTGGCACTGACTTAGCCAGCTGGATGATGAAACCATTTCCTTTTCAAGAGAGCCCGGGCAAGGGCCACTCTCTACATGGATGTAAGAAGATGCACTGTGGGGCTTGAGACAGAAGAATCATTTCTTAAAAGTTGACAATGGCTGGCAATTACTGATTACCCTCACTTATTGACCCCTTCTAGTGCTTTATGTGGCTGATGGGGATTCATTGATTTAACATTTGAAACAACCTTGTGAGGTAGGCTCCATTATAATCTTTGACAGATGAAGAAATGCAGGCAGAGAAATTAACTTCCCCAAGTCAGCACAGGCAAGACTGAGCTCAAACCCAGGAATGGTGACTTCCTGGGCTCTGCTCAACTATCTCAAGCAAGGTGGAGCCCTTTTCCTTCAGAATCAGGGAGGGCATGAGACCAGCAAAGATCCTCGGCCCAGTTCCATAGTGGACTGTGGATCCTTAGGACCTGAGCCCGCACCTCCGGGTGTCATCCGACTGGCACCCCCGCTCTCACTGGCCACTCCAGAGTCCTGTGAGCCAGAGATGGCTCTGGTAACCCCATACACTAACCAGGTCCACGAGACAAGTGACAGACTGGGCTGGAACCTGGCTGGGCCCACAAAACAAAAGCATGGAGACAGACAGCAGGCACACAGCCCTGTCTTACCTCTGGGTATTCGTCTGAATATATCCTTGTCCATCTGGATTTGGGCTCCATCCCATGGCTGGCACAAGATCATGCTTGGCCAAAGCTCCCTTCTATTTCTGGTCTCTACTTACAGTGCCTCCTCTCCCTCTGCTTCCCCCAGTAATACCTTGGGAGTATTTAACACGAGCCCTAGAGCCAGATTCCCTGGGTTCAAGTCCTAGCCCTGCACCTATTTATGAACTATTGAAATTCTAAATTACTCAATCTTTTTGTGCCTAGTTGCCTTATCTATAAAACAGGGATAACAATAGTACTACCTTTATAGCGTTGCTAGGTAGACAATGTGATAATGTGTGTGTGGCAAATGCTCATTTGATAAATGCTAGGCATTACTATTATGGAGGCAGTTTATTTTATCTTTGCCTCCTTCTCATATACTGAGATAAATTTGTTGACCACTGGCTATAAGCTGTAACCTACTGGGGTATTGTTTACACACCTCTTTCCGTGCCTTCCTACTGTCATTTCTTAGGTTAGTCCTTTCGAAAGAGAGCCAGGAACAGGTACCCTTAGGATAAGGTAGAGGTCTCATTAGCTTAGCTGAGGGGAGCTAGGCATGTGGTCCATGGCTGGAATCCCAGCACTCTGGGAGACTGAAGCAGAATGGCAAGTTTGAGCCCAGCCTGGGCAATTTACTGACTTAGTGAGACTCTGTCTCAGAATAAAAAATAGGCGGGGAGGGGTGCTGAGGATGTGAAGGCCCTGGGTTTAATCCCCAGTACAGAAAAAAAAAAAAAAAAAAAAAAAAAAAAAAAAAATGAGCTGAGGGGTCTGTGGGAAATTCCTCAAAGCCAATTTTCTTGATAATCTTAAATGGGTCACCTTGGGAAGGCAGTCAAAGCTATTAATTTGTGGGGGGCCAGGGATGTAGCTCAGCGGCACAGCGCCTGCCTGGTGAGCATGAGGTCCTGAGTTCAATTCCTGGTACCAAAAAAAAAAAAAAAAAACTATTAATTTGTAACAGCTGCTGAGAAATCATGTCAACACCTCAGTATAGATCCTCTCCATTGAGCACAGAGGTTAAGTTGAAAGTCATGAAACCTAAAATAATTATTGTGCAACAGCATGGTAGGGGATTACTGAGGACAAAGTAAACAACCTTTAAAAAGTCTGCCCCCCCTTGGCAAGATCCTTCTAGAGACTCTCACCTCCTTTTCTTAGATTGTCATCTCAGTCTGATTACAAACCATGTCTTAATAGATGTAACTCCTCTTCAGCTTCTAACATAAGAGCAACGCAAAACCCACGTGCCTACTAAATATAAGCTGCTGATGATACGGGCCTAGGATAGAAAGTGAACGACTTAGTGGGTGAGTTCATGCCGCAAAGGAGAGTCAAGGTGAAGGGTGCCTTATCTCGAATCTGAACAAAGAGGTCTATTTCCTGTGAAGTCTGATGAGAAAAAGAAGAAAAAAAAATGCGGTTTGATTCCATCACACGAGTAACTTACAGTGAGTCCTGTCCTGCTGTAGAACTTTGAAAACCTGAGCGTCACATTTGTGGTTTGGTTGTGTTACCCGATCTGGGGCTGATATTCGCTGCTTTTAGTTCATGGCTACAGAGTTTCCAGTCCTCCTTTGGGCTCTTACGTTATGGTTTCGGCCCGGCCACACGTCTCTCTCCACTTTTCAGATGGAACAACTACCTGCAAGGGTAGCCCCCAAAAGACCGTAATCACACCAGAGCTGCCACTGAGAGCTGGCCAGGTGCCACCTACTGCTTTGTCTGCATCTTTTCATTCCTGTGTCCACTTTGCAGGTTAGGAAACTGAGGCTTAGTACAAGTGAAATAATTTGTCCAGGGTCACACAGGTAGAAAGGTGCTGAGCCTGGCTTTACACCCAGGACTGTGTGGCTGCTGAAATTGTTTATACACCAAATTATGCTGCATTACTGTATTCTTTCCACTTTCTACGCTTTGGTTTTTGCTGTGATTTGTCCCTTTTCTCCTGTACTCCTCTCTAGGATGTCCTCTCTGCTCCATCCGTCTCTCGCAGATCTTCCTCTTCTATTCTATTGTCCCAAACATTCCAGCCTAGAGCAGAATTTTGTCCCATGGTGCTTTAGATTGAACCCAAGGCTTCATACAACCTAGGCAAGCTCTCTACAACTAAGCCACACCCTCAGGCCCCCTAGGAGCTTTTATCTGGAACATTTATCTTGGCCCTTAATTTTCCATCATCTTGTACTATTATCCAAATGTTTTATTGCATAAACCGTGTCTCCCAACTAAATCACAAGCCCTCAGGAGTCAAGGCCATCTTCTCATCTCTCTTTGTATTTCACCCAACACTCAGCTTAGAACTGTGCACACAGTAGGTGCTCTGTCAGTCTGAACAAATGAAAGAAAACTCAAGATAAATATTCCAAATGTGACCTCTTCATAGAGGTCATTTTCAGCAAGTGGGATTCATTTTGAGCTCAGCTGCCTTCAACTGTAAATCTTTTTGTCATGCCTCACCCAATGAAGAGGTGACCAATAAATACTCAGCAAATGAAAGAAAGAATGAATCTCCAGTGCTTGGGAGGCTGAGGCAGGAGGATTGCTGTGAGTTCAAGACCAGCCTGGGCTACAAAGGTAGTTCAAGGCCAGCCTGAACTGCATAGTGAAACCCTGTCTCAAATAGAAAGAAGAAAGAAGAAAGAAGAAAGAAAGAAAGAAAGAAAGAAAGAAAGAAAGAAAGAAAGAAAGAAAGAAAGAAAGAAAGAAAGGGGCCGGTGAGATGGCTCAGTGGCACGGGCGCCTGCTGGTGCGCAAGGTCCTGAGGTCGACCCCCCGGTACCCACAAAAAAAAAAAAAAAAGAAAGAAAGAAAGAAAGGAAAGAATCTCCAGCTCTGTACCTTATGAGTGGCTTGGACAAGTTTTTTAGGGCCTCCAAATCTCAGTTTCCTCATCGGTAGAATGGTAATAATTCTTGGAGGGTTTATGCTAGAATTAGAGACATGGGAGCCACCTCTCACAGTCCCTGGCACAGGATAGCTACCATAATTATTATCTCCTCTATTCTATTCTAAAGCTTTCATGGGAAATAGTTCCCGCAACTCATAAATAGAGGACATGGCCCCTAGTCTCCTGGGTTTAGAGTGGAAAATCGCTGTGTGAGATGATCAAAACAAACCTAAGCAACTCAATGGCCCCCTGTCGTCTGCATCGTGCTATTTACCAGGTTTCAGGTTATGTTTTGTTTTTGCTATGGCCGAGTTGGAACCCCTGTGGTGTCTTCCCATGGAACTCAGTGTACAGTTGCTGTGGGGGCCCACTTTTCCTTTCTTTATTAAGAAAAGGAAACAGGAAATCAAATGTAAAACCCTCTGACGGTTAGAGTCACACCAAAGTTGTGAATATAACCACACCTCCGGCAGGAAATGAAACTACAGTTCTCACAGTGACGTTCCCTCACCTTTCGTGGCCCGCACGGTGTTTTTCAGATTTGAATTAGATAGTGTAGATGAAAGGGCTGAGCTCTGGGCCATGGATGGTATTGGGCACTTGTCGGTCGGGGCATAGGTGAACAGAGGCGTTTAATACTGCGCAAAGGGATGTTCATTTGTTCTGTGTCACTATGTCTCTGTCAGATGTCCCCAGTTGGGGGAGGAGGGTGCACAGGCAGATTCTGACCCATTGATTGTTTTGGCCCACAATGTGTATTTTAAAATTTGCCAACATTTATTTTATTTTATCTTATTTATTTATTTATGTATTTATTTATTGAGGCAGAGCCTCACTGTGTATTTTAGGCTGGGCTTAAACTCACTATGAAGCCCAGCCTGACCTGGAACTCACATCGATCCTCCTGCCTCAGCCTCCTGAGTGCTGGAATTACAAGTATGCACCACTATGGCCAGCCAAATCCGCCAACAATTATTTATTTATTTGCTATCTTTTTTTTTTTTTTTTTTTGGTGGATACCGGGGGGTCGACCTCAGGACCTCGCGCACCAACAGGCACCCATGCCGCTGAGCGATATCACCGGCCCCTTTTTCGTATGTGGGATCCGGGAGTCGAACTCGGGCCCTCGCGCTTGCAAGGCAGGCGCTTATGCCACTGAGCCATCTCACCGGCCCTCTTTTTTTTTTTTTTGAGACAAGGTCTCGCTATATAGCCCAGGCTGGCCTTGAACTTGCAGGGATCTTCCTGTCTCAGCTTCCCAAGTGCTGGGATTACAGGCATACATCACATAAAGCTAGGTTCCTGACACCTCATGTCTGGGCTTCTGTACATTCCAGCCTTCACTTTGACCTCTTCTTGCTGACATGAGTCTCCTGTCTCCAAGTCACTCAGCCTGGCTATCCTAGCTGTACATACGCTCACCTTCCCTAGCCTAAGAGCGAGGAACATTTCATTTCTTTGCTCCACCCCAGGATAGTTCTGAATGTGAGCTGTATGTACAAGAAAGCTTTGGACCAGCAAAACAATTGAGGACATATGCCACCATCATATTGCCACCCAAACTGCTCATTTTCCTTAGTATATGTATTGGGTTTCTTGCTTTGCTGCCCGACACTTGCTGTGCTGCCTGTGTAACTGGACTCTTCTCTCCAGGGAGCCAGCCCTCCTCACTCTCATCTCAGTCCCCATGGACTAAGTGGAGGTTAAGTCTACTATCTCATTTCACCCCGGTGAAGCCCAGCGAGACCTCTCAGGGATTGCCGAGAGAGGAGGATGTGGAGCTTTTCCAAAAAACTTGAACTTGGGAACACAAAGACGTAGGCTGAGGCCACCTTGTTAAAAGTATGTAGTTCAGGCTGACCTTGAACTCCCTATGTAGTCCAGGCTGGCTTCGAACTCATGACAATCCTCCTACCTCAGCCTCCAGAGTACTGGGATTATAGGTGTGTACCACCACACCCAGCTGATGGAGTCTTGCCTGATGTAGACTACCCTGGCCTTTTCAGTTTTTTTTTTTTTTTTGGTGGGTACCGGGGCTCGACCTCAGGACCTCGCGCGCCAGCAGGCGCCCGTGCCGCTGAGCGATATCATCGGCCCCTTTTTCGTATGTAGGTTTCGGGAGTCGAACTCAGGACCTCGCACTTACCAGGCAGATGCTTACGCCGCTGAGCCATCTCACCGGCCCTTTTTTGGTTTTTTGAGACAGAGTCTCACCATGTAGTCCAGGCTGGCCTCGAACTCATTATGTAGCCCAAGTGGGCCTCGAACTCACGGTGATTCTCCTGCCTCAGCCTCCCAAGTACTGCCTTTTCAGTTCTGTAAGGAGCTCCCTGGAGAAACTAGCCCTGAACCTTTCTATGTCCCCTAACTGGAGTCAACTTTTCCCTAGGTAACAGTAGGAAGTAGCAGAAAATGAAAGGGTACACTTTTGATTTACTTTTACTTTATTTTATTTCTGTAGTGCTGGCATCAAACCCAGGGCCTTGCACATGCTAGGCAAGCAATCTACCATTGACCCACACCCCCAGCCCTCAAGGGTACACTTTTTATGTGTCTCCCATTACATAAAAGAAGTGGTTAATTAGTTGGTTTTTTAGTGTCTTTTCTCTTCTTGTTTTTTTAATTATTGAAATACATGTTTTAAAAATTCTAATAATCAAGAAGTAAATAATGCCAGTAAAAAGTTAAGATCCTTCTCTTCTTTTCCCTGCAAACTACTTTCCAAAGGTAACAAATAAGTATGATTACTAATAGTATTGTTAAAAATCATCATCTGTGTTTATAGAGGGCTTACTGTGTTCCAGATGCTGTTCTAAGTATGTGTATTTTTTCATTTACCCTCCACAAAGTCCTATGATGATTGTTGTGTTCTACAGGGAAAGAACGTATGGCATAAAAAGGTTAAATTTGCCAGGCATGGTGGTGCACACCTGTAATCCCAAAACTTGGGAGTCTCAGGCAGGAGGATCACCAGGAATTCGAGGCCAGCCTGGGCTACATAGTGAGTTCAAGACCAGCCTGAACTACATAATGAGACCCTGTCTCAAACAAAGGTTAAATTTGCAAAGCTAATCTAATTCAAATCGTCTGACTCCAGAGCCCAGATTCTTAGCCACTGGGTTATGCTGACAATGGTTAGATGTTTAACTATAAGTATACATACATGTACATATTTAAAGCACGGTGCATTTGTGTTACATTTTCTTCACAGGGGCTCACTATGTAGCCCAGGCTGGCTTCTAACTCATGGTGTGCCTCTTGCCTCAAACTCCCGAGTGCTGGGATTACAGGCTTGCGCCACCACGCCCATTTTTCCCCTACAATTGTGTCTTAACTGAGCATCATCTTTGACAGCACTCCACGTCACTTTCCAGACAAGAACTTCAAGCTCTTGTCTGGGCAAACATTTCTGAACACAGGTGACCATCAGGGATGGCAGCACATTCAGCCAGTAGTTGAGCTGCCCCTAAGATCCTCAGCAAGGGCAGTCCTCACACGTGCGGCAGAGGACAAAGGGACATTGGATGGTCATCAACTTTAGAGTGTTGAGCTTTCATTGCTTGAGAAATACCCGTATACAGTATTACCTGCTCTTTAAGGATGGGGACTACGTATCACTGCAGTCGATTCCAGACCCTAGGACAGTGCTCCTGGCATGCCCGGCACAAAGTACTCAAGGAATACTCACTGCATCAATGCATAAAGGGATCACTTGTGTAATATTTCAGGGCAGGGCATTCAGAAGTGAGACTCACCCTGAGTCCTGTGTGGAGAGGTTGCTAAGCACTGAAGGTGACATGACTGACCTGATTCATAAGCGTTTATTAATAATGATGTCATGCTGATGTCCATAGATCATTTCTACACAGCTTTTCTCATTTTTATCCCTTGAGGTAGAGCCCACACCTTGTGTGCCACCAACAGCCCATTTTCAAAGGTGTTATCAGGTCAGACATGATGGTGCAGATCCATAACCCCAGCTACTTGGGAGGCTGAGGCAAGAAGATCAAAAGTTCAAGGCCCACCTGGGCTCCTAGCCACACCCTGTCTCCAAATTTTAAAAAATCTTAAAAGGCTAGGGTTGTAGCTTGGTGGTAGAGAGCACTTTTCTGTAGCATGTGCAAGGCCCTGAGTTCAATTTCCACTACCACAAATACATAAAACAAAAAATAAAATAAAATAAAATAAAATAAAATAAAATAAAATAAAATGACATACCATTTAAATAAAATGACAGGCTAGGGATGTAGCTCATTGCTACAGCACTTTCTGGCACCACAAGGAAAAAAAAAGGCATATTAGCTACCACAAAGATGGTAGAGTGGTAGTTACAAGTTTGGGATCCAGAGCCATCCTGCCTAGGTTCGGATCCTAACTGGGACACTTACTAGATACGTGGCCTTGGGCATTTTAGTCTCTCTGGCTTCACTTGCCCCTCTGTAAAATAGAGATACTAAAAGCATTTACCTGCTAAAGTGAGGGTTACCTGAGTTGAGGGATGCAGTGGTTTGCACTCAGTAAGTATTATAATGAGTATGACTTTTAAAAAGGTGTCACATTAAATGACAGTATGCAATCCTGCGCAGTTTCTCCCTCACCAGCTCCTATAAATCCAAATGTGCTACTGATTTTGAAATACCATACATGTTGAGCACAGAATATGTTGTTTTAACTTGTTCTCATCCTTGGATGATATTCCAGTGCATTATTAGGTTTTTTTTTTTTTTTTGGTTTTTTTTTTTGGCAGTTACAGCACATGCCTTTCTGGGTGATGGTAACACTGCCTAACGCACATAATCCCTTTAATACCCACCCGCTGTGTGTGTACCAAGTCCCTTCTCCTCCTTGTCACTGTCATCAGCTAGGGCATCTTCTCTCCTTTCCCCTAAGTGGCCCCACGTCATCTCCTTCCGGGGGAGCCACTCTGACCACTGCAGCTGTCCAAAAGCTGTGAGCAGGGCGTCAGCCATCTTCCTTTCCTGTCCCAGGCTCCATTCCCACAGGCCTCTCCAGATCCCTCTCAGGGAGGCTGTGTGTGTCAGGATTCGTGAGCCGAAAAAGGAACTGCTTAAAATTCCGAAAGCTTCCCAGGAAATGCTAGTTATGTTCCCACCTCTCCCCTCGCCCGGTGTATTCCTAGGTAAATATCATTGTTATTTGCATGGGGACAGCTCTGAGAATAAGAGACAGAAGATTTAGAAAAACTTGTGTGTATGCACACGTGTGTGCACTTGGTCTTTGGAAGAGCAGAATTTGGTTTTCAACATAATGTTAAATGAAACTATTTGGAGAAATGATGACATGAAAGCACAGAAAAATTGGCCCTACTTCAATAAAGCCCAAAAGATGAAAATGCAAATATTAAAACACATGAAATAAGGATGGTTAGCCATCTAATTAAAAATTATTTCCTATATGAAGGACGTATCAGAAATTTAATAGCTTCTCACACTGAATTGGAACTGATTTATAGTGTGAGACCTCCTTCAATCCTGTCTCTTTCCTCAAAAACACCAGTGTCAGATACCACCAAGACTGCTGAGCTGGATCCCATGACCCAGAGTGGTCTTACTGAATTCTGTCAAGTATTAGGTGCTCGGGACACTGGATTCTTTCCTGTACCCGAGTCCTTGAGGCCAAACTCACCAAAGTGTGGCCCAGGGAGAGGGAGCAGTCAGCCCAGTGTGATGCGGCTGTGAGGCTCTGGTTATGGTAGCCTCAGCTGGCTTGGCAGTTCCTTGGTGGGACCAGGAGAAAGACCTTGATGGAGGCCACTGGCCCTCCAAGAAGGACACTGAGGTCCACGTGAAAAACCTCCCCACCCCCACAGATGCTTGGTGGGGTGGGGGTCCAGAAATAGCAGACTCTACCATAGACGGCAGGGAAGATGCTGACTGCTGACAGCTATCATCATGTTGGTATGGGTGTCACTCAACAGTCCTACCTCTGTCACAGGCTGGTAGAGCAGACCAGCCCAGGTCTGTGTTTTGGTCCCTTAGTTTTGGCTTTAGAGATAGATGGTTGTAGGCCTAGTATTTTTATTTATAGTCAGTTTTCCCAGGTCCTGGTCCTTGCTCTTCAACTTCACTGACATTTCCCATAAACCCTCTCTCTCATGACAATGGAGGAAGCTTTAGTTCTGAAATGAGGCTTCTGTCCAAATTCAGTCATTCATTCAACAAACACTCTTGAGGCAGCCTGAGCAGTGGGCTGGGTGAGAAATTACACAGTCCTTGTCCTCTGGAAGCCCACAGTCTAGGCAGGACAGACACAGACCATTTCCACTTCCAGCAGCGGCGCGCAGGATGCCAGGGGAGAGGCACAGGATCCAGGCCCGGGGGGATTAACAGAACTCGCTTGAGTCAAGCCTTAGTGAAGCTTAGGGATTTGGGGAGTACGGTAGGAAAGGCATTCCAGGCAGAAAGAACAATCCATGCAAACACATAGGAGACAATCGAGTTTAGGACATTCAGGTCAAGGCGCCAAGGAGCAGCTGGAGAGGGGGTGGTCCACAGAGGGAAGAGTTGGGAGGGCTGCAGTGGGAACTAAGCCAGAGAGTTAAGCAGACCCCAGATCCCAGAGGGCCTTGTCTGCCTGCCAGAGCATTTGGGTGTTCCCCCGAGAGAGAAGGCAACAGCGACTGAGGAGGTCTCTCCAGTGTGAGCAGCAGATTTGTACTTTTTTTTTTTTAATTAATTAGCAGATTTGTGTTTGTGAATGGGGTGCTGAGAGCAGGGTGGATGGGGTTTAGAAGGCAACAAGCAGACCACCAAGGAGCCCGCATGGTGAGCACCCACCCCAGCCAGGGCGAGGGGTGGGGAGGATTCGGCTGAAGTCAATTATTAATAAATGCACACAGTGACTCATCTATGCCTTCCCCGTGCCTGGCTTCATTTCCCCATCCAGCCCCTAGAAGCTCTGTTTTTGACTCTGGTTCATTTCCCTTTTCCTTCTTCCTTTAGCAGCTCCCTTCTGTACACTCAGCCTCCTGCAGCCAGCTGCCAGACTCTTCTGGATCATCTTCACGAAAAGCTCCCCAGTTTTTCTCCCTCAAATCCCTTAGAAGTGCTTTGACCAGTGGAAGAGAAAGGTCATCGGTGGCTTTCAAAGAGCAGCTAGGAAGCAGCACCTCAGTCAAGTTACTAGTTAAGGGAAATCCACCCACTGTGACTGCCAGGAACCAAATCAGCAACGCGAGCGCAGCCTCAGGCCTCGCATTCCGGCAGCTCCATGAGCCAAGATGTGCAATGCCTTATGGGTTCTGTCATGTCAGCCAGCGTGTACCCTGGACAGTATATACAGGAAACAGGTAGCTCACCAAGTACGGGACACATCCCTTCTCCTGCTGGTAATGAGGGGACAGGACACATATCTGTGTGATAAGCTCAGTGAGCTGCTACGCTTACTCTGCAGGAACGAAATATATTTTGAGAGACCTACTACTTTCAAATTTATAGAACAATGAACTATGTTATATTTGGATTCTGTTATATGTTCATCTATCAAAATTTATATAGCTAAAAATATTAAGATTCAATAAATTAGATGCTATACATGATTAAATCAAGTAAGCACATATCTTTAATTGAAACATGAGGGTGTTTTGCCAGGTGTGGTGGCGCATGCCTGTAGTCGCAGCATTAGGGGGCGGCTGGGGCAGGAGGACTGCCACAAGTTCGAGGCCAGCCTTGGCTATATAGTGAGTTCAAGGCCAGCTTGAACTACATAGTGAGATTCTTTTTTGTTTTGTTTTGTTTTTTGTCTTTTTGAGACAGGGTCTCACTATGAAGTTCAGGCTGGCCTTGAACTCACTTTGTAGCCCACGCTGGCCTCAAGCTAGCAGTGATCCTCCTCCCTCAGCTTCCCAAGTGCTGGGATTACAGGTGTGCACCACCACACCTGGCCATAGTGAGATTCTGTCTCAAAAACAAAACAAAACAAAACAAAACCATGACGGTGTTTTGATCCATATGGAAAACATTTCCAGGTAAGATTTGTCCCTCATAATGTAGGAAATGCCATCTTCTGTCATCCAGCCACCTCTAAATTCAGACCATCACGTTTGCTCCTGTAGCTGCTGCACCTAATTTCAGATGAAAAATTCCTGCCATTCAAAGGCAGAGCCATTCATGTATAATTTATGAATCCCTTGGGTTCCTTTAAAATGAAAAGAGTTACGGAAATAGAAGTTGCTCTTATCGCCATGCCAACAGTAGACCCACAACAGCAGCTCCGAAACACACCGTGTCCCAAAGCTCAGGGCACAAACCCTCACGTTCCTCCCACAGAAAGCTCTTTCCGTTTCCTTCCAGAACAAACCTTCACGTACAGTGACCCCTCCCAGGAGCGTGTGCAGGCCTGTCCCTCAGCGAGCTGGCAGGAACGCCGACACACACACACACACACACACACACACGCTCTCCTCCAGCACACACCTCCCTTCTCGTTCCCCACGGGACCTGGGTGTGTGTGTGTGTGAATGTCTGAACTGATGACATATTGTGACAGAACTTGCAAGAGAGTGAGGTACAGCCTCAAAGCAATGCAGGTCACGGCAACAGGCTTTATATAACCCAGAGCCTCGGAGAGACCCAAAATAGCAGCCTCCCTGCTGCTCAGTTAGTCTCTTCCATCAACCGAGGATAAAATTAGAGCAGGCGCTGACGTGCACCTGCGTCTACAGAGGGACTCCAGGGAGATGGCGAGAACGGCTCAACACTCTGCCACCGGCCACGCAGGCTGTCAGAGTTTGCAGACCCAATCTGTCACCAGACCACGCTCTGTGTGGGGGCCTGTGTGTATGCTCCGGGCTACGAGCAGACCATGGAGTCCCTCTCTGAGCAGAACATGTCCGGGGACTGGCCCCGGAGTTGGCAGAGAAGGATGCCCAGGCTTTTCAGGAGGAAGTCAGTTCCCCCACAAGTCCACATTTTACTTCACATTTCCTTTTCACTGCCCTCCACACCATTTCTCTCTGGCTCCTGCAGGGTTAAGATTGGCCCCTTTCGGCTGGGCGTGTTGGCCCACAACTGTAATTCCAGCGCTCAGAAAGCTGAGGCAGAAGGATCACCAGGAGTTCGAGGCCAGCCTGGGCTACATAATGAGTTCAAGGCCAGCCTGAAACTACAAAGCGAGACCCTGTCTCAAAAAGACAAAAAGCAAAAAAGTTTGTTATGTCAATCACCAAGTACCAGATATAAATTTTTTATTTTCAGACAGGGTCTTGATAAACTGTCCAGACTGGGCTTGAATTTGCAATCCTTCTGTCTCAGCCTCCCAGAGTGCTTGGATTATAGGCATGTGCTGCCAGACCCAACTGCCAACACTTTTTATTTTTCATTTTGAGACAGGGTTTGCTAACTTACTCTGGCTGAGCTGGGCATGGTGACACATGTGTGTAATACTAGCACTCTGGGAAGCTGAGACAGGAAGATCAAAAGTTTGAGTCCGGCCTCTGAAACCTAGTGATTTTGTGAGACCCTGTCTCGATATAAAAAATAAAAAGAGGACTGGGGATGTAGCTTAGTGCAAAGGCCCTGGGTTCAATCCCTAATAGTGCAATAAATAAATATATAAATTTTAAAAGTTGCCTGTGCTGGCCTTGCACTTGGATCCTTCTGTCTCAGCACCTAAGTAGCTAGGATTACAAGTGTGTGTCACTGCGCCTGGCTTGCAGTTCTCTTTTAAGTATGTACTTCAGAAAATGGTAAATATTGAAATATTTTACATCGAGGTACTGAGTATTATGTTCTTTTAAGGTAACCTGAATAAATTCTGATCACATTCCCATGAAGCCTGGGATCTGCTTATTATCATCTTCCAAACACAAAACACACGCACGCACACACGAGAAATAATTTAAGCTAATTTAAAAAATAATTATCATATCTATTTAGCTATTTTTTTGTTTGTGTGTTTGTTTTGAGACAGGGTCCACTATGTGGCCCAGACTGGCCTCAGTCTCTGTGATCCTCCCGCCTCAGCCTCCTAAGTGCTGGGATTACAGGCATGCACTACTACCCCTAGCTCTCTATTTAGCTATTGAGAAGAATGATAAATGTTCAGCAAGCACAGCCACATTTCCCAACCACCCTCTTTCTTCATTTCCCCAAATTTTATGGCTGCTCTGAGCCCCTAGAACTTCCAAACACTCATGGATATTTCTCTCCCTTTCCTAACTTCATACTGAGCACTTTACTTTGGTGTAGATTGACGATCTCTGCCTTCTAATTCTCTCCAGTCTGACCACTGCTCGGCCTCTGCAAATGCACAAATGCAGCATCCAGAAGCCGACACGGTGAGCATGAGGTCCAGGGGCAGTGTGGACACACACCTTGCTGGACCAGCACAGCTGCAACGCCTGTGGGTGAGGCCGGGACCCCAGAGAGACTGCTGCAGAGACTTCAGGAGATGGAGTGGGGAAGGGATAGAGAAATGGAGTAAAGGAAGCTTCAAAAAGCAACTTCCTTCTTTCATTGGTTGGTTGGTTTGTTTTGTTTTGAGATAGGGCCTCACTATGTAGTTCAGGCTGACCTTGAATTCCCTATGTAGCCCAGGATGGTCTTGAATGTGCAGTGATTCTCCTGCCTCAGCCTTCTGAGTGCTGGAATCACAGGTATACGCTACCATGCCCAGCTCTTTTTGTGGTTTTTGAGACAAGATCTCACCTCAACTGATCTTGAACTCTCAATCCTGCCTCAGACTCCTAGAATATTGGGATTACAGCTGTGTACCACCATACCTGGCTGTTATACTTGTTTTGTTTTGTTTTTTGAGACTGGGTCTCACTATGTAGTCCAGACTGGCCTTCAACTTACCATGTAGTCGAGGCTGGCCTCAAACTTGCAGCAACCCTCCTGCCTCAGCTTCCTGAGTGCTGAGATTACAGGTGTGGACCAGCATCCCGAGCTTCCACTGTACTTGTTTCATACAATCCCTTCCCCTTGACTGCGGTCAAGATCTGAGAACGTGATGGGATATCACCCCTTTCATTATCCCAAAAAGAATTTTGCTAATATAACTAAGACCCCAAATCAGTTGGTTTTGAGTTAATCAAAAGGGAGATTATCCGGGGTAGGTCTGACCTCCTTAGGTGACCCCTTCAAAAGGGGAACTGGAATTCTTCTTAAATCAGAGAGAATCCACCACTGGCCTTGAGGAGGTAAGCAGCCACACTGTAAGAGGGAGGAACTATGCGACAGGGATGGGAGGGCAGCCTCTAGCTGCTGAGTGTGGTCCCTGCTGACAGCTAGCAAGACAACAGGGACCTCGAGCTTCTATATACCGAACTAAATTCTGCCGCGAGCCACAGCAGCCTGGAGAGGTCCCCTGCTCCGGGGTGGATCAGCGCAGCAGACACACTGGGGACCCTGAGCAAGGACTCCCACACCTAGACCCTGACACATGGAAACTATGAGATGATAAGTAATCATGTTAAGCTGCCAAACCCAAGGTAATCTGTTATGTAGCAACAGAAAACTTATGCCACCTCCCTGAGAATGAAGGCTCCTCCGGTCTCCACAGTATCCTACACTTGCCAGTACCCTAGCCCTCCCTGCAGTGTCACACCGAGTCCCTGTGCATCTGCTGCCCGCCCACTGGCACTGCAGCCTGGGCTCTGTCTTCTCTGCCCCGGCCCTGAGTATCTGGACTCTAGGAGGTAGGCAGTAAGGTTCGTCCGTGGAATTAACATTGTGCAAACCCCAAGTTCACTTCTGTCTTCACTCACCATTTTAAATGGAGGTAATGTTTTTGGCTCTTCTTATCCAATCCTGGGAATAAAACCCAGGGCCTTGCACCTGCTGGGCAAGCGCTCTACCACTGAGCTACACCCTCGGCCGATTCAATCACCAATGGAACATGTTCCATAATGGGCCCTACTGCAAGATGTTGTTTCAGATCTCCCTTCTGGTTTGAGGCTATAACAGTTCCTCGTGAAGGTTCTGGGAATATCAGATCCTCCACACTACATCTTTAAAATTACCTATAATAACACTAATCCCTCTCATAGTGCGGCTGTGGACAGCTGTCATGTCCGTGCTTACTGTCTCTTTGAGGCGTCTAGCCTGTCCCCAAAAGCACCCGAGCATATCTGCTGGACCGTTAGCCAGCAGCCTCCGTACAGTTTCACTGCTGTGTGTTGCTCCCTCAAAGACCATGGCTTTGGTCAGTGTGTGTGTCCTGACTTTTGGTTCAGAAATGCGGTCATTGCAGAAATATGTGAGCCTAGAAACGGGAAACAGGTCTATGAGTTTCACTCGCCTGACTCTGTTTTTTTTGTGTGTGTGGGTACCAGGGGTCGACCTCAGGACCCCACGCGCCAGCAGGCGCCCGTGCTGCTGAGTGATATAACCGGCCCTTTTTTCGTATGTGGGTTCCGGGAGTCAAACTCGGGCCCTCGCGCTTGCCAGGCAGGCGCTTACGCCGCTGAGCCATCTCACTGGCCCTACTCGCCTGATTCTTACCCCATCTCCTGTACACATATGCATGCACGGACACAAGGATTCACACACACACACACACACATACACACACACACCTTCTTTATTGGCGCCACTGATCTTATATAATAACCTGCAACAGGAGACAGTGTTTTATATTTCTCTCTATATAAAAAGATTTATGGGATAAAAAGCTCCTGAATGGCCGGGCATAGCGGCACACACCTGTAATTCCAATGCTCTTGGGGCTGAGGCAGGAAGATCTCAAGTTCCAACCCATCCTGGGCAACTTAGTGACTTAGCAAGACCCTGTCTCAAAATAAAAAATGGCTGGACATAGTGGTGAATGCCTGTAATCCCACCACTTGGGAGGCTGAGTCAAGAGGATTGTCACAAGTTTGAGGGGCTATAGTCAGTTCAAAGCCTTTCTGAACTACAAAGCAAGATCCTGTCTGGGGAAAAAAAAAAAAGGAATCTGAATTTTAAAGGAGTGGGGGATGGGCCGGTGAGATGGCTCAGCAGCATAAGCGCCTGCCTGGCAAGGGCAAGGGCCCGAGTTCGACTCCTGGAACCCACATACGAAAAAAGGGCCAGTGATATCGCTCAGCGGCACAGGCGCCTGCTGGCGCGTGAGGTCCTGAGGTTGACCCCCGGTACCCACCAAAAAAATAAAAAATAAAAATAAATAAATAAATAAAGGAGTGGGGGATATAGCTCAGTGTGAAGGCCCTGGGTTTAAACCCCAGCATCACAGAAACCAAAAACAAAAAAGTTCCTGAATGGGATTCTGGGAACACCTAAGGCCCACCTTCCCTTTGCTACCATTTTCAACCCTGGCCAGACTTTCCTTTGGCCTTAGAAAAGAGAAGGAGCAATTTCTCATAGACCAGGGAATCTAAGCCAAGGTCCCTGGGGACCGGGACAAAAGAGGAAGTGAGGGGCCTGGCAGGTTCTCGTGCCTTGGATTCACACATTCCCAGTACACACTTGGTGTAGATACCCTTCTCTTCTCTGAGTGTTTCTTTGTGTGCAAAATGAATGTAACAGTCGTACCCAGTTCACAGGGCCGTTTTAAAGATTATACTAAACAATGCGTGTAAGCATGGCTCTAGGTTTGGCACTCAGCAAGCCACCTAATAACCTTCGATAGTACCATAATTTGTACTCGGGGTCAAAGCAGGTCTCTTTGGGTCTCAAATACTGGGTGGAAATGGGTCCACCTCCAGAGTTGCTGGCTGCTCACTGGGTCTTGGGGTCTCTGCAAAGTAAGCAGGTCTGACAAGCTACTCATTGTAGACTGTTCCAGGGTCACCTCACCCCCACACTGGGAGTGGCCAGGAAGGCGTTTAGCAAGAACCCAGAGGGAGACAGTAAATGTGAATGATGAAACAGGAAGCCTGGTTTGGAGCAAGAGCCAGCAGTAAACCACTCAAGGAGAACACCTCTCCTGGGTCACTGATTGGGCACTGAGATACCATTCAGGTCAAGGTCAACAGGAAGGTTTGGATCCGTGCCCACAATTTAGAGAATGTGGACCTTCAGGCCACCAGCGAATAGCTCTAACTGGCAACCAAGAGCTCCTTTGAGATAGCACAGCTTTTGGGCCTTCCGAGTTGGAATCCCAGGTCACCCAATTACCACCCTGGGCATAGTATTCCATCTCTGAGCCTCAGCTTCCTTATCTTGGAAAGGGGCAGGGTTACTGGGAGGACCGAGATAAGATGCAAAGAGCCTAGCACAGTGCCTGGCCATTCCCTAAAGGCAGCTCCCTCCCACGTCCCCTCCACCACTTCCTTGTCTCCCCACTGAAGACAGTTGATCACACTGCCTGGGGATGACGCCAGTTCTTGATTATTTGATATTGCCACACATCTAACCTTATCACCAGTTATTGACTGTAAGACTGGCTGCTCTCTGCCCCACCTGGCTCCTTCCTGCCAGGTGGCTTACCCTGATGCATTTGGACAATGGTGAGGGGTTGGGACAGGTCACTTGGTAGCACCAAGGTTGATGCAAAAGGAATTTTGTTTAGTACTCCAAACTTATGGGAAGGAATTATTTTTAAAATATCTATGTATTTATGTACCTGTAACACACACCCCTGGACAAGTCTGCCTCCTCACTGCCACATCTACAAATGCCCTGCCTGGTCCTCCCTCCCATTCGGCCAGGCTCTGCTTAGAGTTACCTATGGGCTCCTTTTCCTCAGCCCATTTCCTGAGTGTTGGGGTTGCAGGGGGTTCTACCCTAAGCCAATTTCTTTTGTCACGCTCCACATGCTCTCTGCGTGACCTCTACTCCAGCCATATCCCGTGGATGTCCAGATCCTTCTGTCAGGCTCAGGCCCTTCTGCCCACAGATCTGCATATACAGCTGCCTCCAGAACACTTCCATCTGGTGGCTCCCCTCAAACTCAAGACGCACAGTATGTGCTTGATAAATTGTTGAGTGTTAAAATCAGATCCACACTGCCTCACATAAACAATATTGTCTTGCCTGGTTTCCCCACCAAACCCATCCTTCCTGAGGGCCAGCGATCATCCTATCTCTCCATTGATCAAAAAATATTCAGTGGCTCCTCACTGTCTGTGGAGTAAAGTCCAGACGCCTTTGCATAGCATGTCTGGCACTTGTCTCTGACCTTCCTGCCTAGCCTTATTGCCCTCTGTACCCTGCACGCACACAGAGGCACTGCTAATCTCAATATTTGCCTCACTCCGCTGTATTCTGTGCCCAGTAAGTGGCATATTCTGCAAACCCAGAACCTAACCAAGCCCCTAGCTGGTCTCCCTCTTGGGTTAATTCTGTTTCCTTGGTCCGCCTTGACCGCACCCACTTTCCACCTGCACTCCACCACCTACATCCTGGGTCTCCCTGGAAACCCGCAGCTGCCTGAATGGTTGATCTGCTTCTCGTCCTCATTCTCCACCGCTGCCCGGGACGGGACCTTCTCAGACGGAGATCTGGCTGGCCTCCTCCTCTTACTGAAAACGCTCCACTGCTCTCTATCAGTGCACTTGCACAGAAATGATTGAAGCTGAAGGATTGCTTACAGGTCTAAAGTCAACAAGGAGAGAGAAAAGCCTAAAAGAATAGGCAGCACTAAGGCAGAAGTGCACACAGGAGCTGCCCAGGAGCTGCAGGACAAAGGGAAGGAGCTGGAGTCGCTCCTGTAGCAGCCTGGAGGAGGGGCGGAAGCCTCAGTGACACCTAGCGAATGAGCTCCACAGGCAAAGCCCTCCTGGCCTGCCTCCCTGCCTCGTGTCCTCTGCCGCCTCCCCTCTGGTCTCGCACCTCAGAGCTTCCGTGATGCCCCCCGGGGCGGGGGGTATAGCTCAGCGCTACAGTGCTAGTCTGGAGGCCCTGCTGTGGGTTCCATCTCCAGCACTGCAGGAAAACAAAACTAAACAAAACAAAACTCAATGAGGCCTCCTATTCAGAAGCTTTCTCTGACTGCTGCCGCCTTTGGCTGAGCTCTGTGGCCCCCTTTCCTAACATCCTACAGCTCATATACACCCTCTTTCATATCCCTACCATGTCACACTGCATTACTCCTGACATTTTAGTCTTCTGTGAGCTCCATGGGGCAGGACAGAGGTTTCTCTTTTCCCTTGGTCCATTTCTAGCTTTTGGTACAGTGCCCGGCTGCGCACAGTAGGGGTTTTTTTATTTGTTTGTTTGGTTTTGTTTTATTTTGTTTTGAGACGGGGTCTTGTTATATAGTTCAAGCTGGCCTTGAACTCATGGTGATCCTCCTGCCTCAGCCTCCTGAGTGCTGGGATTACAAGTGTGTGCCACCATGCCTGGTTTGTGTATAATAAGTTAATGGTAAAATCTGACCCACGCTGCCTCACATAGATAATATTCTCCCTCTCCCTCTCTCTTTCTCTCTCTCTAAATTTATTTATTTATCTATCTATTTATTTATTTATTTACTTTTGGTTTTTTGAGACAGGGTCTCACTGTGTAGTTCAGGCCGGTATTGAACTCACTATGTAGCCTAGGCTGGCCTAGAACTCATGGCAATCCTCCTGCCTCAGCCTCCCAAGTGCTGGGATTACGGGTGCGTGCCACCCGGATCCTGATAATATTCTCTTGTCTAGTCTCCCCACTAAGCCTATCCTTCCTAAAGGCCAACTATGATCATAGTCTCTAAATGATCAAAAATTTTTCAGTTGCCAGGCATGGTGACCACATGCCTATAATTCCAAGTACTTGAGAGGCTGAGGCGGGAAGATCAAAGATCAAGGCCAGCCTGGGCAATTTAAGGAGACCCTGTCTCAATATAAAAATGAAGAAGTTGGGACGTTGCTCAGTGATGTAGTGCTTGCCTAACATGCGTGAGGCCCTGGGTTCAATCCCCAGCACTGCAAAACAACACAAAAACAAAACAATCTTCAGTGGCTCCCTATTGTCTGAGGGATAAAGTCCAAAGTCTTTAGCATACCACATCTGGTGCTTGTTTCTGGCTTTCCTACCCAGGCTTATTGCCTTCCACACCCCTGTCCCACCCGGGGCTCCTCCCGTCCCGGGGCACTCACTCCTTCCTCCACATCTTGGACTCTGGGTCAGAGTTTGCTGTGCTACCTTTCCCAGGAGTGCCCCTTCCGGCCACCTCTGTCATTCTCCTCAGCCTTCAAGGCCTGGTCCCCAGGCTCCTCCTGCAGCTGAGGTGGATGCGGTCGTGTTACACGTTGAACAGAACCTTCGCATCCTGTGGGGTCCGCGCAGCTGGCTCGGCTTTCTCTCTCCTTGCTTCCTCTCTGCTTTCTGTCCTGGACCACGCCCCACCCCGTTCCCGGATGTGCCACGCTTCTCCGTGGTGCTGAGCCACTGTGCGTGATGTTCCCTCTGCCCCGAAGGCTGCGCTCGACTCCCCGCACCTCTCTCGGGTCCCCAGGCGCGGTGCGTGCCCGTGTTGGACACCTGGCCCCTGTGTTTGTGCTTTTACTCAGCTATTGCTGTGTGCTGCATGAAAGCAGGGCCTGTGTGTGTCTCCTTGTCAGTATACCCCTGGCGCTCAGCTGTGACCGCACAAGGTAGGGGCTCGCTCAGCGTTTATTCACTAGCAAGTTTCCCCACGTTAGCGTTCTTTACGATCTCCAGCAAAATAGTTATTTCTACATATTTTCCTCCATCTTGATCGCAAGCTTTTTTTTTTAGTTTTATTTTGGGACAAGGTCTCCCTAAATTGCCAAGGCTGGCCTTGAACTTGCAATTCTTCTGTCTCAGTCTCTCAAGTAGCTGGATTATAGGTGTGTGCTACTGTGCCTGGCTAAGATTTTTTAATAAAATAGAAACTTTTTATTATGATAATTTTCAAAGATACACAAAAGTCAAGAGAATGATGCAATAAACTCCCCTTTCCGTCACACTGCTTAACAGGCACCAATATTTGGCCAGGCTTGCTCTGTGTGTTCCCCACTTTTTTCTCTAGATTAATCGACAGCGCATCTTGTTGAGGGTGGATGTGTCCTGTGCATCTTTACTTTTCAAATCTTCCTTAACTTAGTATCTGATCCCTTACAGGTAATAAATGTTCATTGAATAAATGAATTAGAGAAAAAATCATTAATTCACTCAAAAAAAGATTCATTCAACAAATACTGAACAGCCACTGTATGGCAGGCACTGGTCTAAGCAGTGGGGACAGATTCTAGTAGGAACACACAGGGAATAAATGAAGGAAGGAAGGAAGGAAGGAAGGAAGGAAGGAAGGAAGGGAGGAACCCCAGAGTGGTTAGTGCTACGCAGATCATCGAAACAGTCCTTCATGTCACACTGATTAAGCAGCTACTTCACCCAGGTGTTTGAGGAAGCCCCTCGGTGAAGGTGACCTTTAAACTGAGTCTTGAAAGGCAAGAAGGCCCTTGCTGTGGGAAACTGTGTGGGAAAAGCTGATGGAAAGCAGGGCCGCTGCAGTGTCCCCAAGGCCAGCCTTGACTGAGGGACAGAAGAAGGCTGTGTCGTTGGAGCAGGGAGGCTGGGGGAAGTGGCCGGGATGAAGTCTGAGAAGCAGGCAGAGGCCACATCCGGTAGGGCTTCGCAAGCCAAGCCAAGGCAAGGAGTTGGGTTGGGTCGAAGGTTTGTTGGGGAGCCATGAGAGGCCTTTAAGCAAGCAGTGATAAGATCTGTTTAACCAGTCGTCTGGGAGTGGTGTGGAAATAAACAAGAAGGTGGCAGGAAGACTAGTAAAGAGGCCACTGCAGTCGTTTAGGAGGGAATGATGGTGCTGTAGACCAGAGGGGAGCTGTGGAAATGGAGCGAAGTAGGAGAGGCGAGGAGATGTGTTGAGGGCAGAGCTGCTAGGTCTGGCTGATGGGTTAGACACAGAGGTGAGGGAAAGGGTGGAGGAGGATTTCTAAGAGGATGAAGGTTCCCCTTTCAGAGTAAGGGAGGCACCTGTGTGGTGAGGAGGCCATCAGGAAGTGCCAGCTAGTGACCAGCAATGTGGTTACATGCAGACCAAGTGGAGTCAGCTGTGGCCACACGGCTTTATTTCAGAGGCTTCAGCATCAGCCTCGGGTTTCTAATCTGTAAAATGGGCACAATAATTCCATGTGGAGGGCCTCTCCTGAAGGTCAAACGAGCAAGTGTGTAAAGTGGCTGGCACAGAGCCAGCACACAATGAGTGTGGGTTCTTATCCATCGCCCTGCCCAGACACACCCTCCGTGTCAGCCACAGGCTGTCAGAGAACCCACTCAAGGAGGGAGTGGATGCCCCTTGCTCTTCTGGGAGTGTCACAGTCCCTGGTGAGAACCTGATTCACCCACACACTTGGAAAATTCTCATACTTTTTGGTAATTTCAAAGAAAGAGCAGAACAAAGACCAGGGAAATGGTAAATGGTAGCCCCCAGGCTAAGATTTCTTTGGGAAGCAAGACCCAGAATTCTTGGGGGACCAGAACTTTCCCTGAAAGGGGTTAAAAAAGAGAATGGAGCTGGAGGAGGGAGGCCTTATGGGCTCTGCCCCTCCATCCCTTGTGGGATGTGGGGAGGCTGCAGCCCTAGCGACCTGTTGCTCTTTGCTCCAGGTCCTAGCACAGCCCCATAACTCAGTGAGCACGGAGGCCCCAGGAACTCACCTAAGCTGCACTTAAGAGAAATGTCTATGACCTTCCATGACCCAGGGAGGGGGGCATCCAACATTGCTCTCCTGGCTCAGCTCTCGCTCCCTGTTCCTCACAGAGCACAGTGCCAGTTTTAAATCATATATGTATCTATGTACACATATGTGTCATTATAAAGTATGTATATGTACGGAAAAACTAAAAATACACATTAAAATGTTAGAAGACAGCATGGTAGTACACACCTATAATCCCAGCACTTGGGAGGCTGAGGCAGGAGGATTGCTGTGAGTTTGAGCGTGGACTACATAGTGAGTTCAAGGTCAGCCTGAACTACATTGCAAAACCCTGTCTCAAGAAACCTAAATAAATAAATAAATAAATTATAAATGTTAAGAGACAGCCAGGTTTGGTGGTGCACGCTTGTAATCCGAGCACTCTGAGAGGCTGAGGCAGGAGGATCTCAAACTCCTCCAGCCTAGCCTGGCCAACTTAGTGAATTAATGAGACCCTGTCTCAAATTTTTTTTGTTCAATCAGATTTTGTTGGTACATTTTATTTAATTAATTAATTTACTTTTGTCTATTTATTATTTTTTTTTAGATTGTGAACTCATCACAGATCTGGCGTAAGATCTTGTTTTTACATTAGATTTTATTGGTACATTTTAGTTATACATAATGATCACATTCATCATAGAGAATTTGTACCTGTACATGATGTAACATGATTCCTTTTTTTTTTCTCCCATTCCCCTATCCTCCCTTCAACCCCTCCTCCTGTCTCAAATTTAAAAAAAAAATTTTTTTTTAAGGGCTATGGATGAAGCTCAGTGTGAAGGCCCTAGATTAATCCCCAGTACCACAGGGGTGGGAGTGGAGATGGGGGTGTTTAAAGGTAATCCTCTCTGGGTGGCAAAACAATAGGTAATTTTTAAATTTAAATTTTTTACTTTTTTTTTTTTTAGACAGGGTCTCGCTATGCAATTCACTTGAACTCACTATGTAGCCCAGGCTGGCTTCAAACTTGTAGCAATCCTCCTGCCTCAGCCTCCCAAGTGTTGGGATTACAGGTGTTCACCATGCCACCACACCAGGCTGAATTTAAATTTTTATTTTATTTTTTGGTACTGGGAATTGAACTTTCTGAGCTACACCCCCAGCCCTTTTATTTTTTGAGACAGAGTCTTGCTAAGTTGACCAGAGTGTGTTCAAATTTGCAATCCTCCTGCCTCAGTCTCCCAGAATGCTGGGGTTACTGGTGCGCACCACCTCACCCAGCTGTGGTTTTTATCTTTGTGATTATCTATATTTTCTGCAATGCATTTTCCCAGAGAAGGCAAAATATAACCATTAAAGAACCTTTTTTCAGTGCTGTGGCTCCAACCCAGGGCCTCATACCTGCCAGGCAAGCATTCTACCAGTGAGCCACCCCCCAGCCCTAAAGAACTTTACCTTTCTCTCAAAGTGTTCAGCGTCTCTCACGAGCCTGAAACCTCCTCAATGGGGAATGTGTGAGAAGGACAGGGGAGAGAACACACTTGTACACTCACTTCATCATTCTTTTATTCAACAAATATTTGAAAGCATCATAGACCCCGAAGGAATAAAAGACATTTAGGATACTCTTCCTGTCCTCATATTAGTTTAGATTTTTGTTTTGGTTTTTCTGTGACAAGGTCTTGCTCTGTAGCTCAGGCTGGCCTGGAACTCCTGGTTATCCTCCTGCCTCTGCCTCCTGAATACTAGGATTATAGGCGTGTGCCACCACATCTGGCAAATTTAGATTTTTAAAAGAGAAAAGTAGAATGAGGGAAGGAAATGAACGAGTAGTATAGAAAGTGAAGTGTCCCAAGGATGACGAGATAACTCCCTGCTGGAGGCAATAAAGGCAGCGATATGCAAGAAACAATTTCTGAGACTAAAGGGTGGAGGAGACTTAGGAAGTCAAGGAGGTGGAAGCATTCTGCACAAGGTGAAGGCGTAGCAGAGACACGGGGCAGGGCAGGGCAGCACCAGGGCTGTTTGGGAACGAGCAGGTAAGGAAATTGTGTCTGCTGATGGCTGGGGATAACAAGGAAAGTTTTGTGGGGTTTTAGGTTTTGTTTTGTTTTTTTGAGACAGGGTCTCACTATGTAGCCCAGGCTGACCTCTAACTAGCAGTGATCCTCGTGCCTCAACCTCCTGAGTACTGGGATTACAGGCGTGTTCAATTCCGAACACCACACAAACACACAAACACACACAGAATCGTGGCACATTCATACCATCAAAATGTTTATTAGCTGGCCTGGCATGGTGGCACAAGCCTGTAATCCCAGCACTCTGGAAGCTGAGGCAGGAAGAGTGTTGTGAGTTCAAGGTCAACCTGGGCTACATAGTGAGTTCAAGCCCAGCCTGAACTACGTAGTGAGACCCTGTCTCAAAAAAAAACAAAAGCTTATTAGCTGTTAAATTAGCTGTTAAAAATGATGCCAAGCATATATTGCTATTAATGTGAAATAGTATTCTAGAAATTTTTATTTCATTTTGTTCATTTGTTTTGACAGGGTCCCACTATGTAGCCCTTCCTGGCCTTGAACTTATGATCTTCCTGCCTCACCCTTCTGAGGACTGGGATTACGGGTGAGCACTATGATTCCCAGCTTTAAAAAAAAATTTCTTTTTTTCTTTTGGTACCAGGAATCCAACTCAGGACCCTGCGCTTGCCAGGTAGGCGCTGTGCCACTGAGCTACACCTCTAGCCCCTAAAAAATATTTTTGAATTTAAAAAATTATATGATTGTAAAGATTGTATATATAGTATTACCCCAGCCCTAGCCAGCTCTTTGTCAATTTATGTTTGTTTGTTTGTTTGTTTGTTTGTTTTTGGGCACTTGACAAATTTTATTTGTTCTTGAAAGAAATAATTCATGCAGCATCAAATTTATGTTAACTTGACATGAAAAATACTTTTTCTTCTTTCCTGTCTATTCTTTCCTTTTTTTTCTTTTTCTCTTTTTAGCTGAGGTCTTGCTATATTACCCAGGCTGGCCTTGAATTCCTGGGTTCAAACAATCCTCCTGACTCAGCCTCCCAAGTAGCTAGCACTACAGACACACAATATTGTGCCTACCTTGGCACTATAAGAACACTGTTAAGGGCTGTAGGATGATGTGTACTTTTTCTCTTTATTTTTACTTCATTATATTTGTCTAAATTTTATATATATAATATAAAATTTTATATTTATTTATTTATTTATTTATTTGGTGGGTGTGGTGCTGAACACTGAACCCAGGGCCTCACACATGCTGAGCAAGTATTCTACCTTGAGCTAAACCCCTGCTATAATTTATGTTTTTGTTTTTTGCTTTTGGTTTTTTTGAGACAGGGTCTTGCTATGTAGTTCAGGCTGGCCTTGAATTCACTATGTAGCCCAGGCTGGCTTCAAACTTGCAGTGATCCTCCTGCCTCAGCCTCCCAAGTACTGAGATTACAGGCATGCATCACCATGCCAGGCTGTTTATGTATTTTTAATAAGTAGATTTTTTTTTAAAGAGAAGAATGTGAATAACTCTAATCTGCTTTGAAATTACACCTTCTCACTCACTGGACTTCATCTCTGGTATTTACCTTCCTTTGCTTTCCTAGTCGTTCTAATGCCCGTCTGCCTCCGGAGCACTGGGCTGCTTCCTGAGATGCCCCACAGGGGAAGAAGAAGGTCCTGCTGCCCGTCCCGGGGCACAGTCTCCACAGATCCTCGGCCCCAAAATAAACAGCCGGAGTGTTTCCCCTTCCTAAAAGGGAAGCAGAAGCTCCTGGCGAGCAGAGGGAAGGACAAGCCCTGTCTAGACCATCATCCAGGGGGAATTCTGTCCACACAGTTTCCCATGGAAATCCCCATGGCCCAGCGCAGCTCTGCTGACTCAGGCTGCCTGTGCTGAGGGTGCTCTGATGCCAGCCAACCTGCCCTGTCCGCACACCCACATCCCATCCCTCCACCTCCAAAGGAGAGCTTGCTCAGCGAGGGGAAGTGGTGCACCTGGCCTTCCGGACCAGACCAAGGGCTGTTGAGGCCAGCCTTGGGCCCTGCCTGGAGCTCATCCTCACCTCCCACCCTGGGAACATCGCTGGCCAGTGTGAAGCTTGCAGGACTCTAAGATCAGCTGCATTTGACTAGTTCAGGGAATCAGTTCCCAGACCATTTCTTTTTCTTGAGACAGGGTCTCGCTATGTAGTTCAGGCTGATTTGAACTCACTATGTAATCCAGACTGTCCTTGAAATCACAGAGATCATCCTGCCTCAGCCTCCCCAATGATGGGATTACAAGTGTGCATCACCATGCCAGCCTCCCAGCTACTTTAAATTATCAGTTTATTACTTATTATATCTAGTACAATGTAAATACAATGTAAATGGTTTCATTATTCTATTCTATTATTTAGGGAATAATGACAAGAAAAGGCCTATGTATGTTCAATGCAGGTGAAAAAATTTTTATTTTCAATTCACAGCTGAATCCCTGGATATGAAGTCCACAGACGAGAGGCCTGACTGTATAAAGTGAAGTGGAAATTTAATAACACTCTGGTTCATTTAACTACATACAGGTCATGTGTTAGTTTTGGTCTCTATGACAAAATACATAAGACAAAACCAATTATAGAAAGAAAAGCTTATTTTGGCTTATAGTTTTGGAAGTTTCAGTCCATGGTAACTTGGCTCTCTTGCATTTGGGCCTGTGGTAGCCAAATACATCATGGCAGGAACTATAAGGTACTATCTCTGGCAACTCCTAGAGCCTACAGACCTTTGCTGGGAATTGAACCCAGAGCCTTGCACGTGGATAGTCAAGCTATGGCCCCAGCCCAGTGAGCCTATAGCTTTTGTGAAGATTAAGTGAGGAGTAGCTATTTACCCCGTGATGGCCAGGAAGCAAAGAGAAGGAGAGGAAGGGGTTGGGGTCCCAATGACCCAATATCTCCTTGTAGGCCACGCCCCCAGTGACCTTACTTCCTTCCACTAGGCTTCACTTCCTAAAGGTTCCATCACCTCCCAATAGTGCCACAGGCTGGAGACCAAGCCATTAGCATATGAGCTTTGGGAGACATTGAAGAGCCAAACCATAATATCTACCCTGGCCCCCGAAGGCTCATGTTTTTCCCACAATGCAAAATGCATTCAGTCTGTCTCCAAGGGTCTCAAAGTCTTAATTGTTCTAGCATCACTCAAAAACTTTGCCTCTATTCTGAGGAAAAAATTAGTACATTTTCAGTTGTAAGTGGAATAGTTATATCATGTTAGGCAGACTTTCTACTTTGTCATTGTCATATTTGGAGATTAGGTATAGTTTAAGAAAATGTGTTTGGGTATCAAGTTAACGAGGTGTAGCTGGGCACAGTGGCATATGCCTGAATCCCCACACTCAGGAGGCTGAGGCAGGAGGATTGCCATGAGGACAGCCTAGACTACCTAGTGAGTTCAAGGCCAGTCTAGACTCATAGAAAGATCCTTTCTCAACAAAACAAAAACAAAAACAAGGGGTAGACTTGTGATGGTTATTCTTGGTTGTCAACTTGACTAGATTGAGAGATGTCTGAAAGTGATCAGATGGCTATGGTTGTATTCACCTCAATGAACATTTGAATTAACTATGTCAGCAGTGATAACATTTGCCAGATATTTGCTGTGCTTTTCTTTGAAAATCCTGGGCATTGGGCCAGAGATATAGCTCAGTGGCACAGCACCTGCCTGGCAAATGCAAGGTCCTGAGTTTGATTCCAGGTACCAAAAAAAGAAAAAAAAAAAAAAAAAAAGAAAGAAAATCCTGGGCATTTATTTGGACATACCAAGTCTATGGTAGCATACTGTAACATGTCGTCTTCCTTTCTCAAGATCTGATTTAATGAGTAGGCATTTACTGAGTCCTTCCAACGTGCCCCGCTGTATGGTAGCCACTGTGGATACACGCAGGGTGTGGATACTAGCCTGAGACTAGGCTGGGATTTTGAGACTGAAGGCTTGAAAAGACGATGTTCCCTCTAATGGAAGAGGACACTAACTGAGTGAGTGGGGACTGGATTGGTCTGTATGACAGTGCCTCATACATGGTGTTGGATGACCAGGACATCCCAATGGCAAATGTTCACGAACTTGTTGGAGCTGGAGGGTTAGCTCTCAGGTGAGAACATGAGCTCAGGGAGTAACTGTGGACATCCTCCACATAAAGCCGAGTCCACTGAGATGAGCAGGCCTGTACCTCCGAGAGCAAATCAGAGTGGAGGGAAAGAGGAGGTGGAAGAGAGAAAGCAAAGATGGGTAAGAACAACTAGAGGGATAAAGGTGCAGTTCAGTGGTAGAAGGCCTGCTTACAATGTTCAAAGTCCTAGCCGGGCATGGTGGCACACGCCTGTAATCCCAGCACTCAGGAGGCTGAGGCAGGATGATCGCCTTGAGTTCGAGGCCAGCCTGGGCTACATACTGAGTCCAGAGTAGCCTAAACTACATAGCGAGACCCTGTCTCAAAAAACAACAACAAAAAACCAAAGTCCTGGGTTTCATCCCAGTGCACACAATCACACACACACACACAAAGTATCAAAGCTTCATAGCCTCACACTGAGAAAAGGACGCTGTGATGTAGGGCAACAAATCATGCTACTTTGCCCAAAGCCATCCCAATTTTAGCACCAAAAGCCCGCATCTCAGAAAATATCTTGGTCCTGGGCAAGCAGGACAGTTGGGCTATGCAAAGCCTTAAGCTTGATACCAAGTTGGGACACCTGAAATGAATAGTTCGACAGCCAGTGATTTCGGTACATGGCCCCTAAGAGACCACATTGTACACAAATCACTCTGTATTTGCCACATCTTCTGGGCTTGACCTGGGCCCAACACAGGCTGACGTTAATAACCTGAGCTTGTTGGATCCAATCTTTAAAAACCTTTGATCACTTTTGAGGTTTTTGGCCTGGAAGCGTTTCCTATTATATAGTTAGTCAAGGTCATGTTTGGTTCAAGTACTGTTTCTCTAAATTGCCTTCACCCAAGCAACTGCTTTTACTGGAAATTCAGCTGTCAAGATAGAGTTGCTGGCCTTTCAGAAAAGAAAGTAAACTTTAGAACTGACACACTTGGTAGAAAGATTAAAGAAAATTAGCTCACTCCAGCTTTGGTGGAAACTACGGTGATTTGGGGAACTATGAGGTACATCCCTGCAGTGTCTAGAGCCTGTAGTGCTTGGGATTGGACCCAGGGCCTTGCACATAGTCAGTCAAGCTACAGCGAGCTTTTAGCTTTTGTGAAGATCAAGTGCTTCTTACTTGGGTTAGCAGCTGTTGCAAAGCTCTTCTTCCAGTAGCATCTTGTGGTGCTTGGAACCGAAGTGAAACTGAATGATTTTCATGGTGCTTTGGTTTTTATTTTTTACGTGCTTCTGGTTCTGCTCATTTCCTCTAAGCTGGAGGCCAAAAACTGACAGTTTATGGGCCAATTCAGCCTATGAATGTGTTTTGTTTGGCCTACGGGGTGTTATTTTGAAATTCTGAATTAGTTGCCAGCATTTAAAATCCAGGATATTTCACATAAAAATCTGAATTTCCTGCTTTTCTTGAAAAAAAAAAAAAAGGGAAGATCTAAAGACTTTGAGGCTACGTATCCATGTGGCAACAGTCGGCAGGAGATGAGCAGCAGCTCCCCCACTTTGATGCCTCATCCCCACCTGGCTGGCTACTTTCCTTTCCTTTACCTGCCAGGCCATTCCCAAGACTCCGCGGAGAATGAGGCTTCCAAAATACTTCGGTCATTAGTTCTGAGCCACTTGCCTTGACCTGTTTCCTGCCCCACATCCCAACATGTTCCCCAGCCTTGGAGGTTCTGACGTCATGAATGATTTCCTGTTTATGAATTCGACTCATCCCCCTGGCCCAACGCCTGGCATCATTCTTCCAGGTTACTGTGCTTCCTGCCCATCCTGCCCCTGCCCCTCTAAATCAGGAAGACTCACCCATGTTCTATGCTGTTGGCAGGCTCAGAAACCAAAGCACAATGGCCAGGCATGGTGGCACACGCCTGTAATCCCAGCACTCAGGAGGCTGGGGCAGGAGGATCACTGCGAATTCCAGGCCAGCCTGGGCTACATAGTGAGACCCTGCCTCAAAAAAAAAAAAAAAAAAAAAATCCCCAAAAAACCCAAACCACAGACACCCCCACTTGGGTTTTTTTTTTTTTTTTTTTTTTTTGTGGGTACCGGGGGGACGACCTCAGAACCTCGCGCGCCAACAGGCACCCGTGCCGCTGAGCGATATCACCGGCCCCTTTTTCGTATGTGGGTTCCGGGAGTCGAACTCGGGCCCTCGCGCTTGCAAGGCAGGCGCTTACGCCGCTGAGCCATCTCACCGGCCCCTCCCCACTTGGTTTGCTCTCACTTTGTATCCATCCCTGATCTTATTTCCTACTCCCTGTTTCTATCAGGCCCTATCTGGCTGCTGACCCTTTGGCTTTCTCTCCTGTTTCCATTCTTGAAGTCACGGACTTGATCACACGGGTCAGCTCTTCTTGTTTCTATTCATGGCCTCTCTCAAGAAGTACTTCAAGCTTTGCTTGTGCCTCTTCCTACTTAACAAAATCTCTAACTCAATCTGGCTCCAGCCCTTAGAAATGTGTCAACAGATTAATACAGGATGCTATAAGAAACAAATATCTGGGCCGGTGAGATGGCTCAGTGGCGTAAGCACCTGCCTGGCAAGCGCGAGGGCCCGAGTTCGACTCCTGGAACCCACACACGAAAAAAGGGCCGGTGACATTGCTCAGCAGCACAGGCGCCTGCTGGCGGTGAGGTCCTGAGGTCGACCCCCGGTACCCACAAAAAAAAAAAAAAAAAGAAAGAAACAAATATCTGGCATTTCAGTAGCATTACCTAATGCAAGTTCATTACTCATCTGTTGTAGTCAGGGTTTGCAAGGGAAACAATACAATACAGGACACATAATTTATAGAGTTATTTTGTAATAGTCACCCGAAGAGTCATATACAAAAGAGTGCAGGAAATCTGTCCACACACTAAAGACCCAAAGAATCCAGCTGAGGGCCTGGATCCTACAGCAGTGTCCTGCATGAGTCCAGCTGAAGACCTAGAGCCCATGGCAATGTCTCCACGAATCCAACTAGAGGCCCAGAGCCCACAACAATGTCTCATGCAAGGATATTTCATGGATCCGCACTGGGAAGGCCCAAAGGTCAGCGGTGGAAGCTAGAAAGTCTGCACCAGCGGGATGAAGGACCTGTGCCAGCAGACTGAGGGATCTACCCCGGAGCCAGGAAGCGACGCTCAGAGTAAGGACCAGAGCTCCCCCAAAAGTCACCACAGCCATCCTCAGCGACAGTGAGGTCCCGAGCTCCTCCGACGATGAGAACAGCCAAGTTCCTATCAGGAAAGCCAGCGTGACAAGCTCCTCCCAGAGAACCGACAGCACCAACTCTTCCTCTCCAGTTCTCCTTTTTATGTTGTTGGCAACAGTCCTCAGGTGGGCCCTCCACACCAGGCACCACACTGATTCAATTCAGCTGGGTTTTACAAGTTGACCACCAATTGTCAATCCACCACACTCATCTAACAGTCAAGTGTGAGTTTTCCTAGTGTGAAAGTATCTTAGTCCATTTTTCTTTCTATATTTTGCTGTAACAAAGTATCTAAACTTAAATTGTTTATTTACTGTCTTATTTGTTTGTTTTGGTCTTTTTTATTTTGGTTGTTGTTGTTTTTTGAGACAGGGTCTTGCTGTGTATTTCAGGTGGACTTGAACTCATGACAATCCTCCTGCCTCAGCTTCCCAAGTGCCGGGATTACAAGTGTGTGCCACCATGCCCGGCTGCTTTTGTTTTATTTAATGGTCTCCCTATGTTAGCCAGGTTAGTCTCAAGTTCCTAGACTCCAGCAGTTCCCCCACCTCAGCCTCCTGAGTGCTAAGACTACCAGCATGACTATGCTCAGCGCATGTAGGTTATTTATTTTAAAAAAGTTTATTTGGCTCATGGTTCTGGAAGTCCAAGGGCACGGGCTCACCTTCTGGAGAGGGCCTTGTGCTGCTTCAGCTCATGGTGAAAAGCAGGAGAGCCTGTGGGCACTTGTGCCAGAAACAAGTGAAAGGGGCAGAGCTCAATTTATAGCAACCTACTTGCCTGAGAAAGGCATTGATCTCTCTTAACAATTTAATCAGCTGGGCATGGTGGTACATGTCTGTAATCCCAGCACTTGGGAGGCTGAGGCAGGAGGATCCCTTCAAATTCAAGGCCAGCCTGGGCTACACAGTGAGTTGAAGGCCAGCCTGTACTACATAGTGAGACCTTGTCTCAAAAGAAAACCAATCTAATCACCACCCAACATCACCACAGTGGCCATCAAATTTCTACCTAACTTTTTCTGTTGTTTTTTGTTTTTGTTTTGAGACAGTCTCGCTGTGTAGTGTAGGCTGGCCTCAAACTCTCGGTAGCAATTCTCCAGCCTCCCGAGTGCTGAGATTACAGGCACGCGCCACCACACCTAGCTCAACCTGACTTTGGCAGGGGACAAACCATAGTGAAACCATAGCAAAATACAATACCCAGGCTCCTTCCAGCTTCCTACCCAGGTTCTGCCATTCTTGAAAGCCTCAAAATTGTCTTTTCCAGCAGATAGCAAAAAGGAGAGTGATGAGTGGCACCCCGCTGGGCCGCGACGCACGTCCCATCCCCTGGTGGTCCGTTGGTGAGAACTACTCATGCATCCCCACCTAAACGTCAGATTTAGGAGATGTAGGCTGTGGTGAGGTGCCATCCCCCAGTGACAATGTCCTGTAATGGAAGGAGGGGCTCAAACTTCGGGGAGCCCTGGCTATCTCTGTCACGTCACCCAGTCCAAATAGAGGCTTGGATAGCTGGCTCCTTGGCTGAGCTGGTACAGGTTCCCATGAGGGAAGAGAAGGAAGCTGCACATTTTTCTCCAGCACCATAGAAGCCCTCAGAACTCTCTAGCAACTGACAGAAACTCAAATCAACCAAAGAAAAAAGGATGTGTGTTGGCTGTCAAGCCGGGAGGTTCAGGTGACCTAAAGTATAATTGGATCCAGCACACTGGTAATTAGATACCAAATTGCTCTTTCTCTCTCCATTTCCATGTCTCGCCCGAGTCTTCTCCCTCCTGCAGACTTTCTCCACGTGATGGGGAAGGTGGCTGACAGCTGCCCTTGAGTCACATCCTCCCAGTATCATGTTCTGAGTGGCAAAAATCCCTTCTCCCAGCTCACAGAAAAAGTCTCCAATTGGCCTTTCAGGGATGCGGGCTCTACCAGGGAGTCGGGTGAACTGTCAGTCCCTTTCCTGCCACACTGGGGAGGGGGCAGTGTGTTGAAGGAAGCGGGCATGGCTTTCAGTACCTGCTACACCCGACACACACGCCCCTTGACAGCCCAGCCCGGCCTCGGTGCAGGCACCGCGAGCAGCCTCTGAGAAGAGAGCACGCTCACGGGCACGATTTGAGTTAAAGCTGAGGTTTCTCCAAGAGTTAACAGGATCCTATGATTGTCTAAGAATTCACGGAATTGGCAAGGCCTATTGATAAGTTTCTTATAAAGTCTGAAGGGAAAGGATATTATTTGTATAATAAAACATCATTGAAAAATTCGTGCCTTTCAGGCAAAAATTTACTTCAAATGCTGAAGCCTCTCACTTATTCATCCATCCAACAAATAATTATGAAGCTCCTGTGAGGTGACCCCCAGGTTGGGGTCAGGGCTCATAGAAAGACTTGTAAGTCCAACTCCACGACCACATCGGACTCAGACACTGTGGTACAGAAGGAACATGGCTGGGCAAAATGCAATACCAAGACCAACTGTTCAGAGTAACGTCACCACACGAGCAAGTGCCAGGAATTACCCACACCAAAGCCTTGCCAAAAGGAGGATATTTTGTAAAATAGGCAAATGTGGAATTCTCCGCAGATTAACAAGTATTTTTTTGAGTGTATTCATTCCTATCAAATGATTGCCATAAGTGTTCTGGCATGTATCCCACTGACAAGGAAAATAATCAGCATTCTTGCATCTGGCCTTTAGAAATAATGAAGTTATATTCTTAGTAAGTTTATTTTTGCCCTAAAAGTGGCTAAAATATTTTTGCAGTTAAAATAAAGCTTGTAGCTGGGCATGATGGTGCACGCCTGTAATGCCAGCACTTAGGAGGCTGAGGCAGGAGGATTGTCGTGAGTTCAAGGCCAGCCTGGGCTCTGTAGTGGGTTGAAGACCAGCCTGAACTGCATAGTGAGACTCTGTCTCAAAAATAAATAAATAAAATAAAGCTTATACGTGAGCTATAAATCTCACTAAACCTAATGTTAATATTTTTCTATTTGCTATCGTTTAGAAAGAAAAGTAGGAAATTATATATTTACATAAAAATCTGCTATTTAGGGGCTGAGGATATAGCTCAGTGGCACAGCACCTGCCTGGCAAGCACAAGGTCCTGAGTTTGATTTCCAGTTCCAAAAAAAAAAAAAAAAATCTGGTATTTAGTAACCTTAGCTCTATTTATATTGGGAAAGAATGACCTCTAAAATATTATATTTTCTTTTTGCACTAATTATGGATCTCTTTAGGTGCTTGTCAGACTTTTCAGTGTGTAAGCTAAATAAAAGCTATAATCAATGTAAAAAAATTCTCAGATTACATTTTAAAACTTTTTCAAAACAGGGAAGAGATTGAACATGGAAAATGAGGCTCTATAAAATTATTTTGTAGCTTGCCTGTTAGGAAATAAGTTCTTTTTCATTTAAAATGAAAAAAAAATACATCTTTAAGTCTTTAAAAAGAAGTAATGTAGCTATACAAACAAGCATACTGACCAAGTCCCTGAATACAGAATCCAGGGATTCTCAAGTGCTATGGTTTGAATGTCCCCACCGAAACTCATGTTGAAATTGAATCCTGATTGTATGGTAGAGGAGCTTGGAAACTTAATCCAATTTTGGAATTTGGATATGGGATTTTAGGGAGTTAATGAAGGTGAAATAAGGCTATAAGGGTGGAGACCTAATCTGATGGGTCCGTGGCTTTATATGAAGAGAAAAGACCCATATGTCTTGCCATATGATGTCCTGCACCACCTTGGCACTCTGCAGAGTCCCCACCAGCAAAAAGGCTCACACCAAATGTGGCCCCTGTACCTTGGATCTCCAGAACTGTGAGCTGGGAAAACCTTCATTCTTTATAAATTACTTAGTCTGTGGTATTCAGTTATAGTAACAGACTAAGACATCAACAATGGAAGAAATTCCTTGCAAGCTCAAGAAAGGCAGATAGAAAAAAAAGAAAGAAAGAAAGGAAAATAGGAATCAGGAGCCAGCAACAGTTGTGTTATCTTGGAATTCATGACAGATGGCAAAGCCCTTGTGGAGTGGCACCACTTACCGGGTATGTTATCAGGACAAGCTACCCTCCCACTCCTTCCTTAATTGCTACTAAGCTTTGCTAGAGAATTCTTTCCATGTATACACACCCAACTTTATGTTGTTTTATATTTACAGCAGCTCATTTTATACTGATAGAATGATATCATATAAAGTGAAGAAATATAGAAATATAGACAGTCTATTTCTTGATTTTTTTTAGTAACTTTTAAATTTTGGAATAATTTTACATTTATAGAAAAGTTGCAAAGAAAATACAGAGAGTTCCCATATAACCTCTACCCAAGTTCTCTTAATGTTAACATTCTTATATTACCATGTTACATTTATCAAAACTAAGAAATCTAAGAAAACTAAGAAATTACTATTAAATGCCCTCCTTTATTTTGACTTCATTGGGTTTTCTCCTAATGCCCCCCCCCATTTTTGGTGCCATGATCTAATTCAGGATATCACGTTGCATTTATACCCCTTGATTTTTTTTTTTTTTTGTGGGTACCGGGGGGTCGACCTCAGGACCTCGCGCGCCAACAGGCACCCGTGCCACTGAGCGATATCACCGGCCCCTTTTTTGTATGTGGGATCCGGGAGTCGAACTCGGGCCCTCGCGCTTGCAAGGCAGGCGCTTACGCCGCTGAGCCATCTCACCGGCCCTACCCCTTGATTTTTGAAGATCATTATTTTCCAGGCATGGGTCAACTCAGCTTCTCTTCCTCCTTGCTGCCAATATTCTAGACATTTCATGGTTCATTAGCACCTCCACTAGAGTGTGAGCAAAGGAAGGAAACAGTTTAGAAATGCAAATCAGCCAAATGTTGTTATTTATTCATTTGTGGCAGTTAGCTCAGTTGCTAATAAGGCCAAGGTTATTGGCTTTATCTCTAAATGACTCAGCTGGCTTTGCAGTGACAAGGATAATTTTATCCTATGGTCATTATTTGTACCCCAAACCTTGTGCAGCTTCTCCTATGTTTTGCCACAAGGAGGTGATAGTGGAAGTGCCTGCCCTACCCACTCTGTACTCAAAATGTGGCTCATGGGCCAGCAACGCTGACATTACCTAGAACCATTAGAAATGCAGACTTGCAGGTCCCACCCCAAATCTAGGAATCAGAATCTGAACTCTAACAAAATATCCAGGTGATTAGGAAGTATGGGTAGGAAATATTACAGTCTTTTTTGAAAGTCTACCCTCAAAAGAGATGGTTGGAGTTTCAAAAGTGACAAAAAGGACCCTATCTCTGGCATCAGAGAATATGTGGTCTAGGAGAGAGTAGCAACCACGATGATGGCAATGACAAATGTGACGATTGGACTCTGCCAGGGTACAAAGGAGACATTAATCTTGAACGGGGACCAGAGAGGGCTTTTCACAGAATGTTGCATTTGAGCTTAAAAAGAATAAGAAGAGTTAACCAGTCAAAAAGAGAAGAAGACGGGGGAAGTGGAAGGTGGAGAACAGTTAAGTGAGGGATGGAGGACCTGAGGAAAGGGAGACCACTGTCTCTCCTGAGAACTGCACATCTTTTAGCAGAGCCACAGCATCAAACGCCAACACTGGGAATGTTTGGGGAAGAGGATGTGAAGATTTCCTTCTCTCTGTATTCATCAACATCGTCAATACATAGTATTGAGCACCAACTATATGTGGGCACCATGCTAAGTCTTGGGGATATGGGTAATAAATGTTACAGTCCATTAGATATGGGACTCCAGTCTAGGTCTCTTCGATATTGTAATTATCCAAACAATCGAGGGGTAACAGTGCATGATACGGCAGAGGCCTTTGTGGGTATGGCTCAAGGATCCCCCGGGGTGGATCAGTCCATAGGAAACGCCTAGGCCTTTGGAGCTCGCATCATGCCTGGGTGCTGCACAGGGAGCCGTAGGATTAAAGTGTGTCCTGCTGGGTTTCATTCTTGCTTTGGTTCGTTTTCTCCTTGTTTTCCTTTCAGAGTAGGAAAGTACTCCCTGTGCCATAGTTGGAAGTATGTAACTTCTTCATGTGATTTTTAAAGGAGCTCACAGCTAAGACTCCCTTGAGTCTTTGGACTTGGACTTTAGCAAAGCTGGAATAGGTTAAGGCTTTGGGGATTCTTGGGGAAATACTGAATACTTTTTTTTTTTTAATTCTCTTATTAGTACATGTTTGCAGTACATGATGTTTGCAGTACATGATGTTTGCATTCCTTTTGGGGAGTTGATACATAGATGTAATACATCTTGATTCCTTTTCATATTTCCTTTCCCTCTCCTCCCTTCTGTCTCTCTCTCCAACTCTCTCTCTCTCTCTCTCTCATTCTCTCTCTCTCTCCAGTATTTTATTTTATGGATCTTTAGAATACCCTGGAACATATAAACCACAGCTCTTGATCCTCTTTCTATTTGAGAAACATTTATCTCCCTACTACCTATTATCTATCTTTTATTTTGCTCTTTATTTATAATTTGGATTTCTCACATAAAAGGAACCATGTGATATTTTTTTTTTTTTTTTTTTTTTTTTTTTTTTGTGGGTACCGGGGGATCGACCTCAGGACCTCGCGCGCCAGGAGGCGCCCGTGCCGCTGAGCGATATCACCGGCCCCTTTTTCGTATGTGGGATCCGGGAGTCGAACTCGGGCCCTCGCGCTTGCCGGGCAGGCGCTTAAGCCGCTGAGCCATCTCACCGGCCCCCATGTGATATTTAAGCTTGTGTACCTGATTTATTTTACTTAACATGTGGTCTCAAGATGCATCCATTTTCCTTCAAATGACTCAAGTTTATCTCTCTTTATGGCAAGTAGTACTCCACTGGTTATAAATAACATATTTTATTTATCTGTTGATGGACATATAGGCTATTTCCAATATTTGGCTGTTATGAATTGTGCTGCTATAAATATGGGTGTGAATGTATCTCTATAATATAGTGTCTTTAACTCATTTGGAAAAATAACTAGCAGGGTCAAATGGAATTTCTAGTTTTAGTTTTTTGAAGAATTTGCATTATAAAATGGACATAAGCTTTTAGGAGCCAGGGGGCAGAATGCTACTGTCTGTGTTTTTGCTTTTTTGTGCTGGGGATTAAACCCAAGGGTTTGTATAAGCTAGACAAGTGCTCTACCACTGAGCTACATCTTCAGCCCTATTTTATTTTTTTTATTTTGAGACAAGGTTTCACTAATTCACCTAGGCTGGCCATGAACTTGTGATCCTTCTGCCTCAGGCTCCTGAGTAGCTGGAATCATGGTCATGTGCCACTGTGCCCAGCTTATAGATTAGATTCTGAATGCCCTCCTAAGGGCCATCTGTTGAAGGCTTGGTCCCCAGCCTGTGGGGCTATTACGAGATAAAGGAATCTTTAAAACATAGGGCCTAGTGGAAGGAAGTTAGGTCATTGGGCGTGACCTTGAAGGGGATGTTGGGGCTGCAACCCCTTCCTGTCTCTCTCTTTTTGCTTGATAGTGGTCATAAGGTGAGCAGTTTCCTCTGCCTCTCATTCCCACCATGCCTTGCCACATGCCCAGAAACAATGGAGCCAATTAACCATGGACTGATATCTCTGAAACTATGTCAAAATAAGCATTTACTCCCTATAAGAAGTTTGTCTCAGGTGTTTTGCACAGTGACAGAAAGCTGACTAATACAGGAGGCCAGGCTCATGTTCAGATAGCTCAACAGAGTGTGTGAGAAATATTGAGGGTCTAAGCAAAGGGGTCCCAGAAAAATCATCACATAATAAAGGGGTACATGAGTCCCATAGAGGCAGAAGGTGTTACTGAGGTCAACACTGGTCAGGTTATGGGAGCCAGGGTAGTCTCCTATGCTCCATAACGAACTTAGTGGTTTAAAACAACACCCACCTTTTAGCTCACAGTTCTGTTAGTCAGTCTGGCTGGTTCACTTGGGCTGTTTGCTTAGGTTCCCACAGGGCAAAAATCAATATATCGACCAGGCTGGGCTCTTATCTAGGGGCCCTAAGGAAGTGCCTTCTTCTGAACTTATTCAGGTTCTTGGTAAAATCCAATTCCTTATGGCTATAGGGTTGAGGTTCCCATTTTCTTGCTGGCTATCAGCCGGGATCCATGCTAACAGTAGATACCACCAACATTCCTGCTCAAGGGGCCCCTTTCATCTTCAAAGTGAGTAGCAGGAGCCAGGCGTGGTAGCACTCTAAGCCCAGCATAGGAGCCTGAGGCAGGAGGATCGTGAGGTCAAAGCCAGCCTGGGCTATGTAGAGAGTTCAAGACCAGCCTGGACTACATAGTGAAACCCTTTCTCAAAAACAAAACAAAGCAAGCAACATTACCTTGAATCTTCCTTGTGATTTAAATCTCTGACTCCTGATGCCACCCGGAGAAACTCTGCTGTCAGGGGCCCATGTGACTGGGTCAGGCCCACCTAGACAGTCTCCTTCTCTTAAGGTCAGCTGTGCCATGGAATATATCTCAGTCACAGGAGTGAAATCTCATCATACTCATAGGTTCTGGGGGTTAGAACATCTTTGGAAGACCATTTCAGAAATTCTGTCTGCTACAGGAGCTAGAAATCAAGATGGAGGTTTGGAATCCTAACTGGCAGGCCTTGGTCGGCTGCCAAAGTCCCAAAGGTAGTTTATGTGAGGGGAAAGCGGACTCTGCACTCGGATGACCTCCTGGGAGGTGGCCTTTGCCCTGCTGATTGCAAACACTCGCAGAAGTTCCCATGCCCACCCCGTTACTTCTGTGATCTCCTGGGTGATTGTGGTGACCATGGTTATTTCTGGAGCCCCTTCTATTAAATTAGGTCAGTTTGTGAATCTTCTCTCTGCCCCTGTGAAGGGTCCTCTTACATCCTGCGCTGGTTAATCTTGGTTGTCAATTTAACTGGATTGAGAGACTCCTGGAGAGGTGATTGGATTGTAAAGGTACTGACTTCATCAATGGCCCCTTCCTCTTGGGCTCTTTCCAACTTGCTCTGCTTCCTGACTGCCATGACTTTAGAAGCTTTCCTCTACCGCACTCTTCTGCTGTGATGTCTGTCTCAGAGCCAACCTACCATGGACTAAACTTCTGAGATCATAAGCCAAAACAAATCTATCCTCCCTTAAATTGTGGGTGTCAGATATTTCATCCCAGCATTGGGATGGTTGACCAATACATGCGCTACAACAGCCCCGACCTGGAGTTCTGTCCCCTTCTAGTCTTGTAAAATTCGCTGTGGCTTTGGTGGGAGTTGCAGCAGTCTTAACTGAAGTCTTGGGATGTGTACCCCATGCTCCTCCCTATGACTCAAAGCACCCCCTCCTTAAAGGCCCCCTATCATTCTTGGCCTTCTTCTGCTTGACACCTCTCAACTTCCCTTTACTCTCTACTTTATCTCTTCTCTGCCTCCAGGAGTCCAACCCTGTTTTTTCCCTTTTCAGAATAATTTCATTTTCCTCCCTCCACACCTTTTGCACACCTGATTTGGCTAAATGTGGTGTCGCCACTGGTAAAGATCTACCAGATTAAATGTTTAAATCAAGACTACACTTCTGGGCTGGTGAGATGGCTCAGCGGCATAAGCGCCTGCCTTGCAAGCGCAAGGGCCCGAGTTCAACTCCCAGATCCCACATACGGAAAAGGGGCCGGTGATATCGCTCAGCGGCACGGGTGCCTGTTGGCGCGCGAGGTCCTGAGGTCGACCCCCGGTACCCACAAAAAAAAAAAAAAAAAAAAGACTACACTTCTCCCAAGCTTTGGTCTTGTGGTGGGGATGGGGGTGAGGGTGTTTGTTCTTCTTCCAGCTTCATTGGCTCTCTTTGTTGGGTTTTTTTGTTTTGTTTTGTTTTTGAGACAGGGTCTCGCTATATAGCCCAGGCTGGCCTTGAACTCATTATGTAGCCCAGGCTGGCCTCAAACTCTCAGTAATCCTCCTGCTTCAGCCTCCCGGGTGCTGGGATTACAGGTGTGCACCACCACACCTGGCACTGCTTCACTGGCTCTGGATGGAAATGGCGAGGAGAAGGGGGAACCAGGCAAGGGTATCCCCCACACAAACTACAACACAGGGAAGAAGTCCCTGAGAGAGTCACTAGGAGGGCAGAAACCAGGTCCCAACTGAGAAAAAGGTTTTTGACTAACAGGAACAAGAGAGCAGGAGAACAAGGCCTGTTTTATGAAGTAAGGGTTGTGCACAGAACCTTGAGGGAAGATTAAGACTCAAATTAATGGAGAGGAAGGCGACAGAGCTTTCCAGGCAGCCCTGTTGACAGAAAATGTGGGGAGGGGGACAGTTGAACAAATTCCTTGTTCAATCGCTAGAGCTCTTTGATTAGAGTAGAGAGCTGTCACAGGACATGCTGTGTGTTAAACTAGGGGAAGTACTCAAAAGACAACTCATATAAGGCATAGAACAAAACGTATTACTTTCACAGGCTTTGAAGAACTTAGGGTTTCAGATTACATAAAACCCAGTTTTAAACACACCCTTCCAATTCACAAAAGAGAAACAGTTTGATAGCCTTTGAAGCTAGGCATAGTGATGCCTGCCCTTAATCCCAGCTCTCTAGGAGGCTGAGGCAGGAGGATCGTAAGTTTAAACCCAGACTGGGCAACATGGTGATTTAACAAAACCCTGTCTCAAAATAATTTTTTTTTTTTTTGTGGGTACCAGGGGGTCGACCTCAGGACCTCGTGTGCCAACAGGCACCCGTGCCGCTGAGTGATATCACCGGCCCCTTTTTCGTATGTGGGTTCCGGGAGTCGAACTCAGGCCCTCACGCTTGCAAGGCAGGCGCTTACACCGCTGAGCCATCTTACCGGGCCCAAAATAAAAAATTTTAAAAAGGGTTGGTGATGTAGTTCAGCGTGAAGACTCTGGGTTCAGTCCCCAGTACAGCCAAATCAGGGGCTCCCTTCCTGATGCTTTGGCTATATGATGCTGGCTAGCAATGTCAAGGAGATGTAGGGACATACTGTACAGCAACCATGGCAGCAATTCAATGTGAAACTTCCAGACCTGCAGGTATCCAGTGGAGCTAGTGACGGAGGAGGTAGTGGTGACACCTGACCCTGGATTAGAGCATGGTGGTGAGTTATTCGCCCCCCATTTTGTTTTGTTTTGTTTTGTTTTTTGGTACTGGGGATTAAACCTAGGGCCTTCACACTAAGCTAGATCCCAATCCCATTTTTATTTTTATAGTTCAAGATGGGGTTTTGCTATGACACTAAATTGCCCAGGCTGGGTTTAAACTTGTGATCTTCTTGCCTCAGCCTCCCAGAATGCTGGGATTATAGGTGTGCGCCACCACGCTCAGCCCTAGCAGTGAATTCTTAAACTGAGCAGCCTCATTGGTAGCTTCCTGATTACAGGGGAGTTGTGGTTGCCCCAGAGCATCATTTCTGGGGTGCTCTAGTACTCTATCTAAGAGGGAGATCGCTTCCCAGCCCTCTGGGTAATTGTAAAATTATTAATTTCTTCCTTGCTTAAAATATTTTGAGAAGTGTCTTTTTACTGCCTTGAACTTTGAATTCTGTAGCAAGAGGACGTGATAGGATAGCTGTTCTTTTTTTTTTTTTTTTTTGTGGGTACCGGGGGTCGACCTCAGGACCTTGTGCACCAGCAGGTGCCTGTGCCGCTGAGCCATCTTACCGGCCCCCAGGATAGCTGTTCTTGAAATAGATGCTCAAAAAATATTCTTACAATTGGTATGCAGACTATGTTGACTAGAGGGATCTGGAATCACTTGCCTCTTAGCTCATGAGTTTTCTTAGGATAAATAATGTTCCCAAGCCAGGCACGGTGGTGTACGTCTGTAATCCCAGCACTCAGGAGGTTGAGGCAGGAAGATCTCTGTGAGTTTGAGGCCAGCCTGGGCTACATAGAGAGACTCTATTAAAAAAAAAGTTCCCAAAGTGTGATGTATTTACCTCTAGTGGTACATGGGAGGATATTTCTCTTGCATTTTTTAAATTTTACTGGTACATTTTAGGTATACATAATGATCACATTCATCGTGGGAATTTGTACCTGTACGTGATCTATCTTGCTTCTTTTTTTCCCATTCCCCTCCCCTCCCTTCAACTCCTCTTCCCCTCCTTATTTGCAAAACCTTTGTTTCCATTTTTTCCTTCTATTCTCTTTTTTTTCTTGTCCCTTCTTTTCATGGGAGGATTTTAGATAGTAAACGGGAGAACGTTCACACAATTTCAACAAATGTGTATTTACTTTGATGTGTACTAGAAAAAATTTATAGGTAGCATATTAGGCTGTATTTTATGAATCAGTGATTTCATGGATATTATTGTTTATAGCAAGACGGGTGGGTAGTTATTGCTATAGCAAAACATGTTTATTAATTTAATGAAAAATATGAAATAAATAATGGATGGTACACAAGTTTGGCAAAAACCAAACCAGGATGGTATTCAAATGACTGAAGTTTGGGGAACTCTTTCCTAATTACTAATTCATGAGCCTTCTCACTGTAGGAATGGGGAAGAGCAAGTTGGGATCATATATCCTGTTCTCCACTTATACCAGACCTCCACTCCCAAAGATCACCATTTTTTCAAACTCCAGCTACTACTAAAAAGCCAATACTATTGCGATATCCTAAAGAGAACACCCAGAACCGGTGGGTGATGACATGCCAGGGCTGGATGAGCCCAACAGCAAGACCAAAAGGTGGAGGGGGAGGACAAACTGCAAAATGAGTCTGGCTCCAGGAACAGCATGTATTCAGCACAAGGCCCTAAGTTCGGAAATACCAGACTTGGGTGTGTTTGTTGTGGAGACTTAGCCCTCATGAAAGGGAGGTTATAACCCAGGCTTCTTAACCTTAGAGGAAAAGCTGGCAAAGTCATCTCCCCAGACCTACAAGCCCCAGACGCACTAACAAAATAAGTGGACAGCTTGGAGCCACCATACCTCTCTGTCCTTGTTTTCATCCTGAAGACCTCAGAAAAGATCCTGCAGATAAATGACTCTAAAATGTCATGAGGACAAATGGCAAATACACAAAAGCTATGCCTTGATAACGCTTAACTGCAGCAGCAAAGAGATAAGATGAGAAACTGGACTAGAGTACATTTAGACAAAAGGGTCTCATAGGTCAGTGGTTTCCAAAGGTCTGTCTGCAGACCAGTGTCCCACTAGCTATAGAATAGTCACCTCTGTGGAGGATGGGTGTGTGTTCTAAAATTACAAATTCTGAGCCAGGCATGGTGGTGCATGCCTGTAATCCCACCACTTGGGAGGCTGGGACAGGAGGATCGCCGTGAGTTTGAGGCCAGCCTGGGCTACATAGTGAGTTCAAGGCCAGCCTGAGTTACATAGTGAGACCCTGTCTCAAAAAAAAAAAAAAAAAAAATACAAATTCCAAACCAGGAGCAGGGTTGTAAGGCCATAGTGCCAGCACTCAGGAGGCTGAGACTGGAGGAGCATTTGAGGCTATGAGTTCGTGACCAGCCTGGGCAACACAGTGAAACCCCATCTAAATCAATCAATACAATGAAATACTCTCAGTCACCACCCAGAGAGAATTCTGATTCAGTTCAAAGTTGGACTCCTGGGGTCAATATTTTTTTTTTAAAACTTCACCAGAGATCTTAATGCTCAGTCAAGTTTACAAACTGCAGTACTTCCAAACCCCTGTGTTTCATATCTAATGTGTAATTCTGTTGCCCATCAACCCAGCCCAGTTCTTTTTTTTTTTTTTTTTTTGTGGGTACCGGGGTCAAACTCAGGACCTCGCATGCCAGCAGGTGCCTGTGCCGCTGAGCGATGATATCACCAGCCCTTTTTTCGTATGTGGGTTCCGGGAGTTGAACTCAGGATCTCACGCTTGCCAGACAGGCACTTATGCCGCTGAGCTATCTCACCGGCCCTACTGCAGTTTTTTTTTTTTTTTTTTTTTTTTTGTGGGTACCGGGGGTCGACCTCAGGACCTCGCGCGCCAGCAGGCGCCCGTGCCGCTGAGCGATATCACCGGCCCCTTTTTCGTATGTGGGATCCGGGAGTCGAACTCGGGCCCTCGCGCCTGCCCGGCAAGCGCGTAAGCCGCTGAGCCATCTCACCGGCCCCCTACTGCAGTTTTACTTCCCTTTCTTTTCTTTTTTTTTTTTAATGTGGGTACCAGGAGTCTAACTCAGGACCTCGCACTTGCCAGCAGGCGCTTGTGCCGCTGAGCCATCTCACCACCCCTCAGTTCTTTCCATAATGGTTGGCTGTAACAGCTATCTAATCCCTCCCCCTTCTGTCTATCATCTAGTAGCCACTACGCTAGATGACTCTGTCTGTCTGTCTGTCTGTCTGTCTGTCTGTCTGTCCAGCATCTATCCCTTTAGAAACAGACTCCCTTTTCCTGTTCTGCAGAATTCTGGTAGACAGCCAATCCCAGGTCCTCTGAGGGGTTCGCATAACTCAAGCTAAGCCACATGAGACTTTCTCCTGGGAATATGAATTCTGAGCAGGGACCTGGAGATGGGGGTTTGCGCTGAATCATAAGTTCCTCCCCTGGAGATCCCCTCTTGCCTGGTCAGTTCTTCCTTCATTCTGTAAATTTCCCAATATTCTTCCAACAGATTGCCTCTGCTTTTTTCAGTTAACCTAGAATTGGTCCCTGTCTCCTGAAATCAAAGAGCCCTGACTGATACAGCTCCCTGTTGTCTGCAGAATGAAGCATCTTCCCGCACTGCGGATCCCAGCATTCTGTTTGTATCACGGTCAGTGGCTCTGCCCCAGCTAAGCTCTACGCCTCTGCATGACAATCTCCGGTGAGCTGGCTGCCCAGGGTTTGCATTTTATAGGCAAGGAGGATGCCTAACTCATCTCTGCAAGCCCTTGAGGTCCCATGGTGGTTAGACGGCTTGACACATTTTCATCTGATTTCATTAAAAATTAGTTCTGACATCTAAAAATAAGAAAAAGCATTCTGTCATTTAGAAATGGTCGCCAGAAATTAAGATAACAGAAAACCTAGGTACAAACTGAGTTTTGAGAGTATTTTTTAAAAGTATGTTCTATTCCTTTGGCTGAAAATTAGGTTTGAAAGTTCAAGACAGAAGGCCTGAAAATAACTAGTCCCCTGACTCTCCACAAAACCAAACTCCTCCGGGTTATGCTATTTGATGTGCAGAAAGGTTATCTGTACTCTCCAGACATCCCGATAACCCAGGAAATTTTACTCATAGGTGTTGCATTCAGGGAACTTAAATCCAGCAGAATATATGTATATATTACAAAAAGAAAGCAGCATAAAATCTTAACAGAATCACAGGTAAAATTAGGAAACATGGTTGATTCTAGATTGATCTGGTGAGAAGATTACTAGAAAATTCTCTTTGCCTTCTTTGTCTGCCCTGCTCCCACTGCCAGTGTTATTAGCTCCACTCACCAATTACTCATTGCTATCTGGGGCTGCATTCACCTGAGTTTTCCTTTCTCTTTTTAAATTCCCTGACAGTGGAGAGAAGTAATGAATAAAGTAATTTCTCCTTCAAGAAAGATGCAAAGAACAAGACTGCCTTGGAGTCAAATAAACTCGGGTTTATATTCTGCTGTGGCACATGTTAACAGCTTAACTTCAGGCAAGTTACTTCCCCTCTCTAAGACTCAGTTTCTTTATCTGTAGAATGGGGACAATAATGCTGGCCCCCCCCATCCCCAAGTTCCAGATTCTGCTGGTCTATGGTGGCTTGGAACCTTAGAATTTTTTTCACAGTGCCCAGTGGGTTGTCGTGAGGACTGAATGTATGAAAAGTTCTAGAAAAGTGCCCGGCACAGAGTCAGTGCTCAGTAAATGTTCCTTTCACTTCAGACCTTTAACCATGCCATATGTGCATATGTGTATGGGCCTGTGGACACAAAACACCTAATTTTAATACATGAACTCATTCTCTATACTTATTCATGCATTTGTTCAACAGATAGTTATCAGGAATCCCGTGTGCCAGGCACTGTGACAGTCGATGTTCCCTGTTCTTATGGAACCTACTTTGCAGGTTGGGAGCATTTCCAGTGATGAGGTAGGGAGGAACAGGCAGGGGAGAGGAAGCTTCTCTGAGAGCGACCTCTGAGATGCAGGGGCTGAGCAGGAGCCAGCACGGCCCCGGCAGAGGGAAAGCACGCAGGTAGAGGGCACTGCGAATACAAAGCCCTAAGGTAAAAGCAGTCAGTGTGTTCAGAGAACAGAAAGGTCTTCATGGGAGAAGGGGTGTGAGCAAGGGAGGGGGTAGAGGAAGAGCCAGGTCACACAGCATCTTGTCGCCCACAAGGAGGAGATGGGCTTGAAATGGGACCCACTAGGAATGCTGAAGTGAGGAAGGGATGGGATGCAATTTATATCTAAGAGCATCACCCTGGCTGCTGCATTTTGAAGAATGGGCTGCAAAGAGCCAAGATAGAAGCTAGACCACCTGTTTACATCACGCACACTCTGCCAGGCGCAAGGACTCCTTGTCTTGGTCCATCTTGTACTACCATCACAGAACCCCTGAGGCTGGTAATTTATAGTGAACAGAGATTCACATCTTATAGTTCTGCAGGTCGGGAAGTCCAAGGTTGAGGGGCTCACATCTGGCAAGGGCTTCTTGTTGCATCTCGGAGTAGAAGGCAGAGGGCAAGGCAGCAGGCTTGTGCACAAAATGAGAGAGGAAGGGAGAGAGAGACGGAGACAGGAAGGAAGGAGACAGAGGGAGAAAGAGGAAGGAAGAGGACGGAACTCCTTTTGTCAGAATCCACTCTGACAATAACAGCTTGAATTCATTCATAAATCAGAGCGCTCATGACCGAGTGTCCTCTAAATTCTAAAGGTCTAAATTCTCAACACTCTTGCCCTGGGATGAAGTCTCCACCATGAACCTCAGGGGCACACTCAAGCCACGGCACTCCTAGAGTTAGAGGCACAAGAATACCTGGGGTCACCAACCTGGGGAACCCTGATTTTCCTCCTTAGCTGAGTGATGCCGTCACCTGGGACACTTAACAAAATTCAAATCATCTACAGCCACTACAGACCAACAGAATCAGAATCTCATAGATAAAGGCCAGGTTGATGGTATTTCTACAAATCTCCCAGGATATTTTATGTGAGCCAAGAACAGGCAAGCCTGGTGTCTGGTTGAATTTCCCAGGCCCTCCAACATGCTGTTACTACCATGTCCTTTCCCAAATTGGCTGAACTCAGTCTCTAGTACCTTCCTTATACCCCCACTCTTGGGGCCAGCCAACTCCCCTTTCTCTTCTGCTAAATTTACCTCTCCACCCCCATCTCCACACTTACCATCACCAACGTTAAGTCTTGGTGAAGGGGAATGGGGGAGCCCGGATCTGGGAAGTCTGGATGGAGAAAGGAAGAGTAGCCAGGCTTCTGGGTGTCCCCTCAGCTTCCCTACAAGCTTTGTGTAACAGGGATTTGGTGGTTTTGTTTTTATTTTTGTTTGTGTTTTATATGTTTGGGGGGTTTTTTGTTTTTTGTTTTTTTGGGGTTTTTGGGTTTTTTTTTTTTTTTTGTCTTTTTGAGACAGGGTCTCACTATGTAGTTTAGGCTGGCTTTGAACTCACTATGTAGCCCAGGCTGGCCTCGAACCTGAGGCAATCCTCCTGCCTCAGCCTCCCAAGTGCTAAGACTGCCAGGTGTGGTGGCACATGCCTGTAATCCCAGCACTCAGGAGGCTAAGACAGGAGGATCACCATAAGTTCAAGGCCAGCCTGGACTACATAAGCAAATTCAAGACCAACCTGGGCTATGAAGTGAGACCCTGCCTCAAAAGAAAACAAGCGCTGAGATTTTTTTTTTGTGTGTGTGGGTACCGGGGACCTCGCATGCCAGCAGGCACCCGTGCCGCTGGGCAATATCACCGGCCCTTTTTTCGTATGTGGGTACCGGGAGTCAAACTCAGGACTTCGCGCTTGCCAGGCAGGTGCTTATGCCGCTGAGCTATCTCACCGGCCCAAGTGCTGAGATTTTAGGCATGTGCCACCACACCTGGCCTGTGTAACAGGCTTTTGTGCCCAGGAGCCCTGGCGTGTGCTGCTCAGGGAGTGCACTGTGCAGCAGCCGTGACAGACAAGTCCCCAGGAGACTGGTTCTGACTTCACCCAGCCTATCCCCTTGTATTACCAGAGAATTTTAGAACTGTAGGGACTTCAGCATAAATGGTTTCACTCTAATTTAACTGTGGGGGAGTGGAGGAAGAAGCCAGACACTAAATATAGTCAGTCTAGATTTCTGGGGCATTCCTAGAAGTTTGAGAGGGAGGAAAGGAACTTGATCACCTATGTTCTGGCGGGCTCTGCGCTATGTGACTTACAGTCTGCACAAGAGCTCTATGAAACAGGTGCTTTTATTCCCATTTAGAGAGCAAGGAACAGAGGGTCAGGGAGGTAAAGTAACTTGACCACGGTCACATGGCCAGTCATTGCTGAGGGCCTGACTGAAACTCAAGCGAGTCTGTCCATCTCGTGTCAGAGTTCGTGCTGGGCCCTGGGTCACACCGTGTGCACCGCCAGGTGCACTCTAGAATCTTCCTTCAACAGGGAGCTAACCCGTGTTACCTCCTTCCCCACGTCACTGCGTGAGGCCAGGAGGGTGGCCGCCTTCCTTCCCACGCTCCCAGTGCCGCTGCCATTGCCCTTCTCTCTCCTTCCTGGCCATGTTTCCCACACACCCAGGCCCAAGCACGGAACGACCCTATGGTGTTAAGAAAGAGACAGATGTGTCCGTTTAGAGGTTGGCCATTTTGGTTTCTTCTCATGATAGCTTAAAGGTGGCACCACATCGGTTCTTGGCTCCCGGAGCCAAGTCCCTATCTCAGGTGCTCTGACACACCCTCTATGCATCTTATCTTTGTTAATTCTCACAACAACCCTAGAAACACAGAAAACAACCCTGTAACTAAGGCACTTCAAGATCAGAAAGGTTAGTGCAAGGTGAGAGGATAAGTAAAGAGCAGGAAGAGCTTAGAAGGCAGGTGTGCTGGGCATTGAGGCCTGGGGTACCGTTTTCATGCATGTCTACCAGACTGAGACTTCTCAAGGTGGAGACCAGATCTGGGGTCCCTGCAGGCCTGTGCACAGAGCCCTACACAGGCCAGTTGCACAGGGAATGTTTGCTCAGTAAATTGTCAGAGGAAGTTTACCCTGATTACCAATCAGGTGAGAACCAGTACTGGGGAAAGAGGAAATGTTTGCATGGTGATAAGGCCTTCGTATGTGATGCTGCACTCCATGCCCCCACAAGCAGTGGGAGGTGGGCAGCAGAGTGACAGACACCCAGGGGAGGACCAGGGATGGCCAAGAGGCCTGGGGCTGGGGAGGATGGGCAGGTTGGCTGACTGTTGGGTCCCGGGGCCTCTGGGCCTACTGATTCCTCCACCAGGAGTCACAGAGCAGGCAAGTAACAGGGAGGCAGCTTCTCAGCAGACACAAGGGTCACGTGTGTGAGGGGAAGCCTTCAAACAGGGCCCGGCAGGCAGGATTTGGGTTTGAGAGACCCTGGAGGCATGTGGAGGGCTTCAAGGAGCTCCCCGGGAAGATGGAGTATAGTCTGATTCAACTCCTCTGAGAAGAGGACATTTTCTCGGAGGTTCCAGACCAAGAAGCCAATGGAAAAGCATAGTAGGAAGGAATCAGAAAAGACAGACCTGGACACGAGGACACTGAGTGACGGGAGTTTGGGAGTTGGTTTGGAGGCGGCTGAGGGTACAGGGAAAGCTCTAGGGTGACTAGAAGTGCAGGGGAGCAGGGGAAGTGGGCCCAGGCAGATGCTTCCCATCCTCACCCCATGCTCACTGGCTGTAGGACTGCAGGCAGGTGCTTACCCTGTGTGGCCCTCAGTTTCCCTACCCAGTAAGTGGGAAATAATAATACCACATGCCTTTGTCTTACACCATTGTTTAAAAGGTGAAATGAGACAAAGCATGAACAGTCATTGCTAGATATCTGTGGGGATTTGGTTCCAGGACCCCATTTTCAGATACCAAAATTCAAGGATGTTCATTTGAATCCTTTATAAAGATGGTGTGAATTGGATATGGTAATACACATCTAATCTCAGCACTCTGGGAGGCTGAGGCAGGAAGATCACCAGTTGGAGCCAAGCCCAGGCAATTTAGCCACGTAGCAAGACCTTGTCTCAATAAATAAATAAATAGGCTTATGTATATAGCTCAGTGTGAACATTCTAAGTTTAATTCACAGTACTGGGGCCAGTGAGATAGCTCAGCGGCATAAGTGCCTGCCTGGCAAGCACGAGGTCCTGAGTTCGACTCCCAGTACCCACATACAGAAAAAGGGCCGGTGATATCGCTCAGAGGCATGGGCACCTGCTGGCGTGCGAGGTCCTGAGTTCGACCCCCAGTACCCACAAAAAAAAAAGTCATAGTACTGCAAAATAAATAATAATATTTGCATATAACCTACATACATCTTTAGCATCTGTAGATTATTTATAATACCTAATAAAACATAAATGCTATATAAATAGTGGTTATACTATATTGTTTAGGGAATAATGACAGGGAAAAATTTTTGTATGTTCTCAGTACAGAGGTAATTTTTTTCCATCCAGAGTTCGTTGAACCTAGCCAGGCATGGTGGCACATGCCTATAATTCAGGCATTGGGAGGCTGAGGCAGGAGGATCACTGCACATTCAAGGCCAGCCTGAACTGCATAGTGAAACCCTGAAAAAAAAAAAAAGTTGGTTGAATCTGCAAATGTGGAACCCACAGATGTGTAGTGAGCTTAGCACAGCACTTAGAAAAAAAGATTTTATTGACATTAGCAATCATTGATGATGGTGGAAAAATCAGGGTATGTTCTTGGGAGGAAGGATCTGGGAATACAGTGATAAAATAAGCCACTGCCAACCTGCTCTATTTCACAACAGCTTAAATTTACCAGATGTGTACTATGTGCCAGATGCTGTTCTAAGTCTTTTGCATGCTTTATTTCACTTCATTCTCCCCACCGCCTTGGGAAGTCGGAACTCTAGTCACCCTCCTTTATGTTAGCTCAGGTACCAAGCCTGAAGTCTCACAGCTCTCCAGTGGCAGAGCTTGGACTTGGTTGGTAGGAGAAACCAGGCATTCTGACTCCAGAGCCACCCACTTAAATCCTGCCTCCCACCAGCTTAAATAAACAGCAGGAACCAGTCCTGGAGGCCACAGCGTGGCATGGGGTGCGCACAGTTCAGATGCATTGGAGTCACCCAGGAGATGATTTAAAGTGCAGACCCAGAATGCCTGACTTGTTGGCCCCAGGGTTGCTGGTGGCCAGGACAGAAAAGACAGAAACGAGTATTTCTCATTTCTTAACCAGCTCCTTAGGTAATTCTGATGTGGGTGGTTTAGAGATAGGGAGAGAAGACATGGGCAGGACAGGCATAGCCAGATGGCCTGGTGGAGGAGGTCGTGTCTGTGTGAGGAGAAGTGGTAAGACCTTCTGGACCAGATTGCATTTGACCTGGCCTTTGAGAGTAGATAGGATTTTGTACATCAGCGTACCTTTCTCCATTTGGAGATTGTATGGGGTTGAATTACACCACCCAAAAAAATTTCCTAAAGTCTAATTCCTGTAACCTGTGAAGGTGGCCTGTTTTGAGGGGAAGATAAAAGGTCTTTGGGAAGGTGATTAAATTAAGGATCTTGAGATAATTCTGGGCTACCTGGCTAGGTCCTAAATCCAATGACGAGTACCCTTGCTACACAGAGAACAGACACGTAGAGAAAAGAAAAGACCACGTGGAGATAGAAGCAGAGATGAGAGTCCTGCAGCAAGAAGCCAAGGACTACCTGGAGCAACCAGAGGTGAAAGAGGCAAGGGAGGGCTCCTTGCGAGCCCGCAGACAGGGTGCACACAAGCCAACACCTTGGTTCCAGACTGCTGGCAACTAGAGCTCTTTGCGGCTACTTGTTGTGGCAGCCCTAGGGAACTAATGCAGAAGCTTTCATCCTGGTCATACAAGCCACCCCAGGGAGGTCTTTGAGATTAGACCGAGCTGTGGAAGTCATGGCCCGCAGACAGCCAAGACCCCAGCCCTGCAGGAGGATGGCAAAGCACAGCTGTTAGTGACATAGTGTTACTGCCTCTGTGGACTTGCCACTTCTCCACTTCTTTCTGAATGCAAGTTTATAAGAAGTCGAAGAAAGGCTCTCAGTCACTGGTTTCACATTTTGCAAAGGGGGAAATCAACAACTAGAAACCATAAATATCAGTCCAGGGTCACCCAGTAAATAAGTGGCAAGGCAGAGCCAGAACCTCTGTTAGAGCACACGTTTGTCCAGCCCAGTCATGGTGATCCATGCCAGGAAGCCCTGGTTGTATAATGCTGTAATGTTATTTTTTATTTTTTTTTTTGTGGGTACCGGAGGGTCGACCTCAGGACCTCGCACGCCAACAGGCACCCGTGCCGCTGAGCGATATCACCGGCCCCTTTTTCGTATGTGGGATCCGGGAGTCGAACTCGGGCCCTCGCGCTTGCAAGGCAGGCGCTTACGCCGCTGAGCCATCTCACTGGCCCTGTAATGTTATTTTAATCTTACTCCAAAATCAGTTGACTCCAATGACTTGGCTTGGTGGCCATTCTTCTTGTCCCTGACCAACATGTGAGTAGTGGCTTTTGACCTCTGGCTTAGAGACCTGGATAGTTGCCTTCCCCATAGTTGGATGTTTTGTCTGCTTTAGGGATGCAAGTTGAGCTATCTTCGGAAATTGTCATCCAAAATGCAGAAGTTGGCCATCTGTAGAACAGACAGCTCTGGTTGTGGTTTGTGAAACACCGAATGTTGGAGAAGTATGTCTTTTGGAAGGTTATTAATACTTCCTTTGTCCACGTGCCGCATGACTCTCTGCAAGGGAGAAGGAAAGGCTCCCCTCTGTGCCCGTGGAGAGAGCTTCCTGCTGCCTGAAGCCATGCTTCCCCATTCCTCCCTCTTTCCTAACACTGGAGCTGGGAACATGTGGCCTGCAGAGGAATGAACACTGTCCTCAAGCAGTGTTGCCAGAGGACAGATTTTTGTGCTGTGTGCTAGGTGAAAGGGTGGCAGCGCTTCAGCAGGAGAAACAGGGATAGATGTCAAGTGGAGAAATAGTGAAGGAAAGCATCCTGCTTGAGAGGCACGGGAAAGGTAGGTGCTGACATAGGAATGGGCAGTTGTTTTCAACTGTGGATGCACCTTGGACCACAGGAGAGTTTTAAAAAATCCTGGTGCTCAAGTTGTACCCCATACCAATTACATCAGAATGTCTGGAAGTGGAAACCAGGCACACAGTATTTTAAAAGAAAATCTCCAGATGATTCTGACGTGCAACAAAGAGAACCACTGAAACATGCTATTCCCAGGTGCTACACAGGTACTGTGTTCTCATTCTTCTGGGTCGGGTCATAGGCCTTTTTTTTTTTTTTTTCAGTACTGGAGATTGGATCTAGGGCCTTCACACTGAGCTACATCCCCTGCCCTCTTCTTATTTTTTATTTTGAGACAGGGTCTCACTATGCAGTTCAGGCAGGCCTTGAACTCAGAGATCCTCCTACCTCTGCCTCCCAAGTGCTGGTGCTATAGGTGTGCACCTCCATCCATTCACGAGGGAGCTTTTTTTGAAGGAGAATGAGTTTTGGCAGATTTCGAGGTAGCTGGTGATGGGAAACATGATACTGACTACTAATGGCCTGCCAAGGAAAATACACAGGAAGGGAAACCCACAACTTTATCAGAACCAGGAGTGAAGGCCTGTACCCACTCTAGGTCATCAAGCTTTAAGGTCCCAGAGTTCTGAGAAGTAATCTCAAGCCCTCTGAGGATCTGCATGTGTGCTCTTTGGGCAGACTGTGTCTGGGGCACAATGTAGCTGATACTGGGGTACACACCTTTTTTTTGTTTTGTTTTGTTTTTTGACTCAGGATCTTGCTGTGTAGTCCAGGCTGGCCTTGAACTCACAGTGATACTCATACTTCAACCTCCCAAAGTGCTGGGATTGCAGGCGTGCACCACAACACCCTTAGTTCCTCTACTTATAGTTTGTTTGCTTGTTTGTTTGTGACAGGAGCTCACTATGTAGTCCAGGCTGGCCTCGAAGTTGCAGCAATCTTCCTGCCTCAGCCTCCCTGGTCTCCACGCCCAGCTAGTTCCTCCACTTCTACTGGTACAGTGGGTTTTTTTGTTTCTTCTTTTTTTTTTTTTTTTTTTTTTTTTTTTTTTTGTTGTTGTTGTTGTTAAATCTCGTTCCTCCCTTCCTCCTTCTTCCTTGGGATTCTGCCTTCCTGGCCTTCAGGTCTTTATCTCTCTGCACCAGGCTTTGGAACCAGTGTTCTCCATAAACAAACAGTGCTTATAGGTTGGAGATGCCTCCCTTCTAGTCTGTCCTTCTTATTTATTTTGAGACAGGGTCTCACTATGTAGCTCAGACTGGCCTCAAACACACAGCAATACTCCTGTCTCAGCCTCCCAAGTGCTAGGATTATAGGCATGCACCACCACATCCAGCTCCTAGTCTGTCCTTTCAACTCTGGTTCCAAAGCAGGTGAGTAGAAGTGATTGTCTATGTGATGGCTCAAGTCCAGCCTAACCTACATAGCAAGATCATCTCAAAGAAAAAAGAAAAAAATACTCCTAGAAGCTGAGTGTAGTGGCACATGTCTGTAATCCCAGCTACTAGGGCAGCTGAGGTAAGAAGATAGCAAGTTCAAAGCCAGACCAGTCAACTCAGGGAGACTGTCTCAGAAATAAAAAGGGCTGGTGATGCAGCTCAGTGGTAGAGAGCTTGCCTAGCATAAACTAGTTTCTGAGGGCTGGTGATATAGCTCAGAGGCATAAGCGCCTGCCTGGCAAGTGCAAGGTCCTGAGTTTGACTCCCGGTACCCGAATATAAAAAAATTAAAAAAATTAAAAAATAAATACTGAAAAAAAAAAAAGACAAATTAGATAGAGGAACTAACATTTATTGAGCAACTGCTCTATGTTCACCATGTGCTTTTTGTATTGTTGCATTTCATTCAGTCAGTCATACAGCATTTTTTTAGTACCCACAATGTGCAAGATATTGTGCTTGGTCTCAGGGTTATATCAGGCTAAAAACAAAGCCATTGCTTTTCTAGACCTTAAATTCCAGTAGATTGGAGCGATAATAAAAAAGAAAAGAAATAGGGCCGGTGAGATGGCTCAGCGGCATAACTGCCTGCCTGGCAAGCGTGAGGTCCTGAATTTGACTCCCAGTACCCACATACAAAAAAAGGGCTGGTGATATCGCTCAGTGGCACAGGCGCCTGCTGGCGCACAAGATCCTGAGTTCGACCCCCAGTACCCACAAAAAAAAAAAAAAAAAAGAAAAGAAATATACAAGATAGTGACCAGTGCTATGCAGATAATAAAACCAGATAATGTGATGGGAAGTAACCTGGGGATAGGGTTATTTGTATAGGGGTGAGCTTTCCAAGATGATATTGGAATTGGGACCTAAAGACAGAAGGGCAGCCGGAAGAGTCCCGAGTCCGCAAGACAAGATCTGAGGAAGAGAGCTCCAGGGAGGCAGTAAGTGTGAAGGCTCAGATGCGAGTAGGAACTTAAACTGTTTGGAAGGCCAAGCGGCTGCAGAACAGTAAGTGAGGGGGCGCGAGAGGAAGTTATCGAGGCGATTAGAGAAGTAGGCAGGGGCCACACCACAGTGGCTTTGGGGGCTGCAGTAGAGTGTTTGGGTTTCATTCGTATTAATCTGATTTACAATTTATTTTTTAAAAATTACTCTGGGTATATTCGTGATTATAATCAGGCAAAGGAAACAGAGATAACAGTAAGGAGACTGTGGTCCTATCTAGATTAGAGAAGCAGTTTTTCTGTGAAAGATCAGATAGGAAATATTTCAGGTTTCGTGGGCCATATAAGCTCTCTGTCACACATTCTTGTGCTCTGCTCTTCTTCCTTTTAAACAACCCTCTAAAAATGTAAAAGAACATTCTTAGCTCTTGGGCAATACAAAAACAGGAGGTTGCATTCCAGATTTGGCCTGCCTGGCTCCGCAGTAGTTTGTGGGCCTCTGGCTTAGAGAAGAAAAACTGATTAGCATCTATTTAGGACCCAGAACTGATGGGACTTACTGATGAGCTGGCTGTGCATGAGGCGGGGATAAAAAAGAAGAAGTAAATATGGTCTCAGGGACTTGGTTGAAGATGATGCTTTTTAATGAGATGAGAAGGAAGATTTGAGAGCAGGGAGAGAAGGGAAATCAACAGCTAGTTAAGGATGAGTTGCCTATTAGTCACCGAAGTGGAGTTGTCAAGTTGGGAGCTCCATATAGACTCTGGAGTCCAGGGTGAAAGCTCAGGGCTGGACCTCCACGTTTGGAAGTCATCGGCCTGAGGATGTATCTAAAGTCTTGGGATTGGATGACACCACCTAGAGCACACACATTCCAAGACCAGGTCCTGAGGGACTCCAACATGTAGAGGACCCATTGAAGTAATTCTTGGAATCATAAACTGTATCAGAATATGACACATAACAAACATTGCCAAACTGCTTTCCAAGGGGTCTTTTATATCTTCACAGAGCCCATCTTGTCTTAGCTGTGTAAATACACACTGGGAGAGAGACTGTACACATGAATGAGCAGGAACGCCAGTCAGGGATTCCTGACGCCTCAAGCACTGACACCCAGGAGCCTTCAGCCACCCTGGAGGATTAGGCTGGTTAAAGGAGGTGGCAGGAGAGGACCAAAGCCATTCTAAAGATTCCCAACCACAGAATCACCAACAAGCTTGTTTCAAATGCCGATTTAAAAACTATTTTTATTACTACATGTTTGCAGTACATAAGGATCACATTCATCATGGGGAGTTGGTCCATGCACACAATACATCTTAATTCTTTTTTTTTTTTTTTTTTTAACATCTTAATTCTTTATCCTTCCCCCTCCACCTTCCCCAGCCCTCACAAATGCTGATTTTTAATAAGAGCTTGTGATTCACTGTCTGGGTAAGGTGTATTTTAAACATGCTCCCTCTTTCCAAAGGAAAAGTTGAGAAGCCTGTGGCTTAGGACCAGACTGGGTAAAGGGTGTATCCTCCTCATGTTTCTTTACCGCCGAGCCTTCGGTGGCTTAGGAATCTTAGGCGGATCTGGCTGGGGAAGTTTTGGGATGACTGGATGGCAGAAGGCTGGTGGCCAGGAAGAAGCATTTCCTTTAGTTCTGGGGCACTTTCCACTTGCTCTCCAGTCACAAGGGAGGCCTTTCTCTCACAGATGTAAAATGGTACCTGCTTTAATGCAGGTGCAGAGCTCAAAAGTTTTGGTTCCCTAGGGGTTGCCCTCCAACTCCATAGCATAGGGGGAATCTGAAATCATCTACACTTCAGATGCATTATGGATTAAATACATCTGTGTGAAAACAGCTAAGGAATAAGAGAAGGAATTTGCTTTTAGGTCTGATAGGAGCCAAAGAACCAGCCTTCCATTCATAGAATCATCATTTACCAGGCACTATTTTAGGTTAAGAAGATAAATCAGTGATTTCTTTGCCTTCACAAAATAGACATTTGAGTAAATGGCAAATACAATAAATAAGTAAAGTGAATGCTATATGAGATAATGGTGAGAGCTAAGGGGGAAATAGCAAAGGTCAGAAGGTAGAGACAGGAAGTCCTAGGAGCCAGGAATAAGTGCGAATAGAGTGGACCCTTGACTTACGAACTCAATTCATTCCCGAGAGCTGGTTGTAACTCAAGTTGTTGACTGAAGGCTCAGGCTCCTCTCCACAGCCTTCGAAGTCTCTCTGCTGTGTACAGGCGGATCTCGGTGTCCTTAGACATTGGCCCGGGATTTCTCAATGAACCCCATACGGGAAAGGATGTTGTAATCCTCTTTAAGGGTTAAATCTTGGGCCAGGGATATAGCTCAGCAGCACAGAGCCTGCCTGGCAAGTGCAAAGTCCTGAGTTCAATTCCCAGTATCACCAAAAAAAAAAAAAAAAAAAAAAAGAGGTTAAATCTGAGGCCATCTGGAAGCACAATCAGCCAGCATTCAGGTCATAAGTCAAGACTTTGGTTGTAAGTTAAACTAAAATTCCGGTCATAACCCAAGTTGTCGGTATGTCAGGCTGGTAGTAACTTGAGGGTCCAGTGTATAGGACAAGAAAGGTCTTCAGACCAGTGACATAGGGAAGTCACTTCTCTGAACCTGTTTCTTCATCAATAAAATAAAACAATAATACAGGCTTCCTGAGGAGGGTCAGCCCTTTGTCATTTCTAAGCTGTGGGATTTGGGGTACTGATAAGAGACTCTCTCTTTGTCCAAACTTTATGCAGGCTGTTCTCAACCTTCTTCTCAAGTAGGCTTTGGCATGTGGACCTTCGTGTCTGTGCACTGTCTGATTTTAGCGAGAACTCTGCTAAGTCAATTTAGCCAGAATCTTTCCCTCATCCTTGATATTTTCTCTTAGTAATTTTCCACCACTGAATCCCACCCTGATCCTTGGCTATAAATTTCTACTTTTTCCTGTATTCAGAGTTGAGACTGAGCTCTCTCTTCTACTACAAGGCCCCATTATGGTAGTCCCATGTACAGTATAGCAATCTCAACAGTCCCCTTGCATAGCGTCTGCTTTAAAGTTCTCTTTAAAGAAGTGTCATGAATAATTTTTCACAGACAGTACAAACCTTCTTTGACTTCTCAGAAACTCAGTTTCCTCATGTGTAAACAAGGAATACAAGCCTGGAGCAATAACATGTGTCTGTTGTCCCAGCTACTTGGAGGGTGAAGCAAGAGGATAGCTGCTATTTCACAGGGTGTTTTGAACTATGTCAAATGAGATTGTTAAGATATATGAATTTTTTTTTTTTTTGTGGGTTCCGGGAGTTGAACTCAGGCCCTCACGCTTGCCAGGCAGGCGCTTACACCGCTGAGCCATCTCACCGGCCCAAAAATATTTTTTTAATGGTAGCAAAGTTTGATTAAAAGTAGGAAAAGAAACAGGCTCTGCAGAGTGAGTTTGGGCCAAGTAAAAGGAGGAAAAGAAGTAAACCCCACAGCGCAAGGATGGGCCACCATGCAAGAGAGAACACAGTGGCTTCTTTGTTGGTTGGTTGGCTGGTTTGAGACAGGGTCTCACTATGTAGCCCAGGATGGCCTTGAACTTGCAGCAATCCTCCTGCCTCAGCCTCTTGAGTGTGCCACCATGTCTAGTAAGATATGTTTTAATTTTTGTTGTTGTTGTTGTTTTTTGAGACAGGATCTGGCCACGTTGTTCAGGCTAGACTTGAACTCACTATGTAGCCCAGGCTGGCCTCGAACTGGCCGTGATTCTCCTGCCTCAGACTCCGAAGTGCTGGGATTACAGGTGTGAGCCACCATGGTAAAAATATTTTAAAATATATAATCTATTATGAAAATGTAAAGAAAACATCCACACAGGTATTTTATGGGTTGCAAATCTCTTGCAAATGGTTAGCAGAGCCTAAAGACTTCAAACAATAAATCAGATAACTGTTTGTACTGACTCCCCACATTGGCAGGGGAAAGGCCAAAGCAAATTATCAGGATGTACGCAGTAGACTAGCAATCTTATCTTAGATCTTAGATCGGGGATAAAACAATCAAACTAAATGTTCTGAAGTGGACACCTCATAAAATAATTATTACATGGCATTTGTCAAATTTTAAAGTGTTTAACAGCTTCTTTACATTTGTTCTTCTTTTGTTTATGGGACTTCAGTTCCAGGAAAAGAACTTAGTGGACTTAAAAGAATTATAAAAAACAAAAGAACAATTTAAATCATTAAATTCATCTTCTGGAGTATTTGCTAATGCTCAATAAGCATTAATTAATGTGGATAATGACTAAAACCATAAACTATTGTATACTCTTTGGGTTTATTTTTTGTTTGTCAGACTGGCCTTGAACTCACTATGTAGCCCAGGCTGGCCTCGAACTCAAGGGGATTTTCCTGCCTCAGCCTCCCAAATGCTGGGATTAAGGCGTGTGCCACCATGCCCGGCCTGAGCCTGTTTTGTTTTTTTGAGAGGCAGAATCTTATGTTTTTTAGGCTGGCCAGCAACTCCTATGCTCAAGCATCCTTCTGCTTTATCCTCCAAATAGCTGAGACTACAGGCACATGCTATTGTTCTGGTCTTGTTCTTGTTTATCTCCATATTCTTCAGCTTTCAATATCTGATAGCATCTCAATAATGGTTTGTTAGACCAATAAACATGTTCCTGTAAAAGCGTAGTATAGTGTCTGGCACACAGTAGGTACTCAGTAAGTGGTTGTGTAATGAATGCACGAATGTTTACCAGGTGAATCTGCTTGATCTAGACTTGACCCATAAAGCTTGCATTTGAAACAAACACTTACCTTCCTTGACAATACTAATCTGCTAAATTATATTTTATGCCCTTCTCTCAAACTGTACCAAAATACTGTTTTATTCCATGTAAAACATTAAAACTTTGGTTTGAAGACAACCTAGCAGAGTAGATACTCAATGTTTGCCAAATAAATAAGATGCACATTCAAAAAGCCAAACTGTTATTCCAGGCCAAACACTCAGGGGGATTAACTGGACATCTACCTGGTCACATTCATCTGGGGACCGCTACATCTTTTCTGAGAGATACTGGCTCACATTCACTAATAGCCACACTAAAAATCTTTCCTTGAAATTTTTCTCTCAAGTGCCTCAATGTCCCAGCTGTCACCAAAGCTGCAACGCGCTGAGGGTATCAGGCTCAACCTCTGCCGGGTGCTGCTCGCCGACGCTGCGGGTGGGCGGGCCCAGAGAAGGGTTTTGTGGCGGTTCCCTATTGGGGCTCTGTTGCTATGGTGTCACCGCCCTTAAAACTCTTGGGTACAGCTTCCGGGGGTTAAAAGAGAATTACTTCCAGGGCTGCCCATACCTGACATGGCCGACTGAGTAGTCACTAACCTAAAGGACAAGACGACTTTTGTGATAAAGGTCTAAGAAATGCTTTTTAACCACTTAAACTGGCGATTAGAACACTATACCATAACCTTCCTCTCCTTTCAAAATATTTTGGTACATATTCTTCTGTTGACCAGTCTCCAAAATGGCGCCAGCAGCATCGCGAGGTCAGAGGTGAATCACGTGGGTCCTCCCGGTTCCGGCGCGGCAGAGGTCCCGGGTGGTGAACGAGTCTCCGGCACCATGACTGGTTTGTCTGGCCCACAAGCTCGGCCTGGCCCTGGCCCGTTGGCGTTGTTGTTTTTGTTCCTGCTCGGCCCTACCTCGGTCCTCGGCATCTCCTTCCATCTGCCCATTAATTCTCGCAAGTGTCTCCGCGAGGAGATCCACAAGGACCTGCTAGTGACGGGCGCCTACGAGATCACCGACCAGTCTGGGGGCGCGGGCGGCCTGCGGACCCACCTCAAGGTGCGGCACTGGGCGGCGCGGGGCCAGGAGGGAAGACCGCAGGCGTAGACGAGGGGAGGCCGAGACTGGGGGAGCGGGGCTGGCATTGGCCGGGGTTTGGCCTGGCCTGTCCAGGCGCCGAGGACGTGCGTGGGGTCCGCCCCCTCACCCTGCTTGTGGCCGCTCGCGGGGCGGGGCTGAGCGCCGGCGCCTGGGACTCTTGGGGCGGGGAGGGCTTGGCGGATGTGGTGAGCGCGCGCCAGGGCGACCTCATTTCGGGTCGTTGTCGGCGTCCTCTGTTTAGTCTCAGATACTTTGAGCTGTAACTTAGTTCTCCGAATAAGTCTGGAGATTGAGGAGGTGTGGCATCATAAAACACCGTGATACATGCAGGAAAATAATGGAAACGATAAAGCTTAGTATGATTGATAAAATGTGTTTAGTGAGCATCTGTTATGTCACTTCCGGTGCTACTTTATATACATGAACATTTAGTTCTTACACTACCTATTAAGTAAATAGGTACTGTTAGCCCCATTTTACAAATGAGGAAACAGGCTGGGAAGAACAAACGGGTCTTATAGACGAAATTGATTCTTAATTTGGTAGTTAAATATGTTGAGGAAAATCAGGCTGCAATAATATTCCCCCTTGCTTTAATTTGGAATTCTGGGAGTCGATTGAAGTCCATTATTGGCCACAAAATAGTCTTAACCTCTAGTCCTTCCTTTTGGTATGACACAATCTGGACTTGGCTAAATCTCAGCTGTACTGTTGGTAACAGCTACTGATCATAGTGCCATATGGTCCCATTTTGCAGCAAAGTTAGCCTAACCTGGGTTTGAATCGTTAATATAATTTGACATCAAGACTTGATTGTGGGGCCGGTGAGATAGCTCAGCGGCAGAAGCGCTTGCCTGGCAAGCGAGGGGTCCCGAGGTCGATCCCCGGTACCCACAAAAAAAAAAAAAAAAAAAAAGACTTGATTGTGTTTTACGTAATTTTATTTTTTCACAATGAGCGTGATCGTCTTTTTCAGAAATATTTTTACTTTCAAAATAGAACTTCAGATATAGTAAAACCATAGCTTAAAAAAATAAGACCGGGGGCTGGGGATATAGCTCAAGTGGCATGGCACCTGCCTACCTTCAAGGACTATAGTTTTTGTGACTTGTACTTCTCTCTCTCTCTCTCTCTTTTTGTTTGAGACAGTGTCTTGCTGTGTAGTTCAGGCAGGCTAACCTTGAACTCACTATGTAGTCAAGGCTGGCCTGGAACTCGTGGCGATCCTTCTGCTTCAGCCTCCCAAGTGCTGGCATTATAGGCATGTGCTACCACCCCTAGCCAACCCACACTTTTATCATTTTCTTTGACTAGGGCAGTTCTGCCTACCCATGCAGGTGGTGGTGGTGAAATTTTAGGGACTTAGATAACAGTGTTTTGAGGGTCATGCTGCTGTTTTGGTTTTTATTGTGTTTCTTTTGAGACAAGGTTTCCACTATGCAGTTCAGGCTGGTCTTTAACTCACTATGTAGCTCACATTGATCTTGAGCTTGCTGCAGTCCTGCCTCAGCCTCCCAGGTGCTGGGATTACAAGTGTGGGCCACCATGTCCAGCTGAGGGTAGTGCTTGTGGCTCTTCAAAGGTTGTAGTTTATGGAATCAAAGAATTTGACCAGTGAACGAGACCTCGTCCTCATCTTCAGTGTTACTGTCTCTCATTTGTTCTTATACTTTAAAACCCTACAGCGGGTCACTATTGCTCATCTGATAATTTTTTCTATCTAATAATTTAAATTTCCCAACATGCTCTCTAGTGCTGTTCATGATCTGTTCCTGAAGCTTTCTGTATTGTCCCCTCCCAGTTTGCATTATAGTGCACCCCAAACAGAACCTTAAACTCATTATTTTCTCTCTTACATTATAACTACCTATGTTTATGCCTGTCTTCCTTATCAGACTGTTAGTACCCCGAAGGCAGGAGTAATTTTCATCTCATAATTTTCCAGAGTGCTAAGTATATTGCCTTGCTTGTAGTAAGCACTCAGTAAAAACAGGAGCTGTAGTGTAACCTGCCAGGAATCACATCTGGGTGAAGGCGAAGGAGTCTCAGACAGCAGGAATGTGTGCATCTACACATGGCATTTCACCATCCCTCAGTTGCTCTGCATCTGGTATGGCAACTGAATTGGGCTATTAGGGTCCTAAACCCAGATACCAAGTAAGTAATGTAAAAGAATGAATTGAGCTAGAGACTTTTTTTTTTTTTTTTTTTTTTTTAAAGACAGGGTCTCGCTATGTAGTTCAGGCTGCCCTTGAACTCACTTATGTAGCCCAGGCTGGCCTTGAACTCATGGTGATCCTCCTGCCTCAGCCTACCAAGTGTTGGGATTACAGGCATATATCACCACACCTGGCTACATCTGATTTTTCAGATGAAATCAGATCTAGATTTTGATGTGAAAGCTCTTGGTTCGGTTCAGTTTGGTTTGGTTTGTTTTTTTTGAGACGGGGGCTTGCTTTGTAGTTCAGGTTGACTTGAACTCACAGTGTAGCTCAAACTGGCCTACACTGGCAGTCCTCCTGCCTCAGCCTCTCAAGTGCTGGGATTACAGGTGTGTGCCACCACACCCAGCTTGTTTTGTGTTTTGTGAGAGGGTCTCTCTATGTAGTCCAGGCTGGCCTTGTAAGCTGTTAGTTTTTTTTTGTTTGTTTGTTTTGTTTTTTCTTTTTTGGAACCAGGAATCAAACCCAGGGCCTCATGCTTGCCAAGCAGGCGCTGTGCCGCTGAACCACATCCCTGGCCCAAGCTGTTGGTTTTTATTTTTTATTTTTATTTTTTGTGGGTGCTGGGGGTCGACCTCAGGACCTCACACGCCAGCAGGCGCCCATGCCGCTGAGCGATATCACTGGCCCTTTTCTCGTATGTGGGTTCTGGGAGTTGAACTCGGGCCCTCGCGCTTGCCAGGCAGGCGCTTACGCCACTGAGCCATCTCACCAGCCCCAGCTGTTGGTTTTTTTTTTTTTTTTTTTTGGGTACCGGGGGGACGACCTCAGGACCTGGCGCGCCAACAGGCACCCGTGCCGCTGAGCGATATCACCGGCCCCTTTTTCGTATGTGGGTTCCGGGAGTCGAACTCGGGCCTTCGCGCTTGCAAGGCAGGCGCTTACGCCGCTGAGCCATCTCACCGGCCCCCTGTTGGTTTTTAAATGTCACCAACCACTCCAGTTATTTTGTGCATTGGTTTTGTTTTCAGTGTCACAGAGAATAGTACAATGAGTCTACCATTGTACTCATTACCTAGATTCAGCAGTTTTGGGGTCCATACTTGTTTCGGTGTCACTGCTTTCCCTTTATTGCTTCGTGTGTGTGTGTGTGTGTGTGTGGTGGTTTGTTGTTGTCTTTTTTTTTTTTTTTTTTTTTTGTGGGTACCGGGGGGTCGACCTCAGGACCTCGTGCGCCAGCAGGCGCCCGTGCTGCTGAGCGATATCACCGGCCCCTTTTTCGTATGTGGGTTCCGGGAGTCGAACTCGGGCCCTCGCGCTTGCCGGGCAGGCGCTTAAGCCGCTGAGCCATCTCACCGGCCCTGTCTTTTTTTTTTTTTTGAGATAGGGATTTGATAAGTAGTTTAGGCTGGCCTTGAACTCCCTAAAATCCTCCTGCTTCAGCCTCCCCGGTGCTGGGTTTACAGGTTTGAACCACCATGCTTGGCTTTTTTTTTATCATTTTATGTCACATTGATTTAACATAAATCTCAGATGTCACATTTTTAGGCTTGCATACTTTAGCATGAATCTCTTTAAAAATGTGAAATAACCATAGTGTTACATAGCTGTAATCCCATTCACAGTATTAGCAATGAAGGTGGGCATGGTGGTGGGGCTTCTAGGCTCAGCTACTTGGGAGCCTGAGGCAGGAGGATTAATTGAGCCCAGGAGTTCAAGGCCAACTGGGCAACATGGCAGTGCCTCATCTCTTTAAAAAAAAATGAGGGCTGGTGAGGTAGCTCAGTTGTGTAGTGCTTGCCTAGCATGTGAAGCATTACTCCTCCCCAGCATCCCAAATTGAGGCTGAGGCAGATCACTTGAACCTGCGAATTTGAGACCAGCCTGGGCAAGATGATAAGACTGGTCTCAAAAAAATTTAATAATGATTCTTTAATACCATCTAATATGTGGTACATATTAAAATTTCCCCACTTGTTTAAAAAATATCTATTTAAAGTTAACTTTCTGAGTTTCTCAAGTCTATTTAATCTAGAGCAGTCTGCTCTTTTCCTCTCTTCCTTTTTTTTTTGCTTGCTGTTGTATCAGTTAATTGTCTTTGAAGAATATCTCATATTTAGGATTTGTCTTGTTTCTCCTTTGATGATCATTCAGCCAGTTCAGTCCCCATACTTTCTTTAAAAGGATTAAGTGATGAAGATGTAATCAGGTTGAATTTTACCTTTTTGGTAAGGAACTTCTCAGGCACTTCCTGTGATGTGGCAGGAATACAGTTCTTTTTGTGTCTCTTAGAGCTGCTCAGATTGATCAGTATGTTCAGATGTTTATTAGTGCCTTATTGCTGTGGTGACAAATTCCGGCATTTAGTGGCCAGCAGACATTTACCTTAACAGTTCTGGAGGTCAGAAGTCCTAAAATCGGGGTGTCAGCAGGCTGTGTTCCTTCTGGAGACTGCAGAGCAGAATCACTTTCGTTGTCTTTTCCGACTTCTAGAGGCCATCTGGATTGTTCGACTTTTGACAACCTGACTTTTTCATCTTCAAAGCCAGTAGCATGGTATCTTCAAATCTCTGCTCTTCTCTTTCTTCCCTGCCTTCTTCTTTCCATCATCTCATCTTCTCTGAGTCTCCTTCCTCCATCTTTCCCTTATAAGACCCTCAGGATAATCCCCCATCTCAAGACTGTAGTCAATGTGAACAGTCCCCTTTGCCATATAAAATAACATATTCACAAGTTCTGAGGAGTAGGATGTGGACATTTTTGAGGAAGAGGGTCATTTTTCTGCCTACCCAGATTAACAACCTGAAGCCACCATCGTAAAGCTTCCCATCAATCTCTGACCTATCGTGTGAATTTATTCATTAAGGTTAAGAAATGAACGTTATCTAATTCTGTTATTTCACTTTTTTTTTTTTTTTCTCCCTTTTTGGTTTTTTTTTTTTTTTTTTTTTTTTGTGGGTACCGGGGGGATGACCTCAGGACCTCGCGCGCCAACAGGCACCTGTGCCGCTGAGCGATATCACCGGCCCCTTTTTTGTATGTGGGATCCGGGAGTCGAACTCAGGCCTTCGCGCTTGCAAGGCAGGCGCTTAAGCCGCTGAGCCGTCTCACCGGCCCCCTTTTTGGTTTTTTGAGACAGGGTCTTACTATGTAGTTCAGGCTGGTCTTGAACTCACTGTGTGGCCCAGGCTGACCTCAAACTCAGGGTGATTCTCCTGCCTCAGCCTCCCGAGTGCTGGGATTACAAGCATGCACCACCTCACTCCACTCCACATTTATTAAGTGGAATTATTCTTAAGGAACTAATGGAATAAGACCGTGTTTGTCTGGCTACATAGGATTAAATAAACTAGTATAATATTAAGGCACACCAAGAAGCTCTTTAAAAAGAATGAAGTAGCCAGGGCATGGTGGCACATGCCTGTAATGCCAGCACTCTGGGAGGCTGAGTCAGGAGGATTGCAAGTTCAAGATTATCTTTGATATATGTCCATTCCCAGACCTCAGGACAGTTCCTATGAGTCTGGTTCCTTTTTTTTTTTTTTTTTTTGTGGGTACTGGGGGGTCGACCTCAGGACCTCGCGCGCCAACAGGCACCCGTGCTGCTGAGCGATATCACCGGCCCCTTTTTCGTATGTGGGATCCGGGAGTTGAACTCGGGCCCTCGCGCTTGCAAGGCAGGCGCTTATGCCGCTGAGCCATCTCACCGGCCCCATGGTTCCTTTTTATGGAGAGTGATATGTAGGACCACATGCTGGATGTCATTTTTTAAAATGTAATACGTTATGCAGGTTAGAGAACACATGTGGGCTAGAATCAGCCCCTTAGCACACTTTGCAGCCATTTTCATAGTATCTCTACATTTAGTTCTGTTTTTTCTTATATTTTGACCACTAGAGGCTCAGACTTTGCCCCAGGGATTCTCTCAGTGCATCATCTCAGCTCAGAAGTGTAACACCTGAGCACAGTAGTTCTCTTTTGTGTACCAGGTTGCATTCTAGGCCTCTGGACAGTCTGTAGATAGCCTTCCCTTGGTCACATGTCTCCTCTTGGCTCAAGCAGCTGTGGTTTGAGTTGAGATAGGAGCAACGGACTTCCTGTAGTACGAAACCTGGCCAACTGGAGGTATTTGGTGGTTGCTCAGAATAAGGTGATCTCTCTTCACCTTCTTCCCGTCTTAAGAGTATTTTAATGTCCCCTGAATGCACCTGTGTTATGTGTCTGTGTTGCTTTATATTTACCCATCTCTTTGGATAGACTGTAAGTTCCTTAAGCAGTGACTCTATCTCATTGCAATGCTTATGTCTAGTATAGTGCCTGGCACATAGTAGGACTTCAACAAAAGGAATGGTCTAACAAAAGAGCAGGCACCATACTGATCATCTTACAATTCTTGGAATATGTTGTCTTAACCTGCATCAGTCTTTACTTTTACTCAGCACCTCCTGTGTTCTTCCATCACATCCTGTTTGACATGGCACTTTTCATGCGGCGTGGTGCTTCCTTTGTGAATTCCTTAGTATCTTACCCATCTTTGTATCTTCAGTTGAATGTATTCTTTGTTGTGTAACTAAGTTAAATGCCTTAATCTTTTTTCCCCCTTGCACTGGGGGTTGAACCCAGGGCCTTTACACTGAGCTACATCCCCAGTTCCTTTTTTAGTTTTTTATTTTGAGACAGGTTTTTGCTGAATCACTAAATTGCCCAGCTTGTGTTTGAACTTGTGATCATTCTGCCTCAGGCTCTGAAAGTGTGGGGTTTACAGGTGTGCAATATTTTAGTCTCCTTATTAACTCATTCAAGACAGGGCGTAATTCTTATGTCTTGCTGCTAGGTGGCTTGAACCATTAGTGGTACAGGCATGACTGTCCCATTGGGTGGCTTTTTATTACTTGTATTAGTATAAAGACCAATAAAAGTGATTAGACCTGTTGGTACAAGCCACCCAATGGGACAGTCATGCAGTACCACCAGTAGTTCAAGCCAGTGGGAAAGTGTTAAAGGCTTGCATTACAGTGGAAGGAGCCCATATCTGGACTTCGGAAGCTTTAAGTTCAAACCCAGCAGCTCCACCACTGAAATGATGTGTGGTCTTGGGGGAATTACTTAATCCTTCTCCTTTCATCTCTTATGTGTAAGGTGGTGGTGATAGTGCTTAGAATTGTTAGGACTGAGACAAGTGGGTTCTTTATTTTTCTAAGTAATAAAAGTTTATTAGAATTCCTGGGAAAGGGTATCTGTCCCCACCTGGAGGGAGGGAACAGCACTGTAGGAAATGACTGAGAAATCAGATGGTGTCCCAGCCCCCGGGTCAGTACGGGGAGAAGGAAAGCCATTCCCTCCCAAAGAGTTGGTGTTCAGTCTTCATTAATCCAAGTGGGCTCAAGACAGCTGGTGCAGAGGACACCATTACATGATACTGGGGCAGGGGTGGGGTGTGCTGGACCCCTAGCTGGCTCCTCAAAAACCAGAGGAGAAACACAGCCATTTCCTCTCTGGGGTGGAGTTCTTAGTAACCAGGCTCATTTCTTACCTTTGATGAGACCATCATTTCCCTGGGTGAAACTTTGATACCGTAGGTTCGGCACAAGGTTGTCAACTGTGAGATGTAATTTTGTGATGTGATGATCATCTTGGAGGCGTTCTGAGTGGGTTCTTTATTATGCAGGGCCTCTTAAGGTCCTCCAAAAGCATTGACAGTCTTTGTTTAACTCTGTATTGAGTGAAAATTGAATTACTCATCTGATTTTCAGGCTTTATGTGTTGTTAAGGTGGCCAGATGTAGATTTTTTTTTTTTTTTCCTTGAGACTGTCTCACTACGTAGTTCCGGCTGGCCTTGAAGTCAAAGTGATCCTCCTGCCTCAGCTTCCCAAGCGCTGGGATTATCAGTGTGCGCCACCACGCTTCAGAATGTGGAATTTTTTTTAATTTTTTATGTGGGTGCCGGGAGTCAACCTCAGGACCTCACGCTTGCCAGCAGGCGCTTGTGCTGCTGAGTGATATCACCGGCCCCTTTTTTCCTTTATGTGGGTTCCAGGAGTCAAACTCAGGACCTAGCGCTTGCCAGGCAGGTGCTTATGCTGCTGAGCTAGCTCACCAGCCCCAGAATGTGGAATATTTTAAAGAGAAGAGTTCTAAGCATTTTTTTTTGTGATTCTTCCATTGATTGAACAAACATTTATTTAATATTTAGTATGTGCCAGACCTGGTTGTGTTTTAGGAATGAATAGAGGACATCATCCTTTAGCTGTAATGAGGAGCAAAGACAAAATAAGGCAAGTTAAAAATCTAAGGTTAGGTAGTACAAGGTCAAGCAGTGCAGTTGGGAAGAGATCGGTAAGGTGGAGTATTTGAGTGGTCGGGGAGGTCCTCAGAACCTTAGGAGAAACTGATGGAGATGATGGGGGGGGGATGCTGCTTCAGGCCAACATGGAGCTACATTTTGTGTTGAGATTTCCAATTGAATCTAACCTGTCCCCTCTTACCTATGCATCAAAAGGGAAACTAAATGAGGCTCAATAATAGTATCAGCTGTTTTCCTGCACAAAATTGAAGGACAAGTCAAACCATTTGTAGTTATTATATAAGTTATACAAGTTCATAATAAAAGCCCTGTTGTAGGAACTCAGAATCTTAGCTGTCTTGATTTTGAATTGAAAACCACATTTTCATTAAGACAACATGATTCTGTAATAATTTAATAGGGTCCTCTACTGTTTGTTATTTAGAATGCTTATTAATAGTGAAAACTGGGAATGAATTGTTTTTAAGAGCTGAGACAAGTTGTTGTCTAAGAGTGTTTTATATTTTGGAAACAAATGTGAGGAATTATTATTATCATTACCAGAAAGGAAGGAAAACCCTGATGATAATTATTTATTTATAAACACTTTACCGTTCTTGCAAATAATCTAATAGGTCTAACATTTTTTTCATTGTCGTTTTTCGAAAGTGCTAATATTAATTAACAATTCACATGCTAAATGTAATTTTTTTTTTTTTTTTTTAATTTTTTGCCAAGGAGTTGATGCTTTAATTATATATCTTTTCTGGGCCGGTGAGATGGCTCAGCGGCTTAAGCGCCTGCCCGGCAAGCGCAAGGGCCCGAGTTCGACTCCCGGATCCCACATACGAAAAAGGGGCCGGTGATATCGCTCAGCGGCACGGGCACCTGCTGGCGCGCGAGGTCCTGAGGTCGACCCCCCGGTACCCACAAAAAAACAAAACAAAACAATTATATATCTTTTCTGAGAAAGAAGGTTATCATAAACACTACCCAAAGAATCTCCATATGAAGACCAGGGAAAATAATAGACATTCAGTAACTAACAGATCAAAGGAAAAAAAGAAACCCAATTAACAGTATTACTAGATACAATTACTATTCATACTTTTACCTAGTTGTCAGAACTCAAATTCCTATTTTGCTTTTTGCTTGATAAATGTAATTTTTAAAATTTGGATATTATACCGTTATTGCTGCAGTTCTTACCAGCTAAAGATAGGAAAGACAAACAGATCATTTAGGAGTTCAGCCTTGAGTCATAAACCTACCACAGTCTAAGCCTAAAAATGATGAAGAAGCAATTTAGTGGTTGGGAAACTATGGTTTATGACTTTTTCCCCTCTTCATCAGAAATTACATGAAGAGCAGGACATGGTGGCACACGCCTGTAATCCCAACACTCGGGAGGCTGAGGCAGGAGGATTGCTGCTGAGAGTTCAAGGCCAGTCTAAACTATATCGTGAGACCTTGTCTCAAAAAAACCAGGAAAAAATATTACATGAAGAGCTACTACGCACACTATAGTTTTCAGATTTGGGGGGTGGGGATGACAATACCCATTTCAGCTTATTGTTACTGGTATCTGTACTGAGGACTTTTCTGTGTTGGAAAGGAGGAAAAACAGGATGCTTTTGCTCATTCCTCAAAAGCAGCCTACTTTTTATCAGTAACTACCATGTGGACCTTTACTCAAGCTGATCTTTTTCTGTGGGGGAAGATACAGCCCTTTTAAATTTATGTTTTTTTTTGTTTTTTTTTTTAATGTGGGTACCGGGAGTTGACCTCAGGACCTTGCACTTGCCAGGCAGGCGCTTATGCTGCTGAGCTATCTCACCAGCCCTTAAATTTATGTTTAATGTGACTATTGTCCAGATTAGAAAAAAATCAGTAAAAAGACGGTTGAATACAAAAGACCTGTTGGTACATTAACATGTAATTATATTAAATAAAAATAATGTTTTTTTGTATTAGATATTATCTAGCTTTTTAAATTTTTTAATCTAGCTTTTTTTTTTTTTTTTTTTTTTTGTGGGTACCAGGGGTTGACCTCAGGACCTTGCACGCCAGCAGGCGCCCATGCCGCTGAGTGATATCACTGGCCCTTTTTTCGTATGTGGGTTCTGGGAGTCGAACTCGGGCCCTAGTGCTTGCCAGGCAGGCGCTTACACCGCTGAGCCATCTCACCGGCCCTTTAATCTAGCTTTTAATTAAAACCTGATCTTGTATTTCCTTCTCCATAAAAGTTAAAGACTACATTACTTCATTTACATCTTACTCAATGAGTGGTTGTCTACAGCTTTCCCTGCTTTGAACTGATCTAGAGAAGAGGACTGTTTAGAGTTTGAAATTGCTATACTACATCTTCATGGTAACTTCCAAAGACTGAGCTAGTTTCTAGGAAGAGGAACAAATTTATAAAGATGGGAGGGAGGTGACTTCTCTGCTGTTTCTTGTGTGAATTGCTGACGGTGGTTGATCCTAAGCCATTGCTCCCATATTCATATGCAGCCTGGCAGCCTGGACAGTAGAGCCCTCTGTGAAATCAGCCAGCTGGCCACACCAAAATTTGGGCTCCCAAACAAGCCTCTGACTTGAGGGAGGTTGATGTCATCTGCTTTATCCTGTGCCCCCAGCCTCATTGTTCAACATAACGTGTGGGAAATCAAGGGACTGGTTGTTAAGAAAGAACAAGGCTTTGTTTGTATTTAATAGGGTCATGCTGGAGGTTTTTACCGTAAATAACTTTGGAACAGTATGAAAAAAAACATTTGATCTGGCTTCACCCCTGCAGTAGTATTGTTAGGGCAGGACTGGCCTTTCGCTCTTGTTCCCTTCCCTTCCCTTCCCTCCTTTCCTCTCTCCCCTTTTCTCCCCCACCAGCTCCCTCCCGGCAAGCATGACATATTGCCTGTGTTAAGTTAATGTAGAAAATGCTGGTAGAAGCAGGAAGAGAGCATCCATCCATTCATTATCTACCAGTGCCTGGAAATTTTCCACCCCGATTCTCAGTACTTTTACAAAAAAGCTTCCCAGCTTCCTTGATTATATTTTAGCTTAAGCAATACTTCTGTGTGCTATATCAACACTGAATTGTGTTGGAAATTTGAAAGGGTCTCATTATGGAGTGCAGGCTGGCCTTGAACTTGCTCCTGCCTTGGCCTCCCAAGTGCTGGGATTACAGGCATGCACCACCATGCCCAGCCTTGGTTTTTTGCAGTCTACGAGCACTGTTCAGTTGCAAGTATGTTTAACAACAGAAAATGTTTAGCAATTTACCTTTTTAAAAACATTTTATTTTTTGTGGTACTAGGCATTGAGTCCAGGGCCTTTGTACTGAGTTACAGCTCAGTTTTTTTTTTTTTTTTGGTTTTTTTTTTTGGTTTTTTTTTGTGGGTACCAGGGGTCGACCTCAGGACCTCGCGTGCCAGCAGGCGCCTGTGCCGCTGAGCGATATCACCAGCCCTTTTTTTGTATGTGGGTACCGGGAGTCGAACTCGGGCCCTCACGCTTGCCAGGCAGGCGCTTACGCCGCTGAGCCATCTCACCGGCCCACAGCTCAGTATTTTTTATTTTCCATTTTGAGACAGTCTCACTAAGTTGCTGAGTTGCCCAGGCTGGACTCAAACTTTCAGTTCTCCTGCCTCAGCCTCCAGAGTGCTGGAATTACAAGTGTGAGTTTTTGCCAAGTTCTGAGTTACCATTAACAGTTATAGTAGCGATACTGCTAACAGTTACTGTAATAGTAGCATTTTACCCAGTGCTTGTCATTTGAATGACACTGTTCCGAGCTTCAGAGCTTCAGCCGTGTTGCATTTAACCGTCACAGTAACCTTATGAAGTATGAACAGCTATTGTCGTTACTTTGTTTTTTTTTGTGTGTGTGTGTGGGTACCGGGGTCGACCTCAGGACATTGCGCGCCAGCAGGCGCCCGTGCCACTGAGCGATATCACCGGCCCCTTTTTCGTATGTGGGTTCCGGGAGTCGAACTCGGGACCTCGCGCTTGCCAGGCAGGCGCTTACGCCACTGAGCCATCTCACCGGCCCTGTCGTTACTTTGAAAAAGAAGCACAGAGAGGTTAAGGAACAAGCCCAAGACTCCGTAGCTAGCAATGGCAAAACTGTCATTGTATACAGCTGAGAGAGCCAGACTCTAGAACCATCTGTCTTTACAGTGCTTTACATCTATCAAAGAAAGAAGGCCAGGTGTTTCTGTTTAACTTTTTTTTTTTTTTTTTTGTGGGTACCGGGGGGTCCACCTCAGGACCTCATGCACCAGCAGGTGCCCGTGCCACTGAGCGATATCACCGGCCCCTTTTTCGTATGTGGGCTCTGGGAGTCGAACTCGGGCCCTCACGCTTGCCAGGCAGGCGCTTAAGCCGTTGAGCCATCTCACCGGCCCTCTGTTTAACTTTTATTCCACCTTAGAACTTCCAGCTACTCAGGAGCTGCAAGGTTGGTGGTGGTTCTTTTTTTTATTAGTACACATTTGTAGTACATAGTATTTAAATTCCGTGTGTGGAATTGGTGGTACATGTACAGTACGTAACACATCTTAATTGCTTTTCTCATTCCTTTTCCCTCCTCTCCCTCCCACTCCATCCATCTCTTGATCCCCTTCCCCTTTGAGAAAGATCTCTCTCTCTCTCTTTCTCTACTTCCTGTTGTCTTTTATTTTCCTCTTTATACTTTGGGTTTCTCACATAAGAGAAATCATGCAATATTTAAGTGTGTGTGTCTGATTTATTTCACTTAATGTTATGGTCTCAAGTTGTATCCATTTTCCTACAAGGACTCAAATTTATCTTTTTTATGGCAGAGTAATACTCCATTGTGTGCAAATATCACATTTTCTTCATCCATTCCATTCATGTGGGTGGCTTCCAAGATTTATAACTGTTTGCTCAGTATTATACCACAGACTAATATAAACCTGGAGAAGACAGAGTGCAGGTAGCGCTATTTAAAGGAAATTACATGTTCACATTTCTACCAGCAACACCAAAGCTACAAGCTAATTGACGTTTGCTTTTTCCAGCAAAGACGTTTTTTTGTTTTTTGGGTTTTTTTTTTGTGGATACTGGGGGTCAACCTCAGGACCTCGCACGCCAGCAGGCGCCCGTGCCGCTGAGCAATATCACCGGCCCTTTTTTCGTATGTGGGTTCCGCGAGTCGAACTCGGGCCCTCACGCTTGCCAGGTAGGCGCTTGTGCTGCTGAGCCATCTCACCGGGCCTGTTTTGTATTTTTAAGAGTGAATCAAGGAGGCCCTCTTCTGGGACTGGTGGGGTATGAAGCTGACTCAGCAGATGAAAGCTGTGTGTGACCTGTGCCAATAAGAAGACAGACGTGCCACATACTTAGGATTCACGTGTTATTTCACAGGAGTAGGTATAGACTTGTCAGTGAACTACTTTGTTCACATGTACCTCATAAAAACATGTGAAAATGCTTGTTTACTTGCTTGTCTCTGAGTAGACTAAACTTGAGAATCTAGAAATCTGTGTATGGGTTTGACTTCATCTGTCTGGCCAGTTTTTTGTTATTATTTTTAGTCTTTTTATTTCCTTTTCTTTGTGATACTGAGGATTGAATCTAGGGATGTGCTACTGCAGCCCTTTTACTTTTTTAGTTTGAGAGAAGGTCTTACTAAGTTGCCCAGGCTGCCTTTGAATTTGTAATGCTCCTCTCTCATCCTGCTGAGTAGCTGGGATTACAAGTGTGTACTACCACACCCAACTAGATTTTTTTAAAAATAAGCATTTTTTGACTTTTATTTATTTATTTGGGTTTTTTTGGGTGGGGGTTGAGAGAGTCTCGCTATGTAGTTCAGGCTGCGCTTAAACTCACTGTGTAGCCCGGGCTGGCCTTGAACTTAGGGTGATCCTCTGCCTCGGCTTCCCGAATGCTAGGATTACAGACGTGCACCACCACACTCAGCCTTGACTTTTGAAGTTCAAGATTTAAGAAAAACAGTAAAGATAGTATAGTTCCCATATATCCCATGCCCAGTATCCCCTATTAATCTTTTACATTGTGTGGTATATCTGTTACAGTGAATGAATCAGTATGGATACATTATTAGTAATTAAAGTCCATATTTGATTTGGATTTCTGTAGTTCTTTTTTTTTTTTTTTTTTTTTTTTTAACCTAATGTCTATTTTCTTTGCTTAAAGATTCCATCTTGGGGGCCGGTGAGATGGCTCAGCGGCGTAAGCGCCTGCCTTGCAAGCGCGAGGGCCCGAGTTTGACTCCCGGAACCCACATACGAAAAAGGGGCCGGTGATATCGCTCAGTGGCAGGGGTGCCTGTTGGCGCGCGAGGTCCTGAGGTCGTCCCCCTGGTACCCACCAAAAAAAAAAAAAAAAGATTCCATCTTGGATACATGTGGTTATATTTCCATGGGCTCCTTTATTTTGTGAGTTTCTCAGATTTTCCTTGTGTCTGATGACCTGGTAGGTTTTGAGGGGCAGTAGTGGAGTATTTTGTAGGGTGGCTCTCCTTTGCCCAGTGTTTTTCTCATGATAAACAGGGTGTAGTTTTCAAAAAAAAGACCACAGAGATCAAATATCATTTTCATCACATCTTATCAACATGATTTATTACTGTTTATGTTGAACTTTATCTGGCTGAGTTGTGTTTGCCAGATTTCTCCACTGTCGTGTTGTTCTTTTTATACTGTGTTCTTTTGAGGGAAGTCACTTTGTGTAGCCCACACTTAAGAGTGGGGAGTTAAGCTTCACCCTGTTGAGGGTGCAGTGTTTATATAAATCGAGAGCCCTCTGCATGAGAGATTTGTCTCATTTTTTTTTTGTTTATGTTTTTGTTTTTTTGAAACAGGGTCTTGTTATGTAGCCCAGGCTGGCCTCGAACTCATGGCAGTCCTCCTGCCTCAGCCTCCCGAGTGCTGGGATTACAGGCATGCGCCACTACGCCCGGCTCAAATTTGTCTCCTCTTTCCCATATGTTTGTTCAAACATTTACACCAACATGAATTCATGGATATTTATTGTATAATTTGGATAATCCATTACTATTTGATTTTGTTGCTCAAATTGTTTCAGCTTTGGCTGTTGGGAGCTTTTTCGGTTGGCTCCTGTGGCCCCTGCGCATTCTTATTTTTTGTTTTTGAGCACTCGTACTTCCTGGCACAAGATGCTCTATGCTCATGTTGTATATTTCCTGCCTTAGTCCTAGCAGAAATCTGCCATCCCTGGTTCCTTTTATTGTAGAATAGTATTAGAAGCCTAGATCTGGGTAGATAGTATTGTTAAGACATTGTTCCCTTCACACACACACACGCACACACACTTACCCAGTTACGGCAACAAGTGGCCAAAAGTTGTCCCATCCTTCTTGCAACTTTCCTAGAGTAAGATTGGAATTCTGTGAGCAGCAGTGAACTAGGGTGGGAAGGAACGTGGTAGCGTGAAGGGGTAGGTTAGAGAACCCAGCCACTGCATTAGGTCAGGCCATTCATTGTTGCAGAGGGTCACTAAAAACACCATTTGAACTTTTTGTATCTTTAGTAAAGACTGTGGTTGAAAATGACAAGGACTTTCCTGATAAATCATTCCAGTTCAGTTCCAGGAAAACTGGCCCCAAGATAAATTTGTGAGCTTTCATTAGAAAACAAATGATGTGTAACCCAGTTTGGTTTTTTTTTTTTTTTTTTGTTAGTCTTTTAATCTTGGCTTCCGGAAAACTTAGGGCCAAATTTATTGTGCAGATATCACTTGTTCTCTTCAGGCTCTTGAAACACCTAGTTATTTCTGCCTCCAGGTGAACTCTATTCTCTTTTATTCTTGATTGCTTTATTGATCTAAGCTACTTAAAGATCCTTTTGAAGTGGTTGGGAGGGTGTTATCTTGGCTGTTTGGTAAAGGAATTGGGCAGGCTGCAGGAGCTGGACCTGCTCAAGAACCTGTTTCCAGCTACTGCGAAGAATGGCCCAAGAGAAATCTAATTCTGAATGATTTACTTTCCCAGGAACTTGTCTTCTCACTTACTTGACAGTTACAGTGTGAGTATTTTGCATGTTCTTGACATCAGCTACTCTGCATTACAATTAACACTTGTCTCCCTACTTTTAAGCTATGAACTTTGACTTGATTTTTTTCCCCCCAAAAGGTGTTATCTAGAAACAAATTTTTATTACTTCCCATTTTTTTGATGCCAGATGGGCAAATTTTATAGCTTGATATTACCTGTGGTCAATTAAGAACTTTATGATACAAGCATTTGTATTAAAATAATCTTCTAGGGCTTGCTGTTATTGTTGGTGAAAGCAGCAGTTGTTCAGCCTATTACAAGGAAGTTCACTGGGAGAATTTAAGAAGAAAAAATAAAATCTCTCAATTCTTGAGAAACCAGATGATCTTTCAAGGTGATCTGTAATCAGAACATTTTAATTAAAGGAAATTAAAAACCATCATTTCAGCCTGTTAGAGTTTGCCATCTCTGGTTAGTCACTGACTTTGTCCCAGTTTCCTATTCTCTAATTTTAGCTGCCTACTGGTTTATGTAATGGTGTTGAAGTTAGGGATGTGATTTTTTTTTTTTTTTAATTCCATAGACTAATGGCTTTGTTCCTAAATAACTGAAAAGTTACGTGAACTAGATAGGAAACCTACTGATTTTAGAAAAATCTTAGAATGTGTTAGAACGTCCTGCAGCCCCTGTGAGTTAGGACCATCACAAACTATTTCTAGGAGGTTAATTTCATACTGACAAAAGGCTGGTGGTGGGTCCTTTGCCTTCAGCCTCTATTAACACATTCATCTTTGCCCCAGAATGAATCTAATAATTTTGTAGATGTTGTAGAACAAAGGAAATGGTTTTTCAGTGATTGTAGTTCCTTAGTACAACATGGTAGAGGAAATTTAAACAATTTCACTCCTGAGTGTATTTTGGAGGTGTGGATTGTTCTGGAGTCTTTCAGGAAAACATGATAGACTTCGTAATTCATTTCGAAAAGCACTCCATGAAAAAAACTTTTTTTTTTTTTTTTTTTAACCAGTGCCTTAGTAAGAGTTTTATGACCTGGATTTAGGCCCTTTTACAATTTGAGACTCTGCTTCTCAAATTAAAAACAATTTTTGAAGGACATTTTTAATATCTTAGGAGAAAATAAAAAGATCATAATCTGTTTTTCTAGGAAATAAGGTGGTTGGACAAATGCATGCCAAATCTTGTAAACCCTGTTAAATTGAATTGTTTGGGTTAGGTTAGTGACCTGGTCTCTTTCCTTGCCTGAGTATGGAGATGATGAAACCTGTCATGATTATTCCGTGCTAAACCGTGATGCCTATTCCCTGCTGTCCTCAACTGTTTCGCTTACACTTAAATATTTGCACCAATCTGTAATTCTTACCTTCTCCCTTAAGAATTAAACTTTTTGTTTTCTTTTTTTGAGACAGGGTCTTGCTATGCAGTACAGGCCGGCCTTTAACTCACTAGGTAGCCCAGGCCGGCCTCAAACTCGCAGCGATCCTCCTGCCTCAGCCTCCCAAGTGCTGGGACTACAGGTGTGCACCACCACACCCAGCTTTAAGAATTAAACTTCAGTGAGCAAATCTAAAAACTCGTTTTACCCAAATTCAACGTGGAGAAATTCTGTTTCTTTGGGTTGGGTTTGTTTTTGTTTTTGAGAAATTCTATGTTGTCTGCAACTTTATTCATAGAAGTCAAATCCAAGTTAGGACTTTTGCATCAGTTTGGAAGGTGAAAGTCTGTTATTCCTGCAGTGTACCTTTTGAACTTCCTTTTTGCTGTGAAGAGTTGTCACTATGCTTTTTGGGGGCTGCAGAGTAGGGAAGTAAATATCAGGGTGGGCGAAGTGATTATTCTAAGGAAAGGAGTGGCACAACACATTACTTTGGATTTGATTAGTTCCTAGACTTTTACCCCTTACTATATGTGTGTAGCTAAGGTTCTCAAGTAGTCCTTTTGTATGCTGTTTCTCTTAGATGATTATTCAGAAAAAGTAGCCAACCATCAGAAGTCATTTTTGAATGTTCAGGACTAAATTTTCCCTTGAAGATTGTTTAGCTCTTGCTGACTTTAGGGTCTTTACCTTGTGGCTGCCTGTTGATCTCTCTGAGGTGGAGAATGCAGACTGAACAGTGCTGTGTTCTGCTTGAGAGCATTCTTCAGCTCTCTGATTTGCACTGATCCAAAAAATCCAAAGATTCTGTTAGTTTTCTTGGCTTTTGTGCATTCCACCTGTAGCCTTCATATTTGCTGTCTCTTTTACCCCAAATATCTTTACCCCTGTTCTTCCCTTAAATGAAATTGATCTGTTAGGATTCAGGTCATATGTTACCCCTTCCAAGATGCACTGTGACCCTCTGTAATCCCATGACACTGTGTGTATCTCAAGTACTGTAGTCTGCTCTTTGCATTGTGATGAGTCTGTCTCATTTTTTTCTTTTTTCTTCTTTTTTTTTTTAGCTTAATTTTATTATAATTGATGAATGGAAATTGTATATATTCAAGGTATACAATATGCTTTTATAAACACTATGAAGTGATTGCTACCATCATGTTAATTAATGTATTCCATTACCTCATACAGATAGCAAGCAGATATCTGAAAAGGTGCCCAGCATCACTGATCATCAGAAAAATGCAACTCAAAACCAAAATAAATATTTCTTATCCCTCTCCTTATTTAGTGTCTAAATAAGTCCTTTGAAGGCAGGAGTTGTTTTATTCACCCTTGTACCCAGTGATCAGCATAGATCTAGGTATCTTAAATACTTGACAAATTAATAAAGAATGTTGGATGGCAGAAAAAACTAGACTGATATTAACTACTGTTATTATTAGGTAATTTAGGAGATGTGCCATAAAACCATTTTTATTAACACAATCTTTCAAATTTATCTCGTGGTGATAATTTTGTTGTTAGGACTTTTTCCATAATGATACAGCTTTACTATTATTTTTGACCATAGGTGATACATGCTTTTATAGAAAATTAAAAGAGGGCTGGTGAGATGGCTCAGCAGCGTAAGCACCTGCCTGGCAAGCGCAAGGTCCTGAGTTCAACTCCCAGAACCCACATACAAAAAAAGGGCTGGTGATATCACTCAGCGGCACGGGCGCCTGCTGGCACACGAGGTCCTGAGTTCGACCCCCGGTACCCACCAAAAAAAAAAAAGAAAAGAAAGAAAGTATAAAGAGATATTCTCACCACTCAGAATTTTAACTACCACTAAAAAAGTGCTTTTAAATACAGTATAAGCTTAAAAGTGTGCTACTCAATTTTCAGGTTTAAAATTTCATATATAAAAGAATTAACAAATAGCATTAGAACACGTAGTTTAATGTAATGAAGCCAATACTTTTGTGTTTTACATTGCAAAGGAGCTTCCTGTCTCAGGTAATGAGGTATGCCTTTTTCTAAAATAGCTGTGCATTCTTAGCTTGGGATCCAATCTGTTAAATTACCATGTCATACCCTTCACTTAATGTATATGTGCCCCTCCATGTGTTCTTATAAACCATTCTTTAGTAGTGGAGCAGTTTAGGTTTGGAGACTAAAGCTAAGAACCTACAAGAAAAAAATAACCCTCTATGAAAGCCAAGAACGTCTTTTTTGCCAGGCTTGGTGGCACACACCTGTAATCCCAGCAGAGGCAGAGGCAGAACTCTCCCTGGAGAGTTCAGCCAGGGCTACATAGTGAGCTCAAGGCCAGCCTGAACTACATAGCAAGACCCTGTCTCACAGCCCCAACCCCATGTCTTTCTTTTTTTTTTTTTTTTTTGGTGGGTACCGGCGGTCGACCTCAGGACCTCGTGCACCAGCAGGCGCCCGTGCCGCTGAGCGATATCACCGGCCCTTTTTCCGTATGTGGGTTCTGGGAGTTGAACTCGGGCCCTCGCGCTTGCCAGGCAGGTGGTTATGCTGCTGAGCCATCTCACCGGCCCCCCCATGTCTTTTTTAGGAAAAAAACTTTTTTTTTTTTTTTTAAGACAGGGTTTGGGATTCTAGTACCCCTGTTTTTATCTCATTGTGGCCACACTGAATAATAAATTTCTTTTGTTTGTTTGTTTATGGTGCTGGGGATAGAACCCAGGGCTTCACTCATGCTAAACAAGTACTCTACCACTAACCTGTATCCCAGCCCTAGGAGAAACTTTTTGTTTATTCCCCATGTCTTGCTCTAACGTCCTGTAGCCACTGACATAATTAGTATGCAGTTTGCAAGAACAGATCTTTCAGATATTCTTCATGTGTACCGCCTTTTCCTTTTCTCTTTGTAATCGGGTGTCTTAATTCCATTCTCCACTCCCACTCCAGCCTCATCAAGGTTTATTTTATATTTTATTTATTTATTTATTGTGGTTATTTTGAGACAGGGTCTTACTGTGTAGTTCAGGCTGTCCTTGAAGTATGTAGCCCAGGCTGGCCTCCCAACTCATGGCGATCCTCCTACCTCAGCATCCTGAGTGCTGGGATTACAGGTATGCCACCACCATTTCTGGCTATCACAGTTTATTTTATAGAAGAAATGTGCTTTTATATCTTTTTCCTCTCGTATATTTTGGTAATTGTCCACTTCCATTTCGTGACATGTCCCTTTATAGGGAATGATGCAAGTGTATATTCTATAAAGTGGGGTTTTGCCCAAAACTCAAATTATGTAACTGGGTGGATTGAGTGGATCAATTTTTGGTGTCCTAAGACATCTATAGTAGCAGATTTTAGCCATCAGTGTGCCGTGAGGATGGTAAAAACTACTGACTATGTTTTGTAGATAACAAGTCTTTCTATCTCCTCAGTTCCTGTAAGTATCCTTCCTAAATGCTATTTGCTACCAGTTCTTACTTACTTTTTTATTTTAGATCACAGATTCCGCTGGCCATATTCTGTACTCCAAGGAGGATGCATCCAAGGGGAAGTTTGCCTTTACCACTGAAGATTATGACATGTTCGAAGTGTGTTTTGAGAGCAAAGGTAAGTACTGTAGTACGAATGTTTTCTCTAGATTAAGCCTCTCTTCTCCAGCTCTGTAGTGTCCTGTTTTATAGTTAGCACTTGATTTCCAGTTGCATTTTGTTTTTTGTTTATTCTGTTATGGAGTCCTGATGGCTTGTAGCCTTTGGAGCATCTTTTAAGATTGTCCAGGTGGAGTAAAAGATTGATGAAGTGGAGCACAGAGGATTTTTAGGACAATGAAAATAGTCTGTGTGATACTGTAATGGTGGATGCACATCACTGTGCATCTACCCCGGCGTCCCATTTGGAATGTACACCCAGTGTGAGCTGTGGGCCCTGGGGGGTGATGACGGATTGGTGTGGGTTTATCATTTATAACACACACACCATGCTGGTAGGAGATGTTGACCGTGGCAGAGGCTGTGCATGTGTAGAGGTAAGAGGAACTGGGACATCTCCGTACCTACCTCTCCATTTTGCTGTTAACCTGAAACTGCTCTAACAAAATTAAATCTGTTTTTTAAAAAAAAGATTATCTGTTTACCAGGCAAATGCAGAAAGAGATACAGTATTACTGGACGGTCTTTTTACAAAGGAGGCCTGTTAAGGCCTTGATGTCAGCAAAGGGAATATGCTGCCTATGTAGTCTGGACCCAGACCAGCCAGAAGTCTGTAGCTTTGTGGTTTCAGTGGGTCTTGAGAAATGCTAATACTATGCTTTGACAGAGAGATAATCAAAAGACTGTTGTTAGGAAGATAGTACTGATCATTTGGACCAGGTAGGGCTGGGAGCTGCTTGGGTTCCACAACTTTTTAAATGAGGAAGGAAAAGCCAGAATTTGCATTACACCTCTCTGGGTAATGTCATAATCTGGATTACACTTTGGATATAATTTTTTTTTTTTTGTACTGGGAATCGAACTCACCACCTCGCGCTTGCCAGGCAAGTGCTGTGCCGCTGAGCTATATCCTCGGCCCTACACTTTGGATTTAAAAGAGATTGTTCTAGGTGCTATGTGTGGCTTGGCTTGGCTTGGCTTGGCTTGGCTTGGTTTGGTTTGGTTTTGGAGACTTGTTTAATGTTTAGAAGGCATTTGTGACTTATTTCAGTCTGTTCCTAATCTTACATATGTAGTCTTAATTCTCTTGCTTTAAAATTGACCTTTCTAGCCTGGAACAGTGGCAAATACCTGTAATCCCAGTGGGAGGCTAAGGCAGGATGATCACATAAAGTTCAAGACCAGCCTGGGCTGCACAGTGAGTTCAATCCAGCCTGAACTACATAGAGAGACCCTGTCTCGGAAAAGAAAAAGAAAAGAGAAAGAAATTTACCTTTCTAGTCCACCCAAAAGAAGTTCTTCACTGTTGTTTTGTTTGCTTTGATTTTTGGTCTTTCAAGGCAGGATCTCACTATATATCCAGGCTGGCCTTGAATTCACTATGTAAACCAGGCTAGTTTTGAACTTTATGTGATCCTCCTGCCTCAGCCTCCTGCCTCAGCTTCTCGAGTGCCAGGCTTATGGGCATGCACCACTATGCCCAGCTCTTTACTGTCTTCTAAATATGCCGTACATAGTAAAGCTTTTGCCCATGTTTTGTCTTCTGTCTAAACTATTTTGTTCAGGGCCAGTGAGATGGCTCAGCGGCATAAGCGCCTGCCTTGCAAGCGTGAGGGCCCGAGTTCGACTCCTGGATCCCACATACGAAAAAGGGGCCGGTGATATCGCTTAGCGGCACGGGTGCCTGTTGGCGCACGAGGTCCTGAGGTCGACCCCCCGGTACCCACAAAAAAAAAAAAAAAAAAAAAACTTTGTTCAAGTCCTGCCTTGAACCAGGTGTTCCCTTCTTACTGAAGTCAGTCCACAACCCATCTCTTTCCTCCTCTTTGCTCCACAGCTGGGATCGTCTGAGCCAGCTATTTTGGCTTAAAATTTTACAATGCTTTTGCTGGGTGCGGAGGCACACACCTGTAATCCCAGCTTCTTGGGAGGCTGAGGCAAGAGTATTTCAAGACAAATTGCCCAGTCTGGGCAATTTAATAGACCCTCTTTCAAAATACAAAATAAAAAGGGGTTGGGGATGTATAGCTCAGTAGTAGAGCACTTGCCCAACATGAGGGAGGCCCTGGGTTTGATCTTCAGTACCACCAAAAAAATTTATAATGCTTTGAATTTTCTTTTTTTTTTTTTTGTGGGTACTGGGGGTCAAACTCAGGACCTCGCACGCCAGCAGGTGCCCGTGCTGCTGAGCGATATCACTGGCCCTTTTTTTGTATGTGGGTACCGGGAGTCGAACTCAGGATGTCACGCTTGCCAGGCAGGCGCTTATGCCGCTGAGCCATCTCACTGGCCCTGAATTTTCACTGTAGCAGTTACGTGTATGTATATCTTAGATCTCATCAAATTATTTGAAGGCAAAGATTGTGTGTTTTAAAAGACTCCAGCACAGTTGTACTTTCCAGTGAGTTTTCAGTGAGTAGTTTTGTTTATTATGTGCTGGAAGTTGAGCCCAGAACCTCCTGCTTGCTAAACAAGTGTTCTACTGCTGAGCTACATCTCCAGTACCTCTTCCTTGTAAAAAATGTGTATACACTTATTGACTAATGGATTGATCGATTGAGATAGGATCTCCCTAAGTTGCCTAGGCTGGCCTTGAACTTGCAGTTTTCCTGCCTCAGCCTTTGGAGTAGGTGGGATTACAGGCCTGCCCCACCAGGCCTGGCCTTCAGTTAGTAGTTTTTGAATTGACTTTCGTCCATTTCAGAAAACCTCGCTGTCTCTCAGGTAGCAGAGGGTACAGTACCATTCTCTGGCTTATGTTCTCAAGAATCCGTGCGCTTAACTGGTACTGTATTTCCCAAAACTTCTGTTTTTGTGCTGGCAGTTTTTTATTTTATAAATAGGTGAAATCCAGGGAATTGAAGCTGCGTGGTTTTCTGGGACTCTTTGAGTCTCTCTTTCTCCTACTTGGTGATTTAAGATTAGAATTTTTTTTTTTTTTTTTTTTTTTTTGTGGGTACCGGCGGGTCGACCTCAGGGCCTCACGTGCCAGCAGGCGCCCGTGTCGCTGAGCGATATCACCGGCCCTTTTTTCGTATGTGGGTTCCGGGAGTCGAACTCAGGCCCTCGCTCTTGCCAGGCAGGCACTTACACCGCTGAGCCATCTCACCGGCCCCAGAATTATTTTTGATTAAACTGAATCAGATTAATTTTTCTAATATGAATGTTGCATTGCTGACCCTATTATCCCAAATAGACATTTTTCTGCCAGGTGTGGTGCACCCACCTGTAATCCCAGCTCTAAGGAGTCCGAGGCAGGAGGATCATCACATACTTAGTGAGTTCAAGGCCAGCCTGAACTATACAGTGAGACCCTATCGCAAAACAAAACAAAACAAAACAAACACAAAACCATATAGACATTTTTCTAAGAAGCATTCCTGAGAATTATGGTGTCACTATAAAATTTTTTTCCTTGAGCTTTTTAACTCTTATAAGAGCTTCATGGGAATAGCCCTATAACATTTTATTGGCCTTTAAAATAGGCCTTACATTGATCAAAATAATTGAATTAAAGTGGAATAGTTGATAAAAAGCTTTGTTTTTCCAGCAATCAGGTTTATGGTAAGTAAAGCCAAGTTTGGCATCTACCCAGTAATCCTAATTGATCATGGCCTCTCAATTTGACAGGGACCTCTCTTCAGATGTGGAAATATGCATTTTGAGCCTAAGTGGGTAGCTGCTCACTGCTGATCCTAATGCCACCCCATTTCTTGGGACTTTAGAATTTTATTGCCCTTACCAGTGAGCCTGTGTGTTTCCTCCTCGATTCTGTTTCTCTGTAGTTGGTTGCCGTGTCTTACGTCCTGCCTGCTTGGAGATATTTGGCAGCAGCATGTTCTTGCTGCTTTCCGGCATCCCACACAGATAGAGGCTTTGTCTGGAATATTTATGATTTTAGCGAGAGCCAGGAATTTTCTGCAGCTGAGTAGGGGGAGGAGTTGTGGTTGTTTCCCTCTATTGAGAAGATAGAGTTAGTGAAAAGAAGGGTGGGCGGATGATTTCCCGGAATTTTAAATATTACACACAGCGAATCTTTTCATTTCTTTCTCAGGCACAGGGCGGATACCTGACCAACTCGTGATCCTAGACATGAAGCATGGAGTAGAGGCGAAAAATTATGAAGAGGTACGTGCTGCCGTGGCGGCCTGGGGAGGCAGTAGCGCGCTCTGCCACGTGAGGTTTCTGCTCAGGCCACTGGCCTGGGTTTGCCCAGAAGACTGTGGTTTTCTTATCAGTCACGTGATAACCAGCAATGATCTTATTGATACAGAAAGTTGTTAATAGCCTTGAACAGTAATTCTGGCTGTGCTGTCAGCCAAAGGACTGAACCAGCTGTCCTGTACAAATGTCTGTCAGCGCCCAAATAAAGCCCAAAGCATATGCTTTTAGCTGTCTGAAGGCAGAAACCAGATAGCAACAGTTACACTAACAACCAAGCTAAGAAAAGTGACTTGTTTTTAATTCCTAAGATTTTTTTTCCCCCAGAACTGACAGCTAGGCATGGACTCAGTACTGTTCAGTCCTGAACAACTGTGGTGTCTTTGAGAAACAACAGTATAAAAAAATAGCTTTTAATTAAAATAATTCCAGACTTTAAAGATGAGGACAGAATGGAGGAAAAAGCTGCAAGAGGCTGGGGATGGTGCTACCAAACAGAGATTGGACACCGACAGGGAATATTATAGGGTAATAGAGAATGGTATTGCTTTCAGGGACAGTGAAGTGGAGGAGCGCATGGGGCAAGGAGGAGGGTGTGCTGGGAATCTAACCCAAAGCCTCACATGTGCTAGACAAATGCTTTACCACTGAGCTGCAGCCCAGCCTGAGCATTTTTCGTCTCTATGTGAGAGACGTGGGGATGGCACAGAATGGTTCTACAAAGAAAGAGCACCTTTGAAAACCACCAGATCAATTGAAGAGTGCAGAATTGATGTTTACAGAAAAATAAGAGTTTTTAACCCAGCCAAACAATATATGAGGGCATGAAGAAGAGATGGGGTACAGGAAATGTAAACTAAATAAATGAGGGAAAGTTGTTTTAAGTGATTGAGGAAAATTTTCTAGGAATGATGGAATGAGAAGTTGCTGTGTCTTTGGTCAGACTTCAGCAGAGAAAAATTCCTAAAATGGAAGAAGATTGGAAGTGACTGGTTATTTCTGCAACAGGAAGTAGTTATAGAGCAGTTACAGCTCTTTGGGTCTTTCCTCTTTTTCCTTGTTCAAGTATTCAATTGAATGAAACCAAATAGAATTATTTGGAGGTAATAAATAGGAGCAAATGATATAATATTGAATGGAGAATGAATTGCTTGTTTCTCCAGGCTAGTTTCATTAAAAGAAATAAAGCAGGAGAGAGCATCTTTATTTGATAAATTTAAGGGTTTGAAAAATCTTTTTAAACCTCCATGAAGAATCTTAATTATATTTAGATAAGATGATATATGTTAAAGTGCTGTTTTAAGATGTAAAACACTAAGAAAAATGTTATATGAGGAGCGAGAATAAGTAAAATGATTTCCATTCTTTGTTTACTACTGCCATTCCCAACCATGAGCTATTTTCTAAGCAAGCATTCATTGTATTCCTATTGTATGAGTTTTACCTGTTGTAACTTTGTTGTCTAACGTGGTTGGCTGTTATTAAGGGATGTTTATTAAATAATAGGCACCAATGCCCTGTTAACCTTGAGACCTAGCTTTTCCTCTTGAAAACAGGGCTTTCGGGCCGGTGAGACGGCTCAGCGGCTTAAGCGCCTGCCTTGCAAGCGCGAAGGCCCGAGTTCGACTCCCGGAACCCACATACAAAAAAGGGGCCGGTGATATCGCTCAGCGGCACGGGTGCCTGTTGGTGCGCGAGGTCCTGAGGTCGTCCCCCCGGTACCCACAAAAAAAAAAAAAAAAAAAAAAAGAAAACAGGGCTTTCATAAAGAATGATGTGAACACCATTGTCACATCATCTTTTCGACCCCTACGCTTCCTGGAATTTCAGGCTTTGGGAAAGGGGCTTTATCTTTTTTGACCTTCTGCTTAACCCAAGAGGGGGATCCCTAGCAGAAAGGAAACCACATTGCTTCCTTTGCCTGCTTCCTGCTTTGGATGTCTAGCACGTCCTAACCCTTTCTTTACGCACATGGTTACAACACAGCTCTAAGGTTCTGCTTCTTAACCACCACAGACTCCTCCCCACAACTTTCCTTCATGACCCCACTCCCAGCCCCAGAACACCACACCACACTGAGGCAGAGGCGGACACAGGCCAAAGACAGTCGCTTCTCAGTCTGTGGCTGGGATCCTTTGAACCTTGCTTAAAGTAACTGCTAGTCATCCCTGGCCTAATAATGCCTGTGACAAGAGCATGGATAATAAAGGCACTGTGTTCCCTGTTTAACTGCCAGAGAGTGTCAAGCATATGTTGAGTTTTTAAGGCATTTTATTTTAGGCCCTTGAGATAACGGATTTATCTCCAAAGAATTTGGACCCTTTGGCATCAGTATTAAGATTCAGAAAGCAAGAACATTTCTTTAACTTTCTTCACATCCAACACATCTGTTCCTCATACATGTGGACTCATAATTCTGAAATCACATATGATCCTGTAAAATTCAGTAGTAACCAGTGTCTTAATATCTGGGCAGAGTACCACATTACCTATCTGAATGTTAGAGTGTTTAGGTAGTTAACGTGTGAGATTGCTATGTAAACACAATACAAATGTGAACTATTATTTGGAAGACAAGATGCTTCCCATATTATAGAGAAGCATAAAATATCGTAGTTTGAATTCTTAAAGAAGGAAGACTGCTCGTACCCTCAGAAATAAAGCATTTTTTATTCCACCTGTTGTGTCGCAAGGACTCCTGACCATTATCTTGCTGTTGCCCTTCAGAAGGGGTCATCTTCCAGACTGAGTACGTGAACCGAGCCATTTCTTACTTTGAGCTCTGTGAACTGGAGTAGCTTCTGCGGGGACTCACTGTCTGACTGTGCATTTGGAAAATGGAGGCAGGGAGGGTCCCACAAAGGAGCTCTCTGACACGTCCTCTGACTCCTGAGCTGTGTGTGTCCCTTTTTGCCATGGATATCAGTCAGCATTTTCATCACAAGTCCTGTTTTGGCTAGGGCTTTGGTTAGCCTGTCGTTTGCTGTCAACAGATACACCAAAACACAGCAGTGATTGGAGCCTCAGCTGAAGACGTTCCAAAAATTCTTTTTTGCTGAATATCCTCAGGAAGGAGAAACTCTGCTTCCATACATTAGATCCAGAGTCCCTTTCTTGACATAAGTTCAGTGAAAGAACATAAATAAGGCACCTGACACCTAGCTGGTCAGTTCAGTAGATTTCAACTCTTTTTCTTCTACCCATTGTGAAAACTACCAAATGTCCACGACAGAATAAATAGGGTCTTTAAAAATTTCCTGTAGCCCTAAGCTTGGCAGTATTATCTGGGCTTTTTGAACTTTAGTGACTAGACTTGTGATTCATGTCCCCCTTCTACCACCATGAGCAAGTGGATTTGTCCTTGGATGTCTTTCTGTTGTCTCTACCTTGATTGTGTTGGACTAGATGGTCTTTACATTTCTTGCTGTGTGTCTGGAGTTCGTAGAGGCCATGGTGGGGAATATGGAGGTAGTAAACTAATTTGACTAAATTAGGCTTGACTTGAGAATCTTCTCATGTTTTTTGTTTGTTTGCTTTTGTGGTGGAGGATTAAACCCAGGACCTTTGCACTGAAATGCATCCCCAGCCCTTTTTTTAAATTTCTCTTTTTTTGGGGGGGGGGTGCAGTGTCTTGCTATGTAGTTCAGGCTGGCCTTAAACTCACTATGTAGCCCAGGCCTAGAACTTACAGTGATCCTCCTGCCTCAGCCTCCTAGAGTGCTGGCATTACAGGTATGCACCATCACACCTGGCCTCTCATGGATCTTGAGGCTCCACCAAGGAAAAGAATCTAGAGATTCTCCAGAAGCGGGATTCTCCCTTGTGTTTTAGGAAACAATTTTTTGGAGAGTTAATACCTTTCCTTGGTAGTTACATGTAACCGAACTCTTTGAATCCAGATCGTTAGAGTGGCAGGTTTGGATATGGTTTAGGAAAAGTCTGGTCTACTGGTATTTTTTAGGTGTTACATGGCCCGAAAGAGGATTTGGTGCAGGGAGTATGTATGCTTCTGGAAGTCAAAGATTCTGTTCTTGTGTTTTACAGCAGAGTTTTGTAGTTTTAATGAATGCTTTGGTCATCCTGGATAGGGAGCCAAGAGACCAGGGTGCTGCCGATCTTGGTCTGCCACCTAAAGGACTAAATGATGTTATGGAATTTTGAGTTTCCTCTTTTGTAGAATGAGGGGCATGTTGCAAAATGAAGTCCTTTGTGGCTCTAACATCCTTTGATTATTAGTGGCCACGTGCAACATACCAGGGTAGTGTTGCCCCCTAGTGGAGAGCCTGTGGAATATACCATCATATGTCCTGCTTTTATCAAGCTGTTGGCAAAGCCTGCCTCATGCTTCCAGCCATGGAAGAGAGAAGTAGGCTAGGAAAATACCAGCCTGCCTCTGTGAACCGTGTGATTTGGTGTTCTTTACAGGCACTCCAAGCATTCAATCAAAGGCTTAGAAGAGCGTAATAACAGTTAGTGGGGATTTTAGTATTAAGGTTTTAACTTTTTGTACCGCTATAATGTAATGTGTCGATATTCATTGACTGCTTAGTCCTGAGCAATTGAAGAGTCTTTGTGAGAATACTTACCAGAATTTGTTTAAAATTTTTGCTCAATTGCCTTTAAAAATGAAGTAATACTAGTCGGAAATTTAGGAAATTTATCCTTATAGCCTTGTATAATTTGTTTGCTTTGCTTCTGATTCAGGAAAATCTTGGTGCAGTCATCTTTTTTTCTTCCAGGTTTTTCTTTCTGTCCTTTTTTTTTAAATTTTGAGACGGGATCTCACTAAATCCTCCTGGTTCAGCCTCCCAGTGTGCTGAAATTATAGGTGCAAGCCACCATGCCTGGCTTCATCAAATTTCTAGTACCTGCCAAATGAAATATGTACTCAGATAGACTTGGGTTTCAGTCCCAGCTCTACCACATTCTGAGATCTTGGGAAGTTATTTAACATTTCTGAGCCATAGTTTCCTCGTCTGAAAACTTTAAAGATAATATGACTTACTTTCTAGGGTTTGGAGTTGAATGAAGTTATAAGATATAAAGTGTCACATTCTGAGCATGTGCAATAGGTCTAATTCACTGTACTGCTTTTATTTTTTATTTCTTCTCCTTTTTTTTTTTTTTTTTTTTTTTTTTTTTTTTTTTTTTTTTTTTGAGAGAGGGTCTATGTAGTTCAGCCTGGCCTCGAACTCACAGTGATCCTCCTTCCTCAGCCTCCTGAGTACTGGGATTACAGGCATGCACCATGATGCCTGGCTCCCTTTCCCTACTTTAGCTTCAACCTTACTTTTTCTTTTTTTCTTTTCTTTCTTTCTCTTTCTCTTTTTTTTTTTTTTTTTTTTTATTTGTTTGTTTGAGATGGGTTTTTACTGTGTTGTCCAGTCTGGCCTTGAACTCCTGGACTCAAGCAGTCCTCTTCAGTAGCTGGGACTACAGCTATGTGCCACCATGCCTACCTCCAGCCTTTTAAGCCTTTTATTTGTTATTACCCACCACTCTCTCCCAAGTGTAGGAGTATATTGGTGCATATGTACACGCATGCACACCCTCTAGTCTAATTTCTAGCATTTCAGACTACTAACGTGTAGACACTCATAGTCTCCTAATCAAGGTCTGCAGTTTCCACACTCCACTTTTTTATTTATAAGTTCCCCTTAGCCTCTGAATGTCCTTCTCTCTTATGCACCCAAAGCTCTGTCCAGCTGATGAGACCTACCTCATCAACTTTCTGTTAAGCTTTCCTTCATTTTCCCACCTGTAATCAGATCTCTCACTCCTTTCTTTCCATTCAGCATTTTTTGTGGTATTGGAAATTGAACCCAGGGCCTCACATATGCTTGGCAATTGCTCTACCACTGAGTTACAATCCCAGCCCCTTTTACTTTATTTTGAGATAGGATCTTACTAAGTTGCCAAGACTGCCATTCAGCTCGTGGTCTTCCTACCTCAGCATGCACCACTATGCTCAGCTTTCTATTCTGCTTTTAATGCGTGTCTTGTTTTAGAAATTAATACATAGTGCCTTAGGTCATAGTTATATCCTTCTGTGTGAACCTCTCTACCAGACAGTGAACCTTTTTTTTTTTTTTTTGAGACAGAGCCGCGCCATGTAGTCCAGGCTGGCCTTCAACTCACAGCGATCCTCCTGCCCCAGCCTCCCAAGTGCTGGGATTACAGGTGTGCGCCACCACGCCTGGTCAGACAGTGAATTTAACATGTTAATTTAGATTGGTGCCTTACACATAGCACTCCAAAAAAAAACATTATTAGCCAGTCATGGTGGCATCCACCTGTAATCCCAGCACCCTGGGAGGCTGAGGCAAAAAGATCCCAAGTTTAAGCCAGCCTGGGTAATTGAGTGACTTAGTAAGACTCTGTCTCAAAATTTTAAAAGGGCTGGGGATACAACGCAATGTGAAGGGCCTAGGTTCAGTCAAAAAATACCCAAAAATCTGCTGTTTTATTAATAAAAGCAAAAAGGAGCCGCTATACATAGATCAGTGGTATACGGCCTGCCTAGCATATGTGAGGGCCAGGGTTTGATCCCTAGGCCTCACACACACAACAGCACACACATAATCTTTTTTTTTTTTTTTTTAATGTGGGTACCGGGAGTCGACCTCAGGACCTCGCACTTGCTGGGCAGGCGCTTATGCCGCTGAGCCATCTTACCAGCCCACATAATCTTTTTAGAGTTGTTTAAACCATATTTTTCTTGCAGTGAAAAGGCTTTTACTACCCACTTGGTTTGTGTTTTTGATTTTTTGAGACAGGTTCCCACTCTGTAGGTCAGGCTGGCCTTGAACTCACACCAGTCCTCCTGCGTCAGCTTCCTGAGTGCTGGGATTACAAGCATCCACTTGTTAATTTGATTTGTGCTTAATGTGCTTCTTTCTGTTGCCTTGAAATCTGTCATTTACTACTGTTTTAGGTGTGCCTGACTTGTCAATTTTCAATTCAGTATAATGGTTTTCTTTTATAACCAAATATTTTTACAATTATGAATTCCTCTACACCTTTTTTTTTTTCTGGATGGAACTTTTCTTTTCTTGTTCAAAGTAAATTGTGACAGTTAAGGAGTTCAGGGTGAGGGTGCCGGCCTGGTTACATCTGTTAACAGTGGCCGTCTCCGGCTCGCAGACTGCGCCCTCTTGCTATATTCTCACGTGGCAGAAGGCAGAATTGCTTTCCTTAATACCGTTTAATTACCAAGTCACTTGGTTTAACTGAACAGATTTTGTTCCTTGATTCCTTCAAAATACTATTTTGATTTCTAGATTTAAATTAAACATATATATCCATGACTGTTATTTATCATTGAGTATCCACAGCATGTTAAATGGTTGTAATCGCAAGTTAATTTTCAGTATTGTTTTAGTCCCTCGGGGTTTCTTTTAAGTTTTCTAGGTTTTAAATTAATATCAAGAGCAAACCAGTTATTGGGCAAAAATGCTTTTTAGGAAATGAGACCTTCATCCCACTAATAAAAGTCTGCAAATAACTTCCTAGAGGAAGGATAGGATTCAGTATAGATTTAGTTTGTTTATTTATTTATTTATGGTTTTTTGAGACACAGCCTTGCTCTAATTCAGGCTGGCCTTGAGCTCACTGCAATCCTCCTGCCTCAGCCTTCTGAGTGCTGGGATTACAGACATGCACCACCACACCCAGCCACTGCAGATTTTATAGAGGCAATGAAATTGACTTGAAAGGTGGGATTAGACTGTTTGGTTATAAATAGAGGTATACAGTCCTGAGTAATCTATGCTAGAAAAGGGGTTGGGTTAGAATGATTATTAAGTAGATAATGTGGAATACTAGCACTATGAAATACTATGCAACATTAATGTGAATCTACAAACATTGATGTTTTTGGAAATATCTTATTAAGTGAAAAAAAGTAAGCCATGGGACAGTATACACTATAATCCCATTTATAAATATAGTTTAAATTATATTTTTCGTGTATACTTACATACAAAAGTGTGAATAGTGGATATCTTTTAACAAGGTCTGGAAATATATATACCAAGTTTATAATCATAGTTACCTCTGAAAAGGAATGTGGGGATCTGGGAACTGAGAAACTGTGAAGGCAGACTTTTGGTTTTTATTCTCTTTGCTTCTGAATAGTTAAATGTTTTAGCAGGAGAACATATGCTTAAACAACTAAAAGATAAATACTGTAAAGGTATTGGGAGTAAGTGTTTTGGGTTATAATCTACGAAGTCCATCCCCAGTTGCAAGTTTAATTCCATCATGCTTTTTGGTGGAAAAATAATTCATATTATATAAATGTATATAATGTATATATCCCCCTCCCACAGCTGGCAGAGGCACAGACATCGTTTCACTTCCAGTTCCTTTTGCAAGTTTCTGTTTCTAATTTAAGGAACCTTAAATGGTTTATATCTAAGAAGTTTCAGGCCATGAATGTTATTCTGTCTCATTCAGGAAGTTTTGGAGGAGGAAGTATGAGCAGGAGGGAAGAGTTAAATAGACTAAGGTTCAGCTTATTGTGTACTTCTTATACTGCTGTCTTTTCCTTGAGGGACTTTTTTCTCTTCAGCTCTATATGAAATCAAACAACCGATATAGACTCTAGGTTAATGGCAAACCTGGCACGGGAGCATTTAGTTTAGGAAAGTTAGCTTTAATGCATTTGCCACTCACGGAATCTTTCATCCAGAAAAGCTGCTCTGCAGCTGCCAGCCCCATTAACTCTAGCCAGCATTGCACAGATGTAAGAAATGTGTATCTAGTGAAGGAAAAGTTAGGTGTCTGTCATCACAAACACATCACCAGTTTTTTGGGTGCATGTTTTTGTGGTGCTGGAGATTGAATCCAGGGCCTTGCAGATGACGGGCAAGTATTCTACCACTGAGCTACACCTCCAGCCCATGACATTTTTATGTATTTTATATACTCAATTTTTCTATCCCTAGCTTGATAGACATTTCTAGTTTTATTTTAAATAATATTTTTCTTGTTCTTCACACTCATTGCAGAAGATAGGCAAAGAGAACAGAAAGTTCTCTGAAACCCTTCCCATTTATGCCATGTTAACTACTGTTAACATTTAGTAGAAAGAACAAGTACAGTGAATTGGACAAAAGAGATGAGAAAGTTCTGTGGCGAATGTACAGTAAATAGGGAATAAATTAGAGACAGAACATTGAAGTTCCCTGTGTGGAAAAAAGAGCCACAGGTATAAAAGTTTTCAGATCGGAAAAGCTCTTTCAGTTTATCTCATCTTAAAGCAGATCATGAGCCGAGCGCAGCACACGTCTATTGTCCCAGCTATTTGGGAGGATTATTTGAGCCAGGGCTTCAGGGCCAGCCTGGACCACATAGCAAGACCCTGTGTAGGAGTGGGGACGGGATTAAAGCCAGCCATGGTGGTGGGAGGCTGAGGCAAGAGGATCAACAAGTTCCAGGCCAACCTAGGCTGCATAGTAAGACCCTGTCTCAAAACCCAGAATAAATAAATATTGAAAATAAAGCAGGGCCGGTGAGATAGCTCAGCAGAATAAGTGCCTGCCTGGCAAACGCAAGGTCCTGAGTTCGTCTCCCAGAACCCACATAAAGGGAAAAAAGGGCCAGTGATATTGTTCAGCGGCACAAGTGTTTGCTGGCAAGCACGAGGTCCTGAGGTCGACTCCCGGTACCCACATAAAAGAAAAAAAAAAAAAGAAAGCAAATCATAAGCCAAGGTCAGTAGAAAAAACAGACTAATGAAATCCTTGCTTGTATGATATTCCTCTAGTTAGGTTTTCTCACATCTTACATTCCTTACCCTATAGGAAAGATGGGAGATTTCTTTTGGTAACCGGCTTTTTTTTTTTTTTTTTGAGACAGGGTCTCACTATGTAGTTCAGGCTGGCTTTGAGCTCACTGTGTAACTCAGGCTGGTATCGAACTCGCAGTGATCCTCCTCAGCCTCCCGAGTGCTGGGATTACAGGTGTGCACTGCCATGGCCAGTCTGGTTGTCACTATTTAAAGAAAAAACTAAACTGGAAAACAGTGCCATGTTTTGAGCAAATCCAGGATTTATCTTGGCTCTGAGCTTTAATACAAACCTTAAGATTGTGGGATTTATACGAGCAAACCAGATTCTCTAATTTTGTATTCTGAGTTATGACTTTAATGCTGTAACCATACTTTCTCATTCCTGTGTTCTATTGGAAATTCAGTGTTTTTTAAATTTTCTATAACTAGGTTTGACCTAATATAACTCTTTTAGTTACTATATATAGATATAGATATAGATATAGATATAGATATAGATATATAGATATAGATATAGATTTTTTTTTTTTTTTTTTTAAGACAGAGTCTCACTCTGTAATTCCAGCTGGCCTTATACCTCACTATGTAGCCCAGGCTGGTCTTGAACTCACAGTGATCCTCTTGCTTCAGCCTCCTGAGTACTAGGATTACAAGCATGCACCACTACACCTGGCTTCACAGTTATTATATTAATAAAATTGCTTATGACATGAGTAGAAGAGCACAGCAAAGTGCTGTATTAAAGTCAGAAATTGTTGGGCGTGGTAGCACACACTTGTAATCCCACTGTGAGACCCTGTCTCAAAAAAACCAAAAAAAAAAAAAAAAAAAAAAAACAGGCCAGAAGTCTAAGGGAAACAATAGTCTTACCTTATAGCCTCCCAAATTATAATATTTCTAAAGCGGTTTAAATAAAAATTAAAGTCTTAAAAAAAGTCTGAAATAGAAAGATATACTTTGTAGGGAAAGGTAGAAGGCCAACTTTTAAAATACATTAGGATGATTAACAGCAGAGAATTTAAATCTAGTAAACTTCTAAAAAGACTACTCTGTTGCCTTACATTTTTTGTTTTGGTTTTTTGAGACAGATTCTCCATATGTAGATCAGGCTGCCCTTGAACTCACTATGTAGCCCTGTCTGGCCTTGAACTCATGGTGGTCCTGCCTCGGCCTCCCAAGTGCTGGGATTATAGGCACACACCATCATGCCCAGCTCTGTTGCCTGATGTTCATGACCAGAACAGTTTTTTCTGAGAGTGGGTTCCTAATTCCTTTCTTTTCCAGATTGCAAAAGTGGAGAAGCTCAAACCACTAGAGGTGGAGCTGCGACGCTTAGAAGACCTTTCTGAATCCATTGTCAACGATTTTGCCTACATGAAGAAGCGAGAGGAGGAGATGCGTGATACCAATGGTGAGAGGAAGGCAGCTCTTCTTTCTAATTAAGTGACCCGGAGAGGAGAGAGAGTCCCCAAACGTGAAGTGCTGGGGGGGGTACCCTTTTCTCAGTTTTGCAAATGTGGGGTGTATAGAAGGAAAATAATTTGCTTCAGTTACTATTTCTACTAAAAGATAAATCAGGCTTTTTAGACTTTCAGGAGAATGGGATTTGATTCTGTGATATGCAGTTGGCGGGTTGACAGTTGGCTTATAGTATATCAAACTGATAGCACTAATCTTTGTAATTTTTAACATTTATAAGTAGATTTTTTTTTTTTTTTTTTTGTCTGAAACCCTCTTCTCAGACCTAGAGTTAATTAATTGCCTCTTCCCCCAGCCATTGTTTAGCCCACTGCAGAAGCTCACTTCATTACCTTTACAACGCTTTTGTTTTTCAGAGTCAACGAACACCCGGGTCCTGTACTTCAGCATCTTTTCAATGTTCTGCCTCATCGGACTAGCCACTTGGCAGGTCTTCTACCTGCGTCGCTTCTTCAAGGCCAAGAAGTTGATTGAGTAATGAGGCGCAGTCCCCTCCCCACTGGAATCCCAGCCAGCAAAACATCCACTGGAACGTGCCTGTCCCCGGGCCTCCTACCTACAGCACCATCAAGGCACGTTGGCACTTTCTTGCCAGAACTGATCTCCTGGTGTGGGAGGACAGGGGCACCACCTGCACCCAAAAGTCAATAAGGGACTTCTTTTAACTTGGTAGGATTTGAATTGGTTTTGCAACAATAGGACTATTACTAGAGTCACCTATGACAAAAAAGAGAGGTTACCTAGATAATGCCAAAGCCAGCATTCATCCTGGGTTTCCTTACGTGATCAGTTTGAACCATTTGCTTTCCTCCTCCCACTTGCTCATCAGCTTGGGCTTTCACTCTGGTTCTGTTACCAAGATTTGTATGACCACATTGAACTTGTTTCATACTGATTGTCATCTTTGGGTTTTCTTGTGGAAACACCCTGAACTGTATCTTCACCCTTAGCTGAAATGTTTACATAGCTTCTGGTGACACTTTTCATAATTTTATGTCTCTTAAAAGGGTCGTGGATGTGACACCTCATAAAAGGCAGGTTTGAGCTACAGATAAACTCTTAAAGAAAATCTCATTTTAGATTTAAAATATTTGTACGGAACTGCTTGAGCTTTGTTCATGTGTGTGTATTTAGTTCTATGCAATTTCATCCTGTGTAGATTCATATGACCTCCACAAGAGACGGCACAATTCCATCACATCGATCCCTCATGCTGTCCTCTTATAGCCACAGCCACCCCCTGTGATACTCCTTTCCCTAACCTCTGGCTACTATGAATCTGTTCACTATCTCTATCATTTTGTCATTTAAAAAATGTTACATAAGTAGAATCATATAGAATGTGACCTTTTGAGATTGACATTTTTCATTCAACATAATTCCCATGAAATTTATCCAAGTTTTGGCACATACTGATACTTCGTTCCTTTTTATTGCTGAGTAATATTCCATGGTTGTGGATGTACTGCAGTTTAACCATTCACCCACTGAAGGACATATGATTTGTTTTCTGTTTGGGGCCCTTCCTAATAAAGCTTTTGTGAACATTTGTGTATAGGTTTTATATAAACATTAATTTTCATTTCTCTGGGATAAATGCCCAAAAGGGCAGTTGCTGGGTTGTGTAGTAAGCATGTTCAGTTTTGTGCAAAACTTCCCTATTCTTTTTCTAGAGTAGTTGTACCATTTTACATTTCCACTAGCAGTGTGTCACTGATTCAGTTTCTCATTTTTACCAGCATTTGGCATTATTACTGTTTTTTTCAATTTTAGCCACTTGAATAGTGTGTGTAATATCACAGTTTTAATTTCCATTTTCCTAATGGTTAATGATGTTGAACATCTTTTCATGTGTTTGTTTTCCATCTGTATATCCTTTTCTGTGAAATGTGTCTTTTTTTCATTTTCTAATTCATCATTTATTCTTTTTACTGTTGAGTTTTGAGAGTTCCTTATATATCCTACATATAAGTCCTCTATTAGATATGTGGTTATTTGGATTTGTAGTGTAACTTCTACTGAGGAAAAACAAGTAAAATTTACCACCTCTTTTTGCATGGTTAATCACTCATGTGTTCCTGTCCTCATGTGTTTTATCTAGAGAATTAAGACATGTAATGTATAAAATAGACATCTTGGAAGGCCATGGAGAAAGTAAATACTTGAAAATACATGTGAAAGCAAAGCCAAGAAGCACTTGTGGGAGTTGGAGGTACCTAGAGGCCAATACCAATATAAAAAGAGAAAAGCTGGGGTTGAGGCTGGCGCTGGCGCTCAGTGGTAGAGCGCTGTTGTGTAGCATGCACCAAGCCCTGGGTTTGACCTCTAGCACTACAAAAAAAAAAGGGGGGGGGATAAAAATGACCATGTTCATGAACAATTGGGAAGATAGTATCACTTGAAATCTCTCCCACTTCCCCCAGGGGAGTAGGTGTGAGTTTACTCTATAATCTTTTTAACTCTACTGACTGTTTCAGGACTTTTGTAATTGCAGTGACAAGCATTTACAGGACTTAGGTCCACGTCACTTGCAGTGAAGAAAAAGAATATTGAAAATATCAAAGAACACTTTTGTGTTGACCTGGATAAAAAGTACAAAGGTGAAAGAGGAGTGGTTATGCTATTAAAATCTCAGGCTATTCTGTTAATGTTCCAGTTACTGTGAATCCAAAAGCTTTTTTTCCGTCTTTTGACTCTTGTAAATCCCTCTTGTGGAGTAAAAGTGGTTTTCTCATTACTTGTGCAGCGCTGCCATCTGCTGTTGAGAAGTGATAGGTACTGCTTCTGTGAACTTGGCAATAAATTCCTTGCCATAGGCACAGCAGATGTGAAAATCTGTCACCTGATGCGTCCAAGTCGGCAAAAGAATAAACAAACTTGTGTCTTAAGATCCAGGCTGGGACGTTTCACTGTGAAATCCTAGTCTGTACAATTAGCTTAACATGAGACTTGTAATTCTGACTGGTGCCTTCCCTCCTTTTAGAAGCAGTAAAAGCTACTCTGTTAGTTATGGTTTTCTGTGAAAAATGTCAGAGAAGAAGATAGAAGATGATACTTTACTGCTGTTTATGTTTTCAATTCTAACGTTAAACTTAAGGAATTTATATGCTTCTCTGTCCCTCCCTTTTTTTTCCTACCTTTTTCTCATGCCAAAAATACCAGCTCAGACATTTGTTTTTTATGTATAAGTTAATTGATGATATAACTTTGATTTTTATCTAAAAAGTAGAAGTATTTGCTTCTAGCCAGGCGTGGTGGTGCAGGCCTGTAATTCCAGCACTTGGGAGGCAGAGGCAGGAGGATCACTGCGAGTTCGAGGCCAGCCAGGGCTACAAAGTGAGTTCAAGGCCAGCCTGAACTCCATAGTGAAACCCTGTCTCAAAAAGACAGAAAAAAAAAAAAAGTATTTGCTTTTGGTATCAGGCTAGTACCAAAGCAAATCAGCTTTAGGGATGTTACCTACCTTCTTCCATTTTTAGTATAATACTTTAAATGATCTGTATGATATAAATGAGAATAATACAATTTAGGTATGCTTTGTTATACCATTGTCATGAACCCCTGTCAAAGCCATTTTTCTTTGTTCAATGGAAAGAGGCATGCAGAGTTATACAGTTGCACTTCTAAGTGTTGGATTGGGAAATTTTGTGTAAATTTTCTCAAATAAAGGCTAGCAGAGACCATTTTAGGTATATTTTTTGTTATTCTTGAGTACCTCTTTGTCTGGATTAGCAATAATTCCTTCATATTCCTCAAATTTAAAGTATAGCAAGTAACACTAGATGAATAGAGAAAATATACTGTCCTTAATTTACTCCAGATGAATAAATTTTATATGAGCTAGTAAAAACTTATATTTTTATGAACTATATATATATAAAATAATCCTTAATTATATTATGTCCTCAGAAAAACTAAATAGGATTCCATAAAACAAGCATTCTCTGTAGCTTTTTTGGAAACTGCTATTGGAATTATTCCTCTGCCGTACCCTCTATTCCTAAAACATCCCTCCCAATTTAGAATCCCTTTGAACTTGCCCATCACATTTATGCAGAACCGTACCCCAGGAAGTAAAGGCCATTTTCTCCTTTGCACTTAATAGTTTTAACATTTTTCCACAAAACTTTCCAAGCCAACATGAAGTGCTTTGCACATTCACTGGCAGGCCTCTTACCTATCCTTTACCTCCACTCTCCAAAAAAGTAAACAAAATGTATTAGTGAATCCATAGTTTACTGTGAGTCCAGTTTATCAACGGTTCTCAATATTTGGGTGTATTTTAAGTATTTTAACATCAAAAATGCTTGTCATTGATTTTTTTTTTTTCCTCTAGTGCTGGAGACTGAACCCAAAGCCTCATGCATGCTCAGCGAGTGAACTCTATCCTCAGGCTGATGTTTATTTTTAGACAACATAAATAATGAATGGATTCAGCAAAATTGTTAGTGAATTTAATAGTCTCAATAGTAAATTATTCAGTGTGTCCCCTGTGCTATATGTTAGTCACATGTATAATTTTAAAATTTCTAGGACCACATTAAAAAGGTAAAATGAAATAGATGAATTTAAATTTTAATAATATAATCCACTATGCATTTTACAGCTACAGCACTTCCTCATTTAGAGGAGCCACAATTTAAGTGCTCAGTAGCTACATGTAGCTAGTGGCTACTATAACAGATAGTGAAAGTATAAACTGCCAGCTCTTTGATAGATTAATCTTTTTTTTTTTTTTTTTTTGGTGGGTACTGGGGGTCGACCTCAGGACCTCGCGCGCCAGCAGGCGCCCGTGCCACTGAGCGATATCACTGACCCTTTTTTCGTATGTGGGTTCTAGGAGTCGAACTCGGGCCCTCAGCACTTGCCAGGCAGGTGCGTACGCCGCTGAGCCATCTCACCGGCCCTGATAGATTAATCTTTATGGTAACTCAGTGGTCTCTGATAGTTTGCTCTTCACAATGGAAACTTATGCAATATAGCCTGCTATTCATTTGTTAAAGCATGGAAATAGTCTGGTTTTTTGGGGGGCGTTTGAGACAGTCTCACTATGTACTCCAAACTGGCCTTGAACTCACTATGTAGCCCAGGCTGGCCTCGAACTTGCAGCAATCTTCCTGTCTCAGCCTCCCAAGTGCTGGGATTACAGGTGTGCACCACCACACCTGGCCAGAAATAGTCTGTTTTAACCAAACATATTTTAAAGTCAGTTATACCTTTAAAATAAATGTTAAGTATTCCTGGACTTAGGAATATTCAAAGTCAGATCATTAATTTTAGTTCTTTCCGATACAACGAAGAACTTGGCATTTAGAACACTATTCTCTATACATCTGTAGATGTAATAGGATGTTTTTCTATTAAGCTTATGATAGCTAGGCATTGTAACTAGAACAATACACAATTTCAGGCCAATCAAATTACAGAAAGCCTATCTAGTTTCTCACTGTACAAGTGCTGGAAAAATGAATTTTTAAGCTTTGGCTAAACCTGTTAAGCTCAGAATTAAAGTCAACACTTTTGCTTTTAAGTAGTCACTTTTTCTATTCTTTCAACTAAAAAACAAACCAAAAAAACCTACTGAACACCTGTTCTGTTTAAGCCAAGCTACACTTTAGAGTATATCCAGAATAATAAGAGGGTATCTATCCTCAAAGTGCCTTCTAACTAGTGGAAGTAAATGAAATGGCCTCTACCTGGAGTGACTGCCCTACGTTGTTTAGCCATCACTGACCTAAAACTGGTGATTCTTCTGGGAAGCCTTCATCTGGCAACTGTGGTTTGGAAAGATGATCCTCTTTCCAAACGTCTTTCTAGAATCTTATACTTCAACAACACTTATACAAACTGTTATAATTGCCTCGTCACTTTGTTGTGTCTACTGTAAGAACCATACTTATTTTGTGCTCTCCTTCCAGCACCTGGCATATGTTGGTACTCAGTGTTTGTTAAATGAATTAGTTGAAAATTCAGAAATAGCTGTATAAAACCTGGAATAAAATCAACAAAATAAAATTTAACAGTAGTTATCAGGCAGTCTTACAGTTGAAGTTTTTTTTTAAATGTTACATTCATACAGGAAAATAGACTGATACCATCCTATACTCAACCGATTACAACCCAAGCATTTTTCTAGGCACTAGAAGTGAACAAAAGAGCAAAATCTAGGCTCTCATGAAGCTTATAGTCCAATGAGTCAATAAATATAGTAAACAAGTCTTCAGTATTTTACTGATAAGCATTCTGAAACAGGATGTGAAAAAGGTGGGAGTTTATTACTCTGCACTGAATTGAATGTGAAAAAGAGCTAGAGATTTAATGAAGTACATAGTATAAGTAGACCTTCATTATGAATCACAGTAGAAGCAGATCATCATCATTCTGTTATCATTAATAGAAATACGGGATCCAAATAAAGGAAGACAGAAGTCCTAATACTCTCCTACGAACTCCCTGTCACACCCCTGATCCTATTCTGCCAATTCTGTCTGCTTCCACTATTTGCTATAAGTTAAAAACCTAGAAGTGAGTTTCTTAAGCTCCTACATCTACCTTATACCCCATGTCCCAATTAGTCAAAAAGTTCTAAATATCCCTAGATGGACTTCTTAAATCTGAACCTCCTCATCACTCACTGATACTGTCTCAGGGCTGCCTCAGCATCTCTTCTTGGAATATAAATTGCCTCCTAATTGGTTTCCCTCCTTTCGGTCTTTGCTGTGCACATTGTCATCAGAGTTCTTCATAAAATATGATTTGCTCTAAGTGACCATATTAATTTTTTTCTTAAGTGACCATATTTTCATTTGAGCTGGGCATTTGAGCAAAAGAAGGTTCTAGTAATTATGCATATGAAAGAAGGCATAAACTGGGACTTCCATATAAAAATGGGACATATAGTCATTAGTCATATATTCTGCTTAAATATTTTCAACTTTCCATTGCCCACAGGAAGCATCAAACCCTGTCAGCATATGAGGCTGTTATCTACTGCTTCTACTCCACATGCATCCTGGGCTCCTCCCACTGACCTCCATCAAATCCTGCTCTTTTGTGGTTCTAAAACCAGGTTCCTAGGTTTGACTTCCTAGCTTTTCTGAACTAGCTGTGTCACAAGCAAGTTACTTAGTCTCTCTGTACCACAGCTTCTACAAAATAGGAATACAGTAACGTGAAGATTAAGTGCCATAATACATGGAAAATCTTTAGCCTAGTGCCCAGAACATAACATTCAACGAATGTTAGCTGTGATATAGGTCATCTATAGGTCATTTTCCCACAATTTTAGAAATTGAAAAGAAAAGTTTGGAGATGTGAAGTTGCTCAAGGTCACACAATTGATGAAGCAATATTGTTCACTGTATTGCAGTTCTCTTGGTGACTTGCAGGCAGGGAACATCTTACCGCGGATTCTTTGTTCCCAAATACAATGTCTGCGTCTAGTGCTCAAAGAATGCTTCATGAGATCAGATGATTAAAGGTCTGGGAAAACATAGAATGTTGAATCTGGAAAAAGAAAGGAGGGAAGTAGAATGTCAGGAGGATTGACTTAAGTTATTTTTGGAGTTGCAAAAGGGAGGGATCTAGGTTGACCCTAGGAAAAAGAACTGGACCCACAGACAGATGACAGGAGCAAGTATTTCAGCTTGCTGTATCTATCTCTGCAATAATCACTATAAACATTTCTTCAAACAAGAGCGCTAATAGGAGGGACTGCTTCCCCAATCACCACTCTTGCGATAGGCCTGACGCCAAGATGAGACTGGACGACCTCTGGACCTCAAAGCAGTGTGCGGACCTGGCCAGGGATGCAGTATGCAGAGCCCAAGGGGCGTCCCATCGGTGACTACGGGAGCCCTTCAGTTCCACGGAACGCTCGCCAGGCGCCGGCCAACCCCAGCCCGAAGCCACGCTCTACCCACAGGCCCAGAGGACATGAAGCCTTGGCAGCTGGATTAACCAAGAAGGCAAGAGAAGGCGGAGGACCGGAAACACCGAGAACTGCTTCCGGGTCAGGGGGGCAGAAGCCACCATGGAACCTCTCTGGGTTGCGGGGCTGGCGGAACCGCGGGCCGGCGTCTGAAGCGAGTGAGGAGCTGCGCGGCCAGCGCCGCTGGGGATACGCAGGCCGTCCCTGGAGAGCCACGCCTGCCGCAATGTCGGTGCTGGGCGAGTACGAGCGACACTGCGATTCCATCAACTCGGACTTTGGGAGCGAGTCTGGGGGTGGCGGGGAGTCGGGCCCGGGTCCCAGCGCCAGTGCGGGGCCGCGAGTCGGCGGCGGCGCGGCGGAGCAGGAGGAGCTGCACTACATCCCCATCCGCGTCCTGGGCCGCGGCGCCTTCGGGGAGGCCACGCTGTACCGCCGCACCGAGGTAGCGGCGCTCGGCTCCGGCCCCTGCTTCCCGGCCCCCTTTTCAGCCCCCACAGGCTCCGGGCTTCCCTAGCTCCTCACTTAATAAGTTTAGGCGCCCGCGTGGTGTTTGTCTCAGGGTCTGCACCCCTCGTTCAACTCACCTGCCTTAGGAATTGGTTAGTTCACTGATTTCACTAACTGGTCTTTTTTGCTTAACTCTGGGAACTGAGCAAAACGCTGAGCTGTCTCAGCGTTTTACTTTCCCCATTTGTAAAATGGACATAGTAATAACTGCCTTTAAAAATCTTTTTTTTCTTTTTAAGGTTATTTTGAGAATCGAAGTTTTGTTTTGTTTTGTTTTGTTTGCCAACTGTAAATTAAAGTGGTGTACGAAAGTGAGGTATTGCCAAAACTTCCTTCCTGTCGTGTTGTATAGCTCTCCTAGGTCGGGGAGGGGAGGAGGGGCGTAGCTTCAAAAAGTTCACCCCGGTGGCAGCTCTGCTAGTTTTGTCATTAACGTTCAAGTTCAGAAGTGTTCACTCAATTGGATTTTTTTCCTGAAGATATTGGGAAGATCCCTGTGTGTTGGTTTCTTCATAAGTATTTATCTGCAGCGTTTATGCACAGGAAATACTTTATTGGTGTACTCGAAGCCATGTTAACTATTGGGAATAAGGACCCCTTTGAGGATCCCTATAATCCCCATGGTAAACTAGGAGATCCCTCCCACACACATTTGCACATTGGCATATCCTTTTGTAGACATCCATGGGTCACTAACTCCCAAGTATAAGAATGTATACTGATTTGAAACCCTGCAGCGGTGATTCTGCTTCCAAAACCTAACCATAAACTGGATTTAATCACTAGAGTCTTAAAACTGTAGCTTTAGGATAAACATTCAGTGAGAACTTGCTGGGGTTGCTGAAGGTGATTCATCTGTCAGTGATCCATCTGCAGTTCTGGTGTCTGTTCCAAGTTGGCATACCTTTAAGGCTGAGAGATGAAAAAGAGAAGTGGCTTCACGAGAATATCTTTAAATGTTCTTTTTTTCCTAATGCCTTATTGATGTTCAGTGTTGAGTTACTGTTAGTAGCTTATTTGCACTCTGTAAGAAAGAGGAGATGAGCATTGGTATTCCTATTTTTTATTTTTTTTTTTTTTTATTTTTTTTTTTTTTTGTGGGTACCGGGGGGACGACCTCAGGACCTCACGTGCCAACAGGCACCCGTGCCGCTGAGCGATATCACCGGCCCCTTTTTCGTATGTGGGTTCCGGGAGTCGAACTCGGGCCTTTGCGCTTGCAAGGCAGGCGCTTAAGCCGCTGAGCCATCTCACCGGCCCCTGGTATTCCTATTTTTTAGAGAAACTAAAGCAGTATACTTAAGTAACTTGCCCACTTAAAGTTAGAAGTAAATCTTTCATGTCTCCTTGCCTATCCCCTTCTCTTACCCTGTTGATCTTGATTACTAGTTTTGAGTTGTTTTATTACAGTTCCCTAAAACTATATAGCATTGTCTATCACCATTTATTTACTAGATCTGTGATTCACAAAGGTTTAAAAGCAGCCTTTTTCCTCTAGAAGCTTATCTCTCAAGGAAAAAACAAATTAGCCATGTTACTAAGTTGTATATAAATGAAAAAGAATAGCGATAGATATCATTTAATGTATGAGTACTGAAAATTAAAGCAGTGGTTGCATTAAATAAATGTACAGTAAAATGATCATCAAAGTTTTACCCCAAAGAAACTTTAAAGGCTTGGGAGAGGCATTCAGAAGGATGGGGAGGGCTGGGGATATAGCTCAGCAGCACAGCACTTGCCTGGTAAGTGAGAGGTTGTGAGTTCAGTTCCTGGTACCAAAAAAAAAAAAGGATGGGGAGAATTATGTAGATGGGGTGTTCATGGGCTGGGAAGCATTGTCATTGAAGAATTAGAGGTATTAAAGGGAGTATACATCAGGAGCTGCAGGTAGATTTTCATGAATGGAGGAAAATGTGATACGTAAGTAACAGGACATTGTAAAGTTGCAGAATGAGATCGACTTATCAGAAAGGGCAAGTGAAAATCAATAGAGAAATCTATAAACTTACAAAATTAGAGGCAAGTTGACTATTTCTGTTTTACAAGAAGCTGTGGTCAACTCTAGATAACTGCTATCCAGTTCTCTGCTTCCCCAATACTCTAGCCCTACTGTAGTCCCCTACTTGTAGGGTCCTTCAGTAGAATCTTTGAGATCTGGCCCCCCGCCCCCGTTCCATTTTTTACTTGGCTCTAAAATCAAACAAATGAAATGTGATAACAAAGTAACAACATCTTAATGCTTTCCCCAGTTCTGCAGTAAATTATAATGCTCAATTGTATGCAGAACCTTTAACTAAAGTCTGTTTTTTTTTTTTTTTTTTTTTTTTTGTGGGTACGGGGGGTCGACCTCAGGACCTCAGGCGCCCGTGCCGCTGAGCGATATCACCGGCCCCTTTTTCGTATGTGGGTTCCGGGAGTCGAACTCGGGCCCTCGCGCTTGCAAGGCAGGCGCTTATGCCACTGAGCCATCTCACCGGCCCTAACTAAAGTCTGTTTAAAGGAAGAAATAATGAATCGATCTTTGCCCCTCTAGGAAGTTTTCTTTCTAGGCTGACAGATCCAGGTGTGGATTCATACACTGCCAGGCAGGAGGAAAGCACAATACCTCCGTTACTGTGTTGTAGGATGACTCACTGGTTGTGTGGAAGGAAGTTGATTTGACCCGACTGTCTGAGAAGGAACGTCGTGACGCCTTGAATGAGATTGTTATTCTGGCGCTGCTGCAGCATGACAACATTATTGCCTACTACAATCACTTCATGGATAATACCACCCTGCTGATTGAGCTAGAATACTGTAATGGTAAGGGAAATTCAGTGTGTCTTCCTCTGACAAGACATTCTTATGTCCATATTTACCTTGAGGGAAGAAGTACAAGAAAAGGCATGTGCAGAGATAAAAACTTTAAATGGATTTCTAGAGTTTAGGAGAAATAGTTCAGGCCTTGGAGAGTTGGATGTGTTCTCCAAAATAAAGGGAGGAATTTTCCTCTGCATATTAAATTATTCTTGTGATTATAGTTCCATCTTCAGATCATTTTTTCAGTTAGATTTTACATTTACTTTTCAGGGCTTTTTCTCGTGAAATGACATTGGTTATCCATTAGAGACATAGTACAGCTTAGCACCACTTGATATGCTATTTAATGAAATCTTATAGGTGATATTTATTTATATTGACTTCAGCTAAAGCTACACTATGGGAAAATGGCCCAGAGATCCAACTGGATGAAAATGATAGTAAAATATGGCCTTATTTGTTTTTTAGTTTTTGGGGGCTTGGGGGTTTTTGTTGTTGTTGTTTTGAAACAGTCTCATTATATACTTCAGGCTGGCTTTGAACTCACTATGTAGCACAGGCTGGCCTTGAACTTGAGGCAGTCCTCCTGCCTCTATCAAGTGCTGAGATTATAGGCATGTGCCAACACTCCCAGCCAAGAATGGCCTTATTTATCTGATCTCTGATTTCTTTGGAACATTTAACTTGTAAGATAGTGATGTCCCTAGTTGTTAAGAGAATAGACTGAACCCCCATTCCAAGTTCTGCTACTTTCTAGCTCTATAACCTTGGGCAAGAAACTTAAGTCCTCTGTACCTTGGTTTCCTCATCCTAAAAAAGTTTGTTGATTATAGTACTTAACTTCTAGGATTATATGAAATTAATTTTGAAAGCCCATGGTATAGGACTTGGTATGTAGCAAGTGTTTGATACGTAACTATACTAGCTGTTATTCTTACTGTAGAGAAGACCCTCCAAACACTTTTGTGAACTGCATGCTAAAGAGTTACCAATATATTCTCTACTTACTTTCTTGTCTCAGTTCTTGTGTTTCATAATTCTGATCAATCCTAAATATATGAGATTGTATTAGAAATTTTTGAAAGAGCTGAAGCCTTTGGTAGTTAACTTCCTTTGTGGTTAGAAGGAACTAGAACAAATGATACATTTATTGAAACTATGAGTTACTAAATTGCAGGGGAAGAGAAGTTGTAAAAACTTAATCAGGGCTAAAGTGTAAATTGTAGCTGTGGGTAGGAAGTAAGATGAATCATGGTCATTTTCTGTCTGTATTACTTGATAAAGAAAAGAGAGAAGTGAATTCACAGGAAGAAATTAGTAAAAAGAGTTATGATTGGACATAATGTAGGGGTGCACCCTAAATTTTAAGAAACCTTTTCAGTGTGTAAGAAAAAGTTGTTGATATATGTTCTATATATATAAAATGTTGCCTCACAGGGTTAACCTAAATGTTCTGGTAGTCACATTGGGAGAGCTGTTATAAAAAGTATTACAGGTTGTTTGAAAGAGAGTTCTAGAAAAGAAAGTCACCTCACTTTGAAGCTGTTTCATGAATTGGGTCACTACAGAAATGGCCTTTACTTTCATCTTTCCTAAAAATGTCATACTTCCAGTTTTTGTATCAAGCCTCTTGAGTTAGGGAAAGGAATTTCTGAGAATATTTCTGATACAGTCCTTGAGAGATAGGAAGATTTTTGTACCTGTTTGACAAACCAAGCAGGAAGAAGTCATTTCCTTTGGAAAGCAGTATCTTTGATTTCATTATGTCACCTGTTAATACCTTATTAGATAAAAAGAGCCAATCTTCGATTTCTGTTAAGCAATTTAAACCTGTTTCTTATTTAATTGCAGGAGGGAACCTGTATGACAAAATCCTTCGTCAGAAGGACAAATTGTTTGAGGAAGAGGTAATTCATATGTCTGTGGAAAGAAGCTAGAATTATAGGGCTGTAATTCTTCTGTTTGTTGTTGTTGTTGTTGTTTGTTTTTGTTTTGTTTTGTTTTTATGTGGGTACTGGGACCTCACGCTTGCCAGGCAGGTGCTTATGCTGCTGAGCCATATCACTGGCCCTGTTTTTTTGTTTTTTGAGAGGGAGTCTCTCTGTGTAGTTCAGACCACTGTATAGCCCAAGCTGGCCTAAATGCCAGTGGCAGTCCTCCTGTCTCAGCCTCCCGAGTGCTAGGATTACAGGTGTGCACCACCACACCACCATAAGGTTGTAATTCTTGCATTCTGGTTCTGTATTTTACTCTTCCAACTATGAAGAGTGTTTTGGTTTTTGATTTTTGGATTTTTCCTTTTGTTCAGACTCCTTCCAGGTTCTGATTGATATTCATGAGAAAGCAAACCTGTAACAAGGAAGCCATCCATAACTGCTTCCTAAATGTTTTACCTTCACATCATGATTCACTATGGGCTTTCTTTCCTGATTCTGTTGCTGCATACTGGTATGCTCAGTTTTCTCTACCTTTGTATTTTTTCTGGGTTTCTTTCCACAAATCTGCTTCAGTATACTGTGTTTTTAATCACACTGGAACTATTTCATAGTAACCTTTATCTTTTTACCCCTTCCATTTTTCTTTGCCTATTCAACCTACAAGCAAGAGCTGTCAAGTTATGTTGAATCATAACCTCTGGTTGCAGCTCCTTTGGGGTGTGTGTGTGTGTGTGTGTGTGTGTGTGTGTGTGTGTGTGTATTTAAATGGACTTTTTTGTTTCCAGTCCAATATAATGTATTTTATCTCTGCAGATGGTGGTGTGGTACCTTTTTCAGATTGTTTCAGCAGTGAGCTGCATCCATAAAGCTGGAATCCTGCATAGGTAATGACTGAATAAAATTTATGGGATAGATTCCTCCCTCCCAATCCATTCCCTACCCTGTATGGCTCCCATCATTGCTTTCATTTTCTTCACTAAGCAGTCAGGGTTTTCCATTGATATAATTAGAACAGGAAAGAGGGGGGAATGAAGGGTGTTATATTCACTATCTGAAGTTAAGCTGTGTTTGTGATTCTCTTGGTACAAAAGTACCAGTTATTTCTTTTAGAGGTATCTTAGATGGTAGTAGATTAATGCATCAGTGAAGCCCACAAGGTGCTGTGAGAAATAATATAAGTTTGGCTAGAATTCATAGTAAATGTTTTCTCTGAGCAATAACAATAATTGTTAGTTATTATAATTCTATAATTTAAGTTTTTAATTTAAATAAATGCCTATGCATTTTGTACAGGCAGCTGTATAATTTTACCAAATCCTCATTTGATAAAAATGGTGCGGGGGTATTTCCATTCATTTCAAGCTATACAAGAGAACATTATAAGAACATGTCCACATCATTGTCCTCCACTTAAAATAATCATTAAGCTGCACATGGTGGTACACGTCTGTAATCCCAGCACTTAGGAGGCTGAGACAGGAGGATCACTGTGAATTTGAGGCCAGCCTGAACTATATAGCAAGACCCTGTCTCAAAAAAAAATAAAAAAAAAAAAGAGTCCTTGATCATTGCTAGCAATTAGTTATAATACACTAGTTTCTTTTTTGTTGGTTCATTCATTTAGTTAACACTTATTTCTTTTTTTTTTTTTTTTTTTTTTTTTTTGGTCATTGTTTTTTTGGTACCGGGAATCAAACTCATGACCTCACGCTTGCCAGGCAGGCACTGTGCCATTGACCTATATCCCCATCCCAACACTTATTTCTTTTTTTTTTTTTTTTTTTTGTGGGTACCGGGGGGTCGACCTCAGGACCTCGCGCGCCAACAGGCACCCGTGCCGCTGAGCGATATCACCGGCCCCTTTTTCATATGTGGGATCCGGGAGTCGAACTCAGGCCCTCGCGCTTGCAAGGCAGGTGCTTATGCCACTGAGCCATCTCACCGGCCCGCAACACTTATTTCTTAATAGCTATTGGATAACTACTGTTGCATGTTTCTATTTTCTTTTTAAAAGTAACCAAGTATATTGTTCTGGTTTATTCACATCATTCAAAAAAGAAAGATTATAAACCAGACACAGATTATTTTATTTTACATATGGTCAATTAATCACTTTTTATTACTTTTTTTTACCAAACAGGGTCTCAGGGCTGGGGATATAGCTCAGTGGTACAGTGCCTGCCTGGCAAGCGTGAGGTCCTGAGTTCGATTCCCGGAACCACCCTCCCCCAAGGAAAAAGAAAAGGACAGGGTCTCACTATGTAGCCCAGGCTGGCCTTGACCTCACAGTGGTCTTCCCACCTCAGCCTCCTGAGTGCTGGGATTAAGGCATGTACCACCATGCTCAGCTTCCATTTCATCTTAAGAAAAATAGCCAGTGACTTTATTTAGATGGTGTAGAACAGCCTTGGGGTTTTTTTGTTTTTTGTTGTTTTTTTGTTTTTTGTGGTACCAGAGATTGAACTCAGGGCCTTGTGCATGCTAGGCAAGCACTCTACCGCTGAGTTACATCCCCAGCTACAGCCTTGTTATTGCTGAGATATGCAGCCCCTTCTCCTGTCTTAATAGAATATATGTAAGTTTTCACCAACTAGGTGTTAAATTGCTTTGTTATCATAATGCAAGGCATAAGTGATAGTGGAAAAACAGTATGTTTTATAGGAAATAGGGTTGTCTGACCCATTGTTTTTCTCATCGGACTCTCTTAACTTTGCCTAGTAGTGTCAGTGCTGTGGGAGCCCTAGAGCGTGAAGTTAATTTTCTGCCTTTACTCCTTAAGTACCCTCTTCAGTGTTAAAATGTGTGTAAAAGGGATGACCACTGTGTGGGACATTTGGGACCCCATAACAGAATCGGAACAGTGGTAATACACTCATTTTTATTCTGTACTAATCCTGGTTAGGGTGGGGGATAAGATAAAACTATGATCTTTGTGGACTAAATATGCAACATCTTTTTTTCAGAGATATAAAGACATTAAATATTTTTCTGACCAAGGCAAACCTGATAAAACTTGGAGATTATGGTCTAGCAAAAAAACTTAATTCTGAGTATTCTATGGCTGAGACGGTGAGTATAGGTTGCCCTTAATTTTTTTTTCTCTTCTAGTACTGTGAAATATAACTATAAACCCTAAATTCTGCATGCTTTTCTCAAAATTCTTACAAGTTCTCCTTACTGATAATATAGATCATCTTTTTTCCTGAGTTCAGTAGTAGGCTTTTATAGGATTATATGTTCTTTTGAGAGTCATCTATATTACAACGCTGATCTCAGCCCTGTCCAACACTAAGACTTTTCTAGCCAGGCATGGTGGTACATGCCTGTTATCCCAGCACTCAGAAAGCTGAGGCCGGAGGAAGATTGCTGCCAGTTTGAGACCAGCCTGGGCTACATAGTGAGTTCAAGGCTGGTCTGAACTACATAGCAAGACCCTGTCTCAAAAAACAAAGAACAAAACAACAACAACAACAAAAGACTTTTCTAAAAGCAACAGATATTTTGCCTGTTTTTCCAATCTAAGATTCCATTTTATCTTTTATCTAATGTATGAACCCAAAGTGTTGAACATTTCTTTTGTGTTTCCTTTATTTTTGTTTGTTTTTTGTTTATTTGAAACAGGGTCCTGCTACATATTTCAGGCTGGGCTTGAACTCACTATGTATCCAGGCTGGCCTTGAGCTCACTTCAATCCTCCTATCTCAGCCTCCTGAGTGCTGGGACTACAGGCATGCACCACCATGCCCGCTGCTTTTGTGTTTCCTTTGAATGCTGCTTCTGGTTCAGAGAAAAGCCCTATATTACAAGCAAAAGCTAATGCCAAGAGAACAATCTGTTCTTTAATGTCATATACAGTCTGAACTAGAAGGCTCCCTTCTTACTTGATTTTGAGAAAGGCCACTGGTTAAAAAGTAGACGCAAACTGATCTTTAGGACAGTGATTTTTATCATTTTAGAAATTATAAAACCCAGTTATTACTCTTCTCATTTTATGATGCTGTGCCCTTGAAAGAACTTGGAAGTGGACGTTAACAAAATTAATTTTGTTCTGGTAATTTTTGATAATGTCAAGATATGCCTGCAAGTGATTTAGACGTACGCATTTTCAAGACTCAGTTGTTTGTATTGTAGTGGCCAAATTGAGCTAAGGAAGCAATTACATCCTTACATGGATTTTTCTCATCAGTGATAATCTTTTTTTTTTTTTTTTTTTTTTTTTTTTTTGTGGGTACCGGGGGGTCGACCTCAGGACCTCGCGCACCAGCAGGCGCCCGTGCCTCTGAGCGATATCACCGGCCCCTTTTTTCGTATGTGGGATCCGGGAGTCGAACTCGGGCCCTCGCGCTTGCAAGGCAGGCGCTTACGCCGCTGAGCCATCTCACCGGCCCATCAGTGATAATCTTGATTTGATTTTTTTTTAGCCAATTAAATGCAATGAAGAAATGATATGAAAATTTATAAATGCAATGAAGGAATGATATGAAAATTTATAAATGCGATATAGGGTATCTGAAAATTTCTCTATTTTGCTGATTAAAGATGACTTTAATCAGTAGGTCTTAGTGGAACTACTGAGGCATTCATTGTCTCAACTCGTGGGAGAGGTATGACTTCTATATAGAACATTTTTATTTCCAAACCTATTCCTTTATTGATTGATTGATTGATTGAGATAGGTTCTCACTGTGTAGTTCAGGCTGGCCTTGAGTTCACTATGTAGCCCAGGCTGGCCTCGAACTTGTGGCAATACTCTTGCCTCAGCCTCCCGAGTGCTGGGATCACAGGCACGTGCCACAACACCCAGCCTCCAAACCTATTTTTAAGTCAGAAAGTCTTTTCAAATTCTAAAGAAATTCAGTAGCCATAGTAGTGTCACAAATGTCAAATTTGTCCATTTTTAAAGTTTCATTACTGTACTGTGCATTTCAGTTAGAACTTTTAACTCTTTCATTTAGTTACTGTCTCTGCTCCAATAGGGTTTGGCTCTTTCCCATTGGTGAACTTTTACTAAGTAGGTCTCTATTTGTATGAAATTGTTAGTGGACCTTGAATGCCTAAAGCCTGTGTGAACCAGAAATCACAAAGCTTTTGGGCCTCAAACCTAACCACAATGCCTTTACCACAGATTGTCCTTTTATAATTGGCCCACAAGACTTGGTATGAATAAAATTTCTCTCCAGTGGCATTGTCTCATAGAAACCATTTTGAAATGTGCTGATGAATGTTTTCTGATTGTTATCTCTACTTTCTGGGAAATTTGACTTAGCTGTTGAAATGTTAATATAGTTACCTCAGAAGAGAAGCTATTCTTTGATTGTTTTCTTTGTTGTTCAGCTTGTGGGAACCCCATATTACATGTCTCCAGAACTCTGCCAAGGAGTAAAATACAATTTCAAGTCCGATATCTGGGCAGTAGGCTGTGTCATTTTTGAACTGCTTACACTAAAGAGAACATTTGATGCTACTGTAAGTTGGTGTGTTATCCCCTCATTGTCTTCTCAATGGCATGGGTTGGTGAAGTGAATCAACTTCTTTTATCCCTCACCTTCTTGTTTCTTGAACAGAAATCAGCTGTAGTCAGAAATAACCTATAGTTAGGCACTGAATTAGTAGTGTATCATTAAAATGTTATAGAACAGATTTATCTCTAAGTTGAACTCCCCATTGAAATGACCATAATCAAGCAGTTTGAGCACTGTATTTTAATTTGTTGACTATAATTTCAAAACTGGCTCTAGGGTCAACTGCAATGTTACAGTTACAAGCCATTTCATTTCTTATGCTTCAGCCACATCTTTTTTCTCTTTTAAGCTGAGGCAAATTATGTAATACCCATTAAAGTGCTTTGATCTTTTTTAAGTGGAAAAATCAGTCACACACTCTGACTCTTACTAAAGATTGTTACTGTTCTATGGACAACAGATCCCTTTAAGTGTCTTCCTTTCTCTTTTTCTTTCTCTTTTCTTTCTTTCTTGCTTGCTTGCTTTCTTTCTTGCTTTTTCTTTCTCTCTCTCTCTCGTTTGTTTGTTTATGTAAGCTGACTGATTTAAAGCATTGCTTCTCAAACTTGAATATGCGTGCTTGTACAGAAATTGCCTAGGCATCTTGTTAAAATGTAGATTCTGTTTCAGAGGTTGGGGGGGCATTGCCAGTCCAATAGTCTGCATTTCTAACGAGCTCCCAGGCATGCTGGTACTGCTGCCCCCAGGGCCACAGTTTGAGTAGCTCAGGGGACCCATGTCCACTCTCCTTTAGCCAGTGTGAGAATTTATGCACATCATTTCTTTGATCCTCTATCACATTACCTATAACATGGAAACAATATATGTATATATCTCCCAAACCACATGTATCTCTGTCATGGAGATGTTCTGATATTGTATATAAAAAATGGAAATGTAAGATAATACAAACTCATTGGTCATTTATTTTTCTAAATTCTGAACTTTGTTCTGGTATATCATCTAATTCTCCTAAATAATTTAGCAGAAGAAAAATGACTGTTGGAATCAGGTAGACTTTGGCTAGAATGATGGGTTGGCTATTACTGTATGTGTGATTTTGAGCAAGTTATTTTACATCTGTGAGCCCCGGTTTTATTCTGTACAAACAGATAATGATATCATTTTTGTATTATATGAATGAAAAAGATCATATGTATAATATGCCTGTCTAGTTCGTAGTGGTTTCTTTTTTTTTTTTTTTTTTTTTTTTTTTTTTTTTTTTTTTGGTGGGTACCGGGGGGTCGACCTCAGGACCTCACGCGCCAGCAGGTGCCCGTGCCACTGAGCGATATCACCGGCCCCTTTTTTGTATGTGGGTTCCGGGAGTCGAACTCGGGCCCTCGCGCTTGCTGGGCAGGCGCTTAAGCCGCTGAGCCATCTCACCGGCCCTCGTAGTGGTTTCTTAATAAGGTGATAGTGGTAGTAGTATTATAATATTATCGTCCCATAATTGTAAGATGCCTTGTCTGTTGTATTATTTACTGTATTGCCTGTTCAGCACTTATTAAGATAATACATCGAGGGCAAATTAATTAGCTAGGGAGTTACTTGGAGCCAAGAAGCCTGGCTAATCATACTTTCCTTTTTCTTAGATTCCTTTGAAGGATCAGATTATAATATATTCTGAGCAATCTATTATCGGTCACACAGTGGTAGTTTTTATCTCCATGTTGACCAGTGAGCCTCATTCTGTCTGATAACAGCAGTGCCTCCCCAACTATTTCTTGCTGACACATACTAATAGTGATAACGTTAACCCAGACCTAGTGCAGAACTATTGCTGGTTTAAATAACGCTCACAGACATCTCTGAGCTCCAGCTGGTAGGTTATAATGGCATCTTTATATAACCAGGAGCAATGCAGTCATCATTTTCTCATAGAATCCACTCAACCTGTGTGTGAAGATTGTGCAAGGAATCCGGGCCATGGAAGTTGATTCTAGCCAGTACTCTTTGGAATTGATCCAGATGGTCCATGCGTGCCTCGACCAGGTAGGTATGGCTGTACTGATTTCAGTTTCATGTTTTTCCCTTCCATCCTCCTTGGTTAGGATATGACATAGATAAAAACCACACAGAATCACATCTACCTCCCTGGGGCAGAATGTTTTTTAGGCTGTATCTAGAATAGGCATTGGCAATTTATGGTAGTTGTGTGCTTCAGCAAACAAATTCTTTATTCCGTTTTGTAAATATTTGTGAAACGGTTTCACCATCTAAATTGTGTTCCTTTTTTATGGTTAAGATTAATTTCTGTAAATTGATTTTATGAAGCTGTAGTCAGAGTTAAAGTTCCTAGTGTGCAAAATATGCATAGTCCTAATATCTGACAGTTCTCTTACTGTGTATAGAGTTGTAATATTATTCTAAGTATTGTCCAGGAACCACTGGCATCAGAATCACTAAGGAGTGGGGTAGTTTTATAAGTAAAAAAGAAGATTCCTGGGCTCTAACCAAGAACAACAGGATCTGTGGATAAAGCCCAAAAATCTTTATTTGTAATAAGCACTCCAGGTGATTGTTCTGTGCTCTCTGTATTGAGCTTTAAGAGCGACTGTCCTCATTCTTGTACAGTGTTGATGATAATGAAAGAGTATAGGCATTAAACATGAAATAGGACATAAAGGATTAAATTTTTGAAACAAGAGGATAATACACAGTGGCCTTTAACCAATTAACCTACATCTTTTTAAGAGGAAGTAAAATTCTTTATTAGAGCCTGTGTTGCTCATTTCCTTTAGGTGAAAACTAACCTATTTTTACTTTTTAGAATCCTGACCAGAGACCCACTGCAGATGAACTTTTGGATCGCCCCCTTCTCAGGAAACGCAGGAGGTAAAGTACAGAGGTCACTTCATTGTCTTTCTAGATACAGTTGACTGTTAGAGGCCTAATGAGAGTATGACAAGAAAGAGTAGTGTGGTCCAGGGATATAGGTAGGTATCATAATGCTGCAGATGACAGAATCTCTTTTTCTGATGGCTGGATTATATTCTGTGATGTGTATATTCTGTATTTTCTTTATCCATTCATCCTTCAGTGGACATCTAGATTGCTTCTATATCTTGACTATTGTTAGTAGTGCTGCAGTAAATGTTCAAGCGCAGATCTCTTTGACATACTGATTTGAATTCCTTTGTATGTGTCCCCCATAAGAGTATTGCTGGATCAAATGGTAGTTCTAGTTTTAGTTTTTTGAGAAACCTCCATACTCTTTTCCATGATGGTTGGACTAATTTACATTCCCACCAAAAGTATATGGGTATATTTTCCTCCATATCCTTGCAGCATTTGTTATTTTTTCATAATAGCTATTCTAACTTGGTGAAATGATACCTCATCGTGGTTTTGATTTGCACTTCCCTTACGGTTAACATTTTTTCATATACTTGTTGGCCATTTGTATATCCTCTTTGGAGAACTGTCCATTCAGATCATTCACCCATTTTTTAAAATCAGGTTTTCACTATTGAGTTGTTTGAGCTTATGTATTGTAGAAATCAATTCCTTATCAGATGAATAGTTTGCCAGTATTTTTTTCCTGTTCTATAGGTTATCTCTTCACTCTGTTGATTGTTTCTTTTGCTATAGAGAAGCTTTTTAGTATGATATAATTCTATTTATCAGTTTTTGCTTTTGTTGCCTATGCTTTTGGGGCCATATCCAAAAAATCTTTGCCTAGACCAATGTCCTGAAATATTTCCATATATTTTCTTCTAATAGTTTCACAGTTTTGAATCTTATAAAGTATTAAAGACTTTACTGGTTTCCAGTTGTTTTCTAGCCAGTGTTTCATACCTAGAATTATGCATAATACTGTAGATACAGCACTGCAACTCTCCATTTACATTCTACGTATATTCAGGCAATATCTCCCTTTGGTGCTGGTTAAACATATTTAAAATTTTTATCTAGCTTATTTCCAAATAATATAATCACTGTTTTAATCCCTTATTGAAATATTCCAATAGATTTGTTTTGTTTTGTTTTGTTTCATAATGATACTAAAGATTGAATCCAGGGAGAACTGAGCTACATCTCCGTTTGTTTGTTTGTTTGTTTGTTTTGAGACAAGCTCCACCATGTAGTTCAGGCTGAATTTAATTTTTTTTTTTTTTTTTTACTGAAATAATTATAGATCTACATGCCATACTTTGTTGGAATTTGGACTTTAATGGAAGACCACACTTTAGAATTTCTAAATAGAGAAAATCACATAAGCAAAAGCACACATACAAGTAGTTTTGTGGAAAATATTCAGGAAACGCAAAATCTTATTTGATTAGATTAGTAGTTTTAGACCTGGGGCTCTCAATGCAAAATCTTGGGATTCAAAAATTACTGATGCCAGAGCTGGGTGTGGTGGTGCAGGCCTGTAATCCCAGCACTTGGGAGGTAGAGGCAGGAGGATCACAGTGAGTTGGAGGCCAGCCTGGGCTACACAGTGAGTTCAAGGCCAGACTGACCTACATAGTGAGACCCTGTCTCAAAAAATAAAAAAATTACTAGAGCACTACCCTAGTAGTTCCGCTATAATAGATTTAGGCAGAATGGTATATGTACTGCCAAAGTGAGCACAATTTAGGCAGAATGGTAACCCTGAGCCAGAACATGGAGTGTTAGTAAAGGGAAGAAAAGCTGAGATGGTAGAGAATCTGGAATGTTAGGCTTAATACAAAAGATAGTACAGAAGTATTGGGTATTTGAGAGAGGACCGTTCTTATAATGAGAAGCATGCCTAAGGAAGAGTCATTTAGTGGTACTAGGATCAGTGTTAGTGCAGGCCTGATGAAAGCAAGTTAGGACTATAGTAAGTGAGGTTGAGGCTACCATAGTATGGGTAAGATGTGAAGCTGCCCAGAACTGAGGCGGTGAGACTGGACACAAGTGTTGAGTATAAAAGATGGTAGACTCTCTAGAATTGAATACAGAGATGGCTGAAGTTGATTGGGAGAATGGGTGAACTGTGTTGCCAGTTACAGAAATAGGGGAGTCAGAGGGCCGGTGAGACGGCTCAGTGGCTTAAGCGCCTGCCTTGCAAGCGCGAAGGCCCGAGTTCGACTCCCGGAACCCACATACGAAAAAGGGGCCGGTGATATCGCTCAGCGGCACGGGTGCCTGTTGGTGCGCGAGGTCCTGAGGTCGTCCCCCCGGTACCCACAAAAAAAAAAAAAAAAAAAAAAAAAAAAGAAATAGGGGAGTCAGAAAGAAAAGCTGATTTGGGAAAAAGCTAACAATTCCAGGCTTGGAGATGTTGCATTTGGGGAATCAGTGGGCAGACTAGAGGGAGATGTCCATTGCATGCATCAGAGGTTTTCAAGAAGCCCTGTTCCAGCCTAGATCACTTCTTGGAGATAGAAAGCAAAGGACCCCAAATTCCTGGCCCTCTGGTATTTGATGAATCATCTGATATCAGGCCTGTATAACCATTTGAGTTGTTATCAAAGTACTTTCCTAAAAGTATTGTCATGTCGAAGCATGCATGTGGTTAATAAGAGAATTAAATCTGTAGCGTGTATTAGAGATGCTGATGTGATATAGGAACACGTGATTTCATTCATGTATCTTTTCTTTTGCTAGAGAGATGGAGGAAAAAGTCACTCTGCTTAATGCACCTACAAAGAGACCAAGGTAATGCTCAAGAGACTCTTGAAAACGAGTACCGTGTATCCTAAACTTCCATGGAGCTCTTATTTTTGTCTGTATGTTATTTGTTCCCAGTAGCCTTTAGTATCCTTTCAGGAGACAACATCTGCTTAAATGTCACATAGTCATTTCTGATAACAAGAACGCTGTAATTTCACCCTCACATATTAAGTGCATATCACTGTCGTGATGAACGTTGAAAAGTGTAGGTGTTATGGATGAGACTGGAATCTGGGCTGGCTGAGCTGTGATGAAGCCCTGAGGCTTTGCAAAGCCTGCTATGAGAGAGGGTTGAAAGAACATATTTTCTCATACCATAATTGGCAGTTCTGAGGGGACAGACTGGAAACAGTCTTCTTCGATATTATTTTTATGTTCAGTGTGCCTTTGTTCTGGGGGTTGCTGGCAGGTCAAGCACCGTGACTGAAGCACCCATTGCTGTGGTAACATCACGAACCAGTGAAGTCTATGTTTGGGGTGGTGGGAAATCCACTCCCCAGAAACTGGATGTCATCAAGAGTGGCTGTAGTGCTCGGCAGGTGTGCGCAGGGAATACCCACTTTGCTGTGGTCACAGTGGAGAAGGAACTGTACACTTGGGTGGTAAGTGACAGCTAAGGACTTTGGAACAGTGCTGTAAGCTTGATTGCTTACTGGGCCCAGGGTGTCCAGGCATTTTGTTAGTTGAACACGTACTGCATGACCACAGCATGGGGTCATGGAACGTAAACTCCTGTGAGAGCAGAGATTTTGTCTGTTTCGTTCAGTGACATATTCCGCTATGCCTGCCACATACTAGGACACATGGAAATGTGTTCTAAATGAATGAGAGAGGCAGAAAGAATTAAAAGAGCTGTAGTGGAGATAGGGCTTTTCCATTTACAGGTGGATGATTTCAGGCAAGTCACTTATTCTGTGCTATTACTGTGAAGTTCTAAGCAGCTAGTATCTGTGAAGTAGCTTTGTAACAAGTGAAGCACTACACCATGTCAGGAAACCTCCGAGACCCTCACCAGTGATTGAAAATAGCTAGGTACATGTTGCACAGTATTTCCCTTTGTTGCTCTCCATATTCTGCCCTCTCGCTTTTTTTCAAGCACATTTTGTTTGTTGTCTGTTTCCTGATCTCCCGTTCTGTCCTCATTTACCTCCAGTGCAGCTTCCATCTCTGCCACTCACTTGAAACAAGTCTTAATGAAATGACCTTTAAATTGCTAAAATAAAACAGATGATTTTTAGTCCTTACCCAACTTGATCTTTTCCTCCTTGAAGCTTTGTTTTTACTTGACTTCCATCACAGTACGTTCTTGTAGCTTTCCCCTCTTTCTTTGCCTGTGCCTTCTTCAGTTCATGACAGGCTGCTTTCCCTTTACTTCACCTTGTCTTAGGCTCTTGGTGCCTCTTCCTGGGGAAACTTATTATTCTCAATAGTTTCAGATATCTTCTCCATGAGGACAAAGACTGTATTTGTCTTTTCACTGTTTTATCCCCAATATGTGAGATTAGACACTCAACTACTGATTTATCGAAAGAGTGATTTGGCCTCTGTTATACAGTGATGACTTGCTGGGATACTACCAGAAGTACTCCCAAATCAGTGCTTTAAACACCATTTATATAAGGACTTATAGTTGAGTCACTGAATAGAGAGAATTACCCATCTGTGTAAAACTGTTGAAAAATCATGAAGACTGTTCTCAGAGCTGTATAATAGCCTCTTTGATGTAGCCAGGTTCTTTATAACTGTTCTGTGTTTCAGGTAAACTGTGATCAAAATTTATCAGACTTCAGTACAGATACTAGATTTTCAAGATAAAATCTTTTCTACCTCCATAAAAAACAATCAAATTAGATTCTATAATGAATCTCTTCATTACCATTTCATCACCCATAATTAAAAATGTAGTTCACCTTAAATTTGAAGAACAAACACAAATTGGGAATATGTCCTTTTAAGGCCTGTTGGGCATGAATCTGGAATATTTTTTAAAATTTTTAATGTTGATGTAGGTTTTATGCTGCCTACCATTAAAAGAATCACATAATCCCTTTGCTCATTTTTTTCTTTCAATTTCCAGCTTTTTTTCTTACTATTTTTCTTACTAAATTATGTTAAAGATTAGCTTTTAGCATGAAAAGCTAAAGCTTCAAAAGACTTCTCTACTTCACAGAACATGCAGGGGGGCACTAAGCTCCACGGTCAGCTGGGCCATGGAGACAAGGCTTCCTATCGACAGCCAAAGCACGTGGAAAAGTTGCAAGGCAAAGCTATCCGTCAGGTGTCATGTGGGGATGATTTCACAGTCTGTGTGACAGGTGAGCAATTAGCAGAGAGCATCTGAGCGCATTTAACCTGGGGTTTTGGGCTTAATGCTGTGCAGTGTTTGTTGGGATTATAGTGTTGTCATTCAACATCCCCAATTTCTGTAGTATTAGGGGGTATGAGTGACAAGTAAGGAGAAGACAGGTAGGTAACGGAAGAGTTGCGATTAGGAGAAATGTGTTGTGTACCCAGTGGAGGTAAGGGGCCGGTGCAGGAGCAGGAGATAATCTCACTGCCTCTTCATGCTGTGGATAACACAAACCCAGGATTAAGAGCTAAATTTAGGTTTGGTCTTCTTACTCACTTTATGATTCCTTGTACTTCCATTTTCATCTATAAAATAAAGAAGGCCCCAGTACAATTTTAAGCCTTTAACATGATAGTACTACCGCTTTTAATTTTTTATATTTTTGAGATGGAGACTTGCAGTATTGCACAGGCTGGCCTCAAACACCTGATCCTCCAGCCTCAGCCTCCCAAGTAGCTGGGATTACAGGCATGCACTACCACTTCTGGCTTATACTACCACTTTTTAAACTATTTATTACAGTAATATTACACACAGGCCCTTGGAGTACAAACAGCTGTAGACTTGAACAGTCTGTCCTTCTCTGATGTAATCGTCTCATGTAAGATCATTGGCTGAAGTAGTCCTCATTCTAGTCCTGCTCAGCTTTCTGATTAGACAAAATAAGTCAGGCCTGTGATGGGTTGTTTTTCTTCTTTTTGCAGATGAGGGTCAGCTCTATGCCTTTGGATCAGATTATTATGGTTGCATAGGGGTAAATAAGATTGCTGGCCCTGAAGTGCTAGAGCCCATGCAGCTGAACTTCTTCCTCAGCAATCCAGTGGAGCAGGTCTCCTGTGGTGATAATCACGTGGTGGTCCTGACACGAAACAAGGAAGTCTATTCTTGGGGCTGTGGTGAATATGGTACGTGTAGTCTTACCTCTGTCCACTTCTTCCCAGGTGCACAACCTGTGTGCATCTACACATGACACAGTGTTTGTTCAAGAAGTGTTAATTCAGTAAAAGAGAACCTTATAGAACACCTTTGGGAAGAAGGTCCTCATCATAATTTTCTTTATTGTGTATGTTTTAGGACGACTGGGTTTGGATTCAGAAGAGGATTACTATACACCACAAAGGGTAAAATCAAAAACATCTTTTTCCTAATACCTATCTAAGTCACACAGCCTCCAGAAATATATCCTCTTTCCCTGAGTCCTACTATCAAGGTGTTTATTTCTGAAATATTTCTTGTCTTGGAGACTAACAATCTGGGATTCTTGTTATAGCACCATGTGGTCTTGTCATCTGACTAAATCATAGAAAGGTGAGACAGTGCATACAGCTGCTATGGACACTGTGGGGTCACATCTTACCCAGGGATGAGAACTAAAGCATCCCGTACAGCGGGAAAGTCGCATATAGCTGACTATTCCCTGAAAAAGTTCTTGAGAAAGTATTGGAAAGCACTGTACTATCTCTTGACCCAACACAGCCATTTACCCCTCCCAGTTCTACAATTGAACAGCAGACAAAGTTGTTTTTGTTTGGGGGTCCTGTGGTGTGAAATATAGTATCTGATTACTCTCAGAACTGCCGGAGCTGGCACTGCGAGAGACTCACAGGAACTGGAGTGGAACCAGCTGAGGGAAACGTGGGTCTTTCCCATCCTCCCAGGGCTCAAGCTCCCCCCCCGGCGGGGAGGGGGCTGGCTACAATTGACTATACTGGTTACTGTTAGCAGTTTTTATTTACATTTAAGAAATAAATTATGTGTCTGTGGGGACCATCCTCTATGGGATTCACTCCTGTTGCTCTTCTAAAGCCGTAATAGAAACTGAGGCTCAAGGTTTCAGGTTTCCCACACATTAGGCGTAGAAAGATGTGAACATCTGGAAGTCGTAGTTACTACCTCAGTACTCTGCAACCTCTCTTATGAAATGACCTGATTGGAACCCATGGGCTGCTGAGTTTCTTATGTCAAGGAGCCCTCATCTCAGAGGACAAAGTCAGTGAGAGACTGGAGCTTCTCCTTTGCCAACTTGTTCTGAGCAGTCTCCTTTCTTAGAAGTCTCCTTTGGAGGAGTAGAGCCTATTGCTTAAACAGATTAATGGGGGCTATTTAGTTGACCTGAAAGTGCTATCCTTCCTTTCTATTATAACACCTGAACTCCTGGTTCAAGTATACTCTGAGAGGCTGAGGCAGGAGGATCCCAAGTTTGAATCCAGCCTGGGCAATTTAGTGACTTAGCGAGACCTGGTCTCAAAAATTAAAAAAGGGCTGGGGATACAGCCTAGAGCAAAGGCCTCTAGGTTCAATCCTCAGTACCAAAAACAAACAAACAAAACTAGCGCCTAAGCTTTTGGGCAGATCTGAAGAGAGCAGAGCAACTCTTACTGCCCTGTGGTCATTTTACTGAACGCAGCTTGTCACTTTGGAAAGGATTTGAGGTGGTTCTTTTGTTTTTTTCCTAATATAAATAATATATTTGGGATTTGTTTTTCTGATTTATTTTTTCCTTGCAGGTGGATGTTCCCAAGGCTTTGATTATTGTTGCAGTTCAGTGTGGCTCTGATGGGACCTTTCTGCTGACCCAGTCAGGCAAAGTGCTGGCCTGTGGACTCAATGAGTTCAACAAACTGGGTCTGAATCAATGCATGTCGGGAATTATCAACCATGAAGTGAGTGCCCCTGTGGTGTCCTAACCACACCATAAGAACTTTTCTAAGTTGGAATTTCTCTGGGATTATCGGTTAGTGACCATGGAATTTGACTTAAGATCAAAGTGACAATCTCACAGACATTGTGTTCAGCAAAAGAAGCCAGCCATTAAAGAGTATATACTATATGATTACAATCATATGAAGTTCAAGAAGAGAAAAAAATAGCCAGATGCGATGGCACGTTCCTGTAATCCCAGCACTTGGGAGGCTGAGACAGAAGGATCACCATGAGTTTGAGGCCACCCTGAACTACATAGTGAGTTCAAGGCCAGCCTGAACTGTCTAGCGAGACCCTGTCTCAAAAAAAAAACAGAAAAAGAAGAGGCAAAATTAACTTCTAATGGCAGAAGTCAAAATAGTGGTCAATTATGGGAGCGGGGGTCCAAATATTAGCAGAAAAGGTAAGAGGGATCCTCCAGTGATGGAAATGGTCTCTTATCTTGATCCAGGTTGTAGTTTTACATGTATATGTACAGAAAAATGTATCAAGCTGTGTGACATTTTGTAATTTGTTAGTTGTACCTCAATAAATAGATTACAAAGAATAAAATGTTAGCTGGGTGTGGTGGCATACACCTATAGTCCCCGCACTTTGGGGGCTGAGGCAGAAGGGTCGCAGTAAGTTTAACCCCAGCCTGGGCAACTCACGACTTACTGAAACACTGACTCAAGATAAAAAAAATGGGAAAAGAGTTGGAAATGTACCTCAGAGCAAAGGCCCTGGATTCAATCCCTCATGCCACCGTAAATAAATACATATGTACATAAATAGAACAAAATGTTAGAATTCAGGTTTTACTTTATTTTTGAAAGAGAAATAAGAAAATTAACATGAAAAAGAAACATTTCCATGAATCACCTCCCTGGGGAGTTTTTTAGATTTATTCCTGAGTCATTCATCCCCTATGGGCTTATTAAATGTGATTAGCACTTTCTGCCCCTTCAAGGATATCATGAAATTCGCCACTGATAGTAAGTCTTACTTTTCTCTTTGTGTTAGTATAGTGAGGTTTTGTCATTTCTAAAAAATCAGGTTAAGATGGGCCAGTGAGATGGCTCAGCGGCTTAAGCGCCTGCCCGTCAAGCGCAAGGGCCCGAGTTCGACTCCCGGAACCCACATACGAAAAAGGGGCCGGTGATATCGCTCAGCGGCACGGGCGCCTGCTGGCGCGCGAGGTCCTGAGGTCGACCCCCGGTACCCACAAAAAAAAAAAAAAAAAAAAGGTTAAGAAACAGAAGTTTCCTAACTTGATAAAAAATGTCAGGTTTTGTTATTGTTGTTTTTCCTCTTCTTGTCCTGGGGAATGAACCAAGTGTGTTTGCACTGAGCTACATACTCAGCTGTTTTTTATTTTTTAGTTTGAGACAAGGTCTCACTAAGTCACTAAATTGCCCAGGCTGGACTTCAAATTTAGAGTCCTCCTATCTCAGTCTCCCAGAGTGCTGGGATTATATGCACGCACCACCACGCCCATCTAACAGTTAATTTTTAATCAGTCTGGGAAGTAGTGATTCTTAGGAGAGTACAAACTCAGGGAAGCCTGTAGAGTGTCTGTGTAGTTTGAAATGAATATTCAGAATTACCATTGCTTGACTTTGTGGTTTTTTAAAACATTGGATTTGTTGTGAAATTTTAAACTTAGAGAGAGGATTTTTTTTTTTTTATACTAATTTAAATGGAATGTAGATTTTAAAAAGTTGTGAAACACTACCCTGTTGGTGAAATTAGATCATGGTAAGTGCTGTAGGCAGAAGAGACTCTAGGATTTTTACTCTTTACTTTCTGCAAAGGAGAGTTCATGTGTTACATACATTCCAAATACGTATAAAAATTTGTTTTCAGAAAGTCCTGCCTCATTTGGTAAATTCTCTAATTACATATCATGATTTTTTTCTTCTTGTAGCCTACTGTAGAAAACTACCCAGAACCCTCCTCTTAGTAACACAATTTCTTTGAAAGGCACCATGACCCTTTTCCTGATTATCTCTTCATTTTTACTTCATAAGACAGCTTTGCATTTTACTTGTTTCAGGCATACCATGAAGTTCCCTACACAACCTCCTTTACCTTGGCCAAACAGTTGTCCTTTTATAAAATCCGTACCATTGCCCCAGGCAAGACTCATACAGCTGCTATTGACGGTAAGTTGATTTATTAGTGTATAACATGTCTGAGGAGCTCAGGCTCTTTTATTCCATCAAATACTAGCTTTTCTTAACAGTATATGCATCCTCCTGATTTCCCCCTAACATCCAGTATTATCTCTAATGAATTAGGCATTCAAGCACATAATTTTTGCTGATAATCAATATAAATGCATGATAAATATATTCCTTAATGAGAACACCACACCTGTAACGCCTGACTTCTGTTGTCTCTAATTAGCACCATCTATAAGTACTCAAAGTTAGGTACTACCCATTTTCCACATTAAAAATACAGTACTAGAGAGAAAATATATTATTGACTTGCTTACTGGTCCTACCTGGTCACAGTACCTAGATAGCACAGGTCCAGGATCGTGTAGCTAGCTTCACATTTGTATGTTCTAGCAAGCAGAAGCTAATGCATAGAGTTCTGCATTGGCTGCACCTTGCTTGTTCCATGACCCATTTGTGCTTGCTTGTTTTATTTTGCTTCTCTCTCAGAGCGAGGCCGTCTGCTGACATTTGGCTGCAATAAGTGTGGGCAGCTGGGTGTTGGGAATTACAAGAAGCGCCTGGGAATCAACCTGTTGGGAGGACCCCTCGGTGGGAAGCAAGTGATCAGGGTCTCCTGCGGTGATGAGTTCACCATTGCTGCCACTGATGGTGAGTCTGTATATGTCAATTCAAGCTTTCTGGATAGATGGCTATGTTGTAGTTCTTTATTGGAAAAGAGATGGACTCAATTTTTGTATACCTGGATCATCCTATAGAAAAACAAACAAACAATCCTAGCCCCTAAACTTTTGGACTTATACTGGTTGTTAGTCATTATGCATATTAAGCTTCATTAACTTTTCTTGTGTTTAATATGGTGGATTTTTCTAGATAATGACAAGTTGATATTCTAAGTTCCTCCTCCTTTAATTTGAACTTTAACTTTTTGGTAAAATGTTTCCAGAATTACTAAGTACTTCTTTTGGTATCTTGCCCAGCACCATGTTGGTTTCAGTAAACGTGGCTGAAGAGAATAATACAGGTGGATCTTTCAGGTGCTGTGACAGAAGCCTCCACCTTCTGCCAGAGCTCAATCCTGTCTCCAAAGTGAGGGGACTCATTTCCTTATATCTCCCCTGTGCCCCAACAGCTTTTTATCACCACCTTGACCTCCAGACATTTGCTCAACAGCCCCTCAACCTGCATGTGTAAGGATAGAATGGCCGTATAGCCTAGTTATCCCGTGCGAGTCCTGACATGTATCTATTGTCCTAGCATAATCATTAGTAGCACCCCCTTTCATTTAAAAAAAAATGACCTGCTTTGGATAAGAATCAAAATTCTGGATTTTTCATCTCAGATAAACTTAGTGTATTCCGATATGCTGCCTAGACGTGTTCCTCTGCAGCCTTCCTGTCTCAGTAAATAGTAGGTCCTTCCACATTCAGCACGTCCAGTGGACTCTCTTCAGAATATATCCCACTTCTGGCTCACATCACTGTTACAGCTGGTCTCCCTGCTTCCACCTTTGCTCCCATGCAGCTGGCTCTGCTCACTGTAGCCTCAGGACCCTTTTACACGCCTCCTGCTCAGAACATCTAATGGTTTTCTATACTAGTCAAGAAAAACCAAAGTCATCACAATGACCTGCATGGCCCCACATGCCCAAGACTCCAGCCATCTCCTGTTTTCTTGTGTAACCACTCCCCTCCCACCTTTCTCCATCTGCAGGGACCTCCTTGCTCCCTGTTTGTGTTATTGTCATTACCTATGCAACCTTGAGCTTGCTGTTCTCTCCACCTTCCCCTCACTTCAGTCAGATCTCTACTCAAGTTCAAAAACTTACTTTTCTTTTTTTTTTTTTTTTTTTTTTTTTTTTGGTACTGGGAATCGAGCTCAGGACCTTGTGCTTGCCAGGCAGGCACTTGTGCTGCTGAGCTATATCCCCAGCCCCAAAAACTACTTTTCTGACCACTCTCAAAAATAATGAAATTCTATTCCACTATTATTTATTTTGCTTGTTTTTCATCACCACTTACTTTCTTCCCAGCACTTATCACTACATGAAGTATTAGATGTTTATGTATTCTCAGTCTCTCCTACAGAGTGATTGTCATACAGGAGCCAAAACTTTATTCTGTTCATTGCTCAGTCACCTTGAACAATGTCTGGGATGAAATAGATGCTTAATAAAATGTTTGAATGGATGGCCACTAAAAAGTTGTTAAATGATTAAATGAATGAATGGCAGTACATTAGAACAGTGATCATTTTTACCTAGGTTGGATCAGAAGGAATAAACAGCTTTCCCTAATTTAGTACATAGTGGGACATCTTTCTAGCTCTAGAGCATCATGGTGGGAAACCTAAAGAGTTGGAAAGACAGTCTTCTGTGAAATGATCTGCTGTTTAACTTTTTTTCTAGATAATCACATTTTTGCCTGGGGCAATGGTGGTAATGGCCGCCTGGCAATGACTCCCACTGAGAGACCACATGGCTCTGATATCTGTACCTCATGGCCTCGGCCTATTTTTGGATCTCTGCATCATGTCCCGGATCTGTCTTGCCGTGGCTGGCACACCATTCTCATTGTTGGTAAGGGGTTCATATGTGTGGGGTTGAGATAGCTTCGACAGGCTCGATCCACACCTAAGGTACTGGTGGACTGACGGACACATCCTCAGAAGTGTCCTGAAGAAAAGAGACAATTTCTGTAAGTCTTGTAAAGCTCAGGGATGCCATGTCTAGTGGTAGAAACAGGACATTGTTATTTCCCGAGCTTTGTCGTTTGCCATCTCTTGATCTCTTGACCATTTTTTAATGTAACTGTGGACTCTGCCACCCCCATAGAATTTGTTACTTTGACTTATCCGCTAATTAATTGTTTTACCTGTGTTCATACTTACATGAAAAACATTTAGTATATCTTTAAAAAGCAACTTTAAGGGCTGGTGAGATGGCTCAGTGGCATAAGTGCCTGCCTGGCAAGCGCGAGGGCCCGAGTTCAACTCCCGGAACCCACATACGAAAAAAGGGGCCGGTGATATCGCTCAGCGGCATGGGCGCCTGCTGGCGCGTGAGGTCCTGAGGTCGAACCCCGGTACCCACAAAAAAAAAAAAAGCAACTTTAAGTCACGAATGCTTTTTGCATAAATAGTATTTTGAACTAAATTTTAAAAGTCTCTGGGGCTGGTGAGATAGCTCAGAGGCACAAGCGCTTGCTGACAAGCGCGAGGTCCTGAGTTTGACTTCTGGAACCCACATAAAGGAAAAAAAGGGCCAGTGATATCGCTCAGTGGCACAAGCGCTTGCTGACAAGCGTGAGGTCCTGAGGTCGACTCCCAGTACCCACATTTTTTAAAAAAGTCTCCGTAAGGGGTTGCAGATTCATTAGATCTTGATTGCACATCAGAATCCCTTGGAGGCTTTTACAAATCCTACTTCTGACCTTATCCCTGACCATTTAAACCAGACTCTCTGGGATGGGACCTAGGCATTGTTACTGTGTAAAGCTTCCCAAGTGATTTGAATGAACAGCAAAAGTGGAGAATTGCCACTTTAGATAGAGTAGGTAGTGGTATTTGGTTTGTAACATTAATTTTTAAACAGTAAGTAAGCATAAAGTTATCTGGAGTCAGGTATTATCTCCCGTATTATATCACTGTCTTAGTCTCCTCTCACTTTCCTGTCTGTATACAATGTTTACCTATTCACTATTTTTCCTCAGAGAAAGTATTGAATTCTAAGACCATCCGTTCTAATAGCAGTGGCCTCTCCATTGGAACTGGTACGTAGTGAACTGGAACTGGTATCTCAGGTACCAGTGGTTTCTGAATTGTGGATCTTTGGGTTAGATTCCATGCAGTCTCTAAAACTCAAAGGATTGCTGGGCGTGTTGGTGCACACCTGTAATCCCAGCACTCGGGAAGCTGAAACAGGAGGATCACTGTGAGTTCGAGACCAGCCTGGGCTACAAAGTGAGTTCAAGGTCAGCTTGGACTACACAGTGAGATCCTGTCTCAAAAAAAAAACCTCAAAGGAAAATAGAAAATTTCTTTGGGGAAATACAGAATACAGTGATTAAGAGGGAGGATCCTGTTTTGGTAAGTTTCACAGTAAGTCATGGCTAACGTTGTGGTCAGAGGGAGAGTACATCTTCTCTGCTTCCAATGCATATGGAAGTAATTAAACAGCTTTCCCCATGCTGTAATGTAATTTATGTATTATTTCTTTCCTTACAATCTGAGGGGCCGTGGGTTCTCTCTGCCCTTTACTTCCAGAGTATTCCCAGGGGTATTCCAGTTTAAAGAAATAGTCCTTCAGAATAGGTCCTCAAAAATAAGCCAGCTAAACTTTCAACATAGGAAAATCAGCCCAAAGCTCTCTGATAATTTTCCCTTGACTACTTTCTTCAAGGTTCTCTATTATTTGGGACCATGCCAGGAAACTGAATCTGGTCCTTTCTGGTTTCTACCTGCTGGAGTCCCCATAGACTTAATATCTTTCACAGATTCTGATATATTGTGGGACCAAATAGATAAACACCCAGAATAAAAGCACATTAATTCCCAAAAAATAAACGATTAAAAATCTGATCTGTGATTGTTAAACATTAGTTTATATATACAGATACCCATTATATCTTTTTATTGTTTCCTTAAGTAGTCTGCTACTCAGTATCTTTATCTGTGCACATTAATCCCTGTAATAAATGATAAAATACCTTTTTACTAAGTATAGTTGTCCTTTTACAACTTTCTTTGCTAGAACAGTATTTGAAGGAAAAATGTAAGATTAAAAGCAAATGTCCATTGGACAGAAAATGTAAATTCAAGTAAGGGCAAGAATGTTTTGTCTTTTTTATTCATTAATTTTATCCACATTGCCTAGAACAGTGTCTGGCAAATAGTAAACACTCAATGAATATTTGTTGATTGAATGTGTTATACCCATCCATTGTTTTTATACAGGAGTGAAAATATCTCTAAATATTATTTCCATAATGTGAAATACAGGAAGCAAGCTGCAGCAGACTGTGTATCTCTTTATAAAGTTTAAAAACAAGCCAAAAAAATGATATGTTGTTTAAGGATGCACAAATACATAGTAGTTGCCAGGCGTGGTAGTACATCCCTGCAATCCCAGCACTTTATTTAAATTTAAATGGCTACATACAGCTAGTGACTACCACATGGGTAGTGCACTTCCAGTTCTTTAATGATCACATCATGTATGTTCATTTTATTGCTGAGCATCAAAATTTGCACATATGTTAAAAAATGGTCTTGTGTATATCTCTAATGAAACTTTTTTTTTCCTTTTTTAGAGACAGGGTCTTGCTGTGTAGCCCAAGCTGACTTTGAACTTTCAGGGATCCTCCTGCCCCAGCCTCCCAAGTGCTAGGATCACAGGCATGCACCACCACACCTGGCGAAAACATAATTTTTTTTTTTTTTTTTTTTTTTTGACTGCGAATTGAACTCAGCGCCTTGCACTTGGCAGGCAGGTGCTGTGCCATTGAGCTACATCCCCGGCCTCCAAAACATAATTGTTAAAAGCCATTTAAGCACTTGGGAGGCTGAGGCAGGAAGATTGTGGTGCGCTTGAGGTCAGCTTGGGCTACATAGTGATTCCAAGGTCAGCTTGAACTACAAAGTGAGATCCTGTCTCAAAAAAACAAAGCAAAACAAAAAAGGGAGGGGAGCATTTAAAGTAAAAAACGCAAGCTTTAAGAACTCGTTTTGCTCCTTATAGTTTGGCTACTTCAGTAGGATCACAGCGTGGCACTCAGTCCTCAAGGCGGTGTTGCGGGGTATGACAAATAGTCCTTTCCATGTAGTCTTAGAATATACCATGCAGGTTTTTTTTTTAGGTTTGGCAAATTTACTTTCTTATATTTTTCTTTGATCCATACTAAAATTCACTTTCATTTCCTGATCGCATACCAGCTAGTCTTCATTGCAGTAGCTTGGAATTTACTGCATGAAAGGAAAAAGACAGTCATAATATTTTTAAAATTCATATGACTAGTCATCAAATAATTTAATACTTACATGATTGTTGAAGAATTCATCATTTGGTTATTTCCAGATGAGAAGTTTCCAGTGGTTTATCTGGCAACTTGGAGAAGTGTTTGATTCAAATATCAAAGAACTTTTTATGTAAGACAAATGTCAATGGAGGATGCTGGAGTCTGAATGTATCTGTTAAAGATGCAGAGTAAGACCAGGTGCAGTAATCGCAGCTATTTGGGAGGGTGAGGCAAGAGGATTGAAAGTTTGAGGCCAGCTGTTAATTTAGCAACACCTTATCTTAGAATAAAAAAAAGGATTGGGACATGGCTTAGTGGTAGAGTGCCCTTGGGTTCCATTTCCAGTACCGCACACACACACGCACGCACGCACGCACATACGCGCACACATGCACGTGATTTGCAGAATAAGCATGGTGATGTGTGGTTTAGGGGATTGTTTTGCATTATATTAGAAGATTGATGATCTGTATGGGTATAGGATAAACAAGTTTGGAAGTGAGTTATCATCACAAAGATCCTGATATACAAATACCTTATATAAAAACTAACAGTTTAGTCTGAGATAGCTGACTTGTACTGTTGCCATTCCACTTCATGCAATTCTAGGAACCTTTCCAGGAGTGGGTAGGGCTGTCAGATGGTAAATCTTTCTTGCTGCATAGTAAAACTCTACTTCTGTGCTGTGTATCTGCCAGTGGTCCAGAGCCCTAGCCCAGGAGGTGGTGGCGGTGGTGGTGGTGGTGAGGAGGAGGACAATCAGCAAGAATCTGAAACTCCTGATCCAAGTGGAGGCTTTCGAGGAACAATGGAAGCAGACCGAGGAATGGAAGGTTTCATCAGTCCCACAGAGGCCATGGGGAATAGTTGTGGGGCCAGCAGTTCCTGTCCTGGCTGGCTTCGAAAGGTAATTCCTTAGAAGAGATGCCTTAGATAAAATATCAGGCCTTTAGCAGGGACTAGAAAAGAGTATGTCCTATTAAACTGTTTTACAACAGGGAATCTAAGTTTCTGATTTTTACCTGGAAATCACAAAATCACTAATCCTTTTTTCTAATAAGAAGAGATGCAAAATATTCTCATACCTGTCTTACTTAAATGGATGTAAATTAATATAATCTACCTTGAGCTGGGCATGGTGGCTCACACCTGTAATCACAGCACTTGGGAGGCTGTGGCAGGAGGATTGCAAGTTCAAGCCCAACCTGGGCAACTTAGCAAAACCCTGCCTCAAAATAAACAATAAAGGGGGCCAGTGAGATAGCTCAGTGGCATAAGTGCCTGCCTGGCAAGCACAAGGTCCTGAGTTCGACTCCCGGTACCCACATGCAAAAAAAGGGCCAGTGATATCGCTCAGCAGCACGGGTGCCTGGTGGCGCGCGAGGTCCTGAGTTCAACCCCCGGTACCCACCAAAATAAATAAATAAATAAATAAAGGGGTATGGGGGCACAGTAGGGGAGTAGCTCCATGCAAAGGCCCTGGGGTCAATCTTCAGTACTAAAAAAAGGCACTTTTTTGTAGTGCACATGTACAAAGATTAAGCTTATAGGTTTTGTACTGTTTATAGAAGTAGAATAATGTGACAGTTGGAATGCCTTATAGTAGGAAAATGGTCTGTGAAGGGTAAGGTTCAGACAGTAAAAATGTGGAAGTATATTTATATGGAAAGTTAGTTGCAACATATAGCTCTGCAGAAGAGGATGACATATCTGTCAGTATGACCCTATTCCTCAGAAAATATGTAATGCCCAGAAAAATGTGGACAAGACTATATATACTGATCATTTTAAGTGATTATCTCTGAGTAATGAAATTGCTGCTGGTTCTTCTTAGCTTCCTTTGCCCATCTGTATTTTCTTATTCTGTACCATGAACCTTTACAGTTTCTGAAATTTTAAATTTTTTCCAAAAATAAAAAGATTTATAGATTTAAAGTTCTTTAACCAACAAGACTAATCTCGAAAGTTATCTGAAGAATATGAGCACAGGATGTAGCATGGATGTACCACCCAACTTGCCAATATCTTATGTTGAATAAGTGTATTGGAGAAATAACCACTCTGCAGACTGTCTTGAATTTGAGTTTGAATTTGCATCACTGCTGTGAGCTATTGAAGGGATGGCACTTGTTCCCAGGTAGGGCAAGATATGTTTTTAACTGCGGCTACATGCCCACTAGAGGGTGCTGATGTCATGGGAGACCAAAAGCTATGGAATTATCTTGAATTATTGCAAACGGAACTGATGAGATTCTTTCTCATGTACATAGGAGCTGGAAAACGCAGAATTCATCCCTATGCCAGACAGCTCATCTCCCTTAAGTGAAGCATTTTCTGAATCTGAGAAAGATACCCTGCCCTATGAAGAACTGCAAGGACTCAAAGTAAACTCTGAAGTGCCGGTGGAGCCTAAGCCCCCTGCAGGAGCCTGGGTAACTGAGCTTTTTGCCTTTGAATCACAACTAGGGAGACAGTTACTACAGACTCTGCCCAGCTCTCCTGGTGTCACTCTGTCCTTCAGTTTCATTGGTCCAGCTGCCCTGTGTCAACTCATCTCACTGCCTGTCCAGTTGTACTGAAAGCTTCTCTTTCCCCAAGACTGAACTGAGTTACCTTAGAACAGAATTTACTCTCTCATAGTCCCAACAGGCCGCCTTCCTACACCAGAGGATTCTCTTTTTTCTCTGTTGTAGAAGTACTAAAATTGAAGTTCCAGAATTCCAGTGCACCTTTTCATGACACTCCTAGAGTAGGTTGGAGGTTCTAAATGTGAGTAAAACAGAATGTTTTAGTCTACTGAGGGAGCAACACATGTTTACCTAACCTTGGTAGAAATAAAATTGCAGTAAATACCTCAACAAAACTCTAAACCAGGGGCCACCAAACTTTTTCTATACAAGACCACATAGTAATTCTTTTAGATTTTGTGGACCATACAGTCTCTTTTGTAGCTACTCAGCTTTCACATTGCAGCACAAAAACAGTCACAGAAAGACTTGGATTTTGGAGCATTTCCAATTTTCAGATTAGGGATATTCAACCTGTAATATATAATACAGGAGGGCCGGTGAGATGGCTCAGCGGCGTAAGCGCCTGCCTTGCAAGTGCGAGGGCCCAAGTTCGACTCCCGGAACCCACATATGAAAAAGGGGCCGGTGATATCGCTCAGCGGCACGGGTGCCTGTTGGCGTGCGAGGTTCTGAGGTCGACCCCCCGGTACCCACACACACACACACACACACACACAAAAAATATATATATATATATAAAATACAGGAGTAGAGTACATGCCTGTGTTTAAATAAAATTTTATTTACAAAAACAGGCAGTAGACTAGAATTGGCCAGTAGGCTGTCATTTGTTGACCTTGGCTATAAACAAAGTATAGTAGAAGGAGAAGAAAAATCCAGACCAGGATAATGGAAAACCTTCCCAGAAGAGGTAATAAAACCTTTGAAAATTCAAGGTGAACATTTGCGTTCCTGTTGGTTAGCCTTTTTTAATTTATTGGTAGTCCTGATTACTGAACACCTCTCATATCTTTTCTACAGTATGACCACTACATTTCATGAGTGTTGACCCTTTGGATCACAGTGTCCTCACTGTGATCAGGATTTATTTCAAACCAAATCATGCTTTTCCCCATTGCAGCATTTTAAATGAGAATATATCAGCACACTAAAACTTTTTCGGGGCCAGGGATATAGCTCAGCGGCACGGCGCCTGCCTGCAAGGTCCTGAGTTCGATCCCTGGTTGTGTTTTTTTGTTTTTTTGTTTTTCACAAAATCCTCCAGAGTAAGTTACTGTTCTTCTATCTTAGCGTAATAGGGACTGAGGTATTAAGAATCCCCATGCCTCCTAGTGCCTGGTGCTATTGTAACCCCAGCATTCTTCTGTTTCTTTTCCACCTCTTCATGTGTATCTGTGTCTTATCTTATTAATTTGTAAATAAATCTGTTTGGACTAGGGAGCTGTGCCCCTAGAGCAGACCCTCCTACAATCTGTCCCTCTTGTCTCTAGTTATCCCGGCTGACTCCTGCAGTACCATATGCTGGGAAGGGAGCGCCATTGACTCCTCCTGCCTGTGCGTGTAGCACTCTGCAGGTGGAGGTTGAGAGATTGCAGGGTCTGGTGTTAAAGTGTCTGACTGAACAACAGAAGCTACAGCAAGAAAACCTCCAGATTTTTACCCAGCTACACAAGCTGAATAAGAAATTAGAAGGAGGGCAGCAGGTAAGAGCATTAAGAGGGTAATTCAATTTCTGAGTCTGTTTTGAGAACTCACAGAAACAAAACACCAAGACTTACTGCTCTGCATGTCCTCACCTTTGAATGATGTGACTTTTGTAATTAATCCCAGAAGACTTTGGCCTTTATCAGGCACCTGGACTGAATCATTCTCTTCACCAAACTTCCATAGTTTTTTGTTACTGTTTGTTTTTTTCTTTTACTTTTTACTATAAAAAAATTTTAAACATTACAGTGAGCACCCAATGCACTCACCATCTAGATTCAACAGTTTTTAATATGTTGCTATATTTGTTTCCTTTGTGTGTGTCTATAATACATAAAATATGTACATTTTGCTGAAGCATTTTGAAGTAAATTATAAATATCATTTACAGTCCCCCTAAATAAGCCCTTCAAAAATAAAGATGCTCATTCTTCTGGACAACCACAATATTGTTATCACACCTTAACAATTAACACTAACATTCTCAATTTTCATCTAGTACCCGGTTGATAGTTTGAATTTTTCCAGTTTTCCCATAAAAAAAAAATCCTTTATTAGAAACCTGTCAAAAACCCCACATTCCATTTGGTTATGTCTCATTTTAATCTAGAACAATTGCCCCCACTACAACCACTTTTTAAAAATACATGTTAACATCTTTGACCGACAGAAATAGAGCCAGTTGTTTGACAGAATATCCCACATTGTGTATTTGTCCTGTTTTCCTAGGATGTTAACACATTCTGTCTTTTCTGAAAACTGGAAGTTAGATTTAAAGCTTAATTAGATTTAAGTTAAATACTTTTGGAAAAATACTTTATAGGTAATGCTGCTCACATTGTCTTTAAGGAGCCATGCTATTGCCAGATACCATGGTACACACTTATAATCCCAAGCAAGGCTGAGACCGAAGGATCACGAGTTTGAGACCAGCCTGGGCAACATAGTGAGACCATCTCAAAATTTAAAATGGGGGTGGGCGGGGATGTAACTCTGAGGTGGAGCACTTGCCTAGTATGTGTGAGGCCCTAGGTTCAATACTTAGCACTACAAAAATAAATAAACAAACAATGAATTAATTAAATGGGTATTGCTCTACACAGAGTCAACTAGGTGTAGGAAAGTAGATTTAACCTTTGCCATCTACCAGTTACATGTGTTTGGACTTTTTGCTTTGTTTCTATGAGCTGAGCCCTAGTTTCTCACCTTAAAGAAAAAAATACTACTACCTACTCCATATGATTGTTTTAAGTATTAAGTGAAATAATGTCTATGAAAATACTTCAGAAAGTAATAGATTGGCGGCTGTAACAGGCAAGAAGATTGTTTTGCCCAGGACTGTTTAGGTTTTAAAATTGAGAGTTCTGCAGATCAGAACACCCTGCAGTCCCAGGTCACCACAACAGTTGATCACCCTACCTGCAACAAATGTACAGGTGTGAACTCTACTGTGTGTGAAGAGAGAAATACTGGGGATTGAACTCAGGGCCTTTGCACTGAACCACATCCCCAGCCCTTTTCTTATCATTTATTTTGAGACAGAGTCTTGCTAAGTCACTTAGTTGCCCCGGCTGGACTTAAACTTGGGATCCTCCTGCCTCAGCTTCCTAGAGTGTGAGATTACAAGTGTGAACTTTCTCTAAGGTAGTACTGTGAGCTTCCCACAGGACTATAGCTATAAATTCTTAAGAGGCTGGCATTGAAAATCTCATCCTGAACTGCTGTGACCAGGCGGCACTGTTGCTGATGTGGAACTGTGTTCTATCTGGACAGGTGGGGATGCATTCCAAAGGAACTCAGACAGCAAAGGAAGAGATGGAAATGGATCCAAAGCCTGACTTAGATACAGATTCCTCCTGGTGCCTCCTGGGAACAGAGTCCTGTCGATCCAGCCTCTAGTCTCTTGAGCCTGCATAGCCCCCAGGAAACCGGGATCCAAAGAACTTCACAGCACACTTACTGAATGCAGAGAGCAGCTTTCCTGGCTTTGTTCACTTGCAGACAAGGAGCATGAGGCAGAGGCTCGGAAGCACTTTCCTTGTACGTTTGGAGAGTGGCATTGCCTTTTAGATAGGATCTAGAGTGATTTTCTTGTTTTGGAAAATAGAAGGGCCCTGTAGCCCTGGCTTTGTCATCAGTGACTGCCATAGCAACAGCAGCTCTGTACCTCATCTGTTGATCCCACCCTTGAAGAGACACAGTGCTCACTTTTAATTGCGCTGGTAGCAACTCATATCCCATTTATCATTTTCACCATTGATTCTAAGCTGCCTTGGGAATTCAGCACCAGGCATTGCACCTCCAGGTGAGGAGGGAAAAGTGTAAAGCTGGAGTGGGCTGGGATCAAGCACAGCCTGCCCAGGGTCCTCTGGAGAATGGTAAAGTATTCTGTGCCCTCTCAGGAGCCGTGAGTTCAGGAAAATTTGTCTGGTAGAATCAATCTAGGGTGCATTTTCAGAAAGTTCAGTTACTTCATGCAGCTAAATGTTTTAGGGGGAAAAGTAGGTTTAGATTGCTTTTCCTCCGAAGATCGATTAAACGTCTTTAATGAGAAGTAGCGTAAGAACAGATCTGTCCTCAGCACACAGCTTGGATTTCAGGCTGTGGCCAGTGCAGGGTGGGATTTCCCAGCTCTGAAAGGTGCCTCTGGAGAAGGAAGGAGTGTTTCAGAGAATTGAGTTAGGTGCCTTAGGCAAGGGCCTTAGGAGAAAATCTGAGAGGGAAAGGAGTGCCTCCTTCAGTGCTTCTACCTGGCTGGGACACCAAGTCTTCTGCCCCAAAAGGGCTTCTTGTGCCTCTGCCTTCATGGCTCTTAGGAGTCTGATCTTGACATCAGCGGCCCCAGCCCCTCCCTCTCTGTATGTCTAGTCAGTATTTCTCTCCTTTTGGTGATTTTGAAGCCATATTATAACCAGTGAATCTGTATCATCTTTCCTACATGAGTGGCCCAAAGCCAGCACCAAACCCTGAGGGTCCCAGAACCCTAACAGAACAGGTAGAACCTGCCAAGTGAAAGGAAATTGGCTGCAGACTCACTCCCTTTTTTTTTTTTTTTTTTTTTTGGTGATAGGGTTTCACTATGCAGTTCAGGATGGCCTTGAGTTCACTATGTAGCCCAGGCTGGCCTCGAACTCAGCGATCCTCCTGCCTCAGCCTCCCGAGTGCTAGGATTATAGGCGTGTGCCACCACACCTGCCCAGCAGACTCACTTCTAATGTGTCCTTGTAGTCAAGAGCAAACTAGTTTCCCAAAAGAAAACAGTAAAGAATAAAACTGTATATAGGTAGTTCTAGGCAAGTGTTTGATGGTTTCCCTTAAGGATATGTGTTTTGTGTTTCCATAAAGCCTTATGAAATGTTCCTGTATTTTGGGTCACAGAAACTGTTTTGATGAGTTTCATACCTTTCCTCCCTCTAAAGAGCTACATTAATTTTGTTTTATTTTCCCCAAACCAATCTGTTTAATATTGCAGGAGAACCTGTGCAAGGGAAATTTTACCATCTCCCTAAAACTGGTGGTGTAAAGGCTGGTGCTGGTTAAAAAAAAAAATCTCTGCGGAAGGGCAGCCCTGTCCAGTGGGATTTTTGATTTGATGTCCCATTGTTTTCTCAATTCTGAGAAGCATAGTACAATAGTACTAATGTACTGAAGACTTTTCCTAAAATAAGGGACGGGCCAAGCCTGAATTAAAGTTACAAGGTCTGGGGTTTCGCTGTAAACCCGAACAGTGGTTTTGGTTCATCATGTAAATGCGACTGTGGTTTTCTTAAGGACTAACTGACCTTTCATGTCCCTGTATCCCCATGCTCACCATCTCAGCAGGGCTGAGCAGGAGGGTTATTTTGGGTTTTTGTCATGAGGAGCACTTCTGTTCTGGAGCTGAGGGACATGGGCACGTTGCTGAGACGTAGGGTGACAGCGTGTGAAAGTGGGATAAGAGCCCTGCTCTAGTTCCAGAGGGGAGTAATTCCCTACCAGTGGAACTCAGTGGTCAGTTTCTCTAGCATGTTCCCTTGGGAGGTTGAGGTTTGCTGTTAATCTGGCTGAGAATCTTAAGTTCTGTGCCTTAGAGACAATTTGCACTTTCCCAAATTGTGCCTGGGACAACCATATGATTTTTCCCACCAAACAGCTATGCAAGCAGAAACCAGTTCAAAGGTGGCAGCAGTGCATTGGATAGAGTGAAAGGCAAGGCAGCAGAAATGCCTTTGAATGGTTTCTTGTAGCTAATTCTTCCCAAGTTTTGTCCTACTTTTCTTCTTTATGCAGTGGTAGATGCTTTCGGTTTTCTGGTAGTTTTGCTTTTGAGTTACAGTATAACTTGGGTTACTCCTAGTGCTGACACTGTTGCTGAAGAACTAGCTTTACTGTTTGCCAGATGCTGGAAAGATTGAGGGTGGAATGGTTTGGCATTTCTGTTTTAAATAAACATTTAAACTTTCAATTAGTGCTGTGCCTTAGTAAGCCTCACACCAATCTAAGTCACTGGACATAAAGTAGCCATGTTCTAGGCCTTCATGAATTTTTGATTCCATAAGTCTTTATGTAAATAAATAAGTGTTCTTGCACAGAAACAACGCAAGGAACATTGCACAGAAATAACCTCTGCTTCTTTCTCATATTCTTCCTAGCAAAATCATTTCTGCTGCTATATCTTTTTTCCTAAAAACTTCTATAAGACAGTGCAGAAAGTGCAGAGGGAGGAAAAAAAATGGCCCATTAAAAGTAGGGTCCCCTCTTGCATTTACCTCCTCAGTCCCTGTAGGGTCCTTTCTAAGTGATTGTGCCAGTTTGTTTATGAAACTTCCCTCAGAGAGACTGAGCTATATTTGGTCTCCCTGGGCATAGCACAGCCAAGTTACAACTTCTCTTGGCTGAGCATATTGTTAACGCTTAAAGCGAAAACAGGCTAAAACTCAAATTTCATTTGGTTTGTCATCTGTTCAGAAACACTGATAATAGAACAATTCAGAGGCACGGATGTATTTTAGACACATTCATTCAAATAAGATCCCTGGGGCCTCCAGAGAAGTATTAGTCATGATAGTGTCGGGCAGAGCAGGCCATGCTCAGGATTGTAAAACGTCCTTCCTGCTGCAAAGCCAGAAGTCATTTATTGCTTCAGTGATTAACTATGGACATAAACATGCTGATCATTAAACCTCACAAAGTCATACACATTAGGGAGAAAAGCTACACTGTGTCACATCTCTGCTACCTTCTGTGTAGTTGATCAATCAATGACCAAAAGCAAAGGTTGACCAGAAGGTGCTGTGCTGCATGGAATAGGAAGAAATACTTTCTTGGCCTGTCTACACATTTTTTATTGGTTAAACAGATTAATGGGCTTCATTTTGGCAGATTCATATATGCACATAACATACTTCAGTCATTATCACTGTACACACTTTTAAATATGATTATTCTCATTGCTTAATTTTTTGAACTTTAAAATTTATGTTTACTAGCACTAAAGTTTCTTGGATAAAGTAATATAAAATAGGGACATTAACAAGCAACATTATGTGCCCTCTCTCATCCCATCTGGGAAGAGACTAGATAGAAAACAGTTCTTACCTCTTCCCAAAAGCCAACTCAAGCTAAATTTAAAAGACTAATAGAATAACCAGTCTAAACATGAGATCAAAGGAAACGCGAAGGCAATGACTATTTCCTCAACAACTTAAGAATGAATTACTACATCCTTATGTCTATAGAAACACTCCCTAAACACACAGCATTTGTTCTCTCTGGAGAGTGCTGACCTGTGACCCTAATAACATCATCCAGGGATTCCAAACCCAAGTTTGAGGCCTGTAGGGCTAGGCAGATAAGTGAAAGAGGCCCAACCTGCTGCAGTCCCTGCATGAAGGGCCACTCAGTCTGAACCCCTCCCAATCTGTCCTGTATACGTTGCTGGTCCAACGTATAGTTTCCAGAACCTCCAGCTTTTCAAAGAGATGCTCCATAACCCAATGTTGGAATGTCAGATCATATTTGTAATGCTGTCCCAGCCAATAAAACACTAGAGAAAAGCTGTCCACAGGCTGCCACTTTGTGACCTGACTATGTACTGCTTTTAACACCAAGTATGGAACTTAGTGTCTTTCTCATTAAACTTGCCTGGGCGGTGGGCATCCTTGGTTAAATATCCAGTGCCTCTGAGACCTTTTCTCAAGGACTCATTCATTTTTTAATTTAAGTTCCCCACACCCGTTAATTGAGGGCCTACCTTGTGCTAAGCACTCTTCTACACAGAAAATTAAAAAGATCTGGTCCCTTTTCCTTCAGAGTTTATTCTTCAAAATAGAATTTAACTGTTATAATCAGCAGGGACATGTGACACTGCAATGTCCCAACTTGCTTTGATGATACATCTGCCTCATTTAAAAAGTCATTCAGCTAACATGAGTTGAAAGCAGAGAGCTAGCAGCTTCTTCCTTTCTCAACATACGATACCCATTAGAAAAGAACAAGTAGAAGCAGAATATGTTTCCCCCATCCTTATCCGGTAAAGTACATAAAGATGCCTTTATTACATAGTACAGCACAGGGAAAGTTTAGGATCTGTGGGTGCCCTAACATTACATACTTTTATTGGCTTTTGGCCAGAACCATGCCTCATGGAGACCAAGGACAGACTTTCATTAATAATGCCTTAAAGCAAAATCATATCTTTTATAAGAATTACCAACTGGGTGACCACAATCCTCTGACTCCAACTCATCCCAATTCTCCTGTTTCTTGAAGGGTTAACAGAGACAATGGACACGTGTGGTGAGCAGAAAAATAACCAAATGCAGGCACTTCACTAGCACAAACCACGGTCAGATTTGTGAGAAAGAGCTTTAATATAGCCTGTTCACTATTGAGTGTCTTCACCCATCAGTTGTTAGGGCCTGGAAATGAGAAACACCAGCCGAGGTTGTAATTTAGTGGAAAGCTGGGCTTCCTTCTGCCTCCTGCTGCTTAGCAATAGTTCTCTCCTCCCTGATTTTAGCAGTGCTGTGTGATATAAAAGTTTTGGGAGGTTTCTTCTCTGCTTTATATCAAAGTATTCTAGTCCTACTTATTGCTGCAGAGAAGCAGAGCCTTCTAAACTATTTGAGGAGGTTTCTGCTATTGTCTGCTCAACTATGGTGCTTTCTTGGAGGTGGTGGACGGTTCCTGATGGTCTTACACTTGGGAATGTGTCGCTCAGCTGCCTTGGGAGCAAAGTGGCGACTACAGTGAGAACACTGAACGTAGTCTGGGTTTTCTGCAGGTAGGATGGGAGGCAGGTCTGAGGGGTTTCCTCCTTTGGCAATGACCTGCTGGATCTCTCGTGCCTGACGGAGGGTACGGATGAAAGATTCGTGCTTCTGTCTCCAGTTGCTCTTCTGAAGAGGCTCAGCCTGTAATGTAAAAGGAAGACTAATCACTCAGTGTGTCCTTCCTGAGTCTCCATCAGAATGACAGAAGGAAATTAAAAGGGTAGTAATACCCAAGGTCAAAGAGAACAGGAAAGGAGCAACAGTGGGAACTGACTTGCCAGAGTGGAGGTGCAGACCCAGGGCCTGCAAGGGGCGATACTATTGGAAGGCAAACCATTTTCTGAGCAGAACCCCTGAGAGGGCTAGTGCTTGGAAGTAGCAGGTTGTTGAAACCAGGGAGATACAGGACTAAAAACAAGCTGGCTCCTCTCTTAACTTGTATATCCACGTATCCAACACCCCACCCTCACAGAAGAACAGGAACTTATTCTCTGGAGAAATTGAACTAGATGGTTTCAAACTCAGGAAATCCAGACAGGGTAGAAAATGGTAAATCTTGAGGGTGAAAATTGGGAGTAAGTGCCATTGTACATAGAAAATTGTGAACTGTCAATCTTCTGGTGTCCGCTTAAGAAAGAGGAGGACTCTCTAGATGCACCAAGCAGTCTAGAGATAAGTCTTCAGACACCAACCTTGGGGAACCCCAATTACAGTGCTCACTATGTGACAACCTTACTATGAAGGACTTTCAGTCAACAAGCTTCACTTAAGAGTATGAAAAAACAGCCACCAATCACCAGGTATTTGACAAAAACTCTAACAAGAAAAAGACTTCCAAAAAGTATACAAACAAACAAAAAGGAGCAGCAAAAAGATGAAAACTCTTTTTTTCATCACAGGAGATTGAACCCAGGGGCTTATGCATGCTACGTTCATGCTCTACCACTGAACTATGACTTGAGGCCTTTTCATTTATTTTTATTTTGAGATAGGGTCTCCCTAAGTTGCCCAGACTGGGCTCAAGTTTCCAATCCTTCTCTCTTAGCCTCCCCAGATAATGGGGATTATAGGCATATACCACCATACTCAGCCAGTTTTTTCTAACAGAAAACATAATATCAACAAAATGAATATTAGAAGAGATTATGTCCATAAAATGAGTATACTATGAAAAGAAACAACCAAAGAACCAAATAGATTATAAATTAAAACTTTTTGATAGCTAAAAGTAAAAACAAAATAGAAATGTTGCAAAATAATGTTAAGAAAATTCCTTAGGGGAAAAAAGAAAATGGAAAGTAGAAAAGATTAGAAAATTAGACAATCCAGAAATCCAGCATGTCACCAATAGACATCCAAAAAGAACAGAGAAATCCCATGGAAAAAATTATTAAAGAAACAATACCATATTCCTCAAATTAAATAAAGGCCATAAGTCTTAAGACTGAAATGGCTTTCCAGGTATTGAGCACAATCATTATAAAATTTCAGAATAGACAGAATCCTATACTCATTCAGAAAAAAAAAAAAAAAACAGGTTTCACATAAGGAAATAGGAATCAAGATGACATTTGGTTTCTCAACAGTAAACACTGAATGCTACAAGCTAGTGGTAAATACCTTAAAAGCTCTAATAAAATAATTTTCCACCTAGAATTCTAAACCCAGCCAAATCATCAAATAAGCTATTATATAGATATTTTCATTCATTTTCCTAGAACTAAAGGTCGTAAGTCTTGAGCCTGAAATGGCTTGCCAAATATCCAGCACAATCATTGTAAAATTTTTTAAAATATACTTCCTGTGTACATTTTTTAGTAAAGCAAAGAGTGAAGCAAGAAAATAGAAGACATAGGATTCTGGTAACAGGAGACTAGAGAAGTCCCCAAACAACAGGTCTGCACCAGGCCTCAGAAATAGCCAGTCCAGATTGAAGCAAGAGGACAAAGAGCAGGAGAGATTTTCAGAATAAAAGAACCAAATTGATGCATTATGAGAAGTATTTGCAAACTTCACAAAAACATTAACAGATGTCTGGCATCAGATAGATCATTTAGGGAAAAAATTAGAGATAGGTATAAAGAGAACAAAGGATACGAAAACAAATCAGTACCTTAAGTATGTGTGGGCAGGGGCAGAATTTGTTCACTCAATCAGTGAACAAAATCTACATAGTCATGTAAAATCTGACTACTGATTTAATCTAAAATTGGGGTTCAACTACAGTGGAAGGAAAGGGGTAGAAAAGTTAAGGGGAGAGGACATGAAAGACAGCCTCTCTCACAGTTCCATACAAAGTCACTGGATAATGTAGGAAATGGGCAAATCAAGAACATAAACATATTATTTGGGAATGTAGAAATGCTAAGCAGAAAAACCATCTAACATAACTGGGGGCCGGACAAGATTCCAGAAAAAGCTGAGACAGGATACTGCTGATCTGAATCATAGATCACTTAGGACTACATGATTTTTAGAAGGCATGCAATATTACTTAAAATTTCTTTTTAAAGAATGAAAAAAGGAAAAGAAGACAAATAGCCCTTGATAACAGCAAAAGTTATTATCAAAGGATTAGGAAGGATCCTCCTGAAACAGAAACAGAGAAGGCCAGAGAGCTGGTATTAGAGATGGTATCCAGGAACCTTTAAAAGAATTCAGCTAGGGGAAGGTTTCTCAAGTGTATGATGATACCTATATTTTAATATTTCCCCCTGGTGTTGGGGCTTCACCCAAGGTCTCTGGCATGCTAGGCAAATGCTCTACCCCTGAGCTACACATTCAGCCCCATAATTCTTAATTTATATTGAAATTATATTCAATTAACACATTAAACTCAAAGATGTGTGGGGTCCCTGTCCTCAACTGCTCCTCATGTACATAGTAGACAAGATATGCGAGTCTGCTGGAAGTTATGTAAAGATTTTTAAAAATCACTTCTTCTTGTAAATAAAGAGAAATAACAATGGAGATACAACCACTCAGCTTCCAAAGGCACAGAGTTCTAGAATAAGACTTGGGACATTCCCAGGAGGAGATGTATCTCCAGCCAGGTCCTTTCTGCCTCAGTGTCCTCGATAAAACACATTTCCTCAAACTAGTTTCCACAAAGCTAGGGTGTCTGATCTCAGAAACCCAAGTCTTTTGCTTCCCTGCCACTATATTTAGGAACTTTAAGAACCACAAGATTCTTTTAGGTTCTGGCCAAATATAAATTGTGGTGGTCAGACACAGGGAATCCCCAGTGGATTACTGGGTTGACCAAAAAGAAAACAGGAAAGAGCAGTGACTGGCTACCCTATTATTATCTACCAGTGCAAGCTGTTGACCTCTTCTTGGATGCTAGATTACCTCTGACCATGGGAGGGACTTTCTTGTGGTGATTTCCCAGATTGTACTAAAAGAATTCTAATTGAAAAGTACTGTACAGGAGCTAACAACCATCACCTCCATGTGAGTTTTTAAAGGCCTCAGCAAATATACATGGAACGGTAAAGTCCTGATGGACAAGAGGTACCAACACAGCAGAGGAAGGGCTGGAAAAGAAATGAAAATGAGACACATTTTTATTTTTCTAGATTAGAGCTAGATGAGGGCTTTGAGATATATGCCCAAATTTGATCACTTTATTCTCCTTACTATTAATATCTTTAAATACATGATCCCCAGAAATTAGTTTTAATATGCTGTTATATTTCTCTAGCACACACTAAAACTACTAAAATAAAAAACATCCGTATACAACAGCTTGAGAAATACTCATTTTATAAAATGAGTAGCATAACCTTGATAGTTATTATGAGACAGTCTTATCCAAATTTGCCCAAATATACCTATGAAATTCTCCTGAACTTATTGCGTGTCTTGACACTCTTAACAACTTGGTTTTTCTAAGTGATGTTTTGAAAGATAACCAAAAAGAAAGTCTTTTATCCTGAAGTTGTTTATACTCTAAATAAGGAGAAAAATAATTCCAAACTTAGTTGTGCTTCATGTATTTATTAAAGTGTGTGGAAACCAAGCTAAACGTGAAAGAGTGGATTCAGCTAAAGGAGTGGTAACAGACCCCCGTCTTGAGAGGTGGCGGAGTATATTGCAAAGAGCAAGAAGTTCTCTTGGCAAACCAAAAAAATAAATATTTTTTGCATAGCTTTTTCTTTAGATGTATCATGTTTTTAAATGTATCAATTTTTTAAACATATATTACTTTTAAATCAAAAGGACATATTTTTTTTTTTTTTTTTGTGGGTACCGGGGGGACGACCTCAGGACCTCGCGCACCAACAGGCACCCGTGCCGCTGAGCGATATCACCGGCCCCTTTTTCGTATGTGGGTTCCGGGAGTCGAACTCGGGCCTTCGCGCTTGCAAGGCAGGCGCTTAAGCCGCTGAGCCGTCTCACCGGCCCCTAAAAGGACATATTTTTGAAGTCTAGATTTTGGAATTAATCCAACCAGGATTTACATGTTGGCCCGTCACTTAAAGCTGTTGCCTCATGAAAGTTACTTAACCTGTACAAGCCTTGATATATGAGTATGCATCTCCAAGTCTTAACTTTTTTTTTTTTTTTTTTTTTTTTTTTTGTGGGTACCGGGGGGTCGACCTCAGGACCTCGCGCGCCAACAGGCACCCATGCCGCTGAGCGATATCACCGGCCCCTTTTTCTTATGTGGGATCCGGGAGTCGAACTCGGGCCCTCGCGCTTGTAAGGCAGGCGCTTACGCCGCTGAGCCATCTCACCAGCCCCCAAGTCTTAACTTTTGAATTGATAAAATGAGAGATAATGAGATCCTCAGAGAACTGTAAGGATCACAGGAAAAGCTCCTGTCACAGTGACTGGCACACAGTAGTAACCAAGAAATGTTAATCCTCACCTTCATCCCACATGGCACCTCAGTTTTCCCTAAAGAAAACTGAAGACATGACAGGCCCCTACAATGATCCCCACACAAAGTCAGATCCGTGCGGCTCTTATTACCTTGACTGTGGCTGGCCCATTCCAGTTCAAGTACTGCTCTAGTTCTGTGCCCCTAGCCCGGGCTCTGGAGGAGTTAAATACTTTCCTCTTGGAACCCTGCATCTTGCTGCAGATGGTGGAGTGTCTCTCCAGTCTGAGCAAGAGAAATGTGCGCCCGCAGTGGCTGCACTTGCCCATTTCTGGCTCTTCAGTGGAGCAGCTGGAACCTGAAGACTCTGGTGCCCTGGACAGGCTAGAACTTCTGACAGATCCCTGCAAATTACTGTCTGCTTCTTCTGAAGGCGGAAAGAACTTCTCCAATGGCCCTGAGACTCGGTCTCGGATTTTGTTATTGCTTGCCACTAGCCTTTCCTTTTTGAGCTTCTGGATTCCATCATCAGAGAGCTGGATTGGACTAGAATTTTCCTGAGGCTGTCCCCAAGTTTCATCCTCTCTCCTGTCTCTATTGAACACCTCTTCAGTCCCAAATTCTGGGGAAAAGATAGGCTTGTATGTGGTGGTGGTGTTACTGCCTTTAACTCTTCTGAGTTGTATCTTTCTCTGCAGCTCCCGTACTTCATTTTCTTTGGCCTGTTCCTTTTCCCTCTGGATCCTTCTGAGTTCCTCCTCTGTTTTCTTCAGCTTTTCCCTCAGGAGACTCCCCTTTCTTCGGATTTCCTCCTCTAAGCTCTCCCCTGCAGCTTCCAGTCTTTGGAGCTGCATCCGTTCAGTCCTGTGGAGGTTTGCCATGGCCTCCCCCTGCATGGAAGCCAGAACAGATGAATTCACCCACTTCCTCAAACCAAAGTTGTCTGAAAATTCCCTTGGCTCAGGGGGTCTTGGGTAGACATTCTGGTACCTGTCAGTGCCAGCCTCTCCTGTACTACAAGATTTCCGGTGGACCATGGGCTTCAAGGGATAGGCCCGGTCCACCCCAACTCGCTTCTTTGTAAAGGGGATGAAGTCTTGATCATGTGCTTTGGGATACCCGGACTGAGGGCCTGAATAGTACAAGAAGCCCTTTCCTTGGCCCTGGGAATTGCTTCCCGAGTTCCGCTGGCTTATTCCAGCACAGTGGGAATAGAAGTAGCTCCGGGCTTTTGTGCAGGTGTTCCATTTGGGGTGAGTGTAGACATTATCCAGTGCCAGCTCTTTCTTGCTCAAAGGCTTCTGCTGAAAACTCTTCAAGTGCCCCAACGAGGACTGCTGGGAAAAGTCACCTTGTTCATGAGGGTCTTGCTTGGCTGAGTGAAACCCTGGAGCTTCCGTTTTATTATGTGGGAACATAACGCCCACAGGCAGTGGAGGAGCCAACTGGAGACCAGCCATTCGGCTTGGCCTGAAGCCTAGGGGAGATTCAAACCAGATACACGTGAAGAATTTGTCTGAGGTTCACTCCCAGTTGCTAAAGTAAACTCTTTCTACATTTGCCTTACCCACATTTACCTTAAACTTATCTAGGAACAGTGGTGCTGGATCTGTCAGAATGTTCGTTCAGTGTGCTGGGTAATGATTACGTAGGCCTTGAGGACAGGAAAACAAATGGGATACAGGTGTTCCTGCCACCTAGTTTTCCTTTCCACCAGTACCAGTCTCTGCCACACACTTTTATGTAGCAGGTGAAAGAGCAGTGGTCAGGTTTTAGACCTGGGACTCAGAACAAGCAACTTCCCCTCGATGGCCCCAGGTTTTCACCTGTAAACTGAAAGGTTCGCTCTGAGCCCAGCTCCACCACTTTACAGGTCAGAAAACCGCAGCCCAGAGATAGGGCCTGGCACAGAGCTTCCGTCTTGCTGAAACCTGCTGGACTCTGAAGAGCAGTGCCCCCCAGGGTCTGAAGCAAGTGCCTGGCTGTCAAATCCGCATTCAAGAAGCCCCTGAGCACAGACTGAAAAAAAGCTTGTCACCTGACAGGTGGGGGCCACCTGACCTGGACGCGGCCGGCTCTAGGTCCGGAACGCGGAGGTCATATTCTGTCCCGGAGGGTCAAGAGGGGGTCCTCACTTGGGGACCCCGCCGTTAGGGACAAGCCCCTCGCTCTACTGCCCCTCGGGATGTCGAGGCGTTGACCTCAGGACTCCCCGCCCTTTCGCGTACCTGAGGCTTTTGGGGACCGCTCCTGCTCAGGGGTAACCCCAGGACCTAGTCTGCCATACCTGACCTTCCCACCCTCCACCCCACTGCCGCGCAAGCGCTCTCAGTTGGCTGCTGTTATCCGGTTGCCTGGACACCGGGGCGCAGCGCACGCGGAGCCCCGCCTCTGCCGCTAACGCGGAGGAGGCGGTGGGCGCAGGCGCAGTATGGGAACATTCTGCACGCCTGGAGGGCGCGGGGGGTGCGGTCGGACCGGGTGTCGCTAGACCCGGAGTCTCGCCAGCTCTTTAGTTCAGTTCAGCCTTGTCCTTGGGGAACGGGGGAGGGCAAAAGAAGCTGTTCTGAGGCGCCATGAAAAAAGAACTTGCATGTTTCTGAGAACGATGCTTCCAGAATTTGGGGTATGCCCGTCTCTGGCAAAGGGCGGAACCCCTCGATGTTCCACAGAGTCATCCCGCCGCGGGATTCCGGCGTCCGCCGGGCTAGCGGGAGTGGGCCTGCTGCTGGCCTTTCTTAGCACGCTTGGCTGCTGTGTACAGGCCCCAGGTACGGGTATCTGCTCACCATGCTTTCTTCCCTCGCCAGTACTTTGGAACTTGGCTGTCAGATTTCTTTTTTTTTTTTTTTTTTTTCTTTTTTTTGCTCCGCTGTATCTTTTTCCTGGATCTTTTTTGTGGCCAGTCCATTTGGATATTATGTTTTACTCTCACTCTCACTCTGATCACTCTGGCTGTCTCTACTTAGGGCCCAGGAATGACTCAGCCAATTGTAATGATAATAAAGTTAACTGCCAAATGGAAAATAATCAGCATAACTTGGTTTCGACACTAAGTGAAGCTCTATAACTTTTTGACTTCACAAGAGAGTTTATTTGTCTTCTTCATGCTTCAGTTCATTTAAGTAAGCTGTTTGGAATAGGCAGCTCACTTTTTCCCCTTTAAGTACTCACAAGATTCAGGCACATGAAAAATGATGTAGCAGCTGTGTTAATACTTCAACATGTCAGATCACAACATTTAAATGTTACAAAGAACTTCCTTAGTGGACCCTCCAGGGCAGTTCTTTTATTCCTTGTTTTCGTTCCTAGTTGACTCTTCTGCCATCATGTATACAGTTGCAGACATTTCTCACTACTCAGGGCCTCAGTTACCTCAGCCTTCTTCCCTCTCCCTCATCAACACCCACAGATTCCCTCCTGTCTGGCAGAATTTCCCAGCATGCCTCCTCTGACTCCCTTCTTTTTGGTTTCTGAAGAAGGGTCTTTCTGTTTCCATGACTTCTCGTTTTGTTTTGTTTTGTTTTGTTTTGTTTTGTTTTCGAGACAGGGTCTCGCTATGCAGTTCAGGCTGGCCTTCAACTCACTTTGTAGTCCATGCTGGCCTCGAACTCACAGCAATCGTCCTGCCTTAGCCTCCCAAGTGCTGGGATTACAGGCTCCATGACTTCTTTTGAGTAAGTCTTTTTCAAAACCCTCCAGGCATCGACGCTGTCACTTTACCCCTCCATCTTATTGGCATTTTCTTAGTAAGGTAAACTGGTGGGCAACTTCTAGAAGCTTGGGAGAAATAACCCCCACTGGGATTTCTTGTGTATGTATCCTTCCTGCTAGCAAGTCCAGATTAGGTATGACCCAGTATCGGAAGAGAACTAAAAGAAAAAGGACAGAAAGGTTGCATATGTCCTACTCAGTTTGTTTATTTATTTATTTATTTATTTATTTGGTGCTGAGTATTGAACCCTGGGCCTCGCACATAGTAGGCAAATGAGCTACCACTGAGCTATATCCCCGACCTTCAATTTATTTTTATGTTTAATGTTCATTGTTTCCCACCTCCACAATTTAAGCTCCTCTAGGGCAGGGTTCTATTGTGTTCACTGGTGTATGCTAACCACCTACAGCAGTGCCTGGTATTTATTGAATGTATAAATTTATTTTTTTTATTTTTTATTTTTTGTGGGTACCGGGGTCGACCTCAGGACCTTGTGCGCCTGCTGCAGGCGCCCGTGCCAGTGAGCAGTATCACCGGCCCTTTTTTCCTATGTGGGTACCGGAAGTCGAACTCAGGACCTCGCACTTGCCAGGCAGGCGCTTATGCCACTGAGCCATCTCACCGGCCCTAAATTTACTGAATGTATGCATCTCCCCAGGATAAAATAGGAAGAGGGGTGCGCTTAGTAACTTAGGTGGGGTGTGGGGTTGATCTCTGGAGGCCAAGCCAGACCCTGGACAGATCCCCCAAGGCCGAGGCTTACTCCTCCTCAGGACAAATCACATCCTAAAATCCCACTCTCTGGGCGGGCTCGGGCCGAGGCCTAAACTCTGATTGGTCGGCGGAGATAATGGGCATGTGAGGCGGCGAAGGAGGAGCCGCAGTCTAAACTTCCGGGAGCGCCGGTTTGCGCGGTCGCAGGGTGGTCGGTTTGGTGGTCTCCTGTGTGGTCCGGCACCGTGGGTAGGAAGAGGAGGGTGAACTGGAGAGGGCCCCAAGGCTTGCCGGTCAGTTCCATTAGCCGTGAAATGTTGGTGGAAGGGGATTCTGGCGACCGAGTGGGAAGAGGAATGAATGGGAGGGAGCGGGGCCAGCATAACTGTGATGAGGCAATTGGGTGAGGAGGTAATTGCCCCTGAGAGTCCCCTGTGCACTTCCCTCAGCAGGTGTCTTCCTCTCACTTAACACGCTAGCGTTTGCACACATCCACTCCCTCTTGAAGTTCGGGAGCCTTGAGGTCAGGGAGAGGTCGCAGTGGTGATGGATGGAGAGAGATGGTTTCGGTTCTTCGTGCCTCAGGATTGGTAGTTCTGGAGTAGTCCTGTAATTTTGTTTTCCTGGTCTTTGACAGATTTGAGCATGGCAGAAGGGGACACCTTGATATCAGTGGATTACGAAGTTTTTGGGAAGGTGCAAGGGGTGTTTTTCCGGAAGTACACTCAGGTATGTGGCCTACGGGCTTTGGGGACATACCTTGGTTATGAGCATAAGGACAAGAGACGAGTCCTGACAAATGTGAACTGGAAGAAGCTCAGTGAATGACAAAGAGGTAGTTTGTAGAGTAGAACAATGGATATGTAAATACTTTGCAATTAGTAAAATACGATGTAAATGGGAGATTCTCCTGTAATTATTTTTTTTTTTCTAAATTGGACCTGAGCATCTAGACTTACATATTAATGATCTTTAAATCACAGCACTTGGGAGGCTGAGGCAGGAGGATCGCCACGAGTTCGAGGCCAGCCTGGACTACAAAGTGAGTTCAAGGCCAGCCTGCACTGCATAGTGAAACCCTGTCTCAAAAAAAAAAAAAAAGAGAAAAAATCTTTAACCTTTAGAAGGGTAATATCCTTAGTTCACTCTGCTGTGGCATCATCAAATCAAGTCACCTTTCTTAAATTAGTACATATTAATTTTACAAAAATGGGGTTTTTTGTTGGTTTTTTTGATTTTGTCTTTTTGAGACAGTTTCACTATGCACTTCAGGCTGGTCTTGAACTCACTTTGTAGGCCAGACTGGCCTTGAACTCTAAACAATCCTCCTTCCTCAGCCTCCCAAGTGCTAGGATTACAGGCGTGCGCTACCACACTCATCCAAAATTGGGTTTTATTGTGGCATTTTCTTACATGCATATAACATATTTTGATCATGTCCATCCCCCATTACTCTCTCTTACACCTTCTTTCTCCTCTCCCTTACCCACCCCCTTTCTTCTTTTGGAGTGCTGGGGATTGAACCCAGGGCCTTCACACTGAACTACATTCCCAGCCAGCCTTTTAAAATTTTTTTATCTTGAAACAGAGTCTTGGTAAATTGCCTTGGCTGGGCTTGCACTTGTGATCGTCCTTCCTCAGCCTCCCAGAATGCTGAAATTACAGATGTGTGCCACCACACCCAGCTTATTCCTTTCCTGTTGTTTGGTAGTAATCTCCTTTCTACCAAGTCACATTTCCATAGGAAAGCTGCCCTTGATTGAAGAGGTGGTGTTTAGGTGAACTGATTATATTCATGTAAGTTATGTAATTGCTTCCATCATAGCTGCTACATTTTCTTCAGATGTTTTATTTCTCCAGCATTTTCCTAACACCCCACTTAATTTCTTTCTGAACTTTTTGGCTTTGAAAGAACATTCATCTTTTCTAGCTGAAGTTTTTCTAATCAAAAATACTTTATATGTTCCAGAATAGGTAATGGTAACACTGAACTTATGGTATTCCTACTAGAGTAACAGGGACTGTTGGAGGGGATAAACAAACTATTGGCAGCCTCTACCTCTGCTTTCATGACACTAATCTTCCCTTAACATGCACATGCAAGTGCAATCTCAATTTCCCTTCTGCCTTCTGTAGGGGGATATCATGCTCTTGCCTTCCCAATGCATGTCCAACCCCACAGATAATAATTAGGACTGCAGAACTTTCCAAGTGTCATATTGCTGGGACTATACAGTAGTACTAAAGTTCAATCCTGAATCTTTGATATATGAATGTCAGTCATCAATACCTCTTATTCTAATTACTTGCAAATCATTTCTTCCTTCACTCATATGTAAAGTGCCTATTGAAAATAGAATTGCTAAAAGTCGTAGCAAGAGATATTCCAATTAGCTTTGCTGTCAGTTACGCAGGACAAATTCTTGTGATTTAGTAAAATGAGGGTGACAGCTTCAAAATTGAATCAAAGCTGTTGAGAGAAAAGAACCAGATAGTATAGCCTATCTTTCCTACCTACCTATTCCTTTTCCCCTAGTTTAGAGAAAGAATAAAAGAATGCAGAAAAACAAATTTTGATTTGGAAAATTGGAAAATCCCCCACCACCACTTTTTTTTTTTTGGACACGGTCTTGCTATGTTGCCCAGGCTGAGCTTGAACTTTCAGTCTTCCCACCTCAACCTCTCCAGTAGCTGGGGTTATAGGCATGTATTACCATACCGGGCTCTTTTTTCTTTTTCTTTATTTTTTTTCTTGATTAGACTTGTAGCTTATTCTTTACTATTTATAATCATTTAAATATGTTCTTCTACCAGTTGCTTTGCTATAGTCAGTTTGCATGTTGATATTATCTACTCTCTTAAATTCCATCATTTATAGAAGAATGGTGACTGACAATATAGGAAAGGACTTTAGTTTTATTTTATTTTCACAGAATATTAAACACTTTTATTACATGCACTAAGCCCAGAGGGAGGAGACTCCACTGCCTTTCTAGGCCCTGGTTTTCCTCAGACAGAACTCCAGCTCCTTGCCCGCTAGCACCTAGCCACCTACTCGGCCCCGCTGGCCCGGTCTTGATGTAGTGCAGGCAAGATGCCCTGCTGGAATTGCTCCTCCAGAAGACTGCTGATTTTGGTGTTCATTGTATTTTCCTGTCATTGTATTTCTTTTGAATTTTCTTTGATCACTTTTTGTTTAAAATCTCTTCTTCCTCGGGAGTCAGCTTGGCCCTCTTCTTCCGGCCCAGGGACAGTGCATAGCGTAATTTGTACCATTGTCAGTGCACTGACAATAAGCCCAGTGCAGTTCTTCACCGAGGTCTTAGTGTGGACCAACTCCTTATTGGATGCATTGTAGACAACACCAGTGATTCTTGTTTGAGTACTGCACTCAGAGCCCCAGGAGAACTTCTCACATCCAGCCTCAGGGCATGGTACTCCTTGTTGTCTTATTACACTCTGGACTATGTGTATGCGGTGGGAGCCAATCTTAGTGTTGGCAGTAGGGCATCCCACCTCATACTTCCACTTCTTGTAGTAAGGCTTTCTTTTGTCCCTGTCTTGTGTGCTTGTACTAGTTGTCCCAAGAAATGCCCCTCAATTGGCAGTGACAGGGAAAGAGAGAAAGGGACTTTATTAAAAGTTAGAATTTAATCCACATCCCATAAAGTTCACCCTTTATAAAAAAGTATATGGGCCGGGGGTATAGCTCAACGGTACAGCACCTGCCTGGCAAGCGCGAGGTCATGAGTTTGATTCCCGATGCCAAAAAAAACCAAAACCAAACAAAAACAAAAGATAAAAGTAGAACTTGGTGAGTTTTGGTAAGTACATTAAGAAAATAGAAGTTGTGCATCGATTCCAGAACATTTTCATCACTCTAGTGGTGGAAAAATCCCTACCTATTAGCAATTACTGCTCATTCCCCCCCAACCCCTGGCAACCACTAACCTGTATTCTGTCTCTGTGGATTTGCCTGTTCTGGATATTTAATATAAATGTGATCATACAAATGTGGCATTTTGTGTCCAGTTCCTTTCACTTAGCATAATGTTTTCAGGATTCCCCCATATTATAGCATGTATCCATGCTTTATTCCTTTTTGTGGCTGAATAATATTCCATTTTATGGATATACTACATTATCTTCATCTATCAACTCACAGACACTTGGGTTGTTTCCAGTTTGGCCATTATGAAGAACGATGCTGTGAACATTTATGTAGATGTTTTGTGTAGACAGTGTTTCCTGTTCTTTTGATTTTATATAGCGAAGAGTAGACTGCTTGGTTATCTGATAACTCGATATTTAACTTACTGAGCAACTGTCAGACTTCCCCAAAGCAGCTGTGCCATTTTACATTCTCACAAGCAATGGATGAGAAGTCCAGTTTTCTCAGATCCTTGCCAACAGTTGTCACTGTCTTGTTTATTATAGCCATCCTAATGAATGTGAGTTCTTATCTCATTGAGAATCTTTTTTGTTTGGCTTTCAGGTATCAATGAACTTGAAAGGATTTAAGTCATACAAGGAATGTTCTCCAGCCACAGTGGAACTAAAATACAAATCATTACCAGAAAGATAACTGGAAAACACCAAACTATTCAGAAAATGTGTAACACATTTTTTTCCTTAAAATTGTGGTAGAATACCACAGTTGTAAAATTTACTATTTTAAAATATATAATTTTAAAATATATAATTCAGGGCCGGTGAGATGGCTCAGCGGCATAAGCACCTGCCTGGCAAGCGTGAGGGCCCGAGTTCAACTCCCAGAACCCACATACGCAAAAAGGGCCAGTGATATCGCTCAGCGGCATGGGCACCTGCTGGCGCGCAAGGTCCTGAGGTCGACCCCCGGTACCCACAAAAAAAATGAATAAATAAATTAAATATATAATTCAGTGGCCCTAAGCATATTCACACATTGTTGTGCTACCATCACCAAGATCCATCTACAGAACTCTTTTCATCTTGCAAAACTGGAACTCAGTACCCGTTAACCTTTTAACTCCACTTTCCTCTCCCCCTAAGCCCTTGGCAGTAACGAATCTACTTTATGAATCCAACTCATAAATGACATCACATGGTGTTTATCCTTTTGGGACTGGCTTATTTCACCTAGCATAATGTTCTCATGGTTCATCCGTGTCGTATTGTGAGTCAGAATTTCCTTTTAAGGCCAAGTTATATTTTATTGTGTATTCTCAGTGTGGTTTTCATTTGCTTTCTGATGACTGATGATGTTGAGCATCTTTCCACGTGTTTATTGGCACATGAAAAAAGAGATGTATCTTCTTTGGAGAAATTTTCTTCTTGGGAGAAATTTCTATTCAGTTCCTTTGCCTATTTGTTAATTGTTGTTTTTCTTCCTATTGTTGTGTTGTAAGAATTTCTTTTTTGAAAAATTTCTCATATATTCTGGATATTGCACTCTTAGCAGATATGATTTACAAATATTTCTCCCATTCTGTAGAGAGCTCTTTGAAGTACAAAAGTTGTTTTTTTTTTTTTTTTTTTTTTTCCTGGGTACTGGGGGTCGACCTCAGGACCTCGCGTGCCAGCAGGCGCCCGTGCTGCTGAGCAATATCACTGGCCCCTTTTTCTTTTTTTTTTTGTGATCCCACTTTTTCGTATGTGGGATCCGGGAGTCGAACTCGGGCCCTCGCGCTTGCAAGGCAGGCGCTTATGCCACTGAGCCATCTCACCGGCCCCCCTTTTTCATATGTGGGTTGCGGGAGTCAAACTCGGGCCCTCGCGCTTGCCAGGCAGGCGCTTATGCCGCTGAGCCATCTCACCAGCCCTGAAGTACAAAAGTTTTTAATTGTTTTTGGTTTTTGTTTTTTGGTTTTTGGTTTTTTTTTTTTTTTTTGAGACAGGGTCTCACTTTGTAATTCAGGCTGGTCTTGAACTCACTGTGTAGCCCAGGCTAACCTCAAATTCATGGCAATCCTCCTGTCTCAGCCTCCCAAGTGCTGGGATTACAGGCATGCACTACCACACCAGGCAAAAGTTTTTAATCTTGGTGAAGTCTAATTTAGCTAATCTATTTTTGCTTGTGCTTTTAGTGTCATATCTAAAAACCATTGTCTAGTCTAAAGTAATGAAGGTTCATGGGTATGTTTTCTTCTGAGACTTTCATAGTTTAAAACTTAGGTCTGTCCCAGTTTCAGTTATTTTTTTATGTGCTGTGAAGAAATCCAACTTTATTTATTTATTTATTTATTTATTTATTTATTTAATTTTTTTGAGACAGGGTCTTGCTATGTAGTTCAAGTTGGCCTTGAACTCACTACATAGCTCAGGCTGGCCTAGAATACGTGGTGATCCTCCTGCCTCAGCCTCTCAAGTGCTGGGATTATTGGAGTATGCCATCATGCCTGGCTGTTCTTCCTTTTCAAGATTTTTTTTTTTTTTTTAGCTCCCTGGGTCTCTTACAGTTCCATGTGAATTTAAGGTCAGTTTATCAATTTATGCAAAAAAATGCTGAAATATTTACAGATTGTGTTGAATCTGTATATCAATTTGGGAATATTGTAATATTAACAATATTAAGTCTTACAATCCATGAACATGGTATGTCCTCCATTTACTTAAGATCTTCCAGTTCTTTTGACAATGGTTTGTACTTTTTCTTGTATGTCTTTTGTTAAATTTGTTCCTGAATATTTTTTTATTTTTGATGTTATTGTAAATGGGATTATTTCCTTAATTTCATTTTTGATTGTTCATTGATAGTAGATAGAAGCACAATGGATTTTTGTATACCAATTTTATATCCTGCAACTGTGTGAACTTGTTTATTAGCTTCAGTTTGTGCATGTGTGTTCCTTAGGATTTTTTGTCTACAAGTTATGCCATCTGCAAGTATAGGTAGTTTTATTTCTTCCTTTCCAACCTGAGTGCCTTTTCTTTTCTCGTGCCCTGACTAGAACCTCAAGTATATATATATATATTTTCTTTTTGTGGGTACTGGGGGTCGAACTCAGGACCTCATGCACCAGCAGGTGCCCGTGCCGCTGAGCTCTATCACCAGCCCTTTTTTATCATATGTGGGTACTGGGAGTCGAACTCAGGACCTTGCGCTTGCCAGGCAGGCGCTTATGCCGCTGAGCCATCTCACCGGCCCTCAAGTGTAATATTTAATCAGGTCTTATACCTGATTTTGGGGGAAAGCTTTCAGTTAATCACTGTTAGGTATGACAATAGCTGTGGGTTTTTCACAGATATTATTTGTCAGGTTGAAGAAGTTCCCTTCTGCTACTAGTTTTTTAAATTTTTTTATCATAAGGTGTTGGATTTTGTCAAATGATTTTTTGGCATTTATTAAGATAAATCACACAATTTTTGCTTTATTTATTAATGTGGTATGTTAAATGGAATACTACCAAAACCCCCCGGGGGTTCAGGTCTCCCACCTGGCAATATGGCACATGGATGGAAAATTTAAAAAAAGAGAGAATATTCTGCAGTTGAGGCACTCTGGGATGACCAGTCTTCTCTGTGGAACAAAAGGCCATGAGTCCAAAAGCTCATGGCTTTTATTGGTATTAATCAGGGAGGTGGGTAGGGGTTGCGGCAAAGTACTAGGGAAAAGAAACTTTGCAAGCATTGGCTCTAATGAGAAACAGAGCAATTTTGTACCAGACACAAAGACTCTCCAATTAGCAATACAACAGATAGCTTGATGTATGCAAGGCTGGCACCTTTACTGCCAGGACGGTATAATTTTTTTTTAGTCCCATGGCCTCAGCTGAGATGTTCTCTCATGTTTTAGCCTTTTAGCCAATTAAGGGAACATCTGGTTCTTCAATATAGTCAGCTTTGCGTATCTCAGTGAATAGGGTTGAAGTAAAGGTCAGGGAAAGATGGAGGCAAGTGGCTTCATTTCTCAGGAGAGCACAGCTTGGCAGTCTCCCACAGATTACTTTTTATATGTTGAACCAAACTTGCATTCCTGGCATAAATATCTGTTTATCATGTTGTATAAACCTTTTATATGTTGCCAGACTTGGTTTGCTAAGTAATTTGTTGTGGATTTTTGTTTCTGTATTCATAAAGGATACTGGTGTTTTCTAGTGATGTCTTTGGTATAAGGATAATGCTGAATTAATAGAATGAGTTGGGAAGTGTTCCTCTTCTATTTCTTGGAAGAGTTTGTGAAGGATTGCTGGAAGATTCTTCTTTAAACCTTTCATAGAATTCACCTGTGAAGCCACTTGATCCCAGCTTTTCTTTGTGGCAAGTTGTTTTTAATTCTATCTCTTGTTACAGATCTGTTCAGATTTTCTATTTCTACTTCTTGATTTGATTTGTCTTCTTAGGAATCTGTCCTTTTCATCTAAGTTACCTAATTTCTGGCATACAGTTGTTCATAGTATTCTCTTATAATACTTTTCAAATTTTTGTAAGGTTTGTACTACTAGCCTCTCTTTCGTTTCCTTCTTTTTTTTTTTATCTTTTTTTTTTTTTGTCTTTTTGAGACAGGGTTTTGCAATGCAGTTCAGGCTAGCCTCGAACTTGCAGCGATCTTCCTGCCTCAGCTTCCCAAGTGCTGGGGATCACAAGCGTGTGCCATTATGCCTGGCTCATTTTTGATTTTAGTAATTGAAACTTGTGACTTTTTCTTGATAGCCTACCTATGAAGCGATCAAAAACAGGTTATCGGGCCGGTGAGATGGCTCAGCGGCATAAGCGCCTGCCTTGCAAGCGCGAGGGCCCGAGTTCGACTCCCGGATCCCACATACGAAAAAGGGGCCGGTGATATCGCTCAGCGGCACAGGTGCCTGTTGGCGCGCGAGGTCCTGAGGTCGACCCCCCGGTACCCACAAAAAAAAAAAAAAAAAAAAAAAAAAAACAGGTTATCAATTCTGTTTATCTTTTCAAAAAGCTAACTTTTGGTTTCACTGATTTTTAAAAATTTTCTAGGGGCCGGTGAGATGGCTCAGTGGCATAAGCGCCTGTCTGGCAAGTGCGAGGGCCCGAGTTCGACTCCTGGAACCCACATACGAAAAAGGGGCCGGTGATATCGCTCAGCGGCACGGGTGCCTGTTGGCACATGAGGTCCTGAGGTCGACCCCCCGGTACCCACAAAAAAAAATTTTTTTTTCTATTCTTTATTAACTTCTCTAATCTTTATTATTCATTTCTTTCTGCTTGTCTTAGACTTCATTTGCTCCTTTTTTTTTGGAGACAGGGAGACAGGGTCTCAGTATGTAGTTCAGGCTGGCCTTAAACTCACTGTGTAGCGTGGGGCTGCCCTTGGACTCACAGGGATCTTCCTGCCTCCGCCTCCTCCAGAGTGCTGGGATTATAGGCGTGTTCCACCATGCCCAGCTCTGCTCTTCTTTTTCCAGTGTTCCAAAGTAGAACTCTACATCACTGATTTGAGGGGACTTTCTTATTTATTTATTTACATACTTACTTATTTGTGGTACTAGGAATTGAACCCAGGGCCTTCACATGGAGCTACTCCTCCAGCCTCTTTTTATTTATTTATTTATTTTGGGGGGGGTAGCAGGAATCGAACTCAGGACTTCATGCTTGCCAGGCAGGCGCTGCGCCACTGAGCTATATTCCTAGCCCTTCAATATTTAATATCTACCTAAATGAGTAAATGGTGGGTTTTTTCCAAGGAAAATTCCAAAAAGCTAATTCTATCTCATAACTATATTTTGCTTAAGTAGTCATCTTTTCTTCTTTTTTTTTTTCCTGACAACATTTTAAGGAAGATAATCACCAAACCTAGTTTACAATCTAAACACACGGTCCCAGCCAGGCATGGTGATGCACACCTGTAATCCCAGCACTCTGGAAGGTTGAGGAAGGACAATCGTGAGTATGAGCCAAGCTTGGGCAATTTAGCATCTCAGCAAGACTATCGCAAAGTGGTGAGTTCGATTTCCGGTACCAAAAAAAAAATTGAACATGAATCAGGAACATTATGCTATCAATTTAAAAAATAAGAACAGAATCACGTACACAAAATCTGAAGAAATTTCCATCCTCAATATGGGTCAAATTTTACATCACAATTTAAAGATTTATTTAACCGTTAAAACCGCCTGCTCAAGACTGCACAGTCATTCTGACAGCTGTTTACCATACATGGCAACTCTTAAGAATTAACAGCCAACTCCCTTAGGCTAATTTGAAGCCTAAGAATGCAGTTATTACACAGTCAGTGGGATGCGGAGTCTTCCTCAAAATGCACTCAGCTTCTCCTGTTATATGTTTTCTCCTCTGGCACTTAGCAGTGCACGCTGTAGGTATCACCTATTTTTCTTCATTCCTCATTTCCTCCATCCCTTAAACTGTTATTTGTTTGACTAGAGTATCTTTTGTCCATTATGCAAACATGTCCTTTCTTTGAACATAACTGGTGTCATCACCAGTATGCTACAGTTACTCATCAAGCTTTTTTTTTCTTTTGCTATGCATAACGTTTTCTTTGGCAAACTCCAGCAACTTCCCACATTGACTAGGTCACTACTCTGGCATTTGGCCATGCAATCATGTTAACTCCCATTTCCTTTTGTAATTCAACCCCTCTATTAGATTACTTTAGTAATCAATGACCTTTATAATATCCTAGTTACATGTTTATGAAAAAGTAAAAGTATCTCTAAAACATTGCTACCTTTCCTAAAAGTTCAGTCTTACCCACAACTTAATGACTTAAAGGGAAGAGCACAGAAAACAAAAACAAAACAAAAAACAAAACGAACAAACAAAAACAGAAAAGAAAAGAGAAAGGCAAAAACCAAACCAGAGTCATTACAATTGGTTGGCCTTAAGCTTATTCAACTTGGAAGACACTGTGGTTATTTAGAAAAAAGAAAAGAGGGCCGGTGAGATGGCTCAGTGGCTTAAGCGCCTGCCCGGCAAGTGCGAGGGCCCGAGTTCGACTCCCGGATCCCACATACGAAAAAGGGGCCGGTGATATCGCTCAGTGACACGGGCGCCTGCTGGCGTGCGAGGTCCTGAGGTCGTCCCCCCGGTACCCACAAAAAAAAAAAGAAAAAAGAAAAGAAAGTCAAGTAAAAACCTAATAGTTATGTAGTCTCCTGAAAGCTTAGTGTGGAGAGGCTGATCACAGCTGCCTGCCTTCTCTGGGAGGATGACAGAAAGTGGGCTCTGGATGCAGTGTAAACATGTAGGGTTAGATAGTTTCTCTTCAGTAAAAACAATGGGTGAGTTGCCCAGGAAATTGTGAAATGCTCTCTAATGATCTTTAAAGATATAATGGACACTAATTCATCTGGATTTGTTTAGGTGTGGTCCTGGTTAAAGACAAAGGGAAGGATCTGATATTTTCACGCTTTTTCCATTTACCATACTCAGTGAATTCTTAAGGGAAAATGATACAACTCCGTATCCTAAAAACAATCAGCCTTAGGGGGTCATTTTAAAAGCATCTGTTTTGGACTTGTCTTTAGGACTTAACCAAATTGACTACACAATGAAAAATTCTAGTGCCTGGGATTTATAAAGAAGGAAATGGATTCAAGTGGCCAACACTTGAGGTTAAGATCAGCAATGAGATCCTCCTTGCTATCTTTCTGTTTTGACTTTTCTGGACAATATCAAATTAGTTTCAGGGGCTTGATTCTAGGCCAAGATTCTGGCTGCAGATTATAGTCTCACTTTGTTTTGTATAATCTCATTGGATCTCTCTCTCTCTCTTTTTTCTCCCCTTAGGCTGAGGGTAAAAAGCTGGGATTGGTAGGCTGGGTCCAGAACACTAACCGGGGCACAGTGCAAGGACAATTGCAAGGACCCAGGTCCAAGGTGCATCATATGCAGGAATGGCTTGAGAAAGAAGGAAGTCCCAAATCACACATTGAAAGAGCAAACTTCAACAATGAGAAAGCCATCTTAAAGTTGGATTACTCGGATTTTCAAATTGTGAAATAATAGCCTGAATTTAAATTTCCCAAGATAAATTCATTAGTTTTGGTTTTTATTGTTAATAAACATAACTATTCTGTGTTCAATATTAGAATTTGTAAGTTATTTTAGTATCAAATATTTGACTGTTACTGTATATTACATGTACAATGGAAGGATTACAGTTGTATACAGTTCTAATTAATAAAAACACATTGGAACCTTCTGCTTATGGTACTTTTTAAATGGTTAATGAGTTTCCTTTTGGGCAAAAGGAAGTATTTATTCAGTAAACATTTGCGGAAGAAAGATTTTGAGGTAATGTAAAGAGATCTGATCTAAAACAAAAAGCATTTATTTTACTAGGGAATTTGTATGCATGGCCTTTGCATTGGGGTATCCCCCACCCCCCACCTCCATCCTTTTGAGACAGTGTCACTATGTAGTTCAGGCAGGCCTTGAATTTGCAGTGATCCTCCTGCCTCAGCCTTCCAAGTGCTGGGATTACAGACCTTTGCTACCACACTTGGCCCCCAGCCCTTTTTATAATTTTTTTTGAGATAGAGTCTTGCTAAATCCCTAAATTGCCCAGACTGGGTTTGAATTTGCAATACTGTCTCAGCCTCCCAGAGTGCTGGGATTACACACATGCACCACCATGCCTGTTTTTCACATAATTTTTTTTTTTTTTTTTAAGAGTAGGAAAATTTATTGGAGAAAAGGAATGGGGACTAGGATAGCTCCTGAGAGATAGGAAGGGTCCCGAATAGTTTGCCCTAAATCATTTTTTTAAATGGCTCCCAACTTCTGCTGTCATTTATTTCCTCTGGGTAATAAACTCACATCAAGTAATGTAATGGGCTGAATTGTGACTCCCCCCCCATTCATATGCTGAAGTCCTCTGCTCCACCCCCACCTCTGAAAGTGTTATTGGAAATACGACCTTTAAAGAGATAGAATTAAATGAGCCAGGCATGGTGTGCATGCCTTTAATACCAGCTACTCTGGAGGCTGAAGCAGGATGCACAAAAGTTTGAGGTCAGTCTGGAGAATTTTGTGAGGCCCTCTCTTTAAAAAAAAGATACAACACTAGTGTACTGGAATCTCTGGGCTGGTTGCATCCCCAGTACCACCAAAAAAAAAAAAAAAAAAAAAAAAAAAATTAAATGAGACTGTTAGAGTGGACCCTCATCTAATGTGACTGGTGTCCTTATACAAAGGAGAAGTTTGGACAGGGATATGTGCGTGCACAGACAAAGGACCGCGTGAAGACAGCGTCTACTAACCAAGGGGAGAGGCCTCAGGAGAAATGATCCCTGCTGACACCTTGATCCCAGACTTCTAGTCTCCGGAGAGAAAATATGCTGCTGCTGTTTAAGCCACCCATTCTGTGGTATTTTGTCATGGAGCCCTAGCTAACTAATATACGCATTAATCAAAATTTTTCTTCATCGTCTCCAGAGGTCTGATTTGATTTGGTTAGTGATTAAACAAGTGTAGTTCAAACACTTACTGGGTTTACAAAATTTTGTCGTTAAGTTCCAATTTTTTTTTTAATTAGGTTTCAATGAAATTGAAACAGAAAGCAGAAACTGAGGACTGGTTAACAATTTCCAAAACATTTACTCTCCCAGTGTTCTTAAGAGTTCTGCTTTCCTTTAGTCAGGAAAAGCTGTGGTGTCATTGGGAATATACCAAAAAAGCTAATAAGTCGTGGTGTCCTCATTTGTAACTTAAGGGAGCTGAACTAGTTTCTCAGTCTTTTCCAACTCTGAAAACCATTAATTCTAAAATGGAAAGCTCTTGATTTATTCACTGAGTGCCCACCATACGCCAGGCACCGGACTTGACTGTGTGCATGCTGCAGTAAGCAAAACACAAAATCCCTACCTTCATCTAATTTCCATTCTATTTTTTTTTTCGCTTTTTCCCCCCATTCCTGTACCCTCCCTTCAACCCCTCCTAGCTTACATTCTAGTGAAGAAACATAAGTAAATAAAAGTATTTTTTTCTTTTTTTGGTTTATTAAAAAATACTGAATTAAATAGCAGTACATACAAAGAAAAAAAATGAGAAGAAAACAAAAACCACAAAAATAAAAATTACTAGAAACAGCCTTTCAGGCTTGGTGTGGTGGTAGACTCCTGCAATCCTAGTACTCTGGGAGGCTGAGGCAGAAGGATGGAAACTTTGAGCCCAGCCTGGACAATTTAGGGATTTAGCAAGATCCTATCTCAAAATAAAAAATAAAATTTAAAAAAAGGTCTGGGGATGTAGCTCAGTGTGAAGGCCCTGGGTTCAATCCCCAGTACTGCAAAAAGAAGAAAGGGGAAGGAGAAGGGGGAGGAAGGGAATAAAAGAGAGGGAGGAAGAGGAAGGAGGTGAAGCCCAAGTCAAAAAAGAAGTAAGAACTGGACGTACCAGCGGGAAAGGATGCTGGAAAGCAAGAGTTCCCAAACTAGTAACACCTGGTGCGCACGCGCACTGGCGTGTCGCGGGAGGACGCAAGCTCCGGGCGCGCCCCTCAGAGGCGCATGCTCGTGGGCCTGCGCGTGCACGAGCCTCGGTGCGCGTACGATGTCCGAGGAGGTTGATGTCGGAGAGTCGGTGAAGCGAGAATCGAGGTGACTTGGGGGGAAGCTCGCGACGAACGGATGATCCCGGGAGTTGTAACACCACAAAAGCCCTGGCGACCGTTGCAGGCCCGCTTTTCGGAGTCAGAAGCCCAAGGCCACCGAGCGCGGCCTGGGGTCAGCGCGGGCCCCGACGTTGCGTGGCGCGGCCGGGCGGGGCGGGGCCCGGGAGCCCGGCGGGCAGCGAGGCGCCCGAGGGCCGTTAAAGCCCTGGGCCCGACCGACGAGTCCCGAGTGTCCGGAGCGTGGCCTTGAAAGAACTAGGATGGAAGGGATAAAAAAAAAAAAAAAACTAGAATCAGGGACTCTTTGCTTTGGGTTTAATGAGAGAGCTAATTAAACATTCACCCTAATTTGCTGACTGCTAAATTCAGTATCTTTTCTCGAGTTCTGTAGTCATAAGCCCTGATTTTCCCAGGTTTGGAAAACCAGCCCTATCACCCCCAGAGGTTCAGCCATGCTGCTGTCTCACTTAATAAAGAGAAGGGGAACTTTAATGGCCCTAAAAATATTTGTACCACCAAGAAAATAAGTTCAGACAGCCCATACCATCATTATTGCCAAGTTAGTTTGTGCCCATATGTAAAGATCAAGGGTATTAATACAGAAGAGGATTAATAAGGATCTTCGAAAGATTTTTAAAAATGTGGTCCTGGGGGTCATACTCAAGGCCTCACGCAAGCTGTAGGCAAGCACCCCACCACTGAGCTACACTCCTAGCCCCTCCAAAAGTCTTGTGTTCTGTGCATCCTGGGGATTGAACCCAGGGCCCTTCTACAGAGTCACATCCCAGCCCTTTTTATTTTTTGAGACAGGGTCTTGCTAAGTTGTACTGGCTGGCCTTAAACTTTCGAACCTCCTGAAGCCTCAACCTCCTGAGAAAGTGGGCTTGCAGGTGTGTCCTACAGTGCCTGGCTCCAAAAGTTTTGTTTTGTTTTTAAGTCAAAGTAATACATAAACAAGATTAAAAGTCAAATGGTAAAGAAAGTTTATATGCAAATAAATTTTCTTACCCTTTCCCATTCCCAGCGTCTTTCCCCTGAAGCAACTACATTTAACCAGTAATAATAAATGGTATAATCTCTTAATGCCTGTCTCTGCTTGATAGAAGAATTTGTCTTTTTTCTTTCTTCCTATTGCTTCACCTTCCTATTTACAATGCGTTAGCAGTTCATTGTAAGTTTTCTAAAAGTCATGGCTATTGTGTAATGTATAAATGTTACGAAACTAGCTTGGGATTTTTTTCAATGAATAATTTCTAGCTAATGTTTCTTAGCTGAATTTAATTTAGGCATCTGTTTTTGGTAAAGAGTTTAAAATTTTGAATACTGCCTTTGCGGGTCAGTGTCAAGTGTAATTATGATTTCACTACAGGGCATGAAGAGTTTAGAAAGGAGCAGTGAAAATTTTGAAATTATAAATGCTTCTTTGGATGTTAAATTTGTTGTACCAAGTATGAGTTGTGTGATCTGCCTAGAAATTAGAGGTATAATTTTGTTTTGTGCTGTTTGGGTTCATAAATTGGTTTAATAAAAGGTTTCGTTTAGCTCAAATAATATTTCTTCATAGTATGTGAGAGAAAAGGGTAATGCTGTATAACACTGAAGCTTTGACAGTGTGTGTGACTTTTTTTCTTCCCATAGGCAATTATTTCCAGAGAAGGAAACCAGTTGCTGGCATTCTCACCACATATCTACCTGCCATGATCAAGTGCTTGTCAGTGGAAGTAAAAGCCAAATTGCGTTCTGGTTTGGCCATAAACTCCTTAGGCCAGTGTGTTGAGGAACTTGCCCTCAACAGTATTGATGCTGAAGCAAAATGTGTGGCCATCAGGGTGAATATGGAAACCTTCCAAGTTCAAGTGATAGACAATGGATTTGGGATGGGGAGTGATGATGTAGACAAGGTGGGAAATCGTTACTTCACTAGTAAATGCCACTCGGTACAGGACTTGGAGAACCCAAGGTTTTATGGTTTCCGAGGGGAGGCCTTGGCAAGTATAGCTGACATGGCCAGTGCTGTGGAAATTTCATCCAAGAAAAATGGGATAATGAAAACATTTGTGAAACTGTTTCAGAATGGAAAAGCCCTGAAAGCTTGTGAAGCTGACTTGACTAGACCAAGTGCAGGGACAACAGTAACAGTATATAACCTATTTTACCAGTTACCTGTAAGGAGAAAATGCCTGGACCCTAGACTGGAGTTCGAGAAGGTTAGGCAGAGGGTAGAAGCTCTTTCACTCATGCACCCTTCCATTTCTTTCTCTTTGAGAAATGACGTTTCTGGTTCTATGGTTCTTCAGTTCCCAAAGACCAAAGACATATGTTCCCGATTTTGTCAAATTTATGGATTGGGCAAGTCCCAAAAGTTAAAAGAAATACATTTTAAATATAAGGAGTTTGAGCTTAGTGGATATATCAGCTCTGAAGCACACTATAATAAGAATATGCAGTTTTTGTTTGTGAACAGAAGACTGGTTTTAAGGACAAAGTTACATAAACTCATCGACTTTTTATTAAGAAAAGAAAGTATTATATGCAAGCCAAAGAATGGCTCTGCCAGTAGGCAAATGAATTCAAGTCCTCGGCATCGGTCTACACCAGAACTCCATGGGATATATGTAATCAACGTGCAGTGCCAATTCTGTGAGTACGACGTGTGCATGGAGCCAGCAAAAACTCTGATTGAGTTTCAGAACTGGGATACTCTCCTGATTTGCATTCAGGAAGGAGTGAAAATGTTTTTAAAGCAAGAAAAATTATTTGTGGAATTATCAGGTGAAGACATTAAAGAGTTCAGTGAAGATAATGGTTTTAGTTTATTTGGAACTACTCTTCAGAAGCATCTATCCTCTGATGAGAAGCATGACCAAGGCAGTTTCCAGGAAGCATGTAATAATATTTTAGATTCCTATGAAATGTTTAATTTGCAGTCAAAAACTGTGAAAAGAAAAGCTGCTATAGAAAACATAAACACACAGAATTCTAAGGATTTGCAAGCTATCAGAAAAAAGACAGATGATTCATCTTTGTCCACTGGTGAATCAGATGGCCTGGGCCATAGTAAAAGGATAGGATTATCTTTATACAACACAGACAGCTCTTCCTTAGAATCAAGGATGTTAGAACAAGAGACAGTGGAAACATCAGAATTAAGAGAAAATGAGAAACATAAAAAATCTTGCTTGGAACACAACTCTTTAGAAAGTCCATGTGGAAAGAGTTCAGAAATGTTTTTAAGCCTTTGTCAGACACAACATTATGTTGAGAATGGATCAGATTTAGAAATACAGAAAGTAAGTACTACTGTTAATGGCATGGCTGCCAATATCCTGAAAAATAACAGAACTCAAAATCAACTAGAGAGATTTAAAGATGCCACTGAAATGGGATGCCAACCTGTGCCTTTTAGGACGGCATCATTGAGACTTCATAGTGCTGAGAGAGAGAAAGAGAAGAGGAAAAAAGAGCCTAGTAATTGTGGAAGAATAAATATTTTTAGTTACGGAGAAGTTAAGTTATGTTCCACTGGCTTTATAACTCACGTTGTACAAAATGAGCAGATTAAATCAACTGAAGCAGAACTCTCCTTCAAAAACTATGTCCGACCTGGTCCTGCAAATGCCCAAGAAGTATTTGGAAACAGAATAGATCATTCAGTTGAGACACCATACATCAAAGATTTAACTAGCACTCTAAGTAAAGAATCTGCTCACCTGCCCAACAAAAAATTTTGCAGAACGAACAAAAGTTCTGGGCTAGCAAACAAATGTGTAGCAACTTATAAAAATTTTGCAGTTTTTCAGAAAAGTGCTGAAGAAGCACCCACAGGTTGCTTATTGCCTGATACACCCTCTTCTTTCCCTTGGCATAGATACATTTCAAATAATAGTGAGAAAACAGATAAATTGATTACTTCCTCCAAACCCATAGTCCATAAAAAGCTAAGCTTGAGTTCACAACTAGGCTCTTTAGAGAGGTTTAAGAGACTATATGGGAAGGTTAAAAACCCACTAGCTACAGAAGTGGAGGAAAATAATAGTGAAGTCACTACCAGTCTCAGTCCTCGAGTTGAACCTGACATTTCACTGGCAGACGAGAACCCCTTAGACAACTCTGATGTTTGTAAAATCACTACTGTGCAGCATAATGATTCAAATCGTAGTTGTCAACCTGTAAGTCGCATCCTGTACTCAGAGAAATTTCCATTCTCCAAGGAAGAGGATTGTTTGGAACAACAGATGCCTTATTTGAGAGAAAGTCCTGTAACTCTAACAGAGTTACTTCACTCTAACAGAAAACTCTCGGATGTTGAGAAATCACCTGAATCACTAGCCTCTAAATTATCCAGACTGAAAGGTTCCGAAAAAGAGACTCAAGTAGTGGAAATAATGAGTCATTTTAATGAATTTGCAAATTCAGATCCCAGTAGGAAAGACAGTGACTTAAGCAGTAGGTTAGCCCCAGATTTTTGTCAGTTATTTAAAAATGAGCATGAAAAAATAGAGAGTGGCACCATCCCAATGTCAGATTCTGTCATGCAGGATAATACCTTCAATAACGACAGTGAAACACATTCTAACGGCAGTACAACAGAAAACCTGGTGATACCTGAAACTCCTCCGGTATTACCCTATAATGATGTTAAATTAATTAAAGATGCAGATGTTTTTATTAGAGCCTCAGAGCAACAGATAGAAAGTCCTGATTCTCCCAGTGGAATGTTAAGTCAAGCAGAAAATACCACAATTGACCAAAATGGAGTTTGTTTTCCCAGTGAGGATTCTGAAACAAGAGCTTGTTCTGAAAATGAAGAGTCAAACACCTGTTTTTCCGACTGGCAGCAGCATTTTGATGTGGCCCTGGGAAGAATGGTTTATATCAACAAAATGACTGGACTTAGCACATTTGTTGCTCCTACTAAGGATGTTCAGACGGCTTGTACTAAAGATCTGACAACTATGGCTGTGGATGTCATACTTGAGAATGGTAAGTACTGTGTAGTGTTCACTGGCGGGAAATGCTTTTGAAGATGGGAAGAATGTCCGAGGTGTAAGGTAATTGTTATTCAGAGATGATCTCAGCAGACAGAACATTCGAAGACTATGAAACTTTTTTTTTTATGGTGTATGAAGATTTTTTTAGGTCCAGCACTGATTGAATATAGAAATACAATGAAAGACTGATAAAAGATATAAGTGTATACATGTATTCGTATGGGTGTATGTACAAGGGGTGATCAAAATATACAGTGAATGTTTAAATTTTAAAAATTTATGGGCTGCTGAGATGGCTCAGCGGCCTAGGCGCCTGCCTGGCAAGCGCGAGGTCCTGAGTTTGACTCCCGGTACCCACATAAAGGAAAAAAGGGGCCAGTGATATTGCTCAGCAGCACAAGCGCCTGCTGGCAAGCACGAGGTCCTGAGTTCGACTCCCGGTACCCACATAAAAAAAAAAATTTATTACAGTGAAAGACACATTGCCATTAATCCCTGTCAACCTTTTTCCTTCACATACGCTTACCCCATTGTTCTTGCCACTTTCTGAAGCAGTTCTAGAAGTCCTCTTTTGTGAGTGTTTTTATTAGGTGTGATTAAAAAATGGAGAATGCTGCTGCCAAGTGCCATCCAATGGAGAGGCAGGCTTGTAAAAACATTGGGTCCTTATTCAGTGGATCTGGCACTGTGCGACTTCTGACATTTTCCCAAAGTCAAAATGATTATGAAAGGTAAATATTTTGAATCCATTCAGGACATTAAGGCAATAGTACTCACAGAAGAGGACTTCCAGGACTGCTCAGAAAGTGGCAAGAATGATGGGATAAATGTGTACGAAGTGAGGAAGACTAATGGTAATGTGTTTTTTACTGTGATAAATTTTTTAAAACTTAAACATTCACTGTATTTTTTTTTTCATTTTAGCAGTTTTTAATTAAATATGTATATGAGAGGACTTTATTCCCGCCTTTTCTCAATTGTTTCTTCCTTATATTTGAGCTTTTCCTTTCCTGATTGGGGAGATTTGGCCTTCCATTCAAGCATCTTTTTGCGGTCTGTCAGTTTTAGCCTGGTGATAACCGTCTTGCTGGGGCGAATGCCCACATGGACAGTTATGTCATTGGCCTTTTCCCGCTGCACCCATTCAATGTAGATGATATATTTCTTCCTGTAAACCTGGACTACTTTGCCCATCTGTTGACCTTTATGACCTCTGTAGTGTTCTCGCACAACCTGAACCTCATCATCCTTTCAGATGGGCATAGATCGAACAATATATTTCTGTCTCAGTTCTTTGGAAAGAGGGGAAGACATAATCTTCCTGCAAATCTGGGAAGGTGCACTGAAATGCCTTTTACAGTTCTTGCTTCAATCTTAGACACAAAAAGATTGAACTTCATTTTGGCCACTACAGCTTCAGTGATAGCCACGAAAGGGAAGAGGTCCATTTTCACTGTATTTTTTAATCACACCTAAGAAAAAGGAAAGGCGAAACAGTCCATTTTAATGAGAATGGTGTTATTTATAGCTGAGAAGATCCACAGTGCTTCCCTGACCTACTTCTCCCTCCTTCCCAAACACACAACGCTCTTAGAAATTTGTCTTTAAAGGCATGGAGGTTTCTTTCTGTGGCTCCTGCACTAAAGGCTAGAATGATCTGTAATCATCCTAGGTTTTCCATTAAAATCGATGGCTCAGTACAGTACTATTTCATGAACTTTTTTCCCAGAAAGAAGGACTTGACCATGAGTTTTTCAAAATAAAGGCTAAGTACGTACTTTTGTAACCATACTTATCAGATGTACTTTATTATAATGCATAGGTAATCCACTTGATATGTTTGGGTATAAGAAGGTACTATTGAGGAGAACAGTATTGTGGCTTTTAGATCATAACACAAGGCTGCATCAGAGCCTAGACTAGGACTCTGGGTCCTCAGGTCTCAGTCAGTATTAAAAGTGACATTGTTTTGGCAGTGTGTTGAGAGCCAGATGTTGGGAGATGGTAAAGGTGATTCCCATCTGGCTATAATCTTGGCTTTGCACTAGGAAGATAAACATTAAATCTGCATCCATATTAAAAGTGTTGAATGATGGAAAAGAATGTCATTTGTATGAATGTAATTGCAAATCAACATATAATTTCTTCTTAAAGTGAATATCTCTACTAGGAGGCTCTGACTTATTTAAAGTTAAATAAGACCTTTACTTTTCAGTGTTTTTCACTTTTTTCCTTGTGAAAAAATAATCACAGTTGTAACTTTCAAAGTATTCAACAAGGGGCCGGTGAGATGGCTCAGCGATGTAAGCGCCTGCTTGGCAAGCGCGAGGGCCCAAGTTCGACTCCCGGAACCCATATACGAAAAAAGGGCCAGTGATATCGCTCAGCGGCACGGGCGCCTGCTGGCACGCGAGGTCCTGAGGTCGACCCCCGGTACCCACAAAAAAAAAAAAAAAAGTATTCAACAAAAGGAGAAAACCCTTTTCTTTCATTATTGCTCTTGAGACTATGAAGTTACTTTTAAGACACATGATGTGTTTTCCAATGAGGTCATTTTTTGTACTGATCTGTACTGAATGCTTCTCAAAGGTAAATCTAAGGCACCAGTGCCTCATCTTATGAAATGCAACTGCTTCTGATATGGTGCCAGAAATTAACTAGCTTACATTAAACTGAGATTGTTGTTGCTAAAACAAAGGGGGAAATTCTAGTTGCCATACTCAACATAAACATCTGCTCCTGTTAAATAAATCTAGATGTTTAAAACACTTCAATCCACTCTCTAGATTAGCGTATCTTGTAGTGACTTTTGAAGGTTATGTTAACTCATATCTTCTCAGCGAAAAATATCTTTGGAGTAGAAACAAGTTCCATGAAAAAGTGACTCTTCATCAACCTCCATTGACATGGAATGGTGCTTTTCTGGAAATGGGTTATGTACAATAAGACATTAGGGCATATTGGACGCATACATAAAAATGTTACATGAGGGCCGGTGAGATGGCTCAGCAGCATAAGTTCCTGCCTGGCAAGCGCAAGGTCCTGAGTTCGACTCCCGGAACCCACATATGAAAAAAGGGCCGGTGATATCACTCAGCGGCATGGGTGCCTGCTGGCGTGCGAGGTCCTGAGGTCGACCCCCAGTACCCACAAAAAAATAAAATAAAATAAATAAATAAATAAAAATAAAAATGTTACATGAGATAAATTACTAGAGGTAATTTTGTTGTACAGAAGAGAGGACCTATAAAGGTAATTTCAAAGAACAAGGTCAAGTCCACAAACTCTGGCAATTTTTTCTTTTAAAAATATCTATAATTCAGTCCTTCCTGTTACCACTTATACACTTTATTTTACCTCACACCTTCATAAATTCTTAATTTCTGTCTTCAGTTTTTGTCCAGTGTATTTATCATTTTGAAATAATGGCTTCACCATATTTTGCTCCTGCTCAAAGCTGTCATATTCAGCATTATTTCTAAAACTCAAATCTAATCATCCTTCAGAGACATGTCTAGAGTTTTGAGCAGAATCGTACCACACTTTGTGGAGTTTGAATTGAAAAAAAATTTTTTTTCTGGAGACAGGGTCTTACAATGTAGTTCAGGCCGGCCTTGAACTTATGGTGATCCTCCTGCCTCAGCCTCCCAAGTGCTGGGATTATAGGCGTATGCCACCACACCTGGCTAAATTGAGAACTTCTCATTCAATCATTTTATGATGTATTCATTCAACATTTGTGATTGTCACACTTTGCTAGATGTTGCCACATCGCAGATAAACTGACTTTGCTTTAAGCATTTCACAGTCTATTATATGAGACAGCTGTGTAAATAAAATTATGATATAAGATAAGTGTTATTGTCATATAGTATATACAATTGTAGTAAAGTATATATTGGAGATAAGAGACATATAAATTGGGGATTTGTGAAGGTTACACCAAGTTTTAGGTGACTAAGTACCACTATCTGTCTCAAACGGGTTTCTGAGGGTAATTCTCATTGTAGGGTTTGTCTTAGGAATTGTAGGATATGTAGCAGTATCCCTGGCCTTTATCAGCTAGATCCCAGTAGCATCCTTCACCAAAGTCTTGACAACAAAGAATGTCTCAAGAAATTGCCCACGTCCCCCCATGCAAAACTGCCACCCATTGTTTCACTGACCTATTCTAGATCTTCGTTCTGTCTGGTGTAGAGGGATGATGGGACTAAGCATTAATGCAGATTCCTAATTTAGCAGATTAATTTCATTAAAGAACTTCTGGTTCTGGATTTAGTGTATAATAGCTGTTTTATGTCTTCATTCGGTTTGTGGAGATTTTATGTAATTTAATTTTTAATCATTTGTATGTTGAGTTCAAATTTCTAGGTTTTTCTTTTTTATATTTAGGGTCTCAGTACAGGTGTCATCCTTTTAGAAGTGACCTTGTTCTTCCTTTCCTTCCAAGAGCTCGGGAAGAGAGGACTCTGATGAGACAGAATAACACAGGTGGGAGCAAGATCAGAGATTGCGGGGACACCTGGTACACACTGTACCACCTCATGTGAAAAACAGCACGGTTACGTTATTAAGCTTGATCAGCGCCAGCTGTGCTTTACTGGAACCAGGAATTCCCCACAGCCCTATTTAACACCAGAACTAAGTAATTCAGTGCATGCATTTAGATCAGAAATTACTTTTCCAGACTTGAGGTCAGTGCTGGTGATTATGCATAGTCTGTGGTGTCTTGTGAGTGGGGAATATTTCTTATTTCTAAATATTGGAGTTCCACTCCATATTGCATTAGTTTGATTTAAGCAAAACTCTCTGACAAAAGCTACAGAAAATTTTTTTTGTTTAGAAAAATAGGTAAGGTAAAATAATAACAAATAGGTAACGCATATTTTTACCTAAAGGCAGTAAGTTTACTAATTTGAGCTATAGCTTCTTCTGGACTTGTATTCTGAATTACCTCTAGATAACAGTTTGGAGAAAAGTTGTAATGTCAGAAGATACAGTCATCGGGCCGGTGAGACGGCTCAGCGGCGTAAGTGCCTGCCTGGCAAGCGCGAGGGCCCGAGTTCGACTCCCGGAACCCACATACGAAAAAAGGGCCAGTGATATCGCTCAGCGGCACGGGCGCCTGCTGGTGCGCGAGGTCCTGAGGTCGACCCCCGGTACCCACAAAAAAAAAAAGAAGATACAGTCATCAACCCTAGTTGAAAAAATATCACAACTTAGTGATACAGTATAGCAAAGCCTGAACATTTATAGGATATAGGAACAGTGTGTCTGATCTTTGCTTTATAGACCACAGCCAACAAGAGAGGTCATTCATTGTTTTTCCTTGGGGCTCCTGATGCCCAGCTTACCTGTCCACTTTGTCCTAGATGCTGTGGATGAAGCTGCTGGTGGTAATGAATCACTTCAGTTTTTGTTTTCAGAATGGGACAATCCAGTATTTTCCCGTTACCCAGAGGTAGGTTTGCAGCAATTTTTCTTTGCCTGTTATTTTAAAATTTGAATTTCATTTAAGCCAGGTAGGGCCAGTTGTAATTGTGACTGAAATTAGGCATGTTTCCAAATAACTTACCTGGAAATTATGTTTAATGTACAGAGAAGGAATGAACATTTCAAAAGTTTAGGCATTTTGGATTAAATGTGTATATTGAGTATGTGAGTAGAGAATGCATTTGTCCTGACTCACAGCTTCAGTAAAATATTTAGAGTGATGATAATAAAACTGTTACCATTAGACAAAGTAGTGAATCTTCTGCTGGAGGAACAGTTCATTATTGGGCCTGGGTGCATGTTCTCTCTTCAGTGTGTTATCACAGAGTGTACTTTGTGTGTTAATGAGGCCATGTAATAGATGAGTGTTTGACTACTGAGTCTTCAGTTAAAATGTCTTTAAGGACTTGATTATGCAGCATAAGCAAGTTGCTCCAAAGCAGTATTGTTTTTTGTCAATAATTTTGTTTATAAACAAAAATTATTAGTTAAAACTATTTTTGGAGCCTTTTGAATCTTTATGTTCCCCAAATTCAACCAACCTTTACTAGGTTATATGAAAGAATATTTTTAAAGAACTCTGAGGTCCTTGGTAAAACAATTTGCAGACATAAAATTTAAAATTTAAAATATGTTTTGCTGGGTCTTTCTAGGTTGCTGTTGATGTAAGCAGTGGCCAGGCTGAGAGCTTAGCAGTTAAAATTCACAACATCTTGTATCCCTATCGTTTCACCAAAGAAATGATTCACTCAATGCAGGTAAAAATTGACTATGAAATCTGTGAAACCAAAGCTAGACTAACTCTTGTGAAATTGGATTTGTTTAATGATAAAGACCACATTGATCAAGGAATGTGGGTTTTTTTTTTTTTGTTTGTTTGTTTTTTAACTTGCTGGAACTTTTATCATCAGACGAAAAAGCAAGGGATTAAGTATAATTGCAAAGAAAGAAATGTTCTTAGTGTGAGCAGGTTTGGAGGGAATGAATTATGGATTCAGGCTTACGGTTTCAAGAATTGAGGATTTATCTCTGCAGAGGATTATGTTAACTTTGTATTTTATAATAATTTATAGGCCGGCTATGGTGGTACATGCCTGTAACCCCAGCATTTGTGAGACTGAGGCAGGAGGATCACTGTGAGTTTGAGGCCAGCCTGGCTACATAGAGAGTTCAAGGCCAGCCCGAACTATATAGTGAAACCTTGTCTCAAAAAAATTACAAATCATTGTGGTCCTTAACTGTGCAACAATGCCCTTTTAAAAATAACTCTTTCTTGTGTGGGGCTACAAGGCTTAAAAATCCCAGATTGAGGTGTTCCATTAACACTCTGGGTGTTAACACCCTGAGTATTAATTACAGGGTTTTAGGGAGCCTTATGTACCTGGATGCTTTCCCCCATCCTTTATATGGGAATTGAATGCAGACATGCTACCAGCTCTCTACCACTAAGCTATATCCCCAGCCCAACTGGAACATTCCTTTATCTTTCCTAAGTACTCCCTCAGGTTCGGTAGCACCCTATCTCAGTCTTAGATATGAATGTTATAATGCAAACAGCTGTTAAGTGCAATTTTGTCTTCCATGCAGATAAGCATTTGCCAATTTTTATTTCGTGTTGTACCACTTATTGAATGTATGCAGGTTCTCCAGCAAGTGGATAACAAGTTTATTGCCTGTTTAATGAGCACTAAGACTGAAGAGAATGGCGAAGGAGGTAAGACTAGAGTTTAGCCTAGATTAATGAGCCAGTTCATCTGATAACCTTTTTTTTTTGGTACTGGGAATTGACCCCAGGACCTTGCACGTGCCAGGCAGGCACTGTCCTGCTGAGCTATATCCCCAGCCCTGATAACCTTCTTTTAAGGTTATTTTAGGTATATAGTGCAGTTTCAATGATTCAGACAGATTAAGAAAAGTCAATCTAAATTAAGAATATTATTAAACAACAGTTTTAAAATACATCTGGGGGCCGGTGAGATGGCTCAGCGGCGTACGCGCCTGCCTGGCAAGCGCAAGGGCCCGATTTCAACTCCTGAAACCCACATACAAAAAAAGGGCCAGTGATATCGCTCAGCGGCACAGGTGCCTGCTGGTGCACAAGGTCCTGAGGTCGACCCCCGGTACCCACAAAAAAAAAAATAAATAAAAAATAAAAAAAATAAAATACATTTGGTTTTATGTACATATACACATATACATATATAAGATACACATTAAACTATTAACTCTAGTTGCCTTGGCAGTGAAATTGGGAGTGGTCAAAGGGGACATTTTATTGTTTACTCTTTAAATTATTTTGTGTTGTTGACCTTTCAGTGTTTTTATCCTTTTGTTTTTGATTGATTCATTGATTGGGGTTTTCTTGTTGTTTGTTTTTGGGTTTGTTTTTTTGTTTGTTTGTTTTGTCTGTTTTTGAGACAGGGTCTCACTATGTAGTGGAGGCTGTCCTTGAACTCACTATGTAGTCCAGGCTGGCCTCAGACTTGTGGCGACCCTCCTGCCTCAGCCTCCCTAGTGCTGGGATTATAGGTGTGTGCCACTATGCCCGGCATGTTTTATTTTTTTTTTAGGTAGAGTCTCACTATATAGTTTAGGCTGGTCCCAAACTCACTGTGTAACCTAGGCTGGCTCAAATTCATGGTGATCCTCCTGTCTCAGCCTCCCAAGTGCTGGGATTATAGACATGTGTCACCAAGCCTGGCCTTTAATAATGTTTTTTATGTTCTCCCTGTATAACAATAGAATGCTTATATAATGAACTCTGGTATGTTTATCAAGAATTATTTAGAATTGCTTGGTGGCCTGCTTTAATAAAACAATAATACTTTGTAAATAACATTACTCATTCAACACTTTTTTTTGTCTTTTTGAGATGGGGTTTCATTTATGCAGTTCAGGCTGACCTTGAATTCACTTTGTAGCCGAGGCTAACCTTGAACTCACAGTGATCCTCCTGCCTCAGCCTCCTGAGTGCTGGGATTACAGGCGTGTGCCACCATGCCCGAGTATTCAACACATATTGAGTGTCTATTTTATGCCAGTTACTGTACCAGGCCTTAGGGATACAATGATGGGAAAAGATAGACATGCAGGAAAAGTAATTATACAAACACACAAAATTTTAACTGTAGCTGTTATTAGAGAGGAGAATTAGAAGATACCAGAAAAAACTATTTTGTCAGGGAGGCCGAAGAAGCATTCTTGGTAAAATGATATCTAAAGTATAAGTACAAGTTAAGTAGGATAGAACAGAGGGAATAATATATATAGTTTGTGATTCCCTCCCCTTCCATAAGCAGAAGTAGGGCAAGTACAACTGGAGATAAGGATGGAGAAATAAGTAGGAACTAGATCTTCTGTGCCAGTTACAAGCTTTTGTTCTGTTTTTGTGTTTTGAGACAGGATCTCGCTGTGTTAATTCAGGTTTCCTTGAACTCAATTTGTAGACTAGGATGGCCTTGAACTTGCTGTAATCTTCCTGTCTCAGCCTCCTGAGTGTTGGGATTTTAGGGGTGTGCCACCACACCTGCCAGTTGCAAGCTTTGATTTGTCCCAATACCAACTGGAAACAAGTGAAAGTTTTTTGTTTTCTTTTTTATTGTTTGATTTTTGATGTTGTTTTGGGAGTGGTATGTGTCACATTGCATTTTGAAAAAACTGCTCTGGTTACAGTGGGGAGAATGGAATTTCAAGTGGGGGGTGGAATCCCAGTAATTCTAGAGACTGTTAGAAGGACATTATAATATGGTACAGTACCTAGGAACTAGGGGACTATGGAGAAATGAATGCATTGGAAAATGTTGAGATAAAGTCAACAGGACTTGGTGACAGACTGGATATGGAGGAGGCATATCGAAGGTGACTCCTAGTTTTCTGGTCTCCATAGCTGGACAGATGATGTTGCAATAGGAAGTTGGAGATGTAGCAGGCTAGAAGTGTGAAAATCATGAGTTTATTCTAACTTCTCTTTGAAATGCTCAAGAAGAAATGCCAGGAATGTGCTTGGATATTACGTGTGTGGACCAGAAAAGTGATCTGGTGATAAAAATTTGAGTTGTTAGCACGAAGTTGGTCATTGAAATTCTGGTGTAAATTTTTTTTTCTTTTCAGTACTGGAGATTAAACCTAGGGCTACATTCCCAGCCCTTTATTTATTTGTTTGTTGGTGTATTTATTTTTGAGCAGGGTCTCATTATATAGCCCAGACTGGGCCAAACTCACGGTGATCCTATACCTCAGCCTCCCAAGTGCTGGGATTACAGATGTGCGCCACCACACCCGGCGCTTTTTTTTAAACTTTGAAACAGGGTCTCAGTAAGCCACTAAATTGCCCATGCTGGGTTCCAACTTGTGATCCTCTTGCCTCAGCCTCCCACACTGCTAGAATGACAAATGTGTGCCACCACACCTGGCTTGAATCCAGGGTCTTTGCATTGAGCTACAACTGCCAGCCATATTTTACTTATTATTTTGAAACAGGGTCTCAGTAAATTGCTACATTGCCTAGGCATCAAACCTGAGATCCTGCTGCTTCAGCCTCCTAGAGTGCTGGGATTACAGGCATGCACCATCATGCCCAGCTTCCTGGATATAAATTTTATCACCTGAAGAAGAATGAAGAGTGAGAAGAGGTCCTGAATCTAGGATAATTCCAACATTTAACAACAGTAGAATAGAAAAGTATGAACTAGCAAAGGATATTGTGAAAGAACAGCTACAGAAAGAAAGAGAAAACAGAAAAATATTATGTTGCAAAGCCAAGACTTCATGCCAAATGCTGCTGAGACATTTAGTAAGACGAGGATTGTTTGATTTTGTGATAGTGGAGATAAAACTTTGGCAGGTGAGAGCTGTTTAAGAGAAGAGATGGTGCTAATGGAGACTGTAAGGTGAGATGCATGTATCTGTGACATGGATGAGAGAAACAAGGAGGGTGAGGGCCTGTGAGTGGATCTTGAGCAGTCCCCCCTTTCTATGGTTTTGCTTTCTGCAGTTTCAGTTACTTAAAGTCAACCAAGTTAAAAATATTAAATGGAAAATTCTAGAAATAAACAGTTCATAAGTTTTAAATCTTACACGATTCTGAGTAGCCTGGTGAAATCTCACACTGTCCCACACTCTCCTGCTCAGGCTGTGAGTTACCCCAGTGTCCAGTGTATCCATGCTGTGTCCAGTGTCTACCTGTCAGGCACTTGGTAGCTGTTTACAGTTACTGGATCAACTGTCACAGCATCACATTGCTTGTTTTCAAGGCACCCTTATTTTACTAACATTCAAGATGGCATAACCACAAAATATGCAGATGTTCAAAGAAGCATAAGGGACTATTTAAATGTCTCTTGAGATTTTATATTATTATTGAATAAGCTAAGTGCCATCAAAGACTATTCTTAGCAAAAGGAGAAAGATTTACACAGACTACAATACTATTCTTAGGTAAATACATTTTTCTAAATTAAAATTCAGGAATTTTTATTGCCATTCATAAGTCCCAAATGCAACTTATTCCTGTAGTTGAATTACTTTAATTTTGATACTTACATATTTTAATGGACAAATACATATTACTTTTTTTCTTTCTTTTTTTTTTTTTTGTGGGTACCGGGGGTCGACCTCAGGACCTCGCACACCAGCAGGCGCACTGGCCCTTTTTTCGTATGTGGGTTCCAGGAGTTGAACTCAGGCCCTCGCGCTTGCCAGGCAGGCGCTTACGCCGCTGAGCCATCTCACCGACCCATATTACTATTTAAAGAATAGTAAAAAACTAATGCCATATATTGGCATTTGTATGTTGCATGTTTCTGTCTATAATGAAATACAGTTTGTTCAGTTATCACACCCTAGAGAGTAAGGATTCACTCCTTTATTGTATAAATATTTATTGAGTGCCCACTAAGTGCCAGGCACTTTTTTATGTGAGGTTGGACAACAGACAAAATCTCTGCCTTTGTGAAGCTTTTATCCTGTTGTGTTGGAATATTAAAGACATAGCTTCTGCCATTAGTAAATTACCTTCTATGTTCTGCTTCATTCAAGGAATGGAAAATGTCATGAACATTGTAGACAATGAAAAGATAAACCATTCTGTGAGTCAGGTACAGACTTGATTTCAGAGATCTTCTGACTCTTGATAATTCACACTGGGTCTAGTTTCCAGTTTGAAGCAAGTCTCTCACAGTTATGATTTATTCCATTGCTTTGCCCATACAGGATGTTCAGTATTCATCACAACAGCTGCAACTCCTCCTACCCTCAAAGGAATTTAAAATTCGACATTTTAGGGGCTGTTCTTGTTGTTGAACATGCTGTCAGAAAATTTATTTTCTTTATTTTCCTTTAAACCCTAAGCTCTCAGGCCACAAATTCGATAGTGTCATAGAAAAAATTTTAAATCTTTTAATAGGAGTAGGAAAAATAGGCATTATTTATTTTGATCAAATTCAAGGAATAACTCTAGTTCAATATAATCAGTAGCAGTAAACTCAACCTTTTGGCCAAAAGTAATAAAATTATAAGCGTAAAACATGTACTGATGTCATACAGTCCTTCTGCCCATGAGAAAGAGGTCACCACTGTAGCTGTGGCTGTTTGGGTCCAGATGTTGACTCCTCACTTGTTCTTGAGAGGCCAAAGCCCCGCTCTTCAAGCAATGCCTGCAGGTGGGATCGCCCAGGAGTCCGTGAGAATTGCAGAGGCTATGTGCCAGCATTAACCTCCGAAATCAGGAGCTGTGTTTACATAAGTGTCAGGGTGATTCACAGTCTGTGAACGAAACCCAGTCTGAAACAGCATCTGTAGCTGTGGGCAAACCCAGCCCCTGCCTGTTCCATATAGCTAGGGAGATTATGGCTTTTACGTTCCTAAATGGTTGGAAAAACAAAAGAATATTTCTCCACACAGTAAAATTGAATGAAATTCTTATTTCAATGTCTACAAATAAAGTTTTATTGGAACACAGATACAGTGTTCACATAGTGTCTGGGGCTGCTTTGGCTCAGCATGAACACTTGAGCAGTCATGACAGAAAACATTTGGCTCAAAAAGCCTGAAATATTTTCTGTCTGCCCTTTCACAGAAAAAATTCCTGGCCTCTGATCTAAAGTGTACAAGAAGTACATTCTCCAGGAGTTTCAGAATACCTTGCAAATCAGTGTCAGCTGATTATAATAATGTCTAATGATTCTTCATTGCCTTCAAGTTGATTTAATAAATCAAAATCAGTATTTAAACATTAGGAATTTGAGACTTTAATCTTGTTTTATAAATGAAGCACTGATGAACTAAAGAGTTTTTCATCAGGGATAAAAGTATTATTTTCCCCATTTCTACTTTTTAGGAAATAAAAGATACAATCCTTACTACTCTGTATTTTCTCTTATGCTTGTATTGTTAAATAGGTTGAATTAAGCTTTTTTGATTCTGCACAGCATGATTATTTTAAGTTTGACCTGAGAATTTGATACCTCAGTAACTCTTTATCATCTTGTAGGTGGAAACCTGTTAATCTTGGTGGATCAACATGCTGCCCATGAGCGCATTCGTTTAGAGCAGTTGATTACTGGTAAGGACCTATCTGTGACTGGAAAAGATTTGAGACTCCAGCAGAAGGAGTATTCCTCACTGTAACTGTTACGAGAAAAGATGTCTATTTAAAAATTTAAGCTAACGTCCTCCAGTTTGACTTGTATTATAACTGAATGAATGTAGTAGCGCATTTACTAATTTAAACAAGTGGGTTTTATGTACATGGTCAAAGGCATCTTTGCTGCATATTTATTAAACTGGGCTAACAGTGACATTCAGCACAAAGATGCCTCTCCATATGGCTATATGATCTTTTTTTTTTTTTTTTTTTTTTTTTTTTTTTTTTTTTTTTTTTTTTGTGGGTACCGGGGGGTTGACCTCAGGACCTCATGTGCCAGCAGGCGCCCGTGCCGCTGAGCGATATCACCAGCCCCTTTTTCGTATGTGGGTTCCGGGAGTCGAACTCGGGCCCTCGCGCTTGCCAGGCAGGCGCTTAAGCCGCTGAGCCATCTCACCGGCCCCTGGCTATATGATCTTGGCGTGCCTTCTCCACAGTTTGTCAGCTCAGAAAGCCAAATAGATTGTTTTTATGTCAAAATCTAGTTTACCTTTGAAGAAGTAGTATGATCAAATAGATCCAATTCTAGAAGGTACAAAAGGAAATATAATAAATCCTCCTTTATACTCTTGTCCAAAGTCCTATATAGTTTCTCTTCCCACAGGCAACAAATACTAATAATTTTTTGTGTATCTTTGCAAAGTCAGTATATGCTTCTTAGTTTTTGCTATGCATCTTTGTCATCATGAGGCAGTGTGTTCATCAAGTGGTAAAATACCAGGAAAATCTTTACTCCCATGGTCAAGTAATGAAAAACCTTAATGTCAAAGAGTTAGGTGAGGACCTAGGGAGTTATTTCATAAGCTAGAATGGCAATGATATTGCTACCATTTTCATTTTTCCTTATAAAATGAAGGCCTAAGAGTTGGGAAAGATAACAAAAACAGTGCGAGAAAAGCTTAGTTGCTATGGACCCTGCATGATTTGAGAATAGCACAGTGAATTGTCTTCCGAGTTGGGGAGACCCTTCTGAAGGAAGAGCATTCCTGAGCCATAGGATCATGTGGTAAACCTACACATTTCCCCAGTAGTCCAAATTATGCACCTCTGTTATTAATCACAGGTGTTACCTATAGGAACATTGCCTTGTTCATTTGAATATGAGATTTAAGCCTTATGTTTCTTACATTAAAATTCTGCTGAAATGTATAAACTGGCTTGGTATTTCCTACATTCACTTTAATAATGGAAATCCAAAGTCTAGTACTGAACATTGAACACATTACTAAGCACTAGAATACTTGTATCATGGCTATGCTTTACAATGCTTCATTGTTATTTAAATATAAAAGACTTTTCTTCCTACTCTTAACCTATTCATCTTCTCTTCCAATAGACTCATATGAGAAGCAACAACCCCAAGGCTGTGGTCGGAAAAAATTACTGTCCTCCACTATAATTCCTCCACTAGAGATAATAGTGACCGAGGAACAAAGGAGACTCTTAAGGTTAGTACACACTGAGGAGGTGATGTTGATAGTGTAAATTCTCACAATGATTCTGTGAGGTGTAAGCATAACTGTTGTTCTATTCAGAAGAGGAAGAAACTGAGACAAGGAAAGGTTATCTGGCTTGTTCAAGGGCATAACAGTTTTTAAATGGTAGAGCAGGCAGTCAAAGGCAGGTCTTTGACTTCAAATGCCGTTCTTTCCACTATATCACAGCTGTTGAGTGTAGGATAGGGTTTCCCTGATAATTTTTTCCAGCAGTTGGCTTAGAACACTCTTCTCATTTCTTGGAACAGTCAAATGTTTATGCTATGCTGTTTCTGAAGGCAAAGTCAGTGCAGTAATTGCTTCCATTCTGCTTTGTCCTGGTTCATTCTAGAGTCTTCATTACCATAATCTTATTAGAAAGAAAGTAAAACACTGGAATATAAAGAAGGGGTAAATCATATAGTGAATCACAAGATAGGACATTTTCCCACTTCTGGACAGTGCAAATTATGAAAATAAAAAAGAATATTGTGTATCAGTTTATTTCAAGTTTGGGAATACACTACTGCCAATGTATCTTTTTCTCTGGGGCATAATTTATATGAAAGACAGATTCATTTATTTATATCCCTGTTAATCAGGACTTCTCAGTTCCTGGGCCTGTTAATTACATCCCTGCTTTAATGCTGATTCAAAACATTTCTCAGAACTTTCTTTGTGCCAAACTCCTTCAAGTTCCAGCAACAAGAAGTTAGCAGCTCCTTAGTGAAAAATAAAATTTAGGCACAAGATTTAGAAAGAAATTGATTCTCTTAAGGGAAAATTGAAGAAGAAAGAAAAGAAGTTTGGTATATAGTAGTTTACCCTTCTCTCCTTTTCCATGAAGAATGTGTCCTGGGACACTCCGTGGGTACCTGAAAACTGAGATGTACTGAGCTTTATATATACTTTGTTTTTTCTGTATGCTCTCAGCATTGCCATGTAGTGTCAGTCCTTTCATATTTTTTGCTCTCATGCCTCTTTTGCATCACTCCTTTTGTGTTTTGGGACCATTATTGGGTAAAATAAGGGTTACATGAACACTAACACTACTATACTGAGATATTTGATCTGACAGCTAAATGACTAACAGGTATGTGGTGAGGACAGCTGGAGATACTGCACAAAGGGATGATTCAGCAGGACAGCGTGAGATTTTATCCTGCTCCTGAGAATGGTGTGCAGTTTAAAATTTGTGGCTGGGATGAACCTCTGTGGCAGAGTGAGTGCTTAGCATGCTCAGTCCCCTGGGTTCAGTCCCCACTACCTAAAAAACTTTTGTTAATGAATTATTTATTTTTGGAATTTATTATCTTTGGATCATGGTTGACTACAGATAACTGAAATCTTGGATAGTGAAGCCAGGTATAGGGGGAACTACTGTAATTAAAAAAAGAAACTTGATAATAAAATCTCAAACACATACATGTAAGTATGAGAAAAACAATACAACTTTTAAAGTTTGTGCCAGCTTTTGAGAATCAATCAAGCATTTGGAACTAGTAGTGAAATGTGGGTAAAGTATTATTTTTACATTTGAGGCTATCTCCTCAGGTGTTACCACAAAAATCTGGAAGATCTGGGCCTTGAATTTACCTTTCCAGACACTGGTGATTCTCTGGTCCTTGTGGGAAAAGTACCACTCTGTTTTGTAGAAAGAGAAGCCAATGAGCTTCGAAGAGGAAGATCTACTGTGACCAGGAGTATTGTGGAGGTGAGACATAGCTTCCTGTGTCCAGGAGATGGCTGAGTGATAATAACCTCACATTTTGTCTAGAGATTTTCTTCATTCATCTTTATTCAGCATGCATTTATGTTATTTTCCTATAGTATGTGAGTTTCTAGAAATTTAAAGATGAATTAGCTCTAGGTGAGGGGGAAGGACACTTAGATATTATAGTACAGTGAAATGTAGCTAGTAGAGGCATATTCAAAAAGTGTTTTGGAAACACAATGATTACTGTGCCCGGGAAGAGGTCAAGGAAACTGCTACAGAAAGGCTATTTTCTTAAGAAAAGTCATAGACAATTGAATGCTGATAACTTGTACCCTGAGTAACTAACTTAAAGATAACAATATGGAATGTATTAACCATTGTTACCCTCCTATTATGTTGTTTTGAAATTTTGTTCTATTTTTTTTCTCTTTAAAAAAAAAAAAAGGAAAAGTCATAGAAAGTTACTTTTCTCATCACTGAGATACAGTACTCAACGCCCACAAGTTAAAGGAGGAAAGGTTTATTTTGGCTCAGTTTGTAGCGGTTTGAGTCCATGGTCAGCTGGCTGCAAGGCAGAGGGGCATCGCAGAGGAGAGAATTCTTGGCGTGGCAGGCAAAAGACAGCAAGCAGCAGCAGCCTGCCTTCCATCTTTCCCTTTTATCTCATCCAGGCTTCAAGCCTTTTGGATGGTGCCACCCATACCCATGTGGGCCTTCCTATTATCTATACTCAGAACTATGCTAAACCAATTAGTGGAGTAATTTAGTACCACACACCCTTAATCCCAGCATCACATACCCTAGATCCAGCCACTTCCCAAAAGCCCCACTGGTGAGCGCATGTGCCTTTGGGGGGACATCTAGATACAAGCCATATAACAGAAAGGTAGGGATCTGCCAAATATAGAAGAGTGGAGAAGGACATTCTAGACAGAGGAGCCCATACCGGAGACTTGAAGTGGGTACTATATATGGGGAATTATCAATAGATACAGCTCCAATTAAGATACTTGTTGGATTACTTGTTGTCTTTAAAAAAAAAATAAATTAATTATTTAAAAAAAAAAAAAAAAACATGTTGGAGCCAGTTGTTATTCCAGCACTTTTGGGAGGCTGAGGGAGAAGGATTGCAAGTTTGAGCCCAGCCTAGGCAACTAAGCAATTTAGCAAGACCGTGTCTCAAAATAAAAAATTAAAAAGGGCTCAGGATCTAGCTCAGTGCAAAGGCCCTGAGTTCAATTCCCGGTACCACAAAAACAAGTAAATAAAATAAAAATTTAGCAGGGCATGGTGGCACACACTTGGGAAGCTGAGGCAGGAGTATCATCAAGAGTTCAAGGCCAGCCTGAACTACATAAGCAACACCCTGCCTAAAAAAGAATAAATATTTAAAAATCTTTTTTAAAAAGGGTTAGGGGTGTAGCTTAGTAATAGAACATTTGCCTAGCATGCATGAAGGCCTGGGTTCAATCCCCAATACTGGAAAAAATAAAAAGAGAATTTGCAGTATGATTACTTACATGCTTTGGCAGAGGTTTGGAAAGCTACTGCTGGGATGTTTGAAGGTGTTAGGATCATTATTAAAATTTTACTCTACATTATTTTTCTTCCTTTTTTTTTTTTTTTGAGACGGTCTTGCTATGTAGTTTAGGTTGGTGTTGAACTCACTCTGTACCCCAGGCTGGCTTTGAACTTGTGGCAATCCTTCTGCCTCAGCCTCCCAAGTGCTGGGATTACAGGCATGTGCAACCCTGCCCAGCTATTTCAGTTTTTTTTTTTTTTTTTTGTGGTACCGGGGGGTCGACCTCAGGACCTTGCGCACCAGTAGGCGCCCGTGCCGCTGAGCGGTATCGCCAGCCCTTTTTTCGTATGTGGGTTCCGGGAGTCGAACTCGGGCCCTCGCGCTTGCCAGGCAGGCGCTTACGCCACTGAGCCATCTCACCGGCCCCGTATTTCAGTTTTTAAAATATAATTTATTTTGTTTTTGTTGCCTTCCCCCATTCTTGTTTTCTATTACACTTTTATTTATTTTTTTTATTTCCTCTATTTGTTTAGAAATGATATACTCCATTTGTGTCATTTTATGTACTAGCCTTGAATTATATATGTATGTATGTATGTCATTTTGAGACAGGGTTTCACTATGCAGTTCAGGTTGGCCTTGAACTCACTTTGTAGCCCAGGCTGGCCTCGAACTCGCAGCAATCCTCCTGTCTCAGCCTCCATGCTCAGTTTAGCCTTGACTTTTAGCATGCATACTTAGCAAAGTTTAGAGGAAATTTAATTATTCCGTTTCTAAACTGTTCAAAAACCTTTGAACCCTTTATTTCTCATCACTCCCCATTAGTCTCCCATGTTCAGTATTTAATTCCACCTTCATTTTAGCCCCTCAATGATCATTAATTTTATGGTCAACATTTATTTGATAAAAATATTTACCAGTGTCTGTTCACTATTGCCTCTTGTATTCAACTTATTCCTTCTGTGTTCAGTTTTCTTTCTACTGAAGTAAATTTCTTGAAGTTCTCTTACTAAGAGTCCATGAATAATAAACTGTCTTTGCCAAAACCTTATTTTGCCTTCACACTTTAATGACTATCTACTTAAAAGCAGAATTCTAGGCCAGGCATGGTGGCGCACACCTGTAATCCCAGCACGGGAGGCTGAGGCAAGAGGATTGCTGTGAGTTCCAGGCCAGCCAGGGCTACACAGTGTATTCAAGGCCAGCCTGAACCACATAGTGAGATCCTGTGTCCAAAAAAAAAAAAAAAAAAGGTCAAAATTACCATTAAAAAGTAAACATTAAAAAAAAACAGTTTTCTACATTGCTCCAGCATTTTCAAAATATTCTATTACTTTTGACTTTCTGTTTCTGCCACTGAAGTCCATTGCCAGTCTATCACTACTTGTAAGTAATCTGATTTTCTTTCTGGTTGCTTTTGAGATTGTTTTTTGTCTTTGGTGTTCTGAAGTTTCATGGATTTATTTTCGTTTTCTTCATGGGGTTCATCATGCTTCTTCGGTTTGGAAAGGGTATGGTCATCATCACTTCAAACCTTGCTTCTTCCCCATTCTCTTTTCTTCTGGAAGTCCATCCTAAAAGATGTCTATAGTACCTTGTTTTTCTATTCTCCATGACTGTTATATTCTCTGTGGTACATTCTGGGAAATTTCCTTCATTTCTGTTCCAGTAAACCAAAGTCTGTCTTCATCTGCTTTTTATTTTTTAATTTTTATTTTTATTAGTACATGTTTGCAGTACATAGTGATTACATTCATCATGGGGAGTTGGTACATGTGCATAACACATCTTAATTCTTTTTATGTCCCCTTTCCCTCTCATCTGCTTTTTAATGATATCTTTAACTTACACACTGAGTTTTTATTTCAATGAGTATATTTTTTATTTACAGAAGTTTTATTTGGTTCTTTTGTAAATCTGCCAGTTCTTTTTTCTTATGGTTTCTACTCCTTTCTCTGTAGCTCTATTTGGAGCACAAGCAAATGTACATAAACTACTATTTGTCTAGAAATCTGAATTACTTTAGTAATATCCAAATAAAAAATTAAAAGATAGACTTGTCGATAAGTCATGGGATAGAAAGATTTGAGGCAAGGTGAGCACTTACAAAGGCTTTTGCACTGGTTCAGCTATGAGAAGCTGATTTGATTGGGTCACTAGTGGCAAGAATGCAGAGGAGGGTCATACTTGAGACCTAATTTGGGAGGTAGAATCAAGAAGACCTGGTAAGACAGAAGGAATAAAGCAATAAAAGGAATACAGGAGAAAAGTACATTAACAGTGCTGCTGAGGGTTCTAGCTAGATGAAAGAAGGACGGCGTTGTTTGCAGAGAAGGAAGATAGAGGAGAAGCACTCCTAGCAAGGAGGTAGATTACAGTCTCATTGTAGACACAGTAAGTGTCCCTTCAGAGGGGGATGTCCAGTGGGCAGACAGAGCTACAGATCTAGCACCTGGAAGAGAAATCTGGGCTGCATGTGTCTATTTGAGAGTTAATAGCATTTATATTTTTATAACAGCAGAAACTGGAGAAGGCTGGAGGAAGTAAGCTTGTCCTGGAAGAATATAAAGAATAAAGGAGGGCCGGTGAGATGGCTCAGCGGCGTAAGCACCTGCCTGGCAAGCGCAAGGGCCTGAGTTCGACTCCCGGAACCCACATACGAAAAAAGGGCCGGTGATATCGCTCAGCGGCACGGGCGCCTGCTGGCGCGCGAGGTCCTGAGGTCGACCCCCGGTACCCACAAAAAAAAAAGAGTAAAGGAGAAAGCAAAAGACTCCAGTCTGCAGCACCTCAGCATTCAGGGTGTACATGTTTTGGCAAAGGTCTAGAAAGTGACTGCTGAAAAAAGGAAAGTGTAAGGATGATGGAAACTATGTGAGGAAGGAAGAAATCCAGGGAAAGCGAATATTGCCAAGACTAAGGGCAGTTGTAAGCAAGAAGAAAATTGTCCATGGTGGCCATAAAGCAAAGCCTGAGAAGTTGGGTTTGGCTCCTGTGAGGACAAAGGTTGTCTTGTGGGATCATTTCCCGGGCATGGAGTCGGCAAAAGTGGGCAGTGGGTCAGGAGTGAGTGAAGGGAGAGCAGCGAGGCCACACTGGCCGCTCTTTCCAACAGAAGGGTTAAGCGTGATCCAGAAGTGTGGGGCAGGACACGAAGGCTGAGGAAGGATTTTTGTTTGCTTTAAGCTGGAAAAGATTTGAGCATGTTTGTAGGCAAAGAATGAGAAGAAATTCAAGAGTGAGAGGAAGTTAACAGTGCCAGCTTTTAGAGTACCTTGATTTTATCCTTTCCAAACTTGCCTTTTGATCCGACAACCTTTGTTTTGCTGTCAGCAGAGCTCTTTTCTCCCTACAGAGCTCATTTCTTCTAAGACTTGTGCTTCAAGTTGTCTTAACCCCAAAAGATAGGATCTGTTAGAATCTTTTATTGTAATTTAATCCCTAAAAATTTAACCAGAAAATTATAATAAAAACTTTTCCTGAAGTTACTTCAAAGACTACCATTAAGGAGTTTACCTCAACTTGAAACAGCTTGCAGTTTCAGAAAATCTTGATCACATTAAGTCGGGCTGATCAGAAGAGATTTTGTTGATTGTGGAAGAACCTGGAACAGTTTGGTATTTTGAAGAGGTGGTTACTTGAATGCTAGCAGTGCAAAGATTATTAATATATACTTCTATAATGTTCTATACCACAGCCTGATGAATGGGCCCTTTTAACATTGTTTAAATTATGTAGCATTAATTGAACCCTTGAAATAAAAAATGGACCAAGGCTGAGACCTTTCTTCCCCTCACCAGACTTACAAATTGATGTTTTACAGTCTCATAATAGCAAAGAAGTTAGGTTCGATTTCTGTCCACAGTTTTATTAGTGGGTCGGGTATTATGAGACATCTTTCTATTTAGGTTGGTTTGGAAAAATATGTGGCTTTTGAAATAGATACAAGATAGTATCTACCTGGGCCAGTGAGATGGCTCAGTGGCGTAAGCGCCTGCCTGGCAAGCGCAAGGGCCCGAGTTCGACTCCTGGAACCCACATATAAGAAAAGGGCCAGTGACATCGCTCAGCGGCACGGGCGCCTACTGGCGCGCGAGGTCCTGAGGTCAACCCCCGGTACCCACCCAAAAAAAAAAAAAAAAAAAGTATCTACCACCTAGCTCTTAATAACTATGCTCATTTACAGGCATGTAGATTAGAGTATATAGAAAGAAGAATTTTCCAAGATTTAAAAAGAAAATCACCCTGGCTGGGCATTGTGGTACCTCCCTATAAGCCCAGCACTCTGGGAGGCTGAAGTAGGAAGATTGCAAGTTCAAACCCAGCCTGGGCAATGAAATGACTTAGCAAGACCCTGTCTCAAAATAAAAAATTATTTTGAGTGAAGGCTCTGGGTTTAGTCCCAACTACTGCAGCAGGAAAATGAAGGAAGGAAGAAAGGAAGGGAGGGTAAGAAGGAGGGGGGAAAGGAGGGGGAGGGGGGAAGGAGGGAGGGAGGAGAGAAAGGGAAAGAGAAAGAAAAAAAGGGAGGGCAGAAAATCACTCTGTTGTGACTTATAAAGAGTTAATTAAATGTGCCATATCTCAAAATATGCTTTGTACCTCCAGAGGTTAAATATTGGTAGCACTAAATAGCATTGGCTTTAAATTTCTTTAAAGTTCTTTTGTCAATAATAATATCTACTAGGATATAACTATTGAAAAGGTCAACTCAGGGACAGAGATATACAAGGGAGAAGAAACTTCTCAACAAAACACTTCATAAAATAAGCTTTTTGACCTAAAAGGAGCTGTCCCAAAAAAGCCTGTGGGAAGTGACTAATCCCTTAATGTTTATAATATTTAAGTGACTGTGCACAGTTGTGTTGATGATTTTTTTTATTCTCAGCTTGTCTGTAATATTACACTTGTTCTGGCTAAGATTATACATATAAACAGAAAGGCTTAAACAAATAAATTTGTATCTAAGTGTTGTATTGCTAGGACTCTCTCCTTCAGGAGGTGTATCTTAGAGAAGAAAATCAGGATATTTTGTAAACTATCAAAAGGCAATAAAACATAATAGTAGACTAATATCTCCTATTTTCCTTTTTGCCTTATAGGAATTTATTAGGGAACAAGTGGAGGTAAGCTTTTCTCTTACCTTGGGGGTTCACACAGAGGCACCGCACACAGAAGGCTTCATTGTCCTGTCCTCTTCTCTTGTTAATGTAGCTGCTCCAGACCACAGGAGGCATCCAAGGGACATTGCCGCTGACGGTCCAGAAGGTGCTGGCCTCCCAAGCCTGCCATGGTAAGAGCCTCCACGGCCAGCTGAGTCCTCTGTGTGCTGAGTGCTGGCAGCGCTACAGTGATTATGAAAGAGGCAGAAGGCACATTTCTGTTCGCCCCTTGAAAAGTATGATTTAGATCAAGAAAATGAATACTAATAAAACTAAAGCCTAAAAAATAACTTTCACAAAGCACAGCACCTACACTCATTACAGTGTAGACTGATGTACATGAGCAGAGCAGAGACGCCTAAAGAGGTGCCCTTGTAGCCAAGTTCAGAATGGGCCGAGGGTGATGTGTTCAGACATGGAAGAGGGAGTTCACCATGGGGAAAGGAAGCAGCCTGTGCAGATGCAGGGGCAAAAATGAGTCCCCAACATGAGGAGCAGCAAAGAGTACTAGGAAATTAGGCTGGCAAGAAAGAACAGAAGCCCAGAAAGTTACACCAAAACCTTTAGATCTGATACAGAAGGCAGTATAGTCATTGGGGGTTCTTAGAAGGAGAATATGATAAATTATAGAAAATGGTATTGGAGGAACTTACTTTTGGAATCATGACAGCTATGGAATCCCCTGCAACTGTCATCAGTGACAGTGGGTCTCCAGTCCACTAATAGCCCCCCACTTCATCCATCTCCATCAGTCTTCTCTCTTCACCTCTTGTCTTTCCCAGCTTGGTAACCATGGTCCATCACTAGTCTGTCCTTTGCAGATATCCTCAAGTCTTTTGCCTCTTTATCCTGTCTTCACTGCACATAACTACAAATTTCATCATTGCTGTCTTCAAACTGTATCCTAAATCTCTCTGTTCCCTCTGCCTTCACTGCTACTTCCTCATCCTTGGGACACTGAATCCTCTTCTTTTGTTCCTTACACCCACTGTGGCTCCTGATTAAAGCCATTCATCTTTTAGCACCCAGGGGAATCTTCTTGAGGCATCCCTCAGAGCATGTCATTCTTTCAACTAAAACATGGCAATGAGGAGCTATTGTTCTTAGTATAAAAATGTGCTTTACCATGGCCTACAAAGGTCTTCATGATGTGGCCCTTGCCTGCCTCTTTAGGTTCGCCTCCCATCACGCTCCACCTTGCTCTATATTCTGCTTCTTTGGTCTTGTCCTTCCTGTGTGTCAAACTTCTGTCAGTTTCAGGGCCTTTGCACTGGGCTTTCCTCTGCCTGAAATGCCTTTCTGCTCTTTCTTTAATCAGTCATGTCTTTTTTTTGTTTTTTTTTTTAATGTGGGTTCCGGGAGTCTAACTCAGGACCTCGCACTTACCAGCAGGTGCTTGTGCCACTGAGTTATATCACCGGCCCTTTTTTTCCTTTATGTGGGTTCCGGGAGTCAAACTCAGGACCTTATGCTTGCTAGGCAGGTGCTTGTGCCGCTGAGCCATCTCACCAGCCTCAGTTATGTCTTTTTTAACCCAAGGTTGGAGCTTAAAAATCATTTTGCCAAGAAAGCCTTTCCTGACCTCCTAAACTAGCTCTGATTTTCCTATTATATATTCATATTCTGTGTTTTGTAGTAACTATAATTTAAATTATTGTATAATTATTTGTTTAATGTCTGTCTCACCTATTAGACCATAGGCTTTATGAGGGTAAAGCATCTTTCTCATTTACTGCCTGGCAAAGCTCCTTATACAGAGTTTATGCTTCAGAAATATTTGTTGACTGAGTGAATTAATGTAGGAATAAAAGCAGATTTTAACAAAATGAGAATTTAAATTAGGAAGATTATTATGGAAATTAGAAAAAAAGCAAATAAAATGGGCACTGTAAGGGAAAAATCAGAGGTTGCTATGGGACAATCCATAGACAAATAATAACTTTAACTTCACAGACCTGTAAGTCAATAAATACGCATACTGCACTTGCCTCTTTGACAAAAACCCTGAAAGCAAGATTCTAACAAGATAAGGAATGCCTTTCACAGGGACTAGAAAGACAGTCCTTAAAGAAAAGCTAAAAGATAAAAGATTGGTCCTAAAGCCTTATTTTTATCCTTGGCCATAAGTGCCAATTTGAAGCAGTACTATAGCTACATTAAAGAAGCTAAGAAATATGTTACTTTCCCCAGATATTTGGCTCTCACCCAGGATCAGCGTTGGTTTCTCTCGATGTGCACCATACCCTTCTGGTTTCTCTCTTGTGTTTAGGGGCCATTAAGTTTAATGATCGCCTGAGCCCCGAGGAGAGCTATCGCCTTATTGAAGCTCTGTCCTGGTGCCAGCTGCCTTTCCAGTGTGCTCATGGGAGACCTTCTATGCTGCCTTTAGCCGACCTAGACCACTTGGAGCATGAGAAACAGGTACACTGGTAACTAACAGGAGCAGGAAGAAGCACAGTTTATCTGCCATCCTGATGTAATCTGTCTTAATCTTTCCCAAAATATGAAAGTTTTGGAAAACATGCATTGGAAATTCATTTAAAGAAGATTTTGTCTCCCAGCTCACATTCAAAATGGAGCTTAGACTAAACTGTCCGATTATCCACATGATGGCTTTGTATTTTTAGCCTTAACACATGTACAGACTGATGTATGCTGCACATCTGTTGCCTGCTACCTCTAGGTTTGTTAAGATATAGAAGTTCTTCCTGGAGGCAGGGAAAGCTGGTAGAAGCACAGCAAATTCGGTGTTGATGAAATACAGCCTAAACATCCAGTTTCTTGATAGTGTGTGCTAGGAACACTGACCTGGAAGGTGTATCTAGTCATCTCCAAGGATCTCTTGAGTTCTGGTTTGAGGATCATCAGGCAGGAAACTAAGCTTAGGAGGAGAGCTCCGCATTCTGCTGTGGCCCCGATTCCTCAGCAACCCATGAACTGTGGTGCGGATAATGAAATAAAGGCACAGAGTAGTTTAAGAACATTTTCTATCCTTGTTACAATCTTAAATGAAACAGAGTGTGAAAAAAAAAGAAGCAGATCATGAACACATAATAGTAGTGTCCATATTGCTGACTTCCAAAAACATTTTTTTCTTTCCTGCTAAAGGCTGTAATGGCTTTTCTTTTTTTTTTTTTTTTTTTTTTTTTGTGGGTACCGGGGGGACGACCTCAGGACCTCGCGCACCAACAGGCACCCGTGCCGCTGAGCGATATCACCGGCCCCTTTTTCGTATGTGGGTTCCGGGAGTCGAACTCGGGCCTTCGCGCTTGCAAGGCAGGCGCTTAAGCCGCTGAGCCGTCTCACCGGCCCTGTAATGGCTTTTCTTACACGGAGTTTGCAGGTACTAATGTTTCCTGACTCATCCAGTTGATTTTACACTATTAAAAACTCTGTTTCACATGACAGTAAAATAAAAGTTCTCTCTCCACTGGTGAAGAGATGAGATTCTGGATTTAAAGTTTACAGTCCCCCTAATCCTAAATAACTCTGTAATCTCTTTTTTTTTTTTAATGCGGGTACCAGGGGTTGACCTCAGGACCTCCCACTTGACAGCAGGCGCTTGTGCGCCGCTGAGCAATATCACTGGCCCTTTTTTTTACTTTGTATGTGGGTACTGGGAGTCGAACTCAGGACCTTGCTCCTGCCAGGTAGGCACTTATGCCGCTGAGCTATCTCACCAGCCCTGTAATCTTTTCTGAGTCCAGAAATTAGAAGTCTAAACAGATTTGAAGGGACATGCTTTGGGAATACTTTTGTGCCACCTGGCTTTTCATATTGCTAATTGAGTTACTCTCTTTCTCCCCATAGATTAAACCTAACCTTGCTAAACTTCGCAAAATGGCCCAGGCTTGGCATCTCTTTGGAAAAGCAAAAGGCTGTGATACGAAGCAGAGCCTGCAGCAATCCATGGCTCCTTGTGAGCCGCCATGAGAACAGACTTACTGATCTATAAGGAACCAAAGGGATTAGAGGATGCTAACTGTGTACCCCTGAGCATGAGCAGCAGTAGCCACTTACGTTGGCTGAGTCAGCCCTGCCCGGAGCAGGGTTCTTTACGTCAGTCTTTCAGAGCAGATGTTCCCTCTCCCTGAGCAGCCACATGGGAGTTGAAGATTGAAGACAGTCCATTCATTTGCAGCCATGGGTACAGGAGATTGCTATAAAATATCGGTCTTTTGTAACTTATTTAGTGATCACATTTAATGATTAATTGTCTGATTGATGGGTTGGCCTATGTTTGAAGGTTGTGGTTTTGGGGCACTTCTTTCCAACTTCCAAGTTTGTGGTTATGTAACTGACCTGATGCTGTACCCCAGGAGCTACTGTGCTGTCCTCGACAGCCCTCGGTGTTTCTCCTTACGCTGTCCTTTCCCTCAGTCTTCCTCACTTCCCTCTGCTGCCTCTTTACATTCCTAAAGTCTGCCATAGGGCTTTATGTAAATTATTTTAGTGATTAAAAACTTTTGATAAAGAAAAACACAGGCAAAGATAAAATAGAGAAAATGCACAGTTCCTGGTGTTTTTTTGTTAGTTTATTTTATTGGCTTTAAAAATTTAAGAGACTAATGTTCATATCCTATGTATTCCAAACCAGTAAACATACAATGTGCTTCTTTTTAAAAATATTATTTATTTTGTACTTTCTGAAGTGTTTCTTTATGTGAAAGCATTTGCTATATCAAAATGGCAGCATTTATTCTTTCAACCTAACTAGATATGATGTTCTACTGTTTTTTTCTTTTTGGAAACAGAGTTCTTTTGGTCCCTTTCAAATTGTGTCTTGGTTTTATTACAGTATGCCTATATAATAGCCTTATAATTTGACCTGGGCCCAAGACTGACGTTTCTACAAATGCTTGCTATGCCATTCTCAATCTGTATCTTACTTTTTCAGATGACTTAATTTGTGGTTAATGGGACCCAACTGACTGAATATAGAGGGGGGATTAGCTGGTAGTGTTTATTACAACAACAGCAATATATACTGTACAATTAGTAAGGTGCTGTACAATTAGTAAGATGTCACATGAGAATTTCTACTTCAGTATTTCTTGACCAGCCTACTCAAATTGGCTTTTATATCAATGAAGTAATTTCCCTCATTTTTTAATACAGGAAACAAATAATGTGTACTCATGAAGAAAATTTGTTTGCCAGCAGCCCTGGACTGAGTCTTAGTAATGAAAGCATCACCTCCATGAGCATGGGCCTCAGGCAGGTGCAGGGAAGCCTCCGCCCCTTTTCAGAGACCCTTGTAGAGTTACGTAATGGGAACCCTGAAGAACAGGCACTGCTGACATGGCTTCATCCTACTAAATCTACATGAGTAGGGTTTTCCTACACTAGGAGCTGTGACCATAGGTAGGAGGGTGTTTTCAGGGGCTTTGCAAGGCTGTCAGAGGCCCTGCCTGCAGGCCCAGGGGAAGCCATGGCCTTGGGCCTCACTCTTACTCTCAGGAGCTACGTGGAAGAAACCTGTCCCAGGAATTTGAAAAATCTTTTAGACCATACCAATTTGTGGGATTTCAAAAAGTGTTACCATACCTCTTATTAGAATGATGAAGAGCGTTTTTCTGAGAGCAGCAGAGGATGAGAAAAAGTTCTCCATGAATTATGTAACCAGTGTTCCTGCCTAACCTGACTCAAGCAATGTAAGACAATTACCGTATTTTAATAATTTATAAATTCAGTAGCGTGCATCAGCATAAAGCAATCTATTAGCCAAAAATATCTATAGATTACTTTTATCGCTGGTTAGAGCTGTCTTTTGTTTTATTTTTACAAGTGTAAGAACAAAGTACATTCAGAGTTCCATTTACTGTTCTAATGCATAGTAATAATTATTGACACCAATATGATATATGGTACTTTAAACTATTTTTCTTTTTTTCTTCAGTACTGGGGATTGAACCAGGGCCTTTACACTGAGCTACATGCCCCCATTTTTTTTTTTTTTTTTTTTTTTTTTATGGGTACCGGGGGTCGACTTCAGGACCTCACGCGCCAGCAGGCGCCCGTGCCGCTGAGCGATATCACCGGCCCTTTTTTCGTATATGGGTTCTGGGAGTCGAACTCGGGCCCTCGCGCTTGCCAGGCAGGCGCTTACGCTGCTGAGCCATCTCACCGGCCCCACGCCCCCCCTTTTTTTTTTTTTTGTGGGTACCGGGGGTCGACCTCAGGACCTCACGCGCCAGCAGGCGCCCGTGCCGCTGAGCGATATCACCGGCCCTTTTTTCGTATGTGGGTTCTGGGAGTCGAACTTGGGCCCTCGCGCTTGCCAGGCAGGCGCTTACGCCACTGAGCCATCTCACCGGCCCCCCATTTTTAAAAAGTATTTTGAGATAGGGTTTTGATAAGTTGCCCTGGCTGGGCTCAGACTTGCCATCCTCCTGCCTCAGCCTCCCACAGTGCTGGGATTACACATGTGTACTACCATGCCCAGCAACTTTAAGCTTTATAAAATAATTTATCATAAATACCTTATTTTATTTAAAATTTTTTTTCTTTTCAGTACTGAATGGACCTTAGGGTTTCACACACGCTAGGTAGGCAGTCTAGCACTGACCTACATCCCCAGCACTTCATTTCAGTTTCCTGACAGCACATAAGAAAAGGTACTACTATTTTTCCCATTTTACAAAAGGGAAACTAAGACAGAATATTAAGTGATTTGTTTAAGATCATACAGCAAGGGCCGGTGAGATGGCTCAGCGGCATAAGCGCCTGCCTTGCAAGCGCGAGGGCCCGAGTTCGACTCCCGGATCCCACATACGAAAAAGGGGCCGGTGATATCGCTCAGCGGCACGGGCGCCTGTTGGCGCGCGAGGTCCTGAGGTCGACCCCCGGCACCCACAAAAAAAAAAAAAAAAAAAAAAAAAAAAAGATCATACAGCAAGTAAGCAATAAAGCCAAAGTGGTATTCAAGTTTTCTGATTTGTGTAACAAAAATAAATAAATAAATAAATAAATTGCTAGCATTTATTGAGAACTTCTATATATTCATGGCTTTGTATACACTTTTTTTCCATTTCTTTTGTGCGTGTATGGCAGGGGCTGGGGATTGAACCCAGAATCCCATTGCATGCTACACATGTGCTCTACCATGAGCTACTTCCAGCCCTGCACCCACTGTTTCTAGTTCTTATCACAGGTCCTCCTGGGAAGTTAGTCTCCCTTTTCTACAGTAAAGCAACAGACTTGAAATTGCACGTACTTCCCATTTTTACCTCCTGCTACCCCATTTAATTTTTTTTTTAATTTTTTTTTTTTTAAAGACAACAAGTAAACATTCTCATGTATTAACAAACTCAAGCATTACAGAATGTACAAATACCTTTTGGAGAAAAATATTACTCAGTATAAGATTAAGCTGTGTAAAAGCTAGGTAAAAATAGAAGACTAAGGAATGGAATAGTCACAGTGAAATTGCATTTTCATACTAGGGAGACAATACGATGTTTACAAATGTGCATCCGGTTTATTTCGCTTGTGAGTATTTTCTCGAGTTGCATCCATTTACCTATAAAAGTTTCCAGTTTATCTTTCTTTATGGCTGAGTAGTACTCAATTGTATAGAAATACCACATCTTTTTTATCCATTCCTCGGTTAATGGGCATTTGGGTTGTTTCCACAATCTAGCTATTACAAATTGTGTTGCTGTAAACATGGGTGCACATATATCGCTGTGGTACGATGTTTTTAATTCTTCTGGGAAGATACCCAGAAGGGGAATAGCTGGGTCAAATGGGACCTCCAACCCTAGTTTTTTGAGGAGTCTCCACACGGATTTCCACAGTGGCTGTACCAGTCGACACTCCCACCAACAGTGGAGAAGGGTTCCTTTTTCCCCACAGCCCCTCCAGCATTTGTTATTAGTTGACTTCTTGATAATAGCCATTCTTTCTGGGGTGAGATGGAATCTCAGTGTTGTTTTCATTTGCATCTCTCAAATGACTAGTGATGTTGAACATTTTTTCATATATTTATTTGCCATTTGTATTTCTTCATCTGAGAAGTGTTTATTCATCTCAGATGCCCATTTTTGGATTGGGTCTTTAAATTTGGGAGGTCTGATTTTTTTGAGTTCTTTGTATGTTCTCGATAGTAATCCTTTGTCTGAGGAACAGCTGGCAAACATTTTTTCCCACGTTGTGGGTTTTCTCTTCACTCTGTTGGTGGTTTCTCTTGCTGTGCAAAAGCTTTTTAATAACGTGAGATCCCAGTTGTTGATTCTTTGTGATACTTCCTGTGCGATGGGGGTTTTATTCATAGTCTTTGCCTACACCAATGTCTTCAAGAGTTTTACCTATTCTATTTTCCAGGAGATTTAATGTTTCTGTTTTAATATTTAGTTCTTTGATCCATTTTGAATTTAGTTTAGTGCACGGTGAAAGATATGGGTCTAATTTTAATCTTTGGCATGTGTAGAGCCAATTTTTCCAGCACCATTTATTAAAGAGGCTATCTTTCTTCCAGTGAATGTGTTTGGCACCTTTGTCAAAGATAAGGTGGCTTAGTATGTCTGGAGTTGTTTCTGCATCTTCTATTCTATTCCATTGATCTTCAGGTCTGTTTTTTTGCCAGTACCACGCTGTTTTTATCACAGTAGCTTTATAGTATAATTTCAAATCAGGGATTGTGATGCCCCCTGCCTTGCTTTTGTTGCCCAGAATTGCCTTTGCTATTCTAGGTCTCTTCTGGTTCCAGATGAATTTTAGGATTGTTTTCTCTAATTCTGTGAGATATGTTGTTGGAATTTTGATCAGAATTGCATTAAATCTGTATAACAGTTTTGAAAGTATGGCCATTTTCACTATATTGGTTCTTCCGACCCAAGAGCAAGGGATATCTTTCCATTTTCTGATATCCTCTTCAATCTCCTTTTTCAGAGTACTGTAGTTTTCAGTTGCTCCCCCATTTAATGTATTTTTAATTTATTAAGAATTCATTAGTTTGTAAACTTAGTGGTTCAACTTTATTAGATTCTGGTTGATAGAGGCGTTAGTAACTTCACAGTAAAACTTGAGAAATGAGATGTGAAATGTAGCCATTCCTGAGTGTTCCTTTTTCAGTAACATAAAAATTTATTGAGAAATAAAGGTGCACATGGCTTTAGTCAGGGAGAAGAAAACAGGATAGAATATGGTAACTTCTGCCAGGTGCAGGGACTGCTAAGTCACAGCTAACTGTATGGAAATGAGAGGAGAAAACAGTTCTACCATGAGAATTATGACAGGCGCTAGTGTCAGAAAAGTGAGGCGAAGCGCAGCCCATAGGCTGCAATGTGAGTGGCTCCAGGGCTGGGAGCAGAGCTGAGCTGGGGTCTGGAGCTCCACGAGCAGTGAGAATGGAGAGTCTTTTAGCATGCGCTCTGTAGCCAAACAGGAAGAGCGGGGTCCTGGGCAGCACAGATGGTTAAAAAACCAAGGCAGAGCAGCTGGGGGCTCAAGGCCAAGTGCTAGAAACGGGGCTGGGGTGCTGCTGAGGGAGCTGGGCAGAGTGAGAACAGCATAGCTTTGGCTGCCCCCAGCAGGGCACATCCAAATAGGAAGGGCAGCTTCTGCACGGAGCCGCTGCTCACTGCCTGTTGCCGCCTGAACTGCCCCCATTCCATCAAATCTGTAACAAAAGCAGGCTCACAGAGTGCAGGCTGCCATGTTCGCCACTGTATTCCTTCCCTTCCCTTCCCTTTGCTCTTTCCCCTCTCCTCCCTTCCCTTCCCCTTTCCTTTCCTTTCTTTCTCTTGGTACTGGGGACTGAACCAGGCCTTCACGCTAAGCTTCATCCCCAGCCTTTTTTTTTTTTTTTTTTTTTTAACCTTAATTCTTTTGAGGCAGGGTGTCGTTAAATTGCCCAGGCTGGGCTTGAATTTGTGACCCTCCTGCCTCAGCCTCCCAGAGTGCTGGGATTATAGAAGTGTGCTACCACACCTGGCTTGTCCCACTACATTTCCTGCCCTTTCTCAGATGACCTTGTTCATCAGCAGTGAGACAGTGAAAAGGTGGAGCCAGAGGAAAGGAAAAGAAGGAAGTCTAAGAAACTAAAATTCTGAACAATCTGTGGCTAAATAACTTTCCTTCTTCCTTCCATCCCTGTATTTACTTACTGCTTCATTGTTCAATAAATATGTAGTGAGTCCCTTCTAAAGCGTTGCCTCAGTTGTGGGGGAAATGAAGCAGCTATGCACGGCTTTATGATTTTTCTAACACTTGGGTCCTTTTCACCCCATGCCCATTCATTACAACGTACTCAATCTCATAGACACCTCTAGTGTAGTTCAGGTGGCCTGATCAAAGCCGGGGGACCCAGTGTCCTGCCTGCTAATTCATGGAGCCACTAAGCAAGTGAGCACCGAGCAGCAGGCTGAAGAAGTGAGATTTGGCCAGCCTTGCTGCCTGAGTCTTACAACTTGTCCTTATTTCAAAATATCTAGGGTCCTTATTTCAGGAATGTCTAGGGTTGGGTGTGGTCAAGCACCCTTGTAATCCCAGCACTCAGGAGGCCTGAGACAAGATGATCACCTTGAGTCTGAGGCCGGCCTGGGCTATATAGCGAGACCCTGTCTCAAAAGAAAAAAAAAAAGCAAAGAATGTCCAATGGTGGTCTAAAACAAAAAAACACTGGTTTGAAGTCAGCCACTCCTCTTAATAGTTAATCCTTATTCAACATTACATTACCTTCTTTAACTGGAGGATTTTATTTATAAATTATGAATTTGAGGGATCTTGTCAAGTGTGTTTCTTCACCACTAATTAGCTTTCTCCTCTTGCCGTATGTAGTGCACCTGAAGAAAGCACTGAAAGGCTCCTCCTCTTGGGCGCAGTGTTTTATAGAAGCGCCGCAGTCTCCGTTCCATGTGCAGTTAGGCTCAAAGGCCACCCTCCGCTGGGTGGGTGATGGGCTATAGCTCTTTAATAAGTGATTGCTCAGGCGTTACACAGTACCCAGGAGTTTGGTGAGTGAAAGACGGGGACATAACTCAGTGTAAGCACTTGCCCTGGGTTCAGTCCCCCTAGCACTGCAAAAATAAATACACAGATGATTTAAAGAAATGTAGGCCAGGGCCGGTGAGATGGCTCAGCGGCTTAAGCGCCTGCCCGGCAAGCGCGAGGGCCCGAGTTCGACTCCCGGATCCCACATACGAAAAAGGGGCCGGTGATATCGCTCAGTGGCACGGGCGCCTGCTGGTGCACGAGGTCCTGAGGTCGACCCCCCGGTACCCACAAAAAAAAAAAAAAAAAAAAGAAATGTAGGCCAGATAGCAAACATCTAAACTTCACTACAGAACAGCTCACGTGTGTCAGCGAGGTACCCGTCTCAGAGGGAGTATCTGCACGGACGGGTGGACCGTGTGGGCCTCTGTGAGCAGGCTCCTGCCCCACTGCCGATGAACATTACCATGTGTGCCACCCACGCCAGGCAGTCCTGCTGCGCCAAGCTCTAAGTGTGCAGTGTTCACAGCTGCACAGCTTGACAGTGGAACCGTGTGGTGGGCAGCCTTAGTTAACCTGCAAGCTGATGCAGAAGACTGCTTTGAGAAAGGGTTTTGAAGCACATCTGGGAAGCTTATAATCCTATGGGTACCGGCATTTCTTCCTGAGGTATCATTTTTCACTTAAGTTTTTCTTGGTAGAGTATTTTTCAAAAACTTCCCTTCTGAGGCTAAATTAGGAATTTCTGTTCCTTCTATGTGTTCCAAGAACTGTGCCTTTCCTGCCCTCCGCCCAACTTGGAAGATAGAAACCGTGGGAAAAAGCATCTTTTGAAGCTGTGTTCAGTTATCTAACTTGGTTCGTTTAGCATATTCAAGAAGACTTTCATATCCATGGAATCCTGTTAATTCTTTCCAAGCTATAAGAGTTTTTTCCTGCTGACAAGGCAAGGGTGGGAGAGGAGTGAGTTGACATGGAACTCCTGCATCACCCTGTTCAGGTCACCTTTCCTCTTTCCAACATTTGCCCCTCCTCGAATAGGAAAAAGTAGGCTTTGTGGGGTTTATTTAATTAAGGTCACAAAGATCCTAGAGTAGGCATTCCCACTGTTTTGTCCAAGGCAACTGGAAGACTTGACTCAAAGAGCCAGCAGCTCCCCTTCTAACCTTCATCTGTCTGTTATGCCTGGGAAGGATGTTGGTGCTAATTTTAGACAGAGACGAAGCTGCATAAAGGACAGTATCATAAAGCATTTCTGGTGCCAGGAACAGATTTAAATTCCTTGACTCACTGCTGTTCTTCCTCCAAACCACACAATTGTACCCAAGTGAATTGCTGTCAGAATTGGTGCCTTTAGAGGAGACAATTGCTCGTAATTGGTAGCCATAAGCCACTTCACTGAGAAAGCGTGGGGTCTCAGATGCTTTAAGAAGTAATTGACAGACTGAAGCCCGAGTGAGTCAGGCTCTTCTGAGTCACACGGCTTTGGTCCTGTTTTTCCCATCAGGAAGACATGGATCCCAAGGTAAAGACCTATCTCAAACAGGATCAGAGTGAGGCCTTTCCCTCATAACCATTTGTGACCAGCACTGATCAAAGTGTGGCTATCAAACACCTCTTCAAATACTTTGGGTTGCGTGTTTGTCAAATGTGCGGGGTCTTCTACCCAAACACTGCCATAACAGGTAGGAGGCCAGCTTGTGACTAGTGCCCTGGCGGGTCCTCTGCTTGGCCACTAGTTCCTAAACAGGGCAGACCATGCAGATCAAAGTAAAAACAGTATAAAAACATTAAATAAGACCTCCTGCTTGCCCATCTGGTGTTTTTCTGCCAAACTTCTTCCCTATGCATGAACATATATATAATTTTGTTTTAATGGACTAAGGGTCATAATATGCATACTGTTTTGCAGCTTTTTCCCCAACTTCTTTTTATAACAGAATATAAAATGACTTCCTTACAAATCTATCTCCCACTTTTTCTTTTATTTTTGGTATTGGGGATTGAACCCAGGGCCTTTGCACTGAGCTACATTACCAGCCCTTAAAAAAAAAAAAAGTTTAGTTTGAGACAACTTGCTAAGTCGCTAAATTGCCCAGACTGGACTCAAACCTGCATTCCTCCTGTCCCAGCCTCCCAGAGTGCTGAGATTATAGGCGCATGCCGTCATGCCTAGTTTTATCCCATTCTTTAAAGGGTGACGATGAAGCTGCCTACAAGGTTTAAGCAGGTAGCATTTACAAGTTAGTTTTCTAGGGATTCTGCATCTAACGGGATCAGGTGCTAACCAACTGCAGCTAACTCTTGCCATTTGGAAATGTGCAACAGGAATTGAGAAATCTGAGTTTTGAAGACAAGCCAAGAAATGTGAATTTTTAATATACGCAATATCCAGAATTAAAAATGCTAGTGACTCACTCCAGCGCAGTGCTGGGTGGGCCAGCCGAAATGTTAATCCACACTCTGCCCCCACACCTTTCTTGTGAAGCCTCTATCACACTGTACACGTAATGTTCCAGTGTAGATGTCATACTTTAAATTTAAACTCTCCTTTACTGCTGAACACTTAGACCATGACATTGTAACTGCTACACTGAACATTCCTGTATATTTCTTTGTGTGCTTGTACAAATAATTCTAGAAGGGTAGATTCCAAATTGCCTTTTAGAACATTATACCAGTGTACAGGCCTATTAACAGGAAACGAGAAGGTCCTTGTGAAGCTCTAATGACTCCCAGGGTACCCCCAAGGTCAGAGGGTGTCGTTTTAGGTGACTAATGATCAGAGGACTCAGAAATACCACCTTAGGTGACTCTAACAAGTTGTGAATAATTCCAGTGAATTATAAAAGGAAATGATAGTTTCATTTGCACTTCTATGTTTTAGACTTTTCCCTCAAGAAAACACAAGAAGGGTTCTGCTGCTGCTGCTACTTCAGTTCAGTGGGAGCTGAGGACAATAAATAAACTCAGGAACTTTGCAGTAGCTTTTATTGGCACAGAGTAGGAAAAGGTGTGGGAGCCACTTCTGAGTAAAAATCTGTATCCCAGCAAGGTAGTCAGTGTTCTGTTTAACACACCAGTGAACCAGAAAGTTGAAGTTCCTGAAACAGACGCAGCCAGGTCACCAAGAGGCTCCAAAATCAATAGGTTCAGCCCTGCTGCTCTGTTAAGCCCTGAAAGGCAAGAAACAGTCCTGGGTGGGAGCCTTGTGATGGGAGGGCTGAGATGCCAGGAAACGGTATCCAGTTTTTTTAGGTTGACCCTGTCCGCTGCTGGGAGGACCCTGCCGCTGCAGCACTGAGTCTCCTCCGGCTCTATCTGCCCGAGCACTTTCTGCTTAGCACAAGTGATGATCACAGGACGTGATCGTCAGGATGGTAGAGCTCACTCATCAGGCGATAGATGTAGGAAGGCGCATTCCCACCGATGTTGGAGATAAAGAGGGTAATGAGTTCTGGGGGGACGTAGTCAAACACAGGGCAGTGAACGCTGACCTTTTCCAGGATATCTCCTGAAAGGCAATCACACGCTTGCTAAAGATAAAGCTGAGGATCCCCCTATAGTTATTAAGTAGCACATGGAGTAGGTTCAATAATGCAGGCATATTCGCTACCCAGGAAGGAAAGCTGTGGCAGAACACAAACTACAAGAGATGACTCCAGATCATGATCCTGCAGTGCCTCTGCATGGCCCTTTGAATAAAATTCAAATTTGAGACTACAACCTTCAAGATCTGAGCCCGCTGCATCACCACCCTAATTATAATTTATATGACTCTCCTTCACGCACATTACTGTCCTGCCACATGGCCGTCTTCTCCAACTGGCAGTCCATGTACCCATCTCGGGCCTTCGCACCAGTGCCTGGCAAATACATTCCCAACCGTCACATGGTGGGTTCTGTTCATTCAAGCCTCAGCCGCAATGTCCTCTCATAAGACCCTCCCCCATTCCTAGGTAGTAACTTAGCCACTTTCTATCACATAACCCTTGTTTTCTTCCTAAAACCTCCCAGGACCTGACATCTTGTCTGTCACCTGCAACAAAATGTAAGCTCTGTGGGAGCAGGGCCTTCTACAGTCTGTTCCTGGCCTTACTGCTGTGCCTGGACATAGCGGGTACTCACTGAGAGGCCAGCTTAATGGCTGAGGAGGCAGGAGCAGAGCTGCTGTCTTCAGAAGCAGCCAGAGGAAAAGACCCCAGTACACAAGGGTGTCCAGACTACAGCAAGTTTTACGAGTAGTAAAAAACTACCTGCTTTCTTTGGCAGCTGATTCATCAACACGACTCCCTACGGCAACTGAAAACAGGTCCTTTTTTTCCTACATGGTTGTGGCCTGTATTTTATACAATGTACAAAGCTAAACCCTGTCAATACTGGGTGACCCAACCCCCCACAGGCCTCCAACAACTCAGTTAACACACAGTCGTCTCAAAACAAATTAACTTGGCCTAGCGCAGCTCCCCGAGCACTAGAACACTAGAAGTTGCTAACGCTAACTGTCCTTACAAGTATGATTTAAAAAAAAACCTGACAGCATTCAATCCTACTGAAAACCAAAACAGAAGACAACACACACGCACGTACCTTCCGTAAAAGGGAGGACTTCTTCAGGAGCCACGAACTTGTGAAATGAATCTTCTTCATTGGGGAACTAGAAATTAAAAAAAGAGAAAAAAAAAAAGGTACCCAAAACTTCCACGTCTAGATATGTACCCAAGAGAATTCAAAATCTACATCCACACAGAAAATTTACACACAAATGCTTAAAGCATTATTCACAAAAGCCAAAAGGTAGAACCAACCCAAATGTCTATCAACAAATAAATGGATAAACTCTGGCATACCCACAGTGGAATATTATTTAACCTTCAAAAGAAAAATTCTGACCCATGTTACGATATGGATGAATCCTGAAAACACTCTGCTCAATGATAAAAGCCAGACACAAAAAGTCACATATTATACAACTCCTTTATATTAAAATACCCCAAATTGGCCAATCCACAGAGATAGAAAACAGCTTCACCATGACTATGAGACAGGGAGACGGAATGGGGAGTGATTACTTAACGGGTATGGGGTGTGTTTCTGGGATGACAAAAAGTTCTGAAGCTAGAAAGTGGTGGTTACACATGCAGTGGATGTACTAAATACCACTAAACTATACATTTTTAAATGGCTAATTGTATGTTATATGAACTTCACCTTAATTAAAAAATACAGACCTGGGGCCGGTGAGATAGCTCAGCGGTATAAGTGCCTGCCTGGCAAGCGCGAGGGCCCGAGTACAACTTCTGGGACCACATATGACAAAAGGGCCTGTGATATCGCTCAGCGGCTCAGGCACCTGCTGGTGCACGAGGTCCTGAGTTCGACCCCCGGTACCCACAAAAAAAATACAGACCTATAAATAGGTTGTTTTCAATGCAAATAGCTTTTATCACCGATAAAACAGCTCTTCACTTAGCAACTGCTTGTATTTAGGCTACAGAGGATGGGCCCTAGGACAAGACACATAAAATTGATTCTGTGATCCTAGTTTCAGCCTGTCCAGCATTTTCAGAAAATGGCCGGGGCAGTGGGGGTGCTGGCAACCGTACCCACAGGGCCTCACCCCAGCCCGTACTGTCCTGACCTTGCTTCCTTCTCTGCTGCCTCCCAGGCAGAGACAGACCCAAGACCCACCTGTGGGGAAAGCTTGAACATGGGTGCGCAGACGATGAGTGGGGTGGAATGGTGTTTCGCTGCCAGTGCCAGAGTGTGAGTTCCTGTCACAGCTCTCAGGGCGCCATTGGCCAGGATGGTTTTCGTGCCAATGATCACCTTTGGGACACCAAGAAAAACGTGAATCATCTGAGGGGTAAGGACTGCTGGCTGCAACAGGCTGAATGTTCAGGCCTCCACCTGGGCATCCTGAGGGGTCACAGACTAGCAGTGGGATCCTAGACTTAGCACTACAAATTCCTGCCCCCCAAGGGAAGAATGACAGTAGCATGCGACTGCAATTCCGACTGCACTTCACCCTGTCTGGAAAACTCTATGCTGCTCCTCCTGAGCAGCCAAGAGCCGTTTTCATTTACCACCCACCATGGCCAAGCTCTCTGACGCGTCCCTAGCATCTGAAACAGCTTAGCTTCAGTGCTACAGCTAAACTTCAAGCCCATTCCTCTAAACAGTGAGGCACAGTGATAAGCGTAAGGGGGAAAAATTCGGTAATAGATTTTAAAAGCCTAAGTATGTAGTTTCAATAAAAATAAGTATTTTTTTTCAATAATCTTCATGAATTCAACACATTAACTGCAAAAATACCTACCTTGTTGACTCTTGACATAACAGCAAAAATAGCAGCATCAGTCATGACGGTTGTCTCAATTCCGGCTTTAGACAAATTGACAGCCATTTCATGACCCTGCAACAGGAGGGAAAAGCTGTTGCTGGCAGAGAAAGTGACAGACAGTGAAAAGAGCTCTCAAATATAACTGGACCTGGGGAATTCTGTGACACAGACATGTCTAGCACACAATTTCCAACACAGAACTCATTTTTCTGGCTAGGATCAGTATTTTCTGATGAGCTACAGCAAAGCCCAGGGGAAGCTAATAAATATGTGTTACTCCACAGCAGCACTAGAGCAGCCACTAAACTGGAAATACAACTTGCGTGCATAATCAAGCATAGCTAACAAGATAGGTTCTGGCTCATTATTTTACAACATTCTGCGTCCTTACATATTTCTTTGTTGAGACTATTATTTAAGGATTGCGTGAGATCAGAACAAGCACTAATCATCCTCAAGGTAATATATACTCTATTTTGATTCCTAAAAGAACCAATATTTCTCTTAGACCCAGCAGTTCACCCATTTTCTTAAACCAGTGAGCTTTAAGATGCTCACTGTATGAACAATGACAATGACTTGACAATTCCCTTAATGGTATATCTTTTTAATGCCTCAGTGTCTTCCCTATCAATTCAAAATTGGCATAGACTCCATCCCTCCCTCCTTACTCCCTCTTCATTTTTTATTTTTCTTAACAACTCCAGCAGTCCCCATACCTGGCAGAAAGGAGCACACTCTGCCACAATAACATGGAATTTCCTCTTTCGGGCAGCCTCTTTAAGGAAAGCCTCTACTGTTCTCGAAAACCCAATGGTCATGATCACCTCGTTGGAGTGGATGTGCTCCAGAGCCTGGGCTGCAATATTCTCCGTTGTGCCTTCTGCAAGAACAGTTTTGCAAGGAAAATATGAAGCTGCCATGCTATAGTGCAGAGAGTAGCATAAAAAGGGATGTAGCATAAAAAGGGATGTCTGCCCTTCACATATATGTACTGCCTCCTCAGCAGACCCTGGTACCACAGGGATAATAAGCTTAAAGTGAAATGTCACAATTTCTTAGAAGCCCCATTCCTCTGAGGTCTTCTACTCAAGTTCTCAATCTACACCCCTTTTGCATCAGCAGCCCTGCTCATCAACCATCTCCCTGTCGCTCCACCAGCTTCTTATAATGGCTCCTGAAGACAATGAATTCAGGAAAGAAACAGCAATCTGGGGAATCCTAAAGTGTTGACTGTGGGCTAAACAGAGATTCCCCCCCTAAAACAACTCTTCCTCCAAATTGGCCACAACACCTCAACCTGAGAGAAGAGAAGAAAAATTGAGAAGTCTGGAGCACAGATAGAACCTAGCTTCTTCATCCTGAGGAACTCTGTAATGAATACCTGCAGGTGTCTTGGGTCACAAAGATGAGGATGAAGGTAGCATATATGTGTGTATAAAAATTAAACAAGGTTAGTGAAGGAGGCTCTGTCAAGTGTGGTTTTAGAGTTCGTTTTCTGTACAATGAAAATGAGCCCAGATCAAGAGAAGGTTACTTTAGTCCTGCTACCTGCTCCACGCATTCCTAATCAGGATGGAGGACAAACTGCTGGGAACCAGAGGACTGGTAATCACTCCCAACTCTGCTGAAAAACAACTTCTGGGAGCTTCTGTTTCCTCATCTGCCTGCAACCTGTCCAACCCAGGGACCAGATCTCTTACCCAGCTCCACCAGCAGCTCATTAATCGCCTCAATGATGTTGGACTGAAGCTGGGCATAATGTAAGCTGAAATCCTCGCTCAGGCCTCCGGAGGTCAAGAGTTTGTGCAGGGATTCCTGCTGATCGCTCTCGTCGCTGCGGCCATGTAGTCTATGGGGGCGACAAGAACAAAGAGTGAGGTGGGAAGGAGTTGTGGTCAGGTAAGTAACAGAAGTTGCTCAGCCACACTACAGGCTCTAAGCATGGAGAGAGAACATGCAAAAAGTGTCCCTAGGTCCAACCCGGAACGCAGGCCATGAGCCAGACCTGCCATACTCTTCGCGGATGATCTTGAGCACTCTCCGCACCATGTTTCCCACGGTGGTCTCGGAGGGCTGTGCGGCCATCATCCTCCTGCCCTCTCTGCGGATCAACTCCATCAGCTCCCCTAAAGCCGGAGAGAGAGAGAGGGTGAGCGGGACCAGCGCGAGACGAGTCCTGGGCAACTTTTAGCCTCGGGGTTGGGAATGAAAAGAGGACGGGGACTCGAACGCAGCCAGTCCTGCCTCACCAGCATTACTCCAGCGGTGGTCCGTGATGATCCGGCGCAGCAGTCCTAGGGTCTCCCGAGCCATGTGCTCGGAGCTACGCTGCCCGCCGCCCCGCTTCAGGGTCTCCACGAAGCTCTCGATCGTCTCAGACAATTCCGAGCCTTTCGCCGAAGCTCCCGGCATCTTGACAGCAGCCTCCAGACCGGCGGAACCCACAGCTGGACGACCGCAGTGTTGCCCTTCCGGGGCAGGAGAGGTTAACTTCCGCTCCGCAAAAAAATTCCAGTTTGAGGAGGAGTAGGTTCGTCCCCTCCGTCTGCCTGGGCCAATCAGAGACCGGGGCTCGGGTGCTTCAGGTCCAATCGAGCGTCCCCGCGCCTCCGGAGGAGGGCCGGAAGTGACCTTTTCCGGCCCCCTCAGACTCAACACCGGTGACTCGTCTGGCTGGAGTGGGTAGCTAGTCCCGTTGCTATGGAAACAGCAAGTCTCCAAGCTTCCTCACCACTAACAGAGGTTACACTGGAGAAGTTGCCGCCCTCCTTTGTGGCCGGGCCTCCTGCCCGCCTGCAGTCCAGACACAGAGCTCTGACTGCGGCGTCCACAGCCCACTGCGCCTCGGGCAGAGACTCGAATTTAGTACCATTATGCTGCCTGATATTGTCTGCGCCCGTCTTTCTAATAGATTCAGCTCCCTGAGAATATTTTTTGCCTTTGTATTCCCATGGCCTAGCACAGGTCATAGAAGACAAAGGAATCAGGAATGAGGAGACTTCCTACCCACAAGGAGATTCAAAGTAGGAGCTAATCAGGGAGCAAAGATGAAGTACTTCGATTTGGGCAGACTTGCCCTCCTACAGAGGCTGGGGAGTACTGTATAATGTAATAAGAGTTACCGTTTACTTAAAGCTTACTGTGTGTTGGGCATTGCGTGTGAATTGCTTCATCTAATATAGCTCAGTGAGAGACACTCTTATCCCCATTTTACAGATTGGGAAATGGACCTCTAGATTCTATGCAGTTAGGAAGAGTTCAAACTTAAATTCGTGTCTATCAGAACCCAAAGTGTAATAGAAAATCTTTGTCCCTTTAAAATAGATTCCTTGGGCTGGTGAGATGGCTCAGCGGCGTAAGCGCCTGCCTGGCAAGCGCGAGGTCCTGAGGTTGACCCCCGGTACCCACACACACATAAAAAAGATAGATTCCTCAAAGTGTAATCTTTAAGCACACATTTTTAACCCTTTTGTTACAAGTGACAACCCTCCAAAAAGACCGTATTAAAATATGGAAGAAGAAAACTACCAGCATGAACCAAAATTGGCAACAAATTATTAAATCCAGAATACATAAAAAAAAGAAAAATGTATAACAACAAAGGGAAATTTAAACCTGGAATGCAAAGAGGTTCAGTATTGGAAAATCAATCAATATAATACATCACATTAATAATCTAAGAAGTAAAAGCATATGATCATATCAGTTGATGGTGAATCAGTTGACCAAATCCAAGGTTCATTCAAGATAAACTCAGAAAACGGAATAGAAAGGAACTTCTTCATGTTGATAAAGGGCAACTACAAAATTATACATGTAAAATCATACTTTATGTGAAAGATTGCTTTCTCTGAAGGTCAGGAACAAGGCAAAAGTACCTACTCTCACTACTCCTTTTTAACATCATATGCAAAGTCCTAACCACTGCAATAAGGCAAGAAAAAGAAGAAGCACACAGAATAGAAAGAAAAGTGCTCTCACTTACAGACCTGGAACTAATAGACCTCCTAGAACTAAACTTCGTAGAACTAACAAGTGTGTCTAGTAAGGAGGCCAAGTCAAAATATAAAAATGAATCATGTATATATATTTAAAAATCAGAAACCGACTTTGACAAATGGCCATAAACATCATCAAAGAAAGACAGTCTGTTTAACAAATGGTGCTAGGAGGGCCAGTGATATAGCTCAGCGGCATAAGCGCCTGCCTGTCAAGCGTGAGGTCCTGAGTTCAACTCCTGGTACCGGCATATAAAAAAAAAAAAATGGTGCTAGGAAAACTGGCTATCCACATGCAGAAGATTGAATCTAGAACCCTATCTCTCACCATGTACTAAACTAAAATCAAAATGGATCAAAGATCTAAATATCAAAACAGAAATACTTAATCTACTGGAAAATAAAATAGGTAAAACTCTTGAAGACATAGGCATAGGCAAGGACTTTCTGAACAGAACCCCAATTGCACAAGAGATAACACCAAGAATCAACAAATGGTAACATACAAAGTTAAAAAGCTTCTGTACAGCAAAGGAAACAACCAACAGAATGAAGAGATAATCTACAGAATGGGAAAAAATTTTGCCAGCTATTTCTCAGGGAACTAATATCTAGAATATATAAAGAGCTCAAAAATATTAGACCCCCCCAACTAAAAGACCCAATCAAAAAATGGGCAACTGAAATGAACAGATACTTCTCATAAAAATAAGTACAGTTGGCCAATTAATACATGAAAAAATGTTCAACATCTCTGGCCATCAGAAAAATGCAAATTCAAGCAACACTTACTCCAGAAAGAATGGTCATCATGAAGAAATCAGATAACAATAAATGCTGGTAAGCCTGCAGGGTGAGGTTGTGGGGAGGAATCCTCTATACCGTTGGTGGGAATGTAAACTAATACAACCACTTTGGAGAGTCCTCAAAACACTGAAACTAGAAATTCCATTTCACCAAACTATTCCCCTTTAGGTGTCTTTCTGAAAGAGTACAAGACATCATATTACAGTGATATGTGCATATCCGTATTTGTAGCAGCACAAGTCACAATAGCTAAATCTTGCAAGCAGGCTGTATGTCCATCAACAGATGAACAGATAAAGAAATGTATTCATACACAATGGAGTACTGCTCTACCATAAAGATAAACGAGTCATTTTTAGGAAAATGAATGCACCCTGAAACCATAATGTTAAGTGAAATAAATCAGACACACAAGTTTAAATATAGCATGTTTTCTTTTATATGAGAAACCTAAAGTATAAATAAAGAACAAAGTAAAAGATAATGGAAAGTAGAGAGATAGATCTTTCTCAAAGGGGAAGGCATTCAGGAGTTGGAGTGAGGCAGGAGGGAGAGGAGGAAAGGGGAAGAAAAAAGGAGTTAAGATGTATTATGTACATGTACCAACTCCTCACAAGGAATATAACAAATACGTGTTGCCAACATTACAAAAAAAAGGAAGGGGATCAAGAGATGGATGGAGAGAATGTCTCACTTTTCTCATTGCTGAGACAAAATACCCAGTACCCAAAGTTAAACAAGGAAAAGTTTATTTTGCCTCACAGTTTATAGAGGTTTCAGTCCATAGGTGGCTGGCTCCAAGGCAAGGTGGTGTGGCAGGGCAGCATCAGAGGACAAATGGTTCAGGGAGGGCAGGCAGGAGAAACAAGGCAACAAGGAACAGCAGCAGCAGCCTGCCTTTCCCTTTTATCCCTTTTAGGCCACCCACTTTTGCATGGTGTCATCCACACCCAGGGAGGGCCTTCCCATTATCCACACCCAGAACTATGCTAAGCCAATCAACGAATTTAGTACCACGACCCTGAATCCCAGCATCACGCACCCTAGATCCAGCCACCTCCAAAAAGCTCCACCAATGACTGCATGAGGCTTTGTGGGTATACCAGATACAAGCCATAATGATAGGGGAGGGAAGGAATGAAAAGAGGATGAAAAAAAATTAAGATGTATTATGTACACTTAGGAGGAGGCAGGAGGAAGCCTGGGGGTTCAAGGCCAGCCTGAACTACACAATGAAACCCTTTTAAGAAAACAAAATACATGTACCATTTCCCAACATGGAATGTAAACATTAGGTACTATAAACATGTAGAATATAAAAGAAATTAAAAATTAGAGCCCCCAAAATAAAAGACCCAAACAAAAAATGGGCAACTGAAATGGACACTTCAAAGAAGAAATACAAAAGACCAATAAATGCATGAAAAAATGTTCAATATCTCTGGCCATCAGGAAAATGCAAATTCAAACAACATTCAGATTCTATCTTACTCCAGAAAGAATGGCTATCACAGAGAAGTCAGATAACAGATGCCGGGTGTTGGTGGTGCATGCCTGTGATCCGAACACTTGGGAGGCTGAAGCAGGATTGCCCTGACTTTGAGGCCAGGCTGGGCTACATGTGAGTTCAAGGCCAGCCTAGACTACAGAGAGAGACCATCTCAAAAAAAAAAAAAGACAAAAGGAATCAGCCAGGCAAGGTGGCACATGCCTGTAATCTTAGCACTCAGGTGGCTGAGGATCACCATGAGTTCGAGGCCAGCCTGGGGTACATAAGCGAGTTCAAGGCCAGCCTGTATTACATAGTGAGACCCTGCCTCAAAAAAAAAAAAAAAAAGAAAGAGAAAAATCAGATAACAAATGCTGGCAACGTGTAGGGTGGGGGAGTATGTAAACTAGTACAATCACTTTGGAAATCAGTGTGGAGATATCCTTAAAACACTGAAACTAGAAATTCAATTTGACCCAGCTATTCCCCTTCAGGGTATCTTTATGAGAGAGTTAAATACATATTACAGTGATACATGCATAGCCATATTTATAGCAGCACAATTCACAATAGCTAAATCTTGGAAGGGGTCTATATGTCCATCAACAGATGGATAAGGAAACATGGTATTTATATACAATGGAGTACTACTTTGCCATAAATAAGGATAAACAAGTAATTTTTAGGAAAATGAACGTACCTTGAGAATATAATGTTAAGTGAAATAAATCAGACACACAAGCTTAAATGTCGCCTTTTTTCTTATACGAGAAACCCCAAATATAAATAAAGAACAAAAGATTATAGGAAGAAAAGAGAAATGGAGAGAAGGGAGAGGGAAAGGAGGGAAGAACGCAGCTGGGAGTGTTACAGTTGAGTGAGCCAAAACTAGTCCAGGTTCTTGTGTAGGGCAAGGAAAGAACTGCCAAGCGCACACCTGGTAGTACGTGCTAAGTAGCTACATTTACTGAAGGTCACAGGATAGCAGCAGGATCAGGGAGAAGGGCGAAGGGGAAAAGGGGCTCGAGGGAAAGGCGAAAGGAACTCGAGAGCGAAGGGAAAAATGGGGCTTTATACCGCAGGCTTCTGGTATTTATACGGTCAGACACCACCGACCCAAGGCACCGCCCACTGTCGCGCTCTCTGACGTCAGCAACCTGCGCGACCTCCTGAGCTTCAGTCTGGGTAATGGTTAGGGTGGCGTGGCGTTTACTGTGGAGCGAAGGGAGGGGAGTGACTGAGCTCCCTTGTTTCTCACTAGGAGGGAGGGAGGGGATGAGGACATAAAAAGAAGTAAGCTGGGTTATGTAGGTTACCAACTCCTTATGGTCAATATAATCATTATGTACTGCAACCATGTGCTGGTAAAAATAAACAACAACAAAAAGAAAAATTAGAAACTGAAATTAAAAATACAATTGCTCTAAAAAGCCATAAAATATTTTTGTGTAATATTTTTAAATGTCTTTAAAATTTTATTAATTTACAGACTTGCTAGCACTTACCATGTTTTGGCCAATTTTTGATACTGTCATTCTTAATTTTTTCATGTAAGATTAAAAATAAAACTATGAGTCAGGTGTGGTGGTACACCTATAATCCCAGCACTCATGAGGCTGAGGCAGGAAGATCACTGTGAGGTCCAGGCCAGCTTGGGTTACATAGTGAGTTCAAGGTCAGCCTGAACTACATAGTTAGGCCCTGTCTCAAAAAAAAAAAAAAAAAAAAAAAAAAGAGTTCTAGAAATAGATGTTGATTGTGTGTTTATATTCCATAACAATTTAAAAGTTCTTCATGCCACTAAACTGTACACTTAAAAAAGGTTAGGATGATAAATGTTGTGTTTACTTTGCCACATATATATGTATGAGATTATATATATGTTTGTTTTTGTTTTTTGAGACAGGGTCTTGCTATGTAGCTCAGGCTGGCCCTGAACTCACAGTGATCCTCCTGCCTCAGCCTCCCAAGTGCTGGGATTACAAGTTTCTGCTATCATGCTCAGCTAATTTTTTTTAAAACAAAAATACTATCAATATCACAGCAGTGTGGGTACTCTTCTTCTACTCCATTTCCCTGTCTTCACTCACACCCAAGAATAATGAACTTAAGTTTCATTGATACTGCTTTGCTTTATGAAAAATATTATATATTTGTAGTCCTCAAACAACATATTGTTCAGTTTTGCATGTTTTTCACAAATAGTATTATGTAATTGTCTACTACTCGTCTTTTTTTTTTTTTTTTTTTTTTTTTTTTTTTTTTTTTTTTGGAGACAGGGTCTCACTATGTAGTCGAGGCTGGCCTTGAACTCACTCTGTAGCCCAGGCTGGCCTCAAAGTCAGGGCGATCCTCCTGCCTCAGCCTTCCGAGTCCTGCGATTATAGGCATGTGCCACTACACCCAACCTACTTGCCTTTTTCAGTCAATATAACATTCCTAAAATTCATCTATGTTATCACATGTGTCTGTAGTTCTCTTCTTTGAATTGCAGCATAATATTCCATCAAGAGATTAGATCACAATTTAAGGATTTATTTTCTTCAACAAACATTTGCATTGTTTCCAGTCTTTTGGGGGGTGATTGGTGAATACAAACTGTATTCTTGTGTATATTTTGTCAGACTTATAAGTGGAGCATCTGGCACCACTTACATGATGGCCAGAGATGTTGAACATTTTTCATATATTTATTGGTCATTTGTATTTCTTCTGAGATCAGGTAGCTGAATGTGCTTGGAGTTGTTTCTGCGTCTTCTGTTCTGTTCCACTGACCCACATTTCTCTTCTGTTGCTAATACCATGCTGTTTTTATCACTGTAGCTTTGTAGTATAATTTGAAGTCTGGAATTGTGATTATTCCTGTATTGCTCTTGTTGCCCAGGATTGTTTTTGCTACTGTAGATCTCTTCTGGCTCCATATGAATTTAAGATTGTTTTCCCTAGTTCTGTGAAGAATGCTATTGTATTTTGATTATGCTTGAATATCAGTTTCTGAAACATGGCCATTTTGACTCTATTGACTTCTCCTATCTGGAGGATATCTTTCCATTTTCTGTTGTCCTCTTTGAGCTCCTTTTTCAGAGTAATATAATTTTTGTGATAGAGGTCTTTCACTTCCTTGGTTAGGTTAATTCCTAGATATTTAATTTTTCTTGATGCTGTGGTGAAAGGTATTATTTCCCTAATTGCTTTCTTGGTGAGTTTATTACTGGTGTACAAGAGCACAGTTGATTTTTATGTGTCAACTTTGTATCCTGCTACACTACAGAATTTGGTTATTAATTCTAGGAGTCTTTTGGTGGAATTATTGAGGTCTTCTATGTAGAGGATCATATCGTCTGCAAATAATAACTGATTTCTGCCTTTCCTTTATTTCATTCTCTTTTTTTAGTTTACTTTTTTATTGGTACATTTTATATATACATAATGATCACATTCATCATAGGGAATTTGTACTTGTACATGATATAGCTTGCTTCTTTTTTTTCCCATTCCCCTCCCCTCCCTTTAACCCCTCTTCCCCTCCTTATTTTTTTTTTTTTGTGGGTACCGGGGGGACGACCTCAGGACCTCACGCGCCAACAGGCACCCGTGCCGCTGAGCGATATCACCGGCCCCTTTTTCGTATGTGGGTTCCGGGAGTCGAACTCAGGCCTTCGCGCTTGCAAGGCAGGCGCTTAAGCCGCTGAGCCGTCTCACCGGCCCCTTCCCCTCCTTATTTAAAAAACTTTGTTTCCATTTTTTTCCTTCTATTCTGTTTTTTCCTTGTCCCTTCCTTCCTTTCCCTTTCCCCTCCCTAGTTCTCCTTCACATTTGAACATTTTCTTCCTGTTTCCCAATATCTATTATCTATTGTGGTCTTTATTTACACTTTTGGTTTCTCACACCAGAGAAACAATGTGATAGTTGGACATGTGTGTTTGATTTATTTCACTTAAGAGTATAGTCTCAAGATACATCCATTTAGCTAGAAATGTCTCAAGCTTATCCTTCTTTATGGCAAAGTAATACTCTATTGTTAAAAAAAAATCTTTATCCATTCATTGGTTGATGGGTATTTGGGCTGTTTCCAAAATTTAGCTATTACGTGCTGGGCATGGTGGTGCACACCTACAATCCCAGCACTCGGGAGGCTGAGGCAGGAGGATTGCTGCAAGTTCGATGCCAGCCAGGGCTACACAGTGACTTTAAGACCAGTCTGAACAATATAGCGAGACCCTGTTTCAAAAAAAAACAAAAACAAAAAATGCCAAAAAACCAAAACCAATATTTAGCTATTATAAACTGTGCTGCTATAAACATAGGCAGGCCGGTGATATAGCTCAGTGGCATAAGCGCCTGCCTGGCAAGCACAAGGTCCTGAGTTTTGTTCTCGGTACCTGCATAAAGGGAAAAAAAAAAAATAGGTGCACATATATTGCTCTGCTACGATGCTTTTAATTCTTTTGGGAAAATACCAAGAAGGGGAATGGCTGGATCAAATGGTGCCTCTATGTTTTAGGTTTTTTTAAGAATCTCCAACTGAGGGGCCAGTGAGATAGCTCAGCGGCGTAAGCGCCTGCCTGGCAAGCACGAGGTCCTGAGTTCAACTCCTGGAATCCACATACGAAAAAAGGGCCGGTGATATCACTCAGTGGCATGGGCGCCTGCTGGCATGCAAGGTTCTGAGGTCAACCCCCGGTACCCACAAAAAAAAAAAGCATCTCCAACTGATTTCCACAGTATTTGCACAGGTCTACACTCCCACCAACAGTGGAGAAGTGTTCCTTTTTCCCCACAGCCCTGCCAGCATTTGTTATTGGTTGATTTCTTGATGATAGCCATTCTTTCTGGAGTGAGATGGAATCTCAGTGTTGTTTTAATTTGCATCTCTCAAATGACCAGTGATGTTGAACATTTTTTCATATATTTATTTGCTGTTTCTACTTCTTCATCTGAGAAGTATCTATTCATTTCAGATGCTCATTTTTGGATTGGGCCATTAAATTTGGGAGGTCTGATTTTTTTCAGTTCTTTATATATTCTAGATGTTTGTTCTTTGTCTGAGGAACAGCTGGCAAAATTTTTTTCCCACACTCTGGGTTGTCTCTTCACTCTGTTGGTGGTTTCTTTTGCTGTGCAAAAGCTTTTTAATAAGATGAAATCCTAGTTGTTGATTCTTCGTGATAGTTCCTGTGTGATTGGGGTTTGTTCATAAAGTCTTTGCCGACACTAGTGTCTTTGAGAGTTCTACCTATTCCATCTCCCAGCAGGTTTAGTGTTTCTGTTTTCATATTTAGATCTTTGATCCATTTCGATTTTAGTTTAGTGCTTGGTGAAAGATAAGGGTCTAGTTTTAATCTTTGGCATGTGGAAAGCCAGTTTTTCTAGCACTATTTATTAAAGAGGCTATCTTTCTTCCAGTGAAGGTGTATGGCTCCTTTGTCAAAGATAAGGTGGCTGAGTGTGTTTGGAGTTGTTTCTGCATCTTATAATCTGTTTCATTGATCCTTGGATCTGTTTTTATTATTTGCAAGTACCATGCTGTTTTTATCACAGTAGCTTTGTAGTATAATTTCAAGTCAGGGATTATGATGTCCCCTGCCTTGCTTTTGTTGCCCAGAATTGCTTTTGCTATTCTACATCTCTTCTGGTTCCAAATGAATTTTAGGATTGTTTCCTCTAATTGTGTGAGATATGCTATTGGTATTTTGATCAGGATTGCATTAAATCTGTATAACAATTTTGGAAGTATGGCCGTTTTCACTATAATGGTTCTTCCTACCCAAGAAACAAGGGCTACATTTCCATTTTCTGATATCCTCTTCGATCTCCTTTTTTCATAGTACTGTAGTTTTCAGTGTAAAGGTCTTTTACATCCTTCATTAGATTGATTCCCAGGTATTTCATTTTTTTTGGATGCTATTGTAAAAGGTGTTGTTTCCCTAATTTCTCTCTCAGTGAGTTTGTTATTTGTGTACAGAAATGCTATTAATTTTTAAGTGTTGACTTTGTATCCAGCTACAGTACTGAATTTGGTCATTAAATCTAGAAGTCTTTTGGTGGAGTTTTTGGGGTCTTCTATGTAGAGTATCATGTTGCCTGCAAATAATGATAATTTCACTGCTTCCTTTCCTATCCTTATTCCTCTTATTTATTTCTCTTGTCTAATTGCTCTGCCTAATGTTTCCACAACTATATTGAATAAGAGTGGTGATAATGGACATCCTTGTCTTGTTCCTGACTTTAGAGTGAAAGCTTTCAGTTTTTGTCCACTTAGAATGATGTTGGTTGTTGGTTTGTCATAGATGGCTTTTATCAGATTGAGATAAAGACCATCTATTCCAGTTTTCTGTAGGGTTTTTATCATGAATGTGTTGGACTTTGTCAAATGCTTTCTCTGCATCTATTGAGATGATCATATGATTTTTGTCCTTGGCTCTGTTAATATAGTGTATTACATTTATTGATTTGCATATTTTGAACCATCCCTGCATCCCTGGGATGAATCCTACTTGGTCATGGCATATAATCTTGATGATTTGCTGCATTCTGTTTGCCAGTATCTTACTGAGGATTTTTGATCTATGTTCATTAAGGAGATTAGCCTATGGTTCTCTGTTTTGGTTGGATCCTTCACTGGCTGTGGAATCAGGATAATGCTTGTTCAGGTATGAATTTGGGAGTATTGCTTCCTTTTCAATTTCATTAAGAGTTTGAGAAGTAGTGGCATTGGGTCTTCTCTAAATTTCTTGTAGAATTCAGCAGTGAATCTGTCAGGGCCTGGGCTTTTCTTTGTTGTAGGTTTTTAATTACATCTTCAATTTCACTGACTGATATTGGGTTATTCAGAATTTTTATGTCTTCTTGATTCAGCTTTGGTAATTCATATGTATCTAGGAATCTGTCCATTTCTTCTGTGTTTTCCATCTTACTAGAATACAGCTTCTCGAAGTAGGTATTGATGATCTTCTGGATTTCTTCAGGATTTGTTGTGGTTTCACCCTTTTCATTCCTAACTGCATGGATTTGAGTCTTTTCTTTCCTCTTTTTGATAAGGTTGGCTAAGGGCTTGTCTATTTTATTTAATCTTTCAAAGAACTAACTCCTTATCTCATTGATTCTTTGTATTGTTTTCTTTATCTCCATTTAATTAATTTCTTCTTTGATCTTTATAATTTCCTCCCTCATATGGCTTTGGGCTTGACCTGCTCTTCTTTTTCTAGAAGCTCAAGGTTCAACATTAAGTTGTTCATTTGAGCTCACTCTGTTTTCCTGATATGGGTTTTCACTGTTATAAATTTCCTCATAGGACTGCTTTCATTGTGTCCCATAAATTCCAGTATGTTGTATTGGCATTATCATTTAATTGTAGAAACTATCTAATTTCTTCTTTAATTTCATCTGTGATCCACTGGTTATTCAGGAGGGTGTTATTTAATTTATATGTGTTTATAAATTTTTTTGTGGTTTCTTTTGCCATTGATTTCCAATTTCATTGCACTATGTGTGGTCTGATAATATGCATAAGATAATTTCAATTCCTTTGTATTTACTTAAGCATGTTCTGTGAGCTAGTACGTGGTCTGTGTATTCTGGTGTTGTGGAGTGGAACATTCTGTAGATATCTACTAGGTCCATTTGTTCAAAAGTTTGGTTCAGTTCTGATATTTCATTGTCGATTTATTGTCTAGTTGATCTGTCTATTTGTGACAGTAGGGTATTGAGGTCCTCCATTATAATTGTATTAGTGCTTATTTGATTTTTCATGCCCATTAATATTTGTTTTATATAGTTGAGTGCGTTGGTATTTGTTGCATATATATTTATGATTGTTATCTCTTCCTCTTGGATTGTTCCCTTTATAAGGATGTAGTGATCTTCTTTGTCTCTCTTAATCAGTCTTGGCTTGAAATCCACTTTGTCTTCAAACAGAATAATTACCCCTGCTTTTTTCCATGTTCCTGTCACATGGAGTATTTTCCATCCTTTGACTTTCAGTCTATGATTTTCTTTTTGAATTAAATGTGTTTCTTGTATGCAGCATATTGTTGGATATTGCTTCTTGATCCATTCTGCCATTCTATTTCTTTTGATTGATGAATTGAGACCATTAACATTGATGGTTATAACTGACATGTACTGACTTATCCTTATCATGTTATTTTCCTGTTGTTGGTTCCCTTTTTTCCCTCCTCTGTTTAATTGCTTGCCTTGCCTGGTAGATTCATTCTGTTGGGGTTCATGGAGTTATAGTCCATTGCCTCTTTCTAGAATGTCCTTCAGAACATTTTGGAATGCTCATTTGGTGGTCATGAATTTCTTTAGGTGTTCTTTGTTATGGAAGCATCTTATTTCTCCATCCATTTTTTTCATTGCCATAGTTTTTAATGAAGAAACTTATTTAAAATTGTAAAGGAAGGGCCAGTGAGATGGCTCAGCAGCATACACGTCTGCCTGGCAAGCGCAAGGGCCCAAGTTCAACTCCCGGAACCCACATATGAAAAAAGGGCCGGTGATATCGCTCAGCGGCACAGGCGCCTGCTGGCACACGAGGTCCTGAGGTCGACCCCCGGTACCCACCAAAAAAAAAAAATTGTAAAGGAAAAATGGGGATGGGGATGGGACAGTAAAATCTTAGCAGCAAAGTGGTTAAATAAATTGATTTTTTTTTTTTTTGGTTTTGTTTTTTTGAGACAGGGTCTCACTAGGCAGTTCAGGCTGATCTTGAACTCACTATGTAACTAAGGCTGGCCTTGAACTCACAGCGATCCTCCTGCCTCAGTCTCCAGAGTGCTGGGATTACAGGCATGCCTGGCTAACAAATTGAAGATATTGGGCCAGTGAGATAGCTCAGTGGCATAAGAGCCTGCCTGGCAAGCGTGAAGTCCTGAGTTTGACTCCCAGTACCCACATATGAAAGAAGGACCGGTGATATCGCTCAGTGGCACGGGTGCCTACTAGCGTGCGAGGTCCCTGGTACCCACAAAAAAACAAAAATTGAAGATATTAACGCACAAATATTAAAATAGAAAAGAATATACATTGCATATAACATACAGTGCAGAACCAGGAGTAGCACTCTACTGATTAGTGCTTAACAGAAGAAATGATTAAATTTGTTCTTCTCAAAAGTGTATACACAGTTCTTTTCCACAGCATTTTCCTATATAGGCAGCAAGTAATCTTCTTCAGTTATTCACACCTTGCTCAAACCTGAATTATAGGGGCCAGTGAGATGGCTCAGTGGCATAAGCGCCTGCCTGGCAAGCACAAGGTCCTGAGTTTGACTCCTAGAACCCACATACGAAAAAAGGGCCGGTGATATTGCTCAGCGGCACGGGAGCCTGCTGGCGCGAGAGGTTCTGAGGTCGACCCCTGGTACCCACACACACACACAAAAAAAAACCTGAATAATAAACTTACCACTTACAAATATGAAAATTCATTCAAAAGGAAACCGGTATTTCCATTTCACCAATAAGAAGAAATTTTGGAAGTTAACAGTCTATTCTAGGAAATGAAGTTTACTGAGAACTTTAGGGATAAAGATCATCTAGTGTAGCAGCATTCAAAAATATAAACAGTAAAAATAAGACTTAAAATTGCTGCTACAGTGTCATGTTTTGGATTTAGTTTGTCCAATTGATTTTTAGTACAAAACTAGATATAACCTATCCTTCATAACATTTATAGTTATCAATTTATTTTTCTTCTTTTCAATGTGAAATAATACTTCATGATGATCTATATACACAATGTTGTCAGTTCAAGCTGTTGTGTAAATATAAATGCTTTTTTTAAAAAAGTATTTTACAGACAGTGTTATATACATTGTTCAGTTTGATCTTGGGCAAAAGAAGAAAGCAAACATAAGCTTAAGTTTGATATGTAAAACAAATGATACATAAATGACATTTTAAAACCTACATAGAAAATGAGCTCAAATAGTAGTGTGATTTTAATTTTTATCAACTCTGAAATGTCAAGCCATTAAAAAAAAAAAAAGACACACTTCTCAACTTTATCCCACTAAGGGAATGTTCTTAGAGAATCCCTTACTTGGTTAAAGTAAAAGAAGAAGAAGGAGAGGGAGAGGGAGAAGGAGAGGGAGAGGGAGAAGGAGAAGAAGAAGGGGGAGGGGAGACAAAGAAGACAAAGATGAATATGAAGACACAGATGAATCTCTATCAATTTTGAAAGATAGTTTTGTGGGGTACATCAATCTGGGTTGGAGGTTGTTTTCTCTTAGGGCTTGAAATAATTCATTCCAAGCTGTCCTTGACTTGAGGGTTTGTGTTGAGAAGTCTGCTGTGATTCTGATGGGCTTTCCTTTATAGGTGATTTGTTTCTTTTCTCTAACAGCTTTTAATATTCTGTTCTTGTGCTGAATTTCTGGAATCTTTTTTTTTTTTTGTGGGTACCGGGGGGGTCGACCTCAGGACCTCGCGCGCCAACAGGCACCCATGCCGCTGAGTGATATCACCGGCCCCTTTTTCGTATGTGGGATCCGGGAGTCGAACTCGGGCCCTCACGCTTGCAAGGCAGGCGCTTACGCCGCTGAGCCATCTCACCAGCCCTGGAATCTTGACTATTATATCCCTTAGAGTAGTTTTTTTTTATCATGACTAATTGGAGTTCTATATGCCTCATTTATCTGTATGTCAGATCCTTTTATCCTGCTTGGGAAGTTTTCTGCCATTACTTCTGTGAACAGGTTTTTTATATCATTTGCTCTACCCTCTGCTTTTTCATTGGCTCCGACCTTATGTTATTCTTCTTTGCATCATCTAGTAGCTGTTGGATTGATTTTTCGTAATTCCTTGCTACTTTTAAGAAATCTTTCTTTTCATGATTGCTAACCACAATTTTGTCTTCTGTATCTGATATTCTCTCCTCACATTGGCTCATTCTGCTGTATATACTTTCTTTTTTTTTTTTTTTTGTGGGTACCGGGGGTCGACCTCAGGACCTCGCGTGCCAGCAGGCGCCCTTGCCACTGAGCAATATCACCGGCCCCTTTTTCATATGTGGGTTCCGGGAGTCGAACTCGGGCCCTCACACTTGCCAGGCAGGCGCTTATGCCACTGAGCCATCTCACCGGCCCTGTATATACTTTCAATGGAATTTTTAATCTCCTGGATATCTGTTTGAATCTGTTTCATGGATTCCCTTTTATTCCTATGTTGGGATTCATGGTTTGCTATGCTCCTCTATTTTTTTTTTTATCTCTATATGCTCTAGAGTCAGTAACCATGTCTTTCATTATGGTCACCATCCCTGTAGTTATCTGAGAAATTATTTCTGATTTGATTTTTTTCTAGAGCCTCATTCATCTGCTTTGTTACTTCTGCTGTTACCACTTCAGAGGGTCAGGTGGGTGACTTTCAAATTGTTCCACCTCATTGTCCCCTGGGTTTGTCTTTGGTGAGCTGGAAGTCTGGGGCTGCATCTTGGTTAAGTGTCTTTTCACTTTCTATTTTTTTTAGTTTAATTACTAGGTTAATGCTTGTATATTATTTATGACAGGAAGCTTTATTGCTAGTATTTAGAACTCATAGAAAATGACTGCTTCTTAGAGGTGTCTTCCAGTTGTAGCTGGCTTTAGGTTTTGAGTCTGTTGCAAGACCCTACCTTCAATTTACTGGGGATCAGAAGTTGCTGCCTATTTGGCCTAGCCTCTGGTTCTTTGGCACGGTCTATAGTATTTTTTGTGATGCTTAGGCAATCTCAGTCGTCACATAACAGAAAGAACAACTCATTAGAACAATTATGTCACCTTGGCTAAAGTAGTACAATCAGCAATAACAATAGCATCAAACACAGCTAAGAAAATGACAAACTGTGGTAACTATTAATTTGCCACCTTTAACCATATGAGCTAGATTTGTGGTTATATAACAAAATCTAAAAAAGAAAAAGAAAAATTTGCCATAAATATATCCTCAATATTGTGATTTTACCCTCAGGAGAGAAAATTTAAAAAGGGTTAGGGGGAAAAGTAGATAAATAGAAGAAGAGGAAGAGATTGGAAGCAAGGCTAGAGGACAAAGAAAGATTATGTAAACTTTTGGAAACTAGTGAAGACAGGAGCTAGAGAAGGAAGAAATGAAAACAAGACAGAACAGAACAACAACAACAAAAAAAGCTAGAAGCAATGTTTACACTCATAAAAACAAGAACAAACAATCAAGAAAAGAAAACAAACGAGAAAAGAGAAAAAAAAAAAAAGAAGAAAAAAAGTCCATTTCAGGGCGTGTCTCTGCTGTCATCGGTAGACAGATTGGGCAGACAGAGCCCAGATCTGTGTTAAGCCAGCAAGCCAGCTGTAGATTTACGACCTGCACCTTTAGTTCCACTGAAGTTCAATCTGGTTTCTTGTGAGGTTGGAAACAGATTTGTTCAGCCTGCAACATTCCGTGTTCCTCCTGCCAGCTTGAACTCGGCTCCCTAACCTCCTCCTGATTTGAACTTGGTTCCACCTCACCCTAATACTGGGAGCCACTAGATGGAGCCAGCCCACAGCTGCTCTGAGTTCCAAGCTCAGTTGGCCTCCTCCAAGACGGCTACCGGCCAATCACCCTCTCCTGGGGGACATCTGAACCCAAATAACTTACCAGCCACTGAAGTCTGCTGCATCCACTACTCTGTTCCATAGGTACATTTCTCCGTGGAGGCCTCTGGGGTCACCAGTATTCACTGTTTGTCTGCAGGTTTGAACCACCCCTCCTATGAAGTGAGTCAGGGCTCAGGGAGAAAGTGCTGCTTGTCACCTCCTTCTTCTGCATTGAGATCTCTCTCTTTGCTCTCCCCATGGGCTTCAACTCTTGCTTCAGATCCTTGCTGGGTCCTGGGGACACACTCCCCTCCTCCTTCTTTTCCTCATGTTTCTATATTCCAGCGTCTGGACTCTAAATCTCAGAGAGACTATTTCTCTGCTGCTCACCACACCATCATTTTCCTGGAAGTCCAGCACCATTTGATAAAGAGGCCCTTTTTGCCAACATATGTTTTTGGTTCTTTGTCAAGAATCAGATGGTTATAGTCATGTGGGTTTGTTTCTGTGTTCTCCATTTGATTCCACCAGTCTATTTTTGTGCCAGTACCATACTGTTTTTATTACTATGGCTTTGTATGATTTGAAATTGGGTATTGTTGTGCTTCCATTGTTGCTCTTTTTGCTTGTGATTGCTTTTGCTATTCTGGGTTTTTTGTGTTTCTGTATAAACTTTAGGATTGTTTTTTCTAGTTCTGTGAAGAATGTCACTGGAATTTTGATGGGGATTGCACTGAATCTGTAGATTGCTTTTGGTAACAAAGCCATTTTGACAATATTAATTCTGCTAAACCATGAAGATGGAAGTTTTTTCCATTTTCTGGTGTCTTCTCTTTCTTTAGTGTTCTGAAATTTCATTGTAGAACTCCTTCATTTCCTTGGTTAGGCTGATTCATAGTTGTTGTTGTTGTCGTTGTTTTTCCTGAAGCTATTGTAAATGGAATTGGTTTCTTTCTCAGCTAATTCATTATTGGTGTATGAAAAAGCTATCGATTTTTTAAATCTTGATTTTGTATCCTATTCTTTTGGATTTAAAAAAAACTTCTTCCAGTAGATTTATAGGAGTTTTTTATATAGTCAAAATACTAATCTTTTCTCAGTTATTAGTTTTATAAATGTCTTCTACTAGTTTACAGCCTGTTTTCTTACTTATGTTGAAATATCTTTGAATAGAATTCTTGATTTTAATCTGTTCAAATATATTAATCTTGTCCTTTATTGTAAATGCCCTTTGTGTATTGGTTAAGAAATCCTTCCCTGATCAAAAGTCATATATAATCTCCTATGTTTTCTCATAAGTATTTTATTTTTAAAATTAATAATTAGTGCTGGGAATTGAATCCAGGGCCTCCTACATGCGAGGTCAATGCTCTGTCACTGAGCGGTACCCCAGTCTCTTCTAACATTTAAAATTTTTGAACATATAAGTAGGAATTACTTTTTATGTAGGGTAAAAGGTGATAACCCAGGTTGCTTTATTCATTCTTTGGTGATGTGTAATGTCACCACTCATATGCCCAGTTTCTGTAATGTGTGAGTCTGTTTTGGGGCCCTCTATTTTATTTTATTGTGAAATTTGCCTATTACTAATTTGTTGGATTCCTAATCTGACATTATCGTAAACATTGCCTTTTTTTAAAGTCTTGCTATGTGATAAGAAAAATTTCCTTGCCTAGTTCTTTTCTTTTTGTGTATTTTAAGTAGTTTCATGCCTTTTCATATATATGTATACATGTATATATATATATATGTATGTATGTATATATATATATATATATAGAGAGAGAGAGAGAGAGAGAGAAGCATATATATATATGCTTCTTTAACCCCTCTATTGAGATTTTCATTGAAATTTCTTTAAATCTATGAATCAATTCAAGGTGAATTGATATCTTTAAGATCCTGAGTCCTCCTACCCATGAACATGGTATATATTTCCATTTACTTATATCTCTAGTCTTTTTCAGTAAAATTTTATATATATATATATTTGGTACCAGGAATTGAACTCAGGACCTCACACTTGCCAGGCAGGTGCTGTGCCACTGAGCTGTATCCCCGGCCCAAAATTTTATAATTTTGTTCTTGTAGGTAGTATGCATCTTGTGTAAGATTTATTACTAACTATTTTATATGTTTGTGGTTATTGTGGCTGCCATTCTCTTCACCATTTCTAACATGCTAGAGGAAATATAGCTCCTTTAATTTGCATTTTTTGCTCATTAATCAGATGAACATTTTGAATATGCTTTTGATCATTTGAATGTCTTCTTATGAATTCTGGACATATGGTTTGCCCATTTTTCTAATGTGATGTATGGCAGACATTCTGGGCCAACCATTATCCATTCTTTCTTCTTCCTTGTTAACAGAACTGATTTTGTTTCTACCTTCAGGAAAACACACTCTAGCTCATGAGTAAATCTTGATTAGTCTAGGTCAATCATAGTCATTCCATTCTCCTTTTTTTTTTTCAGATTGGTTAGAGTAACCCATTTTCTAACCAATAGGATATGAGAGAAGGGCCTCTTGGGGATTTTCCTGGCACTTGGAGAAAGGTTTCCTTTCACTTAAGAAGGAAATAAATAAGACTATAGAGTGTCTTCTATTTCTGATCCTCTCGACTATGTTGCCTGGTGTTACTACAAGGTCTCAAGACTGGGGATAAAATTACATGCTTAGGATGGCAAAACAGAAAACCAGAAAGAACCCAGGCTCTTAATAACATCAACATTTAGTGGGTAATTTATACTATTAACTCTCTCCTTCCTTATAACAATGTGGAAATAGGAACTATTCCATGACCATTGTCAAAAGAGGAAACATGTATAAATAGGGCTAGTAACTGGCTCAAAGGCATACACCTAGTGCGTGGAAGAGCTAGGAGGTAAAATCAACAGTCTGGTTTCAGATCCTGCATAATTGGTCTATGTACTGTGGTGTCTTATGTTAAAAATAAGAGTGCAAAATTAACAAATCCAAAAGTTTCCCTACCTTTAGACTTCTTATATGAAATGATACATTTCTTTATTGTTTATATGACTTTGAATGGAGTTTTCTGTCATTTGCAGCCTAAGATATTGGGTACTTATCTTTTTCTACTTGATTTTGAGTTCTATTTGTATATTAAGGCTACCAACTCTTTGCCTGTCATTTGTGTTGTAATATTAATATTTTTAGAAACTTTTCCCCAATTTTTATGTATTGCTATAAGAGTGTTTGAAGCACTTTTTTTTTTCTTTTTTCTTTTTCTTTTTCTTTCTTTTTTTTTTTTTTTTGTGTGTGTGGGTACCAGGGATCGAACTCAGGACCTCACGTGCCAGCAGGCACCCATGCCGCTGAGCAATGTCACCGGCCCTTTTTTCATATGTGGGTACCGGGAGTCAAACTCAGGACCTCACACTTGCCAGGCAGGCACTTATGCCGCTGAGCTATCTCACCGGCCCTCTTTCTGTCTTTTTGACCCAGGGTTTCACTATGCAGTTCAGACTGGCCTTGAACTCACTTTGTAGCCCAGGCTAGCCTCGAACTCACAGCGATCCTCCTGCCTCAGCCTCCTGAATGCTGGGATCACAGGCATGCATCACCACACCCAGCCTGAAGCACTCTTAAGTAGGATAATTTGGGGAGACATAACAAAAAAGCTTAAAATATTCATTCATACTCTTTCAACAACAATGTCCATGTTTAGAAATTTATTTTCAGCAAATAATTAGAAACAGGCACAAAGAATAATCCACAATAATGTTTTTCACTATTATTTATAATACAAAAAGAAATACACCTTACTGTATACTATGAAGACAACAATATGCAGCATATTAATTATTGTAACTGTCCTAGTAACCTGTTTTGAAACTGTTTCATTGTTATTTTTATCTTTTTTCTCTTTAAAATAAAAAAAATAAAGAAATGTTAAAAATTAGGAGATTGATTTAGGACATTATAGTACAGTAGTATAATGGAATATCATGTTTTAAAGAATAACAACATAGGAAATGCTTAATGATTAGGAGAGCTGTTGAGAACATATTGTTAAGTGTAAAAGGCAAGCTGCATATAACCACTTTAGAAAATAGTTTGGCAATTTCTTTCAAAACTATGAATTTGGGCTGGGGATATAGCTCAGCGGCACAGCACCTGCCTGGCAAGCATGAGGTTGTGAGTTCGATCCCTGGTACCAAAAAAAAAAGCAAAACTATGAATTTATAATACAACCCAGCAGTTGAACTTTTCATCATTTTTCTCAGAGAAAGAATGTCCAAATAGGAACTTGTACATGAATGTTCATGGACGCTTTAATCATAATAACCAAAGACGGGAAACTACTCCAATGTCCTCCAGTCAGTGAATGTTCACACAGACTTGCACAGTATATCTAAACGGTGGAACAATGCTCAGCAATAAAAAGAAGCAAAGTACTGATATATCAAACAACTTAGATAAACCTCAAGGAAATCATGTTCAAGTAAAAAACCTCATCTTAAAAGTATACATACACTACTACATAATTCCATTCATGTAACATTCATGAAATAGCATAATTTTTTTTTTTTTTTTTTTTTTTTTTTTAGGAGGGTAAGAATGGTTAATACATTGCATATTACTATCTTTAAGTTAGTTATTCAGGACACCAGACATTAGCATTTAATTATCCAAACATTATTGGCACAAACCTTACTCTTCAATGAACTAAGTAAAAATCGTAGTGTATCTATCTTAACCATCTTATATATATATATATACAATTTTTTTTCCCTTTCCCTTCTTTCTTTTCCTTATTCCAGTCTCTCTTTCCTTTTGACCAGTTTCTTTTTGATTCACCATGTCTATTGTACATTTTGGATCTTATATACTCTTTCAGTTTCTCATACTAGAGAGACAATACGATGCTTACACATGTGCTTCTGGTTTATTTCACTTATGAGTATTTTCTCGAGTTGCATCCATTTACCTATAAAAGTCTCCAGTTTATCCTTCTTAATGGCTGAATAGTACTCCATTGTATAAAAATACCACATCTTCTTATCCATTCCTCAGTTGATGGGCATTTGGGTTGTTTCCAAGATCTGGCTATTACAAATTGTGCTGCTATAAAACATGGGTGCACATATATCGCTGTGGTATGATGTTTTTAATTCTTCTGGGAAGATGCCCAGAAGGGGGAATAGCTGGGTCAAATGGGACCTCCAACCCTAGCTTTTTGAGGAATCTCCACACTGACTTCCACAGTGGCTGTACCAGTCGACACTCCCACCAACAGTGAGAAGGGTTCCTTTTTCCCCACAGCCCCTCCAGCATTTGTTATTAGTTGATTTCTTTATAGTAGCCATTCTTTCTGGGGTGAGATGGTATCTCAGTGTTGTTTTAATTTGCATCTCTCGAATGACTAGTGATGTTGCACATTTTTTTGTATATTTATTTGCCATTTGTATTTCATCATCTGAGAAATGTGTATTCATCTCAGATGCCCATTTTTGGAGTGGGTCTTTAAATTTGGGAGGTCTGATTTTTTGAGTTCTTTATATGTTCTCGATAGTAATCCTTTGTCTGAGGAACAGCTGGCAAACATTTTTTCCCACATTGTGGGTTGTCTCTTCACTCTGTTGGTGGTTTCTCTTGCTGTGCAAAAGCTTTTTAATAAGATGAGATCCCAGTTATTGATTCTTTGGGATAGTTCCCGTGCGGTTGAGTTTTTATTCATAAAGTCTTTGCCTACACCAATGTCTCCAAGGGTTTTACCTATCCTACCTTCCAGCAGATTTAATGTTTCTGTTTTAATATTTAGATCTCTGATCCATTTTGAATTTAGTTTAGTGCATGGTGAAAGATATGGGTCTAGTTTTAATCTTCGGCATGTGTAGAGCCAGTTTTTCCAGCACCATTTATTAAAGAGGCTATCTTTCTTCCAGCGAATGTGTTTGGCACCTTTGTCAAAGATAAGGTGGCTTAGTATGTCTGGGGTTGTTTCAGCATCTTCTAATCTGTTCCATTGATCTTCAGGTCTGTTTTTTTTGCCAGTACCACACTGTTTTTATCACAGTAGCTTTATAGTATAATTTCAAGTCGGGGATTGTGATGCCCCCTGCCTTGCCTTTGTTGCCCAGAATTGCCTTTGCTATTCTAGGTCTCTTCTGATTCCAAATGAATTTTAGGATTGTTTTCTCTAATTCTGTGAGATATGCTGTTGGAATTTGATTGGAATTGCATTAAATCTGTATAACAATTTTGGAAGTATGGCCATTTTCACTATATTGGTTCTTCCTATCCAGGAGCAAGGGATATCTTTCCATTTTCTGATATCCTCTTCAATCTCCTTTTTCAGAGTACTGTAGTTTTCAGTATAGAGGTCTTTTACATCCTTCGTGAGGTTGATTCCTAGGTATTTCATTTTTTTGGATGTTATTGTGAAAGGTATTGTTTCCCTAATTTCTCTTTCAGTAAGTTTGTTATTTGCGTACAGGAAGGCTATTGACTTTTGAGTATTGACTTTGTATCCAGCTACACTACTGAATTTGCTTATCAAATCTAGCAGTTTTTTAGTGGAGTTTTTGGGGTCTTCTGTGTAGAGTATCATGTCATCTGCAAATAATGATATTTAACTTCTTCCTTTCCGATCATTATTCCTTTTATTTCTTTCTCTTGTCTAATCGCTCTGGCTAAAGTTTCCAGAACTATGTTGAATAAGAGTGGGGACAGTGGACATCCTTGTCTTGTTCCTGATTTTAGAGGGAAGGCTTTCAGTTTTTGGCCATTTAGTATGATATTGGCTGTTGGTTTGTCATAGATAGCTTTTACCAGATTGAGATAAAGACCCTCTATTCCAATTTTCTGTAGGGTTTTTATCATGAAAAGGTGCTGGACTTTGTCAAAAGCTTTTTTCTGCATCTATTGAGATGATCATGTGATTTTTGTCTTTGGTTCTGTTAATATGCTGTATTACATTTATTGATTTACGTATGTTGAACCATCCCTGCATCCCTGGGATGAATCCAACTTGGTCATGGTGTATAATCTTCTTGATGATTTGTTGGATTCTGTTTGCCAGTATCTTATTAAGGATTTTTGCATCTATGTTCATTAGGGAGATTGGCCTGTAGTTCTCTTTCTTAGTTGGGTCCTTCTCTGGTTTTGGTATCAGGGTAATGCTTGCTTCCAGGAATGAATTTGGGAGTATTGCTTCCCTTTCAATTTCATTGAAAAGTTTGAGAAGTAGGGGCGTTAGCTCTTCTCTAAATTTCTTGTAGAATTCGGCAGTGAATCCATCAGGGCCTGGGCTTTTCTTTGTTGGGAGGTTTTTAATTACATCTTCAATTTCACTGGCTGATATTGGTTTATTTAGGATTTTTAAATCTTCTTGATTCAGCTTTGGTAATTCATACGAATCTAGGAATCTGTCCATTTCTTCTGCATTTTCCATCTTAGTAGAATATAAATTTTCAAAATAGGTATAGATGATCTTCTGGATTTCTGCAGGGTCCGTCGTGATATCACCCTTTTCATTTTCAATTGCATGGATTTGAGTCTTTTCTTTTCTTTTTTTAATAAGGTTGGATAAGGGTTTGTCAATCTTATTTATTCTTTCAAAGAACCAACTTTTTGCTTCATTGATTCTTTGTATTGTTTTTTTATTCTCCAATACGTTAATTTCTGCTCTGATCTTTATAATTTCCTCCCTTGTATGGGCTTTTGGCTTAACCTGCTCTTCTTTTTCTAGAAGCTCGAGGTTCACCCTTAAGTTGTTTATTTGCGCTTGCTCTATTTTCCTGATATAAGTGTTTAATGCTATAAATTTCCCTCTTAGGACTGCTTTCATTGTATCCCATAAGTTCCGGTATGTTGTACTGTCATTATCATTCAGTTGTAGAAAGTGACTAATTTCTTCTTTAATTTCATCTGTGACCCATTGGTTGTTCAGGAGGATGCTGTTTAATTTCCATGTGTTTAGGGAGTTTTTGTGGGATCTTTTGCCATTGATTTCCAATTTCATTGCACTATGGTCTGATAATATGCATGGGATAATTTCAATTCCTTTGCATTTACTTAAGCAGGTTTTATGAGCTAGTATGTGGTCTATTTTGGAGAACGTCCCATGTGCAGCTGAGAAAAATGTGTATTCTGATGTTGTGGGATGGAACACTCTGTAGACATCTACTAAGTCCATTTGTTCCAAAGTTTGGTTCAGTTCTACTATTTCATTATTGATTTTCTGTCCAGTTGATCTATCTTTTTGTGACAGTGGAGTATTGAGATCTCCCAATATAATTGTATTAGTGCTTATTTGATTTTTCATGTCCTTTAGTACTTGTTTTATATAGCTGGGTGCATTGGTATTTGACGCATATATATTTATGATCGTTATCTCTTCCTCTTGGATTGTTCCCTTTACAAGGATGTAATGACCGTCTTTATCTCTCTGAATCCTTCTTGGCTTGAAGTTCACTTTGTCTGCAAAAAGAATAGCTACCCCTGCTTTTTTCTGGGTTCCTGTGGCATGGAGTATTGTTTTCCATCCTTTGACTTTCAGTCTATGAATTTCTTTCTGAATTAAATGTGTTTCTTGTATACAGCATATTGTTGGATCTTGGTTCTTGATCCATTTCGCCAGTCTGTGCCTTTTGATTGGTGAATTGAGACCGTTAACATTGATGGTTAAAACTGATATGTATTGACTTGTCATGATATTTTCCTGTTGTTGGTTCCCACTCTTTGTTTTTCCGCTTTCCGGCTATTTAATTATTTGCCCTGCCTGGTGGATTCCTTCTGTTGGGGTTCCTATCTCTTTCTAGAATGTCCTTCAGAACGTTTTGGAGTGCTGGTTTGGTGGTCATAAATTTTCTCAGATGTTCTTTGTCATGAAAGTATTTTATTTCTCCATCAATTTTGAAAGATAGTTTTGCAGGGTACATCAATCTGGGCTGAAAATTATTTTCCTTTAGAGCTTGCAATACATCATTCCAAGCTCTTCTTGAATTGAGGGTTTGTGCTGAAAAGTCAGCTGTGATTCTGATGGGTTTTCCTTCATAGGTGATTTGTCTCTTCTCCCTAACAGCTTTTAAGATTCTGCCCTTCTGTTGAATTTCTGGGATCTTGACTATAATATGTCTGGCTGAAGTTTTTTTTTGATCATGTCTAGTTGGTGTTCTGAAAGCTTCACTTATAGAGGTGTCAAATTCCTTTTCTCTTCCAGGAAAGTTCTCCCTGATTATGTCTTTGAACAAGGTTTTAATGTCGTTGATGTTATCTCCTGCTTTTTCATTTATTCCAATTATTCTTAAGTTGTTTATCTTTGAGTCATCTAGCAGCTGCTGAATTGATTTTTCATGGTCCCTTGCTATTTTTAAGAATTTTTCCATTTCATGATCACTAATTGCAAGCCTATCTTCTATATCTGAGATCCTGTCCTCGCATTGGCTTATTCTGCTACAAATACTTTCAATGGAATTTTTTATCTCTTGGATATCTGTTTGAATCTGCCTTATGGATTCCATTTCTTTCCTATGCTGAGCATTCATGGTTTCTATAGTTTTCTTAAGTTCATCTATTTTTTTGTCTGTATCAGCTATAGTGTCCTTAAGCATGGTCTTCGTTGTAGACATTATCTCTGCAGTTATCTGTGAGATTATTTCTGTTTTAATTTTTTCCAGAACCTCATTCAGTTGCTTTGTTGTTACCACTTCAGATAGGCCAGGTGGGTGGCTTTCGGATTGTCCCACCTCGTTGCTCCCTAGGTTTGCCTTTGGTGAATTGGATGTGTGGGGTTGCATCTTGTTTAAGTGACGTCTCATGTTTTCTTTCTTTAATTCCTGGGGTGATGTTTGCAAATTACCTATAGTAGGTTACTTTATTGCTAGTGTTTAAGATCTTTAGAAGATGACTACTTCTCTGCAGTATCTTCCAAGTGGAGCTTGCTTTTGTGTTTTGAGCTTTCTGCCAGATCCTACCTCTTCAATTCGTTGGGTATGCGAAGTTGCTACCTGTTTGGCCCAGTCCTTGATTCTTTGGTACTGTGCCACTGTATTTTCTGTGTCCCTTAGTCAATCTCAATCATGAAATATCAGGAAGGAAAGATGTTTAGAACAATTATTTCACATTTGGCTATAATGTTAACTAAAGCATCAAACACAGCCTAGAAAATGACAGACTGAGCTAACCAGTTATTTACCACTTTTAGCTGTATAGAGTTGCGGTTATATAACAAAATCTAAAACACACCAGAAAAATTATATGCAGTATACAAGTCCTATGTATGTCAATTTTTCCCTAAGGAGTTTAAATTTAAAATGAGTTAAGGAGGAAATAGAGTATTGGGTGAAGAGGAAGGAATTAGATGTAAGGTTAGAGGACCAAGAGGGATCCCACTAAAATTGGGACACTAGTGCAGAGAACAGGTGGTAAAAAGAGAAGGAAGTGATAAAAGGAAGAACAGATCACGACCACAATCACAAAGAAGTTAGAGGCGCTGTTTACACTCATATAAAAAACCAGAGAGAATAATGAAGGAAAGAGCAAATACACATACAGAAACAATAACGAAGATAAAAGCAATAAAACAGACAGATGAAAAATAAAACCCCACCAAAAAACAAAACTAAACAAAACAAAAACAAAAAAAAAAACCCTTCGCCAGAACAAAAAACAAATCAGTGAGAAGAAAAAAAAACAATAATAAAAAAAAAATAAAAATAAGAAAAAAAAAAAATTAAAAAGAATCAGTTCCAGGTGTTGACTTTGTTGTAGGCAGCTACCTGTTCTGTGCAGGTCCGTCCCAGTAAGCCAGGAGCGCCCTCTGACGGGCGGTGAGCAGAGGCGCGTACTTTCAGGTAGAGACCAGTCTAGCTCGCCTCCGCTCTCAGCGCCCTTTCACGGTCCCTGGGCCTGAGAGGCTCAGCGCGCTGTCCGAGCGCGGATTTCCTGCACTGGTTCCCGCCGCTCTGGTTTTTCGCCACGCCCCCCACAATGGCGCCGGGCCAGTCGCTCTCTGGCGCGGGACAGGTGTGGCTGTGAGTCCAGTCTCGTTCGCCTGCTGACCTCAGCACACTTTCGTGGGCTCAATTGAGAGGCCCTGTGCTGCCCTGTCTGGAGCACAAGTTCCCAGAGCAGTTTCCGAGCCGCTCTGAGTTTCGCCACACCCCCCACAATGGCGCCCGGCCGGTCGCTCTCTGGCGCGGGACAGGTGTGGCTGAGAGTCCAGTCTCGTTCACCTGCTGACCTCAGCACACTTTCGTGGGCTCAATTGAGAGGCCCTGTGCTGCCCTGTCCGGAGCACAAGTTCCCAGAGCAGTTTCCGAGCCGCTCTGAGTTTCGCCACACCCCCCACAATGGCGCCCGGCCGGTCACTCTCTGGCGCGGGGCAGCTGTGGCTGAGAGACACTCACCGCCGGTCAGCGCCGTTCTCCGCCGCTCCCCTGCCCCGCCGCTGTCTCAGGATCCTCCGTGGGGGCTCCCTGGGCACCAGCTGCCACCGTGTGTCCGTAGAATTGAGCCTCCGCCGGCACTCCAACTCCCGGGATATTAGAAGGTGCGCGCGCGCGGTCTGCTCCTTCTTTCCGTCTTCTTTGTTAGAAGTCACCTGTCACTGGTGCCGGGGGTCCCAGATTGCGCTTCAGAACTTCTCTGGGTTTCGGGGAGGCATCTCCCCCCCTCCTGCGCTTTCCGGGTCGCTATTTTCTCGTGTTCCAATGGTAACTTTTAGAGAGAGTTTCGTTGCCTGCTTCTTACTCATCCGCCATCTTGAGGCTCTCGAAATAGCATAATTATAGAGGTAAAAAGTGGGTTGATGATTTCCAGGAGTTAGGGTTGGGGGTGGGAGGGAGATGGATATGGCCATAAAGGAGTAGCACAGGGGAGTCTTGGGATAGCACAGCTGAGTTTCTTGATGATTGTGGTAGTGGTTACCCATGATTGCATAGAGCTACACACACACACACACACACACACACACACACACACACACAGAGTACATGTACAACTGGTGAAATCTGAATAAGCTCTGTGGATTTTACTGTCTATTTTTTGGTTTTGATATTATACCATTGTTGAATAAGATGGTATCGTTTACCATTGAAGCACTGAAGGAGGCTGGCTAAGAGTACAAGAGAAAGGAGACTGCACATTTCTTTGTAATTTCCTGTGAATGTACAATTAATTCATAATAAATAGTTAAAACTTTTTTCCTAGTTGTGTTGGAGATTAAACCCAGTACCTCATCCATGCTAGGCAAGCACTCCACTACTGAGTCACATCCGCCAAGACTACCAAAAAGTACCAAATAGTTTTAAACAGAATTTATAAAATAAAAACATACATGTAAAGAAAGTTATAAAACATTACTTTTGGAGTGGTCGCTATCCTAATAACTATAAATGATTCAATGTTAAAATAGATTTTGAAAAGATTTTCTCAAAGATTTAAAAAATGGTTTGTTTGTTTGAGATACTATCTCGCTACCTAGTCCAGGCAGGTCTTGAACTCATAGCAATCTTTTCACTTCAGCCTCCTGAGTGTTTTAAATTTTTTTCTTATTTTTCCCTGTTTTTGTTTTGTTTTGTTTTGAATTGAGTGTTGAGATTATAGGTGTGTGACACCACACTTAGCTTAAAATAGATTTTAAGAAGAGACTAAAGTCTGCAATTCTTAAAAAAATGCAGGATGCAAAAATGATATATTTGGTAGGACCTCAATTTTTTAAAATTACATATATATATACCTATAATACATATACGTGAGTTTATAAGTATATATGTACATTTATGTGCATATGTGTTCATATATGTGTGTACACACACATCTCGTGATATATGAGATATATGTTAACAGTGATTATCTCTGTGTAGTGTAATCATAGCTTTATTGCAGATCCCCTAGTTGCCCTCCAACTAGTCTCCCCTTTTCTTTTCTTTTCTTTTTTTTTTTTTTGTGTGTGTGTGGTGCTAGGTAGGGATCAAACCCAGGCCCTTGTGGACGTAAGGCAAGAGCTCTACCACTGAGCCACATCCCCAACCCTCCCTGTTTACTATACTAATAGAATTTCAGCTGAGCAAACAGCCACCTAGAATAAAAACTGCATTTCTCAACCTCCTCAGCAGGTAGATGTGGCCATGTGATAATGTTCTTAACAATGGGATGGCGCCGAGCGGTGCGAGGATGTGTTGCTGCTTCTCTGGGAGAGAGCTGGGATGGGTTGTCAGCCCTTCTCTTGCTTGCTGCATTTCTGGTCTTCCTGTCCGGACTGAAGGGATGGCAGAGTAGAGAGCTGGCAGGAGTGTGGGCACCCTGAGGTCTCTGAGGAGTAGATTTCTACCAGCCTGGACTGTTTATCTTTGGGCTTCATTTAAAATAAACTTCGGTTTTCTTAAAGCCACTACTATTTGGGGGTTTCTATCACTTGCAGTCACACCCAATTCTAATAGATGTTAAGTGATTTTCATTTTTATTTGTGTTCTTTTCTGGGTACAAAACACCAGGTGTTCCAAAACACCAGAATAAATAGATGCTATTTATAATCAGAAATAAAAGTTATTTGTAAGAAAAAAGAAAACTAAGAAATCCTTCATCAGGCTCATTTTCTTAACCAGGAAGGTGACAATGTTGAAAATCTTTCAGATTTTCCTGAAGTCTACATAACTGGTCTGTCAAATAAGTTTCCTGAACTTAATATGGAGATGAGGTGATTATGATGACAACATTCAGCTGGAGGGAGGGAAGCTGATCAAAAATATGTGCGTCTTTCTCCTGCTGTTCTAAGGAATCTCCTTTAGACCATAAGATCACTTCCTTTTCCTGAAGGGCTTTGACTCAACAGTTGGCCATGTGAACACACTACTGTTTTCATCCCTCTCTGATTGTTTTGGTGGATAAGTCATGTCTCTACGCAACCTGAGAACAAGTGCTATTGTCATGGACACCTGTTGTTTTTGTCTGCTCTGCACCCTCTTTCCGTTGGGAACTGCCCCTCCTCGTCCCATGTGATCTCAGTGGAACTATCAGTCTCAATGCCTCCTGGTGCCCCAAGTGCCCCTAACCACAGGCTTGGCAGACCACCCAGGACTGGCCCAACATCCACATTTCATATTGATTGGTGGTGCAAAGCCATTCAGACCTCCCCTGCAACTTGCTAAACAGACCCTGGAAAAAAGGAAGTTTAGAGTATCTACTCTAAAGATGGCGGCTCTGGACTGTCAGTGGCCACTTTCCCTACCTCATGAGGGGAGCTTATCTGGTTATAAGAAAGTTGGGCAACTGCTTGAGAGAAGTGAGCAGAACCAAGTCCTAGAGTGAGAGAGAAAGCAAGTGAGCTGATGATTTGGAACAAGCGGATGTAGGCTCTTAGGCCTAGCCATGCCTGAAGGTAGAGCCCCCTTGGTCTTCTCAACATATTCTCCTTTCACTTAACTTTCTGAGTTACTTGAGTCTTGGCTAAGGTTCACTTTTGTCCTTCAAGGAGCCCAATTCTATTCTCAGCTAATGTAGGAGTTCGATATTTGGTTGCTTCTGCTAAACTATGAAAAGATGCTTTTCTTGGTCCAAATGTGGATTTCGATTTTTGTGGAATCTGGTTCTGTTCTTGAGATTCCCTGCCTCTTGAACATGGTCAATTAGTAGGAATTTGCTGGGCATGGTGGCACACACCTGTAATCCTAGCACTCAGGAGGCTGAGGCAGGAGGATTGCTGCGAATTTAAGGCCAGCCTGGGCTACAAAGTGAGTTCAAAGCCAGCCTGAACTGCATAGTGAAACCCTATCTCAAAAAGACATAAAAAATAAAAAATAAAAAATAAATATTAGGAATTCTAAGGAAATTCTAATGACAGACACAGGTAGCCGTACCAGGGCATGCAATTAGAAAAAATTCCCTATTAATATACACTATTGTGTGTTAACAGTTGGTCTACATAATCAGCACATTAAATATGTAACAAATATTTACTGAGCACCTTTATACCAACCACCATATTGAAAACAGAAAACAGCCGGTTTATAAGAGGACATTCAGTAATGATGAACAGCATGATTCCTTACATTTTAGAGGGTTATGACTTTCAGTTAAGTCTTAACTCTTACTCCTTTTGTGTCTACAACAGGTGGATAAAGTCGGCTCGCTGTGCTCAGCAGCTCAGTGATTCTACAGCTGATAGCTCTGTGCTGCTACGCATACAGGTAGACAGAAACAAATACAATCTGTGGTTACGTACGAATAAATTTGGAGCCAGTTATTGCATCAGCTGTAGTAGCAGTGATGTTGAACATTAATCATTAAAAGCTTGGATGTAGAAGTCATACAGTTAGCCGCAAGTCTGCCCCCCAGAAACTCAGTGATCTTGTCTGTTGGTGGTGATGAGAGTAACAGTGACTGTTGATAAGAGGTAACAGTCTTAAAGATTTTAAAACATTGTACTACTATGGTAAAGTAGTAGGTTTGGATGTCCATTACTCACTGAAAAAAGTTTAAAAATTCTCCGTGAAAGGTGATTCTAGTGTTCTTAATGAAGACCTGACCATAATGTCAAAGACCAGATAATTGAGAACAATAATGTCAACTTTGTTTTCTTTCTTTTTTTCTTTTCTTTTCTTTCTCTCTCTCTCTCTGTCTCTCTGTCTCTCTGTCCCTTCCTTTCTCTCTTTCCTTCTCTCTGTCTCTCTCTGTCTCTGTGTCTCTCTCTTTCTCAGCAGTGGGGATTGAATCTAGGGCACTCTACCATGGAGCTACATCCCCTTTTTATTTTTTGAGACAAAGTCTTGCTAAGTTTCCCAGGCTGGCACTGAACTTGTGATCCTTCTGCTTCAGCCTCGAGTAGCTGAAATTACAGCTGTGTGCCACAGTGCTCAGCTTAATGCCAACTTTGCTCTTGGTAACTCCTCTTTCAAGTACTCATACTTACTGTACTTACCTGGTTCAGAACAGCAACTCTGCACAATGTGTCACCCAGTCAGGATACCTGAGTCCGAGGTCCTAGCAGCTTTCTGCCACTCCTGCGGCATAAATGATCCTCAGTGAATGACCTGCAGAGAGTGGCTGCTGGCAGCGCCCAGAGGCCTGACGCTCACCTTCTCCTGTCTGGCTCCCTGTGTCCCAGGAAGAGTTTCCATCCCTGGTTTGAGGCCTGTAGCCAGGAACATCCTGACAACAGATAACCATGGTCTAACTTCAGAGTATAGTTTAAGCGGTTTTTGACTTGAGCATGTGTGTGATGGTGATGGGGGAGGTGTTTCTAAAGTGTGTTCCCTGCACTGAGCAGAAATTAGGGGGTGGAAATAGTTAAGCTAAGAACTGAGGTCAGAAGTTTCTTCCTAATTTCAGCTAATTTCACTTTTTAGGGTTTGGTAATAAGAATCACAGTGAAGGCCAGGAACAATGGCGCATGCCTGTAATCCCAGAAATCTGGGAGGCTGAGGCAGGAGGATCATAAGCTCAGTCTGGATGACTTAGCAAGTCCATGTCTATCAATCATTCAATCAATCAATCAATCAATCAATCAATCAATCAATTCACAGGCTAGGGATGTATCTCAGTGCAAAGGCCCTGCACTCAATCCTCAGTACCACAAAAAAAAAAAAAAGGAAACATGGTCAGGCCCCTCTACTGTGTCAGAGACTTCATACAGATGACCTCTAAGCCTTCCAGGGCTCAACAGGGTCAATGTTAACATCTTCATTTTACACTGGTACAAGTTGAGGCTCAGAGAGGGTTAGTGGTGTGCCCAGTCACACAGCGAGCAGGGGCAGAGCACAGCTTCCATCTGCAGAGACTTCCTCCCTGCTGCCTAGTTTCACAATGTCTGTGCCCTTCTTCTTAGAGTGGGAGGAATGACCTTTAGGGATCAAACTGAGGCCACGCTGGTGCCTGAGTCTGAGGCCTTTAGGGTGTTGGTGCTTTAAGCTCTGTGTCCCTGTCTCATCGCTGAGGAGCCAGCAGATGAAACTGGAGTGCACGATGAGGCTGAGCTGCAGGCCCTAAGGGCCATCCGAGTTGGGCAGAGAGGAGATGGCCCGCTGGGTTCTGAACCCTCCTACCAGGCCCTGTCTCCCTGAAGAGGGGACAGCCGGGAAACTTTTCCAGGCTGCTAGGCCCCACCTGAAGTGATGGCTCCACAGAGCCCAGTGGCCGGTAACACCCCGTGGGAAAGCCTGGCCCTGGCCAGCCCAGGAGCCAGTATGGTGCCACCTCCTACCCGAGGCTTGGCTCAGCGGGTTCCCAAGTGGCTTGACTTCCTCCCTCTTCCGCTCCCACCCCTCCTCGGTCCCCAGGGAGCCAGGGAGGCCACTGGCAGTGCTGGCCTTCAGTCCCTAAGTCCCACAGGCCTCCCCAAGTCCCTTCCCCTCACACACCTCAGAGCCAGGCTTCCCCAGCGAAGCAGGAAGGGAGGCTCCACCTCCGCACGGCACCCCTGCCCCTCGATCTTCTTAAGGCTGCAGACCCCATCCCCGCTCCTTCCCCTGCACATTGAGCCTCCACTGGCCGCAGTAACCGGGCTTCGGGTATGGGCTGTTGTTTTTGCAGCTGGGCTGGGGAGGAGCAGCAGCAGGAAGGCGATTTGGGTACGGAGCTTGTGAGAGAGCCCCGAGCCCACATTCCCACTGGGGCAGCCCCTTCAGGGTGGTGACAAGGCTGGGGAGAGAGGATGCCAGGCAAGACCTATGTGGAGAGGAGCAGAGGAGCCGACCACAGGGCAGAGAGCTTGGGGAGCCTGCAAGTCCAAGGTACTCTGCGAGCCCCCTCCCCCAGCAGGCTGCGGTTCTCCCAGTGTCCGGCTGCAGCTGGATGAGCCCCTGCCCCCCACCCCCTACACACATCTGGGAGATGCTGGAGCAAGTTTCCTTAAAACAAACAACAAACAAAACAAAACCCTCACTTACTGGGGGGACAATATTGGAAACTAAAATGAATAAAACAAAGATCACTCACAATCCCTTCACACAAAAATACTCGTTATGAACATTTTGACATATTTCCCCTTAACCTGTATTTTTAAATTGTGGTAAAATATGCATCACATAAACTTAAGTATTTTATCCAGGTTTAAGTATACAGTTCAGTACATTTGCATAGCTGTGCAACCATCACCGCCTCCCATCTCCAGAAGTTTTTGTCATCCCAAACTGATCTTTGCTCCCATTAAATAAAAAATTCCTTCAACACTGAGAAAACACCCTTTTACTTTCTGTCTCTACCAAGGTGACTTCTCTAGGTACCTCATACAACATTTGTTCTTTCCTGCCTGGCTTATTTCATGTGTCCTATCTTGAAGTTTCATCTATGTTGTAGCATGTGTCAGAATTTCCTTCCTTTTTAAGGCTGAATGATATTTCATTGCGTGTCAATTTTTTTTTTCCAGGCATAATCTGTTTTCTTAACATGATGAGATTAGGCCTTGTCAGTAGTTAAATATCCTGATTTTTTTACACAGGTGTTGTCATATCTTTAAACATTTTTTTCCTAAAAATAATTTTCAGTGCTTGCTCTTTAGTTCCTTGTATAGATGGAAGTAGGGTAATAATACTTAACTGGTCTCCTACCATTGGATAGCAAAACATTTTCTGTTTGTTTGTTGGTTATTCTAAGTGAAGTGGAAAAGCACATCTTTGGAGATATATTTTATGGGTCTTTCTGAAATCTTGCCTGACTTTAGGTATTTCAGATGGATGCCTAAGGGAAAGTATCCAAAATGGAATTTCCCATCAAAGTGATAGACACTCCTTTATCTCTTGATCGATATCACCCAAAGTTTCCAGAAAAATTATGCTTATTGCTCCTCTCATGGAACAGTGCAGGGAATCCAGAGCCTTTTCCTCCCTTCACCCCACACTTGGCAGACTTCTGACCATGCTGGTGACTGGTGTGGAGGAGCCTGCGCTGCTGCACTGCACCCTATCATCCCCTACAGAGAGCGGACACTGCCACCAGCAGAGCTGCAGGGCCCCCAGCCATCTCCTTCCAGCACCCTATGAGACCGCTCTAAGTGGGCTGGCCAGTCTGGTCAGGCACAAGTTCTGCTGGCCATGGGGAAGGTGATTCAGAAGAGAGCCAGCCTGGCCCTGAGCCTCCCCAGGGAGATGGCAGTACAGAGTCAGCCTGGGGCCAAGGAAGCAACCAGTGGGGTGGGGGCGCAGGGTCTCAGTCCTAGATGTGGTCCAACCTTGGCCCAGGATCACTCTGCAGACTCCTTAGCAACTGCCCAGCCAACCCTATGAGAGGGGTAGCTGTAAAAACAGTGCCATTTGCCAGGCGTAGTGGTGCCTGCCTGTAATCCCAGCACTCGGGAGGCTGAAGCAGGAAGATCACCGAGAGTTTGAGGCCAGCCTGGACTACATAGTGAGTTGAAGGCCAGCCTGTGCTATAAAGCGAGACCCTGTCTCAAAAAAACAAAACAAAACAACAACCATTTCTGAAGCGTTTCCTCAGCACAATGCCCACTGATTTCCTGGACAAAGCCTGTTTTGCCTTCGTTGTCCCTATTTTGCTGACAAGGCTACTGAATTGCAGGCCATGTGGCACCTTAGTCAAGACACGTGGCTGGTGCACAGCAGAGCTGCGATTCACAGTCGGCTTGTGCTCTACAATATTCCTGTGTCCTGCTTCTTCTCCGAGGGACTCTGCTGCCATCCCAAGACTAGGGAAAGGGGAAGGCGCTGCTGTGGACCCATAGATGGTCTTTGGGTTGGGATCTGGCTCTGCCTTCTCTGCCCCATCCTGCCTAATCCTAGGTCTGTGACCTCCAGCCAGAGAAAATGAAGAACTCTTCAGGCTCCAAAGCGGCCTGGCTGGGACAGGGATGGGAACAACTAGGGAGGGGGTGGCCTGGGACTGTGCCATACACAAAGGGACTGATTGTGTTACATATTCTGCTCTTTGGGAAAATAAGTATCACGAAGTCGTCTTGTTTTGGACAATCTGGTGTCCCAGAGACCAGTGCCAAAGAAAACATGGGCTGAGAACTGGAGCCAGCAAAGCTGAAGGCTGCAGGTGAAGCCAGCCCTTCCAGGGTCGGGATAGGAGCTCCTGCTGGTTCCCGAGCCCAGGTGCTCATGGCTCCTCAGGGACAGACAAAGGACAGGTCTTGGGAAATTGGGAGTTAGAGATCTAAGGAGCTCAGAGCCCTAGCTAAACCCCTGTAGTAGTAGCCTTGAGGGCCCACAGGCAGAGGAGCCTGGCCACTCCAGAAAGCCCTGCGAGGCTCAGAGATCTGCGAATTGCATGAGTTTCATTCTTGAGCCTGAGGAATCGGCTTGGGGACAGTACACTTGGGGGCTGGCCAGGCCGCAGGCTGTCAGCGCACCCTACAAGGCAGAGGAAGGCTTCTCAGTATGAACCAAGGAGGGGAGGAGTGACCTTTTTTCCGGAACAGGACTCCCTGTGGGGCACAGGGCAGAATTCAGTGGGCTCAAGAGTCTGGGACGTGCCTGTTTGACTTGGCTTAGGTCAAGAGGGCAGCCCACTGGCCTGGCCTCACCAGCCAAAGCCAACACAGGAAATGCCAACCAGACCTCAACGTCCCGGCACCTAATTTGCTCTGGCTGGCAGGGAGTGCCCGCCTTCCTGAGCTCAGTTGTTGGCAGTGCTGGCTGAAGGGAACAATGTTTTTTTTGCGGGGGGTGGGTACCGGGAATCGAACTCTCGACCTCACGCTTGCCAGGCAGGTGCTGTGCTGCTGAGCTATATCCCCGGCTGAAGGGGACAATGGCATTAGTGCTCAGGAGATGTGCATTCCTGGGATGGTCCTGTGGGCTCTCAGCCTCACGGCAGGAAGAGCCAGGCAAACACACAGGAGACCAGCAGGCAGCAAGAAGGAGCCAGGCGTTACCCTGGACGGCGGCCACCGCGCCGTTGTTGGGATCCAGTTTCATGCTCCTTCGAGGAGACCGTAAGGGGTCATCCCCCTGCAACGCCCCGGGAAGGAGACGGATGGGCAGACAGTTGTTAACGCTGCAGCGCCACCGCCACCACCATGGTGATTAGGGCCACAGTAATTGGCCCTACAACCAGGCAGGGGCCAGGCCTCACAGCCGCCATGGTCTGCAGGGCAGGGGAGGGCCTGCTCAGGGAAGAGCCCATGGTGGGGCTGTGCTGCTGATTGGATTAGTTTGTGAACTGATGCTCGATGCTCCATTGTGATTTCCTTCCCGGGGCCCTGGGCAGGGCCAGAACTGTGAGGGAAGGAGTGGGCCATGGGCAGAGAGGAGACATCAGCTTTCTCTGGTTCCTTATCAGCAGGGCATTAGCTGGAGTCAGGATGCTGGGTCTCCACCCTCAGTGTGGCCTAAACTGGGCTGAAGAGCACTCTGCAGATCTCTCAGTGACTGCTCAGCCAGGCCCATGTGGAGGATGAACACTTCCAGTAGGGACCATTTTCCCTTATTCCCAGGGGGTGCCTGGTATCCACTTTGGCACCTGGCCCAGAGTAGATTCGCCAAATAAATTGGCGAACTGAGTAGATCAGAGTCCTTTCCAGTTGCCTAAATGCTTGGGAGACAATCTCTGTGACCTCTATGGTACGGGTGATACCTGTGGGAGCATTCTTCCAGCTAATCTTGGAATAAAGAGCTCTCCAAAGATCAACCAGTCTATGCTCCTGCCTCTAAGAGAGGCATCCGTTAGCCGTTTTTGCTAGGCAGCTGTACTTCCTTGGATGTTTGTGTCCTGCATCCATGTGTGCACACAGTGTACATGCACATGCTTGGGCGGGCAGGCCCATGTCTGCCCCGGAGGACACTGGGTATTTTCCTCCCTGCACACCCTCTATGTTCCCTTGGCTTTGTGGGCTCCCTCCCTTGGAGGTCCCAGGCAGGGAGGAGGAAGGTTAAGGGTCTGGTGTGGAGGCCTCTAGGTCACAACCTTTTGAGAATCTGCCTTGTTTACATTTCAGGCTGAGGCTCAGGCTGGACAAGCCTCCCACCCACCCTTCTCCGTGTAAGTGCCTCAAGCCTTGGGGAGAAGAAGCTGCTCCTGGCTGCTCTGGGTCTTGACTGGGATAAGGGTTGTCCCCTCCACTGCTGGGCATGCTGAAGACCAGGCAGCTGGACATCCAGGAAAGGTAGAGGACAGTGGCCCTGAGCGAGAGCACCTGCCCATCTTGTCAGCACTACAGTAGGCAGGGGCAGCGGCCAGCACCCACTGATGGTGTTAGCAAGAAGTGCCCTGGAGAGGGACCAGCCAAGGGAATAGTGTGTCTGTCCCAGGGGTTCCGGGCTGAAAGGCCTCCTTCCTGTCTTCTTTTCAGGTTTGGCTTGAAAACCTCTCCTCTGCCAGCTGCGCAGTCCTGCTCTGTGCAGGCCTGCAGGACCCTAGGCCCCTGTGTGCAAGCATAGCACCAGCGCCCGCAGGCCACTGGAACCCACTGGAACCCACTGCGTTCCAAGCAGGCCCTGCACCCCTCCCTGGCCTGCTGCTCTGACCTCATTCTCCAGCCCCTCCTTATCTCCCATCCTAATCCTCCCTCCTGGGTTCTAGCCCTTCTGCTCCATTCCATCCACTTTCCCCAGGGAACAGGCTGGAGGCTACATCAGGGCAAGAACAAGGCCTGGCTGTGCAACCTGGGACAGCCATTGCCCTTCCAGAACCTTCTCATGCTTAAATTCCCTGGAGAAGGGAATATGTACAATTTACCTATTAACAATGCATTGTTGAGTGAAAACAGCAGGATAGTATAGAATGCTTTGAAATTGCTCCAGAAGGCTGTCCAACAAAATATACAAAGGTTACCCCTGGACTGTGGGTATGGTGAGGGAGGGACAGAGTAATGGGTATATGGGGGAAGATTTTTGCTTTTTATTTAATATACCTCAGTATTAGCTTTTTTTTTTTTTTTTTTTTTTGAGACAGTGTCTCACTGTGTAGTGCAGGCTGTCCTTGAACTCAGTATGTAGCACAGGCTGGCCTCAAATTTGTGGTGATCCTCCTGCCTCGGCTTCCCAAGTGCTGGGATTAGAGGTGTGTGCTACCACGCCCAACATATTTTGATTTTTGTTTCAACAAGTATATACCTTCTTTGTAATTCAAAAAGCAAAGATTTTATTTTACAAGGCTTTGGCCAACCTTAAATATTAATGTGTATTTGTTGGATGGGTGGACGAGTGGACGGGTGTGTGGATGGGTAGATGGGTGGATGGAGACATGAATGGAGAGATGAGTGAAAAAATGGATGGATGGATGGATGGATATAGTTGGATGCTCGGGACATGTGGTTCTTTTCCCCAGCAAGCCAACTAGGGCAAAGACTGGCTCGGGTCTTTTTTCCTGCATATCTATCTTTTTTCCTTGAAGGGGTTCAGACAGCAGCACTTCTGGAGCAGAGTAAAGGTGAGAGGTGTGTTTGTGACTGTGGCCACAGTGGGATGTGTGGGTGGCATCTCTGACTCTGCCTCTGTCCTCCTCATCTCCTGGATGGTTGGCCTCCCTGCAGCCCACTAGGGCCGCCCACTCTGCTCAGCTTGGACCTGCTTCCAATTATCCATGAAATCTGAGCTGGAAGAGACCTATTAAAGCCCTATTTAGTTTGATCCCCCCAGGGGCCAGGGATCTTTTCCGGTGACATCCCCCTCCTTGTCCGACTGGGACTCCAAGCCCTTTGGATGTTATCTCCTCCTGGGTCAATATTGTGACAACTCCAGCTGTGACCCAGGCCACCCTGGAGCCAGAGCTTGTCTGAGTCTGACACAGGGCAGCGGGGGCCCCAAACCCAGCTACTTCCCACTGGGAGGCTCCCAGAGAGGCTTCGTCACATCCCATCACCCACTGACCTCCTCCTTTTTCTTTTTTTCCAGCCACAGCTGGTCAGAACCATTTCCAGCCAGAGCCCAGCCCAGCCTGCACCCCACTTTCCCAACCACTCTGCAGGTCACCTGATGGCTCCTGGGCCCACCTGCTCATCCCACAGGAAGCTCTTACTGGTAGGGACCATCTTTCCCATATTCCCAATGGTGCCTGGTACAGGTTGCATGTTTCATAACACCCTATTACATAAGAAATAATAAATAATGGTGATTAATGACCTCCTCCCCTTGTCCCTGGGCTTGCCTGGGTCAGACCTCCCAGTGAAGGCACAGGAGCTCTGGGAGGAGAAAGAAGGGGGTCACAGGGTGGGGGGGGCACCCAGCCTCTCTACATCCTCCCTGAACACCTCTACATGACCTCTCTCATGGGTCACTCCTCAGGGAGTAAAAGGAAGTCACCAGGAAAGGGATAGAAGGGACTCCAAAGCCCTGAAGAACAGGGGACCCCAGTAGGAGGTGGTGGTCCCCAAGGCTCCTCTGGTCCTGCCCATCAGTTGGCCTTGCCCCCTAAGGACCACCCTGGTGGAGGGAGGGTGCCCACTGAGGCACCCCGCCCAGCACCTTTGGTGGGTGGGAAGACCAGGCTACACTCCAGGGACCAGGCAGGGCTGGGCTTGGCCTTTGGGGGTGGTCTGCTGGGAGACTCTGTGGCTTCATTCCCAAACTCTGGAACAGCAGGGAGGGAGAGAAGCCATCTCGGGGGCATGGTTGGGGCAGCCACTTGGAGGTGAGAAGAAGGCGGCAGGAAATGGAGGATAAGAAGGTTCTGAGGGAGAAGCCCAAGGGAGGAACTGAGGAGCAATGGCCCTGGCCTGTCCTCCCCCAGATCCCCCCTCAGGCTCCCTCAGAACTGTAGGGCAGAGGAGCAGAGCCAGGAGGGTGGGTGGAGGGAAATTTCTCCAGGTCTTTAGAGATAGTCTCCTGCCTCCAACTACTTCTACCCACCCCATGGATGCATGTGGATCCTGTCACTGGGATCTTTGTAGACCCAGAACTTGTGGCCTTAATGAAGGGCACCTACTGAAGGTCTAACCTAAGTCTTCCTTGCTGCTCTTTAAACCTGCGTTTCCTGTTTCATCTAATGTGGGTTCGCACAAACACACCTCACCCCCAGCATTAACCTGTTGCTTTGTTCGTCTGCAATTCACTCCCCAGAGTGGACACCATAGATCTGGCATCTCCTGGTGCTCTGACCCGTCACCATCTCCACCAACAGGCACATAGACACAGCTCCTCACAGGCCCAGAGAGGGATGCTGTTGCCAGGGGATCAGGGCAGTGCCCTCATCTCTTGTGGGGCCCAGCTTGCCTATCTTGGTCTTAGTTGTGGCTCAGTAGGGGTCAGCAGAGGCTGGGGGCTGGAGGCCAGGGCCAGGCCACCATGGGCCCAGACCCCTGCCACCCACAGCTGCTCCTTGCTGTAGCCTAGCACCTGCCCGGGAATGCTTCATTTGTCTCTGTCGAAGGGCAGGCCTCAGTGTGCAACCTCTCCTCTCTCCCCTGGAGGCGGGGAGGGGTGGAAGGCTGACTGGCCTTGGCTGTCCCCAGCGCCCTTGGCCTGGGCAGAAAGAAGCACACCGCTATGCACGCAGCCATGTGCACAAAGAGAATCCTCGTCATTTATAAGCACACACCTTCACCACACATAGTGCATGCGCAGGCTCACCTGCACTTGTATGTTCGTGTGCACATGCAATCCCTACTTTTGCACAGGCAATTATTTCCACACACTTCCAAAGCACACATAGGCCCTGTCCCTGTGCACATGCTTGCTCATATCTTTATCCACACACAAAACACACTCGTGTGCACACACGGGGACATGACTGGAAGGCTGTCAGCCACTGCTTACTTCAAATTTATGTAACATGCACTGGAAGTGGTTCAAAAGCTGTGGACTCCAGAGACCAGGGAAATAGGAGGTGGTAGAAGAGGAACCCTAGGCTCCCAAGGGGGGCGGTTCTCCTGTGCCCTTTGAAAGCCATCAGCCTCCCAGGGCACCAGGAGACCCAGCACTCTCAGAGGGGAGCATTTCAATAGGTGAATATCGCCTCCTCCTCCAGGGAGGAAGAGATACCTGGAGCAGGAGGAATGGAAGGGAGGAGCAAGTTTGGTGAATGGAGGTTCTCACATGGCTAGGGATGAAGAAGCCAGAGTGCAAAAGGGCTTTTTCCATAGGACCTCTGGAGCAGCAGAGTGTCAGGGTCCAGATGGCCGTCTAGAAAGCTCCCGTCACGGTGCCTGCCATGCACTTTGGGACAAGGGAGCCCAGAGAGGAAATGAACAGCAGTGTCCAGAGCAGTGGAGAGGAGCTAGGACAGCTTCCCACTTGACACAGGCCTCAAAGGATGGATTGGAGGTGTCCAGACAAGGAAGGGCAGGAAAAGTGATGCAGGCTGAACCCCGCAGCTGCGTGCGTGCGTGCGCGGGGAGGACTGGGTCATTCCTTTGTGTGTGCCCTGTAGAGCTGAGCACAGACCATCCTGAGGAGCTCAGACACTGTTGTCTGAGCCAGAATGGAGGCGTTCAGGCAGCCATGCCAAAGTCCCCTGGGACAGGCGAAAAAGAGACAGTGAACAGTGCCTGATGCTACCCTGGGCCCTGCAGACCTGACCCTAAGGAGGAGAGAAGCTGTCCTCCTGGGGGAGGGATGACACAGAGGGGTTCCAGGGTGGCTGGCTGGTGGTCCCCCAGAGGGACCCACTCAGGCCTCAGGGCAGCAGCCATTTGTTTCCCCACTGGAGAAAGGACAGGTGAAGGTATGGAGGCCACCTGGCCTGGGTCCTTTGACACATCCCTCCTTGTGACCCTTCCACCAAAGATATCCCAGCCAGCCCTGACCCCACCACCCCAGCTGAGGGGGATCAATAGCCAAGGGTTCCAGCCCCACCGCGGCCCCATCTCCAGCCTCCACCTCTTCAGAGCGGGAAACACCACATCCCAGCTGTCTGTCCCAAATCCACCTGGAGGCCAGCCAGCTTGGCTAGGGCCCAACTTTGTCAAGCCAGACCCAGGAGACACTGCCGGGAAGAGGCAGGGACTGGAAGGAAGCGGCTGAGCCAGAGACGGGCCCTTTCTGGGGCCTATCCTGTGGGGTTCCTCCTGGCACACCAATGCACTTGCTCATTGCCATGGACTTCTAGGCCTTTGGTGCCCCACTGTGGGCTCCAGGCCTTTCTGAGCAGTCCTAAAGAGATGCACATTGCTGTGACAGTTAGCTGTTGGACTCCACCCTGATGGCAAAAGACTTCAAGTCCTGGCCTTGAGCCCCACTTGAGACAGAAGAGAATCTGGTTGGGAACCTGGAGTCCTATCTTGCAGATTTGAAATGCAGAGGCCCTCACTCTGAGAACAGCTCCTTCCTTCCTCCCCACCCTCCCATCATCCCAGCCAACAGCTTGCATCAGAACAGCAGCTGCTAGGGCCCTAGGGGCAGCCCCAGGCCACCACCAGGCATTGGAAGGTAGAGCTGAAATGATGATAGCCCAAGACTGCTCCTCCCCTCCCAGTTCTGGAAAGCAGGGCCCTTTCATCTTCCAGACACCAGTCCTGCTGCGCCCAGTCCTAAGTGGGCTCCTCCCTCCCTTCCCTTTGCTCATCCTTTTCCCATCCAGCTCCCAGCTGGGAGATTCTTCTGCCACCCTTTGAGAGGCCCCTCCAGAAACCCACTGGCAGGAAGTTTGCCATACTCCACACAAATGCACTCTTGGCCTCTACCTCCAAGATGCCAGAGCCAGAGAATACCAGAGACAGGATGACAAAGAGCAGGACAGACACCCTGAGACAGGATAGCCACTCTTGAGGAAATGTCCATGAGGACATCTGGTCAGAGGGAAGGACACACAGAAGATGACATGGGACAGAGGCCCAGCATTAGGGACTCCTGTGCTGGGGCAACTTGGATGCTCCTGTGGGGGACAGGTGACCAGGGCTGAAACAATGTAATAAGAACAGTAGGTCTCTTCCCTTTCCCCACTGTCACCTGCCGGGTGTGTGATCTTTGAAATCAAACGCTGAGATTGCCCCTCACAGGCTGCGTAGCACAGAACAAGGGCCTTCGCCTTGCGGCCTTGCTTTCCTTAGCTGGAAGAAGGGGTTATTGTACCTACTATTAAGACTTAAATGAGTTGGCACCTGGTGTCACCAGAGGCCCTGACATCCAGAGTGGTAGTCTCTAGGCTGGGCCATTATTACTCTTCTTTTCTGAGCTTTTATTTCCTTGTTTGTCAAAGGGAGGTAATAAAACATGGAATCCTGGGGGCCATGAGATTGGGCAAAGTGAGAGCCACGAGGAGGTACACTCACTCAGTGGATGTCAGGGCAGCATCCTGTCCCAAGCCTGCCTGCCCACCCCACACCCCAGCCCCACCCCTTGCTCTGTAGGCGAGGGCCCAGGGCAGGCTACTTGCCTAGGCAGGCAACAGGTGCAGGGCCGGCAGGGCGCAGGTGCAGGGAACAGGGAGGTGGGGCTCCCTCCTTCTTCCTCCCCACACACTGCTTCACCCAGCTGCTGGCTGGGCAGGCTGGGACTGGGAGGAAGGCGGGGCGGGGGGGAGGCAGCAGACACAGCCACGTGCAGTTGGTGAGGGGGGGCTGAGTAAGCGCCCCACTTCCTGCTGCCACCGTCAGCAGCCTTAGCAATTGTGGCCAATGGGTGGCTCACAATGCTTGCTGGGGCAGGAGTTCTAAGACCAGGCAGGGTCACTTCCCTGAATTGTCCTTGCTGCCGGCTTCCCCCAGGACACCTGGCTGGCCTGCCTGCTGGCCCGGGGAACCATGGGGTGCCCAGCCCAGGCTGCAAGCGGCATCCTAGGTGGCAGCCAGCACCCAGGCCTCATCAGGCCAGAAGGCGGGGCCTTGGCGGGCACTGGTTCTGGAGTCTGGACTGGACACAAGTCTCAGGCTGAGTTTTGGCCCAGGCTCACTGTGTCTCTGCCAGCAACACGATGTCTGTGTCCACTGCACGCAGGACTCTACCAGGCCCGGGCTTGGGCCTCCCTCCCTGCACATCTCTCACTATGTTGGTGGACCTGGGGTATAAAAGACTCCAGCCAACACACAGCCAGAAAAAAATGAAATGGCCAATATTCACATGGAGAAATACTCAGCCGGACCGACTGATAATGAAGGAAATGTGTCCAGAGCCAGCCCTGAGACTCGACTGCCATGGAACTGATAGATAAAAGTGTTGGAGCGTGATAATACATTTTGGGAAGGGGTATAACCCAGAATAAACATTTTGTAGGGCAATTTGACAAGCATCAAAATCTTGAACGCAGAAATTCTAAGAATTGAAAGGATACAAGTAAAAACTATGTATAAGATTCTTATCGCAGCATTGTTAATGATGGAGAAAACATTCCATATAACCTGAATGCCTAATTATGGGTGGGTTTGAAGAGAAAAATTAAACTATGTAGTGACAAATATCCCTTAGTTGTATAACCATTAAAAATTATGGCCAGGGGCCGGTGAGATGGCTCAGCGGCATAAGCGCCTGCCTGGCAAGCGCGAGGGCCCGAGTTCGATTCCCGGAATCCACATATGAAGAAAGGGCCGGTGATATCGCTCAGCGGCACGGGCGCCTGCTGGCGCGCGAGGTCCTGAGTTCGACCCCCAGTACCCACAAAAAAAGAAAAAAAAATTATGCCAAACAACAGGACTCTCAGAATTTAACATGCACAAGAGTTCTGCAGGATTCCTGTCAAAATGCAGATTCCAATTCAACAAGTCTGGAATGGGACATAAAAGTCTGCTTCCCCCTACACACACGCTGATGCTGGGGATTGAATCTAGGTCCTCAAAAATTATAGGCATATTGCTTATCTTGGAGTTATGCCTGCAGCCTTTTTAAAAATGTTTGTTTTGAGACAGGGTCTTCCTAAGTTGCCCAGATTGGGCTCAAACTTGTGATCCTCCTGCCTCAGCCTCTGAAGTAGCTGGAATTATATAAGTGTGTACCACCACACCCAGCTTCCATTCAGCATGTTCAACAAGCTCCCAGCTGATACCAGGGCTGTGGGGCCCCAGACCATACTTTGAGCAACAAGGCTGTAGAATTCTTACTAATGACATGAAAAGGCACTTCCAAAATATGATAGAATGAAGAAAAGCATGCTACAAAAACAATACAACTTCATTTTAATAAGAAAAACATATGCATGCATAGAAAAAAATCTTGAAGGACATACTACAAAATATTAACATGGTTTTCTCTGGGTGCTGGAATTGAGTGATTTTTACTTTGTTCCTTATGCTAATTTGTATTTTCTATACTAATTATGTATTAATTTTTTAATTAAGCCAAAGTTAATGTGTTTTACGCCCCTAATGCAGAGGGCGAAGGGGAATCATTGGCAAGACCAGATATGAGAAGTGTACCTGTCCGCGCAGGAAAGGCCTGGCCGGGCAGAGCACTGGGGAAAGGGCTCGGCTGACCTGCACCGTGGAAGCCATAAAGGGTAGGAGGCACAGCCGGGGGCAGACTATAGGATGCACTGACACTGGAGGGCAGGTATTTCAGGATGTGGCCCTTGACCCATTCCCATTCCTTTGGTATTTGTTTCTGTTTCGACCTAGCTTTCCAGTACTTCCTTCTAGGACAGTGATGGCGAACCTTTTAGAGCTTTCAATGATAACGAACAGTGGGCTGAGGCCTGGGTGCCATAGATTCCCCACCACTGCTCCAGGGCCAACAGGTTAGCAGCAGCAGGAATCAGACAGAGATGCCCAAGGGAAGGCGAATCTGGTTTGGGGAGCGGAGATCACACTCCTAGGCCGGCTCATATAAAATTTCTTCATCTGGGACCAAGTTCCAAAGACTGGGCTTTGCTGAAGTGGGGGGCAGGTTTCTCTTACGACATGAGCACTCTGTTCTCTGGAGGCCGGAGCGACTTCGCCACAGAGGGTGCTTGAGCTTGGCTCAGGCTGCATGGGGCAGCCTGCTGCATGACCTTGGGTGGTCCCTGCAACCCTCAGCTAGTGCTGAGATGTCTCAGTGATAAGGGTTGTGCTTTTAAAAATTTCTCTGTGAGTTATTAAAGCTTGTGCCAAAACTTAGACGTCTATGTTTCCTTTTTGTTCCTTCCAGACAGAAAATGGTGTGAGCCGTCCGTTTTGCCCTCGGTGACGCACCAGCTATGATTCTGCTCCTGCAGACATCACACCTACCCACAGGCTTGAAATGTTTCATTTTCAAAGTCACCGGTTCACCTGGGAAATGTTTTGGCGTGTGGCTGCGGTTTGGATGTGATTTGTGCCCTCCAGAACCCATGTTGAAAGTGGGTCCCCAACAAAACAGTGTTGAGAAGTGGTGAGGGCTTTCCCATGTGCCTGGGTGTGAGGGTCTGTGGAGGGATTAATTGTGCTCTTGAAGGACTGGGTTAATTCTCACAGGAACGAGTGAATTCTTATTCTTCGGGGCACTGAACAAGTTACAGGGACAGCAGAGTGCTAAAAGGGAGGTGGCCTTGTGTTTTATCTCTTCCCCATGGGCTTATTTGCTCCTGTTCTTGCCAACACATTGGACACAGAATGAGGCCTCCCCACAAGCCCACACCGTGCTTGCTCCTAGACTCCCTGACCTCCAGAACCATGAGCCAACATGCCTTCCCTTCCTTTATAATCACCTGATTTCAGATATTCTAGGATAGGGATAGAAACCAGACTAAGACAGGAATATTGGAAAGAATTTTAGTTGAACTTGAACATAGCCCCCATTGAGTCATGGAGTGAGAAAACTGTCCCATTTCCAATCCTCTTTCCAACCTTCTAATGAGTCAAGGAGAAAGCCCCAGTTAGGGGCCACTTGTCTCTAACACCTCACTAACATCTGTTAAATTTCCTCCTTAACAAAAAAGAGACTTCGGCAGCAGTCTTCACTGGCAGCATGGAGCTATAGTTCAAGTGGTTTGGGTAAGGTAGCGAAATCAAGTTTCCTTTAAAAATATTTAAAGGAAGTAATATTTAATGTAGTGAAATAAAGTTTAAGATAGTCAAATAAAGTTTGAGGTAGTGACATAAAGTTTCCTTTAAATGTGTTAAAAAACATAAACAAATAATAGCATGGGTGATATTTAGATCTGGCAAGCCTCGTGAATGGGACACACGATTACGAACACTCTGGGACTCTGGAGAAACGCAGACGACCCCGGGAGCAGTGAGACCTTGGGAGACCCTTCTGAGCGTGACCTCCCTTGCTGCCCTGCTGGCTCTGTGACTCGGGGGTGATTGTTAAGCTTTTCTTCTTGTCATTGCAGGGTTTTGAGCTGCTTTAGGGTGGGAGTATGTGTTAGGCCTTGGACTCTCTCTCAAGACCCAGCAGAGCCTGGGACAGGTGGAGGCATCATCTAAACAGTGGTGAGAGGCCTAAGCATAAGATCAGACTCCCTGCAGCAGAAGGGGCAGAGCTGCGCGTGGGAGTCCAAGGCTGAGTTCTGGCTCTGCCCCGTGTCCTCCCTGGCCGTATGGCCCTGGATGAGTCATTTAGCCCCTGTGAATTTCCATTTCCTCCTCCACTTGCCTCAACACGGAGAATACAAAGTATGATCAAAAATACGGTGAATGGTGCAGCTGAGTGCCATCCGTGGGAAAGGTAGACTTTGAAAAACACGTTGTGTCCTTGTCTACCTCATTTACTGGATCTGGCAACATGAGACGTCTGGCTTTTCCCCGAAGTCAAAGTGACCATGAAAGGGAACCATTTTGAATCGATTTAGGACATTCAAGCAGCCACGACAGTGCAACTAAAGACACAGGAAGACTCCCAGAACTGCTTCAGAGAGTGGCACAAATGATGAGATAACTGTGTTCCAAACAAGGGCGAGTACTGTGAGGAGGATTCATGGCAATGGGTCTTTTATGGTAATAATTTTTAAAATTTAAGCATTCACCATATGTTTCGATCAACCACACCGCTATGTGAAAATGGTTTGAAATCCTTACATCACTGGAAGGGATTATCAAAATCATCAGATGAATCACATACGCAGTGATACTCAAAGCCTTTCCGGTACAGACTATCAGGAGTAAGGTTGAAGCTGGAGGAGGAGGTAGGTGGTGAAATGTGACAAGAAGAGTTGCTGAGGGCTGGGGCGCAGTTGTACAGGCTGGTCTGCACGTGGGATCACCTGGAAGCTGACATCTGCGACCTGGGACTGAGACCTCCCCTGACATGGGGCTCCTCAGTGAAGATTGGGCAAAAAAGTCTGGTCTTTGGAGTCAGATGTCTAATGTGCGCATTCCAGATCCTCCATGTACCAGCGGGGTAACCTGAGGCCAGTTGCTTGATCTATCTGTGCTGTGTTACTCTCATTGCTAAAATGGGGCTCATGTCATTCTCTCTGGCCTGCTGGAGGATTGTGTGAGATCATACACGTATGCATGGGACCTCTCAGACAGTGCTGAGTGAGTACGAATTCCAGGGAACTCTGCAGGTTCCTGGAAGAAAGATGAGGAAGTGATTCTGGGACACAATGTTATCTGGAGCATTGGACTCATCATTTGGGAGAAATGGGCTCCCCAAAACATCCCTGACCCAGACCCAGCGCTAGATAGTTAGAGTGAAACTGCACCAGCTTCCAGACCAACTCCACTTCTGTTTCCATCTCATGCTCTCAAACCCCAGCCTTTCTGCACCCAAAGTGTGCTCCCATCCTGCCCTGTGCCCAGGGCCCCCAGTCTTCGAAATGAGGGGAGCTGGAGGCAGAGAGGATCTCTGAAGAGGCAGCTAAGTGTGCTTTGACTCATGGAAGAGCCTGGGGCCCAAGGGGCCAGCTGGAGGTCCACTGTCTGCCTGCTGAAGGCTCCGCTAGACTTTCTGGCTCCTCTACCCCTGGGAATCCAACCATAAGAGGAACTAATCTGGCTCCCCTCCGCACCTCTTGCCCCCAAACCAGTTTCCTTCCTGCACTCTCTGGGAGAAGATGAGAGCTGGGAAGGAGGGATGCATCTTGGGAGGCTGGTCCAGCTCAGCTGGGCTGCAACATCTATATCCTTAACAGCAGCCTCTCTGCCCCTTCTTCAAGCTGGAAGGGAAAGGGAGAGCCCATGTTTTCCCAGGAAGACAACTCGGCGACATGACCCACTTCCCAGGATAAGCCGCAGAAGAATGCGGTCTTCTTTCTATGAAACCCATATAGAACTGTGGCTCTCATGTACTTATCTTTGGAAGGCAAAAATGGTGAACAGCACATTGTAATAGAAAACTCCAAAATAACAGTGGCTAAAGCAACATAGAAGTTTATTTTCCTTTCACATAAAATGATTCTGAATGTAAGCAGGCCAGGGCTGGTATGGAAAGTTCACACAGTTTTCAGGAATCCAATTTCCTTCCAACTCATTCTCATGGTCCAAGATGGCTGCAAGAGCTCCTACCATCATGTTTGAGTTACACGCAAAGCTGGGAAGATAAAGAAGTAAGACATGCTCCTTCCTTTAAGAATGCTTCCCAGAGCCAGATGCATACCTGTAATCCTAGCACTTGAGAGACTGAGGCAGGAGGATCACCACGAGTTTGAGGCCAGCCTGTGCTACATGGTGAGTTCAAGGCCAGCCTGGACTACATGGTGAAAGCCTATCTCAAAAAACAAAAAAAAAAAACAGTACTTCTCAGAAGTCTAACCCAACACTTCCACTTCTACATACAACTCTAAGAAGTCCTAAGGATTCTTAGAATTTAATTACATCCAGCTCCAAATAAGGTTGAGAAATGAACACTTTCATCAGTGCCACACTGATTCTATTCTATGTCATTCCATAGCGTCTGTCTTGATTCAGGTCACTCTTAGCTTTGTAGTAACCACAGATCTGATCTTCCTCCCTCTAGGCCCAATCCTTCACCTGCCCCATCTTGTTTCTCCAAAATATACATCTGCCTCTCCCCTTCTGCCATGCCCCTCCCCTTCTTAAGAATCTGTGATGGCCCCTTACAGCCCTCAGAATAAACTGAATTCTCAGCACGGCCTTCAGTGCTTCCCAATCTGACCCAGTCTTCCCCTCCAGCCTCATCTCTGGGCACAGCCTCTCCTCTAACCTGCACATAGTCTAGCCCCACCAGAATCCTCGATGTTCCTCAAATAACCCATGCTTTGTCAAGATGCTCTCTTTGACAACCACACTCTTTCTTTTCCTCTGCTCCTGATGACTTCAGTTCCTCCTATAAGATACTACACCCTCATTTCCTTCTCCATGCGAAGCCATTCTTGACCCCTTTTCCAGCCCTCTCCGTGGAACTTCTCTGAAGTCTCCAGAACATTCTATCTTTCACATCATGAAGGTGCTTGAGAGACAGGCCATGTGGAGGCTCAGAGCTGTTCCATGTCTTTGTCAGAGGCCCGGAAGACTTGGTGTTGTCTAAGACCACACTGAGCCTTTCCCTCTGGATGGGAAGCCCTTTGACGGCCATCACTGCCTTGGTGTGCCCAGAGGTGGCACTGAGTCGGCTGGACAAATGAGAGGCCCAGGTTCCTCTCTCCCCATCATCAGCTCCCACCAGGGCCTCCATTCTCTGTGAGCAGCAGCTCAGAGTTGGCCAAGAGGGACCCATGGATGCTACTGCCCTGCCCACCCAGTCTCCCTCTGAAGCACAGATGACAAGTGACAGGGCCAACCCTCCAAGGGGACACATTAAAGTGGAACAGATGCAGGCCCTCATGGGGTGCTCACCCAGATCCAGTTGTGAGATGTTGTGTCTGTCCCATCTCCACTGACCCCCATCCATATCCGTGATAAAGATGACATCATTCCTGTCAAGAACAGAGTCCCTTGCCACCCCGGGGGCTCTCAGGACCAGGGTGAGCTCTGTCTCTCTTGCTGAGTGGAGATCCAGGCACTTCACCCACTGCTGGGCAGCAGCCTTCAGGGCCAGACTGGCCGTGTCCCCAGACCCTGCAGCCTGTGACCCAGCATCCTGAGAACTGGAGGATGCTCCCTCCACCACTGGCGATCTGCACCCCAAGCCCCTCCGCAGCTGCTCAGAGAGTCCTTCGGTTACCAGGCCAACATGGCTGGGATGTTAAGGCTTCCTGCCCAGAGGAGTCTCAGCCCTGGTTCTGGAGGCCTTCTCGGCAGCCCCTTCAAAGAACCTCCCAGCTGGGCTTGGATTCTTTCCTTAGGAGCAGTGATGGTCAGGACTCCCAGGCCGAGAGAGCCCATATTTATTTTACACACACACACACACACACACACACACACACCACCACCACCACCACCACCACCACCACCACCATTACTTTCCCCACCCTGTATGCTCCTTGCCGTTTTGCATCTTGACTGTGGTTCTTTGGATGCTAAGTCTCACTTGACCGTGATTCTCTCTGAACTAGGCCCCCTCCATCTCCTTCTGTACCTGGCACAGAGAAAGGGCTCAGTTGGCATGGGGGCCCTCTTCTCTCCTATCTTCTCCGCACTCCATGGAGAAGGGGGTGCACGAGGTTGGCTCCATTCTTTGGAGGGCGGAGGATTAGTGCAGAAGCCCCATCTCTTCCAGAACAGCTTACCTGGCCGGCGAGCTGGTGGGGTCTGCTTGACGCTTGATGGTGATTGGCTGGCCCACCTTATTCTCCCTTCTCCAGGAAATAATCATAACAGCTGAAGATACTAAGCCTTACAAAGTACCGGGCTGGGTGGTCAACTTTTTCTTTCTTAGTTAAGCCACATAGCCAGTTTCTGAGATGGGAGAAAAGAAAAGAACAGAAAAAGAAGAAGGCTGAAAAGACTTTCTTGAGGTCACACAGCTAGTAAGAAGCAGGCTTTTGATCCTGGCCCAATGCTGCCTCTTTGTTTAGCCCCAGGGAGTTTTGTCCTTCCCTCTAGCCTCTGCCGCTTGTTGGCTGTGGGAGCTTGCATGAGTTACTTGCCCTCTCTGGGCCTCCATTTTCTTATCTGAAATATGGGGACCATAATACTTCCCTCAAAGGTGAAGGGGATATGTGGATGTATTGAGTATGTAAAGCACACACCTGGCCCAGAGTAGAGATGCCACCTGCCCGAGAGAGTAGGGGGTGGAGGAAGGGGTGACCTGCTGTCCCCATGCAGAGACTGAGGACCAGAGCCATCCAGCTGTCACCCAGAGGCGGGATGCCCTGAGCTCTCGCAGGCTCTCAGTTTCTCCAAAGGCTCCGTTCCACATCACTGCCGATTAGTTCCAAATAGCTTCCCCTTCTCATGTATCACTTACACACAGAGAGAAAGGGGCAATTGTTCCGGAGGGGGACGGTCTCTGGCCCCTCTCCCCAGAGCAGCTGAGAGATGAAATGGGGTTGAAACAAGGCTTAGGAGAAGAGGGACATAGTCACAGGAAATACAGATGTGGTGGGTCCCAGGCAGGTGGGAAGGGACTGGCTGAGTGCCCACCCCCAGTAGGCTGCAGGCTTACAGGAGACCAAGACTCAGAAAGGGCCCGGAACTGTGACAGCAGGAAGGAAAGGTGGGCAGCTACTAGCACCAGCTCATTAGCCTGATTCCTCGACAGCAGCTTGCCAAGCAAACGGGGAGATGGAGCACAGCAGGTGCCTGCCTTCTGGATCTCACACCACTGAGATCCACACGCCCCCTCAGAGCAGTGGGGTCGGCCAGCCCTCTAGACCCTCTGGTTTCAGTAAAGCCCAGGGGTTGAGGCTGCAGCCTCAAAGGAGACTCAGGTCAGGGAGACTCTAGATGTGAGGGGGCCCCCAGGACCTCCCTGTGCCCTTGGTGGTGCTTGACTTTGCTGCCACCACTAAGCTAGACTCTCCATGAAAGCACCGGGCCAGGCATGCACAGGGTCCCCTTGTCATTCCTCTTAGCACAGCTGAGACCAGCTGGCATCTTCACAAAGGGCTTTACTAAATACTAAGGGAGAACAAAAGAGAAATAATTACAGAAAACACGAAAAGCCTAGCCCTGGCTGCCAAGTTCCCAAAGTACAGGTTTCCATTCCTTTGGTGACAACACGTCGCCCCAGAGGCCTAGGACAAGGCTGCGGGCACTTCTCCTCGCTTCCCTTGTTCCCAACTTTGGTGGTGGGTGCCATCTTGTTTCCTACCCTGGGAACATGTGGTCACCCATGGGCTCATCTCTTGCCCCCTTCCCACTCCACCCCACCCCAGGCCTCCCACTGGGTTCTGGTGTCTGGCTGGAGGCATGAGCCTTGTCCCCTGTGGGTTGGTAGGGTTGTGGTCACCAACCCAGGACATGATTACACAGTAATGGGAGGTGGTTCTCCCATACCCCTTCCTCTCAAGAGGCCCACCCAAGTTCTTCAGTATGGTGTAGGAAGGGGGTCACTCTGAAGAGCTGAAGGGCATGTGAGTAAGGAATGGGCAGATTTGGAACACTTTCCTTGTGGGTGGGGAGAGGAGTCTCAGAGATTGGTCCAACTCAACACATGCTAATTAAGCCTCTGCTGTGCACTTTACTAGGCACTGAGCAAGGTGCTAGAGACACACAAGTGAACAAGAGACACAGTCTCTGCCCTCTTAGATCTTACAGTTGTTTTTTTTTTTTTTGTGGGTACCGGGGGTCGACCTCAGGACCTCACGTGCCAGCAGGCACCCGTGCCGCTGAGCGATATCACCGGCCCCTTTTTCATATGTGGGATCCGGGAGTCGAACTCGGGCCCTCGCGCTTGCAAGGCAGGCGCTTATGCCGCTGAGCCATCTCACCGGCCCCTAGATCTTACAGTTTTAACACAAGCAGGTGAGCAACTGGGCAGTGATGATGCTGAGGACCAGGTGCCGCCGTGGAGGGGCAATCCCAGGTGCTATAGGAACCTGCATGAAGGGCTTCTTATTTAGGTTTGGTGGCGAGGGAAGCCACCAGACCCTGCCTGGAATAGGTGCATGGAGAAAAGAAGGGCTCAGGACTGAGGTGGGATGCGTCTGCAGGAACTCCCAGCCCAGGAGACAGGAGAAGAAAGCAGAAGAGACCAACCAAACATCTCCTTGCTAGTGATCTTGGGCAGCTATTGGCTATAAAGCATGCACAGCCTATAAAGTGAACAGGCCCCTGGCTCACTCAGTGGGCTCAGAGCTGCCCCCCGAGCTGCTCTCTGCCAGCTAAGAAGGGAGGATTTAGTCCTTGGATGAGCCATGTCTCAGCCACTTGTGGCCATTCCCAGGTCCAGGGCTCAGGGACAAAGGTCAGAAAGACAAGGTTCTTACCCAAGGCCATTGAGAGAGCTTCCCAGAGGCAGATGCTGAGTTGTTCTTAAGAGAAGGAAAGCTCACAGGAAGGCACAATTTCGGAAGGCTAAGATATTGAAAAGACTAGACCAAAATGGGAAAATGAGTCAGGAAGCAGAAAGCCAAGAACTGGGATAGATTAGGGCAAATGCTTCAGTTGAAGAACACGACTAACACAGTGTGGAAAGCTCTGTGTTTGTGACAGCCTTGGGAGCCAGGGGCTGGCCTGACATGCAGACAGGAACCCAGTGTCTCTCCAGCCTGGCTCATCACACTCACTTGCATTTGCCTGACTCCCTGAGAAAGGGTCAGCTCCTGGGATCAGGGCTTCTTCCTCCCACACGTCAATACCCCACACTGCTCCAGCAAAGGGAAGACACAGTAAAGCTTCCAAACCTCGGCCCTGCCTTCAAGAGACTTGAGAATAGACCTTGTAATTACTGGAAAGAGCTTTGGAGCAGGAGAGGAGCTGGATCCCCATTGCTACTCCTTCATGGTACTTAAAGGACTATTGGTAAATTTCTTACATTCTCTGGGCCTCCTTTTCCCATCTTCAAGATGAGAGTAATCATTGGGCTGGGGATGTCACTCAGTGGCAGAGTACACGCAAGCTTCAATCCCTAGAACCATGGGCAGAGGGGATAATTAAAACTTACTTCACAGGGTCATGAGCAGAATCCAGTGAGTGAAGTGTTTAAAGCACAAGGCACACTGCTTGGCATACAGGAGGTGCACAGTCAATTTTAGCTCTCTCTCTCTGAAACAACAGCAAAGCATTGTGGTAACAAACAGGTAAGTGTTAAACTGTGGACACTGACTCGGCCATCCTCTTAGCAGGGGGATCTTTCAGAGGATCTTGATGGCAGTTGAAGACTGGTCTTCTGGATCATGATGAAGACAGTGCACACGTGTATGCACTGTGTGCACGTGTGTACATGTGTGTGCACAGATTTCCCCACCCTCTTGCTTTGCTGCAATTTGCAGAAGCATAAGCTTCTTTATTTTCTGTCTCTTGTCCATACTGTCAAGGACTCTACACTGTAACTGTAGTATTTTAATTTCTGTAATAAAAATAAAAGAATTGGATTAGATATCATGTCCAACAGCTACCATTGCTTGCACCCAGGTGCCTGCACCACAGTCCCCACACAACCCTAAGGAGGAAGCACTGTTCTTCCCACTTTCTACAGGGAGAAGTGGGCCCAGAAAGTGAAGGCCAGGGTGTGAGGTTATATGGCCAGGGTGTGAGGTTATCAGCAGCAGGTCCTCAATATAGGGGAGCAGAGTTCCTGGTACATCTGCCAAGGGACGGAGGTGCACTTGTAGGATTCACAGACATTGCCCAAGACTTTGAGGTCACTCAAGAGTGAAGAAAGAAGGCTTCGGCATCCCCAGCTATCTGTTTCCTGCACAAACACAAAGGTCACAGGAACCGCTGAATCACATCTCTAGCACCTGGGGCAGAGCCTGCAGCATTGTCAGCCTAACGCAATATGAGAAATGAGAGAATGAAGACACACGTGCACGCATGCACACACACTGTGTGCTTACCCCCTCACAAGAGTAGTTATAGGCAGATATGCTCACTACATAAGTGTCAAAATATTCAGTGTACATAAGCATATACAATGCAGATACCTACATACATATTTGTGCACAATACACACTCATGCCCACACACACAAATCCAAAATAGACACATATAAACACATGCACGTTATACACAGATGTTATGGGCAAATCTGTGATGCAGATATCCACACCGCACATCTACTCACCCTCGTGCATGTGCCCAGCAACCTTCCACCAGGACCCGGAGGCCGGGAAGGAGTCTGTCCTGCCTAAGAAACTTAGTGTGTCGGAGCTGACCAGAACGTTCTTTGCAGCCCCCGCTTAGCTGGCCAGTGACCGGCCCCTGACTCCTGGATCTCCAGGCTTAGGGCTGGCTGGGTAGGGAGGCGGCCCTTGTGGGTGGGCAGCAGAAGCAGAGGTCACTGAGGTGAGAACCGGGGCTGCCCTGGCCTCCCTGCTTCTGGCTGAAATGTGAGCTGAAGGGGCCACCTCCCAGGCCCATCTCCTCCCCCACAGCCACCCACCAGCCCCACAGCGGGCCAACTCATGACTGAATCCTGCCAGGTTCTTGCAGCCAGGGAGATGCACGCAGAGGGCCACAAGGCTAGTGGTGGTAAAGAATGGTGGAGCTTGGGGGGGCACACCAAAGTGCATGGTCACACATGGAAGCCTGTCCAGTACTCACACACAGAAAGGGCACACACATGCAGGCACACAAGCAGGCAGAGAGGCTCAGAAGCCCATGAAAATACACGTTAAGACACATTTCCAAGCAGACACAAGCACACAGATACCCAAAGACCCTGCATGCACAGAGTCATATCTGGACGTTCCCCAGACACCCGGACGCCCGGGTCATACACCAATGCCCTGGCACAGGCAGACCCACAGGCTCCTGCCAGCACACCCTGCGGCGCTGGAGCATTTCCTCCTCAGCCTGCGACCACCTCTGCTGGGAGGAGATAGCGCTGGACCCCCAGCCAGGTGCCTGAGGGCTTCCTCCTGAGCTGCCACCCATAGCAGTGTTGCCTCCTGCCTTCCGGGCCAGAGGGTGGTAGTTTGGGTAGAGAAACAGTTCTGGAGTCACTTAACTTGGGGTTTATCTCTGCCCAGCGCCCTGGAGACACACACACACACACACGCACGCACACGCACACGAACTTTCCAAGAGTCCACATGTGAGTTCAACATATGTAGACGGGCCACGATCACAGGCTCTATCAAATTGGATTAGTAATCTTTCCAGCCCCCAAAAGATTGTGGGGATGGCATGAAATGGCCACAAAGGGCCACACCAGGTCGCTGCTGGGGATCCAACGCTGCCTTCCCCGCGGAGGCCGACAAAGTCCTGAGCCTCGATGGTAGACGTAGACGTAGACGTCCAGGTGCAGCGCCCATCCGAGGCAGTAGCCCCAGAAAAGCCGGGCCCTGGGGCGAGTCGGGGCCCCGGGGTCTGCGCGTGCAAAGCTCCTTCCTTCCGCGCCCCGCGGGGTCACGCGCGCAGGTCCCCGCCGCCGCCACCCCGCCGGCGGGGCTGGGCACCCGGCCGCTCCGGGACCGGCCGGAGGCTCGCTCAGTGGGCGGGGCCGGCCTGGAGCCCCGCCCCGATGCACAGCCTTGAAACCCAGTCGCCTACAAGCTTCAGTCCCAGAAGGGAGCTGCTGTGTGAGCAGGAAACTACCTCTTCAGGCTCCTGACCAGCCACGAGAGAGAGGACCAGGGGGTCTCACCGAGCGCTCGAGAGGCCCCCCGGATCGCGCCTGCCCCACGCCGCCCGGACCCCCCGGGGCGCTCCCCCCCAGGTTCGCAGCCACAACCTTACCTACGGGGTCCTGACTCCCCCGAGTGTCCAGAGGATGCTCAGGCCACCGACGGGGACCTCGGGGCAGCAGTGAGGGGGACATCCTCACTCAGCTCCTCACTCAGCTCTCCTCCTGTGCCAGGGGCTCCCCCAGGAGGACGAGCATGGTGATTTTCCCTCGGAGCCCACTGGTTCAGGACGTCTGAGAAGATGCTAGCCTTGCGGCTGGTCACTTGCTTCCTGCAGCTCCTGGCTGGGCTGGCACTGCCTACTGTGCCCCTCCAGGTAAGAACTTCTCTCACTCCCGGCCTGGCTCCCCTGATCTGCTCATCCCAGCACTTGAAGCAGAAGACTTGAAATCACAGACCCTCGCCAAGGAGTAACACTTCCCAGGATGTCCACACGCTTCCCAGGGGCCAGCCTGGACCCATGGCCTCTGGGAGAAGACCTCAGGCGGGGCTGTCCCCAGCTTCAGGGGGCTGTCTTGGTGGGGGGCAGGGAAGCCACAGAGAGGGAGGGAGGTTTCCTGTCTGGTCCCTGGAGCCATAGCGGCTTTGCTAAAAGCATCTGTCCGCTAATCCCAGGCGGGTCCCTGGCCTTGTGGTCAGGGTCGAGGCCCCGTGACCAGCCAGGCGCCCCCAGGACCTCTGACCTGGCCTGGTGGAGAGGAAGCCAGCCGAAGAGGCTGCTGGTGGGTAGGCTAGGCCCTGCCCCCACCGGGGCTCTTGGCTGAGCTGGGGGTTCTTGGGTGGGCTGGGGTAAGACAAGGGGTCCTGCTTTCCCCTCTCTTTCGGGTGGGTGGCCGGAGGTCCTGAGTGCAGGGCCTGGGAAGTGAGCAGGGCCCTTTTCCCAGGAGCCGGGTAAGTCTGGCTGGGAGCCAGCTTGGGCAGCAAAATCCTGACAAAGCCAATGAGCTCCCTTCCCACTGCACTTCCCTGCTGCCCTGGGAGTCTCCAGCCCCAGCCTAGGAGTGGGTGGGCTGGTCAATCCTGCAAGGCCAAGCGCCCAGCCACCAGCCTGCTCGCTGCAGGGCCAGCCAGAGGTGTAACATTACCGGCAGCACTGGCTCATGGCGCCGCCTGCTCCAGCTCCTCAGCTCCCACCAGCTGATCACCTCCCCCTGGGCTCTGGCACCCAGCCAAGGCAGGCTGTACAGGGCCCAGTAGGGCTGGCCTGGGGGCTGGGTAAGAGGGAGACCCCACAGGATTGCAAGACCTTTGGGATGCAGAAAGCTTCCAAAAGCCTCCAGCCTCCTATGCTTTTCTAACAGAGACAACTGAGGCCAGAGAGAGGTGGGACCTGCCCAGGGTCTGCTTGGGTTTTAGTTGCTCCTGGAAAGAGGTAGCTCTGAGACATGGCAGTGTGTGCAGAGGTGGGGGAGGAGCTCAGAGAGGCCTCTAACCCTCTTGCCATTACACTTGACCCCAGAGCGCAGAGCCGGAAGGTGACCCTTCCCCCCATCTCTGCACCTTTCTATCTACAGCAATGGGCCCTGTCTACTGGGAACAGCTCATCAGAGGTGGAAGGTAAGCCATTCAGGCTGGGGGTACCATGCTCAGCCCCTCCCTTCTTTCTTTCCAAGTCCCAGCAGAGGATGGGAAGGGATTGGTACGCAGGGTGGGTGCAGGCTGATAATTTAGGGAGAGTCTACATCTAGGCATCCTGGCTGGTGAAGTTGGCAGGGCCTGGGGATCCACCTGTTGTGGCCCAGTAGCCTGGAGAGGTGTAGTAGTTCTGGGCCAGGGTTGCCCCACACAGAAAGCAAAGCAGTGTGGCCAGGGCCTGTCTGGCTGGCTCAGAGCCCTCTCAGCATGCTGGAAGGGTGCAGATGGGGTCTTGGAGGACAGGGTGGGCAGGGGGTGCCAGGGCCCAGATTGAGGGTCTGGGCGCTGGATGTATCAGGCAAGTGGTCGAGAGAACCAGGCCGGGTGAAGGGCCTCCCCAGCAGCCCAGCCCTGGTGAAGCTGCAGGGATCTGACCAGGCCTCTCCATTGATTACAAACAGACAGAAAATGAGTCGCACCCTCCCTGGCCCCTCCACTCACCACCCTGGGTTGCATCAAGAGGGAATCTTCAAAGGGCAACGAGACGTTTGCCAAAGAGACATACGTGCAGGAGGCAGGAGGCCCACGCCAGGTCCCCGCCTGGCTCCTCCCTCCCTGCCTCCCTGATACGTGCAGAGCAGCCATACACTACTACCAAGGCTTCCACTGTGCTGTGGGAGAGGGGGCGTGTGGGGACGTGCATACGCACGCGTGGGATCGCCAACCGTGGACTGGGAACACCCTCTGTGGGCCTGCCCGCCTACCTGTCCGCCTGGCAGTCAGCCTTTCCCGGGCCTGGCAGTTCCCTGGTGCTTGAGGCTCAGACCCCTTGGCCGCTAAACAGGTGGGAGAGGTAGCTGCCCTTGACTTCGTTGACTCCCACCTTGCTGTCCTCTGGAACTGGCACAGTGTTATGCTCTCTGGGGCCTGGGGAGGGACCCGTGATCCACCTCCACATCATGTCCTTTTTTATGTTTTTAGCAGTTCATACAACAGCTACCAAAGATATCTGAGCCTCGGTTTCTTCTTCTATAAAACGGGAGCATTAGACTACATGATACCAAAGGCTCTTTCTTTCACTGTGATTGTAGAATGAGCTGGCTCTGAGGAGACACAGGTGTGTCTGTGTCCCAGGATTTTGGATGAGGAGGCTTGGAAGTCTGCATTCACTGGGTCAGCTCACCTGTCATCCTAATCAATGAAGGGGGGTGCTCTACTCTAGGGAAGCACAATGAGCTTTGGACCCCAGTTTTTGAAATCTGAATATACAATCCCCTTTCTGCTAACACAAGAGCAAGAGACAGCATGGTCCGGCCCCAGATAAAGCTTTTTACTATTACTCTTCATGGTAGTAGTGTTGGTCGTTTGCTGTCATTCCATCTGACCACGAGGCTGTGAAGTAGGAAGGAATTTGCATTCCTCACCTTTTACAAATGAAGAGCCTGTGCTCAGAGAAGACCTGGGGTCACTAAAGCCTCAGGCACTCCCCAGTGTATCTGGGCGTGCTTGGCACCAGGCTCCCAACTGCCCGGAGGCTGAGCAGGCGTGAGCAGGGTGTCATTGTGGCGGGTTGGCTGTGAGCCACGTCAGTGAGGAGGATACCTGCTGGGCCAGGGCTGGTGGCCAGCGGCTCTACCCAGCCCTGTGGTCCTTCCCCAGCCCCAGCGGCTTCTCCAGAGCACACTCTCAGGATTAAACACCTCCCTTCTTGGGTCTCCTCTGTTCTGGGTAGTAAGGCGGCTGGGGACAGATGACACTGGAGAGAGATGAGGCTGGAGAGAGAGCTGAGAGCTCAGCAGTGGCCCTTGGGGGACACCCAGCCACAGCCTTGGGTTCCTCCCACCCCATCCCCACCCCAAGCTGGAGCGGGGCTGAGCCCAGTGGAAGCACCCAGGAGCAGCCGAGCTGAGCTCTTTCCTGAGGGGCTCAGCCCACATCTGAGCGCAGTCACTGCCCTCCCTCAGCACGGCCCCTCGTCCAGCCTCCTTTGTTTCTCCCTCTTGCCCTGACAGGGGCCTCCAAGGTGAAAAGACCCTCTTTCTTGTTGGCTGCCAGGTAAACCAGGCCCTGGCCCACCTCCTGCTGGGACTTTCCTAACACAGTGTGGCCACCTAGGCTGGAAAGTGGCAGATTTCAGGATTTGGGGCCCCTGGAGCCTGGGTCTCATAGAGGCAGAGTTTAAGTGCTGGGTGCGGGGATGGAGGAAGGAAATCCTTTCTGTCGCCAAGGCCAGGCGGCTCCACTCAACCTGGCCATGGCCTCAGCAGTGCAGCTGGGTGGGAGTTTGTGGGATTTCAAGGGGCCTTGGGTGCTCTTTCTCTGTTGTTCCCCTCCCTGAAGGCTGGTTCCCATGCAGGCACTGAGCCTTCTGTGGTGCTTTGTCCGTCGGCTATTCACTGCTCTTATTTATGTTTCCAAAGCAGAGATTAAACGTTCAGAGTGGTGTGGTGCTCACAAAGGTTTTAGACTAAACACAGCTCATAGAGCTAGCGATAGGAAGGTGCTCTCTGACCCCATATGCAAAGGCAGCCTTCCCCCAGGCTACAGGGTAGCCTGAAGGGGGAGAGGCTGTATTTCTCACTTGGGGCCAGGAGGAGGTAGAGTCAGTGGCCTGGAGAGGTAGAGTTAGGGGGCCTCTGGACACCCCCTCCAGCCTCTGGCCAGCCCCAGTCCCCGCAAGCGGAGCAGGCCAGGATGGTGCAAGCAGACGCCCAGATAAGCATGGTTTATTGCCTGAGTGGCTGCCCCACCAGCTCCACATGGACATACTACCTCTTGGGTATTTTCCACCAGCTTACAGCCTCTCCCGAGGGCCTCTGCTATGACTGGAGTTTATTTTTCTGAGATTACCCTGAGACTTACGTTCTCATAGGCTCAGTGGAATGGACTTTGGCCCCATCTGCCTCCTAGGAAGGGCTGTGCTATGCCAGGGCTGCTGAGTTCCCAGGTGACCTAGTCCACTGTCCTTCCCCAGTAGCTGAGGATGACCATCGGATATGGAGCAAGATGACCTGGGCTTGGGGGTGTTTCTCTGCCCGAAGTCTCAAGGCTGGCCCGGGCTGGGTTTCGTGCACTGAATCCGACAGTCTGTTAGAGCGGAAAAGGCCTTAGCAACCATCTATTCCCAGCCTTCTTTTTCCCCACCTGAGGAAACTGATATACCCAGAAAGGTTAAGTGACCTTCCCAAGGTCACACAGCCAGTATAGGGCCAGGACTAGAAGCCAGATGTCCTGGCTCTGGCCACTCCCTGAGAACCTTTCCTTGGGCCCTGCTCCCAGACCTTCTTTCCCTGAAGGAGCAGCATCTTTTGAGGGATTCCAGACCAGCCCCAGAAGATCCTGTCATTACAAGGCTGTCCCTGATAACCCTCGGTGAAGTGTCATCTAATCAGACAGGAGTCACTTAGCCTGTGTTTACTGGGGTCTTGTTCCTGTCTTCCCAGAGCCTCAGTTTGGCTGCAAAGGAGATAAGAGGCATCAGTGATGCTGGGGAGGAGGTGGCCCCCGGGGCCAAGCAGTACTCCAGCAGCTGGTGGCACCTGCATGGTGGAATTGTTGGAGGAGGTTGCAGGGAGGAGGAGGGAGGCACCTCAGGAAGCAGGGACTGGGCTTTACTTGGATAGAAGTGAAAGTCCGGAAAGGTGCCACCTGGAGGTGAACGTGACATGCTGCAGCTCCATGCTCGGGCTGGGGGACTCCAGAGAGGAGGGCTGGACCATATGGCTGGATGTGGTCTTGGTTGAAGGCAGAGGAGTTGGTACCAAGTGGGCACATGAGGGAGGAAGAAATGGCGGGTTTAGGGGCAGAGAGCAAAGGGGAAGGCCAGGCCTCCCTGCAGGACTCTAGAATGCTTTTCAGCAAGTTTTCCAAGACAGGGAAACACTAGGTCAAGCCTGAGAAGGATCCAGGGAGCCTGGGGAGCTGCCAGGGCACAGTCCTTGAAGCTTCAAGGAGCCAAGGCAGACACAAGTACCTGAGTAGAGAACAGGGCTGTGGACTCCAGACCTGGAGATTTGCACCCAGTTGGAAGAGCTAAGGCTCCAGTAGGCGTCCCAGAGAGATCCTGTGAAGAGGGGGTGCAGACAGGCTGGGGCTTGGATGGAAGCAGAATGTGGGCTGAGCTGGGTCTATAAGGTCTTCTTGCCTCCCCGTAGTGGTGCCCTTCCAGGAAGTATGGGGCCGCAGCTACTGCCGAACGCGGGAGAGGCTAGTGGACATTGTGACAGAGTACCCCAGTGAGGTGCAGTACTTGTTCAGCCCATCCTGCGTCTCTCTGAAGCGCTGCACTGGCTGCTGTGGCGATGAGCGCCTGCAGTGTGTGCCGGTGGAGACAACGAACATCACCATGCAGGTAGGGATCCCCCACCCCCACCCCCTCTCCTGTCGCCCTGCCTCATGGCCCATGAACTCCCATTAGAAAGGACTCAGAGAGGGAAAGGGGGCAGCCCAGGTCCCAGGACCCTCGTCACCACTCCAGCCCAGGGCCCTCCTTCTGGAGCCCACCTCACACCTTGGAGCCCACTCACCTGAGCCTTCACCGAGTGTCAACCCTTCTCTTCCCCGAAGGTGCTGAAGATCACCCCAGGGCCCCGGCCTTTCTTTGTGCAGCTGACATTCTCGCAGCACAACCTCTGCGAGTGCAGGTAGGTCCTGGATGGGCACTGGGACAGGCCCTGGGCACTTTGGAGCCTCATCAAAGCTGGGCTGTAGGGCAGAGCTGGAGGCTGCCCACTTGCTTCCCTGCTTGCATTTTGTTTGGCCTAGGGAGCTGGTCTCAGTACAGCTGCCGAGGTGCCCCAGGGGAAGAGGTAGCCTGGGTCCTTTCCAGACTTGCAGGAGCCCAGTGCATAGTGTCGCTGTCCTCCAAGATGGGAGGCAGCTGCACAGGCCCCCAGAAGAGGCACTTGAGGCAAAGATACAGCAAGCCTGGACTTGGTTCCAGGCTAGGCTGTGTGCCCACAGGAGGGGGAAAGCTGGGCTGAGAAGCAGAAGGAAGGACAGGCTCTGGTAGGAGGGAAGGGACAAAAGAAAGGAGGCAGGCACTGTGGTTTCTTTAAAGTCACAGCTCTGGCCAGCATCAGCCCTGCTGCCTGTGCCCCAGGCACAGGCCTGGCTGTGCTATCCAGATTCAAAGAGAGGGAGAGGCGCTGAGATGCTCTTCTTGGTACCACTGGGCTTTGACAGAGGCACCAGACTCGAGGTCCAGAGCCCCAGCCCCAGCTCCTGAGCCATTCTAAAGTGTTTTCTCATTTATTTACGTATGTTTATTAGGTGCCTACTGTAGGCCAGGCACTGGCCCAGATGTTTGGGCTACAGTGGTGAGCAAGACAGATGAGGTCCCTGCCCCCATGGCCACCCTATCCCCATGGCACAGATGAGGACACTGAGGCTAGTGATTTGCCCCAGCTAGTGGGTGTGGAGGGGGGTTTGGATCCGGACTGCAGCCAGACTCCTAAGTCTGTCCTGGCAGTGCCACCTCTCTTGGCCCTCACTACATCCTTGCACGGCCCCAGTACCTGCTGCCCAGGGCTCTGGCTTCCCCCTTTGTTTTTTTTTTTATTTTTTTGTGGGTACCGGGGGGGTCGACCTCAGGACCTCGCACACCAACAGGCTCCCGTGCCACTGAGCGATATCACCGGCCCCTTTTTCGTATGTGGGTTCCGGGAGTCGAACTCGGGCCCTCGTGCTTGCAAGGCAGGCACTTACGCCGCTGAGCCATCTCACCGGCCCGTGGCTTCCCCCTTTGAACCAGAGCCCAGGCTCTGGGGGCTCTGCCTCGACCCGTCACCTCCTAGCCAGCTTGGAATCAGGTAACAGTTGCTCCGTTGCGACCCCTCCTGGGCACAGGGCTGGGCGGTGACCTTCATCTTGTACATCACCTTGCTCTCACAGCCACTTTTGGGGCTAAGGAGATGAGGAGAGCTGGGTTCCAAGAGTGTCTCTGACCTGCCCGACAGGGAGACACGTGACTGGGCATTCTGAAGAAGGAGCCGGTCCAAGGCAGCCTTCTCTCCCTGGTCCCACAGCTGCCTGTCACCACCCACTCTTCCCAGGGAAGCCCACGGCCCTGTCCCCTTCCAGTGTGCCAAGCAACAGGGACACTTTTCTTTTCACTTCTGGGCCAACAGCCACAGCCCCAGGGGACAGAACTGGGACATGCCTGGTGACCATGTGGCTTGTGCTTACCTCCCTTTACTGCCCCCACCCATTCTTCTGCTGTTGCCAGGGCGGGGTGGGGATAGTACACTGGCAGGCAGCCTTAGCTAGTAGCAACTATCACCCCATCCGTGGCCTTGCCCATCATTTACTGTCCTGGAGGAAACTCCCACAATGCACCCTTCCAGGAAGGGTAAGAAGTGAACAGAGAAAGTGAACCAACAGAGAACACTCTAAAGGCCCCAGATTTGATGCCAAGAAGCTGAGGTTCAGAGGCCTGTGAGGAGGAGCCCCAGAGCCTAGGGTGGCAGCTGGAGCCCAGAGGCCTCTGGCTTGCTCTCCCTTGTCAGCTCCATGCTGCCCCCTTGTGGCTGCAGTGTCAACTGCAGGGCCAGCGCTTGGGAAGTCTGAGGGAAGGTATGAGGGTGGCAGGGAGCCCCCACTTACTGCTCTCCTGATTTCCTCTGCCCCTTGCTCTGTTTCCCTAGACCTCTGCAGCAGAAGACAAAGTCAGAAAGGTAAGTGGCCTGGCCGGGGCTCAGGGCTATTCTCAGGCCTGCCAGCCCCTGTCCTAGCATGGGAGCCCCAGCCACCTCGTCCTGACGCTTTGGCTTATTGCAGGAGGAGACTCAAGGTCAGGGGGAAGAGGAAGAGAGAGAACCAGAAACCCACAGTCTGCCACCAGTGAGTGTGCGGGGAGCCCAGGGGTCAGTGGTTGGGGAGGGGGAGAGGCGAGGTTTAGGGAGTCTTGGGGGCCAGAATAGGGGCTGCACCTCTTCAAGGGCCCAGGAAGCATCAGGGCACTTTGATTCTTCGTTTAGTCTCAAATCTTTGTGTGGCCTTGAAGACATCATTTCACCTTTCCCAGCTGAGTTTTTCTGTGTGTAGAATGATGGGGCAAAGAGCGTACACAGGGCTCAGGGTCATCTGCAAACGTTGATCAAGCACTTCCTGTGTGCCAGGCACACTATGGAATGGTTTTCTAAGGCTTAGGTTCTAATGATGAGTTATCTAGGGCTACATCCTGGCAGCCCTGGGGAAGGTGCAGCCTCCATTGGCTCCCAGGCCAGTGCTTCCTCTTCCCCCTCCACGTTCCCTGCCATCTTGGCCTCACACCCAGGGACAGCAGGCTGGAGTCCAGGTTTGAGTGTGGCTGGGAGAGAATTAGGGAAGGGAGCACCCAACCTATGAGTCAGAAGTAAAAGTGAAATGTTTCGCATGTACAGGCACACTAGGTTCTCCTTTGGGGCCTAAGTCTCCTAGCTCCAAGATCAGAAATCATTTCATGCTACAGGAATGGAGGTGACCCAAGCCCTGGCCCCATGAACCAGCTCCTTTACAGGCAGAGATGTCCCCCCAACTCCATGAAGACAAGGATTCTGTGCCCCTAAGGGTTATGGTCCTCATTTCTGCCCTGGACCCATGCAGTAATTTGGGGCAAGAACTGGTGGTGAAAGTAATTCAGGGTCACAACCCCAACCAGGTAGCCCCAGATTCAAAGTGTCCCATCACCCCATTTTCTGGGCATCAGTCTTTAAATGTTACTTTTGGGAGTTCTTTTGAAAGAATTTCAAAACCCCATGTGCTCCCTTGCTCATTTTAGGTTGATATTGAACTTTTTCATCATAATTGTAAGTGGTTATAAAGGATATAATTTCTAGCATATCATAAATATTAATATTTAATATAAAGCTATTAAAAAGTGAGTATATAACTCACTCTTCAGATATAGCCTATGGAATATGCCATCCTAATTTAATACCTACCACATCCAACTTTTAAAAAGTGAATAGCCAAAAAATGTTCACATTCTCTCTTAGTAATCACATATTTACTTTTGCTTCTGTTTTCTAGGACTATGCATTTCCATTTCTTTTCCCCACAGAATTTCAGCCTAATGTAATTTTATTTTTAATGCTCAAAACTCTTATTTATCATCCTGCTATTTATCTGGCAGAAAGATGGTATGTGAGTTTGAATTATTTTAAGTTTCCTGAGAGCATAACACCAAATTAAATTTTCTCTTGGAAAAAATGATCAAAAATAATTATTAGTAGTACCACTTCAAAACAGCACAACTACATCATGTTTTAATAAACCTAATCTAGAAAAGTACAATCAATCTTACTGGGAAGGCATGTCAACGAGATGGATGTGGCTACCTCTTTTCAATTAGTTAATGACTTCGTTAATGGATGTTACCTCCCGCCAGACTGAGCCAGGATTCAGCATAAATTCCACTTCTGTTTATCATTTTTATAGAGGAAAAGGTTGAGAAACCATGCTCATATGTGTAAGTTAATGAAACTGGATGCCATGGAACTATTTGAACTACATCCAAGTTATTTGCCAAAAACCTTCAGGTGATCTGCTAACAATTACTTCTAGGGCTGAGCGCGTAGATCATCACTTGTCTACCCCACGAGAAGCGCTGGGTTTGATTCTCAGCCCAGGGGTGTGTGTGTGTGTGTGTGTATGTGTGTGTGTAAACATCTAAGGACATACAACTGGCTGACAGTTTGGTTATGATGCACTTCAGTCTCCTTGAAAGACTTGGAAACTGCCCGACTTGCAAATAGCTTGATTATCCAGTCCTCAGCCACCTTTCCTTCCTCGATACCTACCTGTTTCATGCCCTTAGGATACTTTGACCTTGCAGCAAAACATCCTTACAGGATTTGGAGCCAGCAAGAAGCCTTCCCTAAAGGGAGAAGGGCAGTTGTGAACAGCCAAGCAGACCTCAGGCACTTTGTCATGCAAATAATTTCAAGCCTGAATACACATGAAGGCTGAAAAATGGTTTCTTTAAACCATTAATTCTCAGCCTTTGTTGCTCTGTTTGAAGATTGCTGTTTTAAAGTAACCAGAGGCAGTACCGGGGGAAACCAGGCTGAGGTCAGGTGTGACTATCACTGACTGGTGTCACTGACTAGTGTGTGATCTTGGGCACATTTCTAAGCCTCTCTGGGCCTTGGTTCCTCATCTTGGAAAGGGTGACACTAACAGTGCCTTGCTCACAGGGCGCTGCTAGGGGTAAACGAGACAGTGCTTGGTGCAGGGCTGGGCACCTGGGTCAGTGCTGTGTGAAACGCAGCCCCCGCTGCTGGTTGGCCTGGGTGCAAGCAGGGTTCCAGAAGCTCTGCGTCCTGCCTGTGCTCCCTGCCCAAGCTTCTCCCTGCCCCCCCCACCACAGGAGGGGACCCGTGCTCCGCAGCGCACTGATATCCCCTGCTTTGTCTGTGTTTGTTCTCCGGCAGGTGCGGCGACAGCATTCCCTAGAAGTAGCCGGCCCCTCGGAGGAGAGAGACCCCACACCCAGCTCATATATTTATTACTGTCACACTCTCGGTGACCTCCCTGCTGGTACCTTCCCTCTATTTATTAGCCAACTGCATCCCTGCTGAATGACTTGCTTCCTCCAAGATGAGGAGCAAGGAGGGACAGGACCCTCAGGAATTCAGTGCCTTAAACAGAACGTGAGAGAAGGAAAGAAGGCATCCACAGACACGTGGGAGCTTCGGCTTGGAAAGAAACAAGATGTGACCTTGTGAGGGGCAAGCCAGGCCCCAGAAGCCCCAGGTCCTCAGGGGAGAAGAAAAAGGGGCCCCATGTGGGCTCCTGGCCTGCAGGCTCTGTGCTGCCAGCAGCTTTTGCCCTGGTCGCTCCTGGCCCGGGCGGGTGCAGGCGCCTGCTCTGGCCACCGTGTCCCTGGCTGGGTGGGCAGGCAGGCAGCCGGTGGAGGGGATCCAACCTCATCCTCCTCTTCCTGGCAGCAGCTGCTTGCCCTGGAGACTGGGGTGTTCAGCTCTGGAAGACAGCGCTTGCCTGGAGGCTTTTGACACTCCTCATCCTCTTAGGTCACTCCTCACATTTTGCCTCTGGCTCATTCTGGGACATTGTTTTTTCCAGCCAAGGTGCCATGACCCTGCCCCCTCTCGGGGACACAGGCAGAGTGGGCCTCGGGCTAGACAAAAGCAGGATGGAGGAGGAGGAGCCCTGCCGTGGGGATGAGGTCACTGGGAGAGGGACCTGTGTGCCTTAGGCCAGCAGCTGTGGAAAGTGGAGCAGATTCCCTGAGGGCCCCTGTGCCCCACCAGCTGCCCCTGAAGGGCTGACTGACTTCCAAGCCAGATTCTCTTGAATAAAGCATTCTAGTCTGGAAATAGCTTGTCCAGGGGAGTGTGTGTGCTGGAGTGGGACAAAGAGGGGGTAAAGGGATGCCAGGAGCACAACACCATTGATGTACCTCAGTTTCCTCATCTTGAAAATCCTGCTCAGGTTTTGAGAAAGCACATCCCAGTTCATGACAATACATCAGCTTTCTCCTTCCTTCCTTCCTTCCTTCCTCCTTTTGACAGCTGTCTTAGTCATCTTTTGGTTGCTGAGACACAATAACTAACACCCACAACTTAAAGGAGGAGAGGCTTATTTTGGCTCACGATTTCAGAAGTTTCAGTCCATGGTTGGCAGGATCAAAGGCAGAAACAGTGTGGTAGAAGAGCCTGCAGTGGTGGAAAGCTGTTCATGGCATGGTGGCCAGAAAGCAGAGAGAGAGAAGGGAGAAGCTGGGGGCAGGAATATACCCTTCTAGGTCACACCCTTGTGACCTGCCTCTTCCGTCCAGGCCCTACCTCCCAACAGCACACTCAGCCAATGAACTGACCAGTGGATGAATCCACTGATGAGTACAGCAGCGCCATGATCCAACCGCCCTCCAGAAGCCCCACCTGTGAGTGCATGAGAGTTTCGGCGGACAGCCTAGATCCAACTGCAACACTCTGCCCATGGCCCCCATAAAGATTCTCTCTATGCAAAAATGTATGTAATCCACTTTTAAGAGTCACCAAAGTTATAATAGTTCCAGCATTGTTAGAAAGTTCAAATCCAAAGTCTCCTCTGAGATTCAAGGTAAACTCTTATCTGTGAGACCCTTAAAAATCAAAAAGAAAGTTAAACACTGCAAACATGCAATGGCACAAGATAAATATTCCCATTCCAAAAGGGAGCCATAGGGAGATAGAAAGGAATGGAACCAAGACTGAAACCCAGCAGGGCAAACGTTAAATCTTGCATTTCCATGTCCAGTGCCTGGGACAAGTTTTGACAAGATATGAGCTCCAAGGGCTTGGGGAGCCCTGCCTTTACAACATTGCCATTTGCAGCCCTCGTGGCTTCTCTCTTAGCAGACATTCCATATTCCTGACTTAGCCAGTTCCTAAGGTCTCCACTGCACTTTCTGTTTCCCTGTCACAGCTTCGTAGGGTGCTTTCTCAGGGGCAATCTGCCTGGCCTCCCAGGCCTTCTGAAATCTGGTTGGAAGCCTCCCTGACCCCATAACTCTTGCATTCTGCATGCCTGTAAAACCAGTACCATATGAATAACAAATGTCTGCTGCCATCTTGAGCAGTAGCTGGTCCTCTTGATCATGGTTGCAGAGTACTTTGATCTGAGTGTCTGAATTGCTGAGCACTGTGAACCAAGTCTTGGGCAACTAGTTCCCTAGGTGGCCTTCTTGGAGCAGGGCACCCTAGGGCTCTCTTCTGAAAGAAAAATCTTTCACTTTTGCACTTCTGGGCCAGTGAAGGGTGAGGTCTTAGTGATACTTGAGATGCCCTCAAGCCATCTTGGTTTCTTTTATTTATTTATTTATTTATTTATTTATTTATTTATTTTTAATGTGGGTACCGGGAGTCGACCTCAGGACCTCGCGCTTGCCAGCAGGCGCTTGTGCTGCTGAGCGATATCACTGGCCCTTTTTTTCCTTTATGTGGGTTCCAGGAGTCAAACTTGGGACCTTGCACTTGCCAGGCAGGCGCTTGCACCGCTGAGCCATGTTACCAGCCCTTGGTTTCTTTTAAATGCTAATCTTTTTAGCAACCGTGTTCTCCTTTGCTCCAGCTTTGCAGGTACTTCCTTTCTGCCCAGCTGAAAACTTTTTAGATAAGCTTTTGTCCTGATTCTCATTGTAAACTTGGCTGAAAGTAGCCACAGCCTGAACATTAGGCTGCCTTAAAACTTCCTCTGCCAGATTAATTAGTCTGCTGCCCTTAATCTCACTCTCTTACAGTGTCTCAGGACATGGGCAAAATGCAGACAAATTTTCTGCAAGAATGTAGCACAACTGGTCTCAAATCCAGCTGCCAAAGGAGTCCTTGTTCCTAACTGAAACCTCCTGAGCCTAGCCTTTACTGTCTGCATTTGTATCTGGATTCTGGTCTTCTTAACTCTGACCAGAATCTCCCATCAGGCTCAGTATCTTCTCTGGCCAGCATCTCCTAACCTTTCCAAATTTCTCCCTTAAACCAGTTACAAAGGCTTCTAAACCACGTAATCTGGCAGTCACAGCAATCATCCCACTCCTGGTATCAAAATCTGACTAAGTCACTTTCTGTCACTGAGACACAACACCTGAGACTTACAATTTAAAGGAAGAACAGTTTATTGGCTCATAGTTTCAAAGGTTTCTGGTATGATGGAAAGGCCTGTTGTGGAAGAAAGCATGGTGACCAGGAAGCGGAGAGACAAAGGAGGAGCCAGAGATAGGAATATACGCTTCCAAGTCATGTCCCAGTGACTCACCTCTTCTGACCAAATCCTACCTCCCAACAGCACATTTGGTCACTGAATTCACTCGTGGATGAATCCACTGATTGAGTACAGCACCCACATCATCCAACCATCCTCCAAATCCCCCACCTCTGAGCGTATGAGAGTTCTGTGGGATATTTCAGATCCAAACCACAGTACCAGGCCAGGGAACTGAGGCCCAAGAAGGCAAAATGACTGATGGAAAGTGAAAAGAGCACTGAACTAGGAGTCAGAAGCCAGGGCCTTGTCTCTAACTCACCAAGTGACACTGGGTTTCTTCTGCCTTCATTTCTTTATCTCTAACCTTGATGGTATCTCTGGCTTTGACACATTCTAACAGGGCTCCTGGTTCCTCAGTGGCCCTCATGGTCATGGAGATTTTTTCTATACAGACTGTGCCAGGGCTGCCCTGGGGTTCAATAAGTCTGCATCTGCAGCACCCTGGGTCCCACCTTCCCCTAACGAGGAGATCCAAGGTATCCTTTCGGGCACTGAGGAGCCAGTGTGGAATTGAGCTCCCAGATATAGTCTACCTAAAATTGGGGATAGGGCTGGCCACAGCCATCTATGACACCATCAAAGTCAGAAACACAGTTCTCTTCTCCTGCCCCAGGGCTGCACATGCACACGCGCGTGCACACACACACACACACACACACACACACACACAGAGCCCAGTATCCAGGGGGCCCTCAGACTCCTCATTCCATCAAGGGAGATATGAAGACTTGCTCCCCAGGGAACTGAACTTCAATATCTCCCACCCGCTTGGATCTGCTGCTGGTTTCTTCCTTTGACTCCCAACTTCCTCTGCCTTCCTCCTTAAGGTTTTACAATGAAGAAAAGGAAAAAAGATTATTTTTTTCTTGTCCAAACCACTTACTGTCAGGCTCCATCTGCTTTTGACCTGCAAGGTATGTGTGTCCTTTCATGTTGTGTGTGGGGTGGAAGGAGCCTCCACTTCCTCATTTGAGGCTGAAACCCACAGGGACCTGGTGACTGGCTGGGGTCCACCTCAGGCTTTGGAGCAAAGCGGCATATGGACCAGTAGGATGGGGAGGCCCTGCTCAGGCAGCTGCCCTTGGCCATGGGTTCACTGAGGCCAGGGCCCCTGGAGGCCACTCTGGTCAGAATGTGCTCCTGGCTGCTGATCACAGAGAGGGTGTGGGTCAGCCCCAGGGAACACACTTAGCAAGGGAAATACACCCCTGCTTCCCCACTTGGGCTGCAGCTGTTCGGAGCAGTTGGCCTTTGACCGAATGCTGAGGAGAGCAGCACTCCCTTTGGCTAGGCCTCTGGCTCAGCCCTGAGGACCCCAACCCATCCCCTGTTGCATCTCCAGGCTTTCAGCTCCTGACTGCCCACATGGAGCACACCAAGGCCACCCCCCACAGGACAGCAATCCCTATAAGTTCCTAGACAGAAACCAGGCCAGCTCCAGAGGTCAGAAGCAAAAATCCACATCCTCAACCAGGGGCCCCACATAGGAACAAGTGGGAAAAGAACTGATGGCTCATTTGGTCATATTGGGAGGTCCTTTCAGATCATTTGGGTCCTAAAGGGCCCTTTTCAATGGCTTGTTACCCATTTATGGAATGGCATCTGGGTAACAGGTGCCATTCCAGGCACTGAGGAGGCAGCATGGAATCAAGTGCCCTTTCCAGTGAACCCCAGGCCAAGGTGTGTTAGAGGATATGGGGCAGGTCTTTTCTGCTGCTTGAATTTATGACCAGACTCAGAGCTAAAAAAGGGGGGGCTCTTTATTCCAAATACTACAGCAAGGAAACAATTTGGATTGGACCCATTTGCTTATAGGATTTATTAAGAGATGGCTGAAGTAATTCTGCTACACTTAAGCATCATTAAGCACCCCTCCTCAGTCTCCATATGCAGCTGACCGAGGTGAGGGGACAGGAAGACAAGGTCCCTGGAGTCCTGGGGTGCCGGCCCCTCTTTCTTGTTCTCCCTGGAGCTAGATCTGCCCATGTGCAGTCTGAACAGGGAGTAAGGAAGGGCAGAGTGAAAGTGAGGCAGAGGGACAGAGCGGAGACCCTTTGGGGCACCCAGCAGGAGATTCCTTTGGGTCAGGTGGACACAGTAGAAGGCCAATGTCCTGTTGCTGCTTGCCCAAGTTCTCTAGGAGGGAGGCCTGCTGGGAAGGAGGGCCACAGGCTCTAGGCTATGCGTGTAGGTTGGGGTACGGCTGAGTGGGGGGGTCAGATATTGAACTGGAAATGATCTTCCACATCAAGGCATATTTGTTTGGGGTAGTCCAGCAGTAAGCCCACCAGAGAGTTGGCATCCTCATCATGCCAGACTCATTCACAGCTGTGAAGGGCTTTGCCCCAATCTCTGCTTCCCGGTCTGTGTAAAAGAAGAGAAAGGGCCTTGGGAGAGGATAAGAGGGATACAAAGGCCAAGCATGCCCCTCGCTGCTCTCCTGGGCCAAATCCAGGCCCTGCAGGGACAGGAAAAGGGGTAGTCTTTTTTTTTTTTTTTTTTTTTTTTTTTGAGACAGGGTCTCACTATGCAGTTCAGGCTGGCCTTAAACTCTCTATGTATCCCAGGCTGGCCTCTAACTTGTGGTGATCCTCCTGCCTCTGCCTCCCAAGTGCTGGGATTACAGGTGTGCACCACCACGCCCAGCATGGGAAAGGGTTAGTCTTAAATTGGATGGACCAGCCTGTGAGTGGCTGGATCTTTAATAAGTTACAGTGACAGGAACATTAGATCTGCCCAAGACGTTGTTAAGGGACAAGAAAGGAGAATCACTATAGCTAACCTAGAAGCAATGATGAGAGAGAACAAAAAAAAAAATTTTTTGTTTGTACCATAGTATTTGCTCAATAAGCAGTTTACCCATATAACATTGGTAAGAAAATATCTTGTTGCCAAAATGTAGTTGTAGCATGTTAGAGATGGTCTTGACACACTTCTGCTCGAGACGTAACTTCTCTATTCCCTCCCCTTGGATCTGGGTGGCAGGTCTGCTTTTCAATAGAACATAGCAGAAGGAACCTCCCATGGTCCTGCTCCTGGATTCAAGAGCACTGGTGCTTCCATCTTGGTGTCTTGGTGACTCTGAGCTGCCGTGTAAGAGTCAGCTATCCTGAAGTCACCGTGTTGGAAGGAAGCCCAGGCTGACCATATGGAGAGGAGGAGAGAGAGAAGAAGAGGGAAAGAGAGAGAGAGAGAGACTTAGCCAACTCCAAGTGCTCCCAGCTTTCAGCATTACAGTCATCTTGGCTAAAGTCAGGACCTTACAGAGCAAAGACAAACTCTTCTCAGAGTCCTGTTTGATTTCCTAGCCCGCAGAATCATGAGTTATCGTAATAGCACATTGTTTTGAGGTGGTTTTGTTGTACAAAAATAGGTAACTGGAAGAGAAAAGAGGAAAAAGTGAAGAGATGGGGCTCAGGGAAAGTACTCTAGACCTCTGCCTCTCTGAAGGTGACACGTAGGGCATATGACACATGTCATGTGAAGGTGAGGGAGAAGAGCACTCCAAACAGAGGCCATGGCTGAGGTAAAGGGCTAGAAGGGACCCCAGTGTGGCAGGGGCATGATGGATGAGAGAGGAAGGGAGATGAGGGGTACTGTCACAAGTAGGCAGAAGGTAGACTTGAAGGGCTTTGTGGGACAGGTAAGGAGTTTGCGGCTGCTACAGTGCAGAGGGAAACCACTGGAGCATGTCAGGTGGGAGAGAAAAGTGATGCTAGGTACATTTTTAAAAACATCACTGTCTTAGTTACTTTTCTCATTGCTGAGACAAAATACCCGACCCCCGAAGTTTAGGGGGGAAATGTTTATTTAGCTCACAGTTTATAGAGGTTTCGGTCCACAGTGGGCTGGATCCAAGGCAATGTGGCTTCGCAGAGGGGCAGCTGTTCATGGCAGGCAGACTGTAGCAAAGCAACAAGCAAGAGCAAAACAGGCATCTTTCTGTCCCTTATATGGTATCCAGTCTACCGGGATTAGGGCGGTACACATCCCAGCAGTGGACTGATCCAGCATTCACCCACCCTTAATCCCAGCGTTGCACTATGAATCAGTCACACTAACTCTAGATTCGGCCACCTCCAAAAAAACCCTATGACCAAATGAAGAATTGGGGGGGGACACCTAGACACAAGCCATAACTATCACTCTGCCTATCATGTGGAGAATGGTCCCAGGAACACAAGACAGAGGATAAAACACACTTAGAAGGCTGTAGCAAATCTAAGCCACCAATTGTGGTGAACTGTTCCAGGAAGAAGTACTGCGGGGAGAGGGAAATAGGGATTCCCAGGTCTGTTTTTTTTTTTTTTTTTTTGAGACGAGCCTCACTAAGCTGTCCAGGCTGGGCTTGAATTTTTGATCCTCCTGCCTCATCCTCCCAAAGTGCTGGGATTACAGGCTTGTATATGAGCATTTTTTGAGCAACCAGGACTAGGTATTTTGTAGTAGACACATGTATGATGGGACAAAATATATTAATATGCAAAAGTCTTCCCAGCTTCCCTATCTACTAAGGAAAATCCCACTCTTCAAGAAATCAGGAGAATAAAGGGAGAGGACATAGCTAGAGGCTAAGTGGATCTATCTAGAATTATAAAAGACAAGCAAACAGGAGGAGGGAAATAAACAGCAGGCCTCAGGGCTGGAACTAGAGGAGTTTGGGGCTTTGCTGAGGAGCCTCTGGTGGAATGCTACAATTTGGGGAGTGAAAGAAGGGCTTTTGGGAAGCATGGTTCTGCTTCCTTAATACAGAAGGCCCTAATGTCCTTTGAGTGAGACTCATTCAGTGACACACACTGGGCAGAGACTGAGCCTAGCAGAGCTCTTAAATCAGCCAGGGTTACACTACATAAACGAGACATTGTCCTTGCCCTTAGGAAGTTGCCAAAAGGACTGGAAGTGTAGATCAGTGGCAAAGAGCTTGCCTAACCTGTGCAAGGTCTTGAGTTCGATCCCCAGCACCACACAGAGAAAAAGAATACAATAAGATTATAATGGAAGGAAAGGAGAGTTGGCAACATTTGAGCTTTGCTTTTAGAATAGGCCAGTTCTAGGTGGGAACACCCACTGACACAGGCAGCTCGAGGGGAAACACCCATGGCCGGATAGGAGCTCTCAAGTAGGTCCATTTGGCTGAGGGAAGGGAGTCAGGGCTTTGCTAAGCAGTGGGAGCCACTGTTTTTTTAAAATAGGGTGGTGAAATGATCTTGGAATTCAAGGCTGAAAGAAAATTTACAAATTGTCACTGCCCCATGCTGAGGCCCAGATTGTCCAAAGCCATGTAAGTTAAGTGAGGCAGAATTTTCGAATTCAGCAGTAAGGACTGAATTGAGTTGAATTGAATCCAGATCTGACTTGGAAGCCTGTGCACCCTACCTCACTCCACAGCACCTCACCTCCCCCTCAGATGGAGCCATGGAAGAGGAGAGGAGGGGACGAGGGCTGTGTCAGCTCTCAGCCTGAGAAGCGCCAGACCATCTGTGAGGAGGGTTTGGGTGGGTCAGCAGAAATCACAAACTCTGGTGAGAAATCAAGGCTCCAGACAGGGCGGTGACAGGCCAGAGCCTTGGAGTGGAAAGACTGCTGTCTGTCAGCACCAGCGCCCAGCAGCTGTTTTCGTAGAGTTCCCTTTCCTGAGGGAATCCTGAGAGCACCCCCCCACACACACACTGGCTGTGACTGAAGCAGATGAGGCCCCACCTCGGGGGCTCCAGGCCAAAAAGATGGTGTTTCTAGTCCCTGAGGAAAACACCAGGCAGGCGGGAGGCAGGAGGAGTTGATGTTCCCTCACAGAGGGATGCAGTGTCACCTGGGTGGCAGGGACAAAGAGCCACTGCCATACGGACCATCCTCCCTGCCACTCCATAGACTCAGCCCCTCTGCAAGGTCCTATTGTCCTCAGCTGGACTCAGTGTAGGAGGCTCCATCCCTTCCCTTCTCCTTCTCTCTCCTCTAAGGCCCTGCCCCCACCCACCCACCCAGCCTGGGCCACACAGAGTCACCATTCAGGCACCAAGGTAACAGGAGCCTCTGTGCTCACATTGTCAGACATGGGACACCTGGTGGCCCCAGTGGGGCTCTGGGGTTTGTCCTGGAGTGGTGAAACCTTCCCTGGATTAGCCACTGATCCCTTCCAAAGCTCTCTGCCACACTCTTCTGAAGCCTGTGAGGCCTTCTCACCCACCAGGCAAGCTGAAGGAATCCTGAGAGGGTGAGGAATCTGCCTGAGGATTTCCCGCCCCAGGGTCCTGCAGGGTCCAGGTTGACAGCTGGCCACGGCTGTGCTGTGCACACACGGACACCGTGGTCTGAGGGAGGCAGGCCTGGGTTCACACATGGTCCCTGTGTATCAGGCCGAGGCCTGTGGGGTCATGGAGGTCACGATGCAGGAGGGCCAGGGCCCAGCCAGGACCTGGCTGCATCCTGGAGCTGTCCTTGTTCAGGCAATCTCGGTGAAAGACAACTGCTCACACAACACAGGGAGCTGGGAGGGGCCAGGAGCCCTCTCACATCCAAGTCCAGGAGGCTGTGGATGCCTTCGGGATCCTTCTCTAAAGACATGTCCTGGCCGGTTGAGATTTGCTTCAGCAGCAAAGGCTGCACGTGGCTTTTGTCTTGTGTGAGTGCAGGTTTATCTGACGCTCACCTCCCCTTCCCAAGAATGAAATATTCCCATCCTCTTAGGAAAGACTAACTATTATGTAGTTATGATAACAAGTAACTTGAGACTAGTTATAAACCTGGCTTATGTGGCCATTTGGTTCAGTAACAAGACTCCTGCAACCACACAATCAGTAACAGCCCCACGTTTCTGAAAATAACCAGTTGGCAATAGCCTCCCTTCAATGACTGTCATTCCAGGGCTAAGCATCTTTTAACAAAAGTTGACCCATCCCTGAACTCCAGGCTTTCCCGAAACCTGTACAGTAATATTCCCTTATCTGCAGTTTCACTTTCTGGGGTTGCAGTTATTCACAGTCATTCAAATGGAAACTAGTGAACAGAATATTCCAGAAATAAACAATCATAAGTTTAAAATTCAGCTATTCTGAGTAACGTGATGAAATCTCACACCATTCAGCTCTGTCCCACTCAAGATGTAAATTATTACTTTTGGCAGTGTATCCACACCGTATATGCTATCCACCTGTGAGTCACTTAGTAGCTGTCATCATTATTAGATCAACTGTGGTGGTATCACAGTGCTTGTATAAAAGGTTTGGTATTCCTCATGGTTTCAGACATCTGCTGGGGGTCTTGGAACATATCCTTAAGCATAAGGAAGGACTACTATATGGGATTAATTCTCTGCTCTGACCAGAGACACTGTATCTTGCAAGTACAGCAGTCCCTTGCTTTAAGCAAGCAGTAAATGCAGTCTCTAGTTTCAGATAATAAGTGGTTATGTCTTCCTTCAATAGTTCCCCTATAATCTTTCTCATAATTTATCACAAATTCTCCCAAAATCCAGAGAACAAGTGTCTTAGTTATTTTTCTCATTGCTGAGACAAAACACCCAACGCCCAAAGTTGCTGAGGCCTCCCTCAGGAAAGGGAACTCTACAGAAACAGCTGCTGGGCGCTGGTGCTGACAGACAGCAGTCTTTCCACTCCAAGGCTCTGGCCTGTCACCACCCTGTCTGGAGCCTTGATTTCTCACTAAAGTTTATTTGGCTTACAGTTCATAGAGATTTACAGTTCATAGAGATGGCACTTCCAGTAGTTGTAGCCCTCATGGCTTCTTTCTGCAGCTGGCTGTGCTCTCTCCTTGCAGTTTCCCTCAGATGACACATATTCCTGGCTTCTTCAAACTTCTGGGGTCTCCACTGCACCTTTGGCTTCACACTGCCAGCTTCACACACTGCCCTCTCAGGGGCACACTGCCTGGCTTCCCAGGCCTTCTTCTGAAATCTGGGTGGAAGCCTTCCTGACCCCACAACTCTCACATTCTGCATGTGCCTGAAACTAGCACCATGTGGATGACACCAAGGTCTATGGCCAGCGGGAGCAGTAGCCAGACTTCCTTCTCTCTTGGCTGTAGGGGTCCAGTACCTATGACCAAATCCCAAGGAACAACTTCCCTAGGCTGCTGCCATTCTGGAACATGGTGCTCTGGGTCTCTCTTCTCTCTCTCTCTCTCTCTCTCTCTCTTATTTTATTTTAAAGAGAAAAAAAATTTCAAAACAAGATAATAGGAGGGTAACAATGGTTAATACATTGTGTATTGCTATCTCCAAACTAGTTATTCAGAATGCAAGACACCAGCATTTAATTGTCAAACAATATTAGCACAAACCTTTCTTTTCAATGAACTAAGAGAAATTAGTAATATAACTATCTTAACTGCCATATATATATTTTTTTTTCTTTTCCCTTCCTTCTTTCTTCATTCCCCCATCCCAGTTTCTCTTTCCTTTTGAAGTTTCTTCCCATTTTACAATATCTATTGTATATTTTGGATCTTATTTACTCTTTCAGCTTCTCACATTAGGGAGACAATATAATGTTTACACATGTGTGTCTGGTTCATTTCATTTATGAGTGTGGTCTCGAGTTGCAGCCATTTATCTATAAAAGTTTCCAATTTATACTTCTTTATGGCTGAATAGTACTCCATTGTATAAAAACCACATATTTTTTATCCATTCCTTGGTTGCTGAGCATTTGGGTTGTTTCCAAGATTTAGCTATTACAGATTGTGTTGCTATAAACATGGGTGCACATATATTGCTGTGGTATGCTATTTTTAATTCTTCTGGGAAGATACCCAGAAGGGGAATACCTGGCTCAAATGGGACCTCCAATCCTAGTTTTTTGAGGAATCTCCACACTGATTTCTACAGTGGTTGCACTAGTCTACACTCCCACCAACAGTGGAGAAGTGTTCCTTTTTCCCCACAGCCCTGCCAGCATTTGTTATTGGTTGATTTCTTGATAATATCCATTCTTTCCAGGATGAGATGAAATCTCAATGTTGTTTTAATTTGCATCTCTCGAATGACCAATGATGTTGAACATTTTTTCATATATTTATTTGCTGTTTTTATTTCTTCATCTGAGAAGCATGTATTCATCTCAGATGCTCATTTTTGAATTGGGTCTTTAAATTTGGGAGGTCTGATATTTTTTACTTCTTTATATGTTCTCAATAGTAATTCTTTGTCAAGAAACAGCTGACAAACATTTTTTCCCACATTGTGGGTTGTCTCTTCACTCTGTTGGTGGTTTCTCCTGCAGTGCAAAAGTTTTTTAATAAGATGAGATCACAATTGTTGATTCTTTGTGATAGTTCCTGTGCAATCAGGGTTTTATTCATAAAGTCTTTGCCTACACCAATGTCTTCAAGAGTTTTACCTATTCTTTTTTTTTTGGGGGGGGTACTGGGGGTAGAACTCAGGACCTCGCGCACCAGCAGGTGCCCATGCCACTGAGTGATATCACCGGTCTTTTTTTTCGTATGTGGGTACCGGGAGTCAAACTCAGGACCTCACGCTTGCCAGGCAGGCACTTATGCTGCTGAGCTATCTTACCGGCCCGAGTTTTACCTATTCTATCTTCCAGCAGATTTAATGTTTCTGTTTTAATATTTAGATCTTTGATCTATTTCGAATTTAGTTTAGTGCATGGTGAAAGATATGGGTCCAATTTTAATATTTGGCATGTGCAGAGCCAGTTTTTCTAGCACCATTTATTTAAAAGGCTATCTTTCTTCCAGTGAATGTGTTTGGCATCTTTGTCAAAGATAAGGTGGCTTAGTATGTCTAGAGTTGTTTCTGCATCTTCTAATCTGTTCCATTGATTTTTGGGTCTGTTTTTTTTTTGCCAGTACCGTGCTGTTCTTATCATAGTAGCTTTATAGTACAATTTCAAGTTAGGGATTGTGATGTGGGGCTCTCTTCTCCAAGCAAAGGTTTTCACTTTTGCAATTTTGAGACTGCAAAGGGTTGAGTCTTGCTGCTTTTTGTGATGCCCTCAGGCCATCTTTTCTATTTTCCTGTTCCTTCTCAGTAATCAAGATCTCCTCTGCTCTATTTGCAGTCCACAGCTTTACTAGAGCTTCCTTTCTGGCCAAACTCAAAAATTTTTAAATCATTCTGCTGGGCTCCTTGCTTTTGATTACCAACATAAATCTGGCTAAAAGCCCCCAACAATAGCCATGCCACCACCCCAACATTATACTGCCTTGAAATTTCTTCTGCCAGATTAATTAGTCCACTGCCCTTAATCTCAGTCTCAGGCAAAGCCTCTGGACACAAGCAAAGTGCAGACAAACTTTCTGCCAAGGCATAACACACATTGTCTGGAGTCTATCAACCAGTGCAGTCCCTCTTCCCAGCAGAAATCTCCTGAGCCTGGTCTTCACTAGCATTCTGGTCTTCTGAACTCTGACCAGAATCTCCCATGAAGTACAACCTAAGGAGTTCCAGCTCTACTCTTTCAGCTGGCATCTCTGAACCTTTCCTAACTCTTCTCCTTCCCACAAGCCAACTCCAAAGGTTCCTGAACCACGTAGTTAGGTACAGTCACAGCAATGACCCCACTTCTTTGATACCAAATCCTGTCTTAGTTACTTTTCTTGTTGCTGAGACAAAATACCTGACACCCAAAACTAAAGGAGAGAAAATTTATTTGACTTATAGTTCATAGAGATTTCAGTCCATAGTTGGCTGGCACATAGCAGAGAGAAACATTTCATTGCACACAGAAGACAACAAAAGCAAGCAAGGGAACCACTGCTCTTTCTGTCCCTTATATCTTATCCAAGCTACCCGCCCTTAGGGAGAGGTAGCACTCACACCCTTAATCCTAGTGCCCTTGATCCTAGCACTGCACCATGAATCAGTGGCAGTGCCACACTCTCTGGATCCAGCCACCTCTGAAAAGCTCCACCTATAAATGCATGAGGCTTTGCAGGGACATCTAGACACGAGCCATAACAACAAGTAATACATTTTTTTAAGGCTTGGTACAAATTGGCCTAACCTGGAGCCAGAAGTTCATCTCCCTATCTCCCTCCTTTTTATGCCTCTGCCCTCCCCTGGGTCCCAGTTCCATCTCGCAGAATTGCCTGCAGTGAATCTTCATGCGTCCCCACATGGAGCATCCGTAAGACAAATAAGCATCTCTTCTGATAAAGTGGGTCACGTCCCTTGGCATCATTTTTATAATGGTGCATTATGTCAAAAGACATCCCACACAAACACACCATCACCACCAGGGATGAAGACAGAAGAAAGGAAGAGGCCAACAAGACATCCTGCCATATATACTTAATTTTTGAAACCAAAATGAGATTGTAGTATACTTTTTATTTTGTAACTTGTCTTTAAAACTTAATATAATGTAGACAGTTTCCCATGACAGTAGACATTCTTCTGCAATGCCATTTTTAAGTCCCTTATATCTTATCCAAGCTATCCGCCCTTAGGGAGAGGTAGCACTCACACCCTTAATACTAGTGCCCTTGATCCTAGCACTGCACCATGAATCAGTGGCAGTGCCACACTCTCTGGATCCAGCCACCTCTGAAAAGCTCCACCTATAAATGCATGAGGCTTTGCAGGGACATCTAGACACGAGCCATAACAACAAGTAATACATTATTGAATTATACTGAATTATACTGCATCATCTGGAGAGCCCATAGGTTTTTTGTTTGTTTTTGTTTTTGAGACAAGGTCTTGCTCTATATTCTAAGGCTGGCCTTGAACTCACTGTGTAGTCCCAACTGGCCTCAAATTTGCAGCTATCCTCCTGCCTCAGCCTCCCATCCCTAGTGCTGGGATTACAGGTGTGCACCACCATGCCTGGCACCATAGTTTGTTAACTGAACTATTTGATACTTTTTGCTCTTGTTATAATTAGCAATGCTGTGATGAGAATGCTTGTGGACATCTTTGTGTAGCAGAAGTCTCTCCCTTCATAAAAAATAGCAATAGCAGCAAAAATCAAGACCATTGCCCCAAGTGCCTCCCTATCCGGGTCCTGTGCTTCAGATCCACACTTTTTGAGAGATGTGTACATTTCATTCTCTTTCTTGGAGTTTCCACTCACTATCATTAACACAGCCCTTGCTAACACGTGCCAGGTCTAGAGCCTCTCTCACTGGGGCTTCCAGAGCATGACTGCTGATGGGATTGACAAGGTGCTGAGTCATGTCAGCTGTATCTATGACTCATGTCCTTTCCTACAATTCACTGTTATAATTGTATGCATGAGATGCAGGCCATATGCATGAACTTTAATGAGCTCCAAGCAAAGAAAGGTTACTGCAGGTCATGCAGGAGAATTTGGCACGCTTGCCTCCTGGTTTGGGACTTTGGAGTTTTCCAGGACAGGGTGGGGGTGGGGGTAGGGGTGTCTTTGTTTTTCTTTTCTCTGCCTCCAGGTAGTAGGCCTTAGGACAAAAGTGGGGTTGGTCCTGGGGCATTGCCCAGGTTCAGGTGAGTGGAAGGGGGGGCATAGCCCCAACTGCACTTTCTATATTACTAGTGCTCCCACTTCCTAGCTGTGTAAACTTGAGCAAGTTACTTAACCTCCCTGTGCCTCAGTTTAATCATTTGTAATGTAAACATTAGTAATAGTAACTAATAGTTTAGCATTAAGATTTCATTAAGATGTTCCAAGTCAAGTGACTGGGATAGTTCTGGGTTCCTAGGAAGTGATGGATAGGGTGTCCAGGTATTTGCTTAAACATTGTTTCTGGGTACAGCTGTGAGTGTGTTTGTGGATGGGATCCATGTGGGAACTGGCAGAGTAAGCGCCTCGATGTGTGTGGGTGTCACTAACACTGCCGGGGTCTGGGGGCTGAGCGGACAGGAAGGGTGAGGAAGTTAGGAATTCAGGCTCCCTGCCTGAGTGAGGTGGGACCTGGTCTCCTCTGCACTTGGGCTGAGTCTTACACGGCCAGCGCTCCAGGTTCTCAGGCCTTTGACTTCGACTGGCCAAAAACCATGAGATCTAGACAATATATATGAGAGGGGCTGTGTGTGAGTTTAAAAGTATAAATGGCGGGGGGCTGGTGAGATAGCTCAGCGGCATAAGTGCCTGCCTGGCAAGTGCGAGGGCCCGAGTTCGACTCCCGGAACCCACATACGAAAAAAGGGCCGGTGATATCGCTCAGCGGCACGGGCGCCTGCTGGTGTGCGAGGTCCTGAGGTCGACCCCCAGTACACACACACACACACACACAAAAAAAGTGTAAATGGCATTATATTGCAGGTGACATTTGGGAACAGACTGTTCTTACTCAGAACCAGACTTTTGAGATCTGTGTATGTTTACACACACACTGACTTAGCTCTGATTCGTTCTAAATACAGGTTGAAATGCTAAATACAGGTTGAGTATCCCTCACCCAAAATGCTTAGGATCAGAAATGTCTCAGAGTTCAGATTCTGGGGGTGATTTGTACAATATGCACACACATAAAGAGATACCTTAGGCCTAGGACCCAAGTGTAGGACATGAAATTCATGTATGACTCATGTATACCTTATATTCATAGCCTGAAGGTCATTTTATACAATATTTTTAATAATTCTGTGTGTAAAACAAAGTCTCATGATGTGGAATTCTCTATTGGTGGCATCTTGTTGACTCTCAAAAAGTTTTGAAGTTTGAAGTATTTTAGGTTTCAGATTTTTGGGTTAGGGATGCTCAACCTGTAATAATAATGACCCAATATATGAATGTGCCACATCTAATTAATTCACTTCCATATTAATATTACTTATGACATTGAATTAAGAATTTATTTCATTTCTTGATATTGCAAGAAATGCTTAATGAATACCCATATATATTCTTATATATCTGGGCGAATGTTTTTCTAGATTAAATATCTAGAAGCAGAGTTGATAGATTATGTGTATTTTTACTTTAAATGGTTCTGATAAATCCTCCTCCAAAATATATCAATCTACATTCCCCTTCCCATGAGGAATTTTTTTTTTTTTTTTTTTTGAGACAGGGTATCGCTTTGTAGTTCAGGCTGGCCTTGAACTCACTAGGTAGCCCAGGCTGGCCTTGCACTCAGAGCGATCCTCCTACCTCAGCCTCCCAAGTGCTGGGATTATAGGCATGTGCCACCAGGCCCAGCACCCCATCGGGAATATTTAAAAGGCACTTTCTATCTGTACCTGCACATTATAATGGTATTGTTGGACACTTCTAAGAATTTAATCTCCCCCCACCTTGACTGGAGCCAGGGCCTTTGCACTGAACTACACCCAGCCCTTTTGAGACAGGTTCTCACTAAGTTTCTTGGAATGGGTTCGAAACTGTGATCCTTTGCCCTCCACCTCCCAGAGTGCTGGGATTGCAAGCATGCCCAGCATATCGCTCATCCTTTTATTTTCATTCAGGATTTTAAATTTGGATTTATTCTTTTTTTTTTTTTTTTGTGGGTACCGGGGGGTCGACCTCAGGACCTCACGCGCCAACAGGCACCCTTGCCGCTGAGCAATATCACTGGCCCCTTTTTCGTATGTGGGATCTGGGAGTCGAACTCGGGCCCTCGCGCTTGCAAGGCAGGCGCTTATGCTGCTGAGCCATCTCACCGGCCCTGGATTTATTTTTGAATATAGTGTAAAGTAAGAATCATTTTCTTCCATGAGGTAACTCAACTGTCCCAACACATCATATGAAGAATTCAATCTTACTCCGAAAGTTTGAAATGCCTCATGCTATGTCAGATTCTTCTACTAACATCTGGTGAAGCAAGCTCCTAACCCCACCTTCTGTTCTTTTTCAAGGGGTTATTGTTGCCTACTATGTGCACTGTAAAATCACTATGAGATATTATGAACCTAAATATTTATGTTTATTTTCATTTATCTTTATGAAGAATGAAAGCCTCAGGAAAGCAGAAATTCTTGAGCCAGGCATGGTGGCACATTTCTGTAATCCCAGCGCTTGGGAGGCTGAGGCAGGAGGATCACCATGAGTTCAAGGCCAGCAAGACCATCTCTCAAAAAAAAAAAAAGAGACATTTTGTTCTGTTCACTGTATCCCAGCAAGTAAGGGAGCTTCAAACACAGAGTAGGGAATAGGTCTCCATACATTTTGTTGAATGAATGAGCATATGAATTTTACTTTATTTTTTTTACCTGGGCCTTAAGTTATTTATTTACAGTTATTGCTGATATATCTGCTTTTTAAAATACAGCAGGAAAGGGTCATTCGCTAATCTCTGAAGCGACATGGACATGGCACAGGAAAAATCTATAGTCAGTTAAGTTATTAAAGCAGGTGATTAAAATCACTAAGTAACAATGAAACTTTTATAGTACTCCCTAAGCAGGTAGGAAATAAAAATGTGTTTATTTATAGGAACTTGATTATTTTATATTACTGACTATAAAACAACATACTATTGTAAGGGCTGGGGATATAGCTCAGTGGCAGAGTGCTTGCCTAGTATACCCTGGGTTCAACCCTCAGTACTGAAAAAAAAAAAGTACTATAAAGTCAGACTTTGAAAATTATTTTAAAACATTACATTTCCAATTTAATATTTCATGATAAGGCCATAATAAAAACCATACACCTATCTATACATTTCGCAGCAGACTATCAAAACTGATGGCAGCTTTAAGAATTATTTCATGGCCGGTGAGATAGCTCAGCGGCATAAGCGCCTGCCTGGCAAGCACGAGGTCCTGAATTCAACTCCTGGAACCCACATATGAAAAAAGGGCCGGTGATATCGCTCAGCGGCACAGGCACCTGCCAGCGCACGAGATCCTGAGGTTGACTCCTGGTATCCACAAAAAAAAAAAAAAAAGAATTATTTCATAAAGAGTTTAAATAATCTTTTCCCACGATCTCACCCTTTGAGATGAAATTCAGTACAGTGTCAGACTAAATCCAGTTTTGCTTGTAGCCACATATGGATTTTAGAAGCATCCTGTCAAGTTGTACAAAGAGTCCTTTTGGTATTTTGATTGGGATTGAATTGGGATGTTGTTGTTGTTTTTTTTTTTGTGGGTACCAGGGGGACGACCTCAGGACCTCGCGCGCCAACAGGCACCCGTGCCACTGAGCGATATCACCGGCCCCTTTTTCGTATGTGGGTTCCGGGAGTCGAACTCGGGCCCTTGCGCTTGCAAGGCAGGCGCTTACGCCGCTGAGCCATCTCACCGGCCCTGTTGTTGTTGTTTTTGAGACAGGGTCTCACTGTGTAGTTCAGGCTGGCCTTGGATTCACTACGTAGCCCAGACTGGCCTTGAATTTGAGGTGATCCTCCTGCCTCAGCCTCCTGTGTGCTGGAATTACAGGTGTGCACCACCATGCCCGGCTGCATTGGGATTTTAAATTAATTTTGGGAGAATTGAAACCATTACAATGGTAGCCATTCCATTCTTTTTTTTTTTTTTTTTTTTTTTTTTTTTTTTTGTGGGTACCGGGGGGACGACCTCAGGACCTCGCGCGCCAACAGGCACCCGTGCCGCTGAGCGATATCACCGGCCCCTTTTTCGTATGTGGGTTCCGGGAGTCGAACTCGGGCCTTCGCGCTTGCAAGGCAGGCGCTTACGCCGCTGAGCCATCTCACCGGCCCTATTCCATTCTTGAACATACACATCACTCCCTTTTTTGGGTTTTTCAATCCAATTTTGTTTTTACCCTGAAGGTCTTATAGATTTCAAATTAGTTTATTCCTAAGGATTTAATAGTTTTTGTTACGATAGTAAATGGAATTTTAAAATTATTACTATATTTTCTTGCTATGGTAGAGTCTTGCTATGTTGCCCAGGCAGGTCTCAAACTCATGGGCTCAAGAGGTCCTCCCGCCTCAGCCTCCCAAGCAGCTGGGACTGCTTGCCTCTTTGCCCTGCTCTGTTGTTGCATTTGCAAGTTGTTACTGCTGAGAGATAGGAAAGCTATTGACTTGTTAATATTGGTCTGTGTCCAGCTGCTTTGCTGAATTCACCCATTGCTGCCTTGGGTTTTCTTGCTGGATAATCACACCACAAACAATAGCACTTTAGCTTTGTCCTTTCCAATCTTTAAACCCTTTGCTTTTAATTTTTCATTGCACTTGTTGTAACTTCCAGTACATTGTTTAGAGGCATTGGTTCATTTTTTACTACTGGGTGTATCACTGAGGACAAGGCAAAGTATGTTGCAGTAACAATCCCAAAATTTTAAGATGGGTGTGGTGGTGCATGCCTGTAATCCCAGCATTTGGGAGGCTGAGGCAGGAGGATTGCTGTGAGTTTGAGGCCAGCCTGGGCTACATAGTGAGTTCAAGACCAGCCTGAACTACATAGCCAGACCCTGTCTCAAACAGACAAGCAAACAAACAAAATCTTGTGACTTAACACAATCAAAAATTAGTTGTCAAGGAGAGGGTACGTAGTGGAGCATACCTGTAATTCCACCCACTCTTGAGGCTGATACAGGTGGATCACAAGTTTGAGGCCAGACTGGGCAATTTAGCAAGACCCTATCTCAAAAATGAAAATAAAAAGGACTGGGTTTATAGCTCAGCACAAGGCCCTAGGTTTAATCTTCACAGGAAAAGACAAAAGGCGAAAAACTAGTTCTCACCCACATGTAATGTTCAGCACAAGAGCAGGGGTCCCTTCTTGTTTCCCAGCAATCCAGGCTGATGAAGGCTATCTGCTTCCAGGGACAGGTGCTTCTGTGACCGCAGTGTCAGGAGGAAGGGGCGAAGGGAGTGACGCAGCGGCTTCGAAGAAGTTTCCATCCTAAAGCAACACATGCTTGGCCTACGGGATCTCAAAGCAAGTCCTGTAGAGGTTATTTTAATTGTAAAGGAAATTTTTAAAACTTCTATTTCTTTTTTTTTTTAATTATTTATTTATTTATTTTTTTAAAGACAACAAGTAAACATTCTTGTGTATTAACAAACTCAAGCATTAGAGAATGTACAAATACCTTTTGGAGAAAAATATTACTCAGCATAAGATTAAGCCATGTAAAAGCTAGGTAAAAATAGAAGACTAAAGAATGGAATAGTCACAGTGAAACTGCATTTTCATATTAGGGAGACAATACGATGTTTACAAGTGCGCGTCCAGTTTATTTCGCTTGTGAGTATTTTCTCGAGTTGCACCATTTACCTATAAAAGTAAAACTTCTATTTCTAATACTAGTATATTTCTTTTTTTATTATTATTATTTTATTTTAAAGAGAAGAAAAAACAAAACAAAACAAATCAAAAAAGAACAAAATTTCAAAACAATATAATAGGAGGGTAACAATGGTTAATACATTATGTACTGTTATCTTTAGGTTAGTTATTCAGGGTACCAGATATTAGCATTCAATTGTCCAAACATTACTGGCACAAACCTTACTCTTCAATGAACTAAGTAAAATTAGTAGTGTATCTATCTTAACCATCTTATATATAAATACAATTTTTTTTTCTTTTCTCTTCTTTCTTTTCCCTATTCCCCCATCCCAGTCTCTCTTTCCTTTTGACCAGTTTCTTTTTTTTTTTTTTTGTGGGTGCCGGGGGTCGACCTCAGGACCTTGCGCGCCAACAGGCGCCCGTGCCGCTGAGCGATATCACCGGCCCCTTTTTCGTATGTGGGATCCGGGAGTCGAACTCGGGCCCTCGCGCTTGCAAGGCAGGCGCTTATGCCGCTGAGCCATCTCACCGGCCCTTGACCAGTTTCTTTTTGATTCACCATGTCTATTGTACATTTTGGATCTTATTTACTCTTTCAGTTTCTCATACTAGAGAGACAATACAATGCTTACACATGTGCGTCCGGTTTATTTCACTTATGAGTATTTTCTCGAGTTGCATCCATTTACCTATAAAAGTCTCCAGTTTATCCTTCTTTATGGCTAAATAGTACTCCATTGTATAAAAATACCACATCTTTTTTATCCATTCCTCAGTTGATGGGCATTTGGGTTGTTTCCAAGATCTGGCTATTACAAATTGTGCTGCTATCAACATGGGTGCACATATATCGCTGTGGTACGATGTTTTTAATTCTTCTGGGAAGATGCCCAGAAGGGGAATAGCTGGGTCAAATGGGACCTCCAACCCTAGTTTTTTTTTTCTTTTGTTTGTTTGTTTTTTGTGGGTACCGGGGGTCGACCTCAGGACCTCGCGCGCCAGTAGGCGCCTGTGCCGCTGAGCGATATCACCGGCCCTTTTTCCATATGTGGGTTCCGGGAGTTGAACTCGGGCCCTTGCGCTTGCCCGGCAGGTGCTTACGCTGCTGAGCCATCTCACCGGCCCCAACCCTAGTTTTTTGAGGAATCTCCACACTGATTTCCACAGTGGCTGCACAGTCGACACTCCCACCAACAGTGGAGAAGGGTTCCTTTTTCCCCACAGCCCCTCCAGCATTTGTTATTAGTTGATTTCTTTATAGTAGCCATTCTTTCTGGGGTGAGATGGTATCTCAGTGTTGTTTTAATTTGCATCTCTCGAATGACTAGTGATGTTGCACATTTTTTTGTGTGTATTTATTTGCCATTTGTATTTCTTCATCTGAGAAATGTGTATTCATCTCAGATGCCCATTTTTGGAGTGGGTCTTTAAATTTGGGAGGTCTGATTTTTTTTGAGTTCTTTATATGTTCTCAATAGTAATCCTTTGTCTGAGGAACAGCTGGCAAACATTTTTTCCCACGTTGTGGGTTGTCTCTTCACTCTGTTGGTGTCTAATACTAGTATATTTCTAACACCATTCAAGGATAAAGCTGAGAAACACAGCCTTTTCCCATAATTAGAAAGCTACAAAACTTAACAAGCCTTAATCTTCCAGGTGCCAGCTGCAAGATAAGTGTAACTCAGCCAGACAGTGATTGATTCCTCCTGCTCACCCTAGCCTGGACTTCCCTGTTATAGGATAGGAAGCCCCCAATTAACTTGCCTGAACCAAACCTGCCTAGCAACGTATGACAAGACATATGTAACCAACTGTAAAATATCATGTTATCTGCCTTTTGTACTTCCTTCTGAAAACCTATGTAAGAAACTACCCTACCCCAAGACAGCGCTGATGATTTGAGACTTGATTCCCAGCAGTCTGCTAGCATTAAAATAAAAGTTGCCTTCTAACTCCTCAAGTGCAAAGAGCCTTCCCTTTGGTTTGATATCAGATTTCTGTAACAGTCCTACAGCCAAGTCCATGAGGAGGTGGAGCAGTGCAATGGTGCCACACTCCAGGAGGACGACTGGACTGGGAATGCTGCTGGAGCTCCACATCACGTACAATGTTTGTCCTAAGTTTCTGGCAGTTAACATGTCATCAAGTTAAGAAGTAAACTTGTTTAGAGTTTATTAAGAAAGAGTTTGTTGGGCCGGTGAGATGGCTCAGTGACATAAGCGCCTGCCTGGCAAGCACAAGGTCATGAGTTCGACTCCTTGTACCCATGTATGAAAAAAGGGCCGGTGATATCACTCAGCGGCACGGGCGCCTCCTGGCGCACAGGTCCTGAGGTCGACCCCCGGTACCCACAAAAAAAAAAAAAAAGCAAGAGTTTGTCTTTATCATGAATGTTAATTTTTATCAAATGATTCTATGCCATATATTTGAACAGCAAACGCTATCTTCCCCCATAATTTGTCAAAACATTTATACATATTGTGTCTTTGTCCGGAACACTCTCCTGCACTGCCCTCTCCAGTCACTTTTCCTGATTAATTCTTTCTTATTCTTCAGAGTTCACTCATCCATTCAGCAAATATTTCTTGAACAATACTATGGGCCATATGCTGTTTTTGGCATTCGGATATAGCAGTGAGCAAAGCAGATGAAAGCCCTTGCCCATGTGGATCTTACACTGGGGGTGGGAAAGAAAATACGGTAAAACAAGGAAGTGACTTCTGGAGCCTGACACCGCACTAAGTCCAAGGGCAAAGAAGCAGAGTGGGGTGAAGGAGGCTGGAGGGGGCAGGGGATGGACATGTAGTCAGTCAGAGTAGGACTCACAGGAAATCACATCAGAGCCATGGCTCAAAACAAGGCCAAGGGTAAGCAGATAGGTTTTAGGAGACAGATCATCCCAGGGGGGCAAAGGCCTGGAGGGACAGCTTCTGCCTGGTGTCCTGGGACAGTGAGGGAGGATGGTAGAAGGTGAAAAGGGGTTGGGGAGAGGGGAGTGGGCAAGGGCCTTGGAGGGTATAGCAGGGGCTTTGAGTTCTTTTTGGAATAAGGTGGAACCTCTACAGAGTTTTGAACAGAATGTGACTTAAGTTTTGAGCTGGGGTTGAGAATCGCCTTTAGGAGAGCAAATGTGGAACAAGGAAGACAGTTGGAATCTCCTACAGTAAGGAAGTGAGGCACACAATAAAGAGAGGTCAAGGCAACGGGTGAGAAATGTTTGGATTCTGGATATATTGCAAAGGAAAAACCATCGTGATGTTCTAATAGATTCGACATGGGGTGTGAAATGGTTCTAAACTTTGTGGCCAGACAGACAAAAAGGACAGATCATCCTCTTGGCTGGATCATCAGGATGGAGTTGGAGAGGCTTCACGCAGAGAAAGTTTCAGGAGAGGACCAAGAGTTCAGATTTTGTTGTTCTTTTTCACTATGATAATTTTTTCTTGAGATATAATTCACGGTTTTAAAATATCCAGTTCACTGGTTCTTCATATATTTGTAAGATGTGCAACCATAACTACTATCTAATTTAGAACAGTTGATGAACCCCCCTCCAAAAGAATCCCCATACCTGTTCCCCCTCCCTGACATCTACTCTCTGTCTCTATAGACTTAACTATTGTGGAAACATCATATAAATGGAATCATACAGTGTGTGGCTTTTTGTGTCTGGCTTCTTTCGCTTAGAATACTGTTTTTAGGATTCATCCATGTTGTAGCACGTATCAGCATTTCATTCATTTTATGATTGAAAAATAACCCATCGTATGTATGTATGACACCTATTCATCTGTTGATTGACATTTGGGTTGTTTCCACATTTGTTTTGTTTTGTTTTGTTTTGTTTTGTTTTTTGAGACAGGGTCTTGCTATGTAGTTCAGGCTGGCCTTGAGCTCATTATATAGCCCAGGCTGTCCTTGAACTCATGGCAATCTTCTTGCCTCAGCCTCCCAAGTGCTGGGATTACATGTGTGCGCACCACGCATGGCTTGTTTCCACTTTTTGATTGTTATGAATAATGGTGCTATAAACATTTATGTACAAGTTTTCATGTCAATATGTGTTCGATTCTCTTGAGCATATAACTTGACATGGGATTACTATGGTAACTCTGTGGTTAAGTTTTGAGGAACTGCAAATTGCTTTCCAAAGCAGCAGCACCATTTTGCACCCTCATCAGCAATGTATGAAGGTACCAACTTTTCCAGATCCTGCCAAGCTTTGCTACTATTACCTTTTTCGTTATGGCCATCCCTAGTTGGTGTGATGTGGTATTGCACTGTGGTTTTAATCGTGTTCCCCTAATGACTAATGATGTCAAGCATCTCGTCTTGTGTTTAGTGGTTTATCTGCATATTTTCTTTGGAGAAACGTCTATTAGAAAAGTTCTTTGTCCACTTTTAATTTGGGTCATCAGTGTTTGTATTAAGCAGTAAGAGCTCTTTATTCTAGTTACTAGTCCTTTTTCAGATATATAATTCCAAATATTTTCTCGTGTTCTGCAGATTGTTGCTTTTCTTTGTTTTGTTTTGAGATGGGGTCTTGCTGTGTAGCCCAGGCTGGCCTGGAACCCTCCGTGATCCTCCTGCCTCAGCCACTGTAGTGCCGGGATCACAGGCGTGCGCCACCACGCTGGGCTCACATCTCTTTAAATGGGTTTTGTTGGCAACCTAGGGTAATGATAAAGGGAGAAGTAAGGCCAGAAATATCCTTTATTTTGCTTTTTTTTTATTTTTATTTTTTAGGGAGGAGGCCTCACCATGTTGCCCAGCCCTGAATTCCTGGGCTCAATCAAACCTCTTGCCTCAACCTCTGGAGCAGATGAGACTGCATGTGCATGCCTCATTACCTGACATTTTCATTGCCTTTAAGAAAGGAGAAACGCATATTAAGTTTACGTCCAATGGGACTGATCCAATGAGAACCAAAAATTAACGTAGGAAAGGGAAGAATTAATTGGTGGAGTGGGGTCCTTGTGTATGTAGACGAGGGGATGGGACTGATGCCCAAGTGGAAGGTTGGGCACACCAGGTCATCTGTGGAAAGAAAGGAGAAGCAGCATGGCTGGTGAGTTCCAGCCTCTAGGTCTCATTTCCGTAGGAAGGAGAAAGCGACAACTCCCAATTGACAGTGAGGATGCAGCCGGAGTCGGGAGACTGCGTGGAAGAAGTCAAGGGGCGCGCAAGCGCAGTCGGGCAGGACAGCGATTGTCGGTCGGGCTGCATTTGGCGCACAGGCAAGGCCTGTTCTCTCGAACTCTAAGCTCAGTTCACACGCTGCTTCCTCCAGAAAGTCTCCTGACCCAGACTAGGTCACACTGCTCCCTCACAACGCTGACCACAGCGAAACCAAATGTCAACTCTACCATTTAGCTCTCTAATCCTGGTACCCCTCATTAGACGGTAAACCCCACGAGGGGCGCAGAGCTGTCCATGCCATCGCTGCATCTTAACACCTGGGCTCTTGGGCAAAGTAGTGTCTCCACCCGTAATCATTACAGAGTTGAGAAAAGTCGTAGAAGTGCCGCGGGTGATTGTTAGTCGGCCTCGATTTCTGAAGTAGCCCCTCCCTCATCCCTGGGTGACAATAGACCGCCTCTCCCCACCCCACCCCCACTCTCGGTGAGCGACCCCGGCCGCCGACCTCACATCACCTACCCTCATCCGCACCCCATCCGTCCACTCCCACCCACCGCCTACGCTCCCGCTTCCCACCCCCCACTCCCAGGACCCCCGCCCCCAGCACCCCGCAGCGCAGATTCTGCGGCTTTAAGGGTAAGGTAGAAGCCTAGGCGGGCGGTGATTGGTGGTTTATTCTAACGGGGTAGGATGACCTCATCCTCAACCAATGGCGGAGCTTCCCCGCGCCGGGCCCCGCCCATGTCCAGAGGGTGAAGGCGGCGGTCTGCGGAGCACGCTCGCCTGCCGGGCGGTGGCTGCCGGCGAGGTCTAGCCGGTGCCCGGATCGCCAGGCTTTGGCGGGGAACGGTGTTTACTCGGTTCCTCCTACATCTTCGCAGGTGAGGAGCCTCTTTCCCACGGGCCCAGCCCGGCCTGCGTCAGCCGTTCCCTACCGGACCGTGCACCTTGCATGCCGGGCACTGGAAGCTGCACGAGCCGCTTTTGGAGTCCGAGGCGTGACCGAGGCCTCTGACCGCAGGAGCTGGGCCTGATTCGGGCCTGGATGCGCCCGAGCACAGACCTCGGAGCTCCAAGACCTCCTGGGCTGGGCCGAGCGGGGAGGGCCGGCCTCTCTCCACCTGCTGGCTGCATCCTGGCCCGTGCTCAGCCCCGCGCTGCTTTGGTTTCCTCCGCACCCTCCTTTCATCAGTTTGTGCCTCGACCACGGAGGCCTGGGGTTCGGAGGCCCTGGCCGGCCCCTCCCCAGTAGCTGACTGTGAAGCTGCAGTGAGGTACGAGCCCCTTCCTCTTCGTAGCCACTGCTCTTATCCCTTTGGACATCTGTGGCACACATTGCTGAGGGAGGAGCCTCTCAGAGACGGGGCCTGGAGGACAGAGCCATCCCCTCTTGTAGGTCTGGGTCACCCTGCACTCCTTTATCTAACTCCACCGAAGGTGGCGCTGAATCTGCCAGTCACTCGCCTCTTCTGCCCAGGAGCTTGAAGGCCCAGCTCTGCGGCGGCTCCAGGGGTGGGGGTTGGGGGCCCTCATTCACAGACCGTGCTGATCTCAGGACCAAGGGGAACGAAAGAAAGCAGGGACAATCCATCCTGTCCTGGGAGAGGTGCCGTTGGGCTGAACCCAAAAGATAGACCAAGTTCCCACCAGAGGAACAGGGAGGGGGAACAGGGAGGGGAGCAACGTGAGGAATGGCCTTTGAGCCCAGAGTGTGGCCTCTGTTCCCTTACCGCGCACTAGACCCAGGGTTTGCTCTGGATCACAAATCTCCCCCACGCTCTCTAGTGCTAAGCCTGCAGCATGTGCTCAAGAAATACGTGTTGAATTAAATTTAAAATGAATGGAAAACAGAGCCCTACCCTGTGCTATTCAGTCATCTGCCTCAGGAAAGATCTTGCGCACTGAATGGACCTACCCACATGGGCTCTGAATCCTCCAGTCTTTGGGGGTGAACGTTAGTCTCCCAACATTCTGTGGAGGAAACCAGGCTTCAGGCAGCGGTGGGGCTCCCAGCTGGGTCTCGCTGATGCATTTGCTTGTTTCATATCCTGGCCACAGGGTAGCCATGAGCCTGGTGGCCTGTGAATGCCTGCCTAGCCCAGGCCTGGAGCCCGAGCTCTGCTCACGGCCACGATCCCAGGCCTGTGCTTACCTGGAGCAGATTTGCAGCCACGTGGCGGGGTCAGCTGACATGACCAAGTGTGACTACCTGGTGGATGCGGCCACGCAGATCCGGCTGGCCCTGGAGCGTGATGTTAGCGAGGACTATGAGGCAGCCTTCAACCACTACCAGAATGGCGTGGATGTGCTGCTCCGTGGCGTACACGGTGAGGACCAGGGCTGGGGACAGGTGGGAAAGGGCCAGTGCAGGGCTTGCCCTGTCATTTGCCAGTGGTGTCCTCTGTCCATCCATACTGGTGGGGGACACTATGCTAGCTGCAGGGCCTCCATGAAGGACAGTGATAACTAGCATTTATTAAGCAGCTGCTATATGCCAGGCATTGAGCCTCACAGTAATAGAAATTATTATTGTCGCATGTAGTTATAAAAATATAGGACCTTTTTTTTTTTTTGAGCCAGGGTCTCACTTTGTTGCCCAAGCTGGTTGGGTGATCCTTGGTTCAAGTGATCTTCCTGCCTGAGCCTCCTGAGTGCTGGGAGTACAGATATGCACCACTATGCCCAGCAGGAACCATTTTTTTAATACTTGTTTTCCAGATGAAAAAACAGAGAGGCATGGGGCCGTTAAATAACTTGCTCAAGGCTGCACAGCTAGCAGGGGCACAGCGGGGGTTGGATTAGCTTTGGCAGCTTTGGCTCCTGGTGCCCACTATATTTGACTGTCCCAGGACCTGGGCTGGGCTGCTGTCTCCTGGGAGTTGGGGGTACAGGGTGAGATGGGCGACTGATGAATTGATAACAACCAAGGTGGGAAGAGCAATGAGGAAGAAGTGAAGGAAGGGAAGAGGGAAACTGAGGCCAGGTTGGGCCAGCATGGGACATTTTCTGGAAGTGGAAATGAACATGTATGCTGGAGAACAGAGGATCAATTGTCCAGCGGAGGCCCGGCTGTGTTCCAGAGAGGGGGCAGGCTGCCCGGCCCTGCAGGAAGAAGCAAAGCCTGTTCAAGCAGAGTGAGGCATTGCCTCACTGGGGGAGAGGTGGGTGCTGAGGCCAGTTTGAGGTCCCTTAGGGCCTTGTGGCCAGGCTGTGGGTAGGAGTTGGCCCGACTTACACCTCCTACGCCTGCGGAAGAGGCCCTTCTAAGTCTGGGCCGCAGGCCTGTGCAGTGGGTTCCTTTGCCTTCTGATTTGGTCTCCACCCTGGGCTTTTTGACATGGCATCAGAGATGGAGGAGCCAGTGCTGTCTGGAAGCTTCTATCTTCTCTTTTAAAAAAACTGGGCATAGACATCCTTGCACTGCCCCTTCTCGATGGCGTGACATGTGTGACGAGCTGTCCACCCCTAGACATAACACCAGGGTGAGCGGGTGTTCAACAAGGTGATGGGTACCAACTATAAAGTACAGTTAGCTGAGAGGTGACCGTGGTTCCCAGCCTCCTTTTGCCATCTTCCTCCTTCCTCCTCCCCTGCCAGTCTCCCGCCCAGAGCAGGGCTTGGGAACAGAATCTGCAGAAGCAGCCTTAGAAACAGTCATCTGCTGTGGAGGGCAGAGGGCGGGTGATGGGAGCTGGCATCTCAGCCCTCGGCCAAGGCCAGGGTTGGGCCAGGGTGGGGGTTGGTGACCTTCATCCCCCACAGTTGACCCCAACAAGGAGCGGCGTGAGGCAGTAAAGCTGAAAATTACCAAGTACCTGCGGCGGGCCGAGGAGATCTTCAACTGCCACCTGCAGCGGAGGCTGGGTAGTGGGTCCAGCTCTGACACGGTGAGGGCACCCTCCCAGCAAAAGGCCTGAGGAGGGCAGGGGCTGTGAAGAGAGAGCGCCAAGCCCCCTCCCTACCCTGCGGAACGGGCGGGTAGTGGAGAGCTAAGTCAGCTATCCTGCTCAGGGTCCTCTTTCTCCTATGTCCTCACAGTGCATTAATTGTCGGACCCCTCCCTGAATCATCCCCAGTCCAGCCTCAGAGTCCTCAACACGTGTACACACACACACACACACACACACACCCCAACACAGCTCCTTACAGTGTGCACTCACACTCACTGAAAGCATCTGATTCTGCTCCTGTTATGAATGGGCTGGCCTCGCATTTGGAGCGCGTGTGTGCCCCTGAATGGGTGTGTACACGTGTGCCTGGGACCCTCCACAGGTGGCTTTTCCTAACCCAGGGGGCATGTGGCGGGGATTCACAGTGCACACACACTTCCCAGCGTGTGCAGGCTTGCACACGTGCCCTACTCATGCCCTGGGCTTGCAGTGTCTCGTAGGCTGCCTTTCCCCAAAGCAGGTGGCTTGGTGTCCTAGGCGTGTTCCCTGAGCCCACATTTCCCACCCCTCACCCTAGGAACGTTCTGCCCCTGTAGATGGAGCTTTTGGGAGGGGCTTCTGAAGCCCCCAGAACTTCCTGGGCCTTTGGGGACTGGGCGAGGGCTGAGCAAAGAGGCAGCCTGGCTACCCTGGACTAGTGTGGGCCCCCACTAGCCCAAACCTCCTCACTGGCCTCATTTCTGAGGCAAGGCCTGCCTGGACCCCCACTGCTCTCCTGGCAGCCCAAAGCCCCTGCCCACAGCCCCACAAGGCAGCCGGGGCTGAGGAGGGCTTGGGCCTAAGGCTGCCTGTGGCCCTGTCTCCCTCCTCTGCAGGGGTTCAGCAGCCTGAGGCTTCGGCCCATTCGCACGCTAAGCTCTGCCCTGGAGCAGCTGAGGGGCTGCCGCGTGGTCGGGGTCATCGACAAGGTGAGTGCATGGATGCCCACATGGTGGGAGAGGGGAGAGGCGTGGTGTGATGGAAGGGGGACTGTGGCAGCTGTCTGCAGTCCTTCAGGGGGTGATGGGCCAGTCAGAGAGGAGAGCAGCCACCTCTCCTCACCCCCACCCCAGCATGCCCCAGTCAGGTCCTGAAGAGCCAAATGTGGGGAACGAGAAGAGACAGACAACTTCCTTCTCCATCCTCCACTCAGACACAGAAAACCCAAAGAAACCATGGAGGAAGCTGTGCCCAGGGCACCCTGCCAGCTCTGGCTGCACTGCCCACTCCCACTGCCCACAGGCCCCCGCCCTGCACTGTGTACCCCAGGGCTGCAGCCCAGAGTCTCTTCCCACCATGCACAGCCGAGAACTTCCTGCTGCAGGAATGTGCTCATCTCCAGAAACCTGTCCTCCAGAGGAGGGAGACAGGGTCACAGGCAGCCTCAGGCCCAAGCACCCTTCAGCCCTGGCTGCTTTGTGGGGCTGTGGGAGGGGTCTTTGGGCTGCCAGGAGAGCAGAGGGGGTCCAGGCAGGCCTCGCCTCAGAAATGAGGCTAGCGTGAGGAGTTGGCTTTGGCTGGTGGGGGCCCACACTGGTCCAGGGCAGCGGGGCTGGCCTATTCCCTGACCTGCATCATCCAGGGCTGTGGCAACTCTGCTTTTTCTTCTTCTGGCACCTCACACTCCTCCTGACCCATCTTGTTCCCTTTCCCTTAATTCAGGGCAGACAGGAAGATGTATGATATCCTAGTCCTTCCTGGGGGGCACTCATTACTAAAGTGGGGGATCATAGAGACAAACAGGTCAAATGAGAAACGACTCAGTGTCGGAGTCTCCTCTGCCCCCAACCAAGGGCTCCCTGATTAGTCACCAACGTAGTTCTTTTCCAAACTGGCCATTTATCACCATCACCTGGAGAGCTTCCCTGAAATATAGATGGCTGGACCCCACCCCAGACCTGTGATATCACCATTTCTAGGGCTGAACCCAGGAATCTAATAAAACAGCTGTTATATGACTTTGGTGGGTCTGGGGCTCTATAGAGTAAAGGAGACCGATGTGTCTCCCCCATGCAAGAGGGTGGGGTGCTCCTTGGAGGACAGTGCACAGCGTGGCTGTGGGCAAGTCCCCCCACCGCTGTGAGCTTTGGTTTCCTCTAAGTGGGGTGGGACTTTCCCCCCAAGGGGGAGGGTCTGGGAAGGAAAATGAAATAAATTTTGGGAAAGGCCTGGCCCATGCTAAGACATCAAATGCATGTTTGATGGCTAAGTGTGGTGACAAGGGTGAGTGAGGAAGTGCAGGTTCCCGTCCCAGGCTGTGCTCTGGCTGCTTCTCACAGGCCCCTGGAACAGGCCCCAGGCTGTTGGGGAAGGCCGGCCAGCTCCCATCTGCTGGCAGTGTGGCCACAGCCCCTCCCAGGACAGGCTGAGGAGGGGACAGACAGCATTCTCTGAGTGAGACCCCTGAGCACTGGTATTAGAAAGAAGGGGCTTCTGAGTTGAATAAGTTTGAGAAACAGTGAGTTAAAATTGCATTATTTTGTTTAATTTTTCTTACTATAGGAATTCTCAGAGCTGTTAGGATCCAAATATATACTGGGAATCTCTGCGAGGGAGGTCTGTGATACCGAATTCCCCAAATTTGTTTAACCCCAGGATGCACATGCGCCGCACATCTGAAACATTCATTACTCCGAGGCTTGTGCAGATAGAGGGAAAGCACAAATGAAGGCCATACCTAAATGTTCTGTCTTCAGGTTGCCCTGTTTCCTTTTTTACCCTCTATCTGGTACTCATGTGAACTCCAGCTTCCTCCTAAGATCCTGTTTCCTTTTCCTGTGTCATGCCCAAGCCAGAAACAGCACTTTCCCCAAATTAGGAAATGTGCTAGAGCCACTGAGCCTTTTCTGTTCTTTTCTCGTCTTCCTTTTTTCTGGTACTAGATATTGAATCCAGTGCCTTCACACTGACCTACATCCCCAGCCCTTTTTATTAAATTTTTTATTTGAGATAGGGTCTCACTGAGTCACTAAGTTGCCCAGGCTGGGCTGGAACTTGTGATCCTCCTGCCTCAGCCTCCCAGAGTGCTAGGATTACAGGTATGTAACACTACACCTGACCCACTGGGTCCACTCTACAGCTCTACCCCAGGCAGATCTGGGCAGCAGGACCGTGCTGGCCAGTGGCTTCCCTTAGGCCCGGGAGGGAGAACAGGGCTTGCTCAGGACAGTCTGTTATCCAGCTGTTGGGCTTGGCTGGACTGGACATTGTGTCTCTAGGGACTGAAGAAATTCTCCCAGGGGCAGGGGCAGCCCGGAGCAGGAAGCTAAGTGGGTCAGAGACTCGATAGCAGACCAGATACCCAGGAGTGTGTCTTCAGGGAGCCTGGGGGCCTGGAAGATGTCACCCCATATTTGCTGAGCCTCTTCCAGGAGCCAGGCTCTGAGTTGGGCAAGAGGAAGAAAAAAGTCATCCAAATCACTTCTTGTTTTTATTTTTTGGATCAAACACAGGGGTGCTTTTTTGGTTTTAATTGTTACCAACATTTTAAAATGTGCAAATTTCATAAAAGAGTCCAGATTTCCGGCTTCTTTTGAAAAATCAGATTTGGAAATGCAGGGTTTGCATTCCCATGTGGCAGCAGAAGTCTGAGGAGGGGCTGCCTGTTTCAGATGGGACACAGCCTCCTATTCCCACCTGTCCCCTCCTGGCTCCACCCACCCATCTTGTCCTGCCCTCAGGGCCTTCGGGTTTGAGAACCTCTTTGAAGCTTTTGGACTTGATTGCAGTATGAGAGATTCCTCCTAGGGCTTAGACAGTTTGGACATCTTTAAAGAAAGGGTTTTATTGTGTTTCACCAAAGTTTTAAACGTCTCTGAGTCCCAACAACTTAGTGGGCTTCTTTTTTAAAAAAAGAAAAATGTCACCTTTTTAAAAAAGGTGGAGGGCCGGTGAGATAGCTCAGTGGCATAAGCGCCTGCCTGGCAAGCGCGAGGACCCAAGTTTGACTCCCGGAACCCACATAGGATAAAAGGGCCAGTGATATTGCTCAGCGGCACAGGCGCCTCCTGGCGCGTGAGGTCCTAAGGTCGACCCCCGGTACCCACAAAAAAAAAAAAAAAGAAAGAAAAAATAAATAAAAAAGGTGGAAAAAATAAAAATAAAATAAAATAAAATAAAAAAGGTGGGCACCGGGCATGGTGGCGCATTCCTGTAATCCTAGTACTCAGGAGGCTGAAGCAGTAAGATCACTGAGAGTTCAAGGCCAGCCTGAACTGCATAATGAAACCCTGTCTCAAAAAGACAATAAATAAATAAATAAATAAATAAATAAATAAATAAGGTGTAAATTATAAGGCTTACCTGACAATTTGTGACGAATGTTGTCACTTATCGAGCGTTAAGCTCTCACAGCCGCTGCGGGGATAAGAAGCATTATGTTGTGCTGTCAGATACAGTTGTTACAAATCACATAAGACTGTTTGCATTAATAATAATGCAAATAGTATTCTATGGAAGCTGGATGTGGTGGCGCATGCCTATAATCCCAGCACTCAGGAAGCTGAGACAAGAGGCTCACTCACTGTGAGTTGGAGGCCAGCCTGTGCTACATAGTGAGACCTTGTCTCCAAAAAAAAAAAAAAGTATTCTGTGTCTCAGTTGCACTAGCCACATTTCAAGGGCTCAGTAGCCACATGAGGCTACACTTGATCTTAGCCAAAAGGCTGAGAAGCGATGCCACATGAAGCTAAGGACAATGCACAAATACATTTTTTTCTGCCATGGTAGAAAGTTCTGTTGGATGGTGCTACACTTTAATGATTGTCTTACAGACAATGAAGCTGAGGTTTATGGAGGTCAAGTACTAGGTAGTGTTCAGTCCTCCAAGCAACTAAGCAAAAGATTTTTTTGTTTAGTCACATGAATGGGAAAATGCCCTTCTGCTGCCCTTTTGAGACATAATGAAGAGAAAGGAGTATAAAACTGAAAAAAAAGAACAAAACAAAAACCTCACCACCCTACCTAAGTCCAAGATAATCACTGTCAATGTTTTGATCTAATTCCTTCTAGGCAGATAGTTAGGTTTTAATGTATTTTTAAAACACAGTTCTTTTGATGTAGGGGTCAAGTTGTCTTTCTGGCTTCCCCAACCTTCCACTGCTGGTTTTTGGACTGTGAATTAGAGGGTTTTGCTCAGGACAAGCTAGTGGGGAATCCCACTTGGCAAGAGATGGTGGGGAATTATCCAGGGTGTTAGGACTTGTGGGAAACTCTGTTCTCTGAAATGACCCCACAGTCTTCTGCCTTTCCTTTTCAAACATTGCACAAGTGTGGTCAAGGAGCCAAGGCCAGGCTGGGCTCATCGCCCGCTAAGGGAGAGGAGACCTCTGGTGGTTGAAAGAGACACCTGCTGGCAGGGCCCAGGTACTCATCTAGTCTGTTACTTCTTTCCTTTTACTAATGATAGGGAAACCGAGGCCCAGAGGGAAGGCACTTGCCAAGGTCACCTGCTTGTGCCCCCAGTTGCAGTGAAGTGGGCCAGGCTCGGGGATCAGCCTCATTACCCCCTTTCTAGTAGTGGGACCATAAGTAGGCAGTATCACCTCTCGGAACCTCAATTTCTTCCTCAATAAAATGGACCTCTAGGGCCGGTGAGATGGCTCAGCGGTGTAAGCACCTGCCCAGCAAGCGCGAGGGCCTGAGTTCGACTCCCGGAACCCACATACGAAAAAGGGGACGGTGATATCGCTCAGCGGCACGGGCGCCTGCTGGCGTGCGAGGTCCTGAGGTCGACCCCCGGTACCCACAAAAAAAAAAAAAAAAAATTGGACCTCTAGTAACTCACCAGTGGGGTTGTGGGAATAAAATAACCTATGTAAATTGCTTAGCACAGGGTAAGCACTTTCCTTCTCCAATGATATTGGAGATAATTTCTATGCCTGATGAGTTTATACTTAAATTATCTGCTTTAGTCAACATCCCCACACACACACTGTGACCCTCTGAAGGAGGAACTGCTGTGACCCCTTTTTGCAGTTAAGAGGATCAGGGTTCCAAGAGTGTCTCGGCAAGCCTTCCATCCTCACCACCTCTCTGCTCACACAGGACTGTCCCACTCATGGCCTTGACAAACCAGTAACAGAGGGAAGGTGGGCATTCATAATTTGTGTTTGGTGGATGAGAAAATCAGTTCACTCACCCAAGCCCTAAATGCAGTGCCCTTTTCTCCTCCCTAATCCTAGACTGCAGCCTTTACCACTCTCCAGTGGCCTGGCCTTAGGGCCTGGCTTCTACTTCCCACCAGGGCAGGGCAGGACAGGCCTGCAGCCAGGTAGTCCCAGAAAACACCAGGATGCTGTCTTGCTTTCGCATGCCCTGCATCTTCAGAAGGCTGAATCTTCTGCCTTCTGCCCGGACACACCCATGTGCCTCCCTTACCCCCTCCTACAGCTGGGCCCAGCCCTGCCTCCCCAGATGAGTCAAGGGCCCAACTCCAAACCAAGCCTTGGACAAGCAACAGGCAGACCAGTGACTGTAACCAAAACCAGCACAAGAAGGAGATGGTTGGCTACTCCCTGAAGATGCCCTCCAGGGAGGGATGGGTGATTGACTGAGACAAGTTCTTGCTATGTTGTCCAGGCTGGCCTTGAACTCCTAGGCTCAAGTGATCCTTCTGCCTCAGCTCTTGAGTAGCTGGCATTGGGCTGAGACCTGCAGGTCTAGCAGGGGCAGTGAGCAGGACAGGATGGATGTTGGCGTGGGGGCAGGATTGTACTCTGTGCCACCAAAGTCTGGCCTCCTGCCCTAGCCCAGGAGTGACTCAGCCTAGTGGAAGAGCCAGGAAACTAGCATGTGCCTTGACCCTTGCCTTCTGGACTTTCTTTGGCAGGTGCAGCTGGTCCAGGATCCAGCAACTGGAGGGACATTCGTGGTGAAGGCAGGTGTCACCCAGCCCCTGCCATGCTGCATTCCCCTTGGGAATTTCTCAAGGGAACCCCTTCCCCAGAATGTGCATCTGAAACCCACGTGGCCTCCAAATCCAAAAGCTGCTTGTTCTGACTCTGAGCCTCTGCCTTCAGGACAGACAGATAACACACATGCACGCAAACTCCTTGGCTGGGAGGGTGGAGGACCTTGATTCCATGGGGGAAATGAGGGTGAGGGCCAGGCCAGGAACTAGTGGAAGCAGTTGGTTCTCACAGTGCCTCCCACCTGTCTGGGTGCACCTGAAGCCAGGGCTAGGATGTCCCCTAACGGCAGCAGCCTCTGGCCTGGCCACAGCTGATCTGCCTGGCCTGTCCCCTCCCAGAGTCTGCCCAGGTGCCATGCAGCGAGCCGGGAGCGGCTGACTGTCATCCCGCATGGGGTCCCCTACATGACAAAGCTGCTGCGGTACTTTGTGAGTGAGGACTCCATCTTCTTGCACCTGGAGCATGTGCAAGGTGAGGGAGCCTGAGAGACCTCTGTCAGCTCCTCAGGCCTTTAGGGTATTGTCCTTACCCACCCCCTTAAAATGCTGAGCCCCAAGGAGGGGGATGGCTTGGACCAGATGTGCAGCACAGATGCGACCCAGTCTTTCTGGAGGCTGGTGGCAGGATCAGGCTGTTGTGGGCCTCTGTGTGGTGCCAAGGGAGCAGGCGAGGATGTCTACACCTGTGTAGGCAAGAGAGTATTTATACAGCTATCTCCCTTGTCACCATTTCCTCTGGTCTTGGCTCTTTTCATTTTCCTGGCTTGTGTTCATCTTCAAAGTGGCTACACAACAAAGAGGTAGTAACTGAAGCTGTAAGGACAAGAAATGGGCCATGTAGCAGATAATTATGATCACAATGATTTTCTTTTTTAATGAGGTACATCCTTGGGTTATGAATATAGTCATCATAGGATCCCTGCCTGCCCTTTAAGTTTTATTATGCCATCCTCCGTAAAAAGAAAAAAAAAGATACAAATTTCAAATACTGGTGAACCCACCTCCCAAACCAAGGCCATTAAGTATAAATACTTCACATCTCCCTGGCAGTTCAGCATCTGTGGGATGCAAGCTGTGAGGCCTCTGTAGGTGGGTTGAGGGGAGGGAAGTGGGTGTTTCAGGCTGAAGGGTGAGAGGCGGCCAAGGTGAGGAAGCTGAGCAAGGCAGGACACCTGGAAGGCGGAGGGGCCGTGCCTGAGATGGAAGGGAGGTCGGAGTAGGGCTGGACCTGGTGTCCACACTCTTCTCTTACCATGCTTGCTCCCTCTGCCTGGCCCAGGAGGCACTCTCTGGTCCCACCTGCTCTCCCAAGCACACCCCCAGCATTCTGGTCTCAGGTCTGGCTCCACTCAGAAGATGGGGGCCCAGCTCAACACCTGCCTCAGCCTCCTGACCCCAGCACAGCTCCCCCAGGACCACACCATCGTGCAGGACAGAATCCCTCTGGAGCATCCTCGGACTTCTCAGAGCCTTCCCCCAGCCACCCCAGCCGGGGAGGCCCTGTCCCTCAGGCCCCAGAGAGAGCCTGAAAGTGAATCCATATCTAGGACCAGCACTTCCTGCTCCTCAGACATCACGAAAACCCCAAGTGGCTCCTTGCACCTGCAAGCCAGGCGGGCTGGCCAGAACACAGACCCTGGGCCCCCCTGGGGACTGCCTTGGGTTTGCAAGGGGGCCAGCCGGGTGCTGGGGGGCTGTGGCCGAAGCAGAGTTCACAACCATGCAGCAGTGGACAGGTCCAGCCTGCCGTGTGGCTGGGCTGTCTGGAGTGTGAGGGAGGAGCAGGTGAAGCAGTGGGCCGCTGAGATGCTGGTGGCACTGGAAGCGCTACATGAGCAGGGGGTGCTATGCCAGGACCTTAACCCCCGGAACTTGCTCCTGGACCAGGCAGGTAGGACCCTGGCCACACTGCCCTGCCTGGGAAGCCCCCGAGTCAAGGGGACCTCTGAGGTTACATGCTGCTTCCCCCTGCCTCCATCTGACTTTTCACACAGGACTCTGCCTGTGTCTGGCTTGACTTTGTCCCCCATGTGTCTAAGGCAGCAGCTGCCAGGAACACCCCATGATCTTTGGGTTCCCAGGGCCATGCCCTTAGGGAGATTCTGCCAACACAGCCCCTGGCTCCTGCCCCAATCACTGTGTCAGGGGAAGCCCTGGAGCTGCTTCCCCCATGCCAGCTGCTCAGTGATGCTGTCCTCAACTTTGTCCCCTCTTGTTCTTCCTATTCACACTGGATGAGAAGGTCACATCCGGCTCACATATTTTGGCCAGTGGTCAGAAGTGGAGCCCCAGTGCTGTAGGGAGGCTGTGGACCGCCTATACAGTGCCCCAGGCAAGAAGGGGTCTCTAGATCTTGGGTGCCTTTGTGTAGGTTGAGCCTGGGGGCTGAGCCTGACAGGGTGGGTGGTATCCGAGGAGAATGGAGAGGACCTTGGGTGAGGCAGGGATATGTGTTCTTGTTCCTGCAGAGGTGGGTGGGATCGCTGAGCTGACTGAAGCCTGTGACTGGTGGAGCTTTGGCGCGATACTGTATGAACTGCTGACAGGAATGGTGAGTAGCTGGGCAGGGTGTAGAGCCCTGGTGGGTGCTGCTGAGTGTGGGATGGCAGGGTTTAATCCACTTAGTGTCTGGGCAGAAGCTGCCTGGTTAAGACCTGGTCCTTGGGGTGGGTGTCCTGCCAGCCCACAAGCCACAGGCCACCAGAGATACAGAAGTCATTACCACCAGGCCACAGGCACACTTAGTACCCCTGCCACACTAGGGGCTATAGCTAATGAGACTCAGCTTTTGTGAGTTGAGATAGTCAGTAAAGGTTCCTAGAAGAGAGCACCTGGGCCTAGGTTTAGACACGGTAGTATCTGACACAGCCTTCTTTTCTTTTTTTTTTTTTTTTTTTGTGGGTACCGGGGGGGTCGACCTCAGGACCTCATGTGCCAACAGGCACCCGTGCCGCTGAGCGATATCACCAGCCCCTTTTTCATATGTGGGATCCGGGAGTCGAACTCGGGCCCTCGCGCTTGCAAGGCAGGCGCTTATGCCACTGAGCCATCTCACCGGCCCACAGCCCTCTTTTCTTGAAGTCCCCCAGGTCATCCCCCTAACCTCCTCTCCCCACTGCTCACTCCTCCACCCATGCCCTTTGGGGCTGTAGCTGGAGGATAGGAGAGAGCAGCTGCCCTGTCCAGAGCTCCAGTTCCCCCTGCACACCTTCGTGCTCAAGGGACAGCTCTGACCTGTCTTCCGCATGGATGAGCTCAGCAGTGCCTCTGGGGCCAGTTAGACTGGGAAGCAAGGGACTGGCCAAACTGCATTTGCACAGGAAACACAGGATGCATGAGGTGTGACCTGATGTCCAGGTCTGACCAGTCTCTCCTTGCTCCCTGCTTTTGTCCCATTCCCCAGAGCCTTGCATGGTTTTCCTGGTCTCCCACCACCTCTGCTGCCCAGGGCTCCTGGCCTCCTTGCAGCTCCAGACAGACCCTCTGCTCTCCCAGGCTGCACCTTTGGGTGTGGATGGTCTTGCTTTCTTCTGTTGCTATGTCCTGATGGCACGAGGGCAGCATGCCTGGCTTGCTGTCAAATGAGTAATAGCCCACGGAGGCTCTTCTGTAAGGAGACAAATTTCAACGCTGTTCCTGAGTCCATGCCTCTAACAAGCTTGCAGCCAGAGGGTCCTTGACCTTGGTTCAAACCCTGAACTCAGCACAAGCCCCTTTTCCTCAGAGGCTGCTTGCCTTAATGCGTATGTCAGGGGTCTATTGGCATGCAAAATATCCTAGGCAAAAGGTAGCTACAGACGTCATCATGCGTGTGGAATGTGACCCAAGAGCAGGGAAACACTCCTGGCTACACCTGGAGTGTACACTCTCCTAGGGTTGCCTCCTCAGAGGCCCTGCTCGTGTCCTTGCAGGCACTGTCCCAGAGCCACCCCTCAGGATTCCAGGCCTACACTCATCTCCAGCTGCCAGAGGGGCTCAGTCACCCAGCAGCCTCCCTGCTGACTGAGGTGAGCTACAGCCTGGCCTAGAGGTGACTTCTTGGCCTACGGGCAGGGGTGGGGGATAGAATCCCCACAACCATGTGTGTGAGCTGTGGGTGCTAAGTGGGTGGCAAAGGGCAACAGAGGTTCTATAAGTTGGAACCCAGCCACCACCCATGTCCCCCCACAAATGGGTTTCTGGGCTGCATTGGCGGGAGTGAGCCCCTTGAGGGCCTGGTGAATGGAGCTCCTGGAGATGGGCCCCTGCTGCCAGTGGGGGTGAAGACCTGCCAGGGAGCTGACCTATCTCTCCCTGCAGCTGCTGCAGTTTGATCCTGTGAGGCGCCTAGGGGCCAGAGGTGGTGGCGTTGGCAAACTCAAGTCCCACCCCTTTTTCAGTACTATCCAGTGGAGCAGACTGGTGGGGTAAGAGGGGCAGAGTGGGCAATGGAAAACCGCTGGACTGGTCTGGATCTCCTCCGTCTCTGCCTATTACCCAGGGCTGGCCCCTCTACTCAGTGAGCTTCAGGCCAAGAATGTAGGGCCCTTCCTGCTCAGCTCCGTTTGGGCCTCAGAAGCAATTATTGCCACCGCTCCGAAAGGGCCATCCCCGGAGAAGCTACAAGGGAGGGGCAGCAAAGCTCACCCTTCCCATCCCTGTCAAGACACCTGTTGAACATGCACCTAGCACCTTTAACACAGACCTACCACGGTCATGGTCGAGGGTACCGCTTTCTGCCACACTAGCTCAGAACTGACCACCTGCTGAGCCTACCTCAAGGTTTTGTGACACACTCACTACCACTTGGGACATCTCTGGAGACTCGTCCACTGGCTCAGTGGACTCAAACTAGGGCTGTGCTTAGTCCCCACCAGAGGCGGGGAGGTTGGGAAGCAGAGATTATGGGGGGGGGCAGGATGATGCACTCTCCACTCCTGCCCAGGCTCCCTATCTTGTGATTTCAGGCTTTGGAGAGCAAAAAAGGCAAGGAAACGGGGAGGGGGAAAGAAAGACACAGCATTGCTACTGAGAGCAAGTTTGGAGAATAAAGAGCTTCCTCAGCTGGCCCAACTGTGTTGGTGGAGCCTGGCCCATGGGTCTGGGAGGGGCTGAAGTAGCTAAGGCAGGTCATGCTCATCAGGATTTCCTTCTCAGGAGTTGGTTCTCTTCACCTTTCTGCATTTTGGTCATGAGGTTCTGCTCAATTCACTGCACACTGTGACTTCACCCTCTTTTACAATAAGAAACCACAAAACACATGGAACGATTACTCTCACTTTATCAGAAGCAAGATGCTTCTGGTCTCTAAAGAACTGGAGTAAGTGAGTACCTCAAAGACAACTCCTCCCCAGGCCTGAGGGCTCCTCTCAGGACTCACCCTGTCAACTGGGGTGTGGCATCAAGACAAACTTCACTACACCTCTGCACCCAACTCCTTCCCACATCTCCATCACCACCAGGTGGAGCCTCTGACAAAGGTTCACGCCAGGTTCTGAAAGCCAACTTGAGCCAGACCAACTCTGAAGAGAGGACAGCCTGTGGCCAACTCCCTTTGGTCTGTCTTGGCTGTCCCTGGGGCTTGCCCACTCCCCAATAAAACCCGCTTTTCCTGTGGTGTCCTTGCATCATTAATGCAGTGAGTTACCAGCCTGAAGGGGCAGATGTAAAGCTCTTTTAGATGTGTTCAAGAGTGAGCCTGGGGCCTGCTAGGAAGCAACCTGTGCCCCTACAGAGCAGCCTCAGGGGAAGTGGTGGTGTTTCGGGTACTGGGCTCTATGGGAAATAAGAGGAAGCAGCTAGGCATGGTGGCACGAGCCTGTAATCCCAGTATTTGGGAGGCTGAGGCAGGACTGCTGAGTTTGAGGTCAGCCTGAACTACAAAGCAAGACTGGGTCTCAAAAACAAAACAAAAAACAGGAAGAGTCAGGGTGCCTAAGTGGGACACTAATCTTCACAGTGACTCCTTGGGAGATGATAGCTCCTGAGAAAACTGAGCCTCTAACAGCCTACTCAGTGCCTGCTGGAGCCAGCCTCCAATCTGTTCCTCCTATTACACTCCCAATTGAGGCCAACCACTGCTTCATGAAGTACAAGATACTTCTGGGCGTCATCCAGCCGAGACATGCTGCACATCTGGCTCTTTATTGGGCCTTCAGTTTAGAATACTGTTGGGCCGGCCCTGATAGGATTAGGTTAACCTTTCAAGAAAATGAGGCTACTTTGGTTTACTAGAATTAAAGCTTTGACACCAATGCCTAGATCTGACAGACAATTCTGAAGTTCTTTTCATGAGCCATTTTCTTCCCCTTCCTTTTTACAAGCTGTAGTTCTACCCTCTACAACCTACTTCCTTCTCCATAGAAGGATGGTCTCACTTTAAGCCAATCAGCAGACAAGAATTCTATGTGGAAATATAGGGTGCATTTAAAGCTGGACTGGGGGCCGGTGAGATAGCTCAGCGGCATAAGCACCTGCCTGGCAAGCGCGAGGTCCTGAGTTCAACTCCCGGTACCCACATAAAGGAAAAAAAGGGCCAGTGATATCACTCAGTGGCACAAGTGCCTGCTGGCAAGCGCGAGGTCCTGAATTCGACTCCTGGTACCCACAGTTTAAAAAAAATGCTGCACTGTTATCATGTGTGTCACCTGCAATCAGTCTAGATTAGCTACCAATGCTGTCCACTGAACCTCACAGACCCCTGCTTCTAGGTGACCTTCCCTCATTTATTCATACCTATCTGGAGCACTTTGGTACACACATGATCAAGCCCAAGTGAAATTCTGAGATGTCCCACCTCCTCAATCCATCCCAGAAGTAATCCAAGCCCCCACAGAAGTACAGCTATCTGCTGGCATTTTGAGGGGAGTTGGCGAAACCACAATTTTCCTTAAAAAGAGTCTTTTCTTAAAAAGAGTCTAGTCTGCAGGCTCATGGGACTCCCTGTCAGGAATCCTGCGCCTTGAGAAAAGCATGCTTTCTCAGCTGGCAGAGAGGGTTCCACCTTCTGTAGTGTTAGTACAGTGGTAACTTATGTCAGAAGCACAAGACGCCACATGATAGAAAACAGGACATTAGGTGGCTTTCAAAGCCAATGACACTTGGTGTAACAGTGGTGGGCACTTCTACCACCTCAGTTACCAAAAAGAGCACAGATGCAGGAACCTTGTCTGAGAATATCTGCCCTTTAATTTTCATTCAAAGTCAGTTTCTTTAAATATTTTAGTTACAAGTTCTGCATGGTGAAGACAGAGTAGCAAATGCTGCAGGCACTCAGTACTGGCCCCTCCCCACCCCACCCCCAGCCTTGCTTCTCGGCTCAAGATTAAAAAGAGCACTGCACTAATGGCTCCATATCAAGTGCCAGCAGTCTCAGGCCTGGATGCAGTGGATACAAAGCCATAAAGCCCAGCAGCTTTCATGACAAGATACTTGCATTTAACCATGTGCCAAGGAATTCCAATGACTGCCCGGAACCAAAGCACAGCACCTGAGATGACATCAGCCACTTCACCACCAGGCACTGACACCTCAGGGCTGGTCCCCACCACATCCCACCCTCCCACAGGCCCCATTCCCTTGCAGGCCACAACATGGGGAGAAAGAGAACAGCATCTCGGTCCACAAGCTTAAACCAATTTGAGCTTAGAAGCTCGTCAATCTGAGCTGGTCAGAGGATGCCTTCCCTCCCAGGCTCTCAACATCACTGTGACCAGGCTCTGTCCCACTGCCATGATGTGCTAGCATCTGTTCTAAACAAGAACTATGTACTAGGATGGCTCCTAGCAGACTGGAAAGGGTTGGCATGACCACAGTTCCGTATGAGTATGCTAAAACGAGTTTGCCTGGTGTGAGCCACTGACAAGAGTGTGAGGACAAGCCTGGTTTCTGCTCCCAGCTATGATTACAATACGACTTCACAGGGACTCTGCCCTCTCTTCCCAATCAGCATTCCCTCCAGCCTAGTTCCCCTGGCCTGTGCTCCCTGGAAGAGGTAGAAGAGGCATCTTGAAGTCACTAACTGAAGATGATGGTGCCATTTAAGAGGCAAAGCAGCACCTCTTCGCCTGTGTTCAATACCTCCACACAGGTGGCATCAAGTGAGAATGTGTACAGCTGGGAAAGATGCCACTCTGAGCTTGGGAGGAACAGTATCCTCCCTAGACATCTCTGGAGAATGTGTTCCAAAGGTGGAAACTTTGTCTCATGGTCCCCAGTGGCTTCCCTATAGTATACTGGCAGTGGGGAGAAGCAAAATCATCTTTGCTGAGGGCTAATGAAAGAAAAGCAGGAATATTAACGAGCATCCATTAAAGTTCTCTCTCTTCAAGCCTAAGCAAATTAAAATATTTGAAGGCAAAAGAAGGGTGTAAGAGAGAGCCTGGCAGGGATAACAAGAGAAGACCTGTGACTGCTGGTTACATAGTGCCCTGGCTTCCTTGCTTGAGGCCAATAGAATATGCCTGCCTGTCACCAGGCTAACTTGGGACCCATGGGGGACAGGGAGAAGTCTGTTTTTCAGTTTCTGCATGATTGATTTGTAGGGCGTGTGGCCTCCTTTTAAAGGTCCAGGAGGAGGACTCTGGGATCCTCTACTGCTGCCTTGATTTTCCGGAGGAAAGTCACAGCCTCTCTGCCATCAATCAGCCGGTGATCGTAGGTCAGTGCCACGTACATCATAGGCCGCACCTCCACCTGCAGAGAGGAGAGGTTAGGAGGTCTGCCTCCAGCAGGGCAGGGAAAGCCTGCTGAGGGAGGGAAATGAAGCTCACAGGAAAGCTCCTGCTTCCAAGCCTTTCCTACTAATGTTACTTCTGGATATTTAGGACATTCCAAAGACCAATCTTTACCCTTAGTACAAAGTTCCCCTACTCAGAAAAAGTTTAAACAAGTAACAACTTTGCCCTCCAACTCATCTGTAATCTACAGAAAAGCTTTTCTCTTCAATTCCAGCTGCCTGCAGTAGATGCTTTCGAGTTACAACTTAATTACTTTTGCAGAGCTGAAAATCAAACCAGTCTTGTGCATGCTAGACCAGCACTCTACCACTGAGGCACACCTCCACCCTAGAGCTACATTTTTAGAAATAAATTTCTAGGTCCCACAAATTCTGACATTGTATACAAAGCTGGGTGGCCACTTTTAAGGGACAAGATCTAGGGTTTTTGGATTCACAAAGAAGTTAATGATCCATAACTATTCCAAATACATGTCTCAGAAAGCTTTTTTCCTACTAACCTTTTTCTTTGGACAGGGTCTTGCCATGTAGTTCAGGCTAGTCTTTTTTTTTTTTTTTAATGTGGGTACCGGGAGTTGACCTCAGGACCTCGCGCTTGCCAGCAAGCGCTTGTGCCGCTGAGCAATATCACCGGCCCATTTTTCCTTTATGTGGGTTCCGGAAGTCGAACTCAGGACCTCACGCTTGCCAGGCAGTTGCTTATGCCGCTGAGCTATCTCACCGGCCCATTCAGGCTAGTCTTAAACTCACTATGTAGCCCAGGCTGGCCTTGAACTTGCAGGGATCTGCCTGCCTCAGCCTCCTGAGTGCTGGGATTACAAGCATGCGCCACCATGCCCGGCTACCAACCTATCTTTTAAGAACTAGCTCAAGCCCCTCTGACCTCATTCCTTGAACTGCCAGAAAACTTATAAGCCTGATCATACAACTTTGCAGATCATAAACTGCTTTCTTGTCCTCTGTTTCCCCGGAGCAAGGAGTACACTTCTAACTCTATCCCTCAGTCCCTAGTTGGCAATGAAGCACGTTGACTAATCCCAGATGAAGGTGTGAGCCTCTTCAGCTCCATGGTTCTCAAACTTCTGAGGCACATAAGAACTGTCTGCACGTTTGGTTCTGCAGCTTTGGGACAAAGTCCAAGAATCTGCATTTCTAGCAAGTTCCCAGATGATGCTGATCTGCAGACAACAATTTTAGAATCAGCATCTAAACTATTAATTAGAAACTAGGCGATGTAACTTAGGCTTGAAATTATAGTAACTGCTTTATAATAAGCATTTAGATTCCTTCTTATCATCAGCTAGCTATTAGGACCTTAGAAGTGAGGGTTCCTACCTTGCCCCCCACAGCCACTGGCCTGTCGAAAATGGCATGCATGCCGAGGATGGCAGACTGAGGAGGGTTGATGATGGGTGTTCCAAAGAGCGAGCCAAACACGCCTCCATTGCTAATAGTGAAAGTACCACCATCCATATCTTCAATGGCAAGTTCATTCTTTCGGGCCTAAAAATAGAAGTTTCAGAATTGAAACATTAGGCCAACCCAAGTTCTTTCACCCAAAGAAGTAAGTCCAGAAAGCTGTATCTGAGATATTAGTGACAGCTCCAGCTTCCACGTGACAGTCGTTCAGCTGAGGAGACTGACTGGTGCTCCACTGGAGAAGAGGCATGATTCCAGCCCACGTTTCTTCCCCCAGCGAGTCTCCTCTGAGAAGATTTCTGTCACCTGAGGATGGCGGGCTATGCTGGATGTCTGTACTTAGCTCTTATGGGCTACCACCATTCTTGGCAGCTAGAAACTTCTTAGGAAAAAAGTGAGACTATACCTCCTTGAGTACTCCTAGCTGGTGAACACAGCCTTCTACAGACTGTCTTTCTTCTTCTGCCCAACAGCTCACACACATGCTTCTTTCTACTTTACCTTCTCTCCAAGTTCACTGATGGTTCGTTCAATATCTGCATAATTCATAGTTTCCACATTTCTGATGACGGGAACCACCAGACCCTAAAAGAGAGTGAAAAGCTGTTTTCAGTTGCAAATTAGCTGTATCCTTTGTAACTAAACTTCCTTGATTCAAGCTAATGGTCTCCCCTACTCAGAATACCTTTTATTGCTCACTGCAATTAAAAGAAAGCCTAAGGTATTTAGGCTTGACATAAATAAGAATGTGGTATAGTTAAAGAAAAAAAAACTTATTACCAACTACCTCTTAAAAATACGGAATTAGGGCTGATGAGATGGCTCAGCGGCATAAGCGCCTGCCTGGCAAGCGTGAGGGCCCGAGTTCGACTCCCGGAACCCACATACGAAAAAGGGGCCGGTGATATCGCTCAGCGGCACGGGCGCCTGATGGCGCGCGAGGTCCTGAGGTCGACCCCCCGGTATCCACAAAAAAAAAACAAAAAAAAAACAAAAAAAACGCAATTAGAGAAATGATCTCTCCCATATGATCTGCTTCTTCACACAGTTGCGCTGAGGATTCAAAATCAGCACTTCCACCTCCTGCCCTGACATACCCGTGGAGTGGCCACTGCAACACTGATGTCAATGTAGTCCCTATACACCACCTCTTTGGTTGCATCATCAATCACTACGAGAGAAAACACATGTCACATACACTGCCCCAGGCTAGGGCTAATAAGCTAATATCTGCATTGACAGAAGAATCTGCAGTGCTTGACAGTGTGGGCTGGCCAACCACCACGAAAACGACGGCGTTACAAATGGCAGCTGGCACTGTACTTACTCCCATCCCAACCGACAAGACCATCTCCCAAGTCCCCTGCTGACCCCTGTGTATGTGGCAGCAGCATCCATTCTTGACAGTCCTCAGAAGCGCTCAACACACTGGCTTCCGTGGGATACGAGTGCACTACATTCTGGCTAACTAGCTCTACTCATGCCTTCCCTTAGCAGAGAATGCCCAGTGTTAATAGTGTTCCAAAAGAGCAAATCGGCAAAGGAGACAGGGTGTACAGATGCTATCCATTCTGCTCCCCGCTCTCAACAAGAGGAAGGGGGAGCCTCTCACTAGGAGATTCAGGAGGAACCTGGGTAGTCCACCTTTTAACTATGTCAGTGTGAGATATCAAGCCAGCAGCTGAACATTTATATCTAGCATTCATGAGAAAATAAAGGCTTGGGACTCTTTCCCACAGAAAAAGAGTCTATGTTTAGTATTAGACAAGGAACCAAGGAAAGCATGTAAAATGAACAGAAGCCAAGAGAACTTTTACAGATGCCCACAGGTGTGCGTGGGCAGAAGAAAGGGGGCTGAGGGAAAAGACAAGAGAAAGCCAGGCAGGAGACATGAGAAGAATGTGAGAAACAAAAAGAACACACTGGGCAGAGCAGAGAAAGCCCTTCTATCTACCAAAAGCACGGTAGTCTAAGGAAAGGAATAGGGCCCCTACTTCTAAATCTCTTGCTGAGGACTGTGGAAGTGTCACCCCTCTCCAATCTTCCAGGGAATAGAGAAGTGTCTCAACACGGAAAAAACCGCTTGTCAGGTCAGCATGTCAATGATATGCGTAACCAAAAAGGAAAGAACTGGTACCAAATCCACAAGAGGGGCCAAGCCCAAGGCTTCCCAAAGAGTCTCATCTCAAAGAGATCAAAGGTCAACCTGCAGCCTACGTCAAGGGTGGAAGTCGGGCCCCAAGATAACAGGGCCCATAAGGCGGGTGGGCTAGGGGCTCAAGGGACAGCCAGACCACAATCTTCCATTGCAACACAAGGCAGCCTGGAGGACAAGCAGCTAAAGCAGCTGCCACACTGTGCACTGGGAAGAGAAACTGCTCTGCCCATCTGGTGGGAAGACAGTAACCATAACAGCATTTCAGGAAGGTAAATCAATGAATCCCTGGGGAAACTGGCCCTATTTCCACAGGAAACAAAAAGGCCCAGTGTGCTGACCCCAAAATGTGGAGCAGTCTGTATTCATATACCTATCTCCCAAGACCTCTGCACTTCTGGCCACAAGAGACTCACCTGCATTTACAACAGGCTGCTCCTGCAAGGCAAAGGCGGAGGCCTTCACAAACGCAGACATGAAGCCTAGTTTGAGGTTATGTTTCTTTAGGAAAGCATCTCTGTGCCAAGCTCTCATTTCCTGGATGTTACTGTAAAAACATGTTACAAAAGAAAGTGACCACAAAAGCAGCTTTGATTTTTTACTTTTTCGTGAGTTTCTACCCATATACACAACTGGGTGAGTTTTCCCCTAATCTGGACCATCTACCTAAACTCAAGCTTTGAAATATTTCACTAAAGATCAACTCAATAACCTTGTTCTTTCACAAAAACCAAATATAAAGAATTAGGACCAAGCTGGGTGTACTGGCATATGGCTGCAATGCCACTACTCTGGAAAGCTGAAGCAGGAAGACTGCAAATCTGAGTCCAGCCTGGGCAACTAAGCAACTCAGCAAGACCTTGAAAAAAAAAATTTTTAAAGGGGCTGGACAGGTAGCTCCATCAATCCTCAGTACATCAAAAAAATAAAAAGAATTGGGCTGGTGATATAGCTCAGCAGCATAAGTGCCTGCCTGGCAAGGGCGAGGTCCTAAGTTCGACTCCCAGTGCCCGCATATAAAAAATAAAATAAAAAGAATCAGGGCCAATCTTGTTAGGGTAGGTTGAGACCTTTACAAGGCTTTTTCATGTTCTATTTATTTTTAGTTTTTAGTTTTTGAGGCAGGGTCTCTCATGTAGTTCAGGCTAGCTTTGAACTCACTTTGTAGCCCAAGCTGGCCTCGAACCAGTGATCCTCCTGCCTCAGGCTCCCAAGTGCTGGGATTACAGGCGTGCGCCACCATGCCCAGCCTTTTTCATGTTCTAGAAGTCATAGATTTCAGTGATAAAATGAAGGAGTGATCACAATAGCACACCAGCATCCTTGCCCTGGATGAGAAAGTATTACAGGCTACATTAAAATCATGAGCTATCCATCTTGGGGGAAAAAAAAAATGTTTTAAGCAAAGTCTACAAAATAAGCAATACCTATTTGTCAGAATTATTTTTTAAAAACCACCAAACCTGGGGCTGGGGATGTGGCTCAGTGGTAGAGCACTTGTCTAGCATGCACAATCCCCAGCACCACCGAAAAACAAACAAACAAAAAAACCCCCACCAAACCTGATTATGTTTTCTTTGCAACATTCTTCCTTTCTAATTAGAGAAAAATTAAAATAAAACTACCCACAGGTGTATAGGCTCTCCACGTGAGCAAAAGCATTCGTGGCTACACAGGAGAGGGCAAACTCTATGTTTTTTCCAGCAGATTCTCTCTTCATCTCCTCAGAGTTAGCAGTTCTGTTTGTTCCTTTAAAACAGGCACTGCACCACCACATTTTGAGAGTCAGGGCTGGTACCAAGACACAAAGGCAATGAAGATGCACTGCTTGCCCTTAAGCTTAGTTTAACAGATGTGGTTTCCTTGGTATTTAGAAAAGTGGTCCCAGTGGAGGGAGGCCTGTCCCCTTCAGATTCAGCCGCAGGGCCTCACTGCTGAGCTGCCTTTCCAATGTGAACAGCTTATAGACTGTCAGGACTGTTTTTTCACACACACACTGTAAAGCTAATGCAAAATGGCTTTCCCGTGATTTTGCTACAGAAACCTCCTTATCGGAATAGCATTTCAAGACAAAAATCAAATTAGCATCAGGCCCAAATGCTCAGTTCTCCTTTTCCCCCTATAATGGCTTAATTCAACATTAGCATGAAAGATAAGAAGCAGTACAATTTTAACTGTCCCCTTCAGACCTTTTGTTTTTAAAAAAGGAAAATTTCCTAGGGGTACTGATTGAGTTTAAAATGTTTGTTTTCCTGAGTCTAACCTTATTTAGTGCTAGGATTACCACTCTAAAGACATTACTGGTTCCCAAGACAGAAGGCCTGCAAAAGAGGTGAAGAGAAGTGATAAATATCTCTGCTCTCAAACCTGCCTGAATGCCACTGTCTGGTCATTAAGGAGTTTCTATTTCAGAGCTCTGCCCTTGGAGGCAGAACTGGGACAATAGGGAAAAGGTGGAAGTCTCAGAAAGGGCCCTTAGAGGTTAGCTGATCCACACAAGACCCAAAGGGCACTCGATCTAAACCACATTACTGGCTACAGTGAGACTGCTGAAAGGAGATAGAGCCATTGTACTCGTCTTCCGATCAAGGCTGCTGAGCCAACTGCACCCTTCAGGACCACAAATATTTACATGTTTCCTCTTAAGAAACTGGATAGAATTTCAACGTCCAATTCAATTTGGCCCTAATGCACTGAAACATAAGCTGTAGCCTTTGTGATTCATTAGGCAAGGTCCTTCTCTACATAGTATGGGCAGCAGAGAAATCTTCAGCTGGAATGACATCCAGTCTCTTTAAAACGCTTCCCAACAGAATGGATGACATCTACTGCAATCAGCACAAACTGTCAACGTTGCCCCAACACGGTCAGTGAGCCACGACCTTCTATTTTTCAGACCCCTTCCAAAGGAAAACAAATTTCTCTGATGAAAAGTGGAAAGGCAGGGCTGGAGATGTAGCTCAGTGGTACAGCACTTGATTAGCACATATGAGGCCCTGGATTCAACTTCTAGCACCTCAAAAAAGAAGGTAGATGAGCAGACTTAATACTTCAGACAAAAGGAAGTGAAGTGATGACCTGAAGACTTTATGGTTTACCACCTGATTTAATATAAATTCTTACCCTGGTATTCGACACATTCAGAAATATGCTCCATTCTTTACCATTCTTTCCTATACATATTTTTCATGGCAGAAATTATCTCTGACATTTCTTATACTTTTGCCTATGTCATGGTCCAGACTGTTCACACTGTCTGGAATGACCTTTCTCTACAATGCTACTTGCTAAAATGCTAGTCGCATTCTCTTGAGGTACCCAAGATTGAGCCTAGGGCTTTGCACATGCTGGGCAAGTGCTGTACCACTGAACTACATCCCCAACCCTTTCTGAGACAGGTTCTTGCTAAGCTGCCCAGGCTGGCCTCAAACTTGTGATCCTCCTGCCTCAGCCTCCCAAGTAGCTGAGATTACAGGCATGCACTGCCACATCCAGTGGAATGGTAGTCCTTCTTGAAAGCCTATTAAAAACTCTTTTCTCCAGGAAACCTTCTCTGACCTTTCCCTTGCTACTACTACCCGCAATCTCACAAACAAATGAACTCACTCCCTTCACTATTTCATACTCATTTTTTCCCCTAGATTTTACTTTGGGTTCATCCAAACCAGATGATAAGCTTCAGAGAGCCATAGCCTCTTTTACTCATCTTTATATCCCCCTTGAATTCCATAGTTTACCTTTTAGATAATAAGCACACAAAATATATTTGTTAAATTTAACTACTTTCTCTTCCCTGTAGTGCTGATACTTGCACAAATCAAAATCTTGAAGAAAGCCAGATGCGATGGCACATATCTCTAATTCAAGCACTCAGGGAGGCTGAGGCAGGAGGATCACAAGTTTGAGGCCAGCCTGGGCAACTTACTGAGACTCTCTCAAAATACATACATACATACAGGGTTGGGGATGTAGCTCACTGGTAGAGCTCCCCTGGGTTTGATCCCCCAGTATTAGAGGGGAAAAAAAAGATCTTGAAGAAAACAGGTGAATCAACAATTAGCTCACCACAGAAATGGGTACAGTGAATTAGTCCCTTTAATATTCTGATGTTTTTATTTTTTATTATTTTTTTTGTGGGTACTGGGGGTTGACCTCAGGACCTCGCGCGCCAGCAGGCGCCCATGCCACTGAGCGATATCACCAGCCCTTTCTTCGTATGTGGGTTCCGGGAGTCGAACTCGGGTCCTCACGCTTGCCAGGCAGGCGCTTACGCCGCTGAGCCATCTCACCGGCCCTGATGTTTTTATTTTTAAACACAATCTGCTTTCCATTTCACTACCAAAGATGGAAAAAATGAAAGAGGACAAGCCCTGCCTGATTGTGAGTCACTCAGGAACATGCACAAGGAACAGTAAACTGTGGGGAAAAAAATCAGTATGCAGGGCCCTGGCTCTAGGAATTCTGTCAGGGGTTCTCCATTCATCACTAGGCCTGGCATTAAGCCCTGTTGGCCTGGCTGCCCCATCTCTGGTTGGCAATCTGACACTCGTCATCAGAGTTTAAAATTGTTACTAGCCTCATTTATCAGAAATCACAAGATTCAGGTATAAAAGTCTGAAAGGCTAAGTTTAAGTCAGAGAGGAGGCAGGCATAATATTAAGAAAATCAGAGGACAAAACCAAGGGTCATCCTGTATAAGTCAACACCAAACAAAGCCAAGAAGTACCTCTCCCTTGTCCAGCTAATTTTATAATCAGCAATAAGTGAGGGCTGGGACAAGTGTCCTCCCAACAAAAAAAAAAAAAAAAAAAAAAAAGGAAGATGGAGACATGGAGAGTAAAAGGGATAGAGATCCCACCTCATGTCAATCTCATTGAAAGTAGTCAGCATCGCGCATGTATTCTGGGCCTCCTTCAGACGCTGAGCAATTCGCTGCCGCATCCTGTTCATTTTTTCCTGAAAGTCAAACAAGTATTGACAATCTGATCTCCGGTTCAGGGATTCCCCATGTAGTGAGACAATTAAACTTGCCAGGAGTGGATGGCAAGGACTATTGTATTTAGGTAGGACAAAAGCTCCAGGCTTCCGCTTTCCTGCAGTGGCCTTCCTCCTCTGAGCAGCAATGAGAAAACAGAAGCCAAAAGTACTCACTCAGATGTGCCTGAAGTTTGACCAGGAATGGACGCCAAGGAAATGGTGTGATTTACAAACCAAAACCAATGCATAAAAAGGATGAATGTGGTATAGGTCTAACCAATCTAAGACTCATTCCTGAAGGGACAATTTCTGTTGGTAAAGACTTACATGAGAACAGCTACTTGTGGAATGGAAACTCACAGGCAACAAACTTCTGAGGCTATAGTATTTTTAGAAAGTATTCTCAGGCAGAGGAACCCACACTCTTGACCACATTTCCTTAAGATGTTATCTTTGGCCTGACAGATATTGCTACTGTGTATTACGTACCTTAACTACAACTAAGTATCCAGGAAGTATAGGACTGAGCTCTCACTAAACTACCTCTCTACCGTGTGCATCACCGTAGTGGTGGGGGTGTACAACTAAGTTACCATTCCCTGCCAATATTTTACTCACGGACATTTCATTGGTAGCATAACCCATTGGAAAAGCCACTGTGGAAAAACCACAGGACAAGTGGAAAAACCATGGGACAAGTGTAGAGAAGACCTCAGGTTCTAGCCCTATCATTTGATGGTTACGTGACCACAAACAAGCCATTTTCCATACCTGATTTCTTTATCAAGGCCAACAGCATGAACTGCCATCCATTCAATGGTAGGCACAATTACATTCATATTCCATTAACTTCAACACTGCCCCCACCTCTTTCCTGAAAGTAGTGCTCAGAAGCTTACCCGATGTTCTGAACGCAGACCCGTGCCAGCTCCTGGATCAGCTGGTGGAGATGCAGCTGTGGGTTTAACTGCAGAGACTGAAAATGAAGAGAGAAGGTACAGCTGTATCACAGGAGAAAGGCACATGTCCTGAGTACATGCCAGTGCATTCATACTGAACTATCACTTAATCTTCAAGGTATTTTGAGATGTATTGTATCACTCTGACTTCACAGATGAAAAATCTCAAGAAGTAAGTAGTCCAAAGTCACACAGCTAGCAAACAGAAAACTTGGATGTAAACCCAGATCTTCAGACACAAAGTCTAGAGATTGTTATACAAAGCAGCAGACCTGTTCTACAGCTAGTGAGGGAACATGGTATTTGACAAAGTGTGCTCCCAGAGAAAAAGATGTGGGAGCTGGAGGCTTACCTGGTTTGCTAGAAGGAGGTTGTGAGGGGGAGGGCACCGGTGGCATCTGAGTAGGTATGGAGGCCACAGGGGGAGGAGGAACTGCTGATACTGTAGGCTCTGCTTTTGGGGCTGCAGTAGGAGCTTCGGCTGGCTTGGCCTTAGCAGGAGCCGCTAAAAAAGAAAAACAGACATCACTGGCACTGTTTGGAATGAAGACAACCAAATCGCAGATTCTAAGCAGAATTTACTGGCAAAAGTCCTATTTCCAATCCATTAACAAATGTCTACTGCATATTTGCTATATTCAAGACACTATGACATACATATAATGATATAAGGCACTATCTCTATTCCCCAGGGTCCCTAAATACCCTGCATCAGATTAAGTGGCTCAATTTAGCTGCCTTCATTTCACATATATCTACTGACTGTCAAATTCAACCACCTGGTGGTGCCTTCCCACTGAGATATGTCCCTGGCCCTTTTTAGGTTTTACTTTGAGACAGGGTCTTAGTAAGTCACTAAATTGCCCAGGCTGGGCTTGAATTTGCAATTCTGCCTCAGCCTCCCAGTGTGTGCCACCACACTCAGCTCAGCAGGTATTTTCAAAGCACCTACTAAGCCCAAGAAAATGAAAACTTCCAAGCAAAACAAGCCCAGGAGGGCCGGTGAGATGGCTCAGCAGCATAAGCGCCTGCCTGGCAAGCACGAGGTTCTGAGTTCAACTCCCGGAACCCACATACGAAAAAGGGGCCAGTGATATTGCTCAGCGGCACGGGCGCCTGCTGGTGCACGAGGTCCTGAGGTCGACCCCCGGTACCCACACAAAAAAAAAAAAACAAAAACAAAAACAAAAAACCAAGCCCAGGAAATTCATGTGTTAAAATACACACAGAAATGTAAACATTTCTAATTATAATAATATTGATAAAACTCATCTATTTTAACATTACATATAAAAGACTACATTATATATAACTCTCTTTTATGCTTTTTTTTTTTTTGAGACAGGATCTCACCATGTAGTCCATGCTGGGTTCGAGCTCACATGTAGCCCAAGAGGATCTGAACTTGTGATCCTCCTGACTTAGCCTCCTACATCTAGGATTACAGGCATGCATCACCATGCTCAGCTAGAATATTCTTCACCATTAAAAAACAGTTTAATCACAGGCTCATTTAAGCTTAAGAGTTCAAAGCATTTCATCCAGGATGACACTCATAAATAAATGAGATAGTCATATAATAAACAACTTTACATTAGACGATTTCAATTTTTACCCATCTGGAGATTATATCCAGTTTTACACTTAAATTATAAAAATTTTCTTCTGACATTAAAAAAAATGAAAGATCAGAAGATGGACCTCAACTGGAAGATTCACTCTTACTTCCTAGTCTACTACTGTACATTTTTTCCCACCTTAAACTTCTTGTCTTGGCCTGATCAACCTCAATGATGCAATCTAACATCTTTCTGCTTGACTATATTAACAAGTAAAAGAAATAGATGTTAGCAGTTATAGCATTTAATAAGCGTCAGAAAAACATCTAATACTGCTTGTGAGGTCCAGTACAAATTCCTTTCTCATTTCTTCCCAAGACAAATACCAGAGATGTTGTAAGAGAATAGAAACTACACTAAATTCTCCGAAATAGACAACTTAAAATAATTCTCTCACTTTAGAATAATGGCGCTCAGTCCTGGCTGTGTATCAGAATCACTTGGGGAACATAAATAAATCAGAATCTCTGGATCATGGTGCCTAATATTGTTTGTATGTATGTACAGACTGTGGTGCTGGGGTCTGAAGCCAGACCTTTGCACTGAGCTACATCCCTAGCTCTTTTTTAAATTTATTTTTGAGACAGGGTCTCACTAAGTTGCCCAGGCTGGGTTCAAACTTGTGATTCTCCTGCTTCAGCTTTTCAGAGTGCTGAGATTACAGGCATGTACCACCACACCCAATTATCTGTATTATTCTCAAAGCTCTCATATGATTCTGATGCCAGGGTTAGAGAAGGGAGCACTATCTTCAGACTCTTTTTAACTTTAAGAAAAGGTCCAGGGCTGGTGAGATGGCTCAGTGGCGTAAGCGCCTGCCTGGCAAGCACGAGGGCCCAAGTTCGCCTCCCGGAACCCACATACGAAAAAAGGGCCGGTGATATCACTCAGCGGCACAGGCGCCTGCTGGCGTGCGAGGTCCTGAGGTCGACCCCCGGTACCCACAAAAAAAAAAAAAAAGAAAAGGTCCAGTATAAGAAACACCCATGGAAAGGACAGAATATTATGAGGTTTTTTAAACTACCCTTTTCTTCTAGAACTTGACATTTAAAGTTCACTCTATATAAGTATTACTCTTCCTATACACTCAACTAAGGGCAACTAGAACCCCAAAGAGTCTCTGAGGTATCAAGGAATTATTAGTACAGTATGCTCAGCCCCAAGGCCAGGGGGCACACTGGAGACCCTGACCACCCGGAGAACTTCTTTACCACCAGTTTTCCTGAGTGTGAAGAGAGGAGTGCCTCCTTCAACTTTTCCTCCATCAGGTACCAAAAGAGCTTCAATCACACCATTTGCTGGTGATGGAACCTGCACAGATGTCTGGAAAAAGAGGGAAGGTGGAGAGAAAGATTCCACATTTTTACCCTGCATAAGCAAATTAACTGTATGAAATCCTCAACATGAGTCACAACATGATTTATTGCTATTGTCATTGCTACTGTGAAGTTATTAAGAAGATTCACCCTACCCTGTCGTGGAAATCTTAAAACAAATACAGTTAACGTGTTTCCAAATGATACACGAAAAGCAACTGGAACAGCTTATGCATCACAAAGGAAAAAAAAAAAAAGACTAAAGTTATAAAGTTCCTAAAATTATTAAAGTAACTAAAGTTACTAATTACCCTTAGTACATACTTGTGGAAAAATCTAAAATAGCTTTTCTTTTTAATGAGTTATTCTAACACTTTTACAACTGAAGTTAGAGCTAGTTAAAAATTATCTTTAAAGTTTAAAGGTAAATCTCTGTTTCTTTCCTTAGATTAAGAAGCCCATGGTTGATCATAAAAAATTACCTCCAATATAGGACAAGCTCACCTTATCCGTTTCAATCTCACAAACCACTTCATCTTCTGCAACTGTGTCCCCAACAGCTGAAAAGACAATCAAAGGCTACCTGTTGGGGCCGGTGAGATGGCTCAGCAGCGTAAGCACCTGCCTTGCAAGCGCGAGGGCCCGAGTTCGACTCCCGGAACCCACATACGAAAAAGGGGCCGGTGATATCGCTCAGTGGCACGGGTGCCTGTTGGCACGCGAGGTCCTGAGGTCGTCCCCCTGGTACCCACAAAAAAAAAAAAAAAGGCTACCTGTGAGGTGACAGCCTCCAGCAGCCATGAGAGTTTCAGCAGATATGTTATACACCCCTTTTCTACAGGGCTGGGGGGATGTAGCTGTGTATCCGTATAAAAGAAAAGGCTGTAAAGTCATAGGTTCTGCTGATTAGCATAGGGGGAAGGAAGTCAGTTAGAGAAGTATTTAAACTTAAGAAGTGCAAGGAAACTAAATCCTACCTTTCTCCCACCTGACATCTCCCTCTGTGACAGATTCTGCAAACGCTGGGGTATTGACTGTAATCACATCATCCTCTAGGAATAAAGCAAAAATCACAAGTAGTCCTCTCCCCCACCTTTTAAGTCTTTCTCTTTAAACTTAGCCAGCTGTTGCTCTTTCTACCACAATGCCATTCATAAGAAAACAGGTACTTACTGCACACAGCTGTGGTTCTGAAGTATCGAACACTGAAGATACTACTGTTGTCAATGCTGCAAAAGAAACAGAAAAGTTAACTCCTTTACCACATGAATCACTTACATTTTAGTCTAATTTAGGCACTACAGGTCACCTTCCCTTTAAATCAGTGATTCTTGGCCAGGCCTATCACTGTTATCCAAAGGAACTTGTCAAAGTACTCATGACCAGGCCAGATTCAGAGATCATGACTCAGCAGGTGGAGTCCCAGAGCCTGGTGGCCTGTGTGCTTTATACAGTGCCCTGTACTGCAATGAAATGCCAGTTCTCACAAAGAGAGACTTACATTTAGTTCTGTAAAGAAAAAAAAAAATAAGTATCCACTGGAGACCCACTAGGATTTAGCTTCTGAATTAGGTTTGTTAACTAACCAAATCCAAATAAGATATGTTATGCCCTCAGGGGTACATGGTTATGTACCAGATATAATGGAATTTGTCCTCAGGATTACAGATTTAGATGTGATAAAGCAACAAGTTATGACAGTTAACTCAGAAGTAAAAGAAGGTGTTATGCAAAAAAAAACCCCACGTAAACCATCACAGTATCTCCAGTTCTCCTGCTCAGAGACAGCACATCAGTCCATTCTAGATTCATGCCAAAGGAATCTCAAACACCAAGGCATTTTCTGGTATGGCATTCACATTAAATAGTGTGAAGTGGAGAATGATACCATCTTGGAGGCACAAAGCCATGAATAATTACCTTTGGAGTATGTGAGATGTAGAAATACATGGTAACTAGGGTTAACAGCTTTACATAATTTGAGAGAATGATTTGTACTGATGGGAACTTTAACTTTTTACCTCAAAGATTGTATAGATACTCAGTAACAAGTACCTTTACAATAGGAAAGTAAAAGAGATTTAAATTGCCTTTTGATTTTTTTACTTTTATAATGCCAAAATAACTTTGTAAGGTCTACATAGACTCAAGAGGGAAAATGTAAATTTTTTAAAAAACAGAACACAAAATGTTGTTTGTAATCATGTAAAAGCATATGCCACAGCCAGGTGTGCTGGTGCATGCCTGTTATCCCAGCTACTCAAGAGTCCGAAGCAGGAGGACCCCAGGGTTTGATGCCAGCTGGGGCAATTTAGCAGATCCTATCTCAAAAACAAAAAGAAAAAGGGCTGGAGGTAAAGCATGCTGAGGCCCTAGGTTAAAGCCACAGCACTGGGAGGTGGAAGGAACCGAAAATGCATATTGGCAAGAACTAAGAAGTAGGGCCGGTGAGATAGCTCAGCGGCATGAGGGCCTGCCTGGCAAGCGCGAGGTCCTGAGTTCGACTCCCGGTACCCACATACGAGAAAAGGGCCGGTGATATCACTCAGCGGCTCGGGCACCTGCTGGCGCCTGAGGTCCTGAGTTCGACCCCCAGTACCCACAAAAAAAAAAAAAAAAAAAAAGAAAAAAAGAAAGAAAGAAAGAAAGAAAGAACTAAGGAGTAACACAAAAAAGTGCCCTGCCAGACACCAGGGACCTGGGGCACCTGCTGCCTCCGGAAATGGCATTCAATGGGGCTACAGGACAATGGGACTACTCCTTTTTTGCCTTTTGAATTTTGAACCATGTAATTACCTGTTAAACCGAAAAATTTTTACAATAAAAAGATTTTAAAAATAAAGTACCTCCTTCATAAAAAAAGATAATACATAACAAAATTAGATATTAGTTTAGGATGACACAATTAGGGATGTTGCAACCCAAAGTTTAGTGGTTTTTTTAATAATTTACTTTCAAATACTTGTTACATTTATTACATAGGGATTAACTGTTGCCCAACTTTCAGATGAATAATGCATGTTAAGTCTAAGTAACTTTTTAAATTACGAAAGCATTGGGGAGGCTGAAGCAGGAGGATTACTGCAAGTTCGAGGCCAGCCTATGCTACACAGTGAGACCCTGTCTCAAAAAAAACTAAAAAAAAAAAAAAAAAAAAAAAAAAAAATTTGATGCTCACTGCAGAATATTAGAAACGGCAAAAAGAATGTTTATAATGGGATTGTACCATACAGAGAAAATGCAATCACTTTGTATTGTAATCTGCTTTTTTCCCACTATCATAGTGTGAACACATTTTGAGGGAAAGCTGTGTATACAGTATTAGTTCTTCAGTGTAGATTCCTAGAAATGAAACTGCTACATCAACAGGTACACACGATACTCATGATTGCCAAATTACCCTCCGAAAATAGCACAGGAATTCATACTTCTAGTACTGAATGCAACATTTTCTGAATTAAACAAAACTCATTGTGATGCACATTAAGGAAGCTAATCTGCTGTCTCTTCACTTTGAAGATTCCTCCTGAAGACAAAGTAGCTTCATAGCTCTTGAACAGGTTACTAGAGAGCATCCTCTTACCAACCACCCTGAAAACACTTGCAACGCAAAGTAGCATTTAAGCAACATTTATAAGCAGACGTTAATCTGAAATACACATGGGTAGCCTTTCTCCAAACTCTGCATTATGTGGTAACAACATTACTTCCAAACTAGGCAAAGTACAAGGGATCAGCTAGACTTTTGTTTTTATGGTTTCCAAAATGAGTAACTATGCTACCAAGAGGATGCTCTCAATAAACATGATCTCCAGCCTTTCAGTTGCACTTGTATCCAACTAGAATACTTAGAAGCACTCTTCTATTCCCATAAAAAAGAGGGTTCCAAATTATCTTTTGTTATAATCTAACTACCTGAGAACAGCTATACTCTTGATCCAACAATGGCAAGGGCTAACCCCCAAGGTACACCGTAGATAAAAATGATCATCAAGGTTAGGTCTAGGGACTCAACACAGCCACCTCAATTTCTAGGTCTGGAGACCAATGAAGAAACAAGATGGTCAAATTTAGAATTGGTATCTAAGAAAATACCTGGTGGCCACATATCTGTACTCTCCGTGATACTTACACAATCTTCCTGCTGTCAGGGTAACTTGGTCCCTGACATAAGGAGACCCCTGCAAGAAACAAAACAACTCTTAACCAACAACTCTTATCTTATACAGGATATGAGATGGAAAAGAGGTCTGTTCATCCCCTTACCCCAAGACAGAGCAGAACTAGCTGTAGACAACAATATAATTTTTATCACACTACATCTTGGTTCTCAAACTTTTCTGGCAAAGTAACCTTAACAGCAGAGACAAATGGATATGAGTGGTTAAGAGTGGAAAGGGAGGAAAGGGGAGATATCTAATAGCATAGCCCAAAGGAGTTTTATCATCTTATTTACCTTAGAAATTCATAAATTTGTATTATCCCTGTTTTCCTAATAAAATATCTCTATTCCCTAAATATTCAAATACAACTGCAGTGTGAAAAAAGACATGTGACAGCTTATTCTGTAACTTTACATAATCTAAATGGAGAAGCAAGGGATGTTTGGTCTGGGTTTGAGTGAATTGGGTTAGAAACTTTCCTGACTAAACCCTAGCAGCAAAGACAGAGCTACTACTTTAGACCTAGTTCTCCACCTTGTTTCAGAACAAAGCAAATAAATTTCCCACCTTTCAGCTCATTGTCTTCCTGTGCTCTTCCTGAAGTCTTCCACCCTACTCATCCTCAACAACGTGAGAGCCCCTTTCTGCCCACCAACTGTCCTTATCATAAATAACTGCATTTCTTCAACTAATACCTAAAAACTATAGCTGCCTCCTCTGAATATGCTGTCTTTTTTCCTTCTTCAGATCTATTAAGAACTCCGAAGACACCAATTGAGAGACAGCTTCCCCTTATGCCCAACACCTCACAAACATTCCCAGAGTCAAGTCAGTCACCTGTGACCAGCACCAATAACTGCAGTACAAATTCTAAGCATAGCATGTCTTTGACCTAGAATATAGCAGCCCATGATTTCTGGAACCCTGAGTGCAATTTAGAGTTCATCCTACTGCACGTCTCATTTCTACAGTGCTTTACGGTTATAAAATCTTTTACATATGACCTCATTCGGATTTCAGGTCTCACAGTAACTCTCTGAAGCAGACCGACCACCTGCCATTATTCTTATTTCATATATAAATAGGGCTTCCCAAGGTTAAGTTACTAGCCCAAGGTGAATCCCTAAGCCAACATGCAAAACCCCAACTGCAAGGCTCTTTTCTCTTCTCTATTATGCCACTCTATAAAGTGGAGAACAATGTTTGACTTTTTTCACGATTCCTAGTTGAAAAGATAAGTTTATTACTGAGACCCCACTATGAACTGGCACTGTGCTAGGTGTCTTATATTACTCTGGCTCATAGGATAAAGTTCAAGTATTTTACACGGTCCTATAACATCCAGCCCTATCTTTTGAAGCTTCCTTTCCATTTCTGTAACTGGTCAAGTCCCTTCTGGCTTAGAAACCTTTGCACAAACTATTCTACCTGGAATATTATTTTTCTGGCTGCCTCAGGTATTCTTCAAGACTAGGCTTAAATGTTGATTCTTTGGGGAAGCTTTTATCAACATTCTCCCTGCATTCTTTATCCTCCCAAGTCCACTACCTCATGCCAGCCTCTCACCACAACCTGTACTTTCCCTTCCTAGTAACCACAATATAATTATGTCCTTATGTGTACTTGCTCTTTCTCTGCAGCTTTCCCATAAGCTCCTTGAGAGCAGAGACTATCTGTCTCCCCATCACCTAGCACAGGGGCTGGCCTTGTAGTGAGCACTCAATAAATGATCCGCTAAGTACACGAGTAAATGAGAACATGATAGGTTAAGAGTTCAGGCTGAGGGCCAGTGATATGGCTCAGCGGCATAAGCGCCTACCTGGCAAGCGCAAGGTCCTGAGTTTGACTCCCGGTACCCACATAAAAAAAAAAAAAAAAAAAGAGTTCAGGCTGAGGAAGAAGTCAAGTGGCTCTAACTTGACTAAGTCAAGTTGGCTGTGTCACCTTGGCCAAGACACTTAACCTCTCTGGTCTTATATTATTCATTTGTAAAATAGAGATAATACTTCTGTTATTTGATGAGGATTAGATTAAAAATTGCACAGAAATCACTCAGAACAATGCTCAGCACAAAGTAAGCCTATAATAAGAGTGACACATTCAACAAATATTTATGCCAGGCATTTACTAAAAAACAAGCTATGTAAGATTTCATATATACACATACATATATATATATATAGCCCTCCCCTGCCACCAAAAACAAAGCAAAACAAAAACTACTGGGATAAAATCTAAATTTCCAATAGTCTTGCGACACTCTCAACAAAAGTGCTCTGGCCAAATCATCTTTTTCAAGGACTTTGTAGGTACTATTTCCTAACTTTTGCTCTTCACTACACTAGTTTTGTCAAATCCTCCAGGTCACAGCTTTAACATCACCTACCTAAAGAAATCTCTTTTGTCCACTCTTATGTTTTCTTCTCAGCACTTACTACAATTTGTGGTTGTTCACTCCCTTAGCAATTTTCACTGTCTTCCCCACTAGCCTGTAAGCTCCTCCAGGGCAAGAATCAGTCACCGAATCCCTAATGAGGGTCTAGCAAGGTGCATGATACATACTAAAAACTTCAGCAATTACGTGCTGAATGAATTAAGTAGCAACTGGTAGATTAAGTAGCATTTTGTTTCACTGCTAGCTGAACCGAAATGTCTCTGAACACGAGGAGAAACACAGACCCGGAGTTCCTCACATTGCTCTGCCCTAGAGGCGAGCGTTTTAGGTAACTGCAAGGGCAGAACTTACCAGGCAGGGAACGTCTCCCTAGAGGGCAGTTCCCCTGTTGAGAAAGAAGACATTATCGATGTCACCCAACATGAAAAGAGTGGGAGAAAAGCTTTTCAAAGTGCTCACTCAAACCTGCCCCAGTACTGGTAACAGGTGAATCTCATAAATCCAAAGGTAAATGCAACACACTGAGTCTGCCAGACACCTCAACGTCTCAACAGAATTGATGCCCGCTGGTTTTAACAGAAGGGCGGAGACAGCCTCCAAATTGGGCTGCGGGGCTGCTCCGCGCCCCCTTCCGAACTGAGTCAGTCTCAGTCAGAACGGGCGCGGCCCCCCAGCCCCGACGCAGAGGGTGGGGTACAGCAGGAAACATTGGGCGCCGGCTGCCTCGGAAAGATAAGGGGCCGCTGGGCTCTGCAGGAGCCGCAAGACCGCCGGGAGGGCACCGGCGGCCCCGGTCGCCCAGCGCGCGGCCTCCGCGTCCCAGTGCCCTTGGTGCCCGGCTCGTGCGGCGCGCTGCGCCCCTGCCCTTCGGGCCGCCAATCCGCCCGCCGACCCGCTCCTCACACGCCGGAGCCCCGGTCCGGCCATACTGTACCTTCTGGAAGGCGGCGAGCGAGCGGCTGAACGCCCGGGACACGCAGCGGGACCGGGACAGCATCGCGGCGGCTGCGGAGCCGAGGGCGGGCGGACACCGGATATGGGGGCTACACAACCGGAAGCGAGGCGGACCGCGGCACTCGCCGCGACGAGGGGTGCTCGGAGCGAACCACTGGTGGAGCGAGGCGGGGTGGGTCTGGTTGCAGCTGGGCAGTCCCACCCTCGCGAGTAAGAAGCGGTGGTGCATTTCCAGACCTCGCTGCGCAGGCTGGTCTTCCTGAAGCTGCCTGACTGTTTGGTCACTCATTCGCCCCCGCGGTCGGACCTTTCCGCAAAACAGTCCGAGTTTGGCGCCTTTCTCTCCTGGGACCCCGGGGCACCAAGGCTTTCTGCCTCTTCACTACATGAAGAGAACGAAAGACAGAGGTGGATTTTGAACTCGGGCCTTGGCTGACAAGCCTTCCTGTGTAGTGACACTTGGCTCTATGATCCTCAGATGCCTCAAATACATATAAAAGAAAAACTACGTATCACTTCCTTGTCTCTCTAACCCTGAGGTTGTGTCCCAACAAAGAGTCCCAAGAATCTTCTAAAGGGCTCTCACAGCTCCACCAACTAGCTTGACTTATACATCATCTCCTGATCGTCCCCAGTCCTTACGGAAACTCTCCAGCCAAACTAATAGCTCTCCATACATACCACGCACTTGGAGGTTGGTTTGTCACCTGACTCCTAACATATAAACTCCTGCTGTCATGTCACTTACATTTTGTCTTGTTCCCTGCTGTATTCCCCACACCTAGGACAGAGGTTAAGTGCTCAATAAATATTCATGGGCTGAATTTAGGCCTCTCAGCTATGGGCATTCCATTCTGCCTGCTGCCTTGAAATGAAACACATGGCACCCCTTCCTCATTTGCTCCCTCCTCTAGGTCCTTAGGCCCCTGGGTATTCACTTTATAGCTCACTTTCCTAATAGAAAAGGTGTTCCCTAAACCACTGGTTGAATGAATAATGAATGAATTATGAATGAATCACTTGGTCCCTGTTGGTTTCTGTTTCTTGAGTCATCTTGCCTGATGCTCAAGGCCCTCACAAGGGCATTCATGGCACCCAACCCCTGAAAGCACTGCCCCTGAAATTCTAGAGCAATGGGCAGAAATCCTAACTAGAACTAGAGAAAATATCCAGGCCCAGCTGCTGCCCGTTATCAAGTCCTGAATGTCCTTCATCTGGATAATTTCCTGAGCGTTCATTCTCACTTGCTGTTTAGTCTCACTTATTCTTCACACCTGTCAAAGATCCTTCTGAAATGTAAACCTACTCCTGGCATTCTCCTGCTTAAAGTCTTACAATTGCTTTTCTGTATCTATAGGATAAAGTCCAAACTCTTCCGCCTGACTAAGCACCTGATAATCTGGCTTCTATGTTCTGATCCTCTGTCTGCATTCTCACAGATCCTGAGCTTTAGTCATACTACACTGCTGGCTGTCACCCCAATGCGCTGCTTTACTCTTTCACATCTTTGTGTGGGCTGTTCTCTTCTATTTGCCTGAAGACTTCTGATCATTCTTTAAGTGTCTCTCTAAATCCCTTCTTAATCCCCTCTGGCAAAGTTAACAGATACTTTCTTTATGCTTCCAAAGTACTGTGTATGTGTCTCTGCATTATATTGTAATGTCCCGTTTACCTATCTCCTCTATTCACTGTTCAGCAGTCAGGAGTGAGATCATTCTCTGTTTTCCAGGGTCCTCTGGCCACAACACAGTGTTTGGTATTCTGTAGGTACCCAGTAAGTATTTGTGAAGTCAATTAATACTTTATGCTGACATCACTGCCGGACACAGCTGAGTCCAAGAACAATAATAACCAGGAGCTAAGGCAGTCCTCTGCTGGCATTGCGGTTAATGTTTCTTAGGTAACCCTTTTCTTTCTTTATTTGTGTGTGTGTGTTTGTGTGTGCAAGCACGTGCACTGAGGATCAAATCCAGGGGTTTAGAATGCTAAGCATGCACTTACCACTGAGGTACATAACTAGTGACCCCTGATAGGGGCTTAATTCTTTCATGGTTTTTAATAATTTTTAAGATTTTTCTCTAAAATTTATTTGGTTTTGTTTTGTTATGTCTTTTTTGAGACAGGGTTTCACTATGCAGTTCAGGCTGGCCTTGAACTTATTTTGTAGCCCAGACTGGCCTCAAACTTGCAGCGATCCTCCTGCCTCAGCCTCGAGTGCTGGAATTACAGGCATTCACCACCACGTCTGGCCTTGTCTAAAATTTAAAAGCTCATGCCTGGTTATAATGTGTCAAAGTATTTCTCCTGGAGTTTTAGTAATCACTCAAGTTAATCTTAGATACCACACACATCACACACACAACACACACACACATACACACACTTGTGCATAGTAGCATGCAAAATCCCTCTCAGAGAAAAATGTTGAAATTGATTTCCTTGAGATTCACATATGGGCACCTGTGAGGCTCCAACATGCAACTCAATAGGCTAACATTCTCTTCTACATTTAGAGCCTCCCAGGCACAACATTGCCTATTGGGACGGGAGTTCGCAAATATAAGTTGTAGCAGGGTTTTTTTTTTTTTTTTCTTGTAAAATTTTTTTTTTTTTGTGGGTACCGGGGGGTTGACCTCAGGACCTCGTGTGCCAGCAGGCACCTGTGCCGCTGAGCGATATCACCGGCCCCTTTTTCGTATGTGGGTTCCGGGAGTCGAACTCGGGCTCTCGCGCTTGCCGGGCAGGCGCTTAAGCCGCTGAGCCATCTCACCGGCCCTCTTGTAAAATATTTGAACAACATATCAATCTATCCATGTGTTTTAAGGGATCATAATAAAAGGAATATTCATACTCACCACACAACTTAAGGAAGGGAAAAGCCGGATGTCCCAGTGTGGTCCTCCGGGGTCATCATCCCCAGCTAACCACAAGTATCAACCACCCCCTTGTTTTCATTTAGCTTCAATACACATGCACACACATTAGCCTTTTTATTTTTTTTTTGTGGGTACCAGGGTTCGACCTCAGGACCTCATGCGCCAGCAGGCGCCCGTGCCGCTGAGCAATATCACCGGCCCTTTTTTCGTATGTGGGTACCGGGAGTCAAACTCAGGACCTCGCGCTTGCCAGGCAGGCGCTTACGCCGTTGAGCCATCTCACCGGCCCCTGGATTGCCTGTTTTTTAAATCAAGAAAAAGAGGTATTTACTTTCAAGTTACCTAAGGAAAAACATTCGTGTTTTTAGAAAGGATTAAGTAGCTCCATTAATGGAAAACACCACAGAGTGTGATCACCTTACCTTAAATAATACATAATTTTTTGTTTTATTTTTTAGAGGTGCTAGGGATTTATCCTAAGGCCATTCACACGTAGGCAATTTGCATAACACTGAGCTCTATCCCCATCCCTTTTAATTTTAAGACAGGGTTTGCTAAATTCCCCAAGCTGGCCTCAAACTCATGATCTTCCTGTCTCAGGACCTCAAGTGGCTGGGATTAGGCATGGACTACAGGGACACAGCGTTCTCTTTCCTTACCTTGAGTCCCCCCATATGTGTGACTGAACCATACACTCACATCCTTGCTTGTATGCTTTTTTTTTTTTTTTTTCTTGTATGCTTATTTAATGTTACTGACCAGATGCTAGGTGGGGCTATACCTTTCCTTCCATCTCTGAGCTCCTAAAAATAGGGACTATGCCCTATAGTCATTCTATATCACATATGCTATCTAGATTCTATCTTTCCATTCAATTGTAATTAAAACTAATAGATGAATACACAGTGAAAATAGATATGTTTTTAAGTTTTTCCCCCCTATTTTTGAACTTAAATGGGATCACAGCACCTGTGTCTGGCTTACTTCTTTCATTCAGCATTATGTTTTGAGGATTTATCCATGTTGATGAATTAAGCTGTAGTTCATTCATTTTTATTGCTGTGTTTCACAGCATTCATTCCATTTCCCAAGCTGAAGGAGATGACAAAATGTGAGTGAAGTTTGGGGGTTAGGGTTAGGCCAGTGAGTTCTCCTCCGCTCTATTGGTCCTGCGTGCTTCTGGCCCAGCAATTGGCCTCCCCTAGTGTTTCAGCCTCTGCTGCAGGGACAGGCCAGGTGGCCTCTTTTTCCTGCAGATCTGAGTTGCCATGTTTTGGTGCTGGGCAGAATTTAGCCTCCTCCTGATGCTCAAGGGACAGAGAGAAAGACAGTCACTTTGGAGCTGCCTCGCTGAGGTACTGGAAGCAGAGGTCAGGAGCTTTCCATTGGAGGCAATGGGAGATGGGCAATCCCATCTCCTGATGTTCTAAGGGCTCTGGAGGCTCTTAGGCAAGGACAGGAAAGATGGCATTTCGGGAAAGTCCTTGCGAGCTGGCTTTCCAAGGCACCTGAGTTGGGGTGGAGGTGGGAAATGACAGGGGGCAGCCAACCAGCTCTGGCCTCTATTTGCATATTCATAAGCCCCCCATGCTGGTTGGCTGCGGAAAGCAACCCCCACTGTCCCCAGCAGGGCCGGGTCTGTCAGATGGTGCCTTGCACTGAGGAAGAGAAGGGCAGGAGGCTCCCCTTGCCCAACCACCACACCAGGCCCGTCTGGGAAGGAAGCAGGAAAACCAAGATCACTTCCTGACCCTGGCTCTGTCTGCCCAAGACTGGGCCCCTCCACTCCGAGGGACTGGACCTTTCTGTAGACTTCTCTGTGAGTAATGCAGTCTCTTCCATTTGCCTTGCCAGAGTCTTTTGTCACTGCTATTATTATAGAATGTATGCTATGAAACAGGATGTATGCTATGAAAGTTTTCAAGTATAGTGTTAAGATATTGTTAATAAGTGGTCATATTTGCTTCACCTATTTTTATTGGCTGAAGTTTCAAGTACATTTCAGACACAGATATTTCACTCCCCAATACCTACCTTATTCTACAATACCCAACATGTATTTCTGGAGCCCCCACCACTTTTTTTTTTTTTTTCAGTGCTGGGGATTGAATCCAGGCAGGGCCTTTGCACTGCGCTGTATGCCCAGCTCTTTATTCATTTGTTTCTTTTTATTTTTATACAGGGTCTTGCTAAATTTCTAAATTGCCTAGATTAGGTTTGAATTTACAATCCTTCTGTTTCGGCCTTCCACAGTCCTAAAATTACAGGTCTGCTCCACAACGCCCAGCTCTGGAGCCCTCTTGAAGCTCTCTTGTGTTTTCTTCTTCTCTTCCTTCATCTTTTTCTATGTATGTATGTACATACATATGTATGTATGTATGTATGTGGTATGGGGTGTTGAACCCAGGCCTTTGAATTGAGTTACTTCCCTGGCCCTTTAAATGTTTTTTTAATTTTTTGAGACAGGATCTCACTAAGTCTCTAAATTACCTAGGTTGGCCTTGATCTTCCTGCTCCAGCCTCTTGGACTGCTGGGATTATAGGCGTGCACCAGCACGCCTGGCTTTGAAGCTCCTTTCATTAGTTTCTGCAACAGTCCTGTGTGGGGGTGACATTAACCCCAGTTTAGAAAAGTGGAACCCAGCACAACGTGTGTCTCCAGGGCTAATGGCTGAGAGCCCAGACTTCTGACTCCCAGCCCGGGCACCCGGACAGCCCCATGAAAGCATCTCTGATGTCCAGGGGTGTTTTCCTGCCTTGCAGCAGACGCTGAAGTCACTGTGTGACTTTGGGCATGTCACTTCACCTCTCTGGGCTCATGTTTCCTCGTCTGTAATTCAATAGCACGAGTCCTTAACACTGCTTTGTGATGATTTCAGAAAAATGGGAAAAGACAGAGCGAAAAGTTTTTCCCAAAGCTAAATTTATTTGCGTGTTATACCTTTCCTCCTTTGAAAAAAAAAAAAACAGGGTGATAAAGACTATTTTCTTCTATGAAACACAAATGATAGACAATCATAATCTTTTGTATACTTATTTTTTGTGCCCTTAACTTCAAAATAAATGTCAGCAGCAACTGTCCAAGGGGGGCATTTTTTTCCTTTTCATTCTAAAAGTCTGGAAACCACCCACTGTATCCACATTCCCTGAGGCCGGCAGTGCTAGAGTGCTATGGCCGTGGGGCTCTCCGCACTGCCTTCGATGGGAGGAAAGTACTGTTACCATTGCTGGCCCTTGGTGTGTGTTACCACATGGGATCCTCACCACAAGCCTAGGGGATGGAAAAACTGAAGGGGGAGAGAGGCAGTCAACTTTCTCAAGGTCACGTAGGTCCAGCAGCTGGTAGATCATTCCATAGTTCACAGCTGACAGTGCCACCGACCACCAGGGCTTCTGACTCGGTTGTGTCTGCGTCTGCCCAGGGATAGGGCTGTGTGACCTGAGCCCATCTTTCAGTCTGACCCCCTCTCTGCTGTCAGCTGGTTCAGCACAGAGAGCTGCTCAGGGCTGGCCCAGAGATGGATGAGTTAGCCTTTGGCCCATAGCACAGAGTAGACAATGCAGGGGCTTCTCATCTTAGAGAATGAAGCAGACATAAAGTTGTAGATGAAAACACCTTAGCATAGGATAAAAATGCGGTAGGACTTTGAGACGTGCTACCCTGATCAAGGCAAAAAATTAGCTGAGTCTGCTACGTATTTGGATGGGAGGCTATTTAGGAAAACCTTGGGTGACTCAAAAATGTATCATATATAAATGTGATTGAGTTAGTACTATGAGTCCCAAATGGAGAACCCTTAGATTCTACAATATCTGCACAAGATAAGGCATTTTCCACCGTATTTCTTTAACTGTATTGGGGATGGCATTTACTAAAGCACAAGGCTGGTCCAATTGGAACACAATTGAATCTAGGAAATGAAATGCTTCAAAGAATAATCTTGATTTTTTCAACAAAACCTGGCAGGAACTTTATCAAGGAAATAACAATAACCTTTCTTATACAAATCCAGTTTGAGTTTCAGTGACAGTGATGAGAATGAACTGACATCCTGTAGACTTCGCCAAGTGCCTTTTATCTGAGGACCCCTATAGAGCCCACCTTGTTCTACCAGTTGGTGCCGTACCCTGGCTGGACTCTGGTGTGGCCTAAATGTGTATGCGCCACAGAAGGGAGACAGCCTGTGAGCAGCTGGGCTTTCCCCAGCCAGCCCCACAGCAGCCTTCCCTTTCGCCCCACCTGGGCAGAGCTTCGGCAGATCTCCAGGGCTGTTCCACGGAAGGGCACAGACGCGCAGGGAGAAGGGCTCCACGCTCAGAGATCTGTGCCCGATGAAGCCACACACTCTGGCCGTCCCTTCTCAGTGGCTGCCATGGGTTCCAACACTTCAGCTGAAAGGGGACAGCATGCAGCGGCCTTCCTTTCTCTGTCATTTACTTGTACTGAACTTCACCCTCCTTTTACATTTTTTGGTCATGTAAATTTCTCATCTCATGAGCTCTGCATGTATGTTTATAGCTAAATTTGATTCTCTAGTGGAGCTTTTTATGTGTATCTGGGAAGGAATCAATACAGGAGTCAATGAGAGAAAATACAGGCTATTATTGTCTTTAAAAAAAATAGACTTTATTTTTTAGAGCAGTTTTATGTTCACAGCAAAATTCAGTAGAAAATAATGATTTTTCATATATCCCCTACCTCCTTCAACAGACATAGACTCCCCAATAAATGCTTTTTTTTTTTTTTGCAACATGGGGGACAGAATCCAGGAGTACTCTACCACTAAGCTACATCCCCAGTCCTTAAATTATTATTATTTTTTTTAATTCTGAGGCAGGGTATCATTAAGATGCCCAGCCAGGACTCCAATTGTGATCCTGTTACATCGGCCTCTCTGAGTGCTGGAATTCCAGGTATGCACCACTGTGCCTGGCTACAAGTTTTCAACTTTAATCAACAAAGGCAAATGTTGCCTTTTTTTTTTTAAGTTAAAAAGTGAAAACATGGGCCGGTGAGATGGCTCAGCGGCAAGCGCAAGGGCCCGAGTTCGACTCCCGGATCCCACATACAAAAAAAGGGCCGGTGATATCGCTCAGCGGCACGGGCGCCTGCTGGCGCATGAGGTCCTGAGGTCGACCCCCGGTACCCACAAAAAAAAAAAAAGTGAAAACATATGCATTAAAAAGAAGAAATATAGGAAAAGATTACCCATCATTCCATCACCCACAAATAATTATGGCTAACATTCTGATGCATTTTTTGTTAGCCTTTTTCTTTGTATTTTTATATCTAATTTTCCCTCATGCCACCTCATTATTATAAAATAATGTTACATAAACTCTACTTAAATATGTTTTCTAAATGGTTATATAAGGTAGCATCATGTAGATGGTACCATATTTTATAATTTATTTAACCAGTTCCTACGCTTATAATTAATACAGGGGTAAACATCTTGGACATACACTCATGGGTATAGCCATCATTTTCTTGGCTCAACTTCTAAATACAGAATTATTGACTCAAATATATAAACTTTTTAAGTTTCTTAATCAATTAAATACAAAAAATGAAATAAAACTTTCATCCATTGTATTGGCAAAAAATTTAAAAAACAGTGCCTAGGGCAGGTGAGATAGCTCAGTGGCATAAGCGCCTGCCTGACAAGCACGAAGTCCTGAGTTCAACTCCTGGTACCCACATAAAGGAAAAAAAGGGGCCGGTGATATCACTTAACGGCACAAGCACCTGTGGCAAGTGCGAGGTCCTGAGTTCGACTCCCGGTACCCACATAAAAAAACAAAAACAAAAAACAGTGCCTAGCCAGGCATGGTAGTACACACCTGTAGTATCAGCATTCTGGGGAGGCTAAGGCAGGAGGACAGCAAATTTGAGCCCAGCCTGGGCAACTAAGTGACTTAGTGGGACCGTGTCTCAAAATTTTTTTTTTTTTTTTGGTAATCGTGTCTCAAAATTTAAAAAATAAAAATAAGGGCTGGGGACATAGCCCCATGGAAGGCCATAGGTTCTATTCCCAGTGTGGGGAAGGGGTTAAAGACAACACTCAATGTTGATGACGAGAAAGGGTTATGTGGTCTTTTACAGATTATATTAGGAGGAGAGAACATTGAGTATTTAAAAGTAGATACAGAGGCTGGAGGTATAGTTCAGTGACAGAACACTTGCAGAGCATGCGCCAGGTCCTCAGGTTAGATTTCCCAGAACTGCTAAATATACATATGTAACAAATGAGCACATTATTGTGGGACTTCTATTACTTATGGTAATGTACAGAGTAGAAACTGAAAGTCGTCCTTCTATTCCTCATCTCCACCCTCAATTAGTACATTTCTGGAGGGCAGTTAGGGAAGAGCTATAAAAATGTAACATATGCTCAGTCCCTGACCCAAGATTTTCATTTCTAGAAATATAACCTAAAGAAATAAATAGGGTAAGTCCTTAAAGACATATGCAGGAATGTTAATCCTAATATTATTCTTAATAACAATAGCTATTACTATGTGCCAGGAACTCTTCTAAAAACATTACAGATGTTAACTCTTTGGATCCCTGAAACAGCCCTCAATAACAGTAGGAATTATGGTTATTCCCATTTACTGTTGAGAAAAATGAGGTGCACAGAGGTCACAGAGCCAGTTGAGTTCATGATCTCAACTTCCAGTGCCATACACTTACACTACTATAATGGTGAAAATATAAGAAGGAATCTGTCTACCCAAAGAGAACTTATTAATAAACTATGGTAGATCTGTATGATTACTATCAGCTTTCACAGTGTTATTGAGATTGCTATTCTTTGACATGAAAGAGGGAAAAAAGGAAATTTAGAACTCTGTATGTATAATATCATTTTAGTTTTTAATTTTATTTTTTATTTAGTTATTTTTGTGGGTACCGGGGGTCAACCTCAGGACCTTGCGCGCCACCAGGCGCCCATGCCACTGAGCAATATCACCGGCCCTTTTTTCATATGTGGGTTCCGGGAGTCAAACTTGGGCCCTCGCGCTTGCCACGCAGGCGCTTATGCCGCTGAGCCATCTCACCGGCCCCCATTTTGGTTTTTTAAAAGTTACACATTTTATGTACATGTACCAACTCTTCACTAAGGAATGTGATCATTATGTATTGCAAACATGTACTAATAGAAAAATTTTTGAGTTACACAATTATGAGAAATTATGTAAATTCCTCTCTATACAGAGAAACAAGTTTTTAAAAATGCATACAAAGGCCAGGTGTGGTGGCGCAAGCCTGTAATCCCAGCACTCAGGAGGCAGAGGCAGGAGGATTGCTGTGAGTTTGAGGCCAGCCTGGGCTACATAGTGAGTTCAAGCCAGGCTGAACTACATAGCAAGACCCTATCTCAAAAAACTAAAAAAAAAAAAAAAAAAAAGCATACAAAAATGTTAACTGGATTCGATCCCCAGTACCACAAAAACAAACAACAGAAATGTTAACTGATTTTATGAGGTAAGCAGTGGTACGGGTGTCTTTCTTTTCTCCTTGTCATACATTTCTGCACTTGGGAAATAAAGTGATCCTGCATTACTTTCAGAATCTAAGAAAAGCAATAAAGCTCTTTGTCAAGAGTTGTGACCATTGCTGCTTCCATCAGCACATACGAGGGTGCTGCTAGTTAATTTTCAAACAGCCTGCTTCGTGCAGGCTCTGCCAGATCATGGCTCTGGGGGGCAAGCTGGCCCCAGCACAGAGGTTTCCTATTTCTCAGCAGTACAGATGCAGTTTCCATGACTGCCCTGGAGAGATGGGTGTGGACATCTCTGGGCACCAACCACAGCAGAGTCTGGCTGGATTTCCAGTTTCAGGCCTCAAGATATTTCTGTTCATTGTTGCTTTGTTAAATACACTGGCCCCATCTCTTACCCTCCTCCTTCTGCCTTCTGGAGCACACAGACTACATGGAAGCTCAGAAAAATAACCTAAATAACTCAAAAGGAAGTTTGTTCAAGGTGGTGGTTCTATGCTTTCCTAATCTATCTACCTGTCCGTCAGTATTGATTCTGTTCCATGCACAGGGCACTGTGCTAGGTGCTTGAGAGATCTGAAATAATAAATGTACAGTTGCCCTTTAATGTTTGCAGAGGGATTGATTCCAGGGCTTCCCTTGTAGATACCAAAATTCAAGAATGTTCAAGCAGTGTAACATTTTCATGTAACTATCTACACTCTCCAATAAACTTCAAATCATCTGTAGGTTACTTATGATTCATAATGGGATATAAATGTAAATAGTTATACTGTATCTTTTTAAAAGAATAATGACAAGGGGGAAAATGTCTGTATATGTTCATTACAGATGTAATTTATAAAAAAATTTTCAATCTGAGCTGGGCATGGTGATTACACATGCTTGTTTTTTTTGTTTTTTTGTTTTTTTTGGGGGGGGGTAATGGGGGTCAAACTCAGGACCTCGCACGCCAGCAGGCACCCGTGCCTCTGAGCAAGATCACCGGCCCTTTTCTCATATGTGGGTACCGGGAGTCGAACTCAGGACCTCATGCTTGCCAGGCAGGCGCTTATGCCGCTGAGCCATCTCACTGGCCCATACACATGCTTGTAATCCCAGCATTCTGAGAGGTTGAGGTAGGATCACAAATCCGAACCCAGCCTGGGCAATTGAGGGATTTAGCAAGACCCTGTCTCCAAAAAAGATTGCTGGGAAGAATGTTCAGTATGAAAGTCCTGAATTCAACCCCAGTACCGCAAAATAATTACTTAATTAATTCAATCTGGTTGATTGAATCTGTGGATGCCAAATGTACCATCACTGAGACAAAAACCAATACAAATGAAGCATTCATAGAACAATTCCTTCAACTGAGCAAACATCTATTTAGTGATGTTTGGCAGTCAGGCAGTACTTAGGGACACAAGGAGGAATCCATCTCACAGTCTACAGGGAGAGACATGGAGGCTTCAGGAAGGAAGTGGCGTCCCAGTTGTTTTCTGAAAGAGGAGAGGAGCAAGTGGGAGAAGGGCCATCCAGGCTGAGGGAACTGGAAATACGAAGACATGGAGGCCGGAGGAGAGGAGAGAGGAAGCTCTGGAACAGCAGCCAGTGTGTGCACGCTCAGCACGGAGAGTGCTGAGGGCAGAGCCCCGGAGTTGGAGCAAGACAGCATTCACTGAAGAGCTGGGGCATGTGAGCCTTGTGGTCGGTGGACAGCTGGCAAAGACTGTTTCTACGGGGCAAAGAAGAACCACATTGCTACAACTTAGCGCCACTGCCAATGTCACTGAGAAAACTGAAACAACCAAAGGGGAATTTCCCCCAGCTCCTGAACCTCCACCGCCTCCCTCCTGCTCCTGGGGGAGCTCAGCGTCCTCCCCTAGCTCCAAGTGTGCACTAGATCTCCCCTCCTTCCTGCGCAATGATAGGATAGAGGTCCAGAGAGTCACCCGTTCTTCCCAATTGAACAAATTTTAAGTTGTTGTTGTTTTTTTTTTGTAATATTGGGAATTTGCACTGAGCTACACCCCCAGCCCTCCAGCCCTTTAAAAAAATTTTTTTTTCTTTTTTTTTTTTTGAGACAGGATCCTGCTAAATTGCCCAGGTTGGACTCTAACTTGAAATCCTCCTGCCCTGGCCTCCCAGAATACTGAGATTACAGCCCTGAGCCATCACACCTAGCTTCGATTTTTATCTTCTGATGGCAATAGAAATATGCTGCTGTTTTTCCTATCTTGAAAAATCCCCTATTGACTCCTCTACTGTTACAGGGATGATATAGGACCTCTAAATAATATAAGGGAAACAGCCAGTCATCCAATAAGCCGAGTTCATGGTTTCTAAAATTGAAGAATTAATTCTAGAAACAGCAGAGGTTAAGAGTAGGAAGTATTTACTGAGAGAAAGAAATCTTCCATCTAAAAGAGAAAGAAGGGGTCCCGATTTGGGTGGCCAGGGACCCCACTTCTCAAGGGAGTTTTATAGAGTAAAACCATGAGGTGAGGCGGGTCTAAGGTGGGACAGAACTCTAATCAACCAACAAGTTTTCAAGTATAGTTGCTTACGTAATATTAAACCAATGGGAAATCACATGGTGGGTGTGAGGTGGGACAAAACTATGGTCAACCAATAAGATTACAACAAGTATAGTGGCTTAGATAATATCAATTTAATGGGAATCAAATGGGGAAGCAAGTCACGTAGCAAGCGCACAGGGGATGGACAAGGACTTTGCTGGAAGGGGTGGGTTAAAGAGGTTTGGTCCTCCACCTCAAAGTGATTAATGCCTATGTAGAGTATCAATCACTGCTGTTCATCCCTAGGGGAAGTATATAATACGGGTGTAGTCAGTCTGCTCTTTCTTGAAGCCTAGTCTTCAGTGAATGCGCCTCCAGCCACAGTTGTCTTCTGCACTGACCTCTTGAGGGCCCAGCCCTGGCTGACTGCTGCAATATTTCTAAATAGTGTAGCTATCTGTAATACTACCCCTTCCAGCCACTGTCTCATTTCTCTCCTGTATAACAAAACTCTTTGCAAGAACTGTCATATTCATATGTCCCCAGTTTTCCTGGTCCTCTTCCTTAAGTGCACTCTAGTCAGACTGCTCCCTCCACTCCACCAGAGCTGCTGAGCAAGATCCTTAATGACTCCACATCGCTAACCTGCCCGGTCGCTTCACTCTCTCTGTGTGACTTCACCTCTCCCTCCTCTTAGCAACTTTTCTTCACTTGGCTCCTGGGACTCACACCCCCTGGATTTCTTCCTACCTCCCTCATGACTTCTTCCCAGTTACCTGGCGTGATCCCTCCTCCTGCAGGCTGCCAGGCTGTTCTTGTCGCTCTAGCCTTTTCTGTCCTCTCTCTGTCCCTTGGTGAGCTCGTCCAGCTACACCCTGACAACCCTCAATTCTAACGTCTAGATTTCCCCCAGTGAATCACAGGTTTATTTAACTGCTTTCTGGACATCTTCATTTAGCTGTCTCCTATCTCAAATTTAACATGTCAATGGGGGCCGGTGAGATGGCTCAGTGGCTTAAGCGCCTGCCTGGCAAGCGCGAGGGCCTGAGTTCGACTCCCGGAACCCACATACGAAAAAGGGGCCGGTGATATCGCTCAGTGGCACGGGCGCCTGCTGGCGCGCGAGGTCCTGAGGTCGACCCCTGGTACCCACAAAAAAAAAAAAAAAAAAAAAAAAAAAAAACAAATTTAACATGTCAAAAACTGAGTCTCCAGTATTCTTCCCAAAGCCTCTCCTGCAGATCTTTCCATCACGGTTCTCCAAACCCCACCCTTCCAGTTGCTTGAGCCAAATGCTGGAATCATCGGTGATGCTGCTCTTGCATTCCACATCTAATCTGCTAGCAAATGCCATCGGCTTCTTCTTCAACATAGATCCACGGTCTGCTATGACTTCTCCCTTCCATTGCTAGTGTTGGTCCAGGCCATCACCATGTCTCACCTAGGTCAATACAATAGCTTTCTAAATAATCTCCCTTTCACCCTCCACTCCCCTGACCAGTAAAGAATGATCCTTTTAAAACTAAGTCAGAGGGCTGGTGAGATGGCTCAGTGGCGTAAGTGCCTGCCTGGCAAGCGTGAGCTCCTGAGTTCGACTCCCGGTACCCACAAAAAAGGGCTGGTGATATCACTCAGTGGCACAAGCGCCTGCTGGTAAGCGCAAGGTCCTGAGTTCGACTCCCTGTACCCACATAAAAAAAAAAAACTAAGTTAGAGTGCATCACTTATAATCATCCAATAAGTCCTTATTTATCTGAGTAAAGATTTTGTGTGTGTGGGTACCAGGTGTCGAACTCAGGACCTCGCGCTTGCAAGCAGGCGCTTGTGCCACTGAGCGATATCACCGGCCCTTTTTTCCTTTGTATGTGGGTACCGGGAGTCAAACTCAGGACCTCATGCTTGCCAGGCAGGTGCTTATGCCGCTGAGCTATCTCACCAGCCCCCGAGTAAAGATTAACTTCACAATTGCCAACAAAACCCTATACAATGGCTTTCTATTACTATGTTTTTACATTTTAATATTCCCCTCTGCAGGAATATTAGCTTTATATAAGCAGAAGATTCTGTTTGTTGTCAGCACTCAATCCATGTTTGTTGAGTGAGAGGGTGAATGCAGAAGACAGACCAGAATGAGGGGAGGCTAGAGGATGGGGGAGCAGTCATGAGGTACTGGAATTGATTAGGTGAAAGATTAAGAGTCCTTGAATCAGGACAGTGGTAATGGGAACAGCATGGCAGCATGCATTTTAGAGCCATTTTTGCCATAAATTTATCAGCCATGATGATCAAGTCAATGCTGTGGATAAGGAGGAGGCTGGAGCCTAAGGGGTTCCCTGGTTTCTGGCTTGAAGAAGAAAGGAATGGTTGGAGAGGTGAAGGGATATCTACAGGCTTTAGATTTGAAAATGTTACATTTAAGCAGGAAATGTTCAGTAAGCTCTCTGAATAAGGCCTCTTCTTTTAGGGAGGTACTTAATGAAAATACATAGTTCGTATCATTGTTCCATCCATCTTGTTAAAGTATCGGTTCTGCCAGTTTAAGGACCATCATTAGAATGCACCTGCAGAGTCTGTGGGGAGAGACCGAGCTGTCTGAAGTTCAATCTGAGGGACTGGGGGACGGTGAAGATGTTGCCTTCATTAGTCTGGGCCACCATCCTGGCTGTGAGCCAGAGGAAGCCTCAGCCCACTGAGCCACCCTCGCCCAGACGTCTTCCGCAGTAAACAAGATAAGACAGCATCTTAAAGATGAGCCTGAGCACGTAGGTTTGAAAGTCAGCATCCAAACTAGGTGCTATCCTGGCCTTTCCTACACCTGGTATCTACAGAGACAAAAGGAGACTCTGATGAAGTACCTGTGGAGCAAGCTTTAATATTTGAAACCTTAAGACCCCCGTGGCTGTAAACTCCAGGAAAGCTCATGGATGCCCTGGAGCTTGCTGAAGAACTCACGAAACTGCCATGCACTTACGGTTTATAATGTGTGACCCCCTTGTGGGGAAAATAAAGCGACACAGTTTGACAATGAAGCCAGTGTGTTAGAGTCCCGAAAAAATGATAGGGGACAGAAAATGAGTAGCCATTGCCCTCTTTGGATCATTGTTCTGTAAACCAAAAAACAAAGACCAAATAAACAAAAAACCTGCCCTGCACTTAACTCTCACATTCTTTCTGTTAGAATCAGTTTCATTCAAGTTGCTTTCCTAGGGGCCAGGAGATGTGGATTCACCGGTGCTCTCTCTGTTGAATGGCTTGAACATGCTGCTCCCTGGGCATTTTCCCAACCAGACTGTTGGCTCCTGAAGTTCAGAGGCAGCAAGTCCTGACCGCTGACAGTAACATGGTATACATTTTTTTTTTCCTACCCAAACTTGGCATGGCCCTGTTTGTTTGTTTTGAACAAACAACTTAGGTCTTGCTAAATTGCCCAGACTGGCCCTGAACTTGAAATCTTTTTGCCTCAGCCTCCCAAATTACTCAGATTACAGATGTGTGCTACTGTGCCTGGCTTAGCATAGCCTTTTTACACTTTTTTCCCCAAATTTCATTGTCAAATGCCTCATTTGTGTATCCCTCAGGAGTATTGGGAAAGATTTCCTTGAATTACAGTGCAGAAAAGTTCTGCATGATGGTATTAGAGGGAGAAACCTCTTTGCATTTCTTTTGTTGTGCTACATGTCTCCTCAAAGATGCCATCTCAAGCTGACTTAGATCCCTTTAGTTGGAAAGTCTCTTAAAAGCTATGTAGGCTAGGTGTGCTAGCGCACACCTGTAATCCCAACACTTGGGAGGCTGAGACAGGAGGATTGCTGCGAGTTTGAGGCCAGCCTGAACTACACAGTGAGACCCCATCTCAAAAAAAAAAAAGCCATGTAGTCCATCCACCAGCCTCAATTCTGTATGTGAGGAAACACAAGTCTGGGGAAGCCAAGACGGTTTTGTTTTGTTTTTTTTGGTACTGGGAATTGAACCCGAGGCTTTCATGCTGAGCCCCATCCCCATCCCCCCCTTTCTTTTGTCTTTTTGAGACAGGGTTTCACTATGCTGGCCTTAAACTCACTTTGTAGCCCAGGCTGGCCTCAAACTTGTAGTGATCCTCCTGCCTTAGCCTCCCAAGTGCTGGGATTACAGTCATGCACTACCACTTCAGGCCAAGCCAAGGGCTTTTGTCCATACCACACTGCAGGCTTGAGGTGACTGGCACTGTACCCACATCTCCCGTCATGTAGGTGACATGGGCAGTCACTGAAGGTAAATGGTGGTCTGGCTTTTTTTGTTTTTGGTACCGGGAATTGAACTCAAGACCTTGTGCTTGCCGGGCAGGTGCTGCGCCGCTGAGCTACATTCCTGGCTGGTCTGGCTTTTTTATGTGATCAACATTTTGATAATTTCTTTGTAATTTGATGGAAAGCATATTAATTTTATTTTGTTAATTTTATTTTATAGGGGAATCTTATTTCAAAACCCTTTTATATGAATTGCTGTCATATTCCTTTAGAACTTTGAAGCAGTGTTTTATACTAACAGAAAAGATATGCTAGCAGCAAAGAATGACTCTTTTGGAGTGTAGTAGTAATTGTGAAGCAGAACTTGGAGCTCTGTTCTTAAAATTCCCACACTGGGTGTGGTGACTCACGTGGTTAATCCCAGCACTCAGGAGGCTGAGGCAGGAGGATTGCAGCAAATTCAAGGCCAGGCTGGGCTACACAGTCAGTTCAAGAGCAGCCTAGAATGGATAGTGAGATCCTGTCTCAAAACACTAACAAAAAAAAAAAAAAAAAAAAAAAAAAAATCCCTGTACTGCAAAAGAGGAAAAAAAAGTAGGAAAAGAAAAGTCAACTTTCTTCTGCCATTGGGCATGAGAAGCAAAGAAGAGTGAAAGTTTGTAGAGGGGAAAAAATCTGTTTACCTACCTGGCCATAATGTTGCTCACCTGTAATCCTAGCACTCTGGGAAGCTGAAGTAGGAGGATCACAAGTTCCAGCACAGCCCGGGCAACTTAGCAAGACTCTGTCTCAAAATAAGGGGATGGGGGGCTGTGGATGTAGCTCAGTGTGAAGGTCCTGGGTTCAATCCTTTCCTAAGATAGCTCCTCCTTTCCTTGTCCCATCTCCCCAGTTTGTAGCATTTCACTGTGCATATTTTTAATGGCAGGTGTCAAGCCCTGAAACTATACATCCCCCTCCCCACTCCACTTCCCTCAGAGCAGTTGGCTGCCATCACCGCTGTCCCTCCTACTGCCCAGAAGGCCTGACACATAGCAGGCGCTCAATAATAGTTGTGAAATAAATCGTTGACTAATAAATGTCTTATCTGATTTTCCCAAGAGGCAGGGCAGCCTAATGGTCAAACAGCAATTGCTCCCAAACTTTTACTTTGCTTCTTTCGAATGCAGGTTCCTATCCTAGCAACTGAGGGTCCAATTTATCCTACCAACTGCAGGTCTGGCTGGGTGGAATGAATTTGCTATTTTAAACAGTACCCAAGTGTTCTGTTGTCCTCAGTCACCCCGCATCTGACAAATCTTGGTTTGACTCCAGCCTTCCACTTACTAGTTGTGTGACCTTAGGAAGGAAACTCCCTAACTTCTTGGAGGCCTCATCCTTATTTGTAGATGATAGGAGTGTCAGGTAATGGGTGTAAAATTCTTGACATACTGCCAGTTGTTCAATTTTTATTATTTAATGTTATGCCCTGGCAAAAGATCTTTCACCCTGGAGGTTCACTCTCGGAATCTCCTTAAAAGTAGGGTCCTGACCACCATCACCACACAGCTGGTTAGAATGCAAACTCTCTGCCCCACTCTAGATTTACTAAATTGAAGGCTGCATTTTACCAATATCCCAGGGATTCCTTTGCACACTGAAGTTTGATTAAGTACTGCTCCAAGTCACACATGCTCTTATCTTCCTGTCTCTAATTTCAGGTATCTGCCCAGCAGTTTGTAAGTCTGGAACCCCCGTGTCTGCATCCTTCTCCAGGAGCACTGATTTGCTCTTTGGAGTGAGAGGCGGTCCCACCAGCTCATTCTGAGTGCACCTCCCGCTGAGGAGGCCAAGGAGGCTCCCAAAACCCTAGGCTTCTTCGCAGAGCTCTGAGCAAGTGCCTGGGGAGCCTGGCAATGGAGCCAAATCCCATCTTGCTTTCTCCTCAGTCCCAGGCCTGCTCTCACCTGACAGAATGTGGTATGGAAGGCGAGAGAAGCCCATCCTCCCGAGAACTGGGTAGAGATTCCCCCTCTCCCTGGGGCCAGATGCCCAGCTCCGGCCTCGCTGACCCTGGCTGGTTTTGGGATGGACACATCCAGGCAAAGAGAGCCAGAGTGGAGACCATCATCCGAGGCATCTGTCTCTCCCCCAGCTCCCTGGTGCGAGACAATGCCCGAGCCAGAGGCAGTGCATGCTACCTAGAGAAGGCCCCGGAACGGAAGAGGAAGCAGAGACTCCCTGGGCAGCAAGTCCTCCTGCAGCCAGGCACTGCCAGGAACAAGGCCAACAGGAAGGGGGGTCCCAGGGTGAGAGAACAACTTCACCAGCTGAAGCAACAGCTAAGGTGTCTGCAAGAGCACATCCTGCAGGCCGCTGTCCCCAGGGCCGCAGCTCAGGGGCCAGGATGCTTGGAGCCAGGGAAAGACCCTCTGAGTGGAAAGCAGAGGAATGGCTGCAGACCTCGCCCCTGGGTTACCAACAGTGACCGCCACCAGGGTTCCTGCAAGGACCTCAGTGGGGCAGAAAAACACAGTGTGTCTGAGGTCCAACATCCATCTGAGGAGCTCAGATCCCTTCCTTCTGGAGCACAGGCTTTGCTGGAGATTCTGAAGAAAGAACTGACCAGGGCAGTATCCCAGGCTGTGGACTCAGTATTACAAAAGGTGCTGGTGGGTCTACCTGGCCACCTGACCCAGCAAGACAGAAGCTTCCAGGGACTAGTGCCAGAGGGTAGAAGCGAGCCCGCTCCTCCTGGAGGAGGTACCTATAAAGACCCACATGTTCTGGCCTTGCCTAGGAGGGTCCAGCCACAAGCCAGGGTATCTTTGGGAAATTTATCACTGGCCAAGCCTGTAGATTCTCCTAGGTACTCTGGCTCCCCAAGAAGCGTCCCCAGACCCTTTCAGGGTCCCACAGCAAACTATCCTTTGACGGTGCATTCTCACATTCAGGAAAATCAGATTCTTAGCCAGCTACTGGGTCATGGACCCAATGGCCATTGGAGCAGTGGTCCTCCCCAGGACTCACCTCCCCAACAGCACCCCTCCTTAGAGTCTGCCCTACACCCTTGGGTTCTGAGCCAGCCTTTCACCATGGCTGGTCTGGAGAGCCGGCCCCTCCTTCCCGTGGTGAAGATGGAGCAGGGCAGCCTGCAGGCTGTACCGGATGTACTTCCTTTCTCTTCGGTCCACATATCCTTTACTAGTCATTGACAATCTCATGGGCACTGCCCAGAGAAATGAGAAGATTGGAAGTTGAGATGAAGGTGGAGACAAAGAACTATAGTGCATAGGGAATAGATTTGTTCCCACGATCTTTTCTCCTTTCATTCATTCTCCCTTTCTCCCTGCCTTCCTCTCTCTTTCCTTTCTTTTTTCCTTCTCTTTCTCCCCTCCCCTTCTCTTCCTCTGGCTGTCTCTGTCTCTCTCTAGGAATATTTAACCCAAGGTCTTCACATTGAGCTATATACTCAGCCCTTTTAAATTTTAAGACAGGGTCTTGTTAAGTCACCCAGACTAGGCTCAAATTTGTGGTCTTTCTGCCTCAGCCTTTCAGTGACAGGATTATAGGCACATGCCACCACACCAGGCTTCCCATGGTCTTAATATTGCTCATGGACCTTCCTTTCTCATGGCTCACAGCCTTTTTACTGACCAAGCGGAAACCACATTCTAGAATTTAGGGATTCTGGGAAGGTTCACTTACTTTCTTCTGTGACCCATCAGATTCTGCCATGAGTGATTTGTTCCTTTGGGTCTGAAGGGATTTGGTTTGTTTGCTTTTAAACTCAAATGAGCCTCCAAACTATGATTACCCTGTGGAAGGAAGAGCCCTGTAATTTGGTTGCGAGCTTCCCATACTCCTAGGCAAGAGTGTCAAAGGAATAATTTCATCTGAGATGTGGCTTCCCCAACCTTTCCTCATGGCTATCCAGGCAAAAGACTGCATGGCCTAGATAATCCACGGGGGAACTTCTGGAGCAAAAGGAAGCTGTCCTGAAGTCAGAGGACTTCAACTTAAGGAACAACTTCCAAACTGGGGGTGAACACAGAGGGAGAGGACTCCAGCCCCCGCAGTGGGGAAGCCTGCAGTGTTTCCAGGAGTAATGTGATGATAGTAACAGTTGTTCAGTTAGAGAAGAAAATGTAGTGGTAGATTCTGGGCTAGTTTCTTTAGTGTGGGGCCCCTCAGAGCCTGTAACACGTTGATGTCTGATGTGAAGCTCAGGGAGGAGAACCTAGGCAGCCCCAAAGAACCCTCTTCCAACAAGCATTTGCAGTACTAAAATTCCTGAGAACATATTTTGAATGTTTCTTTTTTAAAAAAAAATGTAGTTCAGGGTGGTCTTGAAGTCACTATGTAGCTGCCCAGTCTGGCCTCTAATTCATAGCTATCGTCCTGCCTCAGGCTCCAGAGTGCTGGGATTACAGGCATGTTCCACCATGCCCAGCAGATGTTGTTTTAGAAAGTTGTGCCCAAGCTGCTGTTTCTTATGTACAGCCTTGAGCGCAGGCTCCAAAGGTTAATGTGTCTGTGGAATTTAATATGAAGGTGTGAATATTTCTGTCCTCTGCTTAGCAACAGCAGGATGGGAAGGAATGGGGCAGGCTCACTACAGCAGAGCCACCCTGTATCCTAAGTGCTATGAGCGCCCCCTGCTGGTGATAGAAACATCCCAAAGTTCAGGCTTTGCTGGAGGAGCAGCAAACCACCACAAAACCAAGAATACTCCATTTGCCACCACTTCCTCTTCAGTCAGTTAAGAATAGCCTTGGAGGGAGAGAGATACTAGCACAGACTGATTATTCTGTGTAAAAAAGGCTACCTGTCTGGGCCTTTGATAAGAGATCACTGGCTAAGACTCCCTATTAAATTTATTTAGCCATCAGGGAAAGAACCTTGGGAAGATTGGGTCCTCCACATTGCCTGTATTTGTCAGACATGTGCCTGCCCCTGCCTTGTGAAATGGCTGCAGAGAGCTTCAGGAGGTTTCGGGCTTGTGCTAAGAAATACCTAGACGAGGCCTGCTTGTACAAGTGAAGTACACAGCTACCTTGGGAATGTTTTGGAGGGCCCAGGCAGCATCCTACCCCCTACATTTTTCTTCCTTCCTGCTGCCTATATTCCACACCTAAGAGTGATTCCTGTGGACTGCGCAAGCCACTTAGGAGCAGGCTGCTTTACTGTGAGGAGGAGTGTTCACGGCCACAGGCCTTCCTGGGAACGAGGCAGGGCAGGTGTGAAGGTCACAGCGGGCACAGGATTCACTGAGCACCTTCTCTGTGGCTGACGGCTCGCATGTGCCTGCCTCCCCTGAGCCACTATTTGGAAAACCACAAAGCTCAGAAAAGACCTATGATTTTTTTTCCCTTAAAAGAGATTCAAACTTTTTGGTGGCAAAACCTGATGTACACAGACTGGAGGCTATTTATAGACTGTCCCACTTAGCATAAAGTCAACATTTTGCTGTAGGTATGTTAATATATTGGATTAGATTGCCTCTGCTGGGGGTATTAACTAACATATGGCAAACATGCATTATGACTTACAAAGTAAATTCTGAAATCTGAACTCCATTTGGCCCAGTGTTTTAGATAAAGGGTTGTGGGCCTGGATAATCTCACAGGCCTCAAGTGTCCACTCTAGTGAATCTGAGAGGCAGAGACAAGAAACAAACTAACACCCAAGAGCAACAGACAGACAGGTGAGAAGCCAGGATTCAAACTCAGGGTCTCACAGCCAAGCACAAGCTTTGACCACTACACTCTATGTTTTAGAAAGGTGACCCAGAGAAGTTAAGTGGCTTGCCCAAGGTCACACAGCTACTAAGTGGCCAAGTCAGTTTCTGTAGGTTCCCAAATCCTAGATCTTTCCTACAGCATTAATAAGCCTGTAGGAAGTATAGCAGGGCTAATAGGGCAAGGGACAAGGGTCTTCCACATAGCTGCCCTAGGCTAGCTATAACCATAGTGGGTTCTGTTTTTTTGGTTATAATGATTTACCCTACTAGTAAGTCTTAACTGTCCTAAACCTGCAGCTCACAGACCTGATACTAAAGGTTACTCTGTAGGATTCTTTTCCCTCAGCCTGAGTGTCCCTGGGAACGCTAACCAATCTTGTGAGTCTTTACTTCCCTCCTCTGTGGTACCAGGGAGTTGCACCACAGCATACTTGCTTTTGTTAAATAGAAAGGAACCTGTCCCAGGGTGAGGTACACTTTGGAGACTAATTTCCATATATGTGTATGGATTAAGGTTGATTCACTCCTTCATCCAACACACATTTATTGAGCACCTACTATGTGCCTAGTCCAGTGCTAGGCACGTAGAACACAAAGATAAAAAGATATGGTCCTTGCCCTCAAAGAGCTCACAGTCTAAATGGGGAGATAAACATGCGGTTAAAAATTCGATAAGGTCATTGCTATGACAGAGGTTTGTACAAAGAGCCTTGGGAGCACACGGTGAGGAGGGCCTCATTAGGAGAGGAAAGGTTCCACAGGGGACTGATCTTCTGAGGTGGGACGTGTGCGAGGCAGATGCGGCCAACAGTTCAAGTTTCTTCACTGAGCAAGAACACAGTAGAGACTGGTATCCGGCCTGGCTTCATGTGGCCTGGATTATACCTGCAAAGGCACTTAGAATGATAGCCAGACTGGAGACCTTATAGGCAACTCCTCTCATTTTCCAGGTGTAGAAATTGAGGCAGAGAGGAAATAAATCTTTACTTGGGGTTTCAAAGTGGTTTATCTGGGACAGAGCTACCCATCTCATTCTCAAAGAGTGAATACACACAGTACAACAGTATTTGATATCCATACATGCCGTATGATATACTTTTACACAGCAAGGTATTTTTCAAATTCTGTAACTTAACTCTGTGTGTATGGCATCCAGCTTATCTGACAAGTTTTCAGAAAGAGAAAAATGAAGAAAATACTCCATTCAACAAGAAAATAGAAGCCACAAGGAATGGGACAGTCACTATTTGGATGATCTGATAAAAGTAACTGATAAACTGGTGTTTTAAAATGTTAATTTTCCTTGACACTGAAATAAATCCAGGAAGGTCTAAACCCTGGTCACTTGAAGAAGGCCAAACTCATGTTTTTCTTTGCGCGGTACCCCAGCTCCAACCTCCTGAAGGCTTATTTCCCCGATGTTCAGGTAAAGTCATTAACCGAGGCCCAACCTCTGCACAATGCCCAAGTGGCGGTATGTTTTGCATGGTGTGAGGCAAGTCCAAGGTCCTCACTTCAAGTTCTCTGTGCTGTTGATGGACTCATGTAAGTTCTAGTTCTGGGGAGAGAGTGCTAGAATAATCATAGATAGCTTTGGGCTAGGAAGTTTGGCTACCTGAAGTTTTAGGCTTTGGAGCTGTGGATAATCCTAGAAACACATGGGAAGGAAAGGTAGAGGAAAAGAGAAACACCGGTAGTAACTGGAGTCTTTGGCCCAGTTTTCTGTCTTTATGTACTCTGACCTTAAAAAAGACTATGTACAAAGTCAGACACTGTCAAATTTACATTCAGGTCACTGTTTCCAAACTGAGTGAAAGTACGTAGAAGTATGACAGTAAGGAAGATTGCTGGAGCCAACCCTTGCCTGTTGCCATAGCAAGTGTCTGAGGACCTCTTCTACCCATGGTGTTGGGTAGGAGCTGTTAATACTTTGGATCCGCCCCTTCAAGCTTTTCAGGTTTTTCCCTCATATTCAGTTGCTTGGTCCCTGATTTGGACTTCATTCTGCAACTCCAAGTTGGTGACAAACTGCTCTCTGACCTAGGCCCTGACCCCTTAGCAGGCAGAAGGCTCTTGAGCTGCCATGCTAGCACCACAGTGGCCCTAGCCCTAGTAGACCCTCCCAAAGTCATACTTCAACAACACAAAAAGATTCTCATGGGTGGAAACATTTTATAAATTCAGTACATAAAATTCTTTATAAATGGGCATTGGAGCTAATTCAGATTTTTGAGTCCAACTGAGCAGGAAAACAATGTAGCTTCTTTTTCTAAAGGAAGCCCACATTACATTGGTTGAATCCATTCATATTACACCACTCTGGTAATGGTTCTAGTTCTGAGCCCCTCACAGCAGATATCTCACTTGATGGACCTCTTGTTTGCACAGTTCAACCGCTGCATTACCTCCCAGATGATCAAGTGGTTCAGCAACTTTCGTGAGTTTTACTACATCCAAATAGAAAAATCTGCCCGGCAAGCAATTTCAGATGGTGTCGCAAATCCCAAAATGCTAGTGGTTCTCCGCGACTCAGAACTTTTTCGAGCTCTCAATATGCACTATAACAAAGGAAGCGACTTTGAGGTAAGACAAAGTACCAGGGTTCCATGAGGTATTTTGAGGTATGTCTTCTCTGAATGTTTGGTGTTTCAGAAAAGAGCCCCTTACTGAGAATCATGGTGGCCTGTGGCCAATCTCCATATCAGTATCACCCACAGAGATTACAGCTGCGACCTTTTTTCAGGTGACAGGTAGATGCAGCAAATACAGCCAGTCTACATGCTAAAGCTTACACAGCAGCCTACCAGGCCTAATGCCAGTCTAGACTTAATACTCTGTAATTATTAAGTTAAATAACTTGACTTTTTGCCTTAGTATTAGGAAGCTCAGAACTAAATGCTGGGCTCAGGTGCAGCAGCTATCTTGGCCTAGATTTTCTTAACAATTTCTGTTCTTTTTCTGATTTGGTTCTTCCCTGTATTCTCACTTGAATGGTCTTATCTATTGGCCTTTCATGGCAAGTCATCTCATATTCGTCCTCGAAATAACAAATAAACATGCGTGTGGTACATGCCTATAATCCTAGCTACTCAGAAGGCTGAGGCAGGAGGATAACAAGTTTGAGACCAGCCTGGGGGATCTTCATGAAGGTACACCGGTGGCACCTTAAAGTGAGCCCAGGTGTTACTGGTGTGAATTCTCATCATAAGACACGTATAGCCTCTTGGGTGGCTGACGGCTGTTAGGCCGGCAACTCACTCTGCAGGCTGCAAGTGTCTGGTCAGACATTTCCCTCTTCTTGCCTTTCTCAGCTGTGACCACAGGAGCAGTTTGTTGGCATTTCCAAGAATGTTAAGAACTACTGGTGTCCATTGGTTGGATTTTCAGCCAGAATGTCTGGAAACATAAGCCTACACCGGTGAGGGATGCGGCACTGCCACATCTCCCCATGTGGGGATGTCCACTTGACAGGTGGCAAGCCTCGGGCCAAGCTGAACCTGGAGGATGTGTGGGACAGCCCATCTCTCATGGTGCCAGTTTTGGCGAGGGTTCTGGAACAGGCCTACTTAACAGGCTTTGAGGAATGTAAGCCCTCAAGATCCAGCCCTAAAGAGTGGTTGGATGAAGTACAGCAGTCATGGGCTTGGGGACACTCTTTTCTGCAAAAGGAACAAGGAAAAGAATGCTAAAACTTCTCTGGAGCACAGATTTACTCTCAATTAGAGTTTCCCACTTACTAAAAGGTACCCATTAGTGGAACTAGTTCCTCCCATAAAATACACTTTGTTCCAGAGCTGTCTCACTGTAACTGTCATTTTAAGGTTTGTGTTTGACAAGGGGGCAGAAGTCCAGGGCTGGTAGAGCAGGTGCGCTCTCAGCCACCACCCAAGGAACAGACAGCATCAGCCAGCGGGCGCTCTGTGGTGTGTGCTTCCCGGCCTCACGTCTTCTCTTTCTCGGGGGTCTCTTTGGGAATGCAGGTTCCAGACTGCTTCTTGGAAATCGCCAGCTTGACGTTGCAGGAGTTCTTCAGGGCTGTCTCCGCAGGGAAAGACTCAGATCCTTCCTGGAAGAAACCCATTTATAAAATTATTTCAAAACTGGACAGTGACATTCCAGAGATATTCAAATCTTCCAGCTATCCTCAGGAGCTGTTTCAGGGTTAATATCAAACAAAATGAGGAGTAACTGGCCCAGACTTTCCTGAGTTTGTCTTAAGTAGCATTTTAGATGTAGTCATATGAAAAGGGTATTAGCAACTGCCCCAAATAGATACTGTTTCCATTTTGATCACTTATTTCCCTTTGCAGAATCATCAATTTTAACTTTAACCATAAATGTATTAACTAAATGTATTGGTGGTATACTGTAAAAGAAACACAAATTGGAATCAGGAGACTCTGAATCTCAACTCCACTGTTGCCAGGTGTTGTGACCCTGGGAACTTCCCAGCATCTCTGCATCTGTAAAACGAGGCTGTAAAGATTCAAAGACAATATGTCCTAAAGTGCTCTGTGACATATGACACGTTTCTCCTCTCCCAATTTTTAGCTTCTCTTACATGGGTATTTCTTTATTTTGGTTTTTTTGAGACAGAGTCTTGCTATGCAGTTTAGGCTGGCCTTGAACTCACTATGTAGCCCAGGCTGGCCTTGAACTTGTGGTGATCCTCCTGCCTCAGCCTCCCAAGTGCTGGGATTACAAACATGTACCAGCACGCCCGGCTTTATATGCATTTTTATAAATGGCTATTTTTATTTTAGTTACCTATATATGATGCTTCACCTATTTGCTAGGTGTTTTCACGTATAGTATCTTTTAAGATTTTTTCACCCCAAAAAGCAGTTATTATCCTCATTTTTAAAATGACCATGCAGAAATTTGTGAACCATGAGGTGATTCCCTAAAGGCTGTAAAGCTAGGACACTTGGGTTGGTAGGCACAACAGGAGTGTGAGCCAGACTGCATGCTGGACCAGCTCATGCTGTCACTCAGGATCCCAGACAGGACACAATCCCTATGGCACTGCCATCTGATCACCCCTGCCTGGCACTGTGGTGCAGAGTCTAGTCAGCAAACCCAACACAAACTGCCTGCAGAACTTGAGTGTTATTTATTCACACCTGTCTGCTGGGAAAATCTGTCAGCTAGACAACCCAAATAATTTACCTGACCAATGCAAGTGATGCTCCAACTTTCATGGACACAAGAAATGGAACTTCAAACTGTAAAAGCTAGAAAGGGTCTTAGGAGATCCTCCCCCCGGCCCCACTTACATTAGGGAGGAAACAGGCCTAGTCTGGAAGCTAGCACAACCTGTGCACAGCCTCACAGATGATGAATAGTACAGCTGAGACGATTACACACAGAAATGGAAATTCACTCTATAAAGAAATTACAGTCAAACTTCCACTGATGAAAGAATCCATGAAATCTACACTTTCTTTTTCCTTGTGGCCCAACACAAATTTTGACTCAGTCTGAGCATAGAGAAAAACACATCCTGCAAAGCTGAGGAAGTGCTTGTCTTCTAGTCAGAACCATGTCTGTAGGCACTGCCAAAGGTGGGGGGTGGTAATACACGGCTCAGGCTTTGGAGTCCTGATTAGCCTGTCTCTGAACGCATTAGCTTCCTTCCTTCCTATCTACATAAAACAAGTTCCATATTCAGCCCCAGTGAGCACTCCATGACTTTATGGGTGATGTATGAGCTGAAGATGAAAACCTTAAACTATTGCTAATAGTGTCTGCATAAAAAGTGTATAGGTGGGCCAATGAGATAGCTCAGCGGCATAAGCGCCTGCCCGGCAAGCGCGAGGTCTTGAGTTTGACTCCCGGACCCACATAAAGGAAAAAAAGGGCCAGTGATATCGCTCAGCGGCACAAGCTCTTGCTGGCAAGTGCAAGGTCCTGAGGTCGACTCCTGGTACCCACATTAAAAAAAAAAAAAAAAAAAAAGTATATAGGCTATTTAAGTTTTTTGTTTTGTTTTGTTTTGGTGCTGGGGATGGAACCAGGGCTTTCTGCAGGCTAAGCATGTGCTCTACTGCTGAGCTACACCCCCTGGCTAGGGGTTATTTTTAAGTGTCCTTCAATACATCTAATTACACTAGGTCAACCTTTGTCCTATTTAGTCCCTATTTTCACAAGCTCCCTTTATTAAAATGAAGGAATCCGCCAAACTCAAGATTTAAATATAGGCAAGAATCAAGCACCCTTGGCAAGGGCAATCAGTTCTGTTTGGGGACAGAAGATCCCACTCTCCAGAGCGACATTACATAGCTATTGAAGACACTCATGGGAAACAGCTCCAAGTTCGCACGATTGTCCAGTGTAGAGCAGCCCCTTTCTCTGTCCCAAACCTGAAATTCATTAGTGTGTTTCAAAGACTGAGCCAAGCGACCTCCAGGGCTGTGAACCTTGTCCTGAGCACCAATTAGATGAAATGTGCAAGCTTAAATTAAAAACATTGGCGTACGAGGCCTTTCCAGGAAGGGTTCTCTAACCATTGAGCTAAACACAGAAGAATGTATAAATACATATGCTCTGCCAACAGCAGAATTCTATTTTATTACAGTTTTCTGTTTCTACCAAGTATATCTCTTTCAGTGTTGGGAACACTTTTTGAGTGTAAGCTGAGCTGGTTATTATGTTCTTTCAGCAGTCATAACATAGCCAAAGGTCTCGTCATTCTTTCCATTAAGGTATATGTGAGTATTGTTCTCTTCCGAATTAGACATGTTCATAGTCTGCTCAAGCACTGCATTATTGTCTAATCTTCAATAGTGGATGACAGGCCTGCACTGGGGAGTGTGATGACAGCACCCCCAAGGAGCAAAGGCCTAATTAATGGCGATAAGCAGGCAGTTAATTGGCATTCCATGCAAGAAAAGGTTCTTTAGGAACTTTCATTTCCAACATAGTAGTGTGTGGACAACTCCAAACCAGATTCAAACAGTGAGAGGTCAAAGGCATCTCCTGGGCATACCAGGGGTGCCTTGGACCACTTTATATCCACCAAAGAAAGGGCAAATGATAAACAGCAAACAGAGATAACACTGTAAAGTTCTACAACCCAGCCCCATTATAGAGGTCCACTGTAAAAACACTGTCTTTGTTTTCAATGACAAAATATAGAATCCTCATTCAGGAAGCTGAGGCAGGAGGATAGCTGAGAGTTCAAGGCCAGCCTGGGCTACAAAGTGAGTTCAAGGCCAGCCTGAATTGCATAGCAAGACCCTATCTCAACCCTCAACATCAAAAATATATATTCCTCAAAAAACTTAATTTAGGTAAAATTTTTGTCACTAGTTTCCTGGTTTTATATATTTCAAATTATCATAATCATTGATTCATTTGTATGTATGCAAAACAAAGCAAAATTTAAAAAGCCTTTGATTTTTTATAAAACTGTTAAGTATTTGCATAGATTTCATATAATGCAAGATGGCTTTCTTAGTACTAAAAAAGCAGAAAAGGAACTACAACAATGGATGGGAAAGAGATAACACTTTAGCTAAAATAAGTTATAGTTTCATCAGGCTGATGATTAAATTACGTATATTGGAATTTGAAGGGTGTTCTAAAGTTCTTTTGCTATTGCTGCTGCCACTAGGGAATGAACCCAGGGCATCACACCCAAGTGCATGCTCTACCACTGAGCTACACCCCTCACCAATGCTTTACAATTCTTCATTGCTTTCAGGCTTGATGTTTTTTGGGAAAGGATAAGGTTGCAACAAATGGCAAATATAATACTTCACATGACAGTATAGAAATATTGGTCAGATTTACAATAAGTACACAGAACACCTCTGTAAAGTGTGCGCTCTTGTGATCTACTTGAGTGTGTTAATAATGTATGCTGTGTCCCAGAGGTAGATCACAGTACCTACGCTTACACGTATTTATTAAGTGCTCACCGGTGGAAGATGGTTCACTAAGAGTATTTTCCAGAGTTAGAAGTTTACAGATCAAGAAAAAGCTCTTTCCAACTCTATAAACCTAAACAGTACAGCCATGTGCTCAGGAGTCGAATGCTCAATCACAATTTAAAAGCGAAGCCCAAGCAGATGCTAGCTTCCAGAGAAGAAGGCGGTGTCTGATGAAAGGCTGAGGACAGGTATAGACACGCTAAATAGTAGAGGAACATCCGCCCCAAACCTCACCAGCCTTACAGGTTCATCTATTCATAGTCCGCTCTCTTGCACCAAATCTTTTGAAGATGATTTAATTTCTCACAATCTCATCTCTTTATATTCAAACTCTTGCTTTGCCATTTCCAAATTTTGCAGTCACCTTCCAACAATTGCCAATTCTTACTTTTTTCCCCTTAGGAAAAACTTTTTCTCATATTTACAGATTTCTGTCCCTCAGACTCTTATCTCCTAGAAAATGGCTTCTGGCCTGGAAAATCCATCAGCCTTAGGCAAGAAGGTTGTCTGTACTCTTTCTTTGTCCCCACTTTTCCCTGAGGTATCTGACTGATGCTGCCCTCCTGACCCCTTTTGCTTCCTCACTCAACCAATGCCTTTCCAGAGTATTGTGAGAGGTGTATGGGCTCATTCACCCACCAGCTATGGACGTCTGTAAATTACTCTCTTGGCCTCAGGAGTCCCATCTGTAAAACACTGGTAATAAAACAGTACCTATCTCATAGCACTGTTGTGAGGTTTAGCTAAAATACTACATGTGAAATGCTTAGTACACTCCTAATGTGTAGTGTGTTATCAGTGAATGTTAGCTATATTAATGCTCAGATGTCACAAAATGTTAGCAAGACCATGAATTTGTACTGTCTTACAAGAAAAAAATTACTTAAGAAAGGCACAGATAGGACATTATTGATGTAAAACATGTTTTTGAATCTTGCTTTTACTATAACCATTAGTAACATGTACTAATGTCTGTGATAGTAGCGTGATACACTGCTGTTGAGGTATTTTGCGGGTAAAAAGTATTGTGCTGTAAACAATATGCATCACTTCACCTACTCTTTTGGTATCCTATGTTGATATATTTGACATTCAGTATAACTACTATTGCTGTTTGCTAGTTGGTTCTTTTTCTTTTTCAAAGTTTTTATTTTTCTATTTTGAGACAGGGTTTTGCTAAGTTGCCCAGGCTGGGCTTGAACTTGTATCCTAGTTTTTCTTGTTTTTTGTTTTTAAACACATTTTTGTCTTTTATAGGCCAATACATTGCACTTCTGACATCTTTTAATTATAAGCTTAGTGACTAATGTATTTCTCAAATTATGCAACTTGCCATCTGTACTGCTTTTTAAGGACTGTCTCTATGTCCACTGAATAGGCTGTTTTTGACCTGAATATTTTCTTCTGCACATTTGAAACATCTTTGCAGCTGTTCTTTTAAAAGATGTTGGTTCCTTCTTGTCTGGGTGAGGGGCCGGGAGGGGGCACATAACCGACACAGCATCGGTTTCTTCTCCTAACATTTAAAAATCTGTGTTCAGGGTTACTTGTCCGTAAAGACTAGTTTACTTTTTTACTGAAAACAATCATTCACCCCCCCTTTTTTTTTTTCTCATTGACAGTCACTAATGTTGATTATCTTCTCTGCTCTCTCATGAATGGGCTGGTGGTTACCTTTTCCACATTATTCAAGATTCACTTTTTTTGGAGGGGGCAGGCTAGTTTGTTTCTAAATAGGCTTTCACAAACTTTATGAAGTAAGATTAATTGGATGTTTTGCTAAATACTCACTATATTAAATTCCTAACAAAACATCATAATTGTATCTGGCAGAATGTATTCTCTATAAAATTCTGAAGCTGCTTTTGCTCACAATGACTATCTCGGTATTTAGACAATTCTTTTCTCATCACATATCGCATTACCTCATCAGAGCTGAGCTTACTGACTCTGGACTATCCAGAACAAATTCCATAAATCCTTCTCTCCTTAATTCTTGGCAAAAATGGCACCAAAAATAAGTTTCTAAAAAAAATAGTGGGATGCAGGTAATAGAACAGAACACAAACTTTTCCTAGCCTGTAGACTTACCAGCAAATCCTGGGAACAGACAGTTTACTAACACTGGGCTTATTTTCCTAGATATTTTTATTTTTATATACTAGGTGCAAAGATAATTTAAGTTGTCATGCCAAGTGAATGGTAGACATGATTATTTATGTATCTTTAAGTGCTAGAGACAGTAACTATCTAAAAATTGTGAGGCAGAGTTCCATATGTTGATTCAATGCTTAGCCTATGTTGTTAAGTGACTTTTTCTGCATAGTAAAGAGCCACGCCTATTCAATTCCACAAGTATTTCTCTAGGAGCTCAATCTTACTAATTGAGGAACTAGAAAAGATGCACGGACTATTTACTGATAAAGACTCAAATGTTTTGAAAAGGCAGAAAAAGAACTTCCTAGCATTCAGTGCACTGCTATGGTACCAAAATTGATAGATTTGTACCAAAACTAAGATTAGTAACAGATTCTTATGTTTTGGGGTATATACTCATTTCATTCCCTTCAAATAAAACAAGTAAACACACTCTAGCTACCGAACACTTACTGAGAAAAGCACCAATAATTATGATCCCATGAAAAAAAAAAAAAAGCCACTTTGTTATAAAAGTTATGCTACCTACCCTCTTAAAACAATACAAAGTTGGGGGCCGGTGAGATGGCTCAGCGGTTTAAGCGCCTGCCCGGCAGGCGCGAGGGCCCGAGTTCGACTCCCGGAACCCACATACAAAAAAGGGGCCGGTGATATCGCTCAGCGGCACGGGCGCCTGCTGGTGCGCAAGGTCCTGAGGTCGACCCCCGGTACCCACAAAAAAAAAAAAAAAAAAAAAATACAAAGTCTTGGTCTGAAGTTGATGATGGGACTACAAAATGATTCTATTCTCTATATGTCCCTTAATAGTTCTTTAAGTTCTCATATGAAGCTCTGTATCTTGATTGTGGTTGTGGTTGTGGTTATATGAAACTACACGAGATAACAAACTGCATAGAACCAAACACACACACACACACACACACACACACACACGTAAAACCTGATAAATTGTGAATAGCCTCTCAAATATACCAACATCAATTTCTTGGCTTTGATGCATACTTCTCTTTATATGTTGTTATCATCAGGGAAGATGGATGAAGAATACATGATTACCCTACACATCTTTTTGGAATGTTTGGTGCATCTACAATTACTTTAAAATAAAGTAAAAAAAAAAAAATGCAAAAGCAGAATTTTGGAGAAAGAGTTGTATTGAAGGAGTAATGTCCCTTAAAGCAGCAGCAAAAAAGTCCACACCCCAATGTATTAGAGTGCTTCTATCAGGATGTTTATGCCACAGATATCTAGGTATCTAATGTATCAAAACATTTAATAAAATGCATTCTAGGTTCTTGATCCCATAGAATTTTCACTTTGTTGGGGTTTGTTTGGTTTGAAGCCACAGACAAATTTAATAGAATACCTTCTAGTTTCTTGATTCCATTCTAGGTTCTTGATTCCACAGAATTTTCACTTTGTTGGGGTTTGGCTTTGAAACCATAGAGAAATTCCTGCTTACTCTCTGAACTTTTCTTCTCTCACCTACAACCTCCTCCACAAACCAAATTTCTTCTCTATACTTTCAAGTTTAACACTGTACCACAACTCATTTCTATTGTGAGGAAACTTCACAACCGCAGAGGCCTGCATTTGTTTTCAGGCCCGGGGCACGTTTCTGACTAGAAGGCATTTTAAATGTTGGCTTCTACTAAGACTAATTCTCCTGTGCCTAACCAGTGATGGTAAACATTTTAGAGCTTTCGATGATAACAGACAGCCTGCTGTGACACGCACTGCACGCTGTAAGTCTGCCGCCATTGGAAGCTGGCCCCTGGCTGTGAAGCACCTTTGGAAACTGTGTGAATACTTTCAGGCCAGGTGGGTTTTATTTTGTACAATTAAAAGGAGTTTGTCATTAGTAGTATCCTTCCAACAAGACTATCTCCCACACCTGTAAAGTTACCTAATGGACCAGGGCCTTTGGAAATCGTTTAATAAACCCATTTTTACCTGGAGATAAATATCCTTTATTCCACCAGTCCTCAAACGTGGCTGCACGTTAGAACTATTTGGTGGCCTTTAAAAATTACCAATTCCCGGGTCACAACCCTAAGAGTCTGATTTGAGATGTTGAGAAGAATGAGATGTTGCCTGATCCTTGAGAGTTTGAAAGGCTCCCTAAGAAAAACAAGTCTTCACATGTCATACTTTTATTTCATAGTTCTTCCAAACATGTATAGAAAAAGGAGTGACTGTCTATTTGAGTGCTTACAGAATCTCAGCGATGACTCCATTACAGCTCATCAATCCACGAATTAGGGGCTCCATTGTCAAAGGCCTCACTTCCTGCCCTAACAATAAACACTGGGCATAATGTCTTTAAGGTATTGTGGAGGCCCTAACAACATCTGCCAAAAGTCTCAAGTGAGAAATAGAAAATTCTCAAAGCATGTTAACTTAAAAAAACTTCAATACCTAAATAAATTGGTTTCTACCAAGAAAAGTGAGTGTTCCGGACTTGACTACTTTGGTGCTGGGGACTCAACCTAGGGCTTCACACATGCAAAGCACACGCTCTACCACTGAGCTATAACCCTAGCCACAATGCTATTTTTTTTAAAATAAGGGTACAGAACCCAAACTGTATCTTCTAGAATTATCCAAATTAGTATTAAAGAGCCTGTGATACAAGAAAGTATTTCTTAGCATTTGTGGCATGAATTCAGTTGTAACTACAAAGTAAACCGAGAATGATTTGGAAAAAAGAATTTTATGACTATTATGGGAGATTATTTTCCCAAGTGACATTTTAGTTTCCTCACAATTAATACACAGTGCAACTTCCAAACGCTTATTAAAATGCTTACTAAAATTCTAAGGTTTTGTGTGTGTATGTGGTACTGGGGATCGAACTCACGGCCTTCACACTGAGCTACATCCACCACCCTTATTTTGAGACAGGATCTCAGTAAGTCACTAAATTGACCAGTATGGGCTCAAATTTGTGATCCTCCTGCCTCAGCCTCCCAGAGTGATGAGATTACAGACATGTACCACCATGCCTGGCTCGAGAGCTTATTAGTCATAACTAGGTTATGACTTTTTTTTTTTAATGTGAGTACCGGGAGTCAAACTCAGGACCTCACACTTGCCAGCAGGTGCTTGTGCCGCTGAATGACAACACCAGCCCTTTTTTTCCTTCATGTGGGTACCGGGAGTCAAACTCAAGACCTCGCACTTGCCAGGCAGGCGCTTACGCCACTGAGCCATCTCACCAGCCCTGACTTTGTTTTTTTGAGATAGGGTCACGCTATGTAGTTTAGGCTGGCCTCAACTCACAGTGATCCTCCTACCTTGGCCTCCCTAGTGTTGGGATTATAGGTGTATGCCGTGTATGCCACCATGCTCAGAACTAGGTTATGACTCTGAACCAATTTTGCTTATCTGTATCAATTCCAAATCTAAATTCAAAGGGCAGGGCCGGTGAGATAGTTCAGCGGCATAAGCACCTGCCTGGTAAGTGTGAGGTCCTGAGTTCAACTCCCGGTACCCACATAAAGGAAAAAAAGGGCCAGTGATATTGCTCGGAGGCACAAGTGCTTCCTGGCAAGCGCGAGGTCCTGAGGTTGACTCCTGGTACCCACATTAAAAAAAAAAAAAAAATTCAAAGGGTAGAATTCAAATGAGGGCAGAATATAAAACTGGAATTTTAAAATATCCAGGATTTTTCTGATATTCCAGACATTAGGTAGGATTCTTTCTAAAACACACACACACAACTATTGGTGCATAAAAGAAGAAACTGTTTTCCTATGGCTCAATAATTAGATTCTTCTGTATTTTCCCTGGGAAAATCTGAAAATATAAGGGATATTTACATGGACGTTTTACAACACTGTTAAGACAGTGTAAAGCTTACCAAAAAGAAAAGTTATATACAGACATATACATGCACATATATTTTTACATGTGCATGCATGCATATATGTGTACCCAAGACGGTCTGCAGAATATGCAAAGAATACTACTCATGTAAAAAGACTACTTTTATAGTACAGATAATATGTATACAACACACAAAAAGGTTTGGAAAGCTATACTCAAAAACTGTAACAGTAATTACCTCTAAGATTTAAGGTATATGTGATAAGGGGAATATGTTTTGTCTGTAACATCTTTTTTCTTTTTTTGGCACCAGGAATCGAACTCAGGACCTCGTACTTGCCAGGTGCTTGCCTCGTGCCACTGAGCTATATCCCCGGTCCAATCTTTATTTTTATAATGAAAAAAATCTATCTTACAGCTGGAATGAGTATGAAAAAGGTAATGGCCCCAAACACACGTTAAGAAATGAAATATATCAAAAGTATACCCATCTTAACAGTGATCAGTACCAACAAAGCAGCTTTAATGACACTCATCCTCTTTTCCTTAGTGGAAACAAAGTGGTAGAGTAAAGCAGGACATTCTGATCAAATTCACATCCAGATCAACCATTCAGCTGCTCCACTTAACTGAAAGCCATTCTCATCATCCTTCGCTGGCACAGATTTGAACCCATTATTTAAGTGAATACACACAAGGTGCTTACCTGCATCTTGAGAAATAGAGGCACTGGAAGGATGTCTGCAGGGAGTAGAAGGAAATACTCATGCTTCCATGTGAAAGTAAGCAATGGACAAACATTAATCCATTGCAAATTCAGCATCAGTATATTACATACATATTGCCATCTGGATCAATGAAAATAGAACTGCTTTTCCAAAGTAGAAGTAGAAAGGTGTGGTCAAAATATGTGTGTGTGTGTGTCTTCGTAATATAATCTCATGCTCCCTTTCCTACAAATATCTTTTAGTATCAAGTGCTTGAGAGTAGAAGCTCTCAAATCAGATGTGGGATGGTGTGTGAGGCAAAAGCACTTATAACTGCATCTCCCCAAAACAGTTTCTGGTGTTGAAATACTGAACGGTCTTACACACAAAAAAACCCAGATTCCTCAGTTTTCTTGAAAACCCAAAAAATCTGGCAAAGCAAGACCTATATTCCCCCATGGCTACAATCTGCTATGGTTGAGCAGGTGCTGCCCCTCTAGCCAGACCCATCGTCCTCTCTAGTTTGCCAGTCTCCACTGTCCATCTCACTCTTGCATCACCTGCTCAACTGTGTGACCTGCCATACGCACAGGAAACATCCTCTGTATTTACTCAAAAGATATGTGAGTCATGCAATTAAGTTTATCATAATCTTGTCTTGAAACAGTTACCGTGAGCAAATAAAGGGGCCCAGAGCACTGTGGACCCCTAAGGCTCTTGAGGAAGGCAGGAGAAGTGTCACTGATCCATTTTGAGGTCCCCCGTCTTCCTCACAGAACCCTGAGGGCTCTAAGTTATTTTTTAAAAATAAACAAATATTAGACATAGCTAGTTAAGAAATAGGAACTCACTGTCAGAAATAATAGCTCTGAGAGTAGGATTTTAAATTACAGAAGAGATTATTTCAATCCTTCAAATATGGTAAGATTTTTGATTTATAACCTGTAATCAAAAACAAGAGTATGAATATTTCGCAGAAAGTTCACACTTCTGAAGTGGAAGATGCTTTCCCCTACATCATAAACTGTTAAATTCACAGGCTCCCCAAGGGACCACACTGCAAAGCACTGCTGGTAAACAGAGGGCAGTCCATGATGCGGCAGCTCAGCCCTGGGCAGGAGGAGGCTCCTTGTCGCTGGTCAGATGTGAAAGCAATGGACCAGAGTATTAAGATCAGGTCAGTCCATGAGGTGCAAGTGCATATAAATATCCAGGTTCCAAGGACAGTGGCCTGAGGGCTTAACTCTCAGTTTCGTCTGGATCAAGGGAAACAGCAGTCTCTGGGAATTCTGTTCCTCAGTGACACATCATGCTTCTTTGCTTTGTCAGAATCCAATCATGCAAGATTTCTCAGGAAACAAGATCTGCCTTTGTCATCTCATTACTGTCATGCTCTCTTGATAGTTCTCTGCTGTGCTGGCTCTTGAGCTTGTCACTCTCTGGGGACATCTATGTAAAGTATTGATTGTTCCTTCATTGCTAGAAATTAGGAAGGTGTAGGAAGTGGCAGAGTGATTTGAGTATAGATGAAATTTACAATTTATAATAGCAAAAGACAGCATGAATACCCACCGAGGCTTGGTAAATTTTGGTAAAGGCATAAAATATCCTACAGTCACAAACGAGAACAGGATGGAATGCCATTCAGCAATAAAAAGGAACAAACTACTGATACACTTAACAACTTGAATGAATCTCTAGGGAATTATGCCAAGTGAAAAAGCTCTATCACAAATGGTTATATGATATATATCATACGTATATTTCTTAAATGACAAAATTATATAAATGGAAAACACGTTAGTGGTTGCCAAGGATTAGATATGGGGGTGGGTAGGGGTGGTTCTGTGATAGAATTGTACTATACTCCCACCATACTTTTCGCAACACGGAAAGAACAGAAATACAGTTGAGCAATTTCTAAAAATTTTCAGTAGAACTTCAGTAAATAAGATGGTATGTCTGGAAAACTAAAGAGAAAATAGGAATCTTTTATATATGATCTGAATAACAGCTAAGACATAAAGGAAGACAATCAGTGACTGCACAAAAATCAGGTGTAACTGTTAATACTTATGCTAACCCACAGAATTCTTCTCAAAGGGCACACACACACACAAAGACAAAAAACGAAACAAAAGCATTTAACATTGTTGCCTATACAGATGTGGTACTGGAAAGCTGAGGATAAAAACAGGACACCTTAGTATAGGCATTTTTGAACCTTTTCAATTTTATACCATACGAATGCATTATGTATTCATAAAATTAGTATTTTAGAATATGTGGCAACCAAAGCATTTCAGTGTTTTGTTCATGCCTGTGGTCTGGCAATTGCTTCCTGTCACTACTCATGCCCCTAACCAGCCTCTGCACCTATGCCTCTTAAATCTCCATGGTGGTGACCTGAAGATGGTTCTCAATCACACATTCTGAACTGTTTCATACAGCACAGCAAAGCGCAGTCTGTGGTATCTGACTATAAAAGGCGACAGAACTATCTTCCAGCCAGCTGGATACTGCAAATTTCAAAAAAGCATGTAACAACAAGTGAAAAAGTAGTGACCCACTACTGATTTTTTAGCTTTTGCTCTGTGCATTTTACAGATGAGGAAAACGAAGCCCAGACAGTTGTAAAAGATTTGCTTAAGGTCACAAAGGTTCTAAGACAGGAAACTGAACTTGAACTAGGTCTGTCAATAATAAAAACAAAATAATCATTCTCCTTCTATGCCTCAGTAAAACACCTCAGTTTTGACAGCTCATAATTCAAACTCTAAAATCTATCTAAAACAGCTAGATAGTCTCTGTACCTGAGAACTCTGTTCCTTTTACAGTCCTAGTAATCTAGAGATCTATTAACCAAATATCTGCAACTTGCAGCTAGCAGGATAAAATACTTAACAAAAAAGTTGATGAGTTTCCAAGTAAGTAAACCTAAGCTTAAATTTTTAGTCAATTCAATTCAAAATTAGACAGTTGGTCTCCAGATGAGATGGCATCTACTTTGCTCTTTTTTTTTTTTTTTTTTTTTTGGAGACAGGGTCTCGCTATGTCAGGCTGGCCTTGGACTCACTTGCGGTGATCCTCCTGCCTCAGCCTCCTGAGTGCTAGGATCACAGGCATGCGCTATCACACCCGGCCATCTACTTTGGTTTGCTTAATCAATTATCTTTCACAAGGGAAATATGTGCAAATAGAAAACTTAGGATTTTATCTTTGCTAATCAACATTTTTCTGGATTATTCATTGACATCTCAAACTCAAACTTCTAGAGATTTATGTAAATCATCAAATGCCAAAAACCAGACTACTGTGTATTACTGATTTCTATAATCAGTCATTAAAATATTTCAAATATGCTAATGTAATTGTACACAAATGATTCTCAAAACAAAAATTTTCTGCATCTACCAACTTCCTTGCACAGATTTTACAAGTACAGCTGATTCACAGAAGTGAGAAATTTTACATTTAGTTAAGAATGTCTGGGCCAGTGAGATGGCTCAGTGGCGTAGCGCCTGCCTTGCAAGCGTGAGGGCCCGAGTTCAACTCCTGGATCCCACATACAAAAAAGGGGCCGGTGATATCGCTCAGTGGCACAGGTGCCTGTTGGCGCGCGAGGTCCTGAGGTCGACCCCCCGGTACCCACAAAAAAAAAAAAAAAAAAAAAAGAATATCTGCTAGGTGTGGCAGAACACGCCTGTAATCCCAGCACTTGGGAGGTTGAGGCAGGGGGACTGTCACAAGTTCAAGGCCATTCTGAACTATATAAGTGAGATCCTGTCTCAGAAAATTAATTAAAAAAAGTATTTGAAACATTCTCTAACATCTTGTATTAAAAAACAAGACACTACAAGAATTAAAACTAGTATGATTAAAATAAAAATTTAAAAACATACCAGTTTACTGAGATTAGAAAAAATAATGTTAATAAAACTGAAATAAAATGGTAGCAAAGAGGGCCGGTGAGATGACTCAGCAGCATAACCGCCTGCCTGGCAAGCACACGGTCCTGATTTCGACTCCCGGTACCCACATAAAGGAAAAAAATGGCCAGTGATATTGCTCAGTGGTACAAGCACCTGCTGGCAAGTGCGAGTCCTGAGTTCAACTCCGGGTACCCACATTAAAAAAAAAAAAATGCTAGCAAAGAAATGAAATACAAGTTTGGTCCTCTGTGTTGCCATAGCATCTCTGAACAAGGAGTTAAGTAAAATGGGGTGGGTGGCTACTCAGGCAGGCTACCAAGTTGCCAACAGCTATTTTTTCCCCAAAAGAGTGAGAAAACTGAGTAAAGTATTACAGAGATCAGAAATATGGGGGTCAAAAGCATACTAAACTCTGGGTCACACACATGGTACCTAAATAATCTGTTACTTAACAAACTTAACAAACGTAAAGTATTTGCCTTATCAAGGCTTTCTGTTTTTGAGACAGTGTCTCGCTATGTAGCCCAGGCTGGCCTCCAACTCATAGCAATCCTCTTTGCCTCAGCTCCCAAGGGCCGAGATTATAGGCATGTGCCACCACAACTGGCAATCAAGAAATTTTCTACTCATACCAAATTTTTCCAAGATACCCTTCGATTTTTCATTCTATTCTGCTTCTAATGATAATGTAAGTTCAAAAAAAAAATTTAGGGCCGGTGAGAAGGCTCAGCGGTGTAAGCGCCTGCCTGGCAAGTGCGAGGTCCTGAGTTCGACTCCCGGTACCCACATAAAGGAAAAAAAGGGCCAGTGATATCGCTCAGTGGCACAAGTGCCTGCTGGCAAGTGCGAGGTCCTGAGTTTGACTCCTGGTACCCACATTAAAAAAATTAAATTAAATTAAATTAAAAATTTGTTTATTTAGTGGTACTACAGAGTGACCCCAGGACTTCATATATGCTAGGCAAGCCCTCTACAACTGAGCCACATTCCAAGCCCTTTTAAAAATTTTGAGATGTAGTCTTACTAAATTGCCCAGGTTGGCCTTGAACTTGCAATCCTTCTGCCTCAGCCTGCCAGGTAGCTACAATTACAGGCCTACACCACCACGCCTGGCTAACTTCAAGAATTTAACACCCCATTTTGACTTAGCAAAATCAAGTGATCAATTGACTGTCTCTACTATTTTCTTCTTTTTTTTTCTCTATTACTTTCTTTTTGGTACCTTATTGGCTCATTTCTTTGCACTTAAGTTATTTGTTTTAATAATTTCTTACAGCAGGCAATGCTATGTTTATCCTCTAGGGTCATGATCATCTGTAGCTTCTGAAAACTGGCAGATGCTATTTCTGACTCTGCTGCCTCCTCTCCCTACATAGTCTAAGAGCACACACACAGTGCCCTGGCTGCAAGGCCCACGATTCACTGGTGACCACCACTCCAATTTCATTGGCATTATGAATACTAAAAAAGGTTAAGTACAACTGAAGCAAAGCATCTGTTAGAACACAGAAGTCTCTATTCATTCTGAAGTAGAAAACATATTCTGGAAGTTTTGTTTTTGATCAAAAAAAGGCATGAGTAGTTTTAGTAAGTAGTAAATCAATCTTTGTACAAACAGTAATTATATTTGATTGTTTTTTGATGTACCTTCACCCAACATAATGAAGGCAGCTGAGAAAGATCAGTATACAGAAATGTATTATAGGCTAGTAAGCAATCCAAAAAGCTTATTAAACACTACAGACAGTGTAAGTTATTTAATGAAGGAAACGGTACATTCAATATTGACTTGTTAATGAACTTAAAAGTCTCTTAGGCTTAAATATCCAGAATTTCAAGGATAATAAAAGTACAGAAACTTAACAGAATTCCCATGAAATTAGTCTTCAGTACCATAATATCTGGTTGTTGAACCCAAAGTGATACTACTGGACTGCTAGTAAATATTAGCTCTACTCACACAGTATTTAATGTAGATCATAAAACTAAAGGATATTCACCAGTGGCCTGAAAGAGAACACTTCAAATGTCAGTATCTTTAGTGAACACATCTACAAATTGCTGAGCTGGCTTACACAGTAGAAATGGCATTTGAGGAAGAAGGCTCTTCCCTATGTTCTTTCATATTATGAGATGACTTTTTCTTTTTGCAAAAGAAAAAAGGAAAAGAGCCCCTTGTCTTTGTTTGAAGAAGAATGATACTCGGGTTTTAGCTGTCTGTTCCTGGGCTCCACCTGGTATTATCCACAAGAGACTAAGTTCTATGCAGAAGGCCATGCTTTCCAATGGTGAGCGATCTGACAAGAACCTGAAAACTTGACAGGCATAAAGGCTGCATGCCAGAGGGCTCAGCATCTCCACAGTCCTTCCCTGTGATCTTGATTTAAAAATCAACAATTCCAAGTTCGAAGTAAGGCAATAAGCTCTAGTTACATGGAACACATCAGTTCTGTTCACCAGGATTCAAAGTGAGAACAGGAAAAACAAAAAATCAAAATAATATAGCACAAAGAGGTGGGAAAGTAGAAAGGAAGAACAGAGAAAACCCCTCAAAATTTAAAAAAATAAAACATATTATAGAACAGATATGCTCCATGAAACTGATGAATATTTGAACTTGGTCTTCAAGACACTAAAGAAATCAGCTTATTAAACAAAGAATAGTGTTTTGAATGATGAGTGTTTTGAATATCACTGAACCTTGTGTTTGACAATGTGCTTCAGAACTGTGGAGCTATACAGTATTCAATGAGAACAAGGTTTGGGATCTTCAGCTAGCATGTAATTAGGATACTCCATATTTAAAAAGCAATAAAAATAAAATTAAGAACACAAGAGAAAAGGGCCCATGCTGTATAGCCCATGAATCTCACTGGCTTTATCGTGAAAGTTTATTGTTTTAATCCTAGTACAATCAGCTACTGGTTACATACAGTAAAAAACAAAAACGGCCACAAAGCATTGATGATAGAGATAGTCTGTGATATTGTACAGTGGAGGAAACAGTCTCTGTTGGAATCCTCCAGCGAACCCCCACTTGGCTTCAGCGGTTAAGCTAGCACTCCCTCCCTCCCAAAGTAGTTAAAAAGAAAAATTAATGTCTTGCTTGGGTATAGCAAGACCTAATACCTCTGGGGACACTGGAGAACTTTAAAAAAACTAAAGCAGTAGAAACAAAACAAAACTGAAACGTGAAGGTGAGGTGACACACAAAGAAGCTCCACAAGGCCTTGGCTTCAATCACCTCAAAGCGAACCACCTGGAAAGAAAAGAAATGGTTGTCACACCAGGAAAGTATAGGCAGAAAGTTCAGCAGCCCTCATATCATAACATGTCTCTACTCCTTCCCAAATGTATAGAATCCAAGCTTTACGCATCTTTTATTTTTATAAATGAGCCAGGTTATAGAAAACTGCTTACTTTTGTAATACTTTGCATTGTAAATGTTAGCAACTAGCACATACTATTTCGAAACTAGAAAACATTTTTAGCAAAGCATGCTGTTTCCTTCATCTTAAAACTTCTGGAGTAACCATATAGTAAGCTATTCAGATGACTAGATGCTCTTACCTTAGAGGAATAATGACTCCATTCAAAAACTAATCTCATATATATTTGGTTCGATTGAGAGCTTTTTCAGCCAGGTGACCGCTTTCATCTGTGATCTTCTCCCAATCAGTCTGTCCAACCACAAAACCTATGGCCCTTTTCCTATCTGCATCCTTCTTTTCTTCCAGGTCTGCCCATCTCACCTAAAGAGAACACAGAATTAGACTGGGTTGTAGAGGGAATCAGGAAAAAAAAAAAAAAAAAAAAGGAAGACCCCTCCCCCTCCATCTCTGAATCATTTAAGGGGCAGAATAACACATTTGAAACTGCAAGTTTAAAAGAAAAATTAATCTGAGAGAATTAGAGAAAGCCATATTCAAACACTGAGAACATTAAAATACAAAGAAATGATGTTCAATCTCATTCTTAAAGAAATACTAAATGAGATTTTCCCCCCACCTATCAGACTGTCAAAAGTTAAAAAGTTTGATAGCACTGCAGTGTAAAAAATGGAAAAATAAGGATTTTTCTTACATTGGGCAAATAACAGGCATAACCATTTCAGAAAATAATCTTATAGTATCTGCCAGAATGGTAAATCATATTCTATGACCTTTCAGTTTTAATGTGAAAAATTTACCCTAAAGATATGTTTGCAAAAAGAAGTCAAAATAAATGCATTATGACGTTGACTGCAGTATTTGTAATAACAATAAAATGGAAACAGCACAGGCATCTGTCAGTAAGGGACTGGGTAAATGTATGACCAAACTATGGCATACTAGATAGTCCTTTAAAAAGAATGGTAAGTCTATATATACTATTAGAAAGATCAAGATGAATTAGCTGAAAAAAGCTTGTGCAGTACGGTATACAGTACAGCTCATTGGTAGACCCCTTGGCCTAACATGTGCAAGGCCTCGGGTTCAATCCTCAGGACCACCACCACCAAAAAAAAAAAAAAAAAAAAAAAAAAAAAATATATATATATATATATATATATATATATATATATATATATACACAAATCTATCACTTCTATTGAACTCAGTGTCTATGTGGAAAACCTATCCCATGTTGTCCTGGTTTCATTCTTCTGCTCCCTTTCACAGTAAAACTTCTTGAAAATGTTGTCTGCATTTGCTGTTCAGTTCTTCATCTCCTATTCATTCCTCAATCTGCTCCATATTGGCTATCATCTCATCTCCTTAAGAAAACTACAGTCATCAGTGACCTTCATGTTGCCAAGACTAATGGTCATTTCTTGCTCCCAATTTACTTGTCTTCTCTGCATCATGTAAAAATTGCCAGGCCAGTGAGATAGCTCAGTGCCTGCCTGGCAAGCGCGAGGTCCTGAGGTCGACTCCTGGTACCCACATTAAAAAAAAAAAAAAAAAATTTGCCTATTATTTTCTTTGTGAAACACCTCTTTCTGAACTCCTAAGTTCTGGAGCCCTATACCCTATTTTCTATTTATACTCTCTCCTTTGGCTAGATCACTTAGTCTCATGGTTTTAATACCATTTTTCCGAGTTTATTATCTTAGTCTGATCTCTCCCATGAATTTCATATTTGTAAATTCAACAATCAATTTAACATCTTCTAACTGGTCTTTCAGTAAACTCAAATTTATGACTCCCTTAGATTTTTCTCTTTTAGTAAATGACATTAAATACAGAGTGCTCATGGTCAGAACCCCAAGTTGTCACCCATTATCTACCCCTGGACACGGCACATAAAATCCGCTAAGAACTCCCACAGATTCTCTCCTATATCTTACTCTGTACCTGACTCTTTCGCCCTAAGACAAAAATATCACAAATGGCTATGTCCAAGTCCTTTAAGGGTGACAGCATACCAGCCATGTGAGGTTCTGTTCTCCATTTTTAAAGTTACTTTTATATTATGATCTAAAGTTTATAAGGAATGATTTTTAAAAAATGTGTAAAACAATAAAGTACAAGCTAAATCTCCTAAAAATAGCCACTCATATGATTATTCGCCTATATTTTTCCAAAACCAGATGCTTAAGTGGGCCCTTCATGTATTGGTAATGATTCACAAAGTCTCTCACCCTCTTCTTCCCAGGCTCAGAAGCACGAGTTTCATAATCATCAGGCAGCTGAAGGTAATCCTCCATTCTGCTGGCAATCGCCTCCCAGTCACGTTTCCTTTTAGTACTAGTCCTCAAGCCATCCAACTTGTCTGAGGGACAAACACAGAGCCGAAGCATTAAGGAAGAATGTGAACTTGCACGCAATACACAAACAAGGGAAAGGCAGGCTGGAGTACTTCCAGAGGGCATATCCGCATTTCTGAGTGCAGTATCCTGTGCAGATCCCAACTATCTTCAGGGCCGAGAGGATATCAAGTTCTGTGCAATTTCCATTGTCTGGCGTTCATATGGACAGTCATTATACTGTACCATGATGGTGGTTTAAGTAACAAATACAGGCAAAGCAAGAAAAGGCATTTGTCTCCTAGTTTCCTTGTCTTCCCAATTTCCCCAAATCACCCTTCAGCTTTCATGTTCTGAAGGAAAATACAGTTTTTTCCCTAAAGACAATTACTTCCTTTTTTTCTTCAACACAATATTAATACCACTCATTTGATCTGCAATCATGTGTGATTCTGTGTCAGATGAAAAGCACACAGTACCAAGAGCTTAGTGAGCCAAATTAATGTTTAAGAAGGTTTTAGATTAACAGTTTCTTAGGATCTGTGCTTCTGTGAGAGTATTCACCATGAGTTACTGTTTATGCATAAGATGACAGTATGAGAGTACCTCTTTATTTGGATATAACATGAAATAATGTCCATCATTCTGAGGTTAAGGACTAGTCAGCCAAAGTACCCAAATCTGATATTTCTTTCTGAACCTTGAATTTGAGAGGGTCTGTTCTCCCAACTATAATCAATTAAATGAAGAGGGACTGCACATTCAGAAATTATGAGATATGAAGTTAGGTGTCTTAAAGAAGAACACACGATGTAAATGTGTTGTTTTTTATTGGTTGTTTAATATTAATTTTGAGTACTACATGTGGAATATTATGAATTATATACATTTTTAGCTACATAGGAGCATTAAACTTTTGAATCAGCTCAAATTATACAAACACTATTCCTAAAGCAGAAGCCTTGACTTCAGGAACACAAAATAACCACACTTCACTGAACTCCATACAGGGTGAGGAGTGCAAATAAGAGAAATCTTTAAGGCACCAAGTTGAAGGGAACTGAATATGAAAAGTGCAATGGAACCAGAGGCAAGAAGGAGATGAGTTTATAATTCAAATATCATAAACTTCACACACAACTAACTGTACAAGTTTTAAAAACCTGAAAGATTTTTGCATAACTGGCAGAGATTTTAGTTCCAAAACATCTCCCCCATAAAAACAATTATCATTGAAAAATCAGTAATAAGGCAAATGACGACACTTTACAAAACTCAAAATTTTATCTTGTTTTGGCAAAATTTTCACATGGTTGGATTCCACAGAAACAGTCTTCTATCTCTTTTGTAAATCACATGCTATACCAATGGCTCTATGTACAAGCCATATTACACACGATCTGAAAGAAGCGATGCCTTGACTGCACAGGGACACACAATATGGTATTGAAAAACGAATAGGTCCCATAAGCGATAAAACTGGTCTCAGTTCAGCAGTGTACAGTATTATCAGAAGAGTAGGAAGCGCCAGCACTGAGGTTTAAGTATCAAATCTCAATGGATTTGCAAACTTAATACAATCAACTCCGACATTAACATACTTCAAAGGAAAAATTTCACACTTCAATTCCAAGAATAGAGCACGGCCAGGCAGCAGTGTACAAGGGCAGTATGAAAACTGCAAGAATTTTTCATACTCTGGGTATATGACGGGAGTTACACACCAGGTGGTTCTATATTTGCAACTTGGAAGTCCGGAAGAGTATATATTTCTAGTCTGAGCACCCTTGTTTTGAAATGTTTAATATAAAATTTTATTGTGCAAGCATGTTTAAAGTTTCTTTCTTGGGACTAAAGAAAAGCTCACAGCTCTTTCACATGGCACACTGAAAACCCAAACACACATATGGATGGCATAAGGTAAGGGAAGAGGGATCTGGGGTGTTAATTACAGAAGGAAGTCTGGTGCCTAATACATTCACACTAACGATTTTCAGGTCTGAGTTTCAAAAGATGAAGTTTTAAGATGAAGATGAAGCTTTAAGTCCAACTTGGTAGGTCACAGAATTTCACGTCTTTAAAACAATATATATTATTATAGCACAACAGAAAAATTCTTTAGGTACATCTGTGTATTTCTTAAATGTAAACAGAATTTCTGAAAATCTGTTTAAGGTGAGCATACAAGGGTTGTGTATCCACACAAATAATAATTACATTCTAACTGAAGAGACGAGGTATGTCTGATATGCAGAAGGCCAATATACAGCAACTCATAAGTACAGACAAGTGACACTGAGATGGGAAAAGCGGAAGTACTTTATACGAAGAAACCTAAGTTAGGATGGTAACAGTCGCAAAAATTCTAGTTCTTATAGTTTGAGAAACTAAAATCATGTAACCTCAGTGCTGAATCCCAGCATCTGATATAACATGTAACACCCACCCTTGCACTGGAAGCCTATGTCCCAGCTGGGAAGGCGCAGTCAGGAATGATTAAAGATGGACTACAGACAGCCTCCAAAAATTTGGTGACACCCATGCCAGATGTAGCTCAGACCTGTTCTGAACTGCTATAAAATTATACTGCATCCAATTTAATGCTCAGACACAGGCTAAACTATATACTGAATACAGATCAAGAATCTGCAATGAGCTCTATCCAACTGCTTAAAAGATTGAGTATTTTCTTACTGACACTTACTTGTGAATCAAAACTCCTCAGTTCCAGATTTGGCTCCTTTAGAATACTTTAGCAGTGTGATACTGCCAATGCTTAATACATTTCCACCCAGCATAATCATGTTATCAAGAGTAACCTAAGAATGTTGGTAGAGTACTCAGAAAAAGAAATTGTACCTCGTAGTCAACAAATTAAGTTTGTTATGATAAGGAAAGCAATATAAATAGGTTAATTCTCAGATGAAGATTCTCATAAATTAGAGAAAAAAACTTCTTTTCAGTGGGTTCAATGGACCAATCTCAAAAAAGTAAGCACTTTCAAGAAAGTTTACCCTCAATTTGTCTTCCTTCATGGCTGTATTAGCTCTCAAGATACTGTCTGTACACTGTGGTGCAATATTCAAGTCCTAATACAAAACATTGTTGTCGTGCTTATTAAAAACAAGCAAAAGCTCAACTGCTACCATATTAGTATTTTCTAGATTCATTACTAGATCTTCCGTACTTCTAATTGAAAGATTTATGTAAGAATGCCATCTCTGCAATTTACTACCTAGCATTATCTTTAAAATGGACCGAATCTGTATAATATGTATTTTCTGAGAGGTGGTAGACAAGCCAGACTTTTTCTAGAAATTAATACCAATATCAACATCCTATTTTCTTGAATAGTTATCGTAACTAAATTCCAGTTTCTTTTTTCCTTGGAAACCGGCAAGGAAAGCAGAAAACGGACCCGGCTTCAGAATGTGTATTATACAATACCTCTGATGAATATCTGCTTTGCTATAATATTTAACCCTTTTACAACTGCCTTGTCTATTTTTATTTATGCTCTCTTTGCCCCAAAGGACGATCCCTATTTAGAGAATGAGAGGAAAGAAATTAGAGCTTTATAGGTTATTTAAAAAGTACAGAGCTTTAAACAGAATTAATGTAATGTCAAAATAAGCAGAACTAAAGCAGTTTTATTTTTAAAAAGTAATCTGTGGTTATTATTCTCCTATATATTAATTGTATGTATGTATGTATGTATTTTTTATTTTAGTATTTGGTTTTTGGAGACAGGGTCTTGCTATGTAGCTCAGGCTGGCCTCAAACTCGTGGTGATCCTCCTGCCTCAGCCTCCTGAGTGCTGGGATTACAGATGTGCGCCACCACATCCAGCATTTAATTGTAGTTAAAGACACAAGTGCTTACAGTCTAGGGAAGAAGATGTTTGGTTAAGATTTCCCACAGAGGGACAATCCGTAAAAGAATATGCCAATAAGCCATATATAATTTTTGAAACACGGTCTCACTTCATAGTCCACGCCAAACTCAAACTTGTTGCTCAGACTGGTCTCAAACTTGTGATCCTCCTGCTTCACCCTCCCAAGTGCTGGGATCACAGGAGTGCAAAACCATGTCTGGCTAACCACATATAATTTTCACTTGACATACACTAAACAAATTTCTTAAGACTTTGGGCAAAATGGAAGGCATAAACCATGCAATTCGTGCATAAAATGTACTCTCCTTTGATGTCAGCAACACAGTGTGTCCTAAGTAATGAAGCAGCTAAATGACTACACTTGCTTGATGAATTTAAGATGTTTTGATGTTACTTCAGTTTTGGAGCAATAGCTTGACAACAGGAAGAAAAACAGAAACTGACAGTTTCCAACACCAATAAGGCCTTCGTACATCAGAAAGTCCCTACCATGTTTTCTGAGATTTTTATTGAGACACCTTAATCAAGATGTTCAAGTGAAGTAAAAAAACCTTTAAAACATTTTACAGTATCACATGAAATACTGTAGGAATCCATTCAATACATACGTTTTTGCTTGATGAAAAACTTCACATTAAGCAACTCCAAAATTTTATTTAGACAATCATTTTAACTGGTTAATCTTGTAAAGTGGCACTAAACACAACTTGAAGGAAATTTTAAATGACATTTCATAAAACAGCCTCCTCAAAAACCTAATTTATATATCTACTTCACTCTACCCAAAAACTGTAAGAAAAATATCTTTTAGCTTTTTTTTTTTTTTTTTGGTGGGTACTGGGGGTCAACCTCAGGGCCTCGCGTGCCAGCAGGCGCCCGTGCCACTGAGCGATATCACCGGCCCTTTTTTCGTATGTGGGTTCCGGGTCTTTTAACTATTTTTTTTTTTTTTTTTTTTTTTTTGTGGGTACCGGGGGGTCGACCTCAGGACCTCGCGCGCCAGCAGGCGCACGTGCCGCTGAGCGATATCACCGGCCCCTTTTTCGTATGTGGGTTCCGGGAGTCGAACTCGGGCCCTCACGCTTGCAAGGCAGGCGCTTACGCCGCTGAGCCATCTCACCGGCCCCTTTTAACTATTTTTAAAAAAATCTTTAATATGTGTAACTATTATCCAAAGTATTCATAAACAGGATCAACTTTGGACAGCAGTTAAATATTCTTCAAAAAAAGAAATGGCATCAGCATCAGTGTTTCTGATTAATAAAAAAAAAAGGAATGTTAAAAATGACAGTATTTTACCAAATATTTTCATTTATTCTAAATGGTAATGATATCAGTTCTTTTAAAATACTCTGCTTTTCACTCTGTCACAAGATATAACTAAACCAAAAGCTAGTGAAACAGACTGGAGGATGTCAGGGAGGCCAGAACTCCTGGTGTAGGCAATACTTCTGAGAAATTTGTTCTTCTTACAGCAGAAAGCTCTATGACCATTACCATCAGGTATCACATAGAAAAACAGGAAAAAGGAAATACCCACCTAGCTTTGCCTCAGATGTGTCCATCTCCCATTTGCTTTTCGGAATGTAACCCTAAATCGTACACAGAGAGAAGCTCGAAGGGTTAGAAAGAGACACATACATGCATAACACTTTTGAACTGGAAAAGCATTAAAACTGGGAATGGATTCAGTTTCCACTCACTAGTTATAAGTATATCCTTAGGGAAAACACAATCTTATTGTTGAAGAAACTAAATGACCAAATTCACCAAACTTGACTGCACAGATTTCAGAGTTGTCACTTCAGGATAGTATCATGAAGGCGCTTTGAGGCAGCTACAGTTCAGGACCCACAGCTGTAGTCCGAACAACAGCTGAATAGCAATTATGATAAGAATGTACAGATAGTTACTGTGCCAATATTAATATCATTTAGAGATTTTCAGAGAATTTACAATACTAGCTAGGTTATTTTCTAAATACAATTGCTATTCTTAAGTGATTGTAGCCATGAGGTTCAAAATGTGTTCTTCAAGACAATTATTTGATTTCTGTGTCATTTAAATAATCAAAAGAAAAAAGAACTAGTATCACTGACCCCAACTGCCCAATTATGAAGTTCGAATTCACTTAAAAATGACTCAATCCATGTACCAGTTAGATCTTACAAAGGCTAATTTTATTGAATCAATTTCAAAGCATTTCTCTTTTATCGGTTGTATGAGATTTTTATTCCTGATGTCTTTTAAAATTATGTTCTACTATATGAAAAACCAGAAATCTCCACAGACAATTTAACATCTTAGATTTCATAAGATAAATGAGTGGTTTATTTCAAACAAATTCCCAAAACATTTTCCAGTTTCCCAATATGCCTATTAAACTATGTAGTAATCCCTTCTAATTACTCATTGAGCAAGTATATGCTTTTTCCATGAGATTTATCATGATTCCCCCTTTCCTTTATTTGGATTCCATTTTCTATTAGACCCTACTATACAGAACGTTTAATACTAGGACCCAGTGAACAGAACAGATACATCAAAGGTGTCGGCATCTTCTGTTATGAATCATTGTATCTATACTACTGAGAATGTTGGCGTTGATAGAACAGACTGACACGGCTAAGTCAGGAAGCACGTTGAAGATACCATTACAAAAGCTTCTATGGAAGAGTTTACTTGAGCATCATCATTATTCCAGGAAACCTATGGGTTTTATACATTCCTAGTCTTTGTGTCAGAATTAATAATTCAATTTCAAATTAGTAGGTAGTAAATCAGGTTATAAAATTGTATCATTTTTCCATATACATTTTTAGAACAAACCAATACAAAGCTATACTGAAGTGATGGCACTAAAAGGACTGAAGAAACTTGTACAAGTGACATCTCAAAAATCATCTGAAAATCTTAAACATTGCTGGAATACTTATAAACTCTAAATCATATCCACTAGGTTCACTGATGCAGTAAAGAAGGCAAACTGTTACACCAATGATTCCACAAAAAGGATTCTCTTAACCAAGAAATCTTTGGATTTCACCCAGTTGTATTAATCAGTAAACTGCATTTTAGTGAAAATTCTGTTAAAAGGATCTGAATGACATGGTACTTGCTCTTAACCCATTGGTTAATATTCTCCAAGGAACTTTTACTCTTGGGATAGACACCAACAGTAGAAGACCTGGATTCTGTTCTTTGAATGAGTTAAGAGAAGTTTTAGAATATAAAGATAAGCAAATGAGTATATTAATTTCCCCCTGCTGAAACCATCTGTTCTTCCTTAGAACTTTATCATCTTCCCACTGCTTAAATAAGTAATACACCTGGAAATAAAAGAGATAGTCCAGCAGGGTAAAATTCTAAGGCTTCCTTGTTGTATCACTGATGTAAAAATAGAGTATTTGTGTATTTCACTTCAAAAAATAATTGCACATTCAATTAAAAACGTCAAGTTTTGAACTACATCTAAGCAAATGAGATGTTGTGAACCGTACCCTGAAATAAAATCTCCACAAAAGATGGAGTTTCAGAAAGCTAATACATAACACTGTAGACTTCTCACAGGGTTACTTTCTAGCATACACGCTGCAAGTAGCTAAAGAGGTTAACTATATTCCAGAACAGCGTGGACCTGTAAGCAAATTACCTACTACATTTTAGATGACTTGTGTCAAAATACAAAGAAAAATAAACTTTGTTTAAAAACTAAAAAGGAAACATATTGAGACTCAAATGCCATTAACTTTAAAGCTTAGTTTTTAATCCACATTTAAAATCTAGGAATGCAGGGGTTGACACCATCTCTATATGAACACAGTCTCTCTCCAGAGTTCTCTGTATCACACAGGGACCATCCCTTGAGGACTCTGTGTACTCTAGGGGACAGGAATCAGAGTTTTCAATTTGTACATTTCCAGAGGACTAGGAGAAGTGACTTTAGCAGGAACGGAAGTATTAAAAAAACCAAATATTCTGGATTTTAAAAGTAACACTATCCCAAACATTGCTAATTTCTGTACCTCATCGGCAAACACTGAAGTCATCATAACTCTTTAGGTTGCATTTTCTTGAAGGACAGGAAGAGGCAAACACTTCTACAGAGGTGTGACCAGAGCATTTACAGGGAGTACACAGGAACTTTGAACTCACAATAAGCAAGCTTCTAATCAGCCTAAGCAAAGCCCACTGCATATACAGTCAAATAATTTTCCCCATCACTTAACAGGATAAAATGCAGAACAAACCCAGCAGCCAGTGGCAAACCGTCTGTCTCCTCATTCAGTAAGTTTTTCTGCCTCAGTTGGCAGAAACTTGATTTCGAGATTTGTAGGAAAGAAGAGACAATTACGTGTATGTTGGGTAGGTTGTACCACGTACCTGCTGGAATGTAAGAATGTTCTTTCATATGTAATTGATTCTCTTTAAAAATATACTCCTCTAAAAACACCCGCAAGTGCAAGTTTCTTAGCACTCTGTTTAACATTACAGGGTTCTTTTTTGGTCTAGAGAAAAATAAAAAGCATCCAGAAGTTTCCTCGAAGATGACTATGAAATCTTTCACCATTATAATGTATATATTAACAACAGTAATCTGACCACAAATCTCAATATAAACCCTAGTTAAGAATTTTAACAAAAAGACACTTTGTTCAAAGTGGTTGGTCTGTCTCCTACCAGTTCGCTTTCCTCTTCCTCTGCGTCTTTCTTTTCTTCCTTCTGTTCTTCAATATTTGCATCAAAGTCTTCCATCTCTACCTACAATATGTGAATAAATCATTTAAAAAAATAGATAGTTAACATTTAGGAAAATGCTGAATCACTAAGATCTGGAATGATTACCATTGCCCAGAGCAAGAAAGCATAGATTCACTGTTATATATGATACAATTTTTACTTATTTTCACACACCACATAATTTTTTAACACCCTAATTTTGAAACAGAACTGATAAAAAAACACGATATTCTACCCTTTAGTTTTCCTGGGATATCCATCTTTTTAACTCCCTATAAAGTACAAGGCTTTATTACAAGTAGATGGTTACCTGTTTTGAATGCTTTTATGGAATCCCAGGATTTCTCTTTAAAACCTTTAACAAGTATTTTTTTTTTTTTTTTTTTTTGTGGGTACCAGGGGTCGACCTCAGGACCTTGCGCACCAGCAGGCGCCTGTGCCGCTGAGCGATATCACCGGCCCCTTTTTCGTATGTGGGTTCTGGGAGTCGAACTTGGGCCCTCGCGCTTGCCAGGCAGGCGCTTAATGCTGCTGAGCCATCTCACCAGCCCACAAGTATTCTTCTAATCATGTAGAACATACAAAGGACTCAAACGTTAAACTATAAGAAAAGGTCTAGTAAAAAAAGTAGAATGATAGTAGTTTGGCCCACCATGGTAGCAATGCAAGTAACAGTACATGGATTACAGAAGTATTTATAATGTAAAACTGTTAAAACTTGTAACTGACTACATGATGGAAGGACAGGGTTGAATGTTTGTAAAAGGGTAATGTTGGTAAAAAGTCCAAAATAACTCCCAGATTACTGGTTTTACCAATCACATGACTTGTGGTGCTAATAAAAAAAAATACTAGAAGAGAATCAGGTTTGGATGCATTACATTTTGGTAGGTCGAGTTTGAAGTACACCAAGAAAATAAATTCTTTTTTTTGGTAGAGAATTTAGAAAATAATAGTATAAAGAATTATAAAAATCATCTACAATTCCTCCACTAAAAATGTTTTACTCTTTTAAGATAATGATATAATCCACTTCAGTCTCTATAACTTAAGGGACATAGCAGTAATCCATGCTACCAGAAAGATTCAGATTATATAATGTGCAAAGTAAAAACAAAGCCAAGGACAGAGTCTAGAAGTGGCTCTTTTAAGATCTAGGAAGCAAGAAAAGCCAGTAAAGACAGCTGAAAAGGTATGGTCAGAGAGAAGGAAAGCCAGAAGAATGTGGACTCACAAAAGCCAAGAGAAAAATGTTTTCTCTTTCTCTTTAAGGAGGTGTGCATGGTCAACTGTGTCACATGTGGTGGCAAAATTAAGCAGTAACAGAAGTGAGAATTTTCTCCTGTCATGGAAATCACTGGTGAGTCTCTAGAGAATGGAAGAGGCAGAAGCCAGAGGAAATGAGTTGAGGAGCAGCATGAGGGTTAACTGCATATGAAAACACAATGACAATACTGAGCACAAGTAACTCTCACAGGAAGAGGTCAAATAAAACAAAAGTACGCAAGTGATCAAAATTGAAAATCTCTTTTTTACAAGATTTTCTTCCACCAAATTAATAACTGACTCCAGCAAATAAGTGAAAATGTGTTGGGGAATAGGATATTAAGAGATCCAAAGTATCTCCCTATAGATTAAGAGGGAAATGTGGAACAACAACTTGATAGTTATACCTTAGCCAAGTGACCAATGTCTAAGTGACAATAAAGAGATAAATTGATATCATATGGATCCTCATGTAATGCACTGAGGATGCACCATCACCTATGTACTATTCCTGCTAATGTTTAACCTAAACCTAAGCACATGGAAACAGACAAACACTAATTGAGGAGCATTTTAAAAAACAACTGGCATATACTTTTCAAAACTGCTTTGTTTTTCACGACAATGTCTGGCTGAGAAGTTGCTTTTTATATTAACAAGCTGGATCCTGAATTTTAAAAATTGCTATAAAGCACATCATAGGGACAGCTGGTGAAATCTGAATATGGACTATGTTAGACAATTAAGAAATTTAATTCAGAAAATTTATATTATTTAATAAGTATTTTATCATTGTTAAATTTCATTTTGATATTTAACTGGTTTTATAAGAGACTGTCCTTGTGCTTAGAAGATATCTACTGAAATATTTAGGGGTAATGTGTTATAAGGTCTGCAACTTAACTCTCAAATGGTTCCAGAATAATGGTGCCAACATTAATATTAATGATAAATATGTAATACATACATATCTAGCTGGGTGCAGTGGCACACACCTACAATTCCAGCTACCTGGGATACTGAGGCAGGAGGATTGCCAAGTTTGAGCTAAGTCTCACTAGCAATTTAGTGAGGCTCTGTATCAAAATAAAAAAAGGACTGGGATTCCGTAGGTTCAACCCCTAGTACTACCCTCTCATGGTCATACATAAACTGCATTTGAGCCAGAGGCACAGATTTACCTCTTCAATCGCAGCATCCTGTAGTAAAGAACGAATGTCTAGACGCATCATGTGTCGAGGTGCAGTTTCCCAGTGATCAGCCATCTATTGAAAAATTCAGGAGGTCAAGTTATTGCTGTAATCTACTCAGAGACCAAGTATGGATCTAAGATAAACTTAATATTACGAAGTCTAATAGGCCAGGCCAGGAAGAGCTAGGACACCCCTTTCACTTACATCAAAGGAAAAGAAACATTTACAAAAGCAGGGAGAAAAGATACTCTGAAAGAAAACTGGATAAACAAGCGCTTCCAGACAACAGTACTGACACTGAGAAAATCAAGTTTAGGGTACTTCATCATTCTATGTTTCTGAAGAATCACCTTATTTATTTCTTTAAGCTTTCTTCCGTGAATATTTCTCTTGCCACAAGTCTGGTTATCTGCGCTCATTTCAGCCAAATATACCTAAGCAACAATGAATAATAATTAAGCAAAGAAATATAAAACTTGTATGAAAATGAAGTGCTTTTAAATCCTTGTTAAGCGTATACCTCAAATCCCTTGGTTTTTGCTGCACTCCAAAACTGGTCAAAATGTCTAACTCTGTCATTGATAGCATCCAGAATGATGAAGGGGAAAAAGCCATCATCCAGAGTCTTCTTGAAAGTTTTGAACATGCTAGTGCGGTACGTCTCCTCCATTTCAGCTTCATACTCATATTCCATTACCTAAGAACACCCCGCCAAAGAGATCTGGAGTTAGTTAAAACAAAGAAGCATTTTAGACCTTTCCCTGGTTAGCCTGAGTACCAAAGTTTGTGTTCAGAAGGAGGAAAATTTTAGTTTTCAAAAAAGCTATCTCAAGCCAGGAGTGGTGGCATATGACTGTAATCCCAATAAATGGGAGCCCAAGGCATGAAGATCATGAGTTTAAGGTTAGCCTACATTACAACCAAAAAAATCCATCTCTCTCTCTCAACATGTTTTCCCTTTTTGTTTGTTTGTTTGTTTGTTTGTTTTTTGAGACAGTGTCTTGCTATGTAGCACAGGCTGGCCTCAAACTCTCAGCGATTGTCCTGCCTCGGCCTCCTGAGTACTGGGATTATGGGTGTGTGCCACCACATCCAAACATTTTTCCTTTAAATACTACTAATGAATCAAATTCAGTATATAATCTAAAAGGAAAATATCATACCTTCTTTTTCACTTTCTTTCCAGAATCTGGATCTTTTTCTTCCTTTTCTACTTCAGTGATAAAGTAATCATCCAGGCTTAAAACTCTGGGTGCAGGCCCTCCAAATTCTACCTCCTTATCCTAAGAGTCAAATAGTTAAAAAAGTTAAATAAAAAAAGAAATCTGTGATATCAGTTAATGAATATTCACATCAAAGTTCCCTCTTGTGGCTAACAATTTTCTGGTAGTTTCAAATCAAGCAGAGGGAAAAATATTTGCCTATGTAGAATACAAATCTATATAGAACAACATCTACTGCGGATTTACAGGCCACTAAAATCAATCAAATGGATCAGTTCCCTGTATCAATCATATGAGACTCATTAATACAAGAAAGTTGTTTTTTTGGTTTTCCCATACTCACGCGAATAAGTTTTGCAACGTGTGTCTTTCCACTGCCAGGCAACCCTCTCATTATGACAACGATCTGAAACACAATGGGGAAAAAAATCACTCAAAAGATTTTTCTGCAATGAGATCTTGTTTACAGTGACCTACTATTATTCAGAAGAGATCATGTGACTGCCTATGAAACAAAACGTAAATCTGAAAGGACAGAAATAATACAAAGTATTTTATCTGATCACAATGGATAGAATAAAAAATTAACATTAGGAAAATAGAGAAATTCACAAATACGTGGAAATTAAACAACACATTCCTAAATAACCAATGAGTCAAAGAAATCAAAACAAAATTCAGACAATCTCTGAGGTTTATGAAAATAAAGACACAACATACCAAAGTTCATGGGATGAGGCTAGAAGAGTTCTTAAAATGAAATTTACAGCTATAAATGGCTACATTTAAACATAAGAAAGCTAGCTGGGTGAGGTGGCACCGGCCTGTCATCTCAGCATTAGGGAGGCTAAGGCGTGACGACTGCTGTGAGTTGGAGGCCAGCCTGGGCTACATCATGAGTTTAAGGTCAGCCTGAACTACACAATGAGACAATCTCAAAAAATCAAAAAAGAAAGCTAAAATCAATAACCTAAACTTCCACCTTAAGACAATGGGAAAGAGCAACTAAATCTAAAGAAACAAAAGTAAGGAAATGAGATTAGGACAGACATTCACAAAATAGAGAATTTAAAAAAACAGAAAAATCAATAAAATTTGTTATGGTTTGGATATGACTTGAATGTGTTTTTCAATGATTCATAGCTGGAAGTTTGGTTTCCAATGTGGCAGTATTGAGGTGGTGGCATCTTTAAGAGATAAGGCCTCATGGGAAGTTATTAGGTCATGGGGGTACAAGATGTTGTTCTGAAGGCAAGCCTGAGAGTCTCTCTGGCTTCCTGTCTTGCCTTGTGATCTCTCCCTTTAAACACATTCCCGCCATGACACCACCCACTGTGCTTTGATGTAGCCAGAAGGCGCTTTAGCACAGCCAAGCAGATGCTGGTGCTATGCTCTTAAAATTCCAGAACTGTGAGCTAAATAAACCTCTTTTGCTTATTTTAAGTACCCAGGCTCAGGTATTTTGTTATACAACACGAAACAGACTATAAACACTGAAAGTCAGTTGTTTGAAAAGATCAATAAAACTGGTATTTTTACCTAAGCTGAGAGAGAGGAGAAAATGGAGGGGAGGGGAGGGGACTCAAATTAGTAGAATCAGAAAACAAACAGGGGGACCGGTGAGATGGCTCAGCAGCATAAGCGCCTGCCTGGCAAGCGTGAGGGCCTGAGTTCGACTCCCGGAACCCACATACGAAAAAAGGGCCAGTGATATCGCTCAACGGCACGGGTGCCTGCTGGTGCGCAAGGTCCTGAGGTCGACCCCCGGTACCCACAAAAAAAAAAAAAAAAAAAAAAAAAAAAAAAAATCAAACAGGGAGCTGGGTGAGGCGGCAACGAATAGATTAGTTGGGGGTGAGGGGGCTCAGGCAGGAGGATCACCATTGAGTTAGAGGCCAGCCTGGGCTACACAGTGAGTTCAAGGCCAGCCTGAACTAAATAGTGGGACCCTGTCCCAAAAAACAAACAAAAACACAATAAAAAACAAGGGACGTTATTACCAACCTGATAAATTTTTGTAACAGATTATAAAGGATATATAAAAACAACTGTATGCCAATAAATGAAATAACTTTGATGAAATAGAAAAAATTCTAGAAAGGCACAAACTATCAAAACTGACTCAAGAAGAAATAACCAATCTGAATAGACTTAGGACAAGTAAAGAGACTGGATTGGCAATAAAACAAAACTCAAAAAGAAAGGCCCAGGGGGCCGGTAAGATGGCTCAGCGGCATAAGCGCCTGCCTGGCAAGCGCGAGGTCTTGAGTTCGACTGTATGGGACTGTACAAAAAAAGTGGCACAGGCGCCTGCTGGCGCACGAGGTCCTGAGGTCGACCCCCGGTACCCACAAAAAAAAAAACAACAAAAAAAAAGAAAGGCCCAGACCTCAATGGTTTCATTGCTGAATTTTACCAAACATTTAAAAAATTAAAAATTTCTTTACAAAATGCTCTAAAAAATAGAAGAACTTATTTTATAAGGTCAGTGCTTCCCTGATACCAAAACCAGACAAAGACATCATAAGAAAACTACAGCTGTTTATCATGAATATGGATGTAATAAGTCAACAAAATACTAGCACATTGAATCCAGGAACATACAAAAAGAAAGCATACACCTTGACCAAGTGTGATTTCTCCCAGAAATAAAAGTTAAAAAAATATATTTTTTTGAGACACTCAAAAATCTGTAACACTCTGTAATTCAGGCTGGCCTCTAACTCGTGGAGTGCTGGGATTATAGGTGTGTGCCACCATGCCTAGCTCAAAAGTTAAAATTTGAAAACTGATTATATATCTTATCAATAAACTAAAAAAATGAAAGTCATACACACAAGCATCTTAATTGACATTAAAAAAGGCATCCTACAAAGTCCAACATCTTTTCATGATAAAAACATTCAACAAACTATGAACAGAAGGAAACTTCCTCAACCTGATAAAGTGTATCTATAAAAGTCCACAGCTAACATACTTAAGAAGGAAGGACTGGATGTCCACTCGTCACATCCACTCAACATTGTACTGGAGGTTTCAGCCAGGACAGTTAGGCCAGAAAAAGAAATAAAAGGTATGTACCTCAAAAAAGGAAGAAGTAGGGGCTGGTGAGATGGCTCAGCGGCTTAAGTGCCTGCCCGGCAAGCGCGAGGGCCCGAGTTTGACTCCCAGAACCCACATACGAAAAAGGGGCCGGTGATATCGCTCAGCGGCACGGGCGCCTGCTGGCGTGCGAGGTCCTGAGGTTGATCCCCCGGTACCCACAAAAAAAAAAAAAAAAAAGGAAGAAGTAAAACTACAGGATGGCATGATTATATACACAGAAAATCCTAAGAGTCCACTAAAATTGAAATTGATGAATTCAGCAATGTTGCAGAATATATGATGAATACATTTACAAGCCAATTACATTAAAAAATTTAACAAAATTAAATGTCAGTAGATTTAAACAATCCAATGAAAAGGTGAACACTGGGGGGGGGCGGGGTTTGCAGTTCAGTGGTAGTGTTTTCCTAACATGTGCAAGGACTTAGGTTTGATCTCCAGCACTGAAAAAAAATTTTTTTCTAAATGAATATCATTTTTATTGGACCTTTCCTAATTACAAATGAAATTTCATTTACATCTATAATTAGAAACAACACGCTGGGACTGTACAAATTAAGTTCAAAATAAAAATATATGCATTTTGTGGTTTCATAAAACATTTACTGAGTCTTTTAAAGAAAGCCGAAATAACAGCAATATATGCGAAAGTGATGATTTAATGACTATAAGCAGGACAAAGCAATAGAATTGTGCTTCTTTGCAGACTGGGGACAATGGAATGTTTAGCTACAATTTCCCATACAAACATGAAATAATATTCATACAGACTAAACACCCTCACCAACAACTGATGGGTGATGAACACACACCAAGTTCGACCAAAACAAAACACAAACTGAGAACTGATGGGGTTATTCATATTTAAAGTTAATATACTTGCTGTATTTAAAAATTCCTATAGAGGCTCATGATAAACTGCTATTTCTAGACATTACAAAGAAGGCATATTCCATTAACTGTTGTTTTTTTTTTGAGACAGGGTCTCTCTATGGAGTTCAGGCTAGCCTTGAACTCACTATGTAGCCCAGGCTGGCCTTGAACTTCTGGTAATCCTCCTGCCTCAGCTTCCCAAGCCAGCATTGAAATTAAAAAAGAATAAATTAAAAAAAAAAAAATAAATAAAAAAGGCAGATGCTATCAGACTGCATTAAAACAAATCTAGCTGTCTATAGGAATCACTCTGCATTTAAAGATAAGAAGAATAGGGCCGGTGAGATGGCTCAGCGGCTTAAGCGCCTGCCCGGCAAGCGCGAGGGCCCGAGTTCGACTCCCGGAACCCACATACGAAAAAGGGGCCGGTGATATCGCTCAGCGGCACGGGCGCCTGCTGGCGCGCGAGGTCCTGAGGTCGACCCCCCGGTACCCACCAAAAAAAAAAAAAAAAAAAAAAGATAAGAAGAATGAAAGTAAAGAGATGGTAAAAGGTATGCAGTAGTATGACCTTACTCATTTAGGATATATTCCAAGACCCCTTGCAGATGTCTGATACCACAGATAGTACCAAGTCCTACATATATATAAGCATTGCTGTCTATGACAGTCAATCTGATAATGAAGATAGCTACTAAGATAGCTACTACTAGTGGGCAGTGTATATGATGTGGACATGCTAGACAAAGAAATGTTTCACTTCCTGGGCAGATCAGAGCAGGACAGTGCAAGATTTCATTACATGACTGAGAGAATACCACATAATTTTAACGTGATGAACTGTTTATTTCTAAATTTTCCATTCAATATTTTAAGATCACTATTGGGCAACTAAAGCTGCAAAAAGTAAAACTACAGTAAGAGTAGACTACTGTGTCATGCAAATAGCAACCATAGAAAAGCTGGAGTAGCTATACCTTAATACTAGACACAAAAAGACCATAAAACAATGATCTATTAATTCTAGATACACAGAATCAAAATACCTGGCTGAAATCTCTAGTATTATTCAAATAAATATAAGACAATTTCAGACAACATAAGACAAATTTAAAAGAATGTGTACATCTGGAAGTCACTAATAAATTATGCCTAAACTATCAAGTCTCCTAATTTTCTCTTTTTGTTCCACATACTGTAAGACTAAACGTACTTTCCCTTTCTTCACAATGCAATTAATTGGGGTCTCGTGAATTTTTTTTTTTTTTTTTGTGGGTACCGGGGGTCGACCTCAGGACCTCGCGCGCCAGCAGGCGCCCGTGCCACTGAGTGATATCACCGGCCCTTTTTTCATATGTGGGTTCCGGGAGTCGAACTCAGGCCCTCGCGCTTGCCGGGCAGGCGCTTACGCCGCTGAGCCATCTCACCGGCCCTCATGAATTACTTTTTAAAGTTTTGAACATTTTTTGATACAAGACTTAGCTCTAACTTCTCACTTTATGAGATTATACAGTGATTTGTGATAGTAAGATGCCTTGAATCTGATATTTCTATGTTGCAGAAGAACAGGGAATTTCTATTCAAGATGTTAAAAACATCCCTTATCATCTTTGGATTTACAAGAAAATGAGTTAACCTCACAGGATTCACCTATGGGCTACTAACTTGTAGCTCAATAGCAGACTGCTTGTCTAGCATATATAAGGCCTTGGGTTCAATACCTAGAACCGTAAAAAAGAAAAAGACTCACTCTTTCAGGTCTGCTCTCTCGGCCGGGTGGTTTCAAAATGTCATCCACATTCTTTGATTCAGGCTTCTTCTCCACCCGGGGAGCTGGAGGTGGCTGGTGGCTCAGTGAAGGGGCTGGCAGGGGAATTCGCTCCTCTGGGTAAGTTCTTCGTTCTCCTGGATTTCCAGCAGTTGAATAAAATTACTACTCATATGGTAATTAATTTTGAAAGTTAACTCTCAGCTCTTAACCTAATCATAATTCAGACTAAGTGTAATGATTTGAGGGCCATTTTTTTTTTTTGGAGACAGGGTCTTGCTATGCAGTTCAAGCTGGCCTTGAACTTGATTATGTAGCTTAGGCTGGCCTCAAACTTACAGCAATCCTCCTGCCTCAGCTTCCCAAGTGCTGGGATTATAGGCATGCGCCACCACACCTGGCTTTTCTTTTTGTCTCTTGTTTTTGTTTTGAAGGGCCACTTTTAAATTAGAGAAAGTTCAATATAAATCTACTGAAATAAAGAAAATAAAAGATTTAGGTATATTACAGGGAAACAATGTCCACAAAATATTGAATTCATCCTTGTTCAATTAACAAGATATAGAATAATGTTTGCTAAACAATTCCAAGCATGACTTTAATTCTATAATTTCTGCTTTGTAGTTTTAAAAACAAGAGTCATCAGCTTAAAAAAGCTTCATCTTACAGGTATGAGTTTCTAGTTTATGTGTAACATATAGCAGTAAAAATCAACCTACATGTCCAAAATAAGGATCTTATATTTTATCTACTCAATGAAATGTCACAGAGCCACTAATAGGTTTACATACGGTATTATCAATTATAACAAGTACAACCAGGAAACTGCATTCAGATCTGGGGGTGCAGCTCAGTGGTACAGTGCACAGTGCTTGCCTAGTATGTGTGAGGCTCTGAGTTTGATCCCCAGCACTGGAAGAAAAAAAAAACTGCCCTGCATTTATACCTTGATTACAATTTCATAAAAATGTATGCAAAGAAAGAATGAAAGAAAAATACACAAAATTACAATAGTTGTACGGTGGGCAGTGGGATAAGAGACTCTATTTTTCAAAATTTCTTTAATATAAAAATGATTTGTTTTATTTCATTAATTACATTCTTTTTGTGTGTGTGGGTACCGGGGGTCGACCTCAGGACCTCGCGCGCCAGCAGGCACCCGTGCCGCTGAGCGATATCACCGGCCCTTTTTTCGTATGTGGGATCCAGGAGTCGAACTCAGGCCCTCACGCTTGCCAGGCAGGCCCGTACACCGCTGAGCCATCTCACCGGCCCCCATTAATTACATTCTATCTTTTTGTTTTTGTTTTTTTGAGACAGGGTTTCACTGTGCAGTTCAGGACGGCTTGAACTCACTTTGTAGCCCAGGCTGCCCTCGAACTCGCAGCAATCCTTCTGCCTCAGCCTCCTGTGCACTGGGATTACAGGCATGTGCCACTACACCCAGCCTATCCTTTTTTTTTTTGAGACAGGGTCTCGATGTGTAGTTCAGGGTGGCCTTGAACTATGTAGCCCAGCCTGGCCTCGAACTCACACCATCCTCCTGCCTCAGCCTCCTGAGTGCTGGGATTACAGACAGATGACATCACGCCTGGCCTTACATTGCTATTCTTGATAGAATGCTGTCAATTTGAAAAATTCTTTTTTTGTGTGTGTGGTTTTTTTGGGTTTTTTTTGCGGTGCTGGGGATTGAACACAGGGCCTTGTACATGCAAGGCAAGAGCTCTACCACTGAGCCACATCCCCAGCCCGAGAAATTCTCAAGCACATTTTACTTAGAAAGTTTAAATCCATAATTACACTTAAGCCCTCTCCAACTGTGTACATTCTCAAAATCCTTACAGTTAATAAGATATAGCTCTACCTCCAAACATGGATGGGCCTTCATAGGCTGGTCGGTCAGACTTCCTGTCATAGGATGGCCTATCAAATCCCCCTCTTCTGGATGAGGAATGGTCTTTTTTGTCTCGATATGACTGAGTCCTAGAAAATGTAACAGGAAGTACTTTGGTTAAGTACAAATATCTGAAGGTCTCTGCTTTATAATGCAACACCATTATCTGTCCAATCCTCTCTATGGGGAGTTACTCTACATAACTAATATTTGTATTTTGCTTTTTCACTTACATCTGCCTTACATAAACACATCTAAAAATCTCATAAATTGCAAAAATAAATTGCTTGCCTATAATTAAGTAATGATTACACTTTCTTGACAATACCATTTCCATTCCTCTCCCATTAAATTATCTGGAATTCAAATTAGCAAAACTCAAGCACCTACTTTCCTGAAAAGTGATCTGGAATTGGTCTCCCTTCTCTAAGTTACACACCCACATCCATACCCCCAACCCACAGAATATGTCATATACTAAATTTGCTTTAGATACACTAACTTTTGTTGAACTTAAAACATACTAACTTTTGTTGAACTTAAAACATGTTAATTTCACACCTACCAAAGATATTTTCCACACCATACCTATCATCACGGGGCCGACGATCTCTGTCAAATCGATCCCGGTCATAGTCAATAACACGATCCCGGTCTCGGTCTCTATGGGTCTCCCGATCCCTTTTAAAATCTCGATCAAAGTAAGGTTCACGGTCTCTGTCTCTATCATAGCGATCGCGCTGGCCTGCATGATCTACAAAAACAGTTAATACAAAATAAGAACTATATGCTTTCTTGGATATAAAGCAGAAAAGTACAAATCTGACTTTAGAACTACTATAAAATGTTGCCCTAAATTCAACTTAAGAATCTTCCATCTATCTTAAGAAAAGGCCCAGATGATCTTACAAAAAAAAAAAAAAAATCAAGTCATAATTAGGGCCTAAATTAGGTTCAAAAATATTAATCTGTATGGGAATCCTACCTGTTTCAAAAGTTGACCTTTCAGGTAGTGGATCTGGGCGTAGGGTTATTCTTTCTCCGTAGGGTATTTGCTCAACTTTATTAGTGGACATATCTGGTTAAAAAAAAAAAAAGAGCAGGGATAAAATGCCGTAGGAGTGAGCTAAAGTTAATTCCTACTGAATCTCAAATACAAGTTCACCTTCTTACTTACCTCGGCCATGGCCATAGTCAACGGTCTGTTGCACCGGCGGTGGTTTGGACATTGGTGGCATACCCATAGGCATTGGGCCAGGAGGGGGAATGGAAGAGTGAACAGGTGGAGGTGGTAACACCGGGGCAGGCGGAAGTGTTGCAGTTTCCGACTTAAATTCAGAATTCAGTCCTTGTTCATCATTTGTATCCCAGAGTCCATAAAAAGAATCTTCATCCCAGCGTTCCTGTTCCACAGCTGAAGTTTGTGGCTTCATCACTGGAGGAGGAGGGGGCGGAGGAGGAGGAGGTGGAGGTGGTGGTATTGGCACAGGTGGCCTGGTCATAGGAACAGATGATCTTGCTGGTGGAGCAGAGGGTCTTACAAGTGAACCTGGTGGTTTACCCATAGGAGGGGGTGGTCTATAGGACCCTGGAGGCTAGAGAATAGAATAAATGACTTAGTAATTGGGCATTCCATCATGTTGTCACAGATCAGTGGAGAAATGAAAATAAAAACTTAATAAACTGGATCCATTAAAAACTTACAACTTTGAGTTTTAAGACACAATGAGGGCCTGTGAGATAGCTCAGTGGAGTAAGTGCCTGCCTGCCAAGTTCGAGGTCCTGAGTTCGACTCCCGGTACCCACATAAAGGAAAAAAAGGGCCGGTGATATTGCTCAGCGGCACAAGCGCTTGCTGGCAAGTGCAAGGTCCTGAGTTCGACTCCCAGTACCCACATTAAAAAAAAAAAAGACACAATGAGAAAAATGACATGACAAGCCAGAGAGGTAGAAAATATATGTAGAAAATATATGTAAATCTCATATCTAAGAAAGTACTTGAATTCAGAATATATAAAACTCGTAACTCATAAGACATATAATCAAAAATATATAAAGGCAAAAAGATCCGGATATTTCTCCAAAGAAGATATGCAAATGACTAAGACACACATGAAATGATGCTTAACAGCAAGTCATTAGGAAAGTGCTGATTAAGACCACAATGACAGCATTTCATACCCACTAGAGTGATTATAATTAACAAAATAGAAAAAATGATGGCAAGGGTGTGGAGAAAGAAGATGCCTCTTAGATTGCCAGTGGGAATGTAAAATAGTGCCATTACTTTGAAAATGGCTGGCCAGTTTCTTCAAAAGTCAAATTTACATATGACCTAATAATTCTACTTCTGGGTATCTATTCAAGAAAAATAAAAACACATCCACCCAAAGATTTGCAAATACTCACAGCAACCTTACTCAACAATCCAAATGTCCATCACCTGGTGAATGGATAAACATAATGTGGTATATCCATATAATGGATATTATTCAGCAGTAAAAAGAAACGAAGTACTGATTCATGCTAATACATGGATCGATATTGAAAACATTTGCTAAATGAAAGAAGCCAGACATTAACAACCACAGATTGTATGATTCAATTTATATAAAATGCTCAAAAAGGCAAAGCGGTTGCCTCAGACTGGGGGGTAAGAAATAATCAAGATATTATACAAACATACACACACACACACACTTTTCCAAAATGAATGTAAATATTATGTATTTTAAAAAAGAAAAAAAAGTTCACAACATTACTATCCCATCTCTAGACATACACAAACACAAAACATACCACTCTCTCTTTCTTCTCTTTAACCTACTTAGTTTCATACATTCCAGGCCCAACCCAAACCTAAACTTCTGTGGGTGGGGTCATGCCATTGGTTTAAAACAAAAACAAAAGCCTAGGAAAGGGTGTGGGGGAGAAGATGGGCAAAGGATATAAAGAGGATGAGTAACAGGTAAAGGGTATAGCTGAATAGGAGGAATAACTTCTAATGTTCTATAGTACAATGGAGTAATTACAGTTGACAACTATTAATTCAGTATTTCAAAATAGCTAATAGAGAGGATTTTTAAATGTTCCCAACAAAAAAAATTATAAATGTCTGAGGTGATAGCAATGCCAATTACTCTGATGCGATCATTATCGGTATGTAATGAAATATCACTGTGCTCCATAAATAAGTAAAATTACTGTATCAATTTAAAATAAAAATACATTAAATATAAAAAACCTCCACAAATAATTCTGAGGTTCACCTCTTGATTAAGAACCTCAGCTATGAGCCATATTCCCAGCTCTAGAGACCTATCTTCTCCACAAAAATAGTAAATCTCCAGTGAGAGAAACAAATTCCAGGAGGCTGCTCTCTTGTATTCCTTTCAGTTGTCTAGCAGACAATAATGTGTGGCAAGGATGGGACCAATGCAAAACATAAGTACTAGGAAACAAATAAACAAACTGAATAGGATACTTAGTAATCCCTCCAAGAAGGGGTGCCACTGTTATATGCATGTTTGTATTTGTTTTCCCAAAGCCATTTTACTCTTTGCAAGCCTGATTCAAACACTTATTTCCCGTTTCTCTTATTTCACTGTTTGTGGTTTATTCTTTATTAACAGCTATTTTAGACAGTCAATATATATTACTTATGTATTTACTCATATACAGGCTTTGCTTCAAAACTAAACTTTTTGAGGAAAAAATGGATTTCACTAATATGAAAGGTACATTCACTGGTGGCCACTATAGACTGAAATTAAAGACAAATGGTAGTTACCAAGAGCTAAACTTTTTATTAGGATACACCACTTTAAAATTTGTTAAGAAAATGCCAATACAGGACAAAGTTATTCTGTCTGGGGCACAGCTACTCAGGTAAGTTTTAACTATCTGCAGATCTGTTGCAAGTACATCTACAAATAAAACAGAAAGGGTTTTCTTCATTCTATATTGTCAGAGCAAAATATAAATTTGTGCCGGGTGTAGTGGTGCACACCTGTAATCCCAGCACTCGAGAGGCTGAAGCAGGAGGATCACTGCAATTTCGAGGCTAGCCTGGACTACAAAGTGAGTTCAAGTCCAGCCTGAACTGCATAGCAAGACCCTGTCTCAAAAAGGAAAAGGAAAAGGAAAAGGAAAGAAAGAAAAAGAAAAAAAAATATATATATATATATAAATAAATTTGTAAAACAAAAACAACCCTATAGTATTTACATAAGAAAGGAGTAATATCTATATTATATTAAATACAAACTAATTTAAAAATCCCTAAGAATTAAACAGATAAATATGGGCAAGGACAAAAGAGTTTGTACAGGAAGAAAATATAATTAACATGGAAAAATATGCATATCACTAGTTATAAAAAATGCGTATTAAAACATATATTAAAACTGTTAAAACTACCAAATATACTAAGTAGCTGATGAGTTACAAAGCTATAGTAAAGATTATAAAACTATTCTTTTTTATTACATATATATATATATATATTTTTTTTTTTTTGGTACCAGAAATTGAACTCAGGACCTTGCGCTTGCCAGGCAGGTGATGCTTATAAGTTTTTAATCAATATTTAATCTTTTCAACATGTATGAGACTAAGTATCCTTGACTGTAATCAAGAGTACAATGTAGCAGGCAAGTATTTAAAAAACAACTTTATTTTAAGCAAAGGGAATGACAATGTCCATATTCTTTGAAGTATCTCACTTTGAGAATTTGAAATTATTGAAAAGTTATCTAAAATAAGAACTTGGTACAAAAAAGTTTATTAAAGTTGTATTACTAATAGTAGTGAAAGATTAGAAACAAGTGTCTAACATAAATGAAATAGCTCAATAAGTCACTGAGTATCAAAAATAATGTAACATAGCCACATGTGGTGGCACATGCCTGTAATCCCAGTACTTGGGAGGCTGAGGCAGGAGGATTGCTGCAAATTCGAGCCCAGCCTGGGTTACAAAGTGAGTTCAAGGCCAGCCTGAACTGCATAGTAAGACCCTGTCTCAAGACAAAAACACCAAACCAAAACAAAACAAAAACAAAAAAAAAGAAAAGAAAAGGAAAAAAGAAAGAAAAGAAACTCTAGACTGAGAGAATAACATGTATATGGAAAGTCATGGAAAAGTGTAAGTGGCACATTCACAGTACTGTTAAGGACCTCCATGTGAAGAGAAAACTGTAGTGTATGAGTGGAGTAGCAAGCAATGGTCAGAAGAGGTCAGGCCAGCGCAGGAAGTACATAACTAATCATGTGAAAATCTGTATTTTATCCTGAAAGCAAAGGGGAAACACTGAAGAGTTTTGAAGCCAGGGAGCATCACGCTGAGATTTATGTTTTAAAATGTCTATTTTTAGGGCTGGGATGTGGCTCAGTGGTAATGATAGAGCACTTGTCCCTCATATGTAAGGCCCTGGGTTCCATCCCTAGCATGCACGCACACACATAGAGATACACACATAATCCTCAATAAAATGTCTATTTTGGCCAGAAATTATACCATGCTGCCTGAAGTGGAGTGTAAGCATAGTACTAATGTAAAAGAGTTTTTTGGGGTGACAGGAATTTATCCCTTGAACACTCAAACTGTAGCTACGTATGGTGGCGTATGCCTGTAATCCCAGCACTCGAGAGGCTGAGGCGGGTGGATCGCTGTGAGTTTGAGGCCAGCCTGGGCTACAAAGTGAGTTCAAGGCCAACCTGAACTGCATAGCAAAACCTTGTCTCAAAAAGACAAAAAAACAGAAATGAAAAAACCAAAAAACTCAAACTGTAGGGTATGTTATTATATGTAATATATCAAATTATACCTTGGAATTTGATTAAAAATAATCACTGTGGCAGCACAGTATAGAACAGATCAGAGGAGAATAAAATGGACAGAGATGATGAATTAGAGTGCTTCTGAAATAATCTAGGCAAGCACTAATTAAGATTAGAACTGAAGTAGGGAAGTGGAGAATAGAGAATACTGTATTTGATCAATATTAAAAACATAGTAAAATGACTGCTGTGATGCTCTGATTGTCAACTTGATTGGATTGACAAACACCTAGGAAATCAGAAAAGCACAAAGCACACTTCAGGGTGTGTCTGTGAAGTTGTTTCCAGAGACACCTGGCATGTGGGACAGCAAAGTGACGAAGGAGTCCTGCCCTGTTTCATCCAATAGGGCAGAGGCCTAGACAGAACAAAAGCAGGAAGAGACCCGTTAATATAGTGTTCTCTCTCTCTCTCCCTCCCTCCCTCTCTCCTCTCTCTTTCTTCCTCCTTCTCTCTTTCTCTGGCTGCCACTGGGTAAGCAGCTCTGTCCCACCATGATGCTCTGCCTTACAACAGGCCTGGAAATGATGGAGCTAAATGACCACAGACTGCAACCATGAGCCAAAATAAATCTTTCTTTCATTTGATTTCTCTCAGGTATTCTGTCACAATGATGGAAAGCTGACTAACATAACTGAATATGGAGAAGTAGGACAAAGCAAATACGTAGGCTGATTTTCAGATTTTGAGTTACGACCACTAGGTGATGGTACGCAAAAAGACAAATTTAATGGGGAATGAGCTCCATTTTAAACAGACTGAGTCTGACAGGAGACACATCCATGACAGAAACTCTATAGGCAGATGGATGCACATCAAGCTCCGGAGATATATCTGAGGAGTCAACAATAATCATGACAAGTCACTGATGTCAACAACTGTGTATGAGTGTTGTATGTCAGACCACAGTGGAAGGGGATCTTGAAAAATGCAGAGTTAATTTGATGAAATGGTTCAACAGTGGATTTTTTGGGCCGGGGATATAGCTCAGCAGCACAGCGCCTGCCTGGCAAGTGCAAGGTCCTGAGTTTGATTTCTGGTACGCCCCCCCCCCCCAAAAAAGCAGTAGATTTTTCCTTCCTCATCGTGCTGTTATATAATTATTTGCATGACAGCATTTTAAAAGTCCATCACTGGCTTAAAGGTATAATAGCAATAAAAAAAAAATTAACTCTGAAGTAAACAAAGGGAGAATCAATCATTCAACTTTAACATAAACACCTCTTTTTGTTCCTGCCTGAATGGCACTGAGCTATGTACTGGGATATGTTTCATCCCTCTCCCAGCTGAACTAGTAGTCTAAAGAGGGAGACAGTGCTATGAGGCTCACTTCTAGCCTAGTCTAAATAGAAAGCAGGACTATAGATATTTGAACATAAAAAATTACTAGGAAGTTTCTATAATTCTGTGAACATGAAGCCACACAGTTCAAGTGTATTTGGTCTACTTGTCAAAACCTGGGAAAAAGAAACATTTCTTACACATTTTGACCATATTTATTTTATTTTAATTAGCGAATTTATTTATTTATTTATTTTTGTCTTTTTGAGACAGGGTTTCACTATGCAGTTCAGGCTGGCCTTAAATTCACTTTGTAGCCCAGGCTGGCCTTGAACTTGCAGTGATCCTCCTGCTTCAGCCTCCTGAGTGCTGGGATTACAGGCATGCACCATCACGCCCAGCTTGACCATATTTAAAGATGTTCAAAGGTCAAGCCAGGCATCATGGTGCACACCTGTAATCGCAGCACTCGGGAGGGTGAGGCAGGAAAACTGCCATGAGCTCAAGGCCACCCTGTGCTAGTAGTCAGTTCAAGGTCAGCCTGAACTATAAAGCGAGACCCTTCTACAACCTGTCTCAACTACCCCCCCTCCAAAAAAAGATGTTCAACTGTTACTTTTATTTTCCTAAAGTGTACATTTTTATATGAGAAATTTATACTTATTGTAATAAAATAAAGTCCAGCAACATGTAAATACACAAAGAAGAAACCATTATATTTTCTGGTCATATATTTTCCCGTACCGGATACATCCCAGGTCTTGATGTACTCTGCAATCTCGAGTCCTGGGGTGGGAGATGGTCAGCAATCTGTGGCTCAGACCCAAAGTCTTTCATCTTTTGAAGCTGCTCTTTCTGTTCCCTGTAAACAAACAAAATTGCCACTGTATATAAAGCATGTTTACACCATTCCTAAATGACTATAATTAATACCAAATTTAAAAAGAGAGGGACCTAAAAACTTTTTTTTCTAAAACCCTCTGCAGTGACCAAACTGTACCTCTGGGATAATATTTGCTTGCTTTTATGTAAGTAATCTCATTACTCATCTAAGATCTATAAATAAAGTATTGACGATCTTTAAGGACAGATCCTACAACCTGTTTCAACAGGTTCTAATATTCTAATATTTCATCTATTTATGTTTTTCTTTTATCCAACCAAAAGATCTCTTGCTATTTTTGTTTGTTTGTTTTGTTTTTTTGTCTTTTTGAGACAGGTTCTCACTATGCAGTTCAGGCTGGTGTGGAGCTCACTTTGCAGCCCAGGCTGGTCTCGAACTTGCAACAATCCTCCTGCCTCAGCTTCCCGAGTACTGGGATTACAGGTGTGTGCCACCACACCCAGCTTATTTTTTTGATACTGTTTCGACCAGAGGTTAAAAAATGGTGACTCATGAACTTTAACCTTAGAAAGTCCTTTTAAACTTGGCTTTCACATCAGTTTTAAAATTTAAATTAGCTGCCATTATTTACCAAGCATATAAATCCAGATTTTAGGGCTAGGTGTGTAGCTCAGTGTTAGAGCACTTGCCTAGCATTCACAAGGCCCTCTGAACTCAAGCTCTGCAAGGAAAAAAAAAATTCAAATTTTAAAGAGATTTGGTAACACTAATCCTACATTTTCACACACCAATGATTAGGTGAGTGAAGTAATGGCTGCCCGTGTTAGATGAAGCAGTTCATCACAATTCTCACCACACTTCAAGAAATTCCATCTGGCTCACTTTCACTCATTTTTGTTTCCTGTCTGATTCTGGTGAGCATTTTAGCTTATGGTCCCTAGTGTAGATAGTGAGGTTTGTCAGTTTATATTTAAAAACATTTCATTTTCCTAAAGATTAATTATGTAACACTTTGGGTTTTTCTTTAAACCCCATTGCTAAATCCTTTTACTTTTCCTTATAATAACAACCTTAAACGTATGTAACCTCTGTAACCTCTTTAGATTTTTCACAATTTTCTCCTTAAATTTTGTTCATTATAGTGACCCAAACAGACACAAAGTCATAAGACTATTTTCTGCACCATATAAATACTCCTTACGATATTCTTGACTTTATACAGACACAACATAACCTACTTATATTCAACTATGACCACAATTAACCATCACTTACTATAATTTGTTTAATTATGTTTATATTGCCTAGAAAGAGCTTAAAAAAAAGGATGATAAAGAAATACCATCTTTTATCCAGCATTTCTATATAAGGTAATCATGCATGAAGAAGAAATTTTTAAATGAAAGAAAGAAATCCTGGCAGCTTAGCAACACTAATCAGTTTGGTGTTTCCATAAACAACACAGATTTTAGAGTCAGACAGACTGAATTCAAATTCTGAGTCTGCTACTTATTTGCAAAGTGAACTTAACTGAATCTTAGTATCATCTGTGAAGGTTTGAAATAGAAGGATTTGACACAGCAGGACTAAGACAATATATACTAAGTTATCAGCACAGTGCCCAGCACAGAGTAGGTATGGATTAGAGATGCCCACAGTTTAAAAGCCAATAGCTAAATATTCAATGGCGTGCTTCCACATCTCCTTCATAGGCAATCTAGGAAAAATAAAAGTCTTAGGCTCTATTATGGACCAGGGAAACCTGTTTTGCGGCCTAGGGCATCTGGTCTTTCATCTTTACCCATGATTATCTTTCCTCATATTTTCTTTTCTAGTCCTTAAGTTTTAGTTATAAATTCAATTCATATCATCCACAAATGCAACAAGTGAAAGAGAGATACAATACATTAGAATCGATCAAAACCTAACCATTAAATTACTTTCTCAAAACCCTGCTAAGAAAGCTTGCAATATGTTACTGACTTCTCAGTTCTTACCTCAGGGTATATAGTTGGTTTAAGGATTAAATGAGTTATTGTACACAAAGTATTTAGCACAATTCCTAGGCACAGAGTTACACATGCAGTAAACTGTTAGCTTTGTTATTGTTGCTGTCACATGGGAAATACTATGTAGACACCTATCTGCATAGTTGATTATAAGTCAAGAAATCCAAATTCTATTCACCATCTCACAAAGAAAATAGTTGATTATACAAGACACAAGTATCAACCTTAGGTAGAAATATCTGCTTCTAATTATAATGAAAGATAAAACATCCCAAAAAGAAAGTATCAACAGACAAATCTGAAGACATTTCCAGGTAAACCATTCTGAGCTGCAACAAAGAAAAACATACCACTTTCCAAAGTTATATCAAAGATTAGTGAATATGAAGCCTATCATATCTAATACCATAGAACAAAATGCCTACTAGGAAAAAATAGATTACATATGAGCACTGTGAAAGCCAGAGCCCTATAAAGTTGAAGTTTAACCCTTGAAATGCACAGCCAAGGCACGCCAGGAACACATCTATAAAGGCCAAGAACAGCAATCAATTTGCACATCTCAGGGCATACATTTATAATGAACAGTTCCTAAATGCACATCCTAACTCCCAAACAGCACTGAATGACCAGAAATATAAACTGAAAGTACATGATAAAAAAGTAAAATGATTCCACTCAAATATATATCACTTTAAAAAGAACAGTCTGAAAAGTGATTTCAACTAAAAGAAATGATCTTAAGGAGTGAACTTACCGAAGCATTTTCAGTTCTTGTGCAGCTTTCAAAATGATTTCGTGCTGCCTCTGACTGAGAACCATTACCCCTCCAAGGCCTTGGTCAGAGTCTAAATTTGCATCGGACCCCATCATTTCAGAGGGATGATGTGAGGAGGACATATGTTCCGCCATGGGGGAATGTCTATCCACATCAGATGGGTACCATCTGTCTGACAACCGTTCTCTTTCCCAGTCCAGTCTGTCTGGAACATAATCTCGCTTTTCCCGCCACGTATCTCCTCTTTCTGGATACTCTCGAATCCTCAACTCACCCCTATCACGGAAATCTCGGTCATAACCATGGTCTCGATTTCTTTCTTCTCTCCATCTATCATCCCGGTATCTATCCAAAGGTGGAAGAGGTGGGAGGGGTGGTAAAGGTGGAAGAGATGGAATATCCCGTTCACGAAACTGTGATTCTTGATCATCCAGTGGTCTCCCATAATCTCTGTCCCACTCATTATCCAAGTTTCTATCGTACATATCCATGGGTCTTCCAATCCGATCTACATCCCTGTCCAAGTCCCTGTCCATTTCCCTACTGTAATCCTCATCCATATCCTGATCTTTCTCCCAATCATCCCACCAAGGGCCTCGCCTATCTCCATCATGAGACCGAGATGGTGGTGCCGAGAACCTCTCCTCTCTGTTATATGGATCTGGTGTATCATCTTGATAGTCACGCTCACACTCTCTCCAGTATCTATCTCTATCCCAGTCATCAAGTCTTGCTCGTTCCATTGGAGCATTTCTGCCATCTAATGGGAACTCTTCATGCCCTCTCTCTTCTCCATGGTCCCATGGAGCCCTAGAAAGCTCATCTCGGTGATATGGATACATTTTCTCCCCACCATCTCCTGGTTCTGGTCTGAACGGACCTCTATCACGACCAAAATCTGGTCTGCTCAGTGCCCTTTCCCGACTGCCAGGCCCTCGAGGTGGTCCCCTCTCCCTGCTCCCAGCTCTTCGGGGTGGTACCCTCTCCCTACTTCCAGCCCTTCGAGGGGGTCCTCTCTCCTGACTCCCAGCCCTCCGAGGTAGTCCCCCCTCTCGGCTGCCAGCTCTACCCCTGTCCTGGCTGCCTTGCAGTCCACCTGGCACTTTCTCCCGACTGCTTCCCGGCCTCACCAACCCTCTGTCCCGGCTGCCTTCTCCTCTGCTCATCTTCTCTCGACTGTCTTCTCTTCTACCCATCATCTTATCACGAAAGTCTTCTTGCTTGACCAACTCAGGGCCTCGACTCACTGCCTGGCCTCGGCCTCTGTTTACTAGTCCTTTGTCCCGTGTGTCTTCCATTCTGCTTTGCCCAGGACCTCTGTAGGACGAAGTGCTGCCTCGATTGCCTTCTAATCTATTATCTCTGCTATCTGGCCGAGGCAGCCCTTTATCTTGGTTGTTTTCTGAATGGGGCAGACCAATACCCAAAGGTTTAAAATCATTATCTGCAGTTAATGATGATGATGATGCTACTGCTGTTTCTCCCTCCATGCCCCCCATTTTTGAGGGAAAAGTAGATTGAATAGGTAAAGATTTATTTGCAAGGGATATGGGCTGAGTTACAGCTTGGGTTTTGTCCATTTGAGTCTCCATGCTTTGAGAATTCTGGTCCCAATCAGAAGTCTCTACGAGCCCTTCCGAGACTTCGCTTTTAGGTGGCTCTTGTTGAGAGTCGCTTAGATTCTCATTTGACTGAGCCGCCTTGGCATCCTTTATATCTGCAGCAATGGGAAATGTAGCTGATTGCATTTTAAAATTCTTCTGCTGGTTACTACTGGTGTCTGCTAATGATTCTTTGTTTCCTGAAAGAGGTTCTGCTTGTGACTTAGCTTGCTGCTGATGTTGCTGTCCAAAAGTTGGTTTGGGGCCTTTCCACTGTGGTCCACTCTGTCGAGGACTTAGGGATGTATTGGGGGTAATATAAAATTGAGATGCTGGCCCCCGGGGAATCATTCCCCATTTGCTTTTAGTGCCCTCTGCTGGGTGACCTTCATATCTGGGTCTTGGCCCATCGGGGCGATTTCCTTCAAAACGAGGCCCTTTGGGTCTCGGTCCTTCACACCTTGACCCTAAATCCTCAAATCTTCGAGGACCATCAAATCTACAAGTAAAACAAAAGATATTACTCAAGACAGTAAAGCAGAAAAGAAATTCTCCATGTAAGAATATAGAAGGCATTCTTGCCTTAGAATCTGTTTATTACAATGACTCTTCCAGTCATATTAAACAAATCCTGTGTCACCTGTATCTCAGAACCAGTATGTTAAGGTGGCAGTGCTCAGATGATCTTAGGACAGGTTTTAGAAATCATGTCAGCATTATCTAATTCACTTCAACACATCTCCTGCAGCAAGTCACTGATCCAGTGAATTGTTAAAAAGCAATTATAAATATTCTGCCTTGGTAGCCAGAAAAACTCACTATTTTAAACAGAAGAAAATTAACAAATTCCATTAACTCTGAGAGCACTTTTAAAACTGGAAAACTAAGTATGAAATAATTAAGAAAAACTAGGATAATTATAAATATTGTTGGAGCTAGCGCTGATCTTGATTAACTGACAAAAGTTAAAACAAAAACAATAACAACAACAACAAAAACAAAAACAAAAACAAACCAGCAGCTGTATCGTTAAGACTGGGTTCTGACATTTTAAAAAATCCAGGCAAAGATGTTTGTTCTATGGACTCACACACTCAATGAATAAACATTTAGTGCAAGCTCACTGTCTGTCAGGCTCCATACCACATCTAAGAGATACGCGAATAAAATATCCACCTGTGCCCTCAAAGACTTTATAATCAGGTGGAGAGAGAATCTAATAAGCGTCAACAGGTGTAATGATTAAAGTCTACCTGTGTACAAAAGGATAACGGAGGAGAAAATGGTCAGTTCTACCTGGGCAAAGGAGTATTGTCCAATAAAGGCTTTACACAAGAGAAGATGCTTCAACTGCATCTTGAAAAACAAATTCTCTGAAAGCAGTTGCTGGTGTTGGAGATGAGGGGAATATGGTGGCAAGGGCACATCAGGCTAAAGAAGCAATATGAGGAAAGGCAGAGAAGTGCATACCATTGTAGCATGTTTGGAAGCTCAAATAGTTTAGCATGGCTAATGTAAAGGGGAAAATAGTATGGAGAGCTGGGAAAGAGTGAGGAGTGGAAAGGCAGCACACTAAGAAATAAGGCAAAGAGGCAGGTAACTATCAGTCTCCCCAAGATCTTGTATGCCTGGTGTGGCAGAGACTACTGCTACTCATTCCTCCCTTTTCTACAGTAATAAAGCATCCATGTTTTTAGCTGGGTCCTTGGACTAGAGACTCTTTCCCAACCCCTCTTGCAGCTAGAATTTGTAGCCAGTGGGCTAAGAGTGAAAATGATCCACACATCCTTCTGGGATGTCCCTATGAAGGAAAGGCCACATTCTTTCTTGATTGTTTGAGACAGGGTCTCACTATGTAGTTTAGGCTAGTCCTGAACTCACTACGTAGCCCAGGCTGGCCTTTAACTCCAGGTGATCCTCCTGTCTCAGCCTCCCAAGTGCTGGGATTACAGGTGGGTACCACCACATTCAGCACCATTTCTTTTTTCATGCTGGCTCTGACATAGTGGTGAAGCATCTTGACCATGTAAATAAGGGCAACATACTAAGGGATGGTAAAGTAACAAATCAGAAGGAACCTGGGTTCCTGAGCTATCATACAAATCTTGAGAGAGTGAGCTTATTAAAGCCATCTATCCTTGGATCTGTTACAACAGATGAATTAATTCAGCTGGTTAAGAAGTTTGAAATTACTTTATAAGCACTTAGAGTCACCAAATATGGTCTACCAAAGATTGCTTTAGTAGAACAGCAGATGAATAAGGAGAAAAAGTATGAAGATTACTTCTACAATATGGGCAAGTGAGGTGATATCTACTCTACGGCAGTGATTAACATGAGGATGTAGAAGAGACATTAAAATGAGTAATGTGAGAGAAGGTAGAACTAATCGGGACTTTGTAACCAGTAGGAATAAAATAATCATGGAAAAAAGCATTTATGATTCCAAGGTTTCTGGCTTAGATGACTGAGGGAAAAGCTTGATGCCTTTTATGCTTTTACTGAGAACTATGAAAGGTTTCATTGTTTGGCAAATCAATCAAGAGTAATGAATTCAGGTTCAGCAAAAGCTTTAGCTCCCATCCCTGTGACTTTAGGCTGGTCAAAAGTCTTAGTTTCAGGGGCTGGTGAGATGGCTCAGAGGCTTAAGCGCCTGCCCAGGCAAGCACGAGGACCTGAGTTTGACTCCCGGAACCCACATAAGAAAAAGGGGCCGGTGACATCGCTCAGCGGCACGGGCGCCTGCTGGCGCGCGAGGTCCTGAGGTCGACCCCCCGGTACCCACAAAAAAAAAAAAAAAAAAAAGTCTTAGTTTCAAAGGCAAGAACACTTCCATTAGGGAACACAATGATGATTTTATTAAGCAAGTTGAAATTGCAACTTTACTTTTACTCACAACTTTTAAAACCTCATGCTTTGAGGTTCTGAATCAGTAGGCAAAGAAGGGAGTTACTTCCTGTACTGGCTGGGGTGAATGATCTGACTTTCAAGAGGACATTGGATTAGTACTGCAAATAGGGGTAAAGAGGGGTATGTACGAAACATAAGAGGTCCTCCAGAACACTTTTTAGTACTTCCATGTCTTGTAACTAAAGTCAATGGGAGCCGGGTGTGGTAGCGCACACCTGTAATCCCAGCACTTGGGAGGCTGAGACAGGAGGATTGCTGTGAGTTCAAGGCCAGCCTGGGCTACAAAGTGAGTTCAAGGCCAGCCTGAACTGCCTAGGGAAACCTTGTCTCAAAAAGACAACAAAACAATAAAGTCAATGGGAAGGCATAATAACCTAATTCAGACAGGACTGCTAAAACTCAAGATCTTTCAAGAACAGAGGTCTGGGTGACCCCATTAGGCAAGAGACCAGAACCAGCTGAGGTGCTTGCTGAGAGCAAAGGGGATACGGAAGTAGGTAGTTATAAATACCAGCTCTGACCATATGACCTGCTGCAGAAATAAGGACTGTAATAATGAGTATTTCTTCCTTATATGCGTGTGTGTCTGAATACAGTATATGCCTATTTTTGGTTCATTTGTTTTCTTTCTCCTCTAACAGAAGAGGTGTGAATAGCAAAATTATATCTAAGTATGTAAGTTACACAGAATCAAAGAGAAAGTGTGAATAAGCCAGAAGTATGAACATTACCCCAAAGACAAAACAGGGAGTTTTTATATTGTTTTGGAGGAAAGACTAGAGTGTTTTAAGTCCAGGGCTAAAAGTCTCATGTTAGGTACAAAAATTTTCCTTGGGCCCACCATATTCAGAAACATGAGAAAGGGAATTCTGGGAAATGAAGTTCAGCCTAACCCAGCTGACGCTTTACCCACAACAAATCGGGGGTATCAACAGATCAAAATCTTTAAATTCTGGAAGACAGAACACATATGAGTGGTAACTTACAGAAGAACATGACATCAGAGTGCTGGTAGTAGAGGGAAATAAAATAGAGACGGGGCTGGCTATCCCACAGAACCCCAGGGAGAGTCAGGACACCAGGGATTCTAGGGAAAGACAGGAATAAAATTTGAGGCTAAAGATATGTAGACTAAATCTAGATTAAGAAACATCTAGATTCAAATCTTTCCTTAGAATGAATGTCTAGATTCTTGTATTTGAGGGTCTCTTCACGGCAGTGAGCAGTTCCTTACCGTCTCCTCTAAATAAAGCCAACCCTGACAGATGACAAACCCAGCACATGTGCCCAGAGCTCCCAATCAGCTTGTCAGTGTCTCCCATTTTGAAATACAAATGGACAGCAGAGGACCATTTGATATTGGAGAAACACCTCTAAAACAAGAGGAAGAGGCCAAAGAGATAACAGGACACAAATGTGGAAAAAGCAGATTAATGTAAAAAACAGAAGAGAACATATGAAAGCAAAATTCCACTCAAAGTGATATCCTCAGTGAGATTTCTTAAAAATAGATTGATCCTAGCCTTAAAAAAGCTCAGATTCTTTTAAAAAAAAAAGTGTTCCGGATGCACATTTGTAAACATCGTATTGTCTCCCTAGTATGAAAATGCAATTTCACTGTGACTATTCCATTCCTTAAGTCTTCTATTTTTACCTAGCTTTTACATGGCTTAATCTTATACTGAGTAATATTTTTCTCCAAAAGGTATTTGTACATTCTCTAATGCTTGAGTTTGTTAATACATGAGAATGTTTACTTGTTGTCTTAAAAATAAATAAATAAAAAAAATTTAAAAAAAGTGTTCCTATGATTTGATTTGTTATTTATATTAAAAAAAATCAGAGCCAAAATACTCTAACTGTAGAAATTTTTTCAAATTCTCAAAAAAATACAGTAAGAGGGCTGGGGATATAGCTCAGTGGCACAGCACCTGCCTGGCAAGCTTGAGGTCCTGAATTCGATTCCCAGTACAAAAAAAAAAAAAAAAAAAAAAATTACAGTAAGAGGATCATAAGGTAAATTACCTCAAGAAATACAAAATGTGACAGGTGTGGTGGTGCACATCTATAATCCCAGCACTCTGGAGGCTGAGGCAGAAGGACTGGTGCAAGTTTGAGGCCAGCCTGGGCTACATACCGATAGTTAGTTCAAGGCCAGCCTGAACTACATAGCGAGACCCTGTCTCAAAAAAACAGAAGAATAAAAGATGAGACAAAAATAATCCAAGAATACTATGTCCCAGAGAGAAAAAGAAAGAAAGAAAGAAAGAAAGAAAGAAAGAAAGAAAGAAAGAAAGAAAGAAGAAACCAAACACTAATGAAAAAATAGCTCAAAGAAATTTCCCAGAGTTAAGAGACTCCAATTTCCAGACAGATGGGGCCCAGCACACTGACAATACTCAGTACAATTAATCAAACAAACAAATCACCGTGAAATTTCACAATACTACAAAGGAAAAAAAAGTTTGGAGAGGGATGGGGAAGTAATTAAACCAGGAAAAAAAAATAAATAAAAATAACACCATAGGGCTGGTAAGATGGCTCAGCGGCATAAGCACCTGCCCGGCAAGCGCGAGGTCCTGAGTTCGACTCCCGGAACCCACATAAAGGAAAAAAAGGGCCGGTGATATCGCTCAGTGGCACAAGTGCCTGCTGGCAAGTGTGAGGTCCTGAGGTCCACTCCCGGTACCCACATTAAAAAAAAATAATAATAATAATAACAACAACACTATAGCTATTCTAGATGACAGAAGAAAAGAGAACAATGAACGCAAAGCCCTGAGGACCAGTTATATCCAACTTCAAATTCTATCTCCACATTATTAGTCGAGTATGGGATAAGGCACACTAACACAGACAAGTATAAGAATAAAGAAACTTTCAGACATGTGAAAACTCAAAAAATTTACTTCCCACCCATACTTTCTTAGTATGCTACGTGAGCAGGCACTTCAGGAAGAGGAGGCACTAAATTCTAACAAGAAGCCGTGAAATTCAATAAATTCTTGCCTCTAACGCCTGAGAACAATCAAGGGAAGAAGAGTAAGAGCCATACAAAAGATCTGCAGAGCAACCAAGCAGCACAAAGAATGTGTGACTTCAGGAGAGAGATCCTTTCTGCCAACCCTGAGGAGAAAAGAAGATGGTGCTTTCAGCAGCAGGGATGGAGGATTATTTTAAAGAAGAAATTGCAAAAAGCATCAGCACTAGAAATTCTAGAAAAGTTATTACATGAAAGAAAATAATCACAGTACACTACTTAGCTCTACAATAAACATCTATAAAGTAATGCAAAATTTAATGATTTATAAAACTGTTATCAATATATTGGGCCGATAGATTTGGGGAGTAGAGTAAGAAATCTTTATCAGAATAGGAAGTAAACATATAATATCTAAAATGTATACATCAACCCAGGCATGGTGGCTCACACCTGTAATCCCAGCATTTGGGAGGCTGAGGCAGGACTGCCATGAGTTTGAGGCCAGCCTGGGCTACGCAGTGACCTTAAGGCCAGCCTCAACTATATAGTGAGACCTTGTCTCAAAAAACAAACAAACAAACAAAAAAAATGTCTAAGTCAAGAAAGGAGTAGCATGTTATTTAGTGTGAAGAATAAAGACAGCTACCCAAAGAAAAAGTCAAAGAATTAAAAAAGGGTACCATTAGGAAACACACCTAGAGTGAATTTGGGTGGTGGATGGCCATTTTGCTGGGTTTTTAAAAACCATGTGTATGCATTACTTTGATAAAAATGTAAAATGTATTTCTTTTTAACAGGCAGAGAGAGAGGATTAGCCCATCAGGAGAAGGGCTTCTTCTTCCACAAGAAAGAGCATAGTGGCTGGGCATGGTGGAGCATGGCTGTAATCCTACCACTTGGGAGGCTGAGGCAGGAGGACTGCTGCAAGTTCAAGGCCAGCCTGGAATACATAGTGAAACCCTGTCTCAAAAAACAAACAGGCCACTGGGTTCTTGCTTGTATGGTGGCCCACCCTCATGCTGTAGGGTGTACTTTTCCTACTTTTCCTTGGCCCAAACTCACTCTGCAGAGCCTGTTTCTCTTTCTACCTTTAATAAAACTTTGCTACTGTTAAAAAACACAAACAAACAAACAAGCATACTAAGTAAAAGTAAGGGCTAGGAGGAAGTTTTATTGGGCCTGACAGCCTTGAGTTCTTCTGTGAGGCAGGAATCCAGTGAAATTAAAATGTTTGCTGAGGCTGAGAAAGCAGCAACAGGGTAGATGGTCTTTTAAAGTAGTGAAGACCTGACAGCTATCATGGGCAAAGGGAAAAGGAGTTCATCAAAGCATGAAATCATAATATTAACGATGGAGATCACATATTCATGGAGAGAGAAAAGTAGGCTGTTTTGGGGTTTTGCACTGGTCTGGTCCCTTTTCTTAAACTTACATTTATTAATTCCAAGTAACCATAATAATAATGCTTTAGATCACTGAAGTTGTATAAAATAATCTGCTTTAATCAATTAACGTGATAAGACAAGACTATCTTTCACAATATCCAAGAGTCAGGTGAGAAACCTTATCAAAATACTACCTAGCAGTATCACAAATTCTGAACATGAACATGCTGCTACCCTAACTAAACTGTGAATGCCTTGGGAATTTTACCCATGACTGACATTTTAGCATGAACAACATTTCCTGAAAACTTGCTAACCATCAGGCACTGTGTTAGTATTAGAAATAGTCACACCTAACTTCAAGGAGCTGACAGCCCACAAGAAGAATGAGACAAAGAGATCAACAATCAGAAGAGAATTCAAGACATATGGGTCACTTCTGACTTGCTACCCACGGTGTCCCTGTGACTGACCACTGGAGAGTCCCAGTACACAATTAATGAAATGCCCCTGGGCAGGAAAAATAGAAGTATAAAGAAAAAAATGGCAGGGAAAGGACTCTAGACAAAGACAAGAGCATGGATAAAGAACAGAGGAAAGGACAAAAGAGGAGGCACTAACAGGGGAACAGATAACAAGAGAACATGGCAGAAGAGTTGATAAAGGTAATAAAAAGGCAGAGTATCTTACTTTCAGATGAAACTGATGGTTAATAGCCAAAGGTTGACATTTTATTTTCATTTTAGGGAACAGGAAAATGTTGCAAACATTTGAAATATACCTTTTTTTTTTTTGGTGGGTACCGGGGGTCGACCTCAGGACCTCGCGCGCCAGCAGGCGCCTGTGCCGCTGAGCGATATCACTGGCCCTTTTTTTGTATGTGGGTTTCGGGAATCGAACTCAGGACCTCGCGCTTGCCAGACAAGCGCTTAGGCCGCTGAGCCATCTCACCGGCCCTTGAAATATACTTTTAATGCTAAACGTACGAAGGCAAATATTTATCACTATTCCATTTTCAAATTTCCAAAACTCACAGATGTTACAAAATGAGAAACAACCAAAACCTTTTTTCATTTATAAAAGTAAAGAGCTTTTAGGCCTTTGGAATAAATATATGAAGAGAAACTCATAATAAAAACAAACCATTTCAATAGCAATACAATAAAATACTATGACCTTTATTATATGTAACCACTTACATTTGAAATATAGTAAAAACATAGTATGTATTCGCTAAACACAATCATAAAGATGCGTGCACTGTGGCATGTTGGTTAGATGAAATGAAAAACACTTGAAATTTAAATATGTAGAAAATTTTGTTGATAGTTAAGTGTTCCATAAATCCCTACAAAATAAAAACCTTATGCTGGGCATGGTGGCACATGCCTGTAATCCCAGCACTCCAGGAGACTGGACAGGAGGATTGCCGTGAGTTCGAGGTCAGCCTGGACTACACAGTGAGACCCTGTCACAAACAAACAAACAAACAAACACCCCTAATACTAGGTATGAAACCCTCTAGAACTAGAATTTTAAAATTTGACATAAAATTTCCAAATTGAGTATAAAGACTTAAGAGGTATAATGAAATACAAATACCCTTAAATAAGATATTGTCTGTATCACACTTTATTTACATCAACAGGCTATGGGAATTACAAGACACCAAATTCTGGAATCAAACTGCTTCTCTCTTTTTTTTTTTCTTTTTTGTGGGTACCGGGGGGTCGACCTCAGGACCTCGCGCGCCAGCAGGCGCCTGTGCCGCTGAGCGATATCACCAGCCCCTTTTTCGTATGTGGGTTCCGGGAGTCGAACTCGGGCCCTTGCGCTTGCCGGGCAGGCGCTTAAGCCGCTGAGCCATCTCACCGGCCCCCAAAACTGCTTCTCTTTTAGTCTTCTTGTAAAATTAATGCCTCTTTTCTATTGTCCAGAACCAAGGTCCTAAAATAAAAATTCCCAAAGACAAGTAATCACTATAAATATGAATAATCATGACAAACGGGAACAAAAGCTATAGTGTTTCCAATAGACTACTAATTCCAATTCTAGTAACACAGCTATAGAAAGAGTTGTACGGTTCCAGTCCTAAAACCAATCAGAGACCTTGATATTATGAAGATGTCAATTTCTCAAAATGGTCAAGAGACTCTCTACGATGCTCATCAAAATTACAGCAGGTTTTTGAAAACTGACAAGATGATTCCAAAGAGAATGATCAAGACAATGTAGCACATGGGTCAACAAACTACTGTTATGGGCCAAATATAGTCAAGAGTGGTTTTTAAATATTTCTAAGGATTAAAGAGAGAAAAAGAAAAAAAAAATTTGACAGAGACCAAATATGGCCAACAAAGCATAAAATTATTTACCATATGGTCCTTTACAGAAAAACTAATTCCTTTAGTTTTCTAAAGGAAAGCACAGACGTGGAGAATTTACAGTGATGGATATCAAGATTTATTATTATAAAACCACAGTAATTAAAGCAGAGTGTTACTGTTGCAAGGTACACAAATAGACCAAGGGAAACAAAATCAGAAACAAACATCAGGGGCTGGTGAGATGGCTCAGCGGCATAAGCGCCTGCCTAGCAAGCGTGAGGTCCTGAGTTCGACTCCCAGTACCCACATCCGAAAAAAAGGGCCGGGGATATCGCTCAGTGGCACAGGCGCCTGCTGGCGTGCGAGGTCCTGAGGTAGACCCCAGGTACCCACAGGAAAAAAAAAAAAAAGAAACAAACAAACATCAGATACTTGATTCACGATAGAAACAGTGCTCAGGAGTAGGGAAGCATGGCCTTTCAACAACTTATACTGGGGTCAATTGCACAGGAAAATAATGAACCTGGATCCCTATCTGGCACCATACACTAACAAAAGATCAAAAAAAAAGAGAATAATGTGTTTATGTCCTTGGAGTTTTCTAAACAGTATACAAAAAAGCACTAATTATAAAGGAAAAGATTTATAAACTAGACTATTAAAATCAAGAATTTCTTTCTAGGGCCGGTGATATCACTCAGTGGCGTAAGCACCTGCTGGCAAGTGTGAGGTTCTGAGTTCGACTCCCAGTACCCACATTAAAAAAAAAAAAAAAGAATTTCTATTAATCAAGAGACACCATTAATCCTTAGAATTGATCAAGGTTTACTGGATCCAATTAGTTTCTTAAAAATGTTTTTATTTTTTTATTTTTATTTTATTTTATTTTTTTGTGGGTACCGGGGGGACGACCTCAGGACCTCGCGCACCAACAGGCACCCGTGCCGCTGAGCGATATCACCGGCCCCTTTTTCATATGTGGGTTCCGGGAGTCGAACTCGGGCCTTCGCGCTTGCAAGGCAGGCGCTTAAGCCGCTGAGCCGTCTCACCGGCCCAAAAAAAATGTTTTTAAAAACAAACAAAAAAAACAACAACCAGTTTAACAGTTCTATCTTTATTTTTTTTTTTGCCATACGGCCTGTTGCCACGCTGGCCTTGACCTCAGGGTGATTCTCCTGCCTCAGCCTCTGAAGTGCTGGGATTACAGGTGTGCAACAGTTTTTTTTGTAAAGACAGATATTTCATGATTTCTTTTTTTACAGATGTACTAAAGAAAAAATATTTAATTAAAAAAATTAACAAAACATATATTATCTTGCAATTACCATTTGGGTCCACCAAATCCTTTCATAAATCTAAGATTAATTATGGGATCTTAATGATTTTTCCCCACAGATCTTTTTGTTTCTGTTTTTGTTTTTTAAATAGAGTCTATGTAGTTCAACTGGCCTTGAACTTGCAGTGTTCCTCTTGCCTCAGCCTCCTGAATGCTGGGATTACAGGTGTGAGCCACCACGGCTGTCTCCCAATAGATCTTTTTTTTTTTTTTATATGCGGGTACCGGGAGTCGAACTCAGGACCTCGTGCTTGCCAGGCAGGCATTTATGCCACTGAGCTTTATCACTGGCCCTAGATCTTGAAACAGTCTATAAACGTCCTTACCCTAGAACTCATTATTACTCATCATTACACGTCAGTTGTCCCTGTGTTAAAAGATTAAAATAAGGAGACAACAAAAAATAATGAAACTGTCTAAAAGGAGGAAACGAAGAAAAAACTGCCATCACCTCTGCATTGCTCAAAACATTACAATCTGTTCTGGGACTTAACTGAGCACAATGACTATGTACTGTAAACATGTATTAATAAAGAAATAAAGAGAAGAAAACTAACAGAGAAAGTTGTTTCAGAATTATTAGAATCAAAAAATAAATGCAGGGCTGGGCATGGTGGCGCACACCTGTAATTCCAGCATGCAGGAGGCTGAGGCAGGAGAATCACCTCGAGTTCCAGGCCAGCCAGGGTTCTTTAGTGAGTTCAAGGCCAGCGTGAACTACATAGCAAGACCTCATTTCAAAAAATAAATAAATAAAAATAAAAATAAGGTAAGTACAAAGAGACAGCACCATTCTAAGCTCTATAAGTGATGACAAATTCATATGATAAATGAAATCTCCAACTATCAACTATGAGTCCTCAGATGAATATTCTCAAACTCAAGATTTGATGAGCAAACAATGCTTTTAATTTTGTTACTTTGATTTGGTTTTTGCAACAGGATCTTGCTATGTAGTTTACGCCAGCCTTCAACTTGCTAAGTAGCCCGGGCTGCCCTTTAACTTGCAAACCTCCTGCCTCCACCTCCTGAGTGCTAGGATTACAATCACGTGCCACAACGCCTCGCTGCAAAATACATACACACATACATGCATATCTATATCTATATCTATATCTATATATATACACACACACATATACACATAAACACACACATATAATTGTTTTTGGCAGTAGTGGGGATTGAACCCAGGGCCTTGCACACACCAGGCAAACACTCTACCACTGAGCTATATCCCTAGCCCATGCAAACAATTTTTTTTTGTGTGTGTGTGGGTACCGGGGGTTGTCGACCTCAGGATCTCACGCGCCAGCAGGCACCCATGCCGCTGAGCAATATCACTGGCCCTTTTTTCGTATGTGGGTTCCGGGAGTCGAACTCGGGCCCTCGCGCTTGCCAGGCAGGCACTTACGCCGCTGAGCCATCTCACCAGCCCAAACAATGTATTTTTAATAACAGGAAAAATTGCAGTGCTGTCATCCCCTTAGCTATTAAATAGGAAGTACTTACTTTGTGGCAAGAGCCTGTACCATCTGGACTTCGTAAAATGATGTATAACACAAATATTTCAACTTTTGTGATGCTTACATGTTAAAATTTACTTGCTGCAAGGTAAGAGTATATTACTCTCAAAATTTTTATTAAAATTTTTAAGTAGTTTTTCACTACCTTTAAAATTTTTCTGTAAAACTTAAAATTTAAAACAGTCTGCTGGGCGTGGTGGCGCATGCCTATAATCCCAGCACTTGGGAGGCTGAGGCAGGAGGATCACTGTGAGTTCAAGGCCAGCCTATATTACATAATGAGACCTGCCTCAAAAAAGTAAAATAAGTCCATTGAACCTAGGTGGTAAATGTTAGCAACTACTTTTCTGGTATACTGAGGGTTAAAATAAAAGTGCTACAGAATGAGAAATCTGTGACACAGTGTAGTGGATAGAAGATTTGAGATCTACTATTATCGTGATGTCACTGAACATCCACCAAAACTGCTAACATCTAGGCTAACAATACCAAGTGTTGACAAGGATACCAAAAAATGATCACTAAAACACTGCCGGTAAACATTGCTGTAAACTGACACAACCACTTCGGAAAACTACTCAACAGTATGTATCAATGCAGAACATGTATAGACCCTATGGATCAAACACTTCCAATCCTTTAAACAGACTGTGGGATATTCATACAATGGAATATTGTACAGGAACAAGAACGAACAAACTACTACAACACAAAATGGATTAATCTCACAATACTACAGTGTTAAATGAAAGATGCCAGACTCAAAAGAGTACATATACAATGATTCCATTCCATACACATTAATATAGCTAAACAAAATTAAGTACACACACACCACAAAAGAAATAACCAGCACCAAAACCACATAGCAACATTTTTGACAATAATCAAAAAACATCAATGACCGTCAATATGAGAAAGGATAAACAAACTATAGTATATTTATACAGTAGAATATTATGCAGGTATGAGACTGCTACGCATAACATGGATGAATATCACAATAATACAGTATCAAGTGAAAAACACTCAAGAGTATTACAGTATTATATCATTAATATAAAGATCAAAAACAGGCATTCTATGATATAAAATGTCAGTATAGTGGTTATCTTTAGGGTGGAGGCAAAGTGACTGAGAAGGGAGATGAGGAACTCTTGGACACCAGTACCTTCTATCTTTTGATCTGAGTAGTGACAACACGACTGTACCTACTCGTGAAAATTCACTAAATTGTACACTTAAGATTGTATGTTATCATTAAACTAAAAAGGTTTATTACTGAAAAATAAAAGGTTTTGGGAAATAAACATCCACTGAAATGACAGTTTATTGCAGCAACAGTAGATTTCTGGAAGACCTGGTGAATCTAATAATACACACACACACACACACACACACACACACACACACACACACAGAGTGCCAAAACAGCAGCCCAGATGCTGAACAATGCAGTATGCTACTAATGTTTTTTTTTTTTTTTTGTGGGTTCCAGGAGTCGAACTCAGCACCTCGCACTTGCCAGGCAGGTGCTCATGCCGCTCAGCTATCTCACCAGCCCCGCTACTAATATTTGATGCAGTTTTGTCACTTGACTTTCTGGAAATCTTCTTTTATTTATTTATTTATATTTTATTTATTTTTTGTGTGGGTACCGGGGGGTCGACCTCAGGACCTCGCGTGCCAACAGGCACCCGTGCCGCTGAGCGATATCACCGGCCCCTTTTTCGTATGTGGGATCTGGGAGTCGAACTCGGGCCCTCACGCTTGCAAGGCAGGCGCTTACGCCGCTGAGCCATCTCACCGGCCCTGGCAATCTTCTTTTAGAAAGCAGCCTGTATCTGGATTTTGCAAAAATTCAAAGCAATTTACAGTATTTATTTTGCTGGGTCTCACTCCACAGTTCAGGCTGATCTTAAATTCACTATGTAGCCCAGGCTGGCCTTGAACTCAAGGCAATCCTCCTGCTTCAGCCTCTGGAGTATTGGGATTACAGACATGCATCACCACATCCATCTATAGTACTTTATTTTAATACCATATTACTGATAAATCAGTTTAGCTGTGTTTTTTTTTTTTTTTAATGTGGGCACCAGGAGTCGAACTCAGGACCTCGCACTTGCCAGCAGGTGCTTGTGCCGCTGAGCGATATCACTGGCCCTTTTTTTCCTTTATGTGGGTACCGGGAGTCGAACTCAGGACCTTGCGCTTGCCAGGCAGGCGCTTGTGCCACTGAGCTATCTCACCAGCCCCTAGCTGTGTTCTTAATTCTTTTTTTCTACCCAGTTTTGTTTTTAAAAAAGTGGCTTTATCATGTCAGCCATGTTTATAGCAAAATCTGAGTTGAACTAATAAAGTTCACAAGTTACCATAATAGGGTAGATCATTCTTACTTCAGTCCCCTTCAACCAGTTTCCCAAGCGTGTGTGTGTGTGTTTGTGTGTGTGTGCCATATATATATATATACATATACATATACACATAGATAGATAGATAAAACTAGAGTATACAGTCTGCCAAAAAACATATACACATTTCAGGAAAAGAAAAATAGCATTTTTTTTTTTAACAGATGGTGTTACCCTCATATCGGGGACCCTAGAGAATGTCGTATATTGCAGAAAACCCAATGCACTGCCAGCCCTTAGAGAAGAAATTGGAAATGTATGTGCAGCAAGCTCAATGACCAAGGTTACCCAAGTGGGAGTTCACCACACTAAAAGTCTAGAAGCTAATGGCTACCACTTTGAGCACCTCTTGCAATTGTAGAGGTCAAAGGTAACTTGTATTAATCTCATGATATTTAGTGTTAAAATATTTATACAAATTTTTCTATTCCTGAAGTGTGTAAACATTTTTTTGGTGGTTGGTGTCTCTCTCTCTCTCTCTCTCTGATGAAAAATAAAGGTAAGTGTTAAGCCTTATAAAAACCAACTAAATGAAAAACAAATGCATAGGTTCAGAGTGAGACAGACCTAGCTTAATAACTAATGTGAAAAAGGGCCGGGAAGCCAAATATTAAGCTCAACAGGAGTCAAAATTTAAGAGTGCTGACCAAAACAGATTGTTAAGCTTACAAGCACCTTATGTATAATGAAGATGGGTCCACGGTCCTCTGCATCTGCATAAGCATTCCTTCTGAAAAAACCTAACAAAAAAATGGTCCCTCAAAGAACAGTGAGCAGTAGAGCAGAAGGAGTTAGAAACAGTAACAATGTAAAGGAAAAAGAAAAAAGGAATTTGAGTTTATGTAACAGGAAGAGTTACACCAGTAGGTAAGACTGGGTGAAGAGACATGAGGGGTTATTACACAGTTATAGTGACATACACACTGCAGAAGAGGAATAGGAGAATTTATTCTGTGTTGCTCCACAGAAGCAGATCTACAATCAACAGGTAGAAGAAGTTACAAAAACACATTTAGGTTTAATGCAAAAAATACACTTTCTATGAAACTATGCCTTATATGGCAGTGTTCTTTATCACAGTGCCAATATTTAGAGTCTATCCACTCATGGGGGGTGTAGTAACACCTTTAATGACACCACTATGGGAGGTGGAGGTAAGAGGACTGCAAGTTCCAGCCCCGCCTAGACAACTTAGTATGACCTTGTCTCAAAATTATTTTTAATTAAAAGGGCTAAGGATGTAGTTCAGTGCGAAGGCCCTGGGTTCAATCCCCAGTACTACACTTGCACACACACACACTCACACACAAAGTTCATCAACTGCTTCTCACAGAAAGTAAGAGGGATTTAAAGTAGATCAGAGGGCCGTGGATTCTAATCTTCCTTAACCATCTATTAGCTATGTCACCTGAGGCAATTTATTTATACCTCTCCAAATCTCAGCTTTCCTTATTTATCTATTTACCTCATGATATCACTGAGAGGAATAACTAAAGTGATACACAGAAGATCCAGCATGACAAATTAAAATGCAACACAAATGCGAATTGCTGTAGAGAGGTATTGCAATAGATCATCGCTAAGATCCTTCCAGCACTGCGATTATTAACTGTATCTTTGAGGTCACAAAAAAATTAAGTACTAAATTTACAAGACCAGGATTTGGTACGCAAAGAGAGAAAACATCAATACGACAGAAATCAAGGGAACAGAAAATATATACATTTCATTAAATGTTGAGAATGTACTTCCCTGATAGCACATTAGTCTGCAGATCTAAAAGGCAAGGCTCAATATAAATCCAAATGATGATGATGATGAGACACTAGCTAAATAAATCAAGACTACAAATGTACTTGTAATCACTGACAGCATGAATCTGAAGCCTAACATTAAACACAGTGCTTAAATAGTGTTTTTGTTTTGGGACCCTTTTAAACTCAGGTTCCTACTCCTAGCTACCTGATCCTGACTGAGCAAGTTACCCATCCACTCAACTCAAGTCTGTAAAAGGTAAATGTGGAATAAATGGTAGTTCACAGGTTGTTGAGAAAACTCCCCTGAGATAATAAGGTATGTAAAGTCTCTAAAAAGGCTTCTTGGTACACAGAGGAATTCATGTTAATTACACCTAACTCTCTTAACTTTGATTTCGGATGGAGGTGGTTTTTTTTTTTTTTTTTTTTTGGTACTGGGAATCGAACTCAGAACCTTGTGCTTGCCAGGCAGGCACTGTGCCGCTGAGCTATATACCCGGCCCCTGGATGGAGTTTTTTTTTTTTGTGGGTACCGGGGGTCGACCTCAGGACCTCACGCGCCAGCAGGCGCCCATGCCGCTGAGCGATATCACCGGCCTTTTTTTCGTATGTGGGTTCCGGGAGTCGAACTCGGGCCCTCGCGCTTGCCAGGCAGGCGCTTACACTGCTGAGCCATCTCACCGGCCCTGGATGGAGTTTTATATGATACTGTTTTCAGAATTTTAAACTGGGGAACAAACACAAGTTTTCAAATGTTAAAATAAGACTTAAGGGGCTGGGGATATAGCTCAGTGGCACAGCACCCACCTGGCAAGCACAAGGTCCTGAGTTCAATTTCCGGTTCCCCCCACCCCCCAAAATTTTAAATTTAAAATGATTACTTAGGTCCATAGATATTGAGATAGAAAGCTAAATAATACACAGATATATGGAAAAAGCAAATTACAAGACAATACACTCACTATGATTCTGTTTATGACATGTTTTTAAAGTAATTATTTCCCAATGGTGGAGTTTAGTGACTCACTTTTTTTCTACACTTTTTTTTATAATGTCTGAATTTTGTATAAGAACTATGTATTTCTATTACAATTTCCAACTGGAAAAAAAAGTGAATTGGAAATGTTTTTCTATAGGAATACTATTATTTAGGTCAACTTAGGAAGAAAAATACATTACCAACTTGGAAAGATGAATCTAACATTTTTTAAAAGGTAAACAGAAAAACATTTAGAGACCACAAAGTTTTTCTGTTCTAAATAAATACGTGATTCAGAAAAAAAACATCTCGGGCCGGTGAGATGGCTCAGCGGCGTAAGCGCCTGCCTGGCAAGCGCGAGGGCCCGAGTTCGACTCCTGGAACCCACATATGAAAAAAGGGCCAGTGATATCGCTCAGCGGCACGGGCGCCTGCTGGCGCGCGCGGTCCTGAGGTCGACCCCTGGTACCCACAAAAAAAAAAATGAAAAAAGACATCTCCCTAATGAAGGAAATGTAAAGCACGTAAGTTCCCTGAGGGCAGGGATTTTTTGTGTGTGTGAGACAGGGTCTCACTGTGTAGTTCAGACTGGCCTTGAGTTCACTATGTAGCCCAGTCTGGCCTCGAACTTGCAGTGATCCTCCTGCCTCGGCCTCCTGAGTGCTGGGACTATAGGCGTGCGCCACCATGCCTGGCTGAGGGCAGGGATTTTCAGTTTTGTTATACTGTTGTAACCACAAAGCAGGAATTTTAAAAAGATAAATAATATTATTTCTGAAGCTAAAAAGTAAGTGATAAGCTTTACTTTAAAACACTACTTTCAGGGCCGGTGAGACGGCTCAGCGGCTTAAGCGCCTGCCTTGCAAGCGCGAAGGCCCGAGTTGGACTCCCGGATCCCACATACGAAAAAGGGGCCGGTGATATCGCTCAGCGGCACGGGTGCCTGTTGGCGCGCAAGGTCCTGAGGTCGTCCCCCCGGTACCCACCAAAAAAAAAAAAAAAAAAAAAAAAAAAAAAAAAAAAAAAAAAACACTACTTTCATTCTGGGCGGTACATACTATATAGTCTACATACTGTGTAGGATAAAAGTCACACCACAGAAATAGGGCAATACCCTTTCTAGATGATGTTATGTCACTTCTAATTAACCAAAATACTACCATGATTAACTGTAAACCAAGAATGTGTATAAAAGTACAAGAACACAAAAATTGTATAAATTAAGTCTTTGAGTCTATCAAAGTCTATGCAACATAAGTCAACAAAATAGCCAAATCAAAAAAAGCAGACCTACCTTGGGCCTCTTGGACCTTCCAAGTAACTGCTTCTAGGAGGATCTGGAAGCAGTCCACCTGACCTCACTGGCATGTCCTTGGCTGTAGTGATGGACTGAGATGGCGCAGCTGAAGATTCCCCACGTCCTGGGTCAGATGAGAAGGAACCGTACGGCAGAGACTTGCTCAGAGGTTTAGAACTCACTTGTTCTGATTGCAGTGGAGGATGGTAAGTTGAGGGTGGGCCTGAACCAAAAGACACAGGAGTGGGAAGCAGTGCTGGTCTAGGTTTCTCTGGAACTTGTGAGCTCTGAGAACCAGAGGCCTGTGGGACTGGGGCTGCTGTTAACTGAGGAGGTAGCCCTTGTGGAACTCCAGGGGGAGGTATTCCTGGAGGAGGTGTGGCTGAAGACAATGGTGGTGGGAGAGGCAGGATGGGTGGAGGGAGGACGGGTGGTGGCCCTGCAGAAGAGAGAGTAGGTGGGGGAAGAACCGGTGGTGGCCCTGCTGAAGACAGAGATGGTGGCATCCCTGGAGGGGGCACAGAAGTTGGAAGAGAAGGAGGCATCACAGGTGGGGGCATGGCAGGTGGTGGCACAGTGGCAGGTAGGGCAGGGGGCATCACTGGTGGTGGCAATGATGGAGGCAATACTGGAGGGGGCATTGTTGGTAGAGGTGGAGGCATCTGAGAATATGGAACAAAAGGAGGTGGCATTGACATGTTCCCCATATATTGGTTCTTCATGTTCTGAAATGAATTGACTTTCTCCTGGAGATAGGTCTGAGTGGCTTTCATATGTCCCTGCCACGTTTTCCACTGCTTCTCATACTCCTGAAGCTGATCTTTATGAGGGTAAGAATGGAGCTGCTCCTCCCACAGCTGAAACTCTCGCTCCCATTCTTGGTAGAGATGTTGAAACTGTTGCTGCTGCATCTCATAATGCCGCAGCTGTACATCTACAGACATGGTCTACAAATAAAAGGACAGAAGTTATTTCAAGACACTCATACAAGAGAATTAATCATCAGCTAAAATATTAATGAATCAAAGACATGTGAAGCCTTAGGAATTTAGAACACTAAAAACTTTGGGAGGCTAAGTATAAATTTGCTAAATGCTTTCAATGACGATCACTCTTCCTTCTTCCTTTGGCTTATTTAACTAACTTATCACAGAGTTGGAAAAACCAAACAAATACTAAAGCAAATAGCTACATCAGCAGTTTTTTTTTTTTTTTTTTTAATATGCAGGTACCGGGAGTCGAACTCAGGACCTCACGCTTGCCAGGCAGGTGCTTATGCCACCAGCATAAGCTATATCACCAGCCCATCAACAGTATTTTTCAATTATTATTAATAACACATTTATATATAAATTTACATATTAGTATTGCATAATATAGATTATATTACTTATATTTTGTTACATACTATAAAATATATATGTATAAACACACACACACATGCACACACTATTTTTGGTGATACTGGGGATTAAAGCCAGGGAGTGCTGAGCTACTTAACAGCCCTTATTTATCTATTTATTTATTCTGGTCACAGCCCTTTTTTCAAGTTTATTTTCAGACAGTCTCACTGAGTTGCCCAGGCTGGGCCTGAACTTGTGATCCTCCTGCCTTAGCCTCCCATAGTGCTGGGATTACAAGCATGTGCCACTCTACCTGGTGGATTTTTCAAGTTTTTAACATTACAAGGGATCATTTTAAGAACTTGTAAAATGATCTATTACTAGAGATCTATAGATACAAGATTATATCTCAAAGATACTAAGACACATGCTTCCTGCCAGGCGTGGTGCCGCATGCCTGTAATCCCAGCACTCCAGAGGCTGAGGCAGGAGGATCAGCCTGAGTTCAAGGGCAGCCTGGGCTACACAGCGAGTTCAAGGCCAGCCTAACTGCATAGCGAGACCCTGTCTAAAAAATAAAATAAAATAAAATAAAAAATAACATATATGCTTCCTTAGTGGTTTCTGATTATTTCTTTATCTGTTACTATAGCGTTTTGTACCCAAAACCTCAAGTTTATTTGCACTTATGTGGTAAAAATCGCTGGTTCTGTTTGTTTTTTCACAGGGTGGTATTATGGATTGAACCACCCAGGGCCTTTGCACTGAGGTACACACACATTTTTTTTTTTTTTTTGGTTTTTTGAGACAGGGTCTTTGTATGCGGTTCAGGCTGGCCTTGAATTCAGTGGTCCTCCTGCCTCAGCCTCCCCAATGCTGGGATTAATACATAGGCACCACCACACCTGGCTAAAATTCCCAATTCTTAAATCCACCAGCAACAGTACTCTAACATCTGGCCCAAACTAACATGATCAGGAGACTCCACTCTACCCAGCCTCCTCAAGAGACTCCACTATACCTACCCAATCCTCCAGGTAATGTGACAGATAACTACTTGGACATCCCTTGGGAAACACCTAATTGTCAACATTTGATACCTTTAGTCTGTCACACTCAAATCTCTCAGGAATAATAAATCCTTTATATATTCTTGGTACAATTCCTATCTGCCAGCTATAGAAGCACTTGCCTGTAGATGTGGTGGCTGCTGTATGATCTGCTGGTACTGCTGCAGGACCTGCTGTAACTGAGTGTGTTTCTGCATTATTCCCTGATACTGGAAGCCGACTCGATGTTGCTGGTGCTGTTGCCAGTGTGCTGCTGCAGCCTGCAACTGTTTTAACCTGGCATCCTCTTCCGGGTCCTCAGACTAAAGGTAAAAGAGGATAGATTTTTTGAGTAAGTCATAAAACAACAACCAAATTAGTATTTTATAAATGTACTATAAAGTCCACAATCCCTTCAACTCAGGCTGATCAAGGAAAACTACTCTAGATGAAACACATAGCCCTATATGTACTGCTATCATGGATACTAATACAAAGGAGTTTGTAAGTTTCACAGTCTTCACTGGACTAATAATCTCACTGGTCCTAACCAGGAGAACTACTTCCCCTGCAGAAGGAGTACCTACCACTATAGTCCTTTTCACTCTATGGGAAACCCCAACCCCATCACTTCATACAATGGACTACAATGTAATATTATAATTCAACATTGCTGGGAGAACAATGATCTTTGGACCAATGTAATAAAATCCCATGTTCTAGCCACTGTGCCATGTATGACACACAATGCTTTAACAGCTCTCTAACATAGCTATTATATGAATATGTCCATTACGCGGCTGAGGCAACTGAAGTTCAGAACAGTTAACTAACTTGCCCAGGTTACCACCAGCAAAGTGACACAGTGTCTAGACTACAGCTTAGGCAACTGACCCTAAAAGCTGAAGCTATTGCCCTGTGCTGGCATTGTGAAGACACCCAGGAATCTCCCTTCGGCATTGAGAGACACTCAATTAAGAATAGTATCTAATTCTTCACTCTCACATACACCAGGAAAAAATTCCTTTTCTAAACCTCATAGGGCAGACATCTGATTATTTCACAAGTAGAATTTTATAGGTACCTGAACACATGAAAGTTCATATCATTTATGACAAAGGTACATGCAAATGAATCAGAAAACACAATTAATTATATGGTTACCTGGGGTTCCTCAGGTGGGAGAGGAGGAGGCACCTCCTCATTTGGAGGTGGTAATGGAGGCTCCTCGGATGAAGGAGGTTCTGAAACTTGACTGGTGGCAGGTCCTGTAACTTCTTTTACTGGCTCTGGTGCATCCTTTGCTGGGCCCTTTTTGTGTCCCGGCAAATGCACTTTTGTCCTTTGCTGCAAACTAAGCAAGTGCTGTCGATACCAATACTGCTGCTGTTCCTACAACAGAAACCATTTTTACAAATTTTAATTGACAATCGTGTATCTCTGCAATTTGGTGTTGACAGGGCTATATTTGTGCCTACATTCTTTTTTTGTGTGTGTGTGGGTACTGGGGGTCGACCTCAGGACCTCGCGCGCCAGCAGGCGCCCATGCCGCTATGTGATATCACCGGCCCTTTTTTTGTATGTGGGTTCCGGCAGTCAAACTTGGGCCCTCGCGCTTGCGAGGCAGGCGATTATGCCACTGAGCCATCTCACCAGCCCTGTGCCTACATTCTTGTGTCTATATGTAAGAAAAGGCAAAGCTGGACTGAGAAAGACAATAAGTTAACAAGATCTTAATGATCGTGGGAGTTCCACTCCCAAATTTACATGTTTCAGCTATATGTAATAATTTATTATACTTCTCTATTCTTTGAAAACACATGCTTTTGGAGGTGAGAGCAGTCTTTTTGATAAATCATCACAGTAAACCCTTTCAATGTGCACACCCATTAGTTTTTAACCTGCTTTTAGTTTGTTCAAATTTATCCATAAGGGTCTTATAATTAATGAATATAGTCAAATAGTCCTACCTTTTCTCTCTGCCTTCACTCGTCTCCAGTGCTCTTCACTCCTTTTTGTTTTTATTTTTGTGGAGGGATGGTACTAAGGGTGCTAAGCTACATCTCCAGTTCCTTAAAAATTTTTTTTCTTTTTTTAAAATTTTGAACCAGGGTCTAAGTTGCCCAGGTTAGCCTCAAATTTGTGATCCTCCTGCTTCAGCCTCCTGAGCAGCTGGGATAAGGGGTATGTACCACCAAATCTGGCTACATAGCTCCCTCAGTTAGTCTATCCATATTCAGATATACATAAACTCATGAGAATATACTGCTTCAAAAATACTTTCATTTATTAAAAAAAAAATCTCAGCTTTGACTTGCAAATTATACTGTAATTTATTTACTGGAAGTCTATTTTGTGCTTCTATTTTTAAAAAATACACACAATAAGTTCAGTATGGAAAAAAAACCTAGAAAATAGTCCATCCTTATTATTTGTAGTTACTGTATTTGCTCATTTGCCTATTCAATAAACTTTATTTCTAAATCCAATATGAATACTTGCCAAGCTTTCCCAGTTATTCACAAGCATGTGGAGAACAGTGCAAACCTGGAGTGGGCTGATGTACAAGTTCCCAGCTGAGGTAGAACAAAGTGATGCTCCACCTTCTGGGTCTAGCTCTCAAACTTTATACTTTTCATGGACAATTCAGTGGCATATTTTTCACATATTTGTACTTTTTGTTGGTGTTGGGCTGCTTAAAGTGTTCACTTAGCATAGTGCTGAAGTGCTGTCTAGTGCTCCTAAGAGCAAGAAGGCTGTGATGTGCCCTAAGGAGAAAATATGTGTTAGATACTCTTCATCCAAATAAGTATCCCAGTGATGCTGGCCCTGAGTTCACTGTTTATAAGTATATATTTGCAATAAAGTGTCTTTAAATAGATAACACATAGGGCCGGAGATATAGCTTAGTGGCACAAACGCCTGCCTGGCAAGTGCAAGGTCCTGTGTTTGATTCCCGGTACCAAAAACAAAAACAAAATAGAAAACACATATAAACAAAGTTATGTATTGATTAGCTGATGAAAATCAGAGGATCAGAGGAATCTAACTCATTATTTCCCTTAGGAAAGCAGGAGAATTGCCACAAGTTTGATGCCAGCTTGGACTACATAGTGAGTTCAAGGCCGGCCTGAACTACATAGTGAAACCCTGTCTCAGAGAACTATGTAGTGAGATCCTGTCTCTATATTTCAAATAAAGAAAATCAATGGAACAAATAAGCAATAATTTAAATAATTAAAGTCAATAAAAAATATCACTCAATTACAGGATCTTCATTATCCTACCATTCATTATAATTCCTCATAGTTACAAGCTTGCACAAGGAAAAACAAAAGTTGTTATAACACTAATATATCCACTAAAGAACTGCCGTAGATACTTCTATGATTTAACAGCAGTATATAAGGATGTACAATTTTGTGAAAGTGGCATTAGTGAACTTCAAACCATATTACTGACAGCTAAGTATCTGGCAGAAGTCCTATACCAGCTAACCATCAGACAACTTTATAATAAGAACTACAAAAGGGAATTACCTGAGTACCAAATATTTAAAACCAGCCTCTGGGAAAATTGATTAAGCCCTAAAATGTTTTCAGTATATCCAAAACTGAAATAATAGATGATAGGAATTGCTGTCATATAATATCACAAAAATTATAATAGAGAAATCCAAAATCTACACTTGATTCTTTATTCATTCTAAAAATTCAGCTATAATTTCATTTATAACAATTCTTGGCTGGGTGTGGTGGTACACACCGGTAATCCCAGAACCCTAGAGGCTGACGCAGGAGGACTGTCCCAAGTTCGAGGCCAGCCTGGGCTACCCAGTGAGTTCAAGGCTAGTCTAAACTACACAGCAAGACCTTGTCTCAAAAAAATAAAAAAACCCATTAAATATAAAATCTGCTGATCATTTTGAGTTCTTCCCCTAGATTATGTCACAATCAAATTTTTTGACTTTTTATAATAAACTTTTAGTTTCTGTGTTAAATGCGTTCATTTCACTTGGCCATTTTCTAATCCAATTGTCTGTGAAGAACAAGGATTTCTTATATTGTTAACATTTTATTGTATAACCTTCCCCAATTTTCCAAATACAAACAGGTGTACAGAATACATACGATACATACATTTTTTCACCTAATATATTGGTTTGTTATTTGCTGTTTCACCCACAGAATGTTCATTTTTGGGGGAGAGATACCTTCTGCATTTCTTATCTCCTACCTAGTTCTTTAGCAAGGTGCTAGAGCACACAATACGATGTCAACAAATGGTTACGTATCAACTGAAGATTTTCCATCTAGGCCACTTATCTGTAGGACCTCAAACTAATTCCAATCCACTGAGAAGAACAAATTACATCTCACTAACGCCACTTTGAAGATTGGCCTATGACTGGGGTTTTTGTTTTTAATTGCCATATACATAATTATCAGTCCCCAGTATATAATTACATTTATTATTCAACATTAAAAAAAGTATGACAGCTAACAATAATGTAATATCAAAATACTTTCAACTTTCTTCCATTATTTTAAGAAAATACTCAAAATATCAACAGGCCTATCCTTTACCTTAAAAATTAATTCAGTTCCTTTCAAACAGACATTTCCTTAATTGTTTTAGTTTCTCTGAAAGCATCACTAAAAGAGACATGTAAACTAGTTTTCAAAAACCAGAAGGCAATGGTATAGATAGGAAGATCAGACACATTTAGATTCTTTATCAATTTGCATGACCTATTCTCACGCTTTCCATTTTTGCCTTACATACACTTCAGGATAAGAGCCTCGTTAAGGGTTCAGGTAACTGTTGATTCACTGACAGTATGCTTTACAGGTCAATTACTATTTAATATGAACCCTATAGACAGGAACTAGATATAATCAATTCTAGGACTAGGCTTCAGCACATTTTGGAAATTCTACAAAGGAATAATGGTATCATTCATAACTATCCTCAGTGACCCCAAGAGTGATATCTGTTTTGGAAAGGAAAAGATGTGCCTGAACTTGCTGACAGCCTAGGAGTTATTCTTCTGAAAGTCCTATTATATCAGACAATCCCATCTCACATGGGATCCTGCTTATCAGGTGAAGGGAAATCACAGCCTATGTCATATTTAAAAAGAGACTGAAGAGATTTAAGAACATAAGCACTATTTGCCACAAATATCAGTGCTAAAAAAGATGCCAATTTATTCAAGAAGCACTTACTGACCACTTGGTACTGACACAGTAATGAACGAGGTACTAAATGATTTCCAAGTAGGGAAATGTAAAGGAGATAGGTGTTTAGGTGTAACATTTTAAAGATTAATATGGAAGGTTACCTTCCCCATCGTTTAAAAATTACAAATGCCTCTAATACTGAATGATCTACATCGTATCTTAAAGTGAGAGAAGAAAAACCTGGTAAAATAATGAATTGTATTTATATTTTAGAAATTAATTTAAAACATTTGTTTTAAATATTTTTAAGGCTCACAATCTACTTTAGAAACTAGGGCCATGAGATAAGCTTAGTCCCCATTTTTAAAAAGAAAAATGGGGCCGGTGAGATGGCTCAGTGGCGTTCGCGCCTGTCTGGCAAGTGCGAGGGCCTGAGTTCGACTCCTGGAACCCACATACGAAAAAGGGGCCGGTGATATTGCTCAGCGGCACGGGCTGAGCGCCTGCTGGCGCGCGAGGTCCTGAGGTCGACCCCCCGGTACCCACAAAAAAAAAAACAAAAAAAAACGCTCCTTTATCCTTCCTCCAGCTCCTGCCTTCATTCTCTCTCATGCCCCTTCAGTCACAAACTTCTTGAAAGAGTTGTCTATACTCACCATCCCCATCCTCACCTTCCATCACTCCTCAAATCAATGCAAAATGGCTTCAGTCACTATGAAACTGCTCCTGCCAAGGTCAACAATAATCTACATGTCAGTAAGGGCAAAAGATAACTCAAAATCTTTATCTTGCTTGACCTGTCTGTCAGCAGTACTTGACACAGCTGACTACTCCTACCCCTAGAACAGTGGTGGTGAACCTATAACACGCGTGCTGCAGCGGGCACACAGAACCCAATCTGCCAGCATGCGAGCCAAGATGCCCCAGTATCACCCCAGCAGCCGAGCATTTAGGTTTGTGCGCTGGCACTTTGAGATAAGTAAGTAGGTTTTGGGTTGCAGTTTGGGCACTCAGTCTCTAATAGGTTTGCCATCACTGTCCTACAGTCTTCCCCTTCACACACCATGGCACTGAAATCTTGATTTTCTACCTATATATGTAATTTGGCCTTTCTTTTACTGGCTCCCTTAGGTGCTGCTGTTCTGTGAGGCTAGCTTCAATGCCCTTTAATTTTTGTTCTTACCCTACTCACGTTCCTCAGAAGACTTCCTCTATTTTTGTGTCTTCAAATTCAGTACCATTTTTTATGCTGACAACGCACCATAGCCTTGCTTTAGACTCCAGACCTGTAACTGTCAATGAACACCTCCATTTGGAATCTATGTCTCACAGACCCCATGCTCTACGTGTCTAAAAGTTAACTCATCATTTCCTCCTCATTCCCAGACCTGTTTTTCCTCCTTTTCTAGGCTGCCCTGTTTTAATAAATGGGGCCACCAACAATCCAGCAGCCCATCCCAGAACACCAAAAACCTCCCTTGCCACGACTACTCAAGAAATCTCCAACTAAATTCTAGCAGCTAAGTATTTCTCCAGTCTTTCTACCTCTCTCCATCGCCACAACACCGTCTAAGTCCAAACCACTATTATCTCTTGCCTGGGTTACTTCAACAACTGTTCTTTCTAAACCACTCTTTTGCCTTTCAATTCTACTCTCCACACTGGGTGTAGCTCAGTACTTGCCTAGCATGAGCAAGGCACCAGGTTTAACTTCTGGCACTGAAAAAATACAAAAGAAAAGAGTCAATCTATCACATCTACCTATGTAAAATCCTTCTATTGCTCTTAGAATAAAGTTTTTAAAGATGTTCCCTGATCAGTTTTATGTCTACTACTCTCCCTCAGAGCTTTCAGTAACCCTCACTCAACTTAATTCTTTGAATTCTATATGGTTAATTCTTGCTTATTCTTTAGGATTTACTTAAAAATATTTCACAAATGGAGCCCTAGTCAATTAGGTTAGACCTCTCAGTCATATTCAATCACTTAAAAGTAATTTCTTCTCCAGCTGGGCAAGGTGACGCATGCTTGTAATCCCAGCACTAGGAAGGCTGAGGCAGGAGGATCACCATGAGATCGAGACCAGCCTGGGCTATGTAGTGAGATCGAGATCAGCCTGGACTACACAGTGAGACCCTGTCTCTTAAAAAAAAAAAAAAAAAAAAAAAAGCCAAAATAAATAAATAAATTTTAAAATTTTAAAAATATATTTCTTTTCCATCCACTATGTGCTAAAGCTGGTGCAAGGCACTGTGAATACAATGGTAAACTTAAAAATAAAAACAAAAGATCAGGGGCCGGTGAGATGGCTCAGCGGCGTAAGCGCCTGTCTTGCAAGCGCGAGGGCCCGAGTTCGACTCCCGGAACCCACATACGAAAAAGGGGCCGGTGATATCGCTCAGCGGCACGGGTGCCTGTTGGCGCGCGAGGTCCTGAGGTCGACCCCCCGGTACCCACAAAAAAAAAACAAAAAAAACAAAAAAAAAACAAAAGATCATCTCTTCTAGTTCCTTATGGAACAGTGTAATGATGTTTTATATTTTATAATCCCATAGTGCCCTGTACTTCTCTTAATTTATTAATGCCACCCCCACTGGGTGGGTGGAATAACAAGTCAATGACAGCAGGTACCATGTGGATTTCGCTTATCATTTCATCTCCAGTACTAAGCCAGTATCTGGCACACAGTTGCTAGTCAATAAATACTTGAACATTAAATATATAGTTTAAAAACTCTAATCAAAGTCAAAAGCTTTATGCCAGGCACGGTGGCGCATGCCTGTAATTCCAGCACTCAGGAAGCTGAGACAGGAGGATTGCTGTGAGTTCGAGGCCAGCCTGGGCTACATAATGCATCCAAGGCCAGCTCTGTCTAAACAAACAAAACAAAACGTCAACAGCTTTACCTAAGTGAGTTATTTTGAGAATGAAAGGACAAATCACAATTTATGAAAAAAAAAAATACTATCCACTTCACCCAGTTAAGCCTTTAACACAGAGAAAAGTTAATACTTTAAAGAATATTCCACTATGGGGCCAGTGATATAGCTCAGCAGCATAAGCGCCTGCCTGGCAAACGTGAGGTCCTGAGTTCGGTTCCCGGTACCCACATAAAGGAAAAAAAAAATTCCACTAAATGATCAATGTTTTACTCAGAAAATAGGGAGATAATTGGGAGAATATCATGTATGTATTCTGTTGAGCTGAGCGTGGTAGCACACGTCTATAATCCCAGCACTTAGAGGAAGTGGGGGAGGAGGATCACTGCAAGTTCAAGGCCAGCCTGAACTGCATAGAGAGGTCCTGTCCCAAATATAAGCGAGAACAAAAGAAGTATTTATCCTGTCTTTCCTATAATAACCATATTTCCAATCGAATAGCCCTATTTCATGAGTGAAAGTTTTTTGTTACAGAATTTCATAAAGTGGGGAAGAAATGGCAGGAAAAAAAATCACCATGTTACAAACCATAAATGAAATAATTGACTCACATAGAGACCATCAAAGGTTGAACAACTATATGAAATATTAGATACAAGACTAATAGGAAGATTTACAGTGGAGGGACCAGACTATCACCACCTGAACCCATTGATCAATCTTGGCACCAGGAACAGTAAGACAACTGGGCATTGTATCCCACATGATGGGATGCAGATGATGGACACAGACCACCTATACACTACAACTGCCAAAAGAAAGCTGAACTTCAATTTAAGGTTTTAGAATTAACATCTAATTTACAAGAAACATAAAAGACAGAGGAACAAGTTAAATAACACCAGGAGAGAGCAAAGCCAGAATATGGGATGTTCTACTGAACAACTGACGGATTTTTCATCAAGTTTAATGGCAGGAGGTAGAAAAAAAGACTGTAGGAAAGAAAGAGCAGGGATTCTCAGCTCCAGGTGATTCTGCCCTCCAGGGTATATCTGGCAATGCCTGGAAATATTTTTGGTTGTCATAACTGGGAGCCTACCACTGGCATCCACCGGGCAGTAAATAGGGATGCTGATAAACATCCTACAATGCACAGGACAGACCTCCCATCACGAAGAATCAACCCGTCTAAAATGTCTATTGTGATGGGTCGAGAAACCCTCCTCTATACTGAGTCTTCTGTGCATCCTGTTTTGGATTCTGATTTGAACAAACCAACAAAACATTACTGGTATCAAGGAATTATTTTTAATTGTTAGAGCACGATGAGAAATAGGGGAAATCTGAATGGACTGGGTAGTAGATGATACTAAGAAACTCTTAATATTTTTAGATGTTATACTGTGTTTACATGAGAAAAGATCTATTTTTTCTTAAGAGATACCTAATTAAAAGCATAAGGATGATGGGACTGAGGATGTAGATTAATGGTAGAGTGCTTATCTAGCATGCACAAGGCCCTGGGTTTGATCCCGAGCACTGCAAAAAAAAAAGTAGTGATGAAATAAGATCTAAGATTTGCTTTAAGTTGAGTGCAGTGGCAGGCACCTGTAATCCCAGTGGGAGGCTGAAGCAGGGAGATTCAGAGTTCAAAGCTAGCCTAGTCAACATGAGTTGGGGGGAGCTGTTTTAAAATATTTCAGCAGCAACAATAAAAATAGCCTTGGTGAAGTAAACATGGCAACATCTTAATAGGCATCAAATTTAAGTGATAAGCATTCGTATCATTTTCTCTACTTTAAAATCTTTCTGCATAAAATAATACAATTTTCTAGTAATAAAATATGAATGAAAAAACATGCAGAAGGGCACTGGCATGAAGAAATGTTTATCATCTAATAAACCAAAGTATCTTAAGTGTAAAGGATGACAATTCTTGAATCTTACTGAACAAATCTTTGTGGAGAGTCTACAAGTAGCAAGACACTGTTCTAGGAGGTATAAGAATTAAAAAGATAAGGAAGACAGTCCCTGTCTGCACAAGACTTTAAATCTGAAGAACTGCACCAAACCAGATGGATGAGCAGTCATAGCTTCATGGAGATTCTGTATTTAAGATGTGCCTTAAAATAACACAACTTTAGGGGGACAGAGGATTGAAGAAACTGGGATGAATTCTAGACAGAAGTTAAGAAAGCCACAGGCCTACAAGATCCTTTCCTTTTTTTTTTTTTTCTTGGTACCAGAAATCAAACTCAGGACCTCGGGCTTGCCAGGCAGGCACTGTGCCGCTGAGCTACATCCCCGGCCCTCAATGTCCTTTCCTGACTTGGTCCATGCATATTCTTCAAGTCTCATCTTTCATCACTTTCTTTCTGCTTCTCACTAAGGAACTGGAGGCACTGAATATTCAAGGCGCTGAAAGAAGTTCATTACAGACTAAGATATAAAGAAAAACAAAGGCAGCCGGGTGTGGTGGCACATGTCTGCAATCCCAGCACTCAGGAGGCTGAAGCAGGAGGATTGCCACAAGGCCAGCCTGGGCTACATAGTGAATTGAAGGCCAGCTTGAACTACACAGCAAGACATCTCAAAAGAAAAAAAATAAAAAATAAAAAAAGAAGGAAAGAAGGAAAGAAAGAGCAAGCAAAAACAGTGTATTTATATTAAGGCCAGTCTGACACACACAAGCCTCCAAAAATACAATTCATTTGTTTCTCAATGCAGCCAGAAAAAGTCTGGTAGAGGTGAGAAGATAAAGGTCATATTTTGGCTTGAACTGAGAAAGTTTGACAACAAAAACACTGGAAATTTAAGAAAGAAAACAGAAATTCTATTTCTATAATAGAGCAATGTAGGGGAAATAACCCAGTGAGATGATACAATTTGGTGTAAGCCAAGAGAATCACATACTCCACTGCTTTGTCCCAGTATCTCAAGTGTTTTCTCCTGATGACACGCCAAGCATCATTTCTTAGCACAACTTGCTTCTGCTCCTAATTTCTAATGCTAAATCACTATAAAATTAGAACACTATTCCTCTCTGGTGAAAATTTTTTATATTTAAATCTAAGCTTGTAAATCACAAGATTCTGTTTTTTCCTTGTTGAAACTAAAGTAGACCAGTAATTGCTACAAAAGTGTCTATTTTAAGAAATCATAACAAATTATCTATTCTGCTTTAGTTCTACCTTCCCTCTCAGGGGAATCCATTTATTCCCACTACCCTGTCAGTCTTTTCTATGGGAAGCATCCCTTCAAACAGAAGTTTAGAGGGATGGCTCACTCATGAATAGCTGTCACACAACTTTATTTACTTATATATATTTTTTCATCGTGGTTACATCCCAAGGCTATTATTTTGGAGTGAATGGTAATAAGATGTAGCAAAATGATCATGTCTGAATACTATCTTTGAGTAAAAAAAATGAATCAGGGCCCGTGAGATGGCTCAGCAGCATAAGCGCCTGCCTGGCAAGCACGAGGTCCTGAGTTCGACTCCCGGAACCCACATACGAAAAAAGGGCCGGTGATATCACTCAGCAGCACCGGCGCCTGCTGGCGCATGAGGTCCTGAGGTCGACCCCTGGTACCCACAAAAAAAAAGAATCAATTCCTAAAATGGATCAACAGACCTCCAAAGGTTCAAATATCTAGAGATTTACCTGTGTATTGCAAATGCACCTACAAGCATAATTAGGATGCTCCATCCTTCATTTGCTGAGAACTCCTAATTTAGGAAGCTAGCTGACAGCTACACTTCACCCTTCTTTTTTCAAAGAAGTTAACTGGTCATAAAGATTTACATGCATTTATATGTCAGTCTTTTGAGAGGCTTCTTTTTAATGCTGCCTATCAAATGGAAATCTTAATTTAAAACACAACTTTAAAACAAGGCTCTCTGCAACAAAATCTAGGAGGCTGATCAAAGGAAACCAATGCATATACAGTACCTAAGAAGTAACTCTTGAGCCACCCCACTATTCTA